>OY759221.1:39611842-42011842 GCA_963662175.1 Aradus depressus | reverse complement strand
AGTCAATTACACAAAGTAACATTGAAAATAAAACAAATACTATCACTGCTGAAACAGGGCTACGAACGAGGGAGGGAAAAAAATTAGTAAAACTGAAACTTTAATGAAAAATAAAACATTACTCCCTTATCAGAAAGTGAGATAACAAAGGCTCAGAGATGAGAGGAGTCTTCAGCTCTCTGCAGTATGGAGTAGTGTTAATAATTCACCAATTGTTTATTGTCTGTGTTTATGATGAAGAAACTCAAAGGTTAATGTAAAGATAAACACAAAAATAAGTCCACTTGCACAACAATAACATTAGTTTATTTAAGTAATAACATCACTTAGTTTATTTGTTATTATTTACACTATTTAACTATATTCTATATCGAACGATCTATTTTAGTTTAAAAACAACTAAAACAAATCTCTATCTTCACTTGTGGTTGGCTATCATCGTTTCTGGTTGAAGCCTATCACCCAAGTCGCTGTATTAATGTTTTTTTCAAAAAAATATGAAGGATCGGTGCTACAAGAACGACCTATATTCTATATTCTATTTAAAGTTAGAACCATATGTGGACATAATCTGTCAAATTTCAGCGATATTGGCTGAAGGGAAAGGGTTTTCAGTGAAAAGGCTCAATTCAAATACCCTAATAACTGCCGACGTTATAGAGCTATCGATACAACATTTAGTGTGAATATTAGCGTAAACAGTCGACTGTTATTGGAGGGGAGTGAAAAGTTAATTGATTATTTCGTTCTGGGGAAGTACATTGCCGGTGATTCACAGACAGTTTTTTTTTCATATTTGGAAACTAGAGGTCGGAAAATTGAGGGCGCCGGTAGCTCAGTGGTATGCGTGCTTGTCTTCTGAGCTCAAGATCGTGGGTTCGAGACCCGACCGAGGCCCTTAGTTTATTTTATCTGGGAGGTAAAATAAACTTAAGCACGCCGTCCTTCGATGGGACGTTAAGCGATGGTCCCGAGCCTGTACAATGTCAGGTACACGTTAAAGACTCCTGCCCTAGGTGAATAAAAATTTAGGGTAGGCAAAAATTAGGACTCCCATAGTAGAGTCGGGCTCTTGTCCACCAGAGTGACGAAAGAGCGCTCTGGTAGTAGGCGATATGACCTCGTAGTTAAAGCCCGGGCATGAGTCATAAAACCTACAACATGAAATTCCGTTAAAAACTCGGTCTCGAATTTTTGCCCCTTTACATAACCTCCCCTAAACTAAAGTGAAGAAGGCTACTCTGAACGGTTCCGGTGGTTTTAGTGTATCGTGTATATTGTATAGCCATCTCTAAATATCCGCCAACAAGCTGTCTGTCCGTCTGACAGTCCTGAACCTTCTTCAAGTACAGTTAGTCAGGGGAGAAATTCGGTAGAGAAAAAAAAAATTCTCTATGACCACGCATTGTCATCTATAGACAAGGTCGTGGCAAACTGACATCTGACATATTAGCTTGACAGAAAGGAATAGATGCAACTTTGTTCTTATTTTTTTTTCACAAAGACTATATTTTTTCTCGTAGCAGTTTTTTTACTTCCCCGCCTTCACGAATAATAGAAGAAGTTACGTAATCGGTCAAAAATTCCAAGCCGTGTTTTCAACGGAATTTCATGTTTTCCAACCTCTCGAATCAAAATATGAAAAAAATATTTGTTTATGTGCCTGTGAACACAATATAGAATGAAAGTATGAGACAAAATTTTATATGTGAATCCAGAATCCTCTAACGATAACACCTATTGTTTTTCAGTCAAATTGACCAAAGGGGAGGGGCATTAGGGGGGAGGCTTATCATAAAAGTTCTAATAACTACCCTTGTAATGAATGTATCAACACTTATTAATTTTCAGCGGAATCGGGAGGATAAGAGAGGGCTCAATTCATAAAACCGAAAAACTGCCGATTTAATGAATGTATCGACATGAAATTTCACATTTAAAATCAAAACCCAATGAGGACACTACCTGTCAAACTTCAGAACTTCAGGCTGAAGGGAAGATGGATTCAGGGGAGGGGGCTCAATTCAAATACCGTAATAACTTCTGAAGTAATGAATTTATTGACACAACATTTAGTATAAGGATTTAACAACCCCTATTTAAGTCAACTGTTGAATATTAGCGCAAACGATAAATTGTTTTTGGAGAGAGGCGAAAAATTGATTGATTAATTTGTTCTGGGGAAGTACATTACCAGTGATTCACCGACATTTTTTTTCTTATCTTTATACAAAGTATAGAGGAAGTGATGTAAAATTTGATGTTGAATTTTCCTCCAAATATCATGTTTTCCGATCCCCAAAGCTCAGTGGTATGCTTGCTTGCTTGGTGAGCTCAAGATGACATGTTCGAAACCCGGCCGAGGCACTTTAAATACATTCATTACAATCATTCGTTAAATACTCCTATAGTAGAGTCGGGTTTATGTTCACCAGAGCGACAGAAGAGCGCTCTGGTAGTAGGCGATATGACCTCGAAATTAAAGCCCAGGTATTACTCACAATAACTAAATACGATAGAAAAATTTAGGATAGGCAAAATTTAGGACTCCCACAGTAGAGTCGGGCTCATGTCCACCAGAGTAACGAAAGAGCGCTCTGGTAGTAGGCGATATGACCTCGTAGTTAAAGCCGGGGCATGAGTCATAAAACCTAACCTAACCTATATTGACACGAAATTATATATATTAATCCGAAACCTCATGTGAACGATAATAATTATTTTTCAGCTGAATGGGCTTAAGAGAAGGTTAGTTATACTCAAAAACCCCAAAAACGGTAGATTGATTTTAGCGGGAGAGCAAAAACTTAGTTGATTAATTCGTGCTGGGGAAGTACAATACTTGATGATTTGCCGACGATTTCTCTTGTGCCGAAAAGACAATGGTACAGTTATACAGGGATGGTTCTACTTCGCATTCTGGACTGCAGAGATGAGATTGGAGGGGGGAGGGGAAGAAGTGTTGGGGTCATTGAAGCTCGAAGGAAAACGAGGTGGTGGGGAGGGGGGGGGGGGGGGGCGGAGGGGAAGAGAACCGAGAGCTCAGGGTGCAACTTCAGATGTGAGGAACGAAACCTTGACAGTCGAACCGAGGGACCTAGGCACCTCTTTTATAATGTTCTGTGATAATAAAGATATTAAATTTAAGTGTTAATCTTAAATAAATAAAAATATAAATAATAATTGAATAAACAGTAAGAATTACATTTCCGGTAGAAATTTTATCTCTTATCTTTTACTAAATTTTGATTTCTACAGTAGTTCTTCGAAAAGGGCCCTAAAAAAATATCAAAAGTTCAAGACGTGCAATTTTGAAATTCAATTAACCAACTTTTCATTTGGATTTCTAGAGAGATGCCATTTTTAATAATTTTAAATAATATTAAATCTAATTGAAAGTGTTTCAAATAATTTTACTGGGGCAACAGGGAAAATTAATAGAATAGAATTTACTAGAACAAATAGTTTGGGTTTATTTTTTTTAAACCATCAAAAACTCTTAAAAACTAAATTCTTAAAACTATTATTTCAATTTTTTTCTGTTTTTTTTCTTTTGGGCTATTTTTTAAATTTAAGTTATATATTTCTGAGTATATATCCTGTATATATAAACAAACAACAGTACCTTCTTTGCGGATCAATTTCACCGTCAATTCACTTCTATTTAGTTCATTACATCTTAAGCCTAAACACCACTCTCCACGCACTCAGACCGTCGCCATTCCAAACCTCGACTCTACTCTACACACACTAAAAATAGCTGATGGCCTTTTTTTTTTCTTTTTTTACTTATTTGTTTTAAAAGAAATGGTTTCTTATTCTTTATTTACTAATTCAGTTTATTTTTATAAAAAAATAAATATAATTAATTTTTTTTTATTATTAATAATTTAATGTGTGTATTCTTTTTATTATGCTGAAAATTAATAGCTGACTTAGGGTTTTTGAATTTGCCCATGAAATTTCGTATCATTACATTCATTACAACGGCTGTTACAAGAGTTTTTGTATTAAACGCCCCCTTGATCTCCTCTTTCCATTGGCCGAGATTTGTCGTCCGAGTTCTGGATGCAGATATAAAATTTCGTGTGGACACATTCATTCGTGTTCACAGACATACACAGAAGGTTAGTTAGACTCTACTATGGGAGTCCTAAATTTTACACATCCGAAGGACGGCGTGCTCAATGTTTTTTCACCTCTCTCTGTAGCTATAGGCCTGTCCAGTTTCCTCAAAGTGACAGAGACCATTAGTTCGGCTCTTGACAGGTACTAGCTATTTGAGATCCTGTGGTCATCTCAAACTAAACAATGCCATCTGTAACAAAACCACATTATATTTTTTACCATCCAAGTAGAAAAACAAATTAACTGACGTTTCATTTCTTTTCTCTGAAGTGGTTTGTTTACTTCGGTTGTAGTCAGTACCTAAGTTAAAATGTTTTTCAGTGGCTTTCAATGTTTATTTGATACAGTGTTTACTTAAACCGTTATGAACATACGGATCACAAATATACGTACGGTTCAGCAAAAACATCCAACATCAAACGAATTCAGAAAAACCCTCAGACTGATAACTAAGCGCCCAAAATACATAAACAACAGAACACTTCATAACAATCTCATACACGCCTCATTTACACTAAAACACCATCTCACACAAATTGAAAACTGGTGCAACACATGGAAAATAAAACTAAATACAGAAAAATCACAGCACATCACATTTACACTTCGACGAGAAACATGCCCCCCCGTTTTCATCTACGACAAGCCCCTCCCTCAAACTAATACTGTAAGATACCTAGGACTGACGTTAGATCGAAGACTGACATGGTTCCCTCACACACGTCTCACACGAAACACGCTGAACCGTCGACTCAAAATACTCTACGGACTTCTAAATAGACGATCAAAATTAGACATGACACAAAAATGGAACTGTTACACTTACTTACTGAGACCATTATGGACATACGGATCACAGATATACGGTTCAGCAAAAAACATCCAACATCAAACGAATTCAGGCGTTTCAGTCAAAAACCCTCAGACTGATAACACAGTACCCCCCATACATAAACAACAGAACACTTCATAACGATCTTATGATACACACAGTACCCGACACAATACAAACTACTTACATACGTTATTTTAGAAAACTTTACACACATACAAACCCAGAAATACGTACTTTATCTTCACAACACTTACCACAAAACCCCCCACGGAGGTTGAAGAGAAGATGGCACCGCGACTTTCTGCCTCCTTGAATCATAATCGTTATTAATATTTTTCAACTTTATTTTCCTTTACTTTTATTATCTCTCTTACTACCCATCCATCAAAATTGTCTTTAAATTCCTTTTTATTTAATTTTTTATTATTTTTTTTTGTTTTGTCCCAATAATTAAGATAAATTTTCGTCCCGAGGACCAACCACTGGGTGGCCTTCCACTCACATGCCTTTCACGCCACCATATCTATACATACCATCATAGATGCTGGTTGTTGCACCCTGGCAACAGTTGTATCTTTATAAATAAGACAAAAAAAAAAAAAATATAGACTTTAAAATTTAGTTGTGTGTTTTCTCTTTTCATTTCGCATTTGTTGTAGTATTTTTTTGGACTGGCCGACTCATTAAGTGTGTACTATTTGATAATAGTGAATAAAGCTATGACCGGAGCCTGTATGATGTCAGGTACCTACTCGTTTAGGACCCCTGCCATAGATAAATAAATCAGCGTAGGCAACAATTAGGATCGCCATAGTAGAGTCGGGCTCATGTCCATCAGAGCGTACTGGTAGTAGGCGATATGACCTTGTAGTTAAAGCCAGGGCATGAGACAAAATAATTAACTTCTTTGTGTAATATTATTTTTAACATACGAGAGAGACAGGTTCTTTTATGGTTTACAGCAATTTATAAGTAACCTTAAAGCGAAAGTCCAAAGCCCAATTTTCTGGTGTCTTTGAACATAACTAGGACAGAATAGACCGCAAAACACTGTTACCATGAACAGAAAAAAAAAAATGTAGCTTTTCAGTTCATTTCTTCTAATAAATTAGAACGGAAAACCTGGTTTAAAAAAAAAACAAAAATGTAACAATAATATAAAAAAATTTCCGAGGGGACTCCTTCCTTGAAATGATCTTTAAAAGAGAAATTTTTCACAAATACTATCCATAGGTATTATAAACATATTCTAAAGAAATTTTGAAAGAAAAAAAAAACTAAATAAGGAACCTTGTTAATATTCGTTACAGATGACATTTTTTTTATTAATGATGAAAAAAAAACAGGTTATGGTAAAGGGAGTTAAGGAGTAGGGTTTTATTGGGTCATGAACACGTCACGTCCCGCGATGCTTGTTATGATCTCGGTCAGCACATCGAGTATGTTCTCAGTTTTTGAGGGGGGAAAAAACCCCATGAGTAATTTTCGGTACATGTAAATTATTTTTTCTGCAAGTCACTAAACCCATGTTTATTAATAAAACTGCACGGATGCGTCTTTTGGAACATTAAATATATATTAAAAAAATGTATGGATAATATAGTGTTTAGTAAAAACCCCATAAGGACGACACCTATTAATTTTCCTCAAAATTGACCGAATGCAAAAACCCTAATAACTGCCCATGTTATGAATGTATCGACAGAAAATTTGAAATGAAAATTCAGAAGTAAGTCGACTATTGATCTTACAATAGATCGCTCATATTTATGACCTCATCAACTTTTTTTTTCATTTCAAGTAAAAGTTGTAGAGAAAACTAAAAGACACATTTTATAAAAAAATACTGCATACTTTTTTTGAGATATTTGCCGAAAACTGTACTGAAATGTCGTTTTGAAAGACATATTTTTAGAAGTTTCCTTGGTTTCCCCGAAAATTGTTAGTTCTATTGAAAAAATTTTTCTTATTAAATTGTAGTTATTGCGCCTCAAAGAATGTTAAAATAATTTCTGTAGGAAATATTTGAAAGTCTACCACACTCTCAGATCACTCTCTCTCACTCGCTCTCTCTCTCTCCCTTCCTCTCCCTCACTCCTTCTCTCTCTCCCTCCCTCTCCCTCTCTCTCTCTCCCCCTCCCTCTCCCTCCCTCACCCTCTCTCTCTCCCTCTCTCTCTTTCTCTCTCTGCCACCCGCTCCCTCTCACTCTTTCTCTCTCTCTCCCTCCCTCCCCCTCACTCTCTCCGTCCTTCCATCCCTCTCCCCCACTCTCTCTCCCTCTCTTTCTCTCTCTCCCTCCCTCTCTCTCCCTCCCTCTCTCTCTCTCCCCCTCCCTCCCACTCCCTCTCTCTCTCTCTCTCTCTCTCTCCTCCTCAAAATCATTTCATACTGACATTATTGGGTGTATGATGGTCACTCTTAAAATTACGATGTACAATGGAACATAAATACAGCTGACGCCAAATCATTACTTTCATGTACCCAATAATACCAATATGAAATAATTTTGAGATGGGGAGATGGAGAGAGAGAGATCTGTAAGCGTGGTTGGTATAAGAAAGTCCTGTAATGGCCATATAACATATTTACACTTTAGTAGGGGGAATAAGAGGACTCTGGCGCAATGGCTAAAGAGCAAGATGGCGGCCGTCCCCCACTCCTCTCCCACCACCCCCCCCCCTCCACGCTCCGAATCACCCACCATCGTACATCCCCAGCTCAATAAGTTTCCGCTCTCCCTCTAAACCCCAATAAGTTTACACTCTCCCTCTAAACCTCAATAAGTTTACACTCTCCCTCTAAAACTCAATAAGTTTCCACTCTCCCTCCTAACCTTAATAAGTTTCCACTCTCCCTCTAAACCCCAATAAGTTTCCACTCTCCCTCTAAACCTCAATAAGTTTCCGCTCTCCCTCTAAACCTCAATAAGCCCCCCCCCCCTAATTTTTTCATCTCAATTTTTGTCCTTTGAATCACTACCAATCTACTTCCCCATCTAAATAAGTTTCCACTCTCCCTCTAAACCTCAATAAGTTTCCGCTCTTCCTCTAAACCTCAATAAGTTCCCCTCTCCCTCTAAACCTCAATAAGTTTCCGCTCTTCCTCTAAACCTCTATAAGTTTCCGCTCTCCCTCTAAACCCTGCTTTACATTTTTATCTCACCCCTCGCCTGTGCCCCTATATTTTTTTTAATTAGCCCACTAGTAACAATTTTTATATTTTTAAAGACTGATTTCGTGACCTTGAACAGGCACTTTCGTGATCTAACATGTCGAACCCTGCATTCGTGTAGCCTACCATATCATGTCCTAGCATGATCATCATCATCATTGTATTCAGTATTATTTTAAACTGAAGTATAATGATGGAATAATCGCCTACCTACAATTTTGAGCATGCCGTCCTTCGGTGCCTTGAAAAGTATTGCATTTAAAAATATAACTCAAAGCTCGTCATATTGAGTATGTTGTCCGATTGGAGTAATATGATGGAAAAATCGCCTACCTACACTTTTGAGCATGCCGTCCTTCGGTGCCTTGAAAAGTATTGCATTTAAAAATATAATTCAAAGCTCGTCATATTGAGTATGTTGTCCGATTGGAGTATTATGATGGAAAAATCGCCTACCTACACTTTTGAGCATGCCGTCCTTCGGTGACTTGAATCGTATTGCATTTAAAAATATAATTCAAAGCTCTTCATATTGAGTATGTTGTCCGATTGGAGTAATATATGCGAAAAAATATTTATCTCCAATTCCGAGCACGCTGTCCTTTGGTGTTATTTGTGAATTCTTGTTTTTTATTATTTTATTGTTTTATATCCACTATGGTTTGGAAATGACCTTCGTATCTATAGGAATTAAGTCGTTGTTTACATGTTCAAACATGTCGAGACCTGTTGTTGCAGGCATACTTCACCAATTTTTATTTCATGATTTAATCTTGCATCCCCACGTCAATTAACACATCCAATGTGCTTCCCCATCTCAATACCCCCGCTCTCCCTCCGAATCACTACTCTCTATCTTCAGCGGCGTAGCCAATCCATCTCAATTTTCTCACTTATACTTCCCCACCTCATTCTCCCTTTAAACCTTTTACTCAGACACACATCCAAGCAATTTTCTTTAGATTTTATCATAGTCCACTACTCTTAGCCTTAGCACCATCATGCTTCGTCCCTGTTCAACACCTACATACAACCTCTCTCAATCGTCTGACATTTTCATCATAACCCGGTCTACTCATACATAAACCTACATTCAACGCCATTAGCCTCTCCCTCTGAATCAGTCATACTTACCCACCTCAAATCACCTTCAATGCACATACCCACATCAATTATTCTAAAACATAATCTTTAATTAAAGTTCTACTTCCTCAGACCAATTGTACTTCTTCCAATCCGGCAGAGACTTTGCAACCCACACCTAATCCTCAGGTCTTTCTCCTAATTTTTATGACTCACTTCTACTTCCCCACATCAATTGTCTAATTTTTTTCTCAACTTGTCCTAACCAATTTTCTGCTCTCTACTTCTAAAACCTTTTACTCATACATACCCGCCCATACACGCGGAGTAATCTTTAGATCTAGATGTATCTTTCCATGGATACATTCTTAGGCTAACATGCAGTATATTTAACTTACGTTATGTTACATGCTGCTTTTTGTGTACCTAGCGGCCAAAACAATTTCTTTCTCCTTCCACCAACCATCCTCTACTGTAATTGCTCTCCTAACCTTTTGAAATCCCCGCACAATTCTGACAACGATCAATCCATCCCAATATTCTGCTCTCCACTTCTACTTCCCCAACATCATATCAAGTCAGAACCCTACAAGTGCAGACTACTGCCTCGTCAACATTTCTTTCTCATTCAAACCACTCTATCCCACCTCACTATCCCTCTAAACCTTTCACTCAGACATACCTACACACTTGCATCACCCAAGGGATTTTCTTCATCATCGTTCAGCCAGTATCAGTTTTATTTTTAGCCTTTTCTTTTGCATGTCCCAAAACCATTCACCCAACTCCTCTTCACTCATATCACTACGACCTATTCGATATTCATACTTCCGATCCTCTGATCCTAGGACCCCGGTATACGCCAGGCCTTCATTTACACCATATTTTATACAAATTTAAATGCTTCTCCCTAACTAAACCGCCAGGTCAACATCCCCACAGTTCTCGTCGATATTTAGATTCGCATTTCCAATATTACTTTACCATCACTATTTTTACGACTAATAACCTACAATCTAGCAGAAACTTAAATCACACAGACACCCCCCTGCACAACACTACTCCGGATATATTCAGAACCCACTCCCACACATCTGAGCACTAATAGAACTCTAACCTAGGACCCCTGCTGTGTAGGCTCACTCACATTGGTACCTGTCAACCCATCTTTATAACTGCAAAAGCCGGGGGTAATTTCATATTCAAGTATTTTTCCTAAGATTTCATACTGATGAAGGCTCTAGACCCCTTCATCACAAACGAGGTCAGTTAAAGAACTATTTTATAACACAGTCCAAACGTACAAGAATCATATAAGGTGTGTCCATAGACTACAATAGGAGCTCTTATATAGCCATCCTAAGAAGAAGTATTTGAAAACTTTACCCACTGAGCCGGATAATTATTTATAATAGAGATACTAATATTTTTTTTTGAATGGTAGGCCTTGTGTAACATTTCATTATCAAAGATTAGCTGCGATGTACTTTTCTACAAATCAGAGACTATGCATATTTCCTACAACAGAATCCTTCCGAGAGATCCAATATATCGTCACGACACAACACTTCACAAAAATTCGGAATTGTTCACTTATCCCTATACACATCACTCAACTGCAACTTCCCCAAATCTAAACTTAGAAGTCGCTCAGAAAATTTTTAAAAATCCACCACTCTTCTATATACTTCTTCTGCTAAATTCTTTCCCGGTTTCCCTCTATAGTAAATCTTAAACTCTAAAGTAACCCAAACCCGAACACCATTCCTATCAACCTAAACTTATATTTCTCAGTCATCTTGCAGACAACCATAGATAGGGGTTTTCTATAGGTGCTATCACCAATATCCTACATGCATATATATGTATATATATATATTTTCTATAGTTCCTATCACATTACGCCCCCAACATTTTTCTACAACTAACACTCAACCGTTCCTCATTTAATATTATAACGCAGCCCTCACACCCATACCCCATTGTATTTATTTTTCAAGTCCCAAGCCCTTCGTCTCATATACATCACAGTTCCCATCGGTATTTGAGAACCCATGTATAAGTATTATTGTTCCATCCTCATCCACATCTCATGGACCCCACAATTCAGCCCTCCTTCCCCGTATATATGGTATTGAGAGCCAAAACACTTACGATAACCCCATACAACAGTTATTTTACCGATTCATCTTCATAGCCACAAAACCCGGGGATTATTTAATATTTTAGTATATTTATTTTTTCATTATTTGTCACAGGTTTTTTCCCTTACATACAACGCCTACTCCACTCACCTGTTTTTTCTTAAAGTCCTATACATATCTTACATCCTTTCATATATTTCTTTTTTATTTAGTCATATTATTTTATATTTCATGCAATTAATATTTATTTACATTTTTGAAAATTTACGTAAATTATGAAAATTTTGTAGCATATTCAGAAACATTTTTTTTTTGTGATGAATGTGACTGCGTAATAACTGTCGTGATTATAAGAAAAATTTGTGAGTACAAGCTGGTCAGTATTGAGAAATAAAAATCGTATGCAGGTTCCATATCATAGACAGTTTCTTATTGTTGTTGGGGCTAGATGTATTGCTGGAAACCCATTAATGATCGGCTCTTCTCGGATTTGATCGGCTCCTTTCGTTGCATGTAGGATGAAAAAAACTATAAATACGTTCTGTTTGGTCAGTAGTTATCTGTTTTCATTGTGAACGTGTTAACAACGTTGAGATAAATACAATCTGATCATTCACTATTTATTGAACCGAAGTTGTCAACCCTGTTACAATAAATACGGTCTGTTTGGTGATTATTAGGCAGACTTCATTGATCTAGTAATCCACAGCAGGTTAGATACCATGGGGGGTCAAACGAAACGCTCTCACTATAGAAAATAAAATAAAAATAATTAAACTTTTTGATGAAGGAGAAAAGGTTGGAGAAATATCGAAACATTTCAAGATTCCTCAATCCACGATTTCTTCAATTTTAAAGAGACGAGAAACCATTTTTCAATTAGATACATGTGGTAAAAGACATATTAAACGAATTAGAACTAATGGTGATTATCCAATGGAACAAGATGAAACTGAGGATACACCCCCTCTTGCCTTCAACGGAGAGAATTACACACAACAACACACAGACTCTTCAGAGGACGATGTGGGTGAACACTCCAGTTCATCACAACAGCAAACGGACTCTTCACAGCATGATTCGGGTGAAGACGGAAGTGAACGAATTCATTCAACAGAACACCGACGAGTAGTATATGGTGATAAAAAACCAACAAAAAAGTTCAACCTTCCTAAACCCGTAAAAGGCTTAATACCTCTTTCTATGGGAAATATGACGTTTTTACGTTTGGTCGGGTATAAAGTTCTGTCATCAACGTATAGATGTTAGATTTGGATAGTTCAAAGAGGGGTTCAGATATCATTCTCATTACCGAAACCATCGGGGGTATAGATGGAATAAGAAAATCTGTTAGACATGAAAACACTCTATCTATTTAAAAGGTAGATTTTTTCAAGGAGAATGGGACAACGACAGTTGCAACATTCTAAAAGTGGTTTTTGTTCAATTCCAGTGCTTCCAGGGTAATAACTCGGACTATATTTTGAAGGATATATCAATAATGGGCATTAACTTTATTGGGAATAGGTACACAGCATATCACAAACGAAAAGATTATTAGAAAGAATCAAATCGAATGCTGTGAGGTTGAAGGCTTGGAGAGGCTATAAACGCACGCAGGTCGTATGAGTGAAGGTTTGGAGAGGATATAGACGCCCGCAGACCAGTGTGATCACCAGCAGTTCTAAATGTTGAAAACACTGATTTGAGGAAAAGTAGGAGAGTACAATCGTGTTAAGCATAGAAATATGCCTGTATTTTTGATTTGCAGGAAAGGGCCTTGCCCCTTTTTATTCATGCTTTGTATCCAAAAGTATATATATTTCAGTTTTCATTTGACTATATGCTTATATCATCTCTTTGTGAGAGCGGTTCTAAATCTGCTGGGTAAGTTTCGTTCTTGAGCAGTGTCTACGTGTACCCCCAAAATCCTGTTTCTTTGAACCAAATTCAACTCAGTCAAATCGATTCAAATCCCTATATTATACTGCAATATTCTCGCTCAAACATCACTACACTCTCCTTCTAGTTATAACGATATCGCTATATTTATAACGATATCACAGTAGTTA
Organism: Aradus depressus; assembly: GCA_963662175.1. Lineage (NCBI taxonomy): Eukaryota > Metazoa > Arthropoda > Insecta > Hemiptera > Aradidae > Aradus > Aradus depressus. The sequence goes on along the minus strand of OY759221.1, from coordinate 41,998,408 downwards.
TAACGATATCCCTATATTTATAACGATATTACTGTAGTTATAACGATATCGCTATATTTAAAACGATATCACAGCAGTTATAACGATATCGCTATATTTATAACGATATCACAGTAGTTATAACGATATCGCTATATTTATAACGATATTACTGTAGTTATAACGATACCGCTATATTTAAAACGATATCACAGTAGTTATAACGATATCGCTATATTTAAAACGATATCACAGTAGTTATAACGATGTCGCTATATTTATAACGATATCATAGTAGTTATAACGATACCGCTATATTTATAACGATATCACAGTAGTTATAACGATATCGCTATATTTATAACGATATCACAGTAGTTATAACGATATCATAGTAGTTATAACGATATCGCTATATTTATAACGATATCACAGTAGTTATAACGATATCGCTATATTTATAACGATATCACAGTAGTTATAACGATATCGCTATATTTATAAAGATATTACTGTAGTTATAACGATATCGCTATATTTATAACGATATTACTGTAGTTATAACGATATCGCTATATTTATAACGATATTACTGTAGTTATAACGATATCGCTATATTTATAACGATATCACAGTAGTTATAACGATATCGCTATATTTATAACGATATCACAGTAGTTATAACGATATCGCTATATTTAAAACGATATCACAGTAGTTATAACGATATCGCTATATTTATAACGATATCGCTATATTTATAACGATATCACAGTAGTTATAACGATATCGCTATATTTATAACGATATCACAGTAGTTATAACGATATCGCTATATTTATAACGATATTACTGTAGTTATAACGATATCGCTATATTTATAACGATATTACTGTAGTTATAACGATATCGCTATATTTATAACGATATTACTGTAGTTATAACGATATCGCTATATTTATAACGATATCACAGTAGTTAAAACGATATCGCTATATTTAAAACGATATCACAGTAGTTATAACGATATCGCTATATTTATAACGATATCACAGCAGTTATAACGATATCGCTATATTTATAACGATATCACAGTAGTTATAACGATATCGCTATATTTAAAACGATATCACAGTAGTTATAACGATATCGCTATATTTATAACGATATCACAGTAGTTATAACGATATCGCTATATTTAAAACGATATCACAGTAGTTATAACGATATCGCTATATTTATAACGATATCGCTATATTTATAACGATATCACAGTAGTTATAACGATATCGCTATATTTATAACGATATCACAGTAGTTATAACGATATCGCTATATTTATAACGATATTACTGTAGTTATAACGATATCGCTATATTTATAACGATATTACTGTAGTTATAACGATATCGCTATATTTATAACGATATTACTGTAGTTATAACGATATCGCTATATTTATAACGATATCACAGTAGTTATAACGATATCGCTATATTTAAAACGATATCACAGTAGTTATAACGATATCGCTATATTTATAACGATATCACAGCAGTTATAACGATATCGCTATATTTATAACGATATCACAGTAGTTATAACGATATCGCTATATTTATAACGATATTACTGTAGTTATAACGATACCGCTATATTTAAAACGATATCACAGTAGTTATAACGATATCGCTATATTTAAAACGATATCACAGTAGTTATAACGATATCGCTATATTTATAACGATATCATAGTAGTTATAACGATACCGCTATATTTATAACGATATCACAGTAGTTATAACGATATCGCTATATTTATAACGATATCACAGTAGTTATAACGATATCGCTATATTTATAACGATATCATAGTAGTTATAACGATATCGCTATATTTATAACGATATCACAGTAGTTATAACGATATCGCTATATTTATAACGATATCACAGTAGTTATAACGATATCGCTATATTTATAACGATATTACTGTAGTTATAACGATATCGCTATATTTATAACGATATCACAGTAGTTATAACGATATCGCTATATTTATAACGATATCACAGTAGTTATAACGATATCGCTATATTTAAAACGATATCACAGTAGTTATAACGATATCGCTATATTTATAACGATATCGCTATAAATATAGCGATATCGTTATAACTACAGTAATATCGTTATAAATATAGCGATATCGTTATAACTAGAGTAATATCGTTATAAATATAGCGATATCGTTATAACTACAGTAATATCGTTATAAATATAGCGATATCGTTATAACTACTGTGATATCGTTATAAATATAGCGATATCGTTATAACTACTGTGATATCGTTATAAATATAGCGATATCGTTATAAATATAGCGATATCGTTATAACTACTGTGATATCGTTTTAAATATAGCGATATCGTTATAACTACTGTGATATCGTTATAAATATAGCGATATCGTTATAACTACTGTGATATCGTTATAAATATAGCGATATCGTTATAACTACAGTAATATCGTTATAAATATAGCGATATCGTTATAACTACAGTAATATCGTTATAAATATAGCGATATCGTTATAACTACTGTGATATCGTTATAAATATAGCGATATCGTTATAACTACTATGATATCGTTATAAATATAGCGATATCGTTATAACTACTGTGATATCGTTATAAATATAGCGATATCGTTATAACTACTGTGATATCGTTATAAATATAGCGGTATCGTTATAACTACTATGATATCGTTATAAATATAGCGATATCGTTATAACTACTGTGATATCGTTTTAAATATAGCGATATCGTTATAACTACTGTGATATCGTTTTAAATATAGCGATATCGTTATAACTACTGTGATATCGTTTTAAATATAGCGGTATCGTTATAACTACAGTAATATCGTTATAAATATAGCGATATCGTTATAACTACTGTGATATCGTTATAAATATAGCGATATCGTTATAACTGCTGTGATATCGTTATAAATATAGCGATATCGTTATAACTACTGTGATATCGTTTTAAATATAGCGTAATCGTTATAACTACTGTGATATCGTTATAAATATAGCGATATCGTTATAACTACAGTAATATCGTTATAAATATAGCGATATCGTTATAACTACAGTAATATCGTTATAAATATAGCGATATCGTTATAACTACAGTAATATCGTTATAAATATAGCGATATCGTTATAACTACTGTGATATCGTTATAAATATAGCGATATCGTTATAACTACAGTAATATCGTTATAAATATAGCGATATCGTTATAACTACAGTAATATCGTTATAAATATAGCGATATCGTTATAACTACAGTAATATCGTTATAAATATAGCGATATCGTTATAACTACTGTGATATCGTTTTAAATATAGCGATATCGTTATAACTACTGTGATATCGTTATAAATATAGCGATATCGTTATAACTACTGTGATATCGTTATAAATATAGCGATATCGTTATAACTACTGTGATATCGTTTTAAATATAGCGGTATCGTTATAACTACAGTAATATCGTTATAAATATAGCGATATCGTTATAACTACTGTGATATCGTTATAAATATAGCGATATCGTTATAACTGCTGTGATATCGTTATAAATATAGCGATATCGTTATAACTGCTGTGATATCGTTATAAATATAGCGATATCGTTATAACTACTGTGATATCGTTTTAAATATAGCGTAATCGTTATAACTACTGTGATATCGTTATAAATATAGCGATATCGTTATAACTACAGTAATATCGTTATAAATATAGCGATATCGTTATAACTACAGTAATATCGTTATAAATATAGCGATATCGTTATAACTACAGTAATATCGTTATAAATATAGCGATATCGTTATAACTACTGTGATATCGTTATAAATATAGCGATATCGTTATAACTACAGTAATATCGTTATAAATATAGCGATATCGTTATAACTACAGTAATATCGTTATAAATATAGCGGTATCGTTATAACTACAGTAATATCGTTATAAATATAGCGATATCGTTATAACTACTGTGATATCGTTATAAATATAGCGATATCGTTATAACTGCTGTGATATCGTTTTAAATATAGCGATATCGTTATAACTACAGTAATATCGTTATAAATATAGGGATATCGTTATAACTACTGTGATATCGTTATAAATATAGCGATATCGTTATAACTAGAAGGAGAGTGTAGTGATGTTTGAGCGAGAATATTGCAGTATAATATAGGGATTTGAATCGATTTGACTGAGTTGAATTTGGTTCAAAGAAACAGGATTTTGGGGGTACACGTAGACACTGCTCAAGAACGAAACTTACCCAGCAGATTTAGAACCGCTCTCACAAAGAGATGATATAAGCATATAGTCAAATGAAAACTGAAATATATATACTTTTGGATACAAAGCATGAATAAAAAGGGGCAAGGCCCTTTCCTGCAAATCAAAAATACAGGCATATTTCTATGCTTAACACGATTGTACTCTCCTACTTTTCCTCAAATCAGTGTTTTCAACATTTAGAACTGCTGGTGATCACACTGGTCTGCGGGCGTCTATATCCTCTCCAAACCTTCACTCATACGACCTGCGTGCGTTTATAGCCTCTCCAAGCCTTCAACCTCACAGCATTCGATTTGATTCTTTCTAATAATCTTTTCGTTTGTGATATGCTGTGTACCTATTCCCAATAAAGTTAATGCCCATTATTGATATATCCTTCAAAATATAGTCCGAGTTATTACCCTGGAAGCACTGGAATTGAACAAAAACCACTTTTAGAATGTTGCAACTGTCGTTGTCCCATTCTCCTTGAAAAAATCTACCTTTTAAATAGATAGAGTGTTTTCATGTCTAACAGATTTTCTTATTCCATCTATACCCCCGATGGTTTCGGTAATGAGAATGATATCTGAACCCCTCTTTGAACTATCCAAATCTAACATCTATACGTTGATGACAGAACTTTATACCCGACCAAACGTAAAAACGTCATATTTCCCATAGAAAGAGGTATTAAGCCTTTTACGGGTTTAGGAAGGTTGAACTTTTTTGTTGGTTTTTTATCACCATATACTACTCGTCGGTGTTCTGTTGAATGAATTCGTTCACTTCCGTCTTCACCCGAATCATGCTGTGAAGAGTCCGTTTGCTGTTGTGATGAACTGGAGTGTTCACCCACATCGTCCTCTGAAGAGTCTGTGTGTTGTTGTGTGTAATTCTCTCCGTTGAAGGCAAGAGGGGGTGTATCCTCAGTTTCATCTTGTTCCATTGGATAATCACCATTAGTTCTAATTCGTTTAATATGTCTTTTACCACATGTATCTAATTGAAAAATGGTTTCTCGTCTCTTTAAAATTGAAGAAATCGTGGATTGAGGAATCTTGAAATGTTTCGATATTTCTCCAACCTTTTCTCCTTCATCAAAAAGTTTAATTATTTTTATTTTATTTTCTATAGTGAGAGCGTTTCGTTTGACCCCCCATGGTATCTAACCTGCTGTGGATTACTAGATCAATGAAGTCTGCCTAATAATCACCAAACAGACCGTATTTATTGTAACAGGGTTGACAACTTCGGTTCAATAAATAGTGAATGATCAGATTGTATTTATCTCAACGTTGTTAACACGTTCACAATGAAAACAGATAACTACTGACCAAACAGAACGTATTTATAGTTTTTTTCATCCTACATGCAACGAAAGGAGCCGATCAAATCCGAGAAGAGCCGATCATTAATGGGTTTCCAGCAATACATCTAGCCCCAACAACAATAAGAAACTGTCTATGATATGGAACCTGCATACGATTTTTATTTCTCAATACTGACCAGCTTGTACTCACAAATTTTTCTTATAATCACGACAGTTATTACGCAGTCACATTCATCACAAAAAAAAAATGTTTCTGAATATGCTACAAAATTTTCATAATTTACGTAAATTTTCAAAAATGTAAATAAATATTAATTGCATGAAATATAAAATAATATGACTAAATAAAAAAGAAATATATGAAAGGATGTAAGATATGTATAGGACTTTAAGAAAAAACAGGTGAGTGGAGTAGGCGTTGTATGTAAGGGAAAAAACCTGTGACAAATAATGAAAAAATAAATATACTAAAATATTAAATAATCCCCGGGTTTTGTGGCTATGAAGATGAATCGGTAAAATAACTGTTGTATGGGGTTATCGTAAGTGTTTTGGCTCTCAATACCATATATACGGGGAAGGAGGGCTGAATTGTGGGGTCCATGAGATGTGGATGAGGATGGAACAATAATACTTATACATGGGTTCTCAAATACCGATGGGAACTGTGATGTATATGAGACGAAGGGCTTGGGACTTGAAAAATAAATACAATGGGGTATGGGTGTGAGGGCTGCGTTATAATATTAAATGAGGAACGGTTGAGTGTTAGTTGTAGAAAAATGTTGGGGGCGTAATGTGATAGGAACTATAGAAAATATATATATATACATATATATGCATGTAGGATATTGGTGATAGCACCTATAGAAAACCCCTATCTATGGTTGTCTGCAAGATGACTGAGAAATATAAGTTTAGGTTGATAGGAATGGTGTTCGGGTTTGGGTTACTTTAGAGTTTAAGATTTACTATAGAGGGAAACCGGGAAAGAATTTAGCAGAAGAAGTATATAGAAGAGTGGTGGATTTTTAAAAATTTTCTGAGCGACTTCTAAGTTTAGATTTGGGGAAGTTGCAGTTGAGTGATGTGTATAGGGATAAGTGAACAATTCCGAATTTTTGTGAAGTGTTGTGTCGTGACGATATATTGGATCTCTCGGAAGGATTCTGTTGTAGGAAATATGCATAGTCTCTGATTTGTAGAAAAGTACATCGCAGCTAATCTTTGATAATGAAATGTTACACAAGGCCTACCATTCAAAAAAAAATATTAGTATCTCTATTATAAATAATTATCCGGCTCAGTGGGTAAAGTTTTCAAATACTTCTTCTTAGGATGGCTATATAAGAGCTCCTATTGTAGTCTATGGACACACCTTATATGATTCTTGTACGTTTGGACTGTGTTATAAAATAGTTCTTTAACTGACCTCGTTTGTGATGAAGGGGTCTAGAGCCTTCATCAGTATGAAATCTTAGGAAAAATACTTGAATATGAAATTACCCCCGGCTTTTGCAGTTATAAAGATGGGTTGACAGGTACCAATGTGAGTGAGCCTACACAGCAGGGGTCCTAGGTTAGAGTTCTATTAGTGCTCAGATGTGTGGGAGTGGGTTCTGAATATATCCGGAGTAGTGTTGTGCAGGGGGGTGTCTGTGTGATTTAAGTTTCTGCTAGATTGTAGGTTATTAGTCGTAAAAATAGTGATGGTAAAGTAATATTGGAAATGCGAATCTAAATATCGACGAGAACTGTGGGGATGTTGACCTGGCGGTTTAGTTAGGGAGAAGCATTTAAATTTGTATAAAATATGGTGTAAATGAAGGCCTGGCGTATACCGGGGTCCTAGGATCAGAGGATCGGAAGTATGAATATCGAATAGGTCGTAGTGATATGAGTGAAGAGGAGTTGGGTGAATGGTTTTGGGACATGCAAAAGAAAAGGCTAAAAATAAAACTGATACTGGCTGAACGATGATGAAGAAAATCCCTTGGGTGATGCAAGTGTGTAGGTATGTCTGAGTGAAAGGTTTAGAGGGATAGTGAGGTGGGATAGAGTGGTTTGAATGAGAAAGAAATGTTGACGAGGCAGTAGTCTGCACTTGTAGGGTTCTGACTTGATATGATGTTGGGGAAGTAGAAGTGGAGAGCAGAATATTGGGATGGATTGATCGTTGTCAGAATTGTGCGGGGATTTCAAAAGGTTAGGAGAGCAATTACAGTAGAGGATGGTTGGTGGAAGGAGAAAGAAATTGTTTTGGCCGCTAGGTACACAAAAAGCAGCATGTAACATAACGTAAGTTAAATATACTGCATGTTAGCCTAAGAATGTATCCATGGAAAGATACATCTAGATCTAAAGATTACTCCGCGTGTATGGGCGGGTATGTATGAGTAAAAGGTTTTAGAAGTAGAGAGCAGAAAATTGGTTAGGACAAGTTGAGAAAAAAATTAGACAATTGATGTGGGGAAGTAGAAGTGAGTCATAAAAATTAGGAGAAAGACCTGAGGATTAGGTGTGGGTTGCAAAGTCTCTGCCGGATTGGAAGAAGTACAATTGGTCTGAGGAAGTAGAACTTTAATTAAAGATTATGTTTTAGAATAATTGATGTGGGTATGTGCATTGAAGGTGATTTGAGGTGGGTAAGTATGACTGATTCAGAGGGAGAGGCTAATGGCGTTGAATGTAGGTTTATGTATGAGTAGACCGGGTTATGATGAAAATGTCAGACGATTGAGAGAGGTTGTATGTAGGTGTTGAACAGGGACGAAGCATGATGGTGCTAAGGCTAAGAGTAGTGGACTATGATAAAATCTAAAGAAAATTGCTTGGATGTGTGTCTGAGTAAAAGGTTTAAAGGGAGAATGAGGTGGGGAAGTATAAGTGAGAAAATTGAGATGGATTGGCTACGCCGCTGAAGATAGAGAGTAGTGATTCGGAGGGAGAGCGGGGGTATTGAGATGGGGAAGCACATTGGATGTGTTAATTGACGTGGGGATGCAAGATTAAATCATGAAATAAAAATTGGTGAAGTATGCCTGCAACAACAGGTCTCGACATGTTTGAACATGTAAACAACGACTTAATTCCTATAGATACGAAGGTCATTTCCAAACCATAGTGGATATAAAACAATAAAATAATAAAAAACAAGAATTCACAAATAACACCAAAGGACAGCGTGCTCGGAATTGGAGATAAATATTTTTTCGCATATATTACTCCAATCGGACAACATACTCAATATGAAGAGCTTTGAATTATATTTTTAAATGCAATACGATTCAAGTCACCGAAGGACGGCATGCTCAAAAGTGTAGGTAGGCGATTTTTCCATCATAATACTCCAATCGGACAACATACTCAATATGACGAGCTTTGAATTATATTTTTAAATGCAATACTTTTCAAGGCACCGAAGGACGGCATGCTCAAAAGTGTAGGTAGGCGATTTTTCCATCATATTACTCCAATCGGACAACATACTCAATATGACGAGCTTTGAGTTATATTTTTAAATGCAATACTTTTCAAGGCACCGAAGGACGGCATGCTCAAAATTGTAGGTAGGCGATTATTCCATCATTATACTTCAGTTTAAAATAATACTGAATACAATGATGATGATGATCATGCTAGGACATGATATGGTAGGCTACACGAATGCAGGGTTCGACATGTTAGATCACGAAAGTGCCTGTTCAAGGTCACGAAATCAGTCTTTAAAAATATAAAAATTGTTACTAGTGGGCTAATTAAAAAAAATATAGGGGCACAGGCGAGGGGTGAGATAAAAATGTAAAGCAGGGTTTAGAGGGAGAGCGGAAACTTATAGAGGTTTAGAGGAAGAGCGGAAACTTATTGAGGTTTAGAGGGAGAGGGGAACTTATTGAGGTTTAGAGGAAGAGCGGAAACTTATTGAGGTTTAGAGGGAGAGTGGAAACTTATTTAGATGGGGAAGTAGATTGGTAGTGATTCAAAGGACAAAAATTGAGATGAAAAAATTAGGGGGGGGGGCTTATTGAGGTTTAGAGGGAGAGCGGAAACTTATTGAGGTTTAGAGGGAGAGTGGAAACTTATTGGGGTTTAGAGGGAGAGTGGAAACTTATTAAGGTTAGGAGGGAGAGTGGAAACTTATTGAGTTTTAGAGGGAGAGTGTAAACTTATTGAGGTTTAGAGGGAGAGTGTAAACTTATTGGGGTTTAGAGGGAGAGCGGAAACTTATTGAGCTGGGGATGTACGATGGTGGGTGATTCGGAGCGTGGAGGGGGGGGGGGTGGTGGGAGAGGAGTGGGGGACGGCCGCCATCTTGCTCTTTAGCCATTGCGCCAGAGTCCCCTTATTCCCCCTACTCACTTTGTTATATACTCATGACAAAACTCGACATTTTGTTTTCACTTTTCTTTCATGTCCCTTGACCTCAGAATCAAAATGAGAACATTTCTGGAAAATTCCTGTTCTTATGTGTATATCCGTCGTTTCGCATATCTATCAAAACTAATGGATTTTAACAAAATTTGGTATACTGCACTAGAGAGTGCACTTTTAATGTAACGATATCATCTATTGATTTTTAGGCAAATCTGCTAAAAGAATACGCGGATTAGGGAAGAAGCTTAACACAAAAACTCTATTAAATGCTGATAAATAAATGTATCGGCACAAAATTTTATATGGGAATTCAAAACCCCATAGGGACGACACTTATTAATTTTTAGTGGAATCGGCAGAAGGGAAAAGAAGGATCGAAGGAGAAGCTTAACTCAAAAATCCCAAAACTGACATTTTAATGAACATATCGACATGAAATTTTATATGTGAAGTCAAACCACATATCGCCTACTACCAGAGAGCTCTGGTGGACATGGGCCCGACTCTGCTGTGGGAATCCTAAATTTTGTCTACCCAGGTTTATTCACCTAGGGTAGGGGTCTTTAACGAGTACCTGACATTGTACAGGCTCGGGACCATTGCTTAACGTCCCATCCAAAGGAAGGCGTGCTCAAGGATTTTTTACCTCCCAAATAAAAAGCCTAAAGGCCTCGGCCGGTTTCGAATCCGATAAATAATAGGTTATGTAGCAAGAAGGGAAAGAAACTAAAACAAGTCGTCATTGAATCACCATTATTTTTTTTGGCACCCTAGCAACGGTTTGCGACGCTCTAGCCCTTGTTGTAATGCCTTTTTGTAAACAACCACACTCTTTCATGTGTTTCAATTTCGCCACTTCAAATACGACATTTTTTGCCGAAATATCAAACAAGTTCGTTTTCTTTCCTCATGGATCTAATTTATTCGAAAATTCTCAAAATAAATATAGACCCTTCACAAGTGGTAGGGAGGTAGTTCTCTATTGGAATGGGCTGATGAGAGAATGAGGACACAAAAACGCTTATAACTGTAATAAATATATCGACACAAAAACGCTTATAATTGTCGATGTAATAAATGTATCGACACAAAATTTAGTATAAGGATTCACAAGTACCGATGTAAGTCATCCATCTATTTTTGACCCGAACTGTCGATTGATTTTGGAAGAAAAGACATTGCCAACATCGACTTTCTGGCCGAATAATATAACTTCCCCTATACCTTATATAGCTATTGAAGTAAAAATAGTTGGTTAGACGAAGCCGTTATGAGGCCTGTCTTGTGATCTAGTCATCCTATTGGGTGTTGTCAGAGAAGGATCACCACAACTGGGCTAAATATGTAGTTGACCGAGTCAAGTGAGGGGAGTTGTATCCTAGCCTAGTCCATTGTGTTGTAGCGCATCGTTTCTATTGACGACGGAGAAACTCTCTACTGGCAAGGAAGAGATGAATTGAAGTCTAGGCAGAAGGAGCAACGGGGGGTATACCAATACATACAGATCCTGCTTCTATAAGAAATAGAACTTCCAATTCGGGACTTATCGGTCCATTTCTGGTTAAATATAATTTCTAGTAGTGAAAGAGCCGACAAGTTAATTTCGGACAATGCCGGGTAACCGCAGGTTATTGTAATAAATAATTTAATTTGTAAGATTAAAATGAAATAGAGGGCGCCGATAGCTCAGTGGTATGCGTGCTTGATTTCTGAACTCAAGGTCGTGGGTTCGTAACCCGACCGAGGCCCTTAGTTTATTTTATCTGGGAGGTTAAATAAACTTAAGCACGCCGTCCTTCGGATGGGACGTTAAGCGATGGTCCCGAGCCTGTACGATGTCAGGTACTCGTTAGAGACCCCTATAGTACATATACTACGTATTTTTTATTTTAAGGATGTTTTGAAATAATGTTGATTTATAATAAATATAAATATGTTTGTTACCTCTGTAACTTGAATTTTTATTTATTTCACCTCTCTAACTCAAAATTAGTTAGAATGAATCTTAACCTCTACAAGTCGAATCAAAATCCGCCTAAGTCGAAATCCTCCATAAGTCGAAAACTCTATAACTCGAATTTTTTGGCGTCTCCCTTGATGTTCGACTTATAGATGTTCTACTAAGTATATGAAAGTAAAAGGAACAAACACATTATTCATCGATTCATCGATATATTGAATCCTATCAAAGACATTTTTGAGTTTTTCTCATTGCTTCATCTTACTTGAAGTCCACAGGTATGCGTCCACAATTGTACAGGCCCAGTACCGGATTGAAAAGGTCCACCGATTGATTCCTCCGAGTGTTACGTGGCTATGGATGGACATTACGTGATGGTAGGTCTACAGAGGGGGGTCCCTGGGGTGCTGCAGAGCTGGTTTCGAGGCCAAATGGTCAGGCATTGTCCACTCAGGTCCCGTAGGTTCCATCTCCATCTACCTGCTTTGATCCAGCTAGCTGCCTGTCTGTCCGTCAGTCCTCACCCACACAGACACTCTATACTGACACCCCTAGGTCTGTGACATCCTACAGATCCGGTATCGACACAGTGGCACACTTTGACGTTCCCCAACCTCCGATAACTGTATAAGTGTGTATTCTTCCTGATATTTGCTAAAAGCTCTGAAGGTAAAACGCATTTCCGTTTTCTTCCGGTTTCAGGGTTTGGGAGTAGTGACAGGCAAAAGCGCTATCTCTGCGTAGCTGCTACAACCTGTTTCTGCTTCTTTCAAATAACAGATTATGGTAAAGAAAAAGGTTTAAGTATTGTTAAATAAAACTAACAAATATAAATAAAATTTAAATAATTAATAATAATGACAAAAAGAGTAATTAAATATACAAAAATATTACCACATTTCCTGTAGAAATTTTATCTCTTTTCTTTTACTAAATTTTGATTTCTACAGTAGTTTTCGAAAAGGGCCCTAAAAATAACAAAAGTTCAAGACGTGCAATTTTTAAGAAAGTGCACATATATTTAAAAAAAAAATCAATTAATCAACTTTTTATTAGTATCTAAAGAGATGCCATTTTAATAATTTTAAATAATATTAAATCTAATTCAAAGATTTTCAAATTATCTTACTGGGCCAACAGGGAAAATTAATAGAACAGAATTTACGAGAACAAATATTGGGTTTATTTTCTTAAATCGTCTACATTATAAAATAAAAACCTTAACATTAAAACAAACAAAAATCAAAAGAAAAATCTTAAAAACTAAATTCTTAAAATTAATTCAATCTTGTTTTTTTTGTTTTTTTTTGGCAATTTTTAAAATTTAAGTTGGTATATTTCTGGGCATATATCCTGTACATATAAACAATTAGCGAGTACCTCACATTCGAAAAAGCCCTGGATCTTCGCTTAAAGTCCCATCCGAACGACGACGTGCTCAAAGTTATTTTCAACCAAAGTGAAATTTCTCCTACCCAGGTTTATTTACATAACATACGTCTCATTATCGAGTACCTCACATTCGAAAAAGCCCTGGATCGTTGCTTAAAGTCCCATCCGAAGGACGACGTGCTCAAAGTTATTTTTAACTTCCCGAATAAAACATCTGACCTAAGTGCCTCAGCTAGATTTCTAAGTGGCGATCCTGAGCTCGGTAGACCCCATTTTTCTAATTTCTCGCTTTTTAACGGTTTATAGATTTAATATTTATTAAAACTGATAGAGAACGACCGGATTATCAGAATCCTACACAAAAATCGAAATAAAAATGTTTTTCAAGAAAAGTCGAACTAACTTCATATTATCCCATTCATCCCATTAATATTTGTTAAAACTGTCACGACAGATTCAGATATATCCGGAAAGTCCCATCCGAAGGACGACGTGCTCAAGGTTATTTCCAATTTAAGTGAAATTTCACCTATCCAGGTTTATTTACATACAATGCGTCTCATTATCGAGTACCTCACATTCGAAAAAGCCCTGGATCATTGCTTAAAGTCCCATCGGAAGGACGACGTGCTCAAAGTTATTTTTAACTTCCCGATTAAAACATCTGACCTAAGTGCCTCAGCTAGATTTCTACGTGGCGATCCTGAGCTCGGTAGACTCCATTCTTCAAATTTCTCGCTTTTTAACAGTTTATAGATTTAATATTTGTTAAAACTGATAGAGAATGACCGGATTATCAGAATCCTACACAAAAATCGAAATAAAAATGTTTTTCCAAAAAAGTCGAGCTAACTTCGTATTATCCCATTCGTCCCATTTATATTTTTTAAAACTGATACGACAGATTCAGATATATCCGGAAAGTCCCATCCGAAGGACGACGTGCTCAAGGTTATTTCCAACCTAAGTGAAATTTCACCTTCCCAGGTTTATTTACATAACATACACCTCATTATCGAGTGCTTCAGCTAGATTTCTAAGTGGCGATCCTGAGCTCGGTAGACTCCATTCTTCAAATTTCTCGCTTTTTAACGGTTTATAGATTTAATATTTATTAAAACTGATAGAGAACGACCGGATTATCAGAATCCTACACAAAAATCGAAATAAAAATGTTTTTCAAGAAAAGTCGAACTAACTTCATATTATCCCATTCATCCCATTAATATTTGTTAAAACTGTGACGACAGATTCAGATATATCCGGAAAGTCCCATCCGAAGGACGACGTGCTCAAGGTTATTTCCAATTTAAGTGAAATTTCACCTATCCAGGTTTATTTACATAACATACGTCTCATTATCGAGTACCTCACATTCGAAAAAGCCTTGGATCATCGCTTAAAGTCCCGTCCGAAGGACGACGTGCTCAATGTTTTTTTTAACTTCCCGAATAAAACATCTGACCTAAGTGCCTCAGCTAGATTTCTAAGTGGCGATCCTGAGCTCGGTAGACTCTATTTTTCAAATTTCTCGCTATTTAACGGTATATAGATTTAATATTTGTTAAAACCGATGGAGAACGATCGGATTATCAGAATCCTACACAAAAATCGAAATAAAAATGTTTTTCAAAAAAAGTCGAGCTAACTTCATATTATCCCATTCATCCCATTAATCTTTGTTAAAACTGATACGACAGATTCAGATGTGTCCGGAAAGTCCCATCCGAGGGACGACGTGCTCAAGGTAATTTCCAACCTAAGGGAAATTTCACCTACCCCGGTTTATTTACATACCATACGTCTCATTATCGAGTACCTCACCTTCGAAAAAGCCCTGGAACATCGCTTAACGTCTCATCCGAAGGACGATGTGCTCATGGTTATTTCCAATTTAAGTGAAATTTCAGCTATCCAGGTTTATTTACATAACATACGTCACATTATCGAGTACCTCACATTCGATAAAGCCCTGGTACATTCCTTAAAGTCCCATCCGAAGGACGACGTGCTCAAAGATATTTTTAACTTCCCGAATAAAACATCTGACCTCAGTGCTTCAGCTAGATTTCTAAGTGGCGATCCTGAGCTCGGTAGACTCCATTCTTCAAATTTCTCGCTTTTTAACGGTTTATAGATTTAATATTTATTAAAACTGATAGAGAACGACCGGATTATCAGAATCCTACACAAAAATCGAAATAAAAATGTTTTTCAAGAAAAGTCGAACTAACTTCATATTATCCCATTCATCCCATTAATATTTGTTAAAACTGTGACGACAGATTCAGATATATCCGGAAAGTCCCATCCGAAGGACGACGTGCTCAAGGTTATTTCCAACCTAAGTCACATTCACCTACCCAGGTTTATTTACATAACATACGTCTCATTATCGAGTACCTCACATTCGAAAAAGCCTTGGATCATCGCTTAAAGTCCCGTCCGAAGGACGACGTGCTCAATGTTTTTTTTAACTTCCCGAATAAAACATCTGACCTAAGTGCCTCAGCTAGATTTCTAAGTGGCGATCCTGAGCTCGGTAGACTCTATTTTTCAAATTTCTCGCTATTTAACGGTATATAGATTTAATATTTGTTAAAACCGATGGAGAACGATCGGATTATCAGAATCCTACACAAAAATCGAAATAAAAATGTTTTTCAAAAAAAGTCGAGCTAACTTCATATTATCCCATTCATCCCATTAATCTTTGTTAAAACTGATACGACAGATTCAGATGTGTCCGGAAAGTCCCATCCGAGGGACGACGTGCTCAAGGTAATTTCCAACCCAAGGGAAATTTCACCTACCCCGGTTTATTTACATACCATACGTCTCATTATCGAGTACCTCACCTTCGAAAAAGCCCTGGAACATCGCTTAACGTCCCATCCGAAGGACGACGGGCTCAAGGTTATTTCCAATTTAAGTGAAATTTCAGCTATCGAGGTTTATTTACATAACATACGTCACATTATCGAGTACCTCACATTCGAAAAAGCCCTGGATCATTCCTTAAAGTCCCATCCGAAGGACGACGTGCTCAAAGTTATTTTTAACTTCCCGAATAAAACATCTGACCTCAGTGCTTCAGCTAGATTTCTAAGTGGCGATCCTGAGCTCGGTAGACTCCATTCTTCAAATTTTATCGCTTTTTAACGGTTTATAGGTTTAATATTTGTTAAAACTGATAGAGAACAACCGGATTATCAGAATCCTACACAAAAATCGAAATAAAAATGTTTTTCAAAAAAAGTCGAGCTGACTTCATATTATCCCATTCATCCCATTAATCTTCGTTAAAACTGATACGACAGATTCAGATATATCCGGAATGTCCCATCCGAAGGACGACGTGCTCAAGGTTATTTCCAACCTAAGTGACATTCACCTACCCAGGTTTATTTACATAACATACTTCTCATTATCGAGTACTTCACATTCGAAAAAGCCCTGGTTCATTTCTTAAAATCCCATCCGAAGGACGACGTGCTCAAGGTTATTTCCAATTTGAGTGAAATTTCAGCTATCCAGGTTTATTTACATAACATACGTCACATTATCGAGTACCTCACATTCGAAAAAGCCGTGGATCATTCCTTAATGTCCCATCCGAAGGACGACGTGCTCAAAGTTATTTTTAACTTCCCGAATAAAACATCTGACCTCAGTGCTTCAGCTAGATTTCTAAGTGGCGATCCTGAGCTCGGTAGACTCCATTCTTCAAATTTCTCGCTTTTTAACGGTTTATAGATTTAATATTTGTTATTATTTAATGTTTGTTAAAACTGATAGAGAACGACCGGATTATCAGAATCCTACACAAAAATCGAAATAAAAATGGTTTTCAAGAAAAGTCGAACTAACTTAATATTATCCCATTCATCCCATTAATATTTGTTAAAACTGTGACGACAGATTCAGATATATCCGGAAAGTCCCATCCGAAGGACGACGTGCTCAAGGTTATTTCCAACCTAAGTGACATTCACCTACCCAGGTTTATTTACATAACATACTTCTCATTATCGAGTACTTCACATTCGAAAAAGCCCTGGTTCATTTCTTAAAATCCCATCCGAAGGACGACGTGCTCAAGGTTATTTCCAATTTAAGTGAAATTTCAGCTATCCAGGTTTATTTACATAACATACGTCACATTATCGAGTACCTCACATTCGAAAAAGCCGTGGATCATTCCTTAATGTCCCATCCGAAGGACGACGTGCTCAAAGTTATTTTTAACTTCCCGAATAAAACATCTGACCTCAGTGCTTCAGCTAGATTTCTAAGTGGCGATCCTGAGCTCGGTAGACTCCATTCTTCAAATTTCTCGCTTTTTAACGGTTTATAGATTTAATATTTGTTAAAACTGATAGAGAACGACCGGATTATCAGAATCCTACACAAAAATCGAAATAAAAATGGTTTTCAAGAAAAGTCGAACTAACTTAATATTATCCCATTCATCCCATTAATATTTGTTAAAACTGTGACGACAGATTCAGATATATCCGGAAAGTCCCATCCGAAGGACGACGTGCTCAAGGTTATTTTCAACCTAAGTGAAATTTCACCTTCCCAGGTTTATTTACGTAACATACGTCTCATTATCGAGTACCTCAAATTCGAAAAAGCCCTGGATCATCGCTTAACGTCTCATCCGAAGGACGATGTGCTCAAAGTTATTTTTAACTTCCCGAATAAAACATCTGACCTCAGTGCTTCAGCTAGATTTCTAAGTGGCGATCCTGAGCTCGGTAGACTCCATTCTTCAAATTTTTCGCTTTTTAACGGTTTATAGATTTAATATTTGTTAAAACTGATAGAGAACGACCTGATTATCAGAATCCTACACAAAAATCGAAATAAAAATGTTTTTCAAAAAAAGTCGAGCTGACTTCATATTATTCCATTCATCCCATTAATCTTTGTTAAAACTGATACGACAGATTCAGATATATCCGGAATGTCCCATCCGAAGGACGACGTGCTCAAGGTTATTTCCAACCTAAGTGACATTCACCTACCCAGGTTTATTTACATAACATACTTCTCATTATCGAGTACTTCACATTCGAAAAAGCCCTGGTTCATTTCTTAAAATCCCATCCGAAGGACGACGTGCTCAAGGTTATTTCCAATTTAAGTGAAATTTCAGCTATCCAGATTTATTTACATAATATACGTCACATTATCGAGTACCTCACATTCGAAAAAGCCCTGGATCATTCCTTAATGTCCCATCCGAAGGACGACGTGCTCAAAGTTATTTTTAACTTCCCGAATAAAACATCTGACCTCAGTGCTTCAGCTAGATTTCTAAGTGGCGATCCTGAGCTCGGTAGACTCCATTCTTGAAATTTCTCGCTTTTTAACGGTTTATAGATTTAATATTTGTTAAAACTGATAGAGAACGACCGGATTATCAGAATCCTACACAAAAATCGAAATAAAAATGTTTTTCAAGAAAAGTCGAACTAACTTCATATTATCCCATTCATCCCATTAATATTTGTTAAAACTGTGACGACAGATTCAGATATATCCGGAAAGTCCCATCCGAAGGACGACGTGCTCAAGGTTATTTTCAACCTAAGTGAAATTTCACCTTCCCAGGTTTATTTACGTAACATACGTCTCATTATCGAGTACCTCAAATTCGAAAAAGCCCTGGATCATCGCTTAACGTCTCATCCGAAGGACGATGTGCTCAAAGTTATTTTTAACTTCCCGAATAAAACATCTGACCTCAGTGCTTCAGCTAGATTTCTAAGTGGCGATCCTGAGCTCGGTAGACTCCATTCTTCAAATTTCTCGCTTTTTAACGGTTTATAGATTTAATATTTGATAAAACTGATAGAGAACGACCTGATTATCAGAATCCTACACAAAAATCGAAATAAAAATGTTTTTCAAAAAAAGTCGAGCTAACTTCATATTATCCCATTAATCCCATCAATATTTGTTAAAACTGATACGACCGATTCAGATATATCCGGAAAGTCTCATCCGAAGGACGACATGCTCAAGGTTATTTTCAACCTAAGTGAAATTTCACCTACCCACGTTTATTTACATAACATACGTCTCATTAACAGTACCTTGTTCGCAGATCAATTTCACTGTCAATTCACTCCTATTTACTTCATTACAACCCAAACCTTAATACCCCTCTCCATGTTCACTCAGACCGTCGCCATTCTCAGCCCAGGCCTCGACCCGTCTCTACACACACTAAAAACAACATATGACCGTGTTTTGTTTTCTACATGCATTTGTTTTAAAAGAAATGGTTTCTAATTATTTATAGAAAAATATATATATTTAATTTTTTCTTTATATTAATGATTTTTTTTTTTTTTTGGCCTTATGTTCGATGCATATTAGCCATGTCAATGTGTTATCTAGTTATGTACGACATCCATGGGCCCGGGAGGGAGTTCCATCTACGAAATAAAACTCCATCCCGGACGGGATTCGAACCCGCAAACCATGGTGAGACCATGCGACCAAAGCCCTACGCTGCTATTAATGATTTAATGTGTGTATATTTTTTTTTATACATCACATCATATAAATATTAGATTCAACAGATAAATATTTTGAAACTGAGTGTCAAACAACGGAACGAAGACTTTTCCTGAGGGATAGTAGACCAAGTAACAGTTCAAAAGTTTCTATTACTTCACAATTTCTGTTACCTGGTTCAAAGATATTCATACTCTTCTCGTTAATCCGCTTTTCAATTTAATATTTAAAAAATTAAAACTATTAAATATTCCAACGACAATAGATAATTTTATATCCCCAGTTATACGAAGTTAAGGGGATGTTATATAATCGGTGAAAAATTCGTTGCGGAATTTACAACGGAATTTCATATTTTCCGACATCCAGATTTCAAAAATTCTTTTAGAATGAGTTTATCACCACGAAATTTCATATGTGAATTCAAAACCCTCTAACGATGTCATCTATTGATTTTTAGGCAAATCGGCTAAAGGAATACGCGGATTAGGGAAGAGGCTTAACTCAAAAACTCTAATAAATGTTGATAAATAAATGTATCGACACAAAATTTTATATGGGAATTCAAAACTCCATATGGACGACACTTATTAATTTTTAGTGGAATCGGCAGAAGGGAAAAGAAGGATCGAAGGAGAAGCTTAACTCAAAAACCCCAAAACTGCCAATTTAATCAATATATCGATATGAAATTTGTGAAGTCAAACCCCAAGGAGGACTTAACCAACCAATTTAAAGTTCCATACCTTATCTATAGTAGTTATTGTTCTAAAAAGTAGATAGAAAAATAGAATCAACCATGCTGTCAAAAATAACAGGTTAGTTACTGTGACTCATGCCCGTGCTTTAACAACGAGGTCATATCGCCTACTATCAGAGCGCTCTGGTGGGCATGGGCCCGACTCTACTGTGGGAGAATTTTGCCTACCCAGGTTTATTCACCTAGGGTAAGGGATCTTTAACGAGTATCTGATACATCGGCTTGGAAACATTGCTTAACGTCCCATCCGAAGGAAGGCGTGCTCAAGGGTCTTTTACCTCCCAAATAAAAAGCCTAAGTGCCTCGGCCGGTTTCGAATCCGAAAAATAATAGGTTAAGTAGCAGAAAGGGAAAGAAACTAAAACAATTCGTCAGTGAATCACCATTATTTTTTTTACAAATATGTAGATATTTACAAGAGAACAGAAATAAATACCTACAACAAGCAAATGTGCTAAGAGAGAGATAATGGCAATGTCAAAATGTCAAGAGGGGAACAAAATTAATATCGAGGTCTTCAGAGAATTAAGAAATGATGAAATCACCTTTGTCTGTCAGTTTTACTTCCAATCATTGTTGCCATATGTACATTTCTCTCTTCAACTACAAATTACGTTGCATTGAAAAGGTTTTCTTGTAACGAATTTATATTTTAAATTAAGATAATAAGTTTACAATATAAGAACAATTTTTAGAATGAAATTTACTGCAAATCATACGCTTTTAGTATATTTAAAAAACTATTTGAATATTTAAAAACAAATGCTAAAGTGGCAACACTGTTATCAGTTATTTTGTTTAGTATGTACAATCAGTAACAAAAATTTTCGGACAATTTATAATTTTGTTTTTCTTTTGCAGTTACACATAGTTATATGGCAAAATATTTAATTCAAGCAAAGTTTTAAATTTCGAGATCATCAATCATTTCAAAACGCCGTAAAACAATTAATTAAACATTTACAGCTAATAGGAAATTTTGCATTAATAATTGAAGACAAGAAATTCACTTCATTCATTTGTATTTCCTGCTGTCAAGATGGGTCGAACATCTTTTGAAGTTCAACAAATAATAATTTTTAATTATGAACAAGGATTAAGTGTCCGCAAAATCGGTGGTATGGTAGGCCGAAGTAAAAGCACCGTAGCCGATGTAATTCGAAGGTATAAGCACGAGGATCGGATAGATTTGAAATCTTCCTCTGGCCGTCCAAGAGTATTAAACGACCGAGAAAAGTGTAGCGTTGTCCGGAAAATTAAAAACAAGCCCTCGAGGAGTGCACCTCAGATCGTCGCCGAGGTATACAGAGAAACGGGAAAGAAAGTTCACCCACAAAATGTTCGAAGAATTCTAAAAGAAGCAGGATATAATGGGAGAGTACCAAAAACCGTTTGTGAGTGAAAAAAATATAAAAAAAAGATTGAGCTTCGCAAAAGAGTTCCAGAATCATTCAGAAATTTTTTGGAGTAATGTCATTCATCTGCGAGGTAAAAAAAACTTAAGCACTCCGTCCTTCGGATGGGATGTTAAGCGATGGTCATGAGCCTGTACGATGTCAGGTCAAAGCGTTTGAGCTCTCACATAAACACACGCATGCAATTGATCTCTGATGTTCACACGATTACAAAATTTTTAGTACATATTATTATGTATACATATATTATATGTATAGGGAAGTAAACAAAAGTAAAGTAATAGTATATGTATACATATATTACATGGAAGTAAACGGACATGATCTGGAAACATTTATTTGTCGAAATATCGGAGAAAAAACGTTTAAATTAGAAAAATTGGGTACTTAGTTTCTTTAGAGGGAAGGTGGAGGAGATAGAGTAGGGGGAAGGGACGGTTTCTGCCGAGGGTCAGCGCTGCTGTCGCTCTCTTCCAACGTCATATCACAAAAATCTAGTTTTCTGACATTACATGACCTGAGATTTCTTTTTATGTTGTGAAGAGTTACAAGATACAAGAATATTTTATTATTGCGGTTTGTTCTATTGCAAGCAAATACTTTTGAATGTAAGTTTAATATATTTAGTCCCGACAGTCGCGACAAAATTTGGAGAAGGCGTAATGAGGAGATGAATCCAAAAAATTTAAAACCAATAGTAAAACATGGGGGTGGCTCAGTGATGGTGTGGGGGTGTATGGCGTCTAGTGGAATTGGTGAACTGGTTTTCATTGAAACCACCATGACTGGAAAAGTTTATGCCGAATTACTAAGGAGCAATTTGAAAAAGAGTGCTGAAAAACTTGGGATTTTACGGACTTTTCATTTTTACCAAGACAACGATCCGAAACACACCTGTGAATTGGTACGTACTTGGCTTTTGTATAACTGCCCTAAAGTTATGAAACCCCCCCCAATCGCCCGATCTCAACCCAATTGAACACGTATGGGGTGAGCTCGACAGGAAAATTCGATTAACACCCATTGCTTCAAAAAACGAATTGAAACAAAAGTTATTAGAAGAGTGGGGTAAAATATCTCCAAATTTCACCAAAAAATTAGTTTCATCATCAATGCCGAATCGAATGAAAGATGTTATTACACAAAAAGGGTACCCAACCAAATATTAATTAACATTATGGTTTTTGAATTTGTGAAATCGTAAAAAAAACATTGAATTTATTTATAGTTGTTTACATTTTTGTCCGAAAATTTTTGTTACCTACATTACTTGTTATAAAATTTATTAAATTAAAATATTTATTTGTTCTAATCAAAGCTGTTTTTCCTTTATCCTAGCCCACTTTTGAATTCTTATTCTTGATTGAAAAATGGCTTTAATTATTTTTTTAAATTATTTTTTATTACTTTTGCATTTAATTATTATAATTTTTTATTGAAAAATCAAACCGTCCGAACATTTTTGTTACTGACTGTAGGTACATCGACTTTGCAAGTGTTATTCAAAACCATGTATTTATTATTATTAAAAGGCAGTTTTATGATAAAATGAACTTGAAATTAAGTACCGTAATACATTTTTTTTTTTTTTTTGGCTAAATCATGATCGTTTAACTGATTAAAGTACAACAAAAAATATAGTCTTCTTAAAAATATACTTTGGATATACATACGTATTATATATATATATATATAGAGGGCGCCGGTAGCTCAGTGGTAAGCGTGCTTGACTTCTGAGCTCAAGGTTGTGGGTTCGTAGCCCGACCGAGGCCCTTAGTTTATTTTATCTGGGAGGTAAAATAAACTTAAGCACGCCGTCCTTCGGATGGGACGTTAAGCGATGGTCCCGAGCCTGTACGATGTCAGGTACTCGTTAAAGACCACTAGGGGCCAATTTAGGGTAGGCAAAATTTAGGACTCCCACAGTAGAGTCGGGCTCATGTCCACCAGAGTGACGAATGAGCGCTCTAGTAGTAGGCGATATGACCTCGTAGTTAAAGCCCGGGCATGAGTCATAAAACCTAACCTAACCTAACCTATATATATATATATTTTTTTTATCCAATTTTAGTCTTTAAATAAGTATTCATTAGTTATTTTCTTCTATTAGGAACATTGGGAATTTACTGTGTCTTTATTTTGTTCCATGATTAACTGGAAGATATCTCTATTTAAAAGTATTGAAGTTTCTAATCGTCAATGAAATGAAAAATAAAAAATACATTAGGCTTATTTTTAAAATGTACGTTTTTTTTTCACTTTCTGCGCAGTATCATGTAAACATTGTCTTCTATAATTTTGTTTTCAACTTGATTGTAAGTAAACTTATAATATTTCTCTGTTTTTTAAAAAATATTGTATAAGTTGAAGAAAATGTTGAAATAGGGTTACTAAAGGGCATTCTTCTGAGATGGGTACCTATTTAGGATTATATCGACATAACAATTGATTATATGTATCCACTGAAGCTTTAGGTCATAAAATATATACAATTTTTTGTTGTAATCGCGTTCCTGGACGGTTGGGATACTTGGTCTTCATTGAGTATAATCGAGCATTTACAATTCGATGAAAGCTGCTAATTTCCTCAAATAAAGACTTCGAATATTGGTACTTGCCCATTTAGAATCGCCTCCCTTGCTTGAGTTCAACTGTCGCGTGCCCACGTTTTTCGTTGTTCCACTTTACATAGACAAGTATAACTGGTTTCTTTGTCACCATAAATAGAGTCATTTATGAGTAAGACCATGTTATAATTTCTTAATTGAGCACTCATTCTCATATTCAGCCCGGTCTAAAAAACGGTATATAACTATTTTTTTTTTTTTTCAGAGTAGCTTGCTGCCCGACAGTAGCAGGAGGAGGCAGGAAGCAATTTACCTGAAGATGCAGGCTGTAATGACAATAGGAAATGTAACCGTTAGGACAAGGGACGACGCAAACGGAAAATATAACAAGCTACAAGAGATGAAGGAAAAGTTGAAACTTTCCATCTCATCTTTTGTCTAGTTAGAGGTACGGTGAGGCTCTGCCCCAGTGGCCTTCTGCCACCTTCCTGTCGCCTCAGTTAGAGGTACGGTGAGGCTCTGTCCCAGTGGCCTTCTGCCACCTTCCTGTCGCCTCAGTTAGAGGTACGGTGAGGCTCTGTCCCAGTGGCCTTCTGCCACCTTCCTGTCGCCTCAGTTAGAGGTACGGTGAGGCTCTGTCCCAGTGGCCTTCTGCCACCTTCCTGTCGCCTCAGTTAGAGGTACGGTGAGGCTCTGTCCCAGTGGCCTTCTGCCACCTTCCTGTCGCCTCAGTTAGAGGTACGGTGAGGCTCTGTCCCAGTGGCCTTCTGCCACCTTCCTGTCGCCTCAGTTAGAGGTACGGTGAGGCTCTGTCCCAGTGGCCTTCTGCCACCTTCCTGTCGCCTCAGTTAGAGGTACGGTGAGGCTCTGTCCCAGTGGCCTTCTGCCACCTTCCTGTCGCCTCAGTTAGAGGTACGGTGAGGCTCTGTCCCAGTGGCCTTCTGCCAACTTCCTGTCGCCTCAGTTAGAGGTACGGTGAGGCTCTGCCCCAGTGGCCTTCTGCCACCTTCCTGTCGCCTCAGTTAGAGGTACGGTGAGGCTCTGCCCCAGTGGCCTACTGCCACCTTCCTGTCGCCTCAGTTAGAGGTACGGTGAGGCTCTGCCCCAGTGGCCTTCTGCCACCTTCCTGTCGCCTCAGTTAGAGGTACGGTGAGGCTCTGCCCCAGTGGCCTTCTGCCACCTTCCTGTCGCCTCAGTTAGAGGTACGGTGAGGCTCTGCCCCAGTGGCCTTCTGCCACCTTCCTGTCGCCTCAGTTAGAGGTACGGTGAGGCTCTGCCCCAGTGGCCTTCTGCCACCTTCCTGTCGCCTCAGTGAGAGGTACGGTGAGGCTCTGCCCCAGTGGCCTTCTGCCACCTTCCTGTCGCCTCAGTTAGAGGTACGGTGAGGCTCTGCCCCAGTGGCCTTCTGCCACCTTCCTGTCGCCTCAGTTAGAGGTACGGTGAGGCTCTGCCCCAGTGGCCTTCTGCCACCTTCCTGTCGCCTCAGTGAGAGGTACGGTGAGGCTCTGCCCCAGTGGCCTTCTGCCACCTTCCTGTCGCCTCAGTTAGAGGTACGGTGAGGCTCTGCCCCAGTGGCCTTCTGCCACCTTCCTGTCGCCTCAGTTAGAGGTACGGTGAGGCTCTGCCCCAGTGGCCTTCTGCCACCTTCCTGTCGCCTCAAAGGTACGGTGAGGCTCTGCCTCAGTGGCCTTCTGCCACCTTCCTGTCGCCTCAGTTAGAGGTACGGTGAGGCTCTGCCCCAGTGGCCTTCTGCCACCTTCCTGTCGCCTCAGTTAGGGGTACGGTGAGGCTCTGCCCCAGTGGCCTTCTGCCACCTTCCTGTCGCCTCAGTTAGAGGTACGGTGAGGCTCTGTCCCAGTGGCCTTCTGCCACCTTCCTGTCGCCTCAGTTAGAGGTACGGTGAGGCTCTGTCCCAGTGGCCTTCTGCCACCTTCCTGTCGCCTCAGTTAGAGGTACGGTGAGGCTCTGTCCCAGTGGCCTTCTGCCACCTTCCTGTCGCCTCAGTTAGAGGTACGGTGAGGCTCTGTCCCAGTGGCCTTCTGCCACCTTCCTGTGGCCTCAAAGGTACGGTGAGGCTCTGCCTCAGTGGCCTTCTGCCACCTTCCTGTCGCCTCAGTTAGAGGTACGGTGAGGCTCTGCCCCAGTGGCCTTCTGCCACCTTCCTGTCGCCTCAGTGAGAGGTACGGTGAGGCTCTGCCCCAGTGGCCTTCTGCCACCTTCCTGTCGCCTCAGTTAGAGGTACGGTGAGGCTCTGCCCCAGTGGCCTTCTGCCACCTTCCTGTCGCCTCAGTTAGAGGTACGGTGAGGCTCTGCCCCAGTGGCCTTCTGCCACCTTCCTGTCGCCTCAAAGGTACGGTGAGGCTCTGCCTCAGTGGCCTTCTGCCACCTTCCTGTCGCCTCAGTTAGAGGTACGGTGAGGCTCTGCCCCAGTGGCCTTCTGCCACCTTCCTGTCGCCTCAGTTAGAGGTACGGTGAGGCTCTGCCCCAGTGGCCTTCTGCCACCTTCCTGTCGCCTCAGTTAGAGGTACGGTGAGGCTCTGCCCCAGTGGCCTTCTGCCACCTTCCTGTCGCCTCAAAGGTACGGTGAGGCTCTGCCTCAGTGGCCTTCTGCCACCTTCCTGTCGCCTCAGTTAGAGGTACGGTGAGGCTCTGCCCCAGTGGCCTTCTGCCACCTTCCTGTCGCCTCAGTTAGAGGTACGGTGAGGCTCTGCCCCAGTGGCCTTCTGCCACCTTCCTGTCGCCTCAGTTAGAGGTACGGTGAGGCTCTGTCCCAGTGGCCTTCTGCCACCTTCCTGTCGCCTCAGTTAGAGGTACGGTGAGGCTCTGTCCCAGTGGCCTTCTGCCACCTTCCTGTCGCCTCAGTTAGAGGTACGGTGAAGCTCTGTCCCAGTGGCCTTCTGCCACCTTCCTGTCGCCTCAGTTAGAGGTACGGTGAGGCTCTGTCCCAGTGGCCTTCTGCCACCTTCCTGTCGCCTCAAAGGTACGGTGAGGCTCTGCCTCAGTGGCCTTCTGCCACCTTCCTGTCGCCTCAGTTAGAGGTACGGTGAGGCTCTGCCCCAGTGGCCTTCTGCCACCTTCCTGTCGCCTCAGTGAGAGGTACGGTGAGGCTCTGCCCCAGTGGCCTTCTGCCACCTTCCTGTCGCCTCAGTTAGAGGTACGGTGAGGCTCTGCCCCAGTGGCCTTCTGCCACCTTCCTGTCGCCTCAGTTAGAGGTACGGTGAGGCTCTGCCCCAGTGGCCTTCTGCCACCTTCCTGTCGCCTCAAAGGTACGGTGAGGCTCTGCCTCAGTGGCCTTCTGCCACCTTCCTGTCGCCTCAGTTAGAGGTACGGTGAGGCTCTGCCCCAGTGGCCTTCTGCCACCTTCCTGTCGCCTCAGTTAGAGGTACGGTGAGGCTCTGCCCCAGTGGCCTTCTGCCACCTTCCTGTCGCCTCAGTTAGAGGTACGGTGAGGCTCTGTCCCAGTGGCCTTCTGCCACCTTCCTGTCGCCTCAGTTAGAGGTACGGTGAGGCTCTGTCCCAGTGGCCTTCTGCCACCTTCCTGTCGCCTCAGTTAGAGGTACGGTGAGGCTCTGTCCCAGTGGCCTTCTGCCACCTTCCTGTCGCCTCAGTTAGAGGTACGGTGAGGCTCTGTCCCAGTGGCCTTCTGCCACCTTCCTGTCGCCTCAGTTAGAGGTACGGTGAGGCTCTGTCCCAGTGGCCTTCTGCCACCTTCCTGTCGCCTCAGTTAGAGGTACGGTGAGGCTCTGCCCCAGTGGCCTTCTGCCACCTTCCTGTCGCCTCAGTTAGAGGTACGGTGAGGCTCTGCCCCAGTGGCCTTCTGCCACCTTCCTGTCGCCTCAGTTAGAGGTACGGTGAGGCTCTGCCCCAGTGGCCTTCTGCCACCTTCCTGTCGCCTCAGTTAGAGGTACGGTGAGGCTCTGCCCCAGTGGCCTTCTGCCACCTTCCTGTCGCCTCAGTTAGAGGTACGGTGAGGCTCTGCCCCAGTGGCCTTCTGCCACCTTCCTGTCGCCTCAGTTAGAGGTACGGTGAGGCTCTGCCCCAGTGGCCTTCTGCCACCTTCCTGTCGCCTCAGTTAGAGGTACGGTGAGGCTCTGCCCCAGTGGCCTTCTGCCACCTTCCTGTCGCCTCAGTTAGAGGTACGGTGAGGCTCTGCCCCAGTGGCCTTCTGCCACCTTCCTGTCGCCTCAGTTAGAGGTACGGTGAGGCTCTGCCCCAGTGGCCTTCTGCCACCTTCCTGTCGCCTCAGTTAGAGGTACGGTGAGGCTCTGCCCCAGTGGCCTTCTGCCACCTTCCTGTCGCCTCAGTTAGAGGTACGGTGAGGCTCTGCCCCAGTGGCCTTCTGCCACCTTCCTGTCGCCTCAGTTAGAGGTACGGTGAGGCTCTGCCCCAGTGGCCTTCTGCCACCTTCCTGTCGCCTCAGTTAGAGGTACGGTGAGGCTCTGCCCCAGTGGCCTTCTGCCACCTTCCTGTCGCCTCAGTTAGAGGTACGGTGAGGCTCTGCCCCAGTGGCCTTCTGCCACCTTCCTGTCGCCTCAGTTAGAGGTACGGTGAGGCTCTGTCCCAGTGGCCTTCTGCCACCTTCCTGTCGCCTCAGTTAGAGGTACGGTGAGGCTCTGCCCCAGTGGCCTTCTGCCACCTTCCTGTCGCCTCAGTTAGAGGTACGGTGAGGCTCTGCCCCAGTGGCCTTCTGCCACCTTCCTGTCGCCTCAGTTAGAGGTACGGTGAGGCTCTGTCCCAGTGGCCTTCTGCCACCTTCCTGTCGCCTCAGTTAGAGGTACGGTGAGGCTCTGCCCCAGTGGCCTTCTGCCACCTTCCTGTCGCCTCAGTTAGAGGTACGGTGAGGCTCTGCCCCAGTGGCCTTCTGCCACCTTCCTGTCGCCTCAGTTAGAGGTACGGTGAGGCTCTGCCCCAGTGGCCTTCTGCCACCTTCCTGTCGCCTCAGTTAGAGGTACGGTGAGGCTCTGTCCCAGTGGCCTTCTGCCACCTTCCTGTCGCCTCAGTTAGAGGTACGGTGAGGCTCTGCCCCAGTGGCCTTCTGCCACCTTCCTGTCGCCTCAGTTAGAGGTACGGTGAGGCTCTGTTCCAGTAGCCTTCTGCCACCTTCCTGTCGCCTCAGTTAGAGGTACGGTGAGGCTCTGTTCCAGTAGCCTTCTGCCACCTTCCTGTCGCCTCAGTTAGAGGTACTGTGAGGCTCTGTTCCAGTAGCCTTCTGCCACCTTCCTGTCGCCTCAGTTAGAGGTACGGTGAGGCTCTGTCCCAGTGGCCTTCTGCAACCTTCCTGTCGCCTCAGTTAGAGGTACGGTGAGGCTCTGCCCCAGTGGCCTTCTGCCACCTTCCTGTCGCCTCAGTTAGAGGTACGGTGAGGCTCTGCCCCAGTGGCCTTCTGCCACCTTCCTGTCGCCTCAGTTAGAGGTACGGTGAGGCTCTGCCCCAGTGGCCTTCTGCCACCTTCCTGTCGCCTCAGTTAGAGGTACGGTGAGGCTCTGCCCCAGTGGCCTTCTGCCACCTTCCTGTCGCCTCAGTTAGAGGTACGGTGAGGCTCTGCCCCAGTGGCCTTCTGCCACCTTCCTGTCGCCTCAGTTAGAGGTACGGTGAGGCTCTGCCCCAGTGGCCTTCTGCCACCTTCCTGTCGCCTCAGTTAGAGGTACGGTGAGGCTCTGCCCCAGTGGCCTTCTGCCACCTTCCTGTCGCCTCAGTTAGAGGTACGGTGAGGCTCTGCCCCAGTGGCCTTCTGCCACCTTCCTGTCGCCTCAGTTAGAGGTACGGTGAGGCTCTGCCCCAGTGGCCTTCTGCCACCTTCCTGTCGCCTCAGTTAGAGGTACGGTGAGGCTCTGCCCCAGTGGCCTTCTGCCACCTTCCTGTCGCCTCAGTTAGAGGTACGGTGAGGCTCTGTTCCAGTAGCCTTCTGCCACCTTCCTGTCGCCTCAGTTAGAGGTACGGTGAGGCTCTGTTCCAGTAGCCTTCTGCCACCTTCCTGTCGCCTCAGTTAGAGGTACGGTGAGGCTCTGTTCCAGTAGCCTTCT
Source organism: Aradus depressus (assembly GCA_963662175.1). Lineage (NCBI taxonomy): Eukaryota > Metazoa > Arthropoda > Insecta > Hemiptera > Aradidae > Aradus > Aradus depressus. Next base: position 41,967,689 of record OY759221.1, on the reverse strand, counting down.
GCCACCTTCCTGTCGCCTCAGTTAGAGGTACGGTGAGGCTCTGTCCCAGTGGCCTTCTGCAACCTTCCTGTCGCCTCAGTTAGAGGTACGGTGAGGCTCTGCCCCAGTGGCCTTCTGCCACCTTCCTGTCGCCTCAGTTAGAGGTACGGTGAGGCTCTGCCCCAGTGGCCTTCTGCCACCTTCCTGTCGCCTCAGTTAGAGGTACGGTGAGGCTCTGCCCCAGTGGCCTTCTGCCACCTTCCTGTCGCCTCAGTTAGAGGTACGGTGAGGCTCTGTCCCAGTGGCCTTCTGCCACCTTCCTGTCGCCTCAGTTAGAGGTACGGTGAGGCTCTGCCCCAGTGGCCTTCTGCCACCTTCCTGTCGCCTCAGTTAGAGGTACGGTGAGGCTCTGTTCCAGTAGCCTTCTGCCACCTTCCTGTCGCCTCAGTTAGAGGTACGGTGAGGCTCTGTTCCAGTAGCCTTCTGCCACCTTCCTGTCGCCTCAGTTAGAGGTACGGTGAGGCTCTGTTCCAGTAGCCTTCTGCCACCTTCCTGTCGCCTCAGTTAGAGGTACGGTGAGGCTCTGTCCCAGTGGCCTTCTGCAACCTTCCTGTCGCCTCAGTTAGAGGTACGGTGAGGCTCTGCCCCAGTGGCCTTCTGCCACCTTCCTGTCGCCTCAGTTAGAGGTACGGTGAGGCTCTGCCCCAGTGGCCTTCTGCCACCTTCCTGTCGCCTCAGTTAGAGGTACGGTGAGGCTCTGCCCCAGTGGCCTTCTGCCACCTTCCTGTCGCCTCAGTTAGAGGTACGGTGAGGCTCTGCCCCAGTGGCCTTCTGCCACCTTCCTGTCGCCTCAGTTAGAGGTACGGTGAGGCTCTGCCCCAGTGGCCTTCTGCCACCTTCCTGTCGCCTCAGTTAGAGGTACGGTGAGGCTCTGCCCCAGTGGCCTTCTGCCACCTTCCTGTCGCCTCAGTTAGAGGTACGGTGAGGCTCTGCCCCAGTGGCCTTCTGCCACCTTCCTGTCGCCTCAGTTAGAGGTACGGTGAGGCTCTGCCCCAGTGGCCTTCTGCCACCTTCCTGTCGCCTCAGTTAGAGGTACGGTGAGGCTCTGCCCCAGTGGCCTTCTGCCACCTTCCTGTCGCCTCAGTTAGAGGTACGGTGAGGCTCTGCCCCAGTGGCCTTCTGCCACCTTCCTGTCGCCTCAGTTAGAGGTACGGTGAGGCTCTGTTCCAGTAGCCTTCTGCCACCTTCCTGTCGCCTCAGTTAGAGGTACGGTGAGGCTCTGTTCCAGTAGCCTTCTGCCACCTTCCTGTCGCCTCAGTTAGAGGTACGGTGAGGCTCTGTTCCAGTAGCCTTCTGCCACCTTCCTGTCGCCTCAGTTAGAGGTACGGTGAGGCTCTGTCCCAGTGGCCTTCTGCAACCTTCCTGTCGCCTCAGTTAGAGGTACGGTGAGGCTCTGCCCCAGTGGCCTTCTGCCACCTTCCTGTCGCCTCAGTTAGAGGTACGGTGAGGCTCTGCCCCAGTGGCCTTCTGCCACCTTCCTGTCGCCTCAGTTAGAGGTACGGTGAGGCTCTGCCCCAGTGGCCTTCTGCCACCTTCCTGTCGCCTCAGTTAGAGGTACGGTGAGGCTCTGCCCCAGTGGCCTTCTGCCACCTTCCTGTCGCCTCAGTTAGAGGTACGGTGAGGCTCTGCCCCAGTGGCCTTCTGCCACCTTCCTGTCGCCTCAGTTAGAGGTACGGTGAGGCTCTGCCCCAGTGGCCTTCTGCCACCTTCCTGTCGCCTCAGTTAGAGGTACGGTGAGGCTCTGCCCCAGTGGCCTTCTGCCACCTTCCTGTCGCCTCAGTTAGAGGTACGGTGAGGCTCTGCCCCAGTGGCCTTCTGCCACCTTCCTGTCGCCTCAGTTAGAGGTACGGTGAGGCTCTGCCCCAGTGGCCTTCTGCCACCTTCCTGTCGCCTCAGTTAGAGGTACGGTGAGGCTCTGCCCCAGTGGCCTTCTGCCACCTTCCTGTCGCCTCAGTTAGAGGTACGGTGAGGCTCTGCCCCAGTGGCCTTCTGCCACCTTCCTGTCGCCTCAGTTAGAGGTACGGTGAGGCTCTGCCCCAGTGGCCTTCTGCCACCTTCCTGTCGCCTCAGTTAGAGGTACGGTGAGGCTCTGTCCCAGTGGCCTTCTGCCACCTTCCTGTCGCCTCAGTTAGAGGTACGGTGAGGCTCTGCCCCAGTGGCCTTCTGCCACCTTCCTGTCGCCTCAGTTAGAGGTACGGTGAGGCTCTGCCCCAGTGGCCTTCTGCCACCTTCCTGTCGCCTCAGTTAGAGGTACGGTGAGGCTCTGTTCCAGTAGCCTTCTGCCACCTTCCTGTCGCCTCAGTTAGAGGTACGGTGAGGCTCTGTTCCAGTAGCCTTCTGCCACCTTCCTGTCGCCTCAGTTAGAGGTACGGTGAGGCTCTGCCCCAGTGGCCTTCTGCCACCTTCCTGTCGCCTCAGTTAGAGGTACGGTGAGGCTCTGCCCCAGTGGCCTTCTGCCACCTTCCTGTCGCCTCAGTTAGAGGTACGGTGAGGCTCTGTCCCAGTGGCCTTCTGCCACCTTCCTGTCGCCTCAGTTAGAGGTACGGTGAGGCTCTGCCCCAGTGGCCTTCTGCCACCTTCCTGTCGCCTCAGTTAGAGGTACGGTGAGGCTTTGTCCCAGTGGCCTTCTGCCACCTTCCTGTTGCCTCAGTTAGAGGTACGGTGAGGCTCTGCCCCAGTGGCCTTCTGCCACCTTCCTGTTGCCTCAGTTAGAGGTACGGTGAGGCTCTGCCCTAGTAGCCTTCTGCCACCTTCCTGTCGCCTTAGTTTGAGTTACGATGAGGCTCTGTTCCAGTGGCCTTCTGCCACCTTCCTGTCACCTCAGTTAGAGGTACGGTGAGGCTCTGCCCCAGTGGCCTTCTGCCACCTTCCTGTCGCCTCAGTTAGAGGTACGGTGAGGCTCTGTTCCAGTGGCCTTCTGCCACCTTCCTGTCGCCTCAGTTAGAGGTACGGTGAGGCTCTGCCCCAGTGGCCTTCTGCCACCTTCCTGTCGCCTCAGTTAGAGGTACGGTGAGGCTCTGCCCCTGTGGCCTTCTGCCACCTTCCTGTCGCCTCAATTAGAGGTACGGTGAGGCTCTGCCCCAGTGGCCTTCTGACACCTTCTGCCTATAAATATATACTATTTCTTAGTTTTTTTTATCTGGGAGTTGAAATAAACTTAAGCACGCCGTCCTTCGGATGGGACGTTAAGCGATGGTCCTGAGCCTGTACGATGTTAGGTACTTGTTAATGACCCCTGCCCTAGGTCAATAAAAATTTAGGATAGGCAAAATTTAGTACTCCTATAGTATAGTCGGGCTCATGTTCACCAGAGTGACGAAAGAGCGGTCTGGTAGTAGACGATATGACCTATTAGTTAAAGCCCGAGCATGAGTCATAATAACTAACTAACTCTATTTAAGGGCTCCATTAAGTATATTACCGATAGTTTAGAATTTTTTTTTTCCCCAAGGTCCTAAAGCCATTTTTCAATGTTGGATAATCATGAAATTGCTTCGAAAATGTTTCAGCCATCTTGAAAGTAAATCATAATGAAAGAAGTTTGAAAATTCTTTTGGTGAGAAGATTCACGGTTGCACTGGGATGCCGCCCTATCCTGCCTGGACGTCTTTGAGTTCTTCACTGCGTCAACGTCACGCTCGCTAAATACACTTTATAAAGGCCACACACAGATATTCTAATACTGTTGTCGATACACTCCAGGTAAGGTATTCTAAGGAACTAGGTGTCCATAGAGTCCAGAAGGAACCGGCCTATGCCGAATTGGTAAACGGGTGGTCCTGGATTTTTTTTTTTCGAAAAGATTTTTCTAGGTCGTGTCCGATGACCGCGTCCACTCCAATAGTCCGTCTTTTCCATAGTAGCTATACTCCCTTTCTCAGCTCCTTCCAGATCTCTTTGTTCCTGATAAACTCCCAACAAAATGCTGTAATCAAAAAAGGAATGGTGTTAATTAAGGAATTTTCTTCTTCTTTTAAGTTACAATTTAAATTGTCCTATTTGTCTGAGAAAGGTTCTATTCAAGACAAAAGGTCACCCCCAATAGGTTTTTCTTATTCTATTGTAATCTGGAAGAAAAAAAAAAAATTGGAACTCTAGAAAGAAGAGGGTTAGACTGATGTTTCTCCGTTCAGGAAAACTGAAAAAGAAAAATTTGTTTAATGATTTCTTTGTTGGGAAGAAAATTACAAATAATATTGTAACTGTGGATAACTATCGTGCACCAATGGCGGATCTACCATGAGGCTTAGTCAGAAATATTACAGTAGAGTCCCACTAATCCGGACATCCGGTTAATCCAGACGGATTAAAAAAACAATAATAATTAATTTAGTAAACTAAATATTTAATTTAAGGAGAGGTAAGTACGAAAATAATTCAAAAAGAGGGTTTGACTACTGACCTTGAGGCGCCTTCAAGATCGTACGGCAAAACGACGTCGGTCTTCTTTAATGCAAAAAAAACATTACGGACTTTTTTCAGTGAGTCTAAACATATTGTTCTTGTTTTCATTACGTACTGTACATTGTTTTATTTTATAGTCCTGTTCAGAATTTAACGTTTACATATTTCGTTTTTAAAATTCTTAATTTTTACATTATAACATTAATGTACCATGGTTTGTTTTGTACCGTATTACTACTCTACTGTACAATAAATACATTTTGAGTTTTAATCACAAAGATGTTTTGTTTTGTTAACCCTATCTCAGTTCGTAGGTCGAAAACTTAGATCTACATACATATACATTATGTAGTATTGAAAATAAAATTAAACTGAAGGAAAAGGTGTATTTAGTCGCTAAAATATTTATCATGTGCATTTTACTGCAAATTCCGTTTATTCCGGTTTTCTGGTGATCCGGATGGGGTCTGGTCCCATCTAGTCCGGATTAGCGGGACTCTACTGTATTATGTTTATTTTAAAAATTAATAATGAATATAAGAAAATATGAAAAGTATTTAGGATATTCAGACTTTTTTGACAAATAAAGGTATCTTATTGACCTACTAGTAGGTACCGGTAGAGACGCTTCGATCGATAACTCCTAATAAATGTAAGATATATTGTGACCCCAAGTAAAGAAGTGGATGTGTCCCGAAGTATTGTCAAACCAAGTTGAAGAAAGAAATGCAAGAAAAATTTAACCAAAGACTTACGGCAGCTGGTGACGGAAACAGCTTGTGTTCAGCCGATCTGTAGCCTCCTACAGGAGGAAAAAAAAACACTTTTACGGTCCCACCGTAGTACAGCCACTCAGCGCCTCACATTTATCCCGAGCTATCTTGGCGCAAGGAGCGCCGCCAATAAAATTAAGGTGGGCTGGGGTGATTGCCGATGGTCGCGAATGGTCGGGGGCGGTCGCTCCGTGCCGACCACAGCAACAGATAATTATTTTTATTTGATAAATAAAATCGTTAAGCCCTCTTCCCTGACGAATCGGCGAACGGATGTCGTGTCTTCCACCGAAGGTCGACATTGTTATTATTACTAAATATATCGAGTATTATCCATTGTACAACATAAATTTATTAATATTATTATTTTTAGACTTATATTTTGAAGTATTTATTTAATTTTATTTTTTAGTAGAATTGTTATTTTTAATCCATATGTGTCAGAGTCTAAGAGTTAATATCTGTTTATGAATCTAATTTATAAGCTATCCTAATGTATACATTCTTCAAAATGGCCATTGTCTTAAGTGTTTTTCTTTGTAAATTTTTTGATATGATTTTGTATTCTTCTTCTTTTCAATAAAAACAATTCTGACTTATTCTATTACCATGTTATGGTTTAAAGGAAATAAATATTATTAAAACTATCGATATTTATGAATAATCTAGACTATCGATAGTTGTCTCCATCACTAGTACATACATAATTAACTTATCAATAATTTGTTTCAGCTTGCAGTAATCGAACTATGAATGATCATATGATAAAGCGTATTTGTAGCAGATAAAGTTTCTTCAATGAACATTTATTATGGCAATCATCATGGGTTCAGATTTTCTCCAAAGGAGGTAACACATCAGATTAGCGACAGGAAGATAAGTATATTGGCGCTTGTAAATATAAGGTTCTCTTCAACATTCTTAGGAGACTGATTATCCTGTGCGAGTCCTAAGGTGTGCCATCTCACGTTTAGTTACCTAGAGGATAGGTCTTTAACGGATATCTGACATCGCACAGGCTCGAGACCATCGCTTAACGTCTCATTCAACGTACTCAAGTTTTTTTTTTACTTTTTAGATAAAAAGCTCCGACTGGAAGCAATTGAATAGATAGAAAGTGGCGCATTTGTTTGTAAATTTTTACCTCAGTACGATGAAACGACCTTGTAAAGTCAGCAGTTTCACAACGCGATGTGTACTTAGTATCTTTTCTGTAAAGACACTAATTAAACAGATCATTCGTTCGTTCAAAAGGTTCTTTACGAGCCTTTTCCGGTGGAATGACCTTGATGAAACTTTCAAAATTAGAAATGTGAATCATATCAAGCGTGTTATGATCTGTTTGAGATATAAGGGTTGCCCTTCGCACCCGACGACCCCATTTTTGGATTTTTGGATCGATCTCCGTACAGATTTTTTTTTTTTTTTTTTGTTCCCCTGATGTGGATGTTAGAGGACCGAGACTATCCTCGATCTCATCAGTCCTTCTTCACTTGGAGGTCCTTTCTCGTCCCAATTACCACTAAGTAGTTCCGATCTTTTGTTTTGGTTGAGTGTAATACTCATCAGAGGAACGAGTGTAAGACCTTGTTTTGGAGAAAATTCGATCAAGACCCATTCAAAAATTCGAGTAACAACGAGGCACTCTATTTATTTTTTTTTTAAATTTTAATTAACTACCCGGGACATTAGCGCGGTTTGATGCAGACCACCTAACGACGCCCTTGATTAGCTTCGCTCACGCCTCGCCTCTTGCAGTTCCTATTCCATAATTCAATTATTTCCATTTTCCAATTTGCAATAATCTATATCACATCAGATTTCTTTTCTGTATCAGTTCTGCATCTAATTGAGAGGGGCTAGTAGCTCAGAGGTTGAGTGCTAACCTACTCAGCTCAAGATAGCGGGTTCGAATAAGAAACCCTGCTGAGGCCCTTATATTTTTTTATCTGAGAAAATGAAAAAAAAATCGAGCCTGTACGATATAAGTGAATAAACCAGAGAAGGCAAAATTTAGGACTCCCACTGTAGAGTCGGGCTCAAGTCCACCTAAGCGACGCAAGAGCACTCTGTCTTGATATGAGATCGTAGATAAAGCCCGGGCACGCGTCACAATAACGAACTAAAAACATTCTTCCAAATTTTACTTCATTAAAACAAAATTTTTTCATAAAAAAAATTAGTAATGTATTCATGAAATTGTACAAACGTTTTTGAATTTGAAGAATGTTACATTTCATGATAAGAAAGAATGGGGGGAGGAGGTTCAAAAAAGTAGGACACTTTGTGACCTTGGGCACGGAGGTAAGTCAAAAATTCGTCGGTAGTCAAAAATGTACTTCCCCAGAACGAATTAATCAATTAACTTCTCTCTCCCTTCCAAAATCAGTCGACCGTTTGCGCTAATATTCCACAGTTGACTTATATAGGGGATTAATCCTAAATCCTCATACTAATTTTGTGTCGATAAATTTATTACATTAGGGTTTTTGAGTTTGTCTCTTATCCCTCGATATTTCTGCCGATTCCGCTGTAAATTGATGCGTCGTCGTTATGTGGCTTTGAATTCACATATGAAATTTTGTGTCGATACATTTATTACAGCGGCAGTTATTAGAGTTTTTGAGTCGATTTGGCTTGAAGTCAATGCGTGTTGTCCTCCCAGTTGTACGTACAAAATTTCACAAACACACAGACATCTTTTTTTTTTCATTTTTGGTATCTGGAGGTCGGAAAACATGAAATTCCGTTGAAATTTTCACATCGAATATTTGACCGATTTTATAACTTCCCCTATAATTTTTGTAGCTGGGAAAGTAAAAAAGTTTCTAAAATTGGGTTTTATGGACAGTTCCTGAAGTTAACTAACAGTGAGAGATTGTTGCTTATATGAAAGATATAAGTTAACTTTGGAAGTGACCCCAGAGGCGACAATACTTTATCCATGGGCCGGACTCCCGACATAGCTACCCATTCTTCCTCAGCTCCAGATTCCTGCTCCAGATGCTCCCCTCTTCCAGGTAGTGGGGGTGGCTGCCTCCCTCTCACCGCCCCCGAACTGCCGCTCTCAGTGCCTTCGCGTCCTCCCCAGCCTCCAGACATGTGAGTACCATTCCAACCATCTTTAGACTCGTACATATTCTAAAATCTTCTTCTTCTTTAAGTTCTTTTGACTGTGCCTCAGCCATAACCATGCTCATGCCATATATTAAAAGAATTGTAAAAAATTGAAACTCCATTAAAAATAGTCAAAATCAATATATTTTTTTTCTAGATTCAGGATTTTTCGGGGAATATAGCTTTTGTCCCTCCCGACCTCCTTTAACGTTGGCGCATTTTAGTCCCGGATTTGAAGAAACAGACCCGGAAATTATACGCGAAGGGAGGTTTCTTATTTTATTTATTTTCTTAATCTTTTTTTGAAGTACATTTTTTAAATGGCAATTATTTATTTGATTTAAATAACTAAAATCTTCTTAAAAATTAACTAAAGTTATGACGTACATAATAAATTTTATTAAGAATTCTGGGGGGTGCCGGTAGCATTGAGGTGACGTACTTGCCTATTATGATCAACGTCGCGGGCTTTTATTATCTGGGAAGGACATTGAGCACTCCGTCTTTTGTATGGGACGTCAGCATGTCAGGTACTCATTAAAGATCTCTACCCTAACAAAAATTTGGTTAGGCAAAATTTAGGATTCCCAATATTAGGACCGGGCATGTGTCCACCAGAGCTACGAAGTGCCCTCTGGTAATGATAAGACCTCGTAGTTATAGCCCGGGTATAAGTCACAAAAACAAACAAATAATATGGATTTTTATTTTTTTTTTACGTTATTTAATTTATAGTTAGCTATTATGACTCATGCCCGGGCTTTAACTACAAGGTCATATCGCCTACTACCAGAGCTCTCTTTCCTCACACTGGAAGACATGAGCCCGACTCAACTATGGGAATCCTACATTTTGCCTATCCTAAATGTTTATTCACCTCGGGTAGGGATCTTTAACGAGTACCTGACATCAGTACAGGCTCATCCTTCGTCTTTAGCTCAGTAACACTGAGCTACCGGCGCCCACTATATTTATATAAATATATCCCAATTTTTTCTTACCGCCTCCATCCATTGCCCTTTTCAGAGTTGAATACTGAACATCTGATTACCTTACTTAAGATCAAAGAGGAACCCACCGTTTTTTGATAAATTTCTATTGACCGGAATGATTTCAATTGTAGCGTAAATCGATTATTCTTCCTGGATTTCAAAGTAAAATTTATATTATTTGACCTATTAGCAAGGTACCCGGCGTTGCCCGGTTGGTTACTCTAAGCAGGTTAGTAACTGTAGCAAGTTTTTAAGGACCCTTCGTGGGAAATTTTGTGAAAATCTGATCAGGCGTTTAAGAGTAGTAATTTAATGTTTTGGGGCCCCCATAAGCCCGCTCTACCCTTTAGACTTTTGAAATGTCACATAGCTTATATCCTTGGGCTATCCTATCTATCTTGGGCTAGATATACTCGTATTCCTTGTAGACATTTAGTTTACATTCTTCGGGCCGATATAATTTTTATCGTATTGATCTTATATGAAATTTCAAGACCATTACCGATTGCAATTTTTCTAACGAACATTTTTGGTAAGAATCAATCTTTCGATAGAACTTACTGTTTTCAGGTAAATCAAGGAAATGTATAAAAATATATGTTTCAAACCTACATTTCAAGACGGTTTTCATGGGGCATGTATCTCAAAAACCGGATGACCTGCAAAAAATCCTATTTCATATAAAACATTTATTTCAATGTTCCCTACAACTATTACTTGAAAATGTGTTGCAATCTCGATCTCGGATTTTCGCACGAATACAATACTTCCTTACACTATAGATATAGGAAAGTAAAAAGTCACTTTTCCCATTTTGTTTTATTTATTTTTTTCAATTTATTGTTTATAATATACATATATATATAAGTGATAAAAAGAAGTAACGTATGGTTAAAGAAATTATATATGCAATGAAAAATAAATTGATGATACACTAATGAAAAGTAATGCGCAAGAACTATATAAAACTATAAAAAAAAGTAGTACGCGTGTAGACAACTGAAGGAAATAAATGAATAATTAATATAAAAAGACAGTTTTACTTGCTTATAAGAATAGTATAGAGTAAAAAATAATAGCGTAACTCTAAAAATATCTCAGTCAATGATAAATATAGGAGTAAAACTATAGAAATTTACACAAAACGTATTAATTTAACTAAGGGTTGGCTGAAGATAGTAGCAGTACCGAAAGTAGTCCCATATAGGAGTATTATGCATATTTTGAGAAGGGGAGGGAAACAGAGGGTTATATGTAAGGGTGGTTGGTATAAGAAAGGCCTGTAATGACCACATCACTTATTGTATTATTTTTTCCTGGAATTACTTTATTGAGTTTAACATTTTGTAGTACAATTTGAACATTTCAAGACCAACAGCGTAGCGTTTCAAGTGTAAGCTGAAAAGTGATAAAACTCACGATTTTTGAAATTTTTCTTTCATAATTTCGGTTATAACTCGTTATGTACTCAACGAATTTTATCATATTTATTATTATTTTGTTCAGTATTATTCTAGGAATAAAATAAGTTTAATTTAAAAAGTTCAAAATCAATTTTGTAGGAGCAACATCTTTTATCATATTAAATAAAACAAACTTATTTTTATTAACCAATCGTCCGTTTGTGATTTAGTATGGAACTTTGGCAGTTATTAGGGTTTTTGAGTTGAGCACCCCCTCCTGAACACCTTTTTTCCCGTCGGCCGACTTATTGAGTTTTGGGTTTACATATAAGATTTCATGTTGATACATTCATTCTATCGGGATTTTTCATGTTCACAGACTCACAGATAGACAGAAATCGGAAAATAAAATGGGATAACAATTTTTTAAAGTGTCGTGGAACCTTCACATGGCATAGAGCCCACTTTAGCCACTTCGCCATGAAGAGATTCTTCTTTGGTACGGTTCATAATCACGTTAGCTCTAACACCGCTTGTCCATTACATTCATACTGCCAACTGTTACATCTGACAACTAACATCTCTATCTAACAGTCGCTAGTAAGAACGAATGCATTGTCAATGAAGCCTCTCTCGCCGTGAAGATGGACGGACGGCAATCTCAACAGACAATTGTCATCTGGAACAATGGCATAGCCTCAAAAGATTTTCGCACTGGAAATACTCCTCGGAAAAAAACGGCATAATAATAGTATCGAAAAATATATAAATACTCAGAAATGAGTGTTAGTAAAGACATTAATAGATTTCGGAACTATAGCTTTAGGTTCATCAGCTATTTTGTGCAACTTCCCCCAGTCAAAATACACAATCTTAGAAGGGGAAAAGCCGTCGGTAAATAAATTATATTTTCGCTCTACATGCACAACCAAACGACCGTTACCAACTCAATATTTGAATCAGAATCCTCATGCTAAATTTTGCAAAGAAAATGTTAATGTTGAATAAAAATAATTGAATAATAATATTAATTAATTAATTAACAATAATGAAATAATAATTAAAACAAAACAAAAAAATTAAATAAACAATAAATTACCATATTTCCTGTACAAATTTTATCTCTTTTCTTCTACTAATTTTTGATTTATACAGTAATTTCCGAAAATGGCCCTAAAAAAGTATCAAAGATGCCATGTTTAATTTTTTTTCAATGATATTAAAACTAATCCAAAGGTTTTCAAAAAATCATACTGGGCCAACAGGGAAAATGAATAGAATAGAATTTACGAGAATAAATAGTTTGGGTTTATTATTTTTAAATCTACATTATAAACTTTAAAAAAAACTAAACATTGAAACAAACAAAAATCAAAAGAATAAATACTTAAAAACTAAATTTTTAAAAATAATTCAATATTTTTTTTTGTTTTATAATTTTGTCCATTCTGTAAATTTAAGTTATATACTTCTGGGCATATATCCTGTACATATATATAAACCAACAACAGTACCTTCTTTGCGGATCAATTTCACCGTCAATTCACTTCTATTTAGTTCATTACAACTTAAGCCTAAACACCGACAACTTAAACCTAAACAACTTAAGCCTATTCGAACCAGGCCTCGACTCGTCTTTCCACACACTAAAAAAACAGCTGATGGGCGTGTTTTTTTTATTTTATTAATTTGTTTTAAAAGAAATTGTTTCTTATTATTTATTTATTAATACAGTTTCTTTTTGTAGAAAAATAAATATAATTATTTTTTTTTTATTAATAATTTTTTAATGTGTGTATTCTTTTTATACATCACAATACATTCATTACAGCGGCAGTTATTAGAGTGTTTGTGATAAGCCTCCCCATAATCTCTTCCTTCCCTTTGACCAATTTGGCTGAAATTCAATAGGTGTTGTCCTTATGTGGTTTTGGACACAAATATGAAATTTCGTTTCGATACATTCTTTCTATCTAATCATGCTATTCATGTATAAAATAATAAACTTTACAATAATTATATTAAAAAAAAAAAAAAAAAACAATTTAGTGAATCACCAGCTATATACATCCCCAGTTCGAATTAATCAATGGTTCTTGCTCTCTCTTAGCAATTTAGCTCCCCCCCCCCCCCCCCCCCCCCCCCTTTTTGGCCGATTTGTATCAATGTAGTTATTTTGTCGTGAGTTGTCGTGTTGACAAACAGACACATACAGACAAGATAATATCTGGTCACAGCGAATAAGTTATTAAGTCGAAAAATGGTCAAAATGAGTTAAGTGTACTGTGATCATCTCCCAAGCCATCTTGTGCACTGTGAAGAAGTTTGGGAGCTCAGAACTCAAATACTTTCGGGATTGTAAAGATGTGGGTTTCTTGGTATCTCGTAAAATTGTAAATGTTCTCAGTTAAATCAACTTAATCTATTTCTTTGAGGAATCATTCACGAGATAACTACATTTATTCACTACGGCAGACTATTCCAAGTGAAGAGGGTGTTTTTGGTTAAATCAACTTTAGAGAGACATAATTCATGAGTATTTCAAAAAGTATGGTCAATAATTAGGTAAGTGATGGGGAATGATTAGATAACTAAAGGAAAATCCAAGAAAGGATTAACAATATTCATTCACTCCTATAGATTTAGAAGGTATTATTATTAATAATAATGCAAACATAATTCATTTATTCCAAAAACTGGAATTACACGATTAATGCACAAGTAAAAAAGTGCTACTCTGAAAAGTTACGAATTCAGACTTAACCAATTCATTCCCTGTGAACACATATATATTTTTTTAAATTTAGATCTATTTTTTATGTAGAACTGGGGATTCAGAAAATATGAAATGTTGTTAAAAACTCATGATCGAATTTCTGACATCCTATCTTCCACTATACTTCTTAAAGCGGGTATTGAAAGACTGCTAAAATCAGAAGTCTAACAACTTTCAAGTCAGCATACTCTATTTTCTGTTGTAACTCTACTTGTATATTTAGCTTGAAAACTCAATACTTATATAAATATTTTATGTGTTCACTTCATCCATAACTCATTTTTAATATTTTTTTCCTATTTAAGTGTTAATTGGAATTATCGTCGAATAGTGTCTTCTGAGAAGAGTTATTTGCATTGGATTTACATAAATAAATTTTTTATATTTTCATCAACAACAATAATCATAATAAAATTACGTAATAAGCATGCCGTCCTTCGAATGGGACATTAAGCGATGGTCCCGAGCCTGTACTATGACAGGTACTCGTTAGAGACCCATTACCGTAGAAGAATAAACCTGGGTAGGCAAAATTTAGGGCTCCCATAGTAGAGTCGGGCTCATGTCTACTAGAGGGACAAAAGAGCGCTTTGGTAGTAGGCGATATAACCTGATAGTTAAAGCCCGGGCATGATAACTAACAATAAGTGAAAAGGTTGTCGAAATGTACTGTATTAAATTTTAAAATTCATTCATTTCCCTGGTGCTACGGTCCTTGTAGAACCTGGTCCTCCTCAACGATCTTCCGCTATTCTTTTCTATTCTCGGCCTCCCGGGTGTCCCTCCAGTATCTTCCTCGACTATCTGTCTGGCTCCATCCTCTGTTAATGCCCCAGCCATCGCAGCCGCCCCTGCTTCACTAAGGCCACCAGGTCCGGGCTCTAGTACAGGTCCCTCAGCTCCCTATTGGTCCGTATCCTCCATCTATCCCCCTCTGGAGTAGGACCGTATATCTTCCTCAATACCTTCCTCTCCCGCGTATTGAGCAAGACTTCGTCCTTCCTAGTCAGGACCCAGGTTTGTGTGTGACGACCGGTCTCAGGACTATTTTATAAAATGCTATTGCTATTAAATTTTAACGTCAAATATTTTTTAATGAAGAAAGTAAAATAAAAAGTGGGTTGAAATATTGTGTTAAATGTAATCGCATAAGATTTTGAGTTCAAGAATAACCTCAATTTTTTTATACAATCTCGCCATCTTTAATAGGGCAGAAAGGACGGACTGTGTGAATTAATCGATGAATAACGTGTTTTTTTCAACTCATAGCTACTATTCTTGTTAGGTTTCCTCTATGTTGATTTTTTTTTCTGAATTGTTGACTATGCTTTGTTTATAGCTGCCACATAGATACAAATACATTTCTAGTTACTTATGGCTACATTTTTTTTTATGGGAGCTAGAGGCTGCTCCTATCTTCTACTGTTCTCACCGATTCATAGACCTTCTACCCCATCTTCTCCGCTGATCCTTCCAGACAATCTAACTCCCCCTCTTGCCATGACTGTCTTGCTCCTTCATCACTCTTCTATCTTCTACTGTTCTTCTCGATCCATACACCTTCCACAGAACTCCGCATCCTTCCATGACTGTCTCGCTCCTTCATCACACTCCTTTCTTCCTCTCTTCTCCCCGATCCATACATCTTCCACATAACTCCGCTTCTTGCCATGACTTTATCGTTCCTCCATCACACTCCTTTCTTCCTCTCTTCTCCCCGATCCATACATCTTCCACATAACTCCGCCCCTTGCCATAACTTTCTCGCACCTCCATCTCTCTTCTTTCTTCCTCTCTTCTCCCCGATCCATACACCTTTCACATAACTCCGCATCCTTCCATGACTGTCTCGCTCCTTCATCACACTCCTTTCTTCCTCTCTTCTCCCCGATCCATACATCTTCCACATAACTCCGCTTCTTGCCATGACTTTCTCGTTCCTCCATCACACTCCTTTCTTCCTCTCTTCTCCCCGATCCATACATCTTCCACATAACTCCGCCCCTTGCCATAACTTTCTCGCACATCCATCTCTCTTCTTTCTTCCTCTCTTCTCCCCGATCCATACACCTTTCACATAACTACGCATCCTTCCATGACTGTCTCGCTCCTTCATCACACTCCTTTCTTCCTCTCTTCTCCCCGATCCATACATCTTCCACATAACTCCGCCCCTTGCCATGACTTTCTCGCTCCTCCATCACTCTTTTATCTTTCTACTGTTCTTCTCGATCCATACACCTTCCACATATCTCATCCCCTTGCCATGACTTTCTCGCTTTTCATCACTCTCCTTTCTTCCTCTCCTCTCCCCGATCCACACACCTTCCACATAACTCCGACCCTTGCCATGACTTTCTCGCTCCTCCATCACTCTTTTATCTTTCTACTGTTCTTCTCGATCCATACACCTTCCACATATCTCATCCCCTTGCCATGACTTTCTCGCTTTTCATCACTCTCCTTTCTTCCTCTCCTCTCCCCGATCCACACACCTTCCACATAACTCCGCCCCTTGCCATGACTTTCTCGCTCCTCCATCACTCTTTTATCTTTCTACTGTTCTTCTCGATCCATACACCTTCCTCATATCTCATCCCCTTGCCATGACTTTCTCGCTTTTCATCACTCTCCTTTCTTCCTCTCCTCTCCCCGATCCACACACCTTCCACATAACTCCGCCCCTTGCCATGACTTTCTCGCTCCTTCATCA
The DNA here is from genome assembly GCA_963662175.1 of Aradus depressus. Lineage (NCBI taxonomy): Eukaryota > Metazoa > Arthropoda > Insecta > Hemiptera > Aradidae > Aradus > Aradus depressus. The sequence goes on along the minus strand of OY759221.1, from coordinate 41,951,472 downwards.
CTCTTTTATCTTTCTACTGTTCTTCTCGATCCATACACCTTCCACATATCTCATCCCCTTGCCATGACTTTCTCGCTCCTTCTATCACTCTCCTTTCTTCCTCTCTTCTTCCCGATCCATACACCTTCTACCCCATCTTCTCCGCTGATTCTTTCACGTACTCCTACTATAATTGTGTCACACCTCGTCCTCTGCATCTTCCACATTGTTCCTCTTTGGTTCCGCAAATCCAATTCTGTTACGCTCATCCTCTGATTATCCTTCCAACTTAAATTCGCCAACATCCCTTTACAAGTTGAATATTTATTTTAATATGATATATTGTTACGAACTCAATAATTTATTGCCGATTGGTCATTTTTGTATTTATTGTTGATCTAGATTGACCCGGGACAAGTTCCATATTCGACCTTATTGTTCATTTCTTAAGTTAGTTTTTTTATTTTCATAACCAAATAACCTGTTGTGATCGTTTTTATTTTCTGAGAGATATTTTATATGTTATCACTTGTGCTTCCAGACAGTTAAGTTCTGACCAATGACAATTCATGGAGTCTTCTAGGCTTTAAATTTTGTTTATTTTGACTAAGGTGATTATTGTATAAGGACAGTTGTATTTTCTGCTCACAACTGGCTGGAACTAGCTGGGTCATTAAGTGTATATTTTTGGAAAACAATGAATTAGTAGTGTATATTATTTATTAAGTCCCAAGTAAACTCAGAAATAAGTAATCCATGAAAATAAGTAATTATTTTAATGATATTATATTATATAAAATTATTTTATTCCTATATCAGTCATTTACTGATGTACAGCAATAAAATATAAAAAAACTGGGAGGAAATGGGCAAACTAACATACTGTAATTTGGCGAACATGTATCAAAAAAAATATTGCAAGGGCAGATTGAAAAACGAGATGTCAATATTTCATATAATATTATTATAAGTATATAATGATTTGTGTATGCGAAGACCCATTTCAAGATCTCACTTTGCACAGTTTACCATTTCCAGCTGTGCAGTCATCCTCCCAATTTACCATTACCAGCTAAGAAGTCATCCTCCCAATTTACCATTTCCAGCTAAGCAGTCATCCTCCCAATTTACCATGTCCAGCTAACAAGTCATCCTCCCAATTTACAATTGAACTAAAAATCATTCGCCATGTCTCAAAATCATGGTTAATAATTGTAGGCCCTCTATCTCTTGGTTTTCTACTAGCTTGTGTCTTGGATGGCTTTCTTTATTTCATTGTTCACCGAATTTATACCCTCTCTCACCCCATCAAGAGGCGAAAGGAGCATGCTTGATGGAAATGCAGTGGTAGTTTCTCTAGGTCTTACCCGTCATGTTTATTTTGACAGGGGGCCCATAGAGGCCTACGGCCTACGAAACCGTAACCGAGGCCTTCAGGTTTTTTAACTAGGAGGTGAAAAAACCTTTGAATAGAAGACGATATGACCTCGTAGTTAAAGCCCGGGCATGAATCATAATAACGATGTTAATAAAATCATGTTGAGTTCTGACACTCTCTTGGTGTTGACTTTCCCAATCTTTACATTGACTAATAAGTAAGTAATAAACACGACCTTGGGGATTATCTACATTTTGAAATAAGGAACTACACGAAGAACAAGAGAGAAAAAAAATTAATTAATATATGATATGGGGATATTTCTCAAGTTGACAGGGAGCTGAGGGAGGAAGAAGGTAATTGTAAAGAGTATAGCTGGAGGAAGGGTGGGAGGGAGATGTCGGAAAGAGGTTTGTAGGGGTATAGGAGGGATGTTGCGAAAGTATGGAGGCAGTGTGCGGCACTATCTCAGAGGGATCTGGTGCCTTCACTCGGTACAAGGCTGCAGCCAGTCTCAGTCATGTCCAGTTAGTACCTTACTAGCATGGACTCTCAAAGGATTACTACTCTCTTGTCTTCTGACAATAAAAGGACATACAGGAAGCATTAGTAAACTATAGAAATCAGCTGTTGCGCTAACTCACTAAGACCTACAAAAATTACCACCATATTTTCAACAAACAACAAACATACTCTTTACTTCATATATGTTTCCGAAGACTTCTGTTTTCTTACTTTCTGTTTTCATGTTTCTCACAACTAAAGGGGAGGGGGGGATTAGAAGGGTGTATTAACACGAAAACTAATAACTGCCGTTGTAATGAATAATAAAGAAAAACTTATATTTATAAAATATTGTCTATTTCACAAAATATACAAAATATATGGGAGTACTTTTGATATTGCTACCATCTTCAGACACGACTTAACAAATACAGTATTTTTTAAGTCGTGCCTGGAGAAGGTAGCAATATCGAAAGTACAGTAGAGCGTCCATTATCCGAACTAATGTTGTGTAGGATGGTTCGGATAATCGAAAGTAATCGGATAATAATCGAAATTTTTCAGCCACCAGAACTTGCGATGAAAGAAGAGTCACCACCAAGCTTCATGTTTAATTCCACTGCTTTTTCACACAAAATGGGCCCAGATATGGGCTGCCCAGAAGCCCGTTTAAGCGAAAACCAAGAGAATGCAGCATCTTCCAACAATTCGGATTTCGGTTTTTTCATAGTTTTACGATATGAACTGTTCTCCTCAGTCAAGATTAAGGGCATAACTAGTGATTGAATCAGAATTATTTTTTATTCCCGTTATCGTTGATTTATCAACACCGAACTTGCTAGCTAATGTCTGACCCGTTTCACCTTTCTTCAGCCCCATAATAATTTCCATTTTATCTTTTAATGAAAGCACTACTCGTTTTCTTTTTGTCGACATGTTGTAAGTTTTACTTAAAATATGTGATCATTAACTAATTAATGTACACCTCACAATGTATGATTTGAAACTGAGACCATTGACTGGTAACCGACCATAGGAATGGAAAAGGATTCAGTGGAAAAATCCAATGAACAAATTACATACATAGACATACAAGTTAGTTCCTACTAAACACATATTGACTGTCTGCCCCCTCAAACTGAATTAATCGAAAAACTGATATTCATATATAATTAGGCTTCCCTCATGGAAAAACTAATTTGATTTTTTCTTCCAGGAAGCCAGTTCGGATAATTAAACATTCGGATAATTGACGCTCTACTGTACTCCCATACAGGGACAATAGAGCCACTTAAGGCACTTGTTCTGGGCTGCATGAATAAGGGTCGGCAAAATTTCAGATTTTTTTTTTAAATATTAAAATCGATAGATGTCGTCGTTAGAAGTTTCCGGATTCACATATAAAATTTTGTATCGATATATTCATTCTGTCGACAGTTATCGTGTTCACAGACACACTGACAGAGTTTTTTTTCTCATATTTGGAATCTGGAAATCAGAAAACATGTAATTCCGTGAAAACTCCACATCGAATTTTTGATCGATTACATAACTTCCCCTATATTTCGTATAGCTGTAGAAGTAAAAATAATAAAAAAAATATTGTGAATTCCTCCTAGGTGATCCGTTAACTTCATGCAGCCAATGCACGTTGTCGCTCCGCTTATAATACGCGATAAGTAACTACCAGAACCTTAGAAAAAATATCCTTTACAGATAAGACACTTCACGCTCTACAATGTTGTTGCTAAGACTTTTTATCAGGAGTAAATTGACAAAATTCTCGAAATCGGGTTCAAAATAACGAATACACTCATCACGGGCTATGTACTTGTACGTTTTCGTTCTCACTCCAAAGCCATTCGAACATTTGGTCTAAAATTCAATATTTGACTTACATAATGGCTTCTGAATGCTCAAACTAAATTTTGTGTCGATACATCGGCAGTTACTAAAGTATTTGAGTGAGTCCCCCTTCTCTGGTCCTCCCAGAAAAGAGGTAATTAATAGGTGCAATTCTTATGGGATTTTGAACTGAATATATAATATTTCATGTTAATATATTCATTAATCGGCAGTTACTGTTATTCTGAGTTAAGCCCCCTCCTCCCCTTCGGCTGATTCCGGAGAAAATTAAAAGGTGTTGTTCCATTGGCCAGTTGTCTTCTAACTGCTGTGCTGTGTGGGTGGGATGAACCACTGATGATGATGCTGTTGCGTCGAAAACCGGTTCTGGTCTAAAATAAAACAGTGGGAAGACATATTTTACTTCTATGAGAAATCTCGTCGCACAACATCTTCTTATCACATATGAAAATTAAAAGGTATCATCCCTTGTAGGGCTTTGAATTAACATATGAAATTTTATGTCAATTACAACATTAGTTATTAGAGTTTTCGTGTTAAGCCTCCCCCAAATCCAGTCTTCACTTCAGCTGATTTGTCTGAAAATTAATAGATGAAATTCAGGATACACATATACAATTTCGTATTTACACATTCATTCTATTGGGATTTATCGTGTTCACAGGCACACAGATTTTTTTTTTTTTAAATTTTTGTGTGAAAACTCTTGGAGAAAATTTCTTCTTTCTTCTTTTCGTGCTAATTTATTTAGAAAACGTCTGTGAATCACCAGCTCGAGTGATTTGTAATCAGCAAGTTTTTTCACTCTCCTCAAAACTCTTTTCCTCTCGTCAATTTGGCTGAAAATATGTCCTACACAGAGGTTTCTCAAGCTTCCCTCTAATCCCCCTCTTAGCTTCGGCCGATTTAGCTGAAAGTCAATAGATGATGTTCGTATGGGGTTCTGGTTACCCTTACTAAATGTATTTGTATTGTCGATATATTCATTTCATCGAGTATTTCCATGTCAAAACTCATTCTCTGAGTATGACTGGTAAGTAAAACCAGATTTTCCAGAAATGTGGCATTAGTTGGGGGCTATTCTGAACATATGTGGAGTCATCTGATTGACGAGACAACTCTGAAAGTATGAACCCGCCCCCCTGGAACTAGGAATTCTTTGACTGGTTTACTATGATCCGTTTCCAACTGTACCTGAGGACAGTAGGCCACCGTCCTTGTGGCTCATAGCGTTCTGTGGTTGGTTGGCTTTTGTCATCGGCCAACTCGTAACAGACTGACCCACTAAGAAGGCAGGTATTTGTGGCGGCAGCACCCCGGGGGTTGTGACCACTGCGGAGAGGCAACCAACCCTGCCTGCCGCTCCCGACACAGAGACATCTTCCCATCACCGTTAGACTGCGTTGACAAACCGCATTACACTCCGATTGTGGAAACTGGCAAGTAAATATCGTAATTTTACAGTAATTCTCAGCAACTCCCAACTGGCTTCCTGTTCATCCCTTCTTAGTAATGGGATGTTACTCTATTGATAATTCGCGTATAAAATTTGGAACTCCACATTTTCACTCAGGGGATCTAAATGAGTTGAATATTCTGCAACAAGGTTTGCATTCAATGTTTTCATCAATGCGAGTATAATTAAAATTACATATAGAAATACAATTTCCAAAATCAAAGTTTTCATACAGTAAAAAAAAAGCTGACAATCATATATTCCTTCTATATAGACGTTTCGGTTGGAAGCTCATCCTCAATGTCTATAACATATATAACATTATTGATATAGTAATTGTTATGATACAGTTGTAGTCTTCATTTATAATAATATAGCCTATGTAATATTTTTAATTCATTTAACAATACAAATACAAATAAAAATCCCTCCCTCTTAAACCAATCGACCTTTTGAGTTAAAACTCAAAATACTGGCTTCCGAATCCTCATACTAAATTTTGTTCATTACACATTTGATTTTTGAGTTGATTCTGCTGAAAATCAATAAGTGTCCTCCTTAGAGGATATACATACAAAATTTTGTGTCGATATGTTCTGTGGTAAAATTTAGTGTATTCATCTTTTATCTATTTTTTATTAACTTTTTTTTTTTTTTTTTTTCCTTTTATTTTACTAGTTCAGCATATCATATGCTATGCTAGTAGGTATAAATATGCACATAAAATAAATAACATATAAAATAACAGATTAAATTAACAGATCGGCGTCGTCTCATCTTGAGCACAACCTAAGACTGCTTATAGAATTTAACAAATAGATGGAAATAAATGTAAAAGAATAAATGTATAGATAAAAAATGAAAGAAGGTAAACTTTAACATTTGGTCTCTAAGGGAGGATGTCTTGAGGGAGCCGTGGCTTGAGTCTGGGGGCTGGAGTCGTCTTTCCTAGTTCGTAGTACGCTGGTCCTGCTGCGGTGTTTAGGGAATCCAGAAACTTCTTGGTAACCCTCTTCACGAAGTCCTCAACATATGACATGCCTAGTTCTTCGTGAAGCTGCTTGTTCCTCACGAACCATGGCGCATTTACTGCCGTGCGCAAAACTTTATTTTGTAGTTTCTGGAACCCTTCAAGTTTTTTACCAGATGGTAGCCCCCATACTGTGGTAAAAAAAATTATGTATATGTAAAATTATAATAATTCAAATAATAATTATTAAATAAACAATAAATTACCATATTTCCTGTAGAAATTTTATAACTAGTCTTCTATTTAATTTTGATTTCTACAGTAGTTTTTCGAAAAGGGTCCTAAGAAATATCAAAAGTTCAAGACGTGCAATTTTGAAGGAAGTGCACATAATTTTTTTTAAACATTTCTAACAACAAACCTTTCATTAAATGAAAATTTTGGATTTCTAAAGAGAAGCCATTTTTTATTTTTTTCAATAATATTAAATCTAATCCAAAGGTTTTTAAATTATCTTTACTGGACCAGCATGGAAAATGAATAGAATAGAATTCACGAGAACAAATATTGGGTTTATTTTCTTAAATCTACATCATTAAAATTAAAAACTAAATTCTTAAATCTAATTCAATCTTTTTTTTGTTTTATAATTTTGGTCATTCTTTAAATTTAAATTATCTATATCTTTCTGGGCATATATCCTGTACCCGAAATACTATATGAGGATTGAGAAATTTCTGTGTAGGACATATTTTCTGCCAAATTGACGGGAGGAAAAGAGTTTTGAGGAGAGTGAAGATCAAATTAAATTATCAAGGGGTAATGAGAGGTCGCACGGATAAATGAAAACCACGGTTAATCGAGACACTTTTTATTTAACGAATTACATATGTGTGTACATTGTCATGTTATAACGTTATCAGGGCTTGAAATATGAAGTAATCCTTCTTTGTTTTTTGCGGTTTGAGATGATTTTTCTTACTTGAGTTCTAATTTTTCTCAAATTCATGACGTCACGGAAGTCAAAATTGTCCTGTCCGCAGAAATTGAGGAGGACATGAACTGCTTCCATTGCCTGACTTGTCTGAATGTTTTCTTCTTTAGCGCCAAAACTGTCATCATTGTCACTCTGTCTCTAAGTTTCTAGGAACCTATATTTACTGCTTACGCACCACGGTTAATCGAGGTTCTACTGTATATATTTATATACATATATATATATATATATATATATATTGGAGTGTAATGTACCTTGGTCAGTTGCTCTTATATGTAAAACATGGATATAAAAAATAGAGGCGTGGTTAGGGGATTATCTTCATAAAGTACAGGATTAGAATAGGAAGTCGTGCGCAACTATAGCGCATGTAGGCGCTTCAGCATGACCACACTCCAACCACCACTTCTATAGGCTCATCAAGCCACTCCACTACACACAATGATCACTGAACACGACATTTACATCATTCTATTTGCAGTTATATGACTTGTGTTCAACTCATTGAGCACATTGAAGGGCTCCGTAGATAACAGTTTGTTTATTCTGAATATATTGGAAAAAATTTAAAAATCCATGGCAGCCATATTGAATTTCCTACGTATGTCTGTAGAAGGTAGAAAACCTGTTTAGAATAAAATCAAAGTTAGTTCATGTGACTCATGCCTGTACATATCATATCGCCTACTACCAAATATTTAGTCGCACTGGTGGACATGAGCTCGACACTAAGTATTATATGTCTACACTTGGTTAATTCAAGACTCCCTATTCCTTTTGAATAGGGAAATCCTCAAATAAATGTAATTTTGCTAGAGCTTCCTAATTATTGGACAAGCACATGATAGGGAAACGGAGAACAAAAATACAGAGGACCAAAAGAATAATAATACTGAGAACAATGTAGAAAAAATAATATATTATAAGAAAAATATATATATATATGTATTTTCAATAACGCAAAAAAAAAAAATCTTGTTAATCAAAATAAAACTTAAAATTAACTTGAGTTTGAAAAGAAATTCTTATCAATTCTTATCCGGATCTATAATAAAAACAAACAGAATATCAATTCTTAAAACAAAAAGAAAGGTATCTATATATAAATTTATATTGTTAAAAAATAATCACTGAAAGTTATATAATAAAAAATATAATCGACTATGGACTACGTACAACGAAAGTAGTTCCGTAAGAAACAATGTTTGAATATCCCATATGTAATTAAAACTGAAAATATTAAAGTGAGCTCACGATGAAAATAAAAATAAAATGATAAATATCTTTATGTTGACAACCACAGTGTGGTGAAAATAGTGAAATTGAAATAGAAACAAAAATGATGATCTTCAAAGGATGATGGAAGCCGAAGAACGGTGAGATGAGAAGAACGAAGCTCATCGGACGAACGAAGACAAAGCTGGGGGACACTGGCAGATAGCAAGTCCAAAACAGAAGTTCAAGAAAACCAAAAAAGGAAGGAGGGCCGTAATAAAATAGGGCAATAAATCAAAACTTAAAATAGGTCCACTCTCGGGCAGGTACCTATAGCATGGGACTGAGGGGGACTGAGTGTCGGACGCAGAGAGGGATTAGCCGTGTGTTTACATTATGAACGTTGTTGACTAAACAGACACGGAATTGAATATGTGACTCCAAAATCCCATAAGGACAACTGTTGATTTTCAGCGGAATTAAAGAGGGGGTAAGCCGGGGAAAGCTGAAGTAAATAGGGGATGAGAGATGGGGGCTCAACACAAAACCCTAATAACTGCTCATGTAATGAATATACAATCAGTAACAAACATTTTCGGACAATTTATAATTTTGTTTTTCTTTTGCAGTTACACATAGTTATATGGCAAAATATTTAATTCAAGCAAAGTTTTAAATTTCGAGATCATCAATCATTTCAAAACGCCGTAAAACAATTAATTAAACATTTACAGCTAATAGGAAATTTTGCATTAATAATTGAAGACAAGAAATTCACGTAACAAAATTTTCTGGACACCTGTTGTTTGTTTTGTAAACAAATGCGACTCTGATCATGATCTTTAATCCCTTCTCAACCAACCGCTAATACCGAACAAATGAAATGTGTTTATATCCTTCTATTACTGCATTCAGTAGTTATTTGTATTTCCTGCTGTCAAGATGGGTCGAACATCTTTTGAAGTTCAACAGATAATAATTTTTAATTATGAAAAAGGATTAAGTGTCCGCAAAATCGGTGGTTTGGTAGGCCGGAGTAAAAGCACCGTAGCCGATGTAATTCGAAGGTATAAGCACGAGGATCGGATAGATTTGAAATCTTCCTCTGGCCGTCTAAGAGTATTAAACGACCGAGAAAGGTGTAGCGTTGTCCGGAAAATTAAAAACAAGCCCTCGAGGAGTGCACCTCAGATCGTCGCCGAGGTATACAGAGAAACGGGAAAGAAAGTTCACCCACAAAATGTTCGAAGAATTCTAAAAGAAGCAGGATATAATGGGAGAGTACCAAAAACCGTTTGTGAGTGAAAAAAATATAAAAAAAAGATTGAGCTTCGCAAAAGAGTTCCAGAATCATTCAGAAATTTTTTGGAGTAATGTCATTAATCTGCGAGGCAAAATAGACTTAAGCACTCCGTCCTTCGGATGGGATGTTAAGCGATGGTCATGAGCCTGTACGATGTCAGGTCAAAGCGTTTGAGCTCTCACATAAACACACGCATGTCTCTGATGTTCACACGATTACAAAATTTTTAGTACATATTATTATGTATACATATATTATATGTATAGGGAAGTAAACAAAAGTAAAGTAATAGTATATGTATACATATATTACATGGAAGTAAACGGACATGATCTGGAAACATTTATTTGTCGAAATATCGGAGAAAAAACGTTTAAATTAGAAAAATTGGGTACTTAGTTTCTTTAGAGGGAATGTGGAGGAGATAGAGTAGGGGGAAGGGACGGTTTCTGCCGAGGGTCAGCGCTGCTGTCGCTCTCTTCTAACGTCATATCACAAAAATCTAGTTTTCTGACATTACATGACCTGAGATTTCTTTTTATGTTGTGAAGAGTTACCAGATACAAGAATATTTTATTATTGCGGTTTGTTCTATTGCAAGCAAATACTTTTTAATGTAAGTTTAATACATTTAGTCCCGACAGTCGCGACAAAATTTGGAGAAGGCGTAATGAGGAGCTGAATCCAAAAAATTTAAAACCAATAGTAAAACATGGGGGTGGCTCAGTGATGGTGTGGGGGTGTATGGCGTCTAGTGGAATTGGTGAACTGGTTTTCATTGAAACCACCATGACTGGAAAAGTTTATGCCGAATTACTAAGGAGCAATTTGAAAAAGAGTGCTGAAAAACTTGGGATTTTACGGACTTTTCATTTTTACCAAGACAACGATCCGAAACACACCTGTGAATTGGTACGTACTTGGCTTTTGTATAACTGCCCTAAAGTTATGAAACCCCCCCCAATCGCCCGATCTCAACCCAATTGAACACGTGGGGTGAGCTCGACAGGAAAATTCGATTAACACCCATTGCTTCAAAAAACGAATTGAAACAAAAGTTATTAGAAGAGTGGGGTAAAATATCTCCAAATTTCACCAAAAAATTAGTTTCATCATCAATGCCGAATCGAATGAAAGATGTTATTACACAAAAAGGGTACCCAACCAAATATTAATTAACATTATGGTTTTTGAATTTGTGAAATCGTAAAAAAAACATTGAATATATTTATAGTTGTTTACATTTTTGTCCGAAAATTTTTGTTACCTACATTACTTGTTATAAAATTTATTAAATTAAAATATTTATTTGTTCTAATCAAAGCTGGTTTTCCTTTATCCTAACCCACTTTTGAATTCTTATTCTCGATTGAAAAATGGCTTTAATTATTTTTTTAAATTATTTTTTATTACTTGTGCATTTAATACTTATAATTTTTTATTGAAAAATCAAACCGTCCGAACATTTTTGTTACTGACTGTACCTACACAAAATTTAGCATGAGGATTCACAATCCTTATTTAAGTTTAAATAAACTAGTTCTGATTATAACTCATTATCGATTACATAACTACATTTAGCTGAGGATCCACCGGAGGACAGGTTCTACATAAGAAACTCGGAACAGGGTTGATTTGAAAGGAGACATGACAACAGTGCAATTCTCCCCAGCTCTCTAATTTCGTGCCATTGCTATAAAAAGAGACAACCTCCAGAGGTGAGATGCACCGCTCTAAATGACATCGTCCTTCCTAGGAACTCAACACGTTTAACTCTGTCATAATTGCCTACCAAAGTCATAACTTTGCCTGTTAATTGCTTCTCTACTATAGTTTAAATCGACAGATTGAAAAACACTAAATACTCTTTTTAAACGGAAAAACTTCTCATGTTTGTGGTCAAAAAAGAAATGTTACGTCGTCCATGTCTTAAAAATAGTTATTTTCCTTTAAGTAGGTGAGTTTAAGAGCACGCCGGTAGCTCAGTGGTATGAGTGCTTGCCCTCGGAGCTCAAGGTCGTGGGTTCGAAACCCTGCCGAGGCCCTTAGTTTATTCTATCTGGGAGCTAAAGTAAACTTGAACACTCCGTCCTTCGGATGGGACGTTAAGCGATGGTGCCGAGCTCGCTTAACGTCCCATCCGAAAGACGGTGAGCTAATTTTTTTTTTAACTCCCAGATAAAATAAACTAAGGGGCTCAGTCGGGTTTTGAAGCCGCGATTTTGAGCTCAGTAAGCAAGCAATCATCCCACTGAGCTACCGGCACCCTCTTAGAGTTAGTTATTATGACTCATGCCCGGGATTTAACTACGAGGTCATATCGCCTACTACCATGACATGAGCCCGACTCTACTGTGGGGTCATAATTGAATAGATAGGTAAAATGTGGTGCATTTAAAACAGCCTCTAAAAACCCTACCCGGGTTTATTCACCTGTAGTGAAGAGTGCCTGACATAGTACAGGCTCGGGATCATTGCTTAACGTCCCATCCGAAGGATGGCGTGCTTAAGTTTATTTTACCTCCCACATTAAAAAAAAAACTAAGAGCCTCGGCCGGGTTTCGAACCCACGACCTTTAGCTTAGAAGGCCCTAAAAATATATATATTAAAAAATATACAAGACAAAATACATAGCTGACTATAGAAGAGAGGGGAGTATACCAGACAAGGTTCAAAAAAAAAAGTAAACTAATGTGAATATATAGTCTAAACAAAAATAATAAAATGAGGGAGAGCAAAAACTTAGTTGAATAGAAATATATTCTAACTGGGGAAGTACATTGCAGGTGATTTTTTGTTTGTTTTGGCTGTTTGATGGAGGAGGCCCCCATAACTCCCGTTATGGTCCTCCCTGAGATCTTCTTCTCCATTCCGACGTCGCAGATTAGACACGGCTTGTCTTCCAGTCTTCCAGTATAGAAGACTCCTTGGGGTCGGTACACCTTCCTTCCTCGCTTCTCGCACACTTTGATAGACATGAGAAATTTTTATACATAAAAAAAATAAGAACATTTTTCAAGAGGAATCTCATAAACTATTAAAATGTCTTGATATTGTTGAACCATTTGTAATCATGTTATTCGGGCGGGATTTAAAAAAAAACTAATTGAAATTTAGTAAACTAAAAATTTAATTTAGCGAGCGGTAAGTACGAAAATAATTCAAAGAGAGGGTTTGACTTGATTACTCAGTTGGCTACGATGAAAACATATTTACGCTAATATTTAAAAAAATTTTTACAACAAATTCTGTTTAATTCGGACTTTTGGTAATTCGGATGGGTCCGGTCGCATCTAGACCGGATTAGCGGCACTCTACATGTTAATAGGGGTTAGGTTAGGTTTTATGACTCATGCCCGGGCTTTAACTACGAGGTCATATCGCCTACTACCAGAGCGCTCTTTCGTCACTCTGGTGGACATGAGCCCGACTCTACTGTGGGAGTCCTAAATTTTGCCTACCCTAAATTTTTATTCATCTAGGTTAGGGGTCTTTAACGAGTACCTGGCACATCGTACAGGCTCGGGACCATCGCTTAACGTCCCATCCGAAGGACGGCGTGCTTAAGTTTATTTTACCTCCCAGATAAAATAAACTAAGGGCCTCGGTCGGGCTACGAACCCACGACCTTGAGCTCAGAAGTCAAGCACGCATACCACTGAGCTACCGGCGCCCTCTACATGTTAATAGGATATGTCAAAAGAATTTATATTTTAAGATAGTTTATAAATTAGATTTATAGCTACTTGAGTCTAACACACGTATGATTAATAGTAATAACAAAACTATTAAAAAAAGTAAAGTAAAATTAATAAAACTGAAATAATAAATACTTAAGAATATATGAATACAAAAAATACTAATATTAATACATAGATACATTTATAATAAGTAGATACATTTTTCAATTTAATAAAAATTAAGATAACTATTTTTTATAACTCTTCCGGAAGTGACATCATCACAACTATGTTTCGGGACGTTGTTATGTCCCTTAATCAGGTTCTAGTGTGAAAGATATAGAAAAGAAAAAGAAAACAATGTAACAATTTTTAAAAAACCAGGGAGGTGAAAGTCCTTGAGCATGCCGTCCTTCGGAATGGCACGTTAAGCGATGGTCACCAGTCTGTACGATGTCACGCGTTAAAGCCCCCCTACCCTAGGTAACTGAATCTGGGTAGGCAAAATTTAATACTCCCATGGTAGCCTCGGGCTCACGTCCACCAGAGTGATGAAAGAGCCCTCTGGTAGTGGGCAATATGACTTCGTAGTTGGGCATGATTCACAGTAACTATTTCCATTCAAATCACCTGTGTCAGTCGTTTAAACAAAAAACAATAGAGAAAAGTAATTTGCTCCGTATTGTATTAAAATCATATGTTTTAATTATTATTGTTATTAGTTAGGTAGTTTGGATTGAAGCCTTTATTGTTACAGTTAGTTAATTAACTATATGTAGTTTATTTAATTAACTATATGTTGTGTGATGTATAAAAAATACACACATTTAAATTATTATTATTAAAAAATTAATTTTATTTATTTTTCTATAAAATGCAAGAAGCAACTGAATTAATAAATAAATAATATGAATGCATTTTCTTTTAAAACAAATGAGTAGGAAACAAAACACGGCCATCAGCTGTTTTTGAATTAGTGTAGAGGAGCCAATGGTGTATGGTCTGAGTAGAGATGTGAAGGTGGACAGAGAGTTGTTGTTTAGGCTTAAGATGTGATGAACTAAGTAGGAATGAATTAACAGTACAATTGATGCGCAAAAAGATACTGTTATTTACCAATAATTACAGCATATATATGCCCCAAAAATATATAACTTTGATTTGGGCAAAATATAAAACAGTAAAAAGTTTTAAGAATTTAGTTTTTACGATTTTTCTTTTGATTTTTGTTTCAATGTTTAGTTTTTAATTTTATAATGTAGATGTAAGAAAATAATCCAATTATTTGTTTCGTAAATTCTATTTTATTAATTTTCCCTTTTGGTCCAGTTAAGATAATTTAAAAACCTTTGGAATAGATTTAATATTTTTGCAAAATTTAGAAAACATACGGCATCTCTTTAGAAATCCAAATGAAAAGTTTGTTTATTTAAATTTTTTTAAATTACATGCTCTTTCTTACAAATTGCACGTCTTGAACTTTTTATATTTTTTAGGGCCCTTTTCGAAAAATACTATAGAAATCAAAATTTAGTAAAAGACCAGAGTTATAAAATTTCTATAGGAAATGTGGTAATTTATTGTTTATACTTATTATTTGAATTATAGATATTTATTTAATTATTTTTATTCAACAACATAATTTATTTTATCACAGTAGTTACATAACGCAGATATAAAGCAAAATTAGTGAAAAAACATTTAGCTGTCAAATTTAATTCTTACTTTTTTAAGAACACATATACTGAGAATCCAGTGAATACATCTGTTTTAGTTTCATCAAAATCGATTCTGTAGTTTTTGCTCTATTTAGTTATTGTGACTCATGTCCGGGCTACAAGGTCATATTGCCTATTACCAGAGCGGACATGAGACTGACTCTTCTGTGGGAATCATAAATTTTGCTTGCGCAGATTTACTTAACTAGATACCCTGTATACCCTTCTTTAACGAGTACTTGACATCGTACAGGCTCGGGGTCATCTCTTAACATCCCCTTTGAATTGTTACGAACGTACTTAAATAGCGCGAAAAACACCCTCCTATATAATCGGGTAAAAAACGAAAAACTTGAAAAGAATTTTTTTTTTCTATTTTTTAAGTAAGTATTTTTTTTCGGGAGTCTCAGCTTGTTACATGAAGACTTAGATCTAACATAGAGAGACTGTTTGAGTATGTATCGAGGTCAAACAGAGTTGTACTACTTCTTCATGTATAACACCGTTTTATCGCTCCAAAGTTGGGGCATTCCCACGGAGCTGTCGTGTGTCAACACTGAGAGGCTGGGGTTCGAATCCTTGTGTCATCCAGAAATATTAGACCCCGATTATACATGTGTTTTCTGACGTATATTCTAGACGGTATATTCTAGACACGTGCAATGTACATGAAAACACAATTAGTGTACATGACATGGAAAATGGCACTGAACATATTTCAACGAAACACTGAATAGAGAAGGGAGGGATTTACTTGGAGATAGAAAAAACTGTTTCACATTTTCTCAGTTACTGATGATCCTACCGGAAAATATTACAGTTTCATTTTTAACATTTTTTGAATATTTTTCTGGTAAATGTCTCTGAGAAAGAAACATTTATTTCATTTTTTCTCAGTCATAAACATTTTTTTTTGTTCTATACTTTAATAAGTTAAAAATAAAGATAAATAACATTTTGAGTCCCAAAAGAGGAGCGAAATAGGGGAGAGTGAGGGAAGGGAAGCAGTGATAGGGGGTGGCGGGTAGTTTTTTTTTAATTGGTAGAAATCACTCATGAGCGGAACTGAGGCTTTAGCCCATATCCCGCTGAGGATAATAATAATAATACATTTATTTCCGTTAAACCATTGCATGGTAATAGGATACGTCAAAAGTATTTATACATTAAGATTGCTTATAAATTAGAGGTTAGGTTAGGTTTTATGAATCATGCCCGGGCTTTAACTACGAGGTCATAACGCCTACTACCAGAGCGCTCTTTCATCACTCTGGTGGACATGAGCCCGACTCTACTGTGGGTTGCCTATCCTAAATTTTTATTCACCTAGGGCTGGGGTCTTTAACGAGTACCTGACATCGTACAGGCTCGGGACCATCGCTTAACGTCCCATCCGAAGGACGGCGTGCATAAGTTTATTTTACCTCCCAGATAGAATAAACTAAGGGCCCTCGGTCGGGTTTCGAATCCACATTCTTGAGCTCAGAAGACAAGCACGCATACCACTGAGCTACCTCTAAATTAGATTTATAACTACTTGAGTCTAACACACGTATGATTAGTAGTAA
Source organism: Aradus depressus (assembly GCA_963662175.1). Lineage (NCBI taxonomy): Eukaryota > Metazoa > Arthropoda > Insecta > Hemiptera > Aradidae > Aradus > Aradus depressus. Next base: position 41,934,837 of record OY759221.1, on the reverse strand, counting down.
TAACAAACTATTGAAAAAAGTAAAGTTAAATTAATAAAATCTGAACAAATAAATACTTAAAAATATATGAGTAAATAAATATACTAATTATAATTTATACATAGATACATTTATAATAAGTAGACTCATTTTTCAATTTTATAACAATTAAGATAACTATTTTTCAAAAACTCTTCGGAAGTGTCTTTATCCCAACGATGTTTCGGGACGTTCTTACGTCCCATCATCAGGTTCCAATATGCGAGATATAGAAAAGAAAGAAAAGAAAACAATGTAACTATAACAATATAGTTAGGATAGAACTCCACCTTGTAAAAAGTATTTAGGACATCCTATGGGGGTGGAATTTGGTCTAGGGTGGAAGTTAGTTCCTTGGAATAGGGGAAATATTGGAACACCTACTATTTAGCTCTAGTCCTAGCAACAGAGAGAAAGTTCTCTATTTTATGTCCGGATATCGCACTTGATCAGCTTCAGGTAAAGAAAAACGCAAAGTTACTCCCTGGCAACGCCGGATAACTGCATGTAGAATCATATAGATTTGTTGTTTTAATCCTTTTAACAGGCATATCTTTGTAGCTTTTCTATTAGTCCTCTCCTCCATAACACATAATACTTTGGAGATCCACAATTGGCTGAAATTGAGCTATTCTTATCGTTATTGAACATTTTTGAAACGCATTTTACCAATTTTCAGTACAACTATGCGCTTTTCTTCATAGATCCAAACTTCATGTCTTGGTGTTTTTGAAGATGAGAACATTCGATTTATCCATATTTACAGTAAGATTCCAGGTTCGATTTTTGGTGTCCAGTTCGTTGATCATATCCTGAAGGGAGTTCGGGCTCTGGGCGAGCAGAGCAAAATTAGCGGCGTACGTTTCGATGTTTTGACATTTACCTTAGGTCCTTCGGAAGGGACGTTAAGCGATGGTCCCGAGCCTATACGATGTCAGGTACTCGTTGAAGACCCCTGCCCTAGGTGAATAGAAATTTAGGGTAGGCAAAATTTAGGACTCCCACAGTAGAGTCGGGCTCATGTCTACCAGAGTGACGAAAGAGCGCTCTGGTAGTAGGCGATATGACCTCGTTGTTAAAGCCCGGGCATGAGTCAAAATAATTAACTTTGTACAAAAAGCTTAGGAATGATGAAGAGAGGGTGTTGTGTTGGCAGTCCTACAGTCTCGAAAGCGGGTGTCACAAAAGTTGTCCTCATGCTTAAACTGCCCCCCTCCCCCCCGGATAGAGGGAGTGGTAAGAGGGGAGCTTGACCAGGCAATACACATACAAAAAAAAAACCTAAACAAATATCCGATTCGGTATGCATTGTTATCTTTCAGGCAGGTTAGTTCTTGCGACTTAAGCCTGGGCTTTAACTACGAGGTCACATCGTCTACTACTAGAGCTCTTTCATAGGTCCGGTAGAAATGAGCCCGACTCTACTGTGATAATACTAATTTTTTCCTACCCATCCATGATAGCATGCTCAATTATTTTTAACTTCCCAGATTCCTTTTCGTGCCGCTCAAGAGGGCTATTAGAAGCGCATGCTGCGCGCCCTCTGCTTTTAGCAAGTGTCTGGTATAGCAGCGATAGAATGAATGTAACGACACGAAATTTTATATTTCCAAAGTCTCATACCAACCTACTGATTTTCAGCCAAATCGTCCAAAGAAAGAAGGCGATTAGGATGGAGCTTAACACAAAAACTCTAATAACTGCCGTTGTAATGAATCTATTTACACGAAATATTATCGTATAATAAAACCACATAAGGATGATACCTATTAATTTTCAGCAGAACCGGTCGAAGGGGAGGGAGGGATCGACACAATATTTAGTACTAACAGTAATACCCGGCGTTGCCCGGGGAACTTTGACTTTTCTCCCAATATCTCCTATAAGGCTATTCAGTTCCTCGACAGTACATTCATGATGTTATAATTTTCAATTATTCATACGGAATAAGGCTTATAGTCCTTCAACTGTAGTAACGCTAGCTTTGGAGCTAAAACTAATTTATTCAAAAAGATTTCTCATTAATCGTTGGAATGGTTTTCGAGTTACAAAAATTGCGTGAGTGGATGCTGGGATGGACCAGGGGTTGCTTAAAAAATAGACCTTAACCTTCCGGTAGATAAAACTTATCTATTCAAAAAGATTCCTCATTAATCATTGCAGTGGTTTTTGAGTTACAAAGATTGCGTGGGTGGATGCTGGGATGGACCAGATATTGAGGTACTAATACGCCTATAACCTTCCACAGACGATGACGAACAAATTAAAAAAAAAATTAATCAAATCCATCAAGCCGTTCGTGAGTTATAGCGGTACAACGCACAGACATTTTCAGCTTTATATATATGATGAGAATTCAGAAGCCCCTATGTGAAGTCAAATGTTCTTGGTTTTGCTGGGGAAGTACATAGTCGGTGATTGATTGATAGCAAGAAATCAATGTTTTTTTTCTTTTTTTGAATCCTTACTGTAAAACCAAAGTTTATAAATAAAACTGAACTATTCACTTTACGAACAGCCCCAAAAATGACAGTAAAATGTAGCGTTTCTTGTGATGGAACTTCAGATAGAGAAAGCCAAGTTGGCACTAAACCCAAGGTCAATATTTTTTCTTGGATAAGTGAAGTAAAGAGTTATCCTTGAAGACAGCTAACTTACTGTCAATATTCAAAAAATTTTAATTTTCACAAAATTAGCTTTGGGATTGTTTATTTTTTGATATTTTCGGCAAAACTACCACCAATTTTTTTTTTTTTTTGACGTTATTTTGGCTCGGTTAGCAAAATTGGCAATACATTTTAAGAAAGCGATAACCTAATTGATCAATTCTTTCTGCGAAATTCATTGCCGGTGAATGGTTTATTGCAGATAATCGAATTAAAGATCATTTGTACGGAAATGTGCTCCTTCTGGCCAACTACTTCCACGTTTTTGCTCAAAAGTAACCATTTTTAACTTCCCAGCATATAGGGAAGTGGACTTGAAAAAATAAAATAAAACTTGTTTATTTATGGTATTGTCTAATTTCACTAACTATATTTACATGAGAGTACTTTCGGTATTTCTACCATCCTCAGCCAAAAGCATAAGAGATAAGACTATGCTTTTGGCTGAGGATGGTAGAAATACCGAAAGTACTCCCATGTATATATAGTTAGTGAAATTAGACAATATCTTAAATAAACAAGTTTTATTTTATTTTTTCAAGTCCATTTGAATTATTTCACAATATCTCTGCAATAATGTCAGTTTTCATATATGGAAGTTATTGTCATGGGTCCGAAAATCAAAATGTTCATCATATTTTTATGTTTCAATGTTATTGCAGTGTTTTTACACTATTTTGGACAGAAGTATGTGTGTGTATGTACGTACGTGGTCAATCTTTCCTGCATCTCGCGAATGAAAAATTATATCGACTCCGCTTTGGTGCCGTCGAGCGTCGACGACGAAGAGTATCAACGTAAATATGATCTGAAAGAAATTTCATGAAATTCGGTGCTGCCGTTTTTTAGTTAAGGCAAAAAAAACTGCTAAAAAAGTGGATTTTAGGAATTCTTGAAAAAGATTTATCCGATCTAATTTGTTCTGGTGGCAATGTAGCATCCTTTAGAGCCAGATTGAAAAATAGACTATATGGCGTCTGAAAATTTTGAACGGGAGGGTAGGTTATGAGAGGGGCTAAGCATAAACATTGTTCTAGCTCATTAACGGATGGTCGGATTGTCATGAAATTTCACATGTAGTATTCTTAATAGCCAATTAAAAAATAGGGTGTGTGAGGTTTCAAAATTCTTAAGGGGAGGGGATGGGGGGGGGGGGGGGGGGGGGCTCTACATTTAAATATAGTGCTAGCTCATAAACGGATGGTCGGATCGTGATGAAATTTCACATGTAGTATTCTTAAGATCCAATTGAGATATAGACTATCTGGCGTCAAGAAATTCTTAAGGAGAAGGGGGGTTGTGAGGGGGGTAAGCATAAAAATGGGTCTAGCTCATCAACGGATTGTCATGAAATTTTACATGTAGTAGTTTTAAAAGCAAAATTAAAAAAAATAGGCTATGTGACCTATGTGCATTTGCATATCAATCAAAAATCTGTGTATAGATTAAATTCAATTAAATGAATCAATAATTCTATACTGAATAAAATGCCTTCTTTTGTGATATTATTATTAATGATATTGATACCATGCTGGGAGGTTTGCCGTGTGGACCTCAAGGGCCGCACTTAGTTAGAAATGCCACCTTTGTAGAGTCTTAATACACGGCCTAGTAATTTCCTCTGATTTAGGGTGAAAAGCTGCGAAACACACACACCCGAGAATCTACTTGTTTTTTCGAAGGGTTTTTGTTTTTTACCAAAAATGTACAAGGAATAGAATTGAAGGGTTGTTGGCATCATATTATAATCCTTATTGGGGCTAAGTTAGAAAACAGACCTCTAACCGACTTTCAGAAAGACAGAAATATCTTTGTAGCATTGTAAAAAATACAAAAATAATTTGTATTACAAACAGTTAGGATAAAGGATTTTTTTTAAATATACCAAGCTTTATATGGGACGTTTTTATGAGGATTTGTTATTTTTCATATGATAGACTGAGTCTGTGTTGTGGTGTGACAGTTGTGTGTGACCTGGTCTAACGGTGTCAGTGTGTATCACTAAACGTGCAGAATCACCCAACAACTATCAAACGTCAAAACTCTTTAAAACATACACCTAACCTTTCTCTGTTCGAGTGTAGTGCAAAAAAAAAAAAAAAGTGTGCTCTTTTATTTGTGGCCTGGATACAGAAGTTTTTACACTAGATTCCTTTGTCACAGAAACAGGACATTTATACGATAGAAAATCGTTTTAAACTGTTAAATCGACCACTAGGTAACTGTCAGATCTGCACAGTGAACAGAAACGAATTGAATTTCCCCAGTAACCGCTCTAAAGTATCTGAACATAAACTTGTCAATGAAACTAAAAAGAAATTAGTTATATATTGTGACTCATGCCCCAGGCTTTAACTAAGAGGTCATATCGCCTACTACCAGAGCGTTCTTTCGTCACTCTGGTGGACATGAGTCCAAATCTACTTATGGGATAAATTTTGGTTTTTAACGAGTACCTAACATCAATCAGGCTCGGAACCATAGCTTAACGTCCGACGGACGGTGTGCTCAAGTTGTTTTTACCTCCCGGATAAAAACTGTAAAGGGGGTTTCGAAACCGCGATTTTGAACTCAATAGGCTAACGAGATTCTTAAATTTTGCGAACCCAAAATTTTTATTTACTAATATATGGGTTTTTAACGAGAACCTGACATCGTACAGACTCGGGACCATCGCTTAACATCACATCCGAAGGACTGTGTGCTCAAGATTTTTCACCTCTCAGATAAAAAACGTAAGGTCCTTGGCCGGGTTTCGAACCTGCGACTCATATATAAACCTATACACCTTAAAGGTCAGTTGAATGTACGTTATTGTATTATTTATTAATTTATAATGTTTTATTTATTTAGACTTTTTTATACTCGCGTATTCATTTATAATTGATTAATCTATTTTTTTTTTCATATATTGTTATAGTTACATTGTTTGTTTTTTTGGGGTTTTTCTTCTATATCTCGCAAATTGGGACCTGATGATGGGACGTAAGAACGTCCCGAAACATCGTTGGGATAAAGACACTTCCGTTTTTTTGAAAAATAGTTATCTTAATTTTTATGAAATTGAAAAATGTCTCCACTTATTATAAACATATCTTGTATTAATTTCTTTATATATACTCATATTTTTAAGTATTTATTTGTTCAGTTTTTATTAATTTCATTTTACTTTTTTTTAAATAGTTTTGTTATTACTACTAATCATAGATGTGTTAGACTCAAATAGTTATAAATCGATATCTTAATGTATAAATTCTTTTGACGTATCCTATTGTATTGGTTTAACGGAAATAAATGTATTATTATTATTATATACCTACATATAAAAAAAATTCAATATACAGGGTGGGCCAGATAAGCGGGACACAAGTGAAATAACTCCTAAACGGTAAGAGATATCAAAATTGTGCATAGGACTAAAGTTGTAGCACTTGCCAAGAGCTATAGCATGGCTTTCTCGAAAAGACGTAAATGACCCTTTTAATGGCTCAAACAGCTCTTCGAAGGGCGGGGTTCCCTTTTGACCCTTACGTTTCATTAAAGTTTATGAAAGTACTATAGAAACAAGGAAGAACTGTGCAAACAGATTTTTGATACGTCAAGTAGTTCTCGGAAAAAAAAAAGTTTAAAGTTGCACGTTTTTCTTATTCTGTCTGATGTTGACATCAGATGATTCCGACTAACTTAACTATAGCTCTCGGCAAGTGCTACAACTTTAGTCCTATACACAATGTTGATATCTCTAACCGTTTAGGAGTTATTTCACTTATGGCCCGCTTATCTGGGCCACCCTGTATAAGTTGTGGTCATAACAGGATTTTCTTATACCAACCACGTTTGCACAGATATCGCCAACACATTATTGTTCATATATATATCATTATTTTCCTATACCCAGTGATGCCAGTTTGAGATGCTTTAAGAGAGAGAAGGATCGAGACAAAAGTCTGAATTTTTTTTTTTTTCCTTTTTGGAAAGAACTTATCTTTAGTAATGACGTCATCAGAGGTAGAAATGAGAAGGAAAATTAGTTCCCTCTCTTTCTAACTCGAACAAAATTCATGATTAAAAATAATATGAAAAAAAAAATCTATGACTTGTCTCCATATGAGAAAATCTTTCCATTCAATTTTTCTCTTCCCCAACTATATGAAGTAATAGTTGTAATGATGGGAGCCATGATGGCTGTGCGGGCTAGTGAGTAGGGTTTTGGTCGCATGGTCTCACCATGGTTTGCGGGTTCGAATCCCGGCCGGGAGTGAGTTTTATTTCGTAGATACAACTCCCCCCCGGGGCCATGGATGTCGTAAATAATTAGATAACACAGTGAAATGGCTAATATCCATCGTACATAAGGCCAAAAAAAAAAAGGTGTAATGATTGTATCGACAAAAAATTTAGTATGAGGAATTAGAAGCCACTATGTAAGTCAAATATTGAGTTTTTGCTCAAACGTTCGATTGGATTTGGAGGGAGAGCGGAAACGTAATTGATAAATTCGTACTGGGGAAGTACATAGCCCGTGATTCACTTTTTTTTTTCGTTCATTTTCATTAGTCAGATGAAGTTTCCTTTTGTTTCAAATTCAACTTACGGGAAACTTCACTTATGAAACCCTTCTTCGTAGAACTCTCATCAGATCCCATTAATAATATATTTTATTTATACTGCAATTTGTACCAGATGCAGTGGAGCTAAATTGCACTTCTTGATTATCGCATTGCCATAATTACAAATTTTTCCGTTGAGAGAATGACATTGTACAATTTTTTTTTATTCTGATCAAAGATGAGAGAGAAAGAAAAAAAATAAAACATTATAGCGGTGAGTGCGGTATTATAGAAGATATTTTTTATATATATTTTTTTTTTAATTTTTTTTTGAAGGTTCATCTCTACAACAAGACAGGGGACAGTTAGTTTATTTTGGTCTCGGTAAATTGACTGTTTGTATAGAGTAGTGGGGGATCTTTTGGGGGAGAGGGGGGGGTACTGTAACAGTGGGTGGTCGGAAACACTACTCCTTCCTAACGCCATAGTAAGACAGCAAACAGTCTGACTGGCTGTTCAGTGGTTTCTGAATGATTGCACAGGGAGAGGGCGTTTGACGGGCCTAGCCTGAATTCTTCCTCCGGCGACCGCGATGTAGAAGCAGGCCACTCCATCAATCTCGAGCTCTCTCGGCGCCGCCTAGCAGCCGTAACCAAGGAGAACTGGGAGCGCCAGTCTGTCCCGTAAGGGACTAAGGGCTTCCTCTCCCATACACCCATAGGAACAAATAAAGATACAATACAGCATTACACTCCCTCTTCCCCGACGGTATAGTGATTTACCGGTGCACCCGTGCAAAAAAAAAAATAATTGCAGAGGAAGATTACGCTTTGCGCGATGTACAAACGGATCTTAACAATGTAATAAAAACAAAATAAAACAAGGAAAAAGGGGAAAGTGGGTTGGGGAAGGAGAGAAAAGTTTTCAAAGAAATTTCAAGTTTTCCGACTTTCAAAAATTAAAAAAAAAAAAAATCAGTCTGTGTGTCTTTGAATATGATAACTCCCAATAGAATGGATGTACCTACCAACACGAAATTTTATGTTTAACCCACCAAGGACGTCACCTTTGATGTTTAGCAAAATCGGCCGAAGAAAAGGGGCAACTCAAAAATCCCACTAACTGCCGATATAATGAATGTATCGACATGAAATTTTATATTTAAATTCAAAGCCCCACAAGGTTGGCACCTATTAATTTTCCGTGAAATCGGTAGAAGGAAAGTTGGTATAGGATACAAAATAATAAGAGGATTCGAAGCCACTATATAAGTAAAATATTGGTTTTAGCCCAAACGATGGGTTTTGGGGGAGAGCAGAAACTTAATTGATTAATTGGTGCAGGGGAAGTACATAGCCGGTGATTCTTCTACTTTTTTTTAAACAACTATAAAATAGTTTCCCTGACTTATCCACAGACATTTTTACGTTACGAGTTGATAGTTATTTCAAACTGAATCTAGTAGAGTGAATAAGTTAATATTGACGAGATTTACGAGGAATTGGCAACTGGTTTATGACAGACCCTAACATCATTTTGATGAGTTCTAAGAAATTTGACGTTGGACATAAAATGTTATATAACTCTTTACGTCAGAGCTTTTGTTGCTTTCATCAGAGTTTCGTAGGTTGAAAACTGAATACGAAACCTTAGAGCGAGCTATATCTGTCTGTCGGTTTCTTTAGAGTCCAAAGTTTTTTTTCTGCAATGTCTAGAATTAGGGAGCAACACCAGGAAATGTTTAAGCGACATTCTCAGAATTCATCCTAATTCTTCTTTTTTTTTTTTTTTCGAAATTTTATAATCAATATGGCTGCTATGCCCCTCTCCCCCAATTTAATTTGTTGATGAAAGTCGTCAGTAAATCAGCAGCTATGTACTTCCCCTGCACAAAGTAATCAATTAAATTTCCGCTCTCCCTCCAAAGCCAATCGAACATTTTGGCTGAAAAACTCAATATTTTACTTATATAGTAGCTTCTGAATACTCATACTAAAAGTTGTGTCGATATATTCATTTCATCAAGGTTATTATGGTATTTGAGCCAATATTGCACAGGCGCGAGACCATCGCTCAACGTCCCATCCGAAGGACGGCATGCTCAAGGTCACCTCACCTCCCAGACAAAAAAAAAATATATATAATAAAAAAATAAAAAAAAATATATAAAAAAATATAGGCAAGGACACTACCTGTGAGCTACTGGCGCCCTGTTCATTTCTACTGTTAGTAAGAAACCAGTGTTTTTGAGATGACCATAAAAGTAATGAGTAATCATTGACCATATGGGCTCTAGAAATAAAAATAAAAAAAAAAAACATTTTTTTCCTCAACTTTACAAAAAAATGATTGTGATATGGTAAGTTGTTTACTTTGCTAAGTATCCAGAGAGTATGTCTAGCTTGGTCGTACAGTGGACATTGTAAGACTACATGTTCTGCAGTCTCGATAACACTGCACGAACAGTTCGAGCTGGTCTTTCTCTTTAAAAAAAACTGCTTAGAGTTAAAGTCGCCATCTGATAATATTTAGGACATCCAATGATCAGGCTGTACTCACATCGATCCGTCCGGAGCTTCGTGACAAACGCTTTGCCATTTTTCCACAATCCAATTCTGGAAGTTGTCCTCGCAACGCGCCTAAAGGCATGTTGCGTCTGTGAGTCATACTAACTTAAACGGAAACCCGTTTCATGATGCGATTAATCTCTCCTTTGTCTGCCTGAATGATGGCATATTATGAAGGAGGAAGACGAAGGAGGAACGCTATTAACCCTGGACATGGTATAAGAGGCTGGATGTTGATCAAGTGTGATGTGATGCGTGACGCACCGATATGTGGTAGCAATGTTCCCAAGGTTCTGTTCTGGGGACTACGGCCGTGACAGAACCGCTACCGCCCCGTCTGCCGCCTCCATCCTCACCCCCCTACACTGGGTGAAGGGCAATTCTCCTCTCATCTTCTCATAAAGAGATCTATCTCCCTTTGTTGAGGGTGGCCTGTAACACCTAATCACACCCCTATACATCAATACAGATTGATCCAAGAACGGGTTTTCTACCTGGATACCTACCTCTAAGATTACTTTTCACTACTTATATATGCTTATAGTGTAAAGGAAATTATATGTATATTTAGTCATACATGCTGTCAAGACCGACACCATTAGACATGTCGAGCGTTCGACATGTTAACTCTAGTGAAAGTTCACTGCGCAAGCGCCTCCCTCTCGTACAGTGAAAGCTTTTCCTTCGGTGCAGCTTTTTTCCTTCCCTTTATTTAAATCTTATTTTTTCTATATAGACGTCTCGATCGGAAGCTCATCCTCAATATCTATAACATATATAACATTATTGATATATTAATTGTTTTGATACAATTGCAGTTTTCCTTTACAATAATAAAGCCTAAGTAATACTTTTACTGGCAACAATTAGAAAAAAGAAGCCCTCCCTCCAGAACCAGTCGACCGTTTGGGTTAAAACTCAAAATTTGACTCACATAGTGGCTTCTGAATCTTCACACTAAATTTTGTGTCGATACATTCATTACATCGATAGTTATTTGGTTTTTGATTTGAGCCCTCTTCTGATCCCCCTCTCCGTCTGCTGATTCCGCTGAAAATTATTACTTGTCGTCCTTATAGGCCTTTGAAATTACATACGAAAATTGGTATCAATATTTTTTTAGAGATATGTTTCGGGCTACAAGAGGATCCTCAGTACCTATAACATTATTGATATAGTAATTGTTTTGATAGAATTGTAGTCTTCATTTATAATAGTATAGCTTATGTAATATTTTTACTGACAATAATTAAAAAAAATAAAAGTCGTCGACCGAATCACCGGCAATGTTATTCCCCAGCACGAATTAATCAATTAACTTTTCTCTCTCCCTCCGAAATCAATCGAATTTTTGATCTATAAATCAATAGTTAACTTACAAGGGCTTCTGAATCCTCATATTAAAATTTTGTGTCGATTCAAAATGTCATTACTTTGGCAGTTATTAAGGTTTTTACATCAAACCCTCCTTTTCTGATTCCTCGATTGGCCGATTTCGCGGAAAATTAATAGGTGTCGTCCTTATGGTCTTTTTTAAAATTATATGAATGAAATTTCGTGTAAAAATATTAATTTTATATAATATTTATTTGTATTCTCCTTTCATCCTCCATAACATAGAATAATTTAAATTAGGTAGATGTACATGAAAAAATAAAAATAAAAGGGGACTAAACGAACCTTTCGTACGAGACTGACCAGACCCGGAAGGCTCGTTCATCTTCGTCAGCCTTCGGTTATCTTCGGACGTCAACAATGCTCCACACCCCTTCCTTCTCCCCATCCCTTCTTCTTGCTGCTCCCAGACACGTCTGTTTTCTTGATTTCTCTCTGAAAAACGGTTTTCTTTGTAGAGACGTACAGGATTATACGATCCCTCTGATAAGAATTACAGTCATCTGCTGAGACGGGAAAATATTTATGCGGATATAAATGTGAAAATTGTGTAAAAAAATACTTAAATATTATTATAATACTTAATATTATTTCATCTTGGAATAGAGCTACATGAAATTGTTATAATTCCTTAAAATATATGGGCTTCCCACCCCTGTTCAACCTTCGGACAACCTCTCAGATAGACTTTACAAAATGTTTCAATTGCCTTCCATTTGATTTTTTTTACACATGAAGTACAGGGGAAGTTATATAATCGGTCAGAAATTCGATCTTGAATTTTCACCGGAATTTAATGCTACCGACTTCCTGATCTCTTCTGACAATAAGTACCGAAAGAACGAATGTATCGACATGAAATTTTATATAAGTAACCAGAAACCGGACCTTTGCACCGCTTCATCCCCTTCCATCGCTCCTCTGCCTTCTCATGTCCGTCACTCTCCTTCCGTGGCTTCCTTCAAATCCTCTCTGTTCCAATTCCTCTTCCATATACAATCCTCTCCCTTCGATTAGCTTTTCATTCCCCTTCCTTTGTATTTTCCTACATTTACCATCAATCCTTACTATTTCTGTTCCTCTTAAATCAATATTATCTCAAACTTTCTGGCCATCCTCCCCTCTCTTATATATTTAATTTATCTCCTTTTCGTCTTTGTACTATACATATCTATTTTTCATTTATTTAAAGTATTAATTTATTTATTTAATTATTGTACGTTACTCTGTTCGTTTTTTTGTTTTGTTTGTTCTTCTTTTTGAAGCTAACTGATATTTTATTTTATTGTTTCTTTCTCTTTGACTCCATATGTATTTATTCTTAGGGGACTTCGGTTCCAGAATAAAATTTTCATTTTCATTTCATTTCAAACCCATATGGATAACACTTGGAGGAGGCTCAACTCAAAAACCTTATGTAATGTTAACTGCCGATATAATGAATGTATCGACACAAAATTTGGTATTAGGATTCAGAAGGCACTGTGCAAGTCAACAATTTTTTTTTGCCAGACGATCGATTAGTTTTAGAGGGAAAACGATAACATAATTGATTGATTCGTGTTGGGGAAGTATATCGGTGAGTCACCGACGACTTTTCTTCATGTTGGACTTTGTTGAAGACATTTTGAATTCCTGCACGATGTGGAGTGTGTTGTGTTGCGTGGGTGTGAGGTGGTTGGGGTGGGGTCTCTCACAGTGGGAGATGGCTTGACTAATTGAATGAAGCTGAGCCGGTGTGTGAGCAGGAGACATCAACCTGCAGAAGAGAAGGAGGGAGATACCATAGCAGAGCATAGGTAGAAAACGGGGTGTGACTTCTAACTGTACCGCTGGAACGGTAGTCCGGGATCATCAGCAACATCAGCTCCTGTGTCGCGTGATCAATCAGGGTGCTCTTCTGTGTGAACCTTCTGCAGCGTTCTGGGGGGCGTTAAGAAAGTCTAGAGTCCATATTCAACAACCAAAAGTCTCACTTAAATAGCAAAAGATCTGTACTAATATATGAAGGAAGAAAGTTTATATATTTGACGTGATCTCAAAAGCAACTTAATTGATTTGGGTTATTCTTTGACCGGTGGGAAGCTTATATCTTTCCGGTGGACTTAGTCTATGCATCTTCACGGTTCATCGAAATAGAGCTGAGCAGTGATGGTAAAAGTAGAAAAAGTCGGGCGAGAAGCACTGTCCGGGCGCCATTGCATACGCTACCTAAACCGTTGAAGATATAAATAAATAAAAACAAAGAACTTGTTTAAATTTTATATTGTCTAATTCCACAATAATATATAAAGTGTACTTTTCGCCTGATGTCATCGTGAGCACAAAGTTCAAAAGTGACATTTACGTTTGCTAGGTTGGCATATTTATAAAATCCTGCCTGGAATTCTGACATTTTCCCGTAAATGTTCTGTTAAGGCAGGACAGGCTCGGGACCATCGCTTAACGTCCCATCCGAAGGACGGCGGGCTTAAGTTTATTTTACCTCCCAGATAAAATAAACTAAGGGCCTCGGTCGGGTTTCGAACCTACGTTCTTGAGCTCAGAAGCCAAGCACGCATACCACTGAGCTACCGGCACTGTCGATAATATTATTATTATTTATTGTGGTTTTAGGGCGAAAAACTGCCATGGTTATCATCATCCGAACAAAAAACTAATTAATTACTCTAACAAAAAAAAAAAAACAGGTACACTTAACAAGTTATAAGACAAAATAAACAATAAAAGTATCCAGATGAATACTAAGATGAGAAAATGAAGAAAAACAACGAAGTAAAGTGAAAGGTAAAGGACACTTTGCAGACAGAACTAATGATATCTCCATGAACTACAGCTTATGGAATAGATGAGATGCCTGGAGGAAGACGACCAGCCGATCTATGGCAGCACCGTCATCACCCAGACCTCCAAACAAATTCCTTGAAATCCTGTGCTGTTCCATGAGGTCCATATATGACCGGCACTCTTCGATGATGTGGCGGACGGTCAGAACCACTCCACTGTCAATAATAAAAATATATTTTAAAATTCGTTGCTATGCGATACATTTTAAATATTACTTTGAAATATTTCCTACGGAAATTTATTGTACATTTTTTGGGGCGCAATAACTTTGTTCAGTTTGGTACCTACCTCCTCATATCATTAGGGCGAATGGAAATTTAATAAAGTAATATTTTTAATAAGAACCAATTTTTAAATAGGACTGACTGTTTTTGAATAAATCAAGCAAACGTCTAAAACAGTGGGTTTCGCTACGACATTTCAGGACGGTTTTCGGCATGACTGAGCGACCTGCGAAAAAACATATTTCTTATAAAATGTGCCTTTTGGTTTTCTCCGCAACTTTTATTTGTAAAGCTTTTTGATTAGCTCATAAATAGAAGCAGTGTATTGTAATATGTTGTCAGGTCCCGAAATAAAGTGGTCACAATTTTCGTCCGATCTCGGCCAGAATATAACCAGAATTCAGATAGCACTGACTTTGACTTCTTCTTCTCAAAGTTCAAGTTTATAGCTATAGTCGTTTCTGAATTAGAGCTCCCAAAAAGTTGCAATCACACCCAGGACGCACAGAACCTATTGAAAACTCGATCTCGGTTTTCCGAACGATTACAATACTTCCTTATACTAAAGATATAAAGTAAACAATCTTATTTTTAGTCAGACTATACTCGCTATATGGAAATAGCTTTCTTTTATGACCCAATCTTCCACTGTTTGTCGTCAAATAAATGAAGATGAAAGCGTTACCTCGCTTTTCCCGTTTAACTTCGTTAATCTCCTTTCAATGCTAATTATTTCTTTGTTTCTATTTTTTTTAAATTTATTTATAAAACTCCTTAGGTGGACAACATACGAAACCCTATTAAGAAGTGTTTGTGACGTCAGTTTGTCCCCTCTCTCTTCTGATATCTTGGAAACTACAAATGAAACTTTGCAAAAAGTAAAAGTTACATGAAGTCCAAGTCATAAATAAATATAAGGACCAAAGCCCGAGGTAAAAAAACTTGAGCACGCCGTCCTTCGGGTGGGATAAGCCATGGTCCCGAGCCTGTGCGACGTCAGGTGCACGTTAAAACCCGTACCCTAAGTGAATACAAATTTAGGACTCCCATAGTAGAGTAAGGCTCATGTCCAGCAGAGCGACGAAAGAGCGCTCTGGTAGTAGGCGATATGACCTCGTAGTTAAAGCCCGGGCATGAGTCATAAAACCTAACCTAACCTGTATATGGACTTCCCACCCCTGTTCAACCTTCGGACAACCTCTCAGATAGACTTAACAACATTACTTTACAAAATGTTTCAAGCCTTCCATTTGATTTTATACATGAAGTATAGGGGAAGTTATGTAATCGGCCAGAAATTCGATCTTGAATTTTCACCGGAATTTAATGCTACTCCCTGATCTCTGACAATAAGTACCGAAAGAATGAATGTATCGACATGAAATTTTATATATGTATCCAGAAACCGCTTCATCCCCTTCCATCGCTCCTCTGCCTTCTCATGTCCGTCACTCTCCTTCCATGGCTTCCTTCAAGTCCTCTCTGTTCCAATTCCTCTTCCATATACAATCCTCTCCCTCTGATTATCCTTTCATTCCCCTTCTTTTAGTAGGCGATATGACCCCATAGTTAAAGCCTTGGCATTAGTCACTATAACTATCTTTATAACTATTAGTACTCCAGTGCATGCACATCTTTGTTTAAAATATTTTTATAATTTGATTTTTATTATTTTTCAGGTCAGTTTTAAGGTTTACCATATGTGCAGTTCTCATCATGACCGTAAGTTTTACTTTTTCATTTTTTCATTCATTTCTTTTTCGTCACAATCGACATTAATTATGATTTCAGCCCCTATTCGGTTGAATCGGCTGAAAATTGATAGGTGTCGTCCTTATGTATACTATATTATATATACTTACCTACAAAATTTCGTGTTTCATTTAGTTTTTTTAAAATTCCGTGTATTCATTTCATCGAGAGTTATCGTGTTCACTCTTAGACACGAAACTTAACTTCCGCAGCTATACGAAGTTACGTAATCTGCCAAAAATTCGATGTGGAGTTTTCAAAGAAATTTCATGCTTTCCGACCTCTAGATACTAAATATGAAAAAAAAATGTCTCTTTGCCTGTGTGTTGGTGAACACGATAACTCCCGATAGAATGAATGTTTATGAAATTTTATATGTGAATCCAAAAACCTCTAACGGCAACACCTATTGAGTTTCAGCAAAATCGACCATAAGGAAAGGGAGGCGGCTTAACACAAAAGCTAATAACTGCCTTTGTAATGACAGTATTGACACGAAACTTCATATGTAAATTCAAAGCCCTTGTGATAAAATTAATTATTGTAATTGTTAAATAAAATAAGTACCTATATAAATAAATAATAAACTAAAATTACCACATTTCCTGTAGAAATTTTATAACTGGTCTTATACTAAAGTTTGATTTCTATAGTAGTTTTCAAAACGAGGACCTAAAAAGCTATCAAAAGTTCAAGACTTTTCAGTTGGATTTCTAAAGAGATGCCATATTGTTTTTTTGTTTTTTATCTTTCATCTATTTCAATTAAAACTCCAATTAATCACAATCAATTCACTGCAACTTAGTCTCTACACCTTAAGCCTAAATTCTCAATCCATTTCAACTCAGACCTTCCAACCATTGACTCCTCTACACTAATTCAAAAACAGCTGATGGCCGTGTTTTGTTTTCTACTCATTTGTTTTAAAACAAAATGCATTCATATTATTTATTTACTAATTCAGTTGCTTCTTGAATTTTATAGAAAAATAAATATAATTAATTTTTTATAATATTAATAATTTGAATGTGTGTATTTTTTTATACATCACACCCTATAAGGACGACATCTATCAATTTTCAGCAGAACCCCAGACGAAGGGGGGGATCAGAAGGAAGCTTCAACTCAAAAATCCCAATAACTGCAGATGTAATGAACATATCGAAGCAAAATTTGTTATGAGAATTCGGAAGCCACTATGTACGTCAAATATTGACTTTTAGCCCAAAGGGATGAGGCACTGATGAATTTTTTTTTCGGAATCAAGAACTTAAAATCGTAATGAAAACTTAACATCTTTTGACCAATTATATAACCTCCCCAAATACTTCGTATAGTAACAATAGAATATGTTCTTCTTATTATATAAATGAAGACAAAAAGAGGGATGGAACTGGAGATAGTCAGTACTGTTATATGGCGGTTAGACACAGTTAGAATAGAGAAGGACGTTTCAAACAATTTAACTGTCACGGTGTTTTGGTTAGTTTTAGAGAAAAAAATTGGCATAATTAGCTAGGAACACATTAGTAAGTATGCAGCTATGACTTTATATCATATTACGAGTACTTAAATGGCTTAGATAATTTCTAAATAAGATAAATGCCTATACTTCGTTTAGAAGGGGAAGTGAAAAAGAAACACTGATTAGCCGCAGTCTGAGATTCCGTGTATCAACTCCACCTCTTCGTATAGATGGATAAGTAAGAAAGAAATACTGATTAGCCGCAGTCTGAGGCTCCGTGTATCACCTCCACCCCTTCGTATAGATGGAGAAGTAAAAAAGAAACACTGATTAGCCGCAGTCTGAGGTTCCGTGTATCAACTCCACCCCTTCGTATAGATGGAGAAGTGAAAAAGAAACACTGATTAGCCGCAGTCTGAGATTCCGTGTATCAACTCCACTCCTTCGTATAGATGGATAAGTAAGAAAGGAACACTGATTAGCCGCAGTCTGAGGTTCCGTGTATCAACTCCACTCCTTCGTATAGATGGAGAAGTGAAAAAGAAACACTGATTAGCCGCAGTCTGAGGTTCCGTATATCAACTCCACTCCTTCGTATAGATGGAGAAGTGAAAAAGAAACACTGATTAGCCGCAGTCCGAGGTTCCGTGTATCAACTCCACCCCTTCGTATAGATGGAGAAGTAAGAAAGAAACACTGATTAGCCGCAGTCTGAGGTTCCGTGTATCAACTGCACCCTTTCGTATAGATGGAGAAGTGAAAAAGAAACACTGATTAGCCGCAGTCTGAGATTCCGTGTATCAACTCCACCCCTTCGTATAGATGGATAAGTAAGAAAGAAACACTGATTAGCCGCAGTCTGAGGTTCAGTGTATCAACTCCACCCCTTCGTATAGATGGAGAAGTAAGAAAGAAACACTGATTAGCCGCAGTCTGAGGTTCCGTGTATCAACTCCCACCCCTTCGTACAACAGATATCCAAGGTCATGTTCTGCAGCCTCGATCTCTCCCCATCAACATCTCTTCCACTCGAGTAGAGGAGTTTAGAGTTACCATCTCCGTGACCAGATGATATCTGGAACGTCCAATGGTGAGTCTGTACTCAGTTTGTGTCGAGGGGTACCCTCTGGGAAGTATGCGTACGTCGTTCGGTCATCCGAACTTCGTGACCAACGTTGTTGCCATGTTTCCTCTATTCTTCCCCGGACAGTGTTGGTCTGGACCGTCCGCGCATCTCTTCCTCCACAGCTATCTTCTCATAAAAATGCATTGCGTCTACAGAAGTACCATTCAACAGTCGCTGAAGCAATCGGTCAGAAGTTCGATGTTTATAAATATAAAAAAAATATTTTGTCTGTATGTACTCCCGCTAGAACGAACGTATCCGATACAAATTGTATACCCAAAGTCCCATAAAGACCACACATTAACTTTCTGCGAATTCGGCAGACAGGAAAGGGAAGATCAGAGGGGGTCAACTCAAAAACGCTAATAACTGTACTGAATGAATCGATACTACATCCAGTATGTAAATTCATATCCCCATAGACAACATCTATTAATTTTTAGTAAAAAAGACCGAAGAAAAGGTGGAAAGTCTGTATGTGTTTTGGAACACATACAATGGATGTACCGCCACGAAATTTTATATGTGTATCCAAAACCCACTAAGGACGACGATTTTCTGTCAAATTGGCAAAAGGGAAGGGGGGAATTAGGTGAGGGCAACTGCCTATGTAATGAATGTACCGACATGAAAATTAGTGTGGTTAGGATTCAGAAGTCGCTGTGTGAGTCATGTCATCGATAGATTGGTGTTGGAGGGAGAGTGGAAACTTTGTTAATTAATTTTTGTTGGGGAAGTGAATTATTGACGATGTTTCACTGCTTGATTTCTAATATTTAGGTACAATTCTCAACCTTCGAGCGTGAATAGGTAAATTTTCACATTTTGACGAAAGCATGTCAATGCCGTTCCTGTATTATAGAAATGATTTTTATGAAAATCCGTTAATGATTCCTTCTTTTTTTTTGTCAGTACAACTGGTCTATCTTCACGTAGCCATCCTAATACAGTAGAACCTCTATAAGTCGAACACCAAGGGAGACGCCAAAAAATTCGAGTTATAGAGTTTTCGACTTATGGAGGATTTCGACAGGCGGATTTTGATTCGACTTGTAGAGGTTAAGATTCATTCTAACTAATTTTAAGTTAGAGAGGTGAAATAAATAAAAATTCAAGTTACAGAGGTAACAAACCTATTTATATTTATTATAAATCAACATTATTTCAAAACATCCTTAAAATAAAAAATACGTAGTATATGTAGGTATTAAAAAAAGTGAGTAATTTTTTTTTGCTTTAGATAATTGGTAATCCTATTTATTGTATACTCCTAAATTGTTTTCTGAGGGCGCCGGTAGCTCAGTGGTATGCGTGCTTGACTTCTGAGCTCAAGGTCGTGGGTTCATAGCCCGACCGAGGCCCTTAGTTTATTTTATCTGGGAGGTAAAATAAACTTAAGCACGCCGTCCTTCGGATGGGACGTTAAGCGATGGTCCCGAGCCTGTACGATGTCAGGTACTCGTTAAAGACCCCTACCCTAGATGAATAAAAATTTAGGGTAGGCAAAATTTAGGACTCCCACAGTAGAGTCGGGCTCATGTCCACCAGAGTGACGAAAGAGCGCTCTGGTAGTAGGCGATATGACCTCGTAGTTAAAGCCCGGGCATGAGTCATAAAACCTAAACCTAAAACCTAAAATTGTTTTCTAAGAAACAATGGTGTACGTTGTCGGCAAATTCTTAAAGTCGGTAACTTATTTTTCTTCGAGCTATAGAGGTAATAAGTTTCAAATAATCGAGTTGTAAAGGTTGTAAAATAAAACATTGCTATGTTCGAGATACAGAGGTCCAATTTATTTTTTCGAGTTATAGAGGGAAAATATGTACCAAAATGGCTTGTAGGGACTCACTGATTATTTCGACTAATAGAGGGTTGAGATTTCGAGGTTTTGGGGCTTGAAGGGAAAGGAACAAAACTTTTTTTCGAGTTTTGGAGGTTTTCGACTTATCGAAGTTGGACTTAAAGAGGTTCTACTGTATTACGTTTTTCTGTAGAAGCCAGAGTTCAGATGATGGATCGCAAGGGGGCGATGTCCTTAGTACAAAGCCCCCTTGGCTGTTCTGCATTAGCCCGAGCCCAGCCACACACTGTCTGTCCATCAAAACTCTTTTAGTGAAGGGGAAGGAGGGAGCGTGGACGTCCAATTGAATTTCACAGAACACCCCCCCCCCCCCCCCCCCCCCCCCCACCCCCCTGAGCCAACACAAGGGGATGGAAGGGCATTGAACGCCATCCGAGGATTAACACTTCATCTGCAGAACCGCCATGGCAGCACGTCACCTGTCCGTCTCTACCTGTTACGCTATAATACTTTAAAAACAGTGATTCAATACTTGTGACTCCTTCGACAGTGCTGACAGCAATTCCGATGCCCAATCATAGAAAAAAAAGGACTCTAAAAATGCTATGTTTGCCTCAAACCCTTTGCCGGGACCTTTGCTGCGTCTTATCAAGAGTAGGATAACAACTAAAATGAATAAAAACGAAGTCCAAAAAATATCATATTACGTAGTAGGTACAGGGGATGTTATGTAATCGGTGAATTAGAAACAGCAACTTGACCCAAAATACATATAGACTTTTCTTACAAACCGTTCGATTTTAATTAAATTTAGTATCTGTATTTTTTTTTGTCATCCTCCAAAAACTAGGTATTCTTTAACATTTTCAGTTTATTTTTAAGGGGTGGTTTACATATTTTGTTGTTATTTTTTTGAATATCCCGATTTTTTGGAATCTATATATGTACCACTTATTCCCGAAAATATTTTTGGAGAAATATTGAGTAAGGGTTGAGCTGAAGCTCATGGTTGTCTTTTCTCCAAGATAAATTAACTTTGGAACTGTCGTAAAATAAATGTACCGATTTGTATAGGGGAAAGGAGAAGTATAGGGGAAGTTATATAATCGGTCAGAAATTCGATGTTGAGTTTTTACTGGAATTTCATCATGTTTACCGAACCTATTCGAATTCCAAAAATGAAATAAAAAAGTCTGTGTGTGACTGTGATCATGATAACTTCCGATAAAATGAACATATTATCTTGAAATTTTATATGTATATCCAGAACCCAATAAGTAAGACATCTATTGATTTACAGCCAAATTTACCAAAATGAAGGGGGGGGGGGGGGGGGGGGGATAGGGGAGGGCTCAACACAAAAACTCTAATAACTGCCGATATAATGAATGTATCGATTCAGAAGTCTCTGTACAAGTCAACTATTCATTTTTAGCCAAAACGGTCGATTTTAGAGGGAGAGTGATTACTTAGTAGATTAATATTGATTACTTAGATGAAGAAGTACATTGTCGATGATTCACCGATGACTTTATTTTAAATAATTTACTGGACCTTTTGTGATGAATAAACACAAAGAACTTGCTTAACTACTATTTTGTCTCATTCCACAAAAATATATACATAATGTCTACCGGTTTCGGCTTACGCCATCGTCAGCACAAAAATGTTCAAAAGTGATTTATATCGTTATCAGGTTACCTGAAATTATATAAAAAAGTGACCACTGCCTTACCTTAATATAACATTTACTAATATTTGAGTTGTCAATAATCTAATAAACTAAAAAAAAAATAATAGTTTTTATTTAAAAAAAAAAAAAAATTTTTTCGTGGAATACATATATATTTGTTTTTTGTATTTATTTATCTTAAGCCACAACTATGCAAAAAGTGCACAACCAGCAGCTGGGCTGACATGTACTGTACAAAAATAATAAAAATAAAATATGACATGAGAGGCTTGAGAGAGGAAAAACAGCCAGCGGTGAACCCTCATGACATCACTTCATAACAGATCTCTATGTCAAACTGTCTTTAATCTTCTTGGGGGATTGTGGGGTAAATTTGTATTTAAGATTTTGCGAACTTCCGAATTGGTGTGTATGTAAATTTTGGTATAGAAACGTTGGTACAAATGTTTAATGGTTGTGACGCTCAAGTCGTGGTGTAAAGTCTTGTTGATAACATATGGTGGGCATTGCGTGATCAATCGGAGAGTCTTGGATTGAAATATCTGTATTCTTTTGATGTTCGAAGTCTTGGCTGTATCATATATTTGTAAGCCATAGGTCCAGAGAGGTCGGAGAAGATAGGTATAACAAGAATACCTATATATTAAATATACAAAATAAGGATTATTTGACATAATATACTATTTGACATAATATTAAAGTACAAGAAGAAAAGAAAATACGTACATTGTTTGTAATAAAAATACACAATATATTTTATTAACTTAGTGGCGTTAAACAAGGGTGAGAATTTGAAGAAGGTCTTCCCCAGGGTTCACTATCTTACGTAATCTCAGGTAACCTGAGAATTATATAAATACAACCTAGCAAATTTAGTGTTTAGTGCTGATGATGCCGTAAGCAGAAACCGGTACACTTTATGTATATAATTTTGTGGAATTAGACAATATAAAATTTAAAAAGGTTCTTTGTTTTTATTTATTTTATTAGTTTTCCATTTTATCGACACAGATCGCAAAAATATATTCTGACAGAAATTTTGTATATCAATGAGTATTTGGGCTTCGACTAAAGACAAGAAAATGATTATATTCTCAATATATATTATAGTCATAACTCTAACATAAGATGTAGAGAGGCGATGAACAATGATGTGAAACCCGCACCATGGCATATTTTTCCATATATGTGTGAAAATGAGAAGGACAAGTTCTGGGAGTGGCCTACTCTAGATTGTTGTCATTACATTATAGTAACAGGACCTGAAGATCATACTCCTTTCGATACACTCACAGATCCAGAACCCCCTACAATCGAACATTATCGATAATCGGTCGCGTCTCTTCATCCGTTCTCTTTATTCGGTTTTCAAGAGAACGGTACTCTAGACTCCGTGACACTGGTGCATCATCATGTTCAAAAGCCCAGATACCACCCAGTCTAGAACATAATGACTTCTTTTTTTTTTTTTTTTTTCAGATAATTTTCCAAAGGAAAATCGTTTTTCCAGGATAATTGAAAATTGTCGGTCAATAACTTTGGTCTAGTTTGACCAAAATATCTCTAAACCGCATCTTATGGTTTTTATATATAAACATTTATTCAAATAGTCGCTTGCTATTATAACAGGGGCGGACATATTTTCATTTGATTTTCTTC
This sequence comes from Aradus depressus, assembly GCA_963662175.1. NCBI lineage: Eukaryota > Metazoa > Arthropoda > Insecta > Hemiptera > Aradidae > Aradus > Aradus depressus. Next base: position 41,911,074 of record OY759221.1, on the reverse strand, counting down.
TAAATTTACTAAAGAGATGCCATATGGTTTCCCCAAATTTTCTACAAAATGTTCAATCTAATCCAAAATTATAATTATATAATAATTATCTTACTGGGTCAACAGGGAAAATGAATAAGAGCATAGAATAAGATAACAAATATTTGGGTTTATTTTATTTAACCTACATTTTAAATAAAATCAGAATATCAATATCAAACAAAACCATATTACTTACAATTTACAAAAAAATCTTACGAACTAATTTCTACATCAGTCTCTTTTCTTTTTAAATATTGTGGTCATTCTTAAAATCAATGTTATTTTGGACATATAAACAAATAAAAGTAACTTTGCGCATTTATTTCACTGTTATTCTCACTCCTATATGGTTCACTATCTTAAGCCTAAACACTTCTCTCTCTTTCGTCCATTTCCACCTCGACTCCTCTCCTTATTTGAAACAGCTGATCGTCATTTGTTCTTCATTCATTGGTTGATCACATTCCATTTTTGTATATTTATTCACTAATTAAGTTACTTCACTCCTAACAGCTGTTTTTATACAACTAATAATAATTGAATTTTTTTATAGGTTAGGTTAGGTTTTATGACTCATGCCCGGGCTTTAACTACGAGGTCATATCGCCTACTACCAGAGCGCTCTTTCGTCACTCTGGTGGACATGAGCCCGATTCTACTGTGGGAATCCTAAATTTTGTCTACCCTAAATTTTCATTCACTTAGGGTAGGGGTCTTTAACGAGTACCTGACATCGTACAGGCTCGGGACCATCGCTTAACGTCCCATCCGAAGGACGGCGTGCTTAAATTTATTTTACCTCCCAGATAAAATAAACTAAGGGCCTCGGTCGGGTTTCGAACCCACGATCTTGAGCTCAGAAGACAAGCACGCATACCACTGAGCGACCGGCGCCCTTTGATTTTTTTATATAATAATAATTTTAATGTGTGTATTGTGATGTACACTACGGAACATTTTTTAAATGAATATTTTAATGAAAAGAGGTAATTTTTTTTTATTATAATATAATATATATCAAGGTGTTTAAGAAAACAAAACAAGAAAACATATAAAAAAACAGCTGTAAAATAGTGTAAAATGTAATGGAGTCGTGAGCTAGCTCTTAAACGGTGCAATGTGGTTTGATATGTTTTAAATAAAAATGAAGTTGAACAATTAGATGAAAGTTGACTGGGATGGAATTAAAGTGTGAAGAGTTGACGGGGTCTGGTTTTTTGTGGTAGAGGCGTCAAGAAGGTACAATTAATAATATATATTTTTCAATATGCCCAAACAAAAAAAAAAAAAAGAAATAGTTTTTTTAAGTATTAATTTAATGTTTTTGTGCCATTGTAAATTTTTGTTTTGTTTGTTCAAATAAGTTTTTTTTTAAATTTAAATATGTAAATATAGATAATAACCCAATTATTTGTCCTCTTCAAATTCTATTCTATTCATCTTCCCTGTTGTCCCAGAAGTATCATTTGAAAAACCTTTGGATTAGAAATTAATATTTTTTAAAATTATTAAAAATTGGTATCTCTTTGTGAATCCAAGTGTAAAGTTTGTTTAATTGAATTTTTTTTTCGTTGTATACGTGTACTTTCTTAAAAATTGCACGTCTTAAATTATTGATAATATTTTTTTAGGGCAATTTTCGGCAAACTACTGTAGAAATCAAAATTTAAATAAACAAACGAGATCAAATTTCTACAGGAAATGTGGTAGCAAACAAGTTGTTATCACATTTTTGGCATATCCCTTGTGTGGACGATTTTCGCCACAAAGCCCCATCATATTTTGGCAAAACCTTGATGGGAGAATTTTTTTATATTAATTAAAGTAGGGAAACAGGTTGAAAAAGATGAAAAGGATAGAATAGAGACAAATAAGGGTTACATTTAATTTTGAGAAATAATATTTTTTTTTGCCAACTTCAAAAGAAGGTTACTATTTTATATAACATTGTTTTTGTTTAGTAATTATATATTTAGTAAAGTAAGAAAATGCCAATTACCAGAGGACAAGCGAGATTAGAGGAGGAAAGTAGAGAGGAAGGGTCAAGTTCGGAGGAAAGATCCGATATGGAGTTATCAGAAGATAGAGAAAGGGAGACTCCAGCCGCAATGGAGTCCATGCAGGGTACAGGTGAGGAGTCGCAAGGGGAGGGGGTAAATAAAGATAAAGAAAAAGAGGGCATTGCTGCTCCTGATATGGAATGGCTCCGTGTTGTGTTGACAAAGTTAACTGGGGATATGGGAAATTTAAGGGGGGATATTGGAAATATCAATCAAAAAATAGAAGAACAGGGTAGAGATTTAAGAGGGGATATGAATCAAAAAATGGAAGAGCAAAGTAATAAATTAGGAAATCTAGAAAAAAATTTAAGAGGGGATATGAATCAAAAAATGGAAGAGCAAAGTAATAAATTAGGAAATTTTGTAACAAAGTTAACTGGGGAAATGGGGAATATCATTCAAAAAATAGAAGAACAGGGAAAAGAATTAAAGGGAGAAATGGGAAATTTAAGAGGCGACATTAAAAATTTAGAAGTTAAATTAAATAAAAATATGGACAATTTGAAGGACCAGATAGAGAATTTGCAGAAAGATAAACAATGTTTAGGAAATCGAATAGATAAAGCAGGAGAAAACTTAGAAAAGCACTTTATTCAAAAAATTAACAAGTTGGATGAAGGGAATTCTGAAGTAGAAAAAGAGGTTCTTATTATTGACAGTCAGTCACAAGTTGATGAGGTAGAAGGAACAGAGAATAACAGTGGGGAGGAACAGACCCAAATTTTAGAGAAAGATGTGGAGGAAGAGAGTCAAAATGTAGAAAAATTAGAATTAAGTGAAATTCAAGAAAATATGATTAATATTGATGTGGATGAACAGAGTGAAAGGAACATTTTGATGTTATTAGACAAAACAAACGAACAGACTGAGGACAACAAACAACAGACAAATTTTATTTTTAAAGAAAATATAGTTAAAACTTACAGACAAACTGGAAATAGAAAGGAGGCTAATAAAAGTTATAAGAACAATTTTAAAAAGAGAGTAAAAGCATTCAAACAGGTATTAAGGACAAAATTAACACTGAACAAATATTTAGAGAAGGGGGAGGGGATTTTTAAAGACATAATTCGCCGGGGCATCCGGAAAAAGATAAAATTAAATTTAGGCTTTGCAATATAATTGCATTAGCCACTTTTTATAGTGAACCTATTTTTTTTGCAACTCGGATGAGTTTGAGGAAATGACTGACAGACTAACATGACAGAATTAGGATTAATTTAAAATATGACGAAGTGACCATGGACTAATATGATAGTATGGATGATAAATTTATTTTTTGGATGAGAGAATTTTGGTACATGAAGAGTATGAATGAATTTTGGTATAGTTCTGTGTTTAAAGTAATTAGGAATTATATTTTTTTTAGGATTAGATTATATGTTAGGATCAGTATAAAATTATCTGAGAATTATATTTAAGGATTAGTCACCCAAATTTAATATGTGAAAGTTTTTTTTATTTAGAAGTTACTTATTAATAATGATTATTGAAAATTAAAACATATACATATAACTGATTGATTTTGAACGAACATAATATGGAAGAAGATAGATTTTTTTTTATTATATTTTTTATTACAAACGTTAGAAAGATAAAATCAGCAGGCTGAGAGATGCCTAGATCTCTTTGGAGACATGACGAACTTCCTGAGGCCGAGTCAAGGGGACAGATTTTCTGTTTCGGAACTGTTCAGCTAGGATACCGGACGTGACTAAATCATAATAATATTATAAATTAGAAAGACGAACGAAACTGTATAGAAGCCATGGAATGATAATATATTATATAAATTGTATGTATGCATAGGTTAGTAAATTTTTGTTATTATAAATTCTATTATTTAGACAATTTCATTTATTATTCTGAGTAACATGTTTTTCTACGTAAATTTGTTTAATAGAGAGAGTAGATGAGAAGAGTTGTAGGAGCACATTATATAATTTTAGGAATAGGAACAAACAAAGGGTATATTAATTAGAGAAGTTAGTAGAGAAGTTTTGAATTCTATTGCTGATGACATTCTTTTAGACGTCGGGATTATATTGATTTGTTTTGGGAGAAATTATTTTTTTAATCCTAGTAAGAGCTAGTGATTAATTGGAGATTTATATTTTTTTGATCTGCGAGATATGATTTTTTTTGTGTCGACTAGAAAGAACTAGCGATATATATAGGAGATTTATGATGTAGTGTTGGTTGCCTACCTGAGATAGGAGGAACCGTATTTTTGATACATCGACGAAAGTATTCTTAGGGTGTAATTAGTTAGGGAAGTAAATTGAAATGAAATATATGTGAGATACATTTTTTTAGTTAGAAAGTATGAAGGACGTCTCAAAGAATTTAATACCTCAAAAGACAAGTACTATATATATTAAATAAATTAAATTTGTATTCCTTATTACCCGGCGTGAGGCCTAATTTTGATTGTTAAGTAATATTTTGGAAGTGTGATGAAGTAAAACCGAAGGATTTATTTAATTTTTATTTCAAGTAAATTTTTTTTTATATACAATCTTTTTATATAATTATTTTGAATACATACAATTGTATATTGATGGTAAAGGCGGAAAGTAAAATTAATTGGCAATTTCTTAAATCTATATGCAACTTGATTATTTCCAAACTTGATTTCATGACCATGACTGAACCTGTAAATATGTAAAAATTTAGTATTATATTTTTTTATGTTCAATTAGTTCAAATTTTTATAAATTTAAGTTAACATTTTCTTTAGGTTAAGGATTAATTGTAATTTTTTTAGATTAATATTTGTTTTTGTTTATTAGAAATTAGGTACGTATATATATAAGTTTAATAATTGTAAATAGTTATAAAAAAATAAAAAATGGGCATATATGTATAAAAAGAGCGTCGAATTGGGCATATAAAAAATAAAAATAAATCAGTGAGTGTAAGTGAGAGAGAGACTTCGATACATCGTTGATCAATGAGTTGAAGACACCAAGGAGCCAGCCAACATGTGCGTTCGAGGAGGAGCCTACCTGTGTATTGGAGGAAGACATTAATGCATCTGTGTATTGAAGGAGGAAGCTTATCATGTGGATTCGAGGAAGAAGCTAAATCAACCTGTGTATTGGAAGAAATTAAATCTGAAAGAACTTATATAAAAAAAAAAAAAAAAAAAAAAAAAATTTTTGTGAACAAACATTTTTTTTTAAAAAGAAGGAAAAGGCAAATGTGATGTACACTACGGAACATTTTTTAAATGAATATTTTAATGAAAAGAGGTAATTTTTTTTTATTATAATATAATATATATCAAGGTGTTTAAGAAAACAAAACAAGAAAACATATAAAAAAACAGCTGTAAAATAGTGTAAAATGTAATGGAGTCGTGAGCTAGCTCTTAAACGGTGCAATGTGGTTTGATATGTTTTAAATAAAAATGAAGTTGAACAATTAGATGAAAGTTGACTGGGATGGAATTAAAGTGTGAAGAGTTGACGGGGTCTGGTTTTTTGTGGTAGAGGCGTCAAGAAGGTACAATTAATAATATATATTTTTCAATATGCCCAAACAAAAAAAAAAAAAAGAAATAGTTTTTTTAAGTATTAATTTAATGTTTTTGTGCCATTGTAAATTTTTGTTTTGTTTGTTCAAATAAGTTTTTTTTTTAAATTTAAATATGTAAATATAGATAATAACCCAATTATTTGTCCTCTTCAAATTCTATTCTATTCATCTTCCCTGTTGTCCCAGAAGTATCATTTGAAAAACCTTTGGATTAGAAATTAATATTTTTTAAAATTATTAAAAATTGGTATCTCTTTGTGAATCCAAGTGTAAAGTTTGTTTAATTGAATTTTTTTTTCGTTGTATACGTGTACTTTCTTAAAAATTGCACGTCTTAAATTATTGATAATATTTTTTTAGGGCAATTTTCGGCAAACTACTGTAGAAATCAAAATTTAAATAAACAAAAGAGATCAAATTTCTACAGGAAATGTGGTAGCAAACAAGTTATTATCACAGTATTTTTTTTTTTTTTTACATCACATAATATTATTTATTATTATTAACGCTTTCTTTTGAAGTCTGATAATAAAGTATTATTATCACTAGAAGCTCCCCAACCGTAATTAATTACACAACAGAAATCGGCAATTAATTAACGTGTGGGAGAGGTAGGAGGGAGTGGACTGTAGAGATGTCTGTCTGTCTGTCACCTCCACACCGTTACTATAAAATAAAACAATGCTCTCAGATTCGCCCCAGTTCCCTCGCTCTTTCTTCACTTAATAGCTCCTCTAACGTCACAATGATAACTAACTTATGTACTTATTTATTTTAACTCCCCGAAAATTATATAATAAGTCAAAATTCTGGAAGAATTTTCTAACCAGTAATCATCCAGTAATAACATTTTAAAAAATAAGAAAACTAATCGACCATTAGCTTTAATATTCAATAGTTGATTTATATAAGTCATTACATTATATGCCGTCCTTCGGATGGTACGTTATGCGATGGTACCGAGTCTGTACGATGTCAGGTACTCGTTAAAACACCCCTGTCCTAGATGAATAAAAATTTAGGGTAGGTAAAATTTAGGATTCCTATAGTAAAATCGGGCTCATGTCCACCAGAGTGACAAAACAGCGCTCTGGTAGTAGGCAATATGACCTCGTAGTTAAAGCCCCCCTAGGGTCCTAAAGCCTGATACTAAATTTTGTGTCGATAAATTCATTACAATCGGCAGTTATTGGGGTTTATATTTTTGGTGTGAATCGAGTCACTTTTTATCTGACCTTTCAAGATATATATTGCGTAATGTGATATGTTAATCCAAAGTTGACATTCGTCATCGTGCCAGACTACAAGAACCGAGCAAACTGCAGGTTAACAAGTAGTTAATCCTACACTAGAGACAGTTAAACTTCCGGTGTGTTGGGAGAGAGGCATTTTCCGAGACTGGGATGGAGCCCATTTCTAATTTGGCTACCGCAGACTATCCACTTTTGGTTGTTCGACAATTTTAATCGATGATCTAATAAGTTCGATTTCAACTCGACTTAAATTGTAAATGAGCTACGCAACTGAGGCGTTACATGTGTCGAACTATCGATGGTACTATCGATATTCAAATTATATTATACTGTAAGCATTGACTATTGAATATTATCGAAATTTATATTTATCGAACTATCGAATTTGCACTTTCTAATTTCTCACCTATATTCTCAATATTTTATGATGATAAGTTTACTGAATTATCGTAAACATTGATAGAACTCAAGTAAAGTTTGATATTATTACAACCTTGGCATTGTCGAGACTGATCTAAATGTTTGAGTGGATCGTATCCGTCGTCTTCAGTAGTATTAAAATAAATTACCGGATGTTTTCGTTTGACATGATCCTTACATTCGACCTTTTACCTGACGTTCGGTATTCCTTTTTGCATTCTTTACAACACGCCAACTTCTTAACCCCAACTTCTCTATCGAAATGCTCCAACACGTCCGAATGATGTTTCCGTTTCACACCGCTCGTGCCTCACACTAGTAATCAAATTAAAAGGAAAACGAAGCAAAATCGAACTAAGAATAATACTAAATAAAATCTACTTAGTAAACGAAGTAGGTTAAAGGAACTGATAATACTGATTAGGACGAAACCATTTTTCTTGGTTACTGACAGAATAGCCAACCGTTCGGAAACCGAACTCTTTTCCCGAAAGCGGAGAGTGCTTTTCTTGTTCGAAATTCATGTTACAAAAATTTCAATAGTAGGTACTATCGATACTATCGGATAGTTGACACCACTAAGAGGTGTCGATAACAGGTTATTCGAAAGAAAACAAACATGTAAACTCAATAAATGTATGAACATTGAAAAATGGTAAGGTTCGAATATTAAGGTTACGAAATGGAACTGAATATGAATATACGATGATTGATCTACTCACAAACAGTTATTCAGTTCTTAACAATATAATGGACAAAATATTCGAAACCAACTATTATGTCGCGTATATGTTCTCACAGAATCACTATAAGCAAGAAGTTAATAAAGTTGTCATGGTTTAAATCAAGGGCTCTCGAAAACTGTAAGACAAGAACCTTGTTATGGCAGCCGCGGCGTGTCAAGTCGAACATTCCAGGTGGATTCTTCAACCCAGGGCGGCCTTGAGGATGAAAGCTGCGAGGTAAGGAAGGAAAGAAAGAGACGCTAGAAGAGTCGGGAAATGTCACCAGCTGAGCGGAACTGCCTTGCGGTCTTCCACGCTCCGTCACTTCACACCCCTAGGACTCATCCAAAAAAGAAGAACAACTTAACTTAAAGAGGATTAGAGAGAAGAATCACTGACAATGTACTTCCCCAGTTGATGAGCACATTATTTCGATCTCCCTCCAGAACTAATCAATTATTTGGGCTAAAAATCAATATTTGGCTGACGAAGAGGCTTATCAATTCTCATAGTCAATTTTGTGTCCACTAAGGAGAGGGGGATGAGTAGCGCATGCGTACAAGTCAACTATGAGGTCGGTGTCGATCAGCTGTTGTGTGCTACTGTTTATGCGTTAAAAGAATATGTTTGATTATTAATTTAATACTTTTAGTTTTATTCTTATGAGGGCGCCGGTATCTCAGTGGTATGCGCGCTTGTCTTCTGAGCTCAAGATTGTGGGTTCGAGGCCCTTAGTTTATTTATTTGGGAGGTAAAATAAACTTAAGCACGCCGTCCTTCGGTTGGGACGTTAAGGGATGGTCCCGAGCCTGTACAATATCAGGTACTCGTTAAAGACCCCTAACCTAGATGAATAAAATTTAGGATAGGCAAAATTTAGAGCTCCCATGGTAGAGTCGGGCTCATGTCCACCAGAGTGACGGAGGAGGCGATATGACCTTGTAGTTAAAGCCCGGGCATGAGTCATAAAACCTAACCTATTCTGAGTTAGTGTTAAATAGTTTAAAATGCCAAAAACTTCAACGGAACATGTTCGACAAGTCCGTGCAAGACAAAAGTAAATACAGCAACAAGAAAGTCAACTTAAAGGTCATTTTTAATAATTACTCTCCATTTATGTTTTTAAATTATTAAAATTATTGATTAATTTTTAATTATTGATTAAAATGTTTCTATTAAAAATATAGGCATATATATATGCTATATATATTTATTAAATTGTTTATTTAGTCCGTATGGTTATTGAAGACAAAAGAAGTTTCACTTCAATCGTGCGCTTATGCGGGTGAGGTACACCTGTTTTTTTTTTTTTTTAATTTCTTGAATCAGGGGGTCAAAAAACCTGAAATTCCATGGAAAACTGAACATCGAATTTCTGACCGATTATATAATTCCTCTTATACCTACCCTAAAGTTGGGCAGGTTAAAATCCTTGTCTGTGTGTATGTATCTGTGAATAATATAACTTCCAATAGAATAAATGTATTAACATGAAATTTTATATGTGAATATAAATATACAGATACAGAAGGACACCTACTGATTTTCAGCTAAATCAGCCAGAGGAAAGGAGGCAATTAGAGGGGGGGAGGGGGGCGCAATTCAAAAAGTCTAATAACTGCCTGTGAAATTCAGTTTGAGTAGTCACAAGTGTGTCAACTATTGATTATTAAGCAAATTGTCTGTAAACATCAGAGGGAGAGCAAAAACTTACTTGATTAATTCGTGCTGGGGAAGGCGGTGATGAGGAGATGATTCAGTGACGACTTTTTACCCCTCACCCCCGGGTCTTCCCTAATTCGACTCTTGAGGTTAACTCTTTGTCTTGGAGCCGCATGCTAATTTCTCGCTCTAACCAAAGGATGTTCAGATGTACTTTCAGTAATTTTGTCAAGTCGATGGAGCAGGAAATAAGAACAATCACGTCATCAGGTCCAACCGAACACCTTCCTTCAATGGGCCAATGGTTGATTCGAACCCAGTACAGCTTTAGATACAGAAACACAATATCTGTGTCTTATGAATATTTACAGGAAAGCAATGTGATAATCATAATATAACATATCGATTGTGATAAATAAAAATTGTAAAATAAAATAAATAATTAAAATAAAATAATGGAAATAATATTTTTTTTTAAAAATAAAAATACAACTGTTGCTAGGGTGCAAAACCAGCATCTATGATGGTATTGATATGTTGGCGTGAATGGCATGTGAGAGGAAGGCCACCCAGTGGTAGGTCCTCGGGACGAAAATGTATCTTAATTATTAGGACAAGAATAGAAAAAAAAATAGAATAAATAAATAAATGAAATAAAATAAATAAATAAATAAAAAAGAAATTGGGAGACGATTTTGATGGATGGGTAAGAGAGATGATAAAAGTAAAGGGAAATAATGTAAAAAATATATATTAAGAAGGAATATGAGTCAAGATGGCAGTAAGTCGCGGTTCCATCTTCTCTTCAACCTTCGTGGGGGGTTTTGTGGCAAATATTGTGAAGATGAAGTACGTATTTCTGGGTTGTCATTTGTGTAACGTTTTCTAAAAAACCGTATGAAGTAGTGTGTATTGTGTCGGGTACTGTGTGTATCATAAGATCGTTATGAAGTGTTCTCTTGTTTATGTATGTGCTATTAGTCTGAGGAATTTTGACTTTTTATTTTATTTTTATTTTTTTTCCGAATCAAAACAGTGTTAGCTCTCTCCCTCTCTTTATTTCCGAAAATCTTTGATGTTTTATCGGGAGTTATCGTGTTCACAGAAATACACCCACACATAGACATTTGTTTTTTTGACATGGTTAGAATATGTGCAGCCACTTTCCCGTGATGATGGGACAAACAGACATGAAAACTTAAGAAGTGTCTGGTCTTTGTTCAGCATGGGAAGAATAAAACTCAAATATTTAAAAAAAAAAATTCAATGTAAGGACAGCCGCCCATTACAGATTTATTTATAATGATAAACAGTCTCTAATATAGTTTAAATATATGTTTTCAGAGTGTGCGGGGAGCAGAAGAAATTGTGCCAGTGGCAGTGCCTGTGCCGGTGCCTGTGCCAGTGGGAGTGGCTACAGAGGCGGGGGTGAGTGCCACAGAATACCCGGAGGTGACCACAGAGCCAGCGCTGGAGGTGGAGACTAACGATACCAGGGAGGCGTTGGCCCACGACGGCAGTCAGCACTCATCGGCAAGTACTATCCTAGACTATTCATCATAGACACTAATGTCAGTAGTGCCAGAGCCGGTGTCTTTTAGCCCACGACAGTAGTCAGCACTCATCAAATACTATCCTAGACTATTGATCATAGACACTAATGTCAGTAGTGCCAGAGCCGGTGTCTTTTAGCCCACGACGGCAGTCAGCACTCATCAAGTACTATCCTAGACTATTGATCATAGACACTAATGTCAGTAGTGCCAGAGCCGGTGTCTTTTAGCCCACGACGGCAGTCAGCACGCATCAAGTACTATCCTAGACTAAATAATACAAACTTATTTTTTGAAATATTGTCTATTCCACTAAAGATATTTACAAAAATAAAACTACCGGTTTCAGCCTCACACCATCGTCAGGTCTAGTTATAAACTAAGTTAGTTCGCAGAGTGCGACTTCAACTAGGGAATCCCCCGGCTTAACTGTTAGCTACATCATGAAATATTTGAAAAAACACTAATTTTTCTTTATATACCTTGTGTTTTCTTTATATAACTATTATATACCTATGTTTGTTATTATCAGTTATTATTATAGGTTTCCATATATATGTTATTATCTGTTATGTTTTTTAGTTTTATTCTTTACTTATTAGCCAAAGGATGTTATTTTATGTAAATTAAAAAAGAAAAATTAGTGTTTTGTCAAATATTTCATGATGTAGCTAACGGATAAGCCGGGGGATTCCCTAATTGAAGTCGCATCTTTCACCAGAGATGTATTGGAGGGGTCGCACTCTGCAAACTAACTTAGTTCATAACTAGACCTGACGATGGTGTGAGGCCGAAACCGGTAGTTTTATTTTTATAAATATCTTTAGTGGAATAGACAATATTTCAAAAAATAAGTTTGTTTTATTTATTTATCACAAATTCCACAATATGTCTGCGTTCCTGAACTTAAAAGCTATCCTAGACTATTGATCATAGATCCTAATGTCAGTAGTGCCAGAGCCGGTGTCTTTTAGCCCACGACAGTAGTCAGCGCTCATCGGCAAGTACACTATTCTTGAGTTGATGAGCCCCCCCCCCCCCCCCCCTCCCCACCCCTTGATAAACAAGGCCGAAACAAACTAAATAAAATAGGTTCCTCCTTCACAACTGGCCTGTCGTCCGTGAGAAAATTACCTCCATCACTTTTGTTGTAGAGAAACCAGTGGAAATCAAGACTCTGAGAGTGATGTTGAAAGAAAGAAAAAAAATCTTTACGAAGAAATTTTTAAAAGTTCCGCAACACTGAATAATTCTGTAGAATGGAGGACCTAACATTGTTTTTTTTTTTTTTTGGGGGGGGGGGGGGGGGGGGGTTGGACTAACATTTCTAGGAAGATTCGACTGTTGAAGAACGCTACAACATAAGAAGTCATATTGCTCAAAATATAAAGTAGATTTTGTGATTTTTTGAGTGTCAAATGTTTACTAAGTCACTTTAGCCACTTTCGGCAGGAATCTTTTTGCTGAAAAACTAAATTGTAACATTTTTTTAATAATTCAGAGACATTAAGATCATGTAACCTAAATATTTACTACTAAGTTACTGTTCACAAAATAATTTTTCGCGCTCAGCAATTAATAGGCAGATTCTAATCAATATTAATAGCATTAATATTATTCATAGCATTAATATTATTCTCCGATCAAATTTAGTTACAAGGTCATATCGCCTACTGCCGATAGCGCTCTTTTGTCACTCTGGTGGACATGAGCCCGACTCTACTATGGGCGTCCTAAATTTTGCCTACCGTAAATTTTTATTCACCTAGAGTAGAGGTATTTAACGAGTAGCTGACATCGTACAGTCTCGAGACCATCACTTAACGTTCCATCCGAAGGAAGGCGTGCTCACCGTTTTTTTTCACGATCTTGTAGGATTCTCTTAGCCTAAACACAGAAGAAAATCATTCAGAGGCACCCTATAAAAAAAAAAAAAAAAAAAATGAAGGAAATAAGTCAATCAATTTCATATAGATGTTTTTATAAACATCCCCAAATTGGGCTCAACTGAAATCCTTTTCCGTAAAGCGAATAATTCTTTAAAAAAATACGCTCGTACGCCGATTGCACTTGTGCATGCGGAGAGTTAGTTATCTCTCCAAAATAGTTATGTGAAATCCTTTCAAATACATTTCCTGCTACCGTTTCCTTCATATCTGCCTCTCATGGACTTACAAGTAATGTCTGATTTTTCACTACTTATATTTCTTCACACCTTAACTTTATACAATTTTCCTTTAGAAAATATATAACGGATAAACTTATCAAAAAAGTATTATCCTTAATAATATACGTTTCAATTTAATTTGATTTTTTTACTATAATTCACTTGCAGTTTTTCTTATTTCTCACTTTGGTTCTTACATTCTTAAATTTTTTTCTAATATTTTTTTTCATTTATATTTTTTTTCGTTTTCAGACCATATAAAATACATTGTTAGCGAGGGGGGAGGCGAGTTATCCCGAGAATTCCCGCTATATCCTTAGAACGTGTTGTGTGTGTGTGAGATATGGACCGCTAGCGTGTTTCTTCCCGCCACAATGGGCACGTGTTTCCCTCTGGTGTCTTCCCACGGGACTATATACTCACTACTATACCTATCTACTTTTTGTATCCTACCATTTTTTCTTCTACTTTACACATTATATCAATTTTTCCCCACTATTTTACACTATGATAACCAATATGAATTGATTAGTTACATCTTTAGTACAGTAAGTAGACTATAGGCATGCTCAATAACCCAGTGCCGGTAGCTCAGTGGTATGAGTGCTTGCCTTGTGAGCTCAAGATCGTGGGTTCGAAACTCGACTGAGGCCCTTAGTTTATTTTAAAGGAAATGTAGAAGGTTAGGAGGTGCTTAACAAAAAAAACCCAATAACTGCCGATGTAACGAATGTATTAGAAAGATGAAATTTAGCACGACAATCCAGCAGTCTCTGAGTAAAAAACCTATTTCAACCCAAAGTGATTTTAGGCGGGCATTACACTATAAAAGTTCTTTGACAAAGATCTTTTATAAAAGTTGGATCGAATTTTTTTTTTAATTTCTTTTATAAAATATCTTTTATGACTACAAAATTTAATATTACACTATGTAAAATATTTTATCAATCTTAGTTTTTTGTTTCAAGACAGTACTAGTAAGTTGTGTGCAAGTGACTGTTGTGTCGCAAAAATGGATGACTTTTTAATACCAATTGCCGCAGGTTTTGCGGCTGCTGCAATAGCAATAGCTGTGGCGGAAAAAAATAAACATAAGAATGTAAAGAAACGTTTGTGGGTAAGACCTTGGGTTGCGCGGCGCGAGTTTATGAGCATCCATCAGAATTTACTGAAACTGTCCATTTGCAGACACATTTGCGTAACCCAATACCCCCTGAGGAACGACTTATGGTTACTCCGCGATTTCTTGCCCCAGGCGAGAGCTACTCAAACCTTCAATACAGTAGTCGCATACCTCGGGAGGGAGATATGCGCACGCGTACAACGTGAAGAAAGGAAACAGGAGTGGGAGAGACAACATTTATCAAATATTGGATGAGAATGCAAACTATGATAAAAGAACTTTTATAAAAGACAAATTATATAAAACTTGAGCTATTACACTATCACATTTATAGTAAAAGTTCTTTTATAAAGGATCTTTGTCAAAGAACTTTTATAGTGTAATACCCGCCTTAGAGGGAGAGTTGAAACTTAGTTGATTAATTCGCAATGCCGATGAATATTGTCTGTGAGGACTTTTTTTTGTCAGCGAAAGAGACAATACGGTTCGGATCTTCGTGATGTAATGCATCTGTCAAGTACCTGGAAACCACAATGGAATTTGGGAAGAGTTTCCTTCAGGAAGGAACCTCCGAAAAAAAAAAATAAAATAAAATAATAAAAAAAAAAGGGGGTATTGAAAGAAAGAAGAGTTTGGGTGGGTGGTTGTTGGTCCATTGACTGTGCCGATCTAGAAAGACTCGGTTCCACAGTGGGCTGCGTATCGAGCACAAACCGATCAGATACCGTTACGCTTCTATTACTCTACTGTCCCACCCTAAATCCTCCGACAATTGAGCTTCGTTTTTTTTATAACTCGTTTAATGCAAAAAAATCGAAAATCGAGTTATATATCGGTTCTGACTTTTTACGCGGGAATCAATATATTCTCAGCTGAAGTGAATGAGATTCAGCCAACACTCAACTTTGGTTAGTTGGTTATTGTGACTCATGCCGGGGCTTTAACTACAAGGTCATATCGCCTATTACCACAGCGACGAAAGATCGCATCTGACATGAGACTGACTCTACTGTGGGAATCATAAATTATTCCTACCCATGTTTACTTATCTAGATACCCTGTATACTCTAGGGTAGGGTTCATGTGAGGTCATATCGCCTACTACCAGAACGCTCTTTCGTCACTCTGGTGGACATGAGCACGAATCTACAATGGGAGTCATAAATTTTGCCTACCCTTAATTTTTTATTCACCTAGAGTAGGGGTCTTTAACGAGTACCCGACATTGTATAGACTCAAGATACTGGGTGGGGATTCTAAGGTGTTGAAGCATGGGGTCCTGAACCTCAAAAAGAGTCATTCTTCAATAGTGAAGTATTCACCTTATTAGGTTCCAGTTCCAAGTTTTCCAACCTCACAATTCCAAATTTTCCAGACTTTTCCAGATTTTTTTCAAAGTATTCGCTGAATCACCGGGGTAATGCGTTTATTTATTTATTTAATTGTTTGTTTGTCCTTCCCACTTAACTCTTAAATAGCTCCACCAATTTGGATGAGTTTTTACTTTCCCAGCTATAGGAAGTTATGTAACCGCTCAGAAATTCGAAGTTGAGTTTTCAGCGGAATTTCATGTTTTCCGGCACCCTGATTCCAAAAATGAAAAAAAAAAGTGAGCAAACACCGGCAATGTATTTCCCCAGCAACGAAGTAATCAAATAAGTTTTCTCTCTCCCTCCAGTACCAATCGACCGGCCTAAAAATCAATGTTGACTTACATAGAGACGTATAACAAATAAATTAACTAAATAATTTTACCTCTCACAATATTATTATTTCAGACGTTACATAGAGTAGGATTTCCACTATTATAGTAACAAAAATTAACAAAATCGTAACTAACAATCTGTCAACTCTGAGAACGAAAGTATTTACAAGACCATGTTAAACCAATTTTCGCATTTTTGTTTTGTTTACGATATACATCCCACCGCTCGTTTCCTATCTCTTTTGGAGCACTGTACTTCCATTTTCTCGCTTTATTCTTTTTTTTGTATTTCTCAAGCTCTTTGAAGTATAGGGGAAATTATGTAATCAGTCAAAAATTCGATGGTGAGTTTTCAATGGAATTTTACGTTTTCCTAACACTTGATTCTAAAAATGGAAAACAAATGTCTATGTGTCTTTGAACTCGATAACTCTCGTTATAATGAATGTATCGACACGAAATTTAGAAGAGTGTATTCAGAACCCTCAAAGGACGACACCTATTGACTTTCAGCCAAATCGGCCAAAGAAAAGGAAGGATTTTGGGGGAGGCTTAACACAAAAATTCTAATAACTGCCGCTGTAATGAAGGTATTGACATGAAATTACACATGTAAATTCAGAACCCCATTAGGATGGCACCTATTAATTTTGCACGAAATCGGTCGATGGGAAGGAGGACCAGAGAGCAGAAACGCGGCTTAAATATCCTAATAACTGCCGATGTAATAAATGTATCGATACAAAATTTAGTATGATGATTCAGAAGCCACTATGTAAGTCAAATATATATATATTTTTTTCAAACATATGTCCTCCTTAATGGTGTACAGTGGGGCAAAACGCATAATTAGCGCGAAAAAATTATAAAGTATAGCTCTCATATTTTACAAGCATATATATAATAGGAATAGATTATAATTAAAGAGATACGTGTCATTGGGGTAAAAAAAAAAAATGAAAAAAGCATTTGCTTGTACAATAGCAGTTTAATAATAAAATAAAGTATAATAAAATAATTTAAATAATAATGCGATGAACCATCCGATGAGTTGGTTGGTAACGACTAGTTGGGTTCTCTCAGCAGCGATAACACATCCGTCGGAAAATATTTTCTTAGAGAACGATACTTTCGCAATTCCGCACTTTTTATGAAATTATTAAATTTTCTTGGAAGAGCTTTCTCATAGATTTTGTTGGAAAATCGTTTTTGAAGTGCAACCGCCATTCCCCGAACCGCTACGTTTCGTTTAAGACTCTTAAATTTCAACCATGGTGAAAACATGTAAGAGTTCTTCACTACATTAGAACTTCCTGTAAAAGGAAAAAAAAATACTGTGGCTTATCTAGGAGAGCTAAGGTTCTGCTTCTTTTACAACAATTAGAATACTAAATTACCAAGAGAAAAATGCTGAGTAAAATTTCCAATAAACATTTTTATGCATTGAATTTAATTAATTTATGCACTATTTTGGCAGAATAAACAATATAGTTTATTCACTTATCTTCTCCTGAATCAGACATATTAGCTGTTTGAAAAATAAATTAACTGCACTGTACCACTGTCAGAATGTACCTAACTGATGTGAAAAGATAATGACGTGTCTTTCCTGTGTTTACATGCCGGCTTTGCGTATTGTAAACAACTGAGGCCCACCTCTTGGGTTCAATGTCTACAACTAGTCTACTTCCAATAACAATTGTTCCCATCTTTCTAGTGAGAGTTTTATAATTTGAATTTTTTCGTGCTACGTTGATGAATTGCCCCACTGTGTGGAGTCGGCAATTGTGATATATTTGTACATTCACTTATTATTGGCCAACGGAACCCTTCACATGTGAACTACTCTTACTCTTTTTCGTATTACAGCTGTTTAGGTATACTTATGCTAATTATCCAAAATTTGCGTCTTCGAAGACTGGGGAAGACCCGAACGTGAGTGGCCCAGTCTTTCATAAAACTTACATTATTTTAATGTCTAACTAACCATTCCTTGAAGGCTCATTAAAATTATAACGGAGCCTTGAAATGGTAACTAGATTTCACTAAATAATTTGACAGTATGAGTAGTCACAAAATAGGCAGAGTGGTTATGTGAGTTTTTAACCTTAGTAGCTTATTAAAAACGGCACAATTCTCGCAAATTTCTTCTTGAGTTTTAAGATGAACAAAGATTTAGAAAGTATAGTGTTGGCGTCACCGATTTTCTTTGTTTCATTGTATTTTCGAGAATGACATTCTTATACCCAGTAACATTAATATGAATTCATTTTGGGAAAGGGTAAGGACAAAGAGAGTAATCTCTCTTGGTTTTTTTTTATTTTACCTTTTTTGAAAAAAAAATAATAAAAATATATTGGGAGCCATGGTGGCCGTGTGGGCTAGAGCGTAGGGCTTTGGTTGCATGATGTCACTATTGTTTCCGGGTTCGAATCCCGTCCGGGAGTGAGTTTTATTTCGTAGATAGAACTCCCTCCCGGGGCCATGGATGTTGTAAATAATTAGATAACACAGTGACGTGGCTAATATGCATCGAGCATAAGGCCAAAAAAACAAAATAAAAAAAAAATAAAAATGTATATTTTATTTATTTTTCATATAAATATATTCTGCTATGCGATATAATTTAAATATTACTTTAAAATATTTCCTAAGGAAATTCATTTTCTGTCGATTTCTTTATGTCGATATATTCATTATATTGACAGTTATAAGGGTATTTGTGTCGAGTCGTATTCTCTGTTATCTTCCCTTTTTAAAAATTTTGCGGAAAATTAATAGATGTTATGAGGTTTTGAATTTAAATATGATATTTGATGTCGATATATTCATTACTCCAGCAGTTATTAGGTTTGAGACGAACCCCCTTTCATCCCTCCTTCTCTTCGGCTGATTCCGTTGAAAATTATTAAGTTGAAGGGTTCTGGACACATATATAAAATTTTGTATCGATACATTCATTCTATCGGGAGTTATCGTGTTCACAGACAGACACAGATTTTACTTTCCCAGATATATGAAGTATAGGGGAAGTTATGTAATCGGTCGAAAATTCAAGAGAGTTTTCAACGAAATTTTTTATTTTTTTGTTCTCCAGATTGCAAATATGAAAAAAAAATTCTGTCTGTATGTGTGTCTCTGAACACGATAACAACCGCTAGAATGAATGTATCGACACTAAAGACGACATCTATCGATTTTCCACCAAATTGACCAAAGAGAAGGGAGGACTAAGAGGGAGGCTTAACACAAAAATTCTAATAATTGCTGATAAAATGAATATATTGACACGATATTTTATATTTGTGACCAGAAACCTATAAGGACACCTTTCGATTTTCAGCCAAATCGGTCACAGAAAAGGGGGGTTTTTGGGGATAGGCTTATCTCAATTGATTTTCAGTCAAATCGACTGAAGGACAGGGGAGGAATTAGGGAAGTGGTTTTATACAAAACCTCTAATAAGTACCGATAGAATGAATGTATCGATACAGTTCATTGCCGGTGTTTCCTTCATTTTTGGTATCAGGAGACCGGAAAACATGATTCTGTTGGAATCTCCGCATCAAAAGTCTGTTACATAACTTCCCCTATACTTGGTATATGTATGTATATGGGGAAGTTAAAAAAAAATAATAATAAAAAAAGATGCCAGGACGACTCACTCATATTGGATTCATCAATGAAAGAACCGGTATGGATTACGTCGGGGTCAGTTTATGCCCCGTTTTCCTCCTCCCATTGACAGAAGAACAATGGGAGGGAAAGTGCCAATGGCAAGATAGGATCACGGAAGACATACTTGGAGGACCATCTGCAAGGAAATGTGCTACCTCACACTCTCAACTATTTCACTTATTTTCACTGCCAACCAGATCAGAAAAAAGTCTTCGGTGACCCATCGGCAATGTACTTGCTCAGAACGAATCAATCAATCGACTTGTCGCTCCCTCTCCAAAACCAGTCGACCGTTTGCGATAATATACAAGTTGACTACATAGAGGCTTCTAAATCCTCATACTAAGTTTTGTGTTGATAAATTCATTACATCGGCAGTTATAAGGTTTTTTGAATTAAGTCCCACCCCTAAATCCCCTTCTCTTTTGCCGATTCCGCTGAAAATTTATAATTGTCGTCCTTATGGGATTTTGAATTCACATATGAAATTTTGTGTCGATAAATTCATTACAACGGCAGTTATTAGAGTTTTTAATTAAGCCCCACCCCTGAACCCCCTCCCCTTCTTTCGATTCAGCTGAAAATTAATAAGTGTCGACCTTATGGGGGTTTCAATTCACATATGAAATTTTCGATGTCGATAAATTCATTACATCGGCAGTTATAAGGGCTTTTGAATTGAGTCCCATCCCTAAACCTCTTCTCCTTCTTCCGATTCCGCTGAAAATTATTAAGTGTCGTCCTAATGGAGTTTTGAATTCACATATGAAATTTTGTGTCGATAAATTCATTACAACGGCAGTTATTAGAATTTTTGAGTCATCAAAAGCGATCATGAGCTTAGTAGGCAAGGACGCTACCTTTGAGCTACCGGTGCCCCCTGGGTACATTATATCTATTTGTTTTTGTGGAATAAGACAATATAAATGTTATGGAAGTTCGGGGTTGGTACACACTGCCCCCGGAGAGTCGAGTGGGCGGGTCAACGCTCCATTCTCCCTCCTGACTGACTATTACAGATTGGTCATGGGAGATGGACGAGAAGCGATGAGGTGTCCACGGAAGAGGCAGGTTAACAGGTAGCCTGCCTCCCAATATCCAGGGTCCGTCTTAGAGTCTTCAGGAGTGGCGACCGAGCTACGTGAGGAACCGGTAGCGCACTCTAGCACGTGCCCCAGAGCCGCATCCCCACCATCCTACCAGATCAGGGCGTGTATCAGAGTTGTCTCTCGTCCATTCTTGTAATTGTCTTCCGTGGACCAGTTTGGAAACGTTGAACAAAATTGAAAAACATCGTAGATAAATCACTAGAAAAATACTTCCCCAGCTCAAATTATTTGCAGTCAACTAATTTTTACTTCCCCAGCTACACAGAGTATAGAAAAAGTTATGTAATCGGTCCAAAATTCGATACGGAGTTTTTCGCGGAATCTTCGTCTGTGTGACTGTGAACACGATAACTCCCGATAGAATGAATGTATCGACATATAATTTTATTTGTGAATCCAGAAGCCTCTATCGACGACACCTATTGTTTTTCAGTCAAATCGTCTAAAGCGAAGGAGGCATAGAGGGGGAGACTTAACACAAACACTTGAATAACCCCTTTTGTAATGAATGTATTAACACGAAGTTCAAAATTCAATGCTCTATAAGAAGGACATCTACTAATTTTCAGCGGAACAAGTTGAAGAAAAGGGAGAGCTCAATTCAAACATCCTAATAACTGCCGATGTAATAAAATGATACAAAATTTAGTGTGAGGATTCAGAAGCTAATATGTAAGTCAAATATTGAGTTTTAACTCAAACGGTCGATTGTCTTTGGAAGGAGAGCAAAAACGTCACTGATTAATTCTTGCTGGGGAAGTACATATCCAGTGATTCATCGACGATGTTTTTTTTATGTCGGAAAACATAAAAACCTGGTGAAAAATCTACATAACAGGGGAAGGAAAACATCTTATTTACATCTACATTTGTATATATTACTTTTTTTTATGTCGGAAAACATAAAATCCTGGTGAAAAATCTACTTAACAGGGGAAGGAAAACATCTTATTTACATCTACATTTGGTTAGGATAAAATAAACTAAGGGCCTCGGTCGGGTTACGAGCCCACGTTCTTGAGCTCAGAAGTCAAGCACGCATACCACTGAGCTACCGGCGCCCTCTACTACATTTGTATTTATTACTTTTATTTAAGGCAAAAATGTTAAATTAACCCGATACTACCTCAACCAATTAAAAATGTGTTAATTTATTATCAGCCAAATCTAACGACTTAATTTCCAGTAAGTCTCCTTACAAGTTTTCTTTTGGATTGGCCGTGACACTAAGTGTGATACTGTCGGAAAATAGTGAATGAAGATTTATTGTAGAGTGGATTATTTATTAAGTCACAAGTAAGTTCGTAAGTAAGGAAGCCTCTGACAATATGTTGATAAGTCCGTTATAATTGACTTACTTAAATAAACTTTTATTATTGTTCTTTAATAGAGATAAACATGGTGGTGTCATCTTCATTAAGGAATGTAGGTCATATTGTGAGCAGAGTAGGACAGAGATTCCCAAGGATGGGAAAACTGTCAGCCTCTTAGAGACATCTCATGATTGTCTATGTAAAAAGTCCCTGCTTCATAACTTCCCAATGGAGTAATTAAGATGATTTTCATATTTAAAAAAAATATAATACTACACTTAAATGAGTAAGCGTTTAAAAAGCATTATACCTCCAGCTCATAGACGTCATACCAATAATGTTGTTACATGTTCTTCTCATCAATAAAGAAACCGAAGATGTGGAAGGAGAGTGGAAACTTATGTGTGAATGACCCTCAAAAGTGCAAAAACAGAAGGTAAGGGACAGAGAAATAAGGAGATCAACGTTTTAGAGGGAGAGCGGAAACTAGGGTAAAAATCAAGAGGGGTTCTTCATATAAAATATCGTGTCGATGTATTCGTTTATTGTTTATATAGCTTGGAATTGGAGGGTTGGAAAACATGAAATTCCAGTGATAATTCAACATCGAATTTTTGATAGATTACATAACTTCCCCTATAATTTCTTGAGCTGGGGAAGTAAAAACTACGATTCCAAAATGTGTGCAAAGTCACTTCTTTAGCTGCTTTCTGGGCAGTCTCGCCGTCCCGCTGCAGAGTGGGACGGAGCTGTCTGTAGTCATCTATATTTTTTCAGCACTAAAATCAAATTTAAACATTGGCGTAGCCAGGATTTCACTCCATGACAGGAATGTTGGGGGAGGTCTTCTCAGTGACGTTCTCTTTCAAACCTACTACGTGAACCATTTCAAAAAAAAAAATTGACCTCTCTTGGCCAGCGATAAGTTTTGTTTTTTGTACATGGCTGGCTCACTTTTCGTCGGCCCTACTTTACGTGACGGAAGTGTATGTCTTAATAATATCTACAAGAAAAATATTATAATATGTTTTTTTTTATTCTAGGCCAATGTTTTTTTCAGCACTCAAATTATCCACAAAGAATAATAGACATTCAAGAAAAAAAAAAAAATCCTTTCCATAAAAGAGATGATTGGTGTGTGGGGTGGGTGAGTTTATTTTGTGTTTTTTGCGGCTCTCAGTTTCTGTCAAAGTGCCAATTTCCTTGCTTTGACCGCGTGTCCGAAACCCAATCACGTCAGTGGCCCGCTGCCCCATATTTTGTGATAAGCTTCATTTTTCAAATTTGACCTTCATTTACTTGTTTATTTTTCATTCGCTTTCGCCCATGGGCGCTTGGAATGATGTCCTTTAGCTCTTTGTCTTTCCCCGGATGAGCTCTGTTCTCCAAACGCAAAGCGCCCCTACCTTGTGCCAACCTTGACAGGATGTGGGTCAGTGTCGAAGTTCCTCCTCCCAACTCTCGGGGTACTAACCCGTAACTGAGCAAGTTTTCAAGTGGTCAACCGTAAACTACACAATATAACCAACCAGTCTTCTATCTCATCTGCCCATCTTTCACGTGCGATGGCCTTCCTCTTTTGACAAACAGACATCTTAGAATATTACGCAAGCCGTGCATACATTATGTGTATATGTATGTCGTCAACATAAATAAAGGGGGAAGATATCTTGCATACCAAATTGACTTCTTCCGGACAGGACTCCCTCTTTTGAGTTGTTATTGTATGTGACTGATGCCCGGGCTTCGATTTGTATGTGGATTGTAAATAAACCCCTAGATCCATGGTGACATCTAGACAAAGCCATAACTACCATGGATCCCAAGGGGTGGAGAGACACATACGACTTCGCTCTGGTTCTAGAACTGGATCCTACCAGAACCTGAAGACCAATAATCATCGCCACGCTTGGAAAGCATTCAACGCCTCTAGTACCGTTCTAAGACTGCAAGCAGCCCGCTTTAAGGAATGGTTGTTGACCCAACAATCCTTTTAGTCTTCCACTACACGTTTAGCGAGGGAGGGGGATTCTTTCCGATAAACATAAAGAAGAGGTAAGGTAAGGTTTTATGACTCATGCCCGGGCTTTAACTACGAGGTCATATCGCCTACTACCAGAGCGCTCTTTCGTCACTCTGGTGGACGTGAGCCCGACTCTACTGTGGGAGTCCTAAATTTTGCCTACCCTAAATTTTTTATTCATCTAGGGTAGGGGTCTTTAACGAGTACCTGACATCGTACAGGCTCGGGACCATCGCTTAACGTCTCATCCGAAGGACGGCGTGCTTAAGTTTATTTTACCTCCCAGATAAAATAAACTAAGGGCCTCGGTCGGGCTACGAACCCACAACCTTGAGCTCAGAAGTCAAGCACGCATACCACTGAGCTACCGGCGCCCTCTACACATAAAGAAGAATGATAATCTCTATACCATACTCTTAGTGGCAGAGCGGAAACTCCTTGGTCTATTGCCCTCAAGTCCTCGTGTCTCTACCCTAGGAGTCCTGATTTTCACCTACCCAGATTTAATTAGGATAGCTCCGCTATTTAACCTCCGCCCGAAGGACCACGAGCTCAAGGTTTTTTTCTATCTCTCGTATAATAGACTAAATTTTGTGTCGATAAAATTTCATCGACACTTATTAGGGTTTTTGAGTTGAGCCCTTCCCACCTCTCCTCTGACCCTTCCTTAAAAAAAAGGTAAAACTCTCCCTTTTTTTGCTATTTATATTATAACGCTGTATATTTTCGCATAGATTACCACTGATGATGATGCTTTATTTTGGAAGTTCTAACAGTAAAATAATGCTATGGGAAGACAATTTTTTCTTTTCTTGGGTACTTCTCATCCCACAACATCCTAATATTATTTATATTGTTTTATTAGTTTTGAAAAAAATTCATAAAATCTACAAAAATCGTTTTTCTATTCCATTTGTTTAGTTTTTCCGTCTCTTATTCAGTATATCATTCTCCTTGGGTTGCCCTAGAAACCAATATAGCCGCATAGATATATCTAGGTTCAATGGAGGTGGATTTGGGTCGATCTGACAATAGGTACCATTTCGTCTCGCCTTCTGACGATGATGTCCCTCGACTGTGTGTGCTATGCTAACGGAGTCTGTCTCTATGTCCCCCTAAGGAAGGATTCACACGGGCCCTATCCTCTATATTGCTCCTCACAGACTAACGGGATCTCACCTCATCTCACACAACGCCCAAATAACGTCATCTTCAGTGGTAGACAGATATGAGCATTGAGAAGTCCCTAATAAGTAAGACACCTTATGGTTTTTTTGTACAAATGAGTTGAAGGGCTTAGAGGGAGAGCGGAAATTTGACTTGTATAATGTCAGAAATTCAATGATGATTTATCAATGAAATTTGACTTGTATAATGTCAGAAATTCAATGATGATTAATCAATGAAATTTCATGTCTTCCAACTTCCTGAATCCAAAAACGAAAAAAAAAAAGGTAGTCGGTGAATCACCAGCAATGCCCTTCCCCAGCATTGAAGTTATAACTGCAATGATAGGTAATCAATTTCCTAGAGGTAGTTTTTTTTTTTATAAGAAGTCTGAAATGCAATTTCATGCAAATTGTACCTTTTTAGAAGAAATTTCAAAAACTCTATGAACTGCCGATGTAATGAATTTATCGACAGAAAATTTAGTATGAGGATTTAGGAACCCCTGTGTAATTCAACTGTTGAATATTAGCGCAAACGGTCGACTTGTTTTGGAGGAGGAGCGAAAAGTTAATTGATCAATTCTTTCTGGGGAAGTACATTGCCGATGATCCACAGACGACTTTTTTTTTAGTTTTGAGTTGGAAGGAGGCGATACATATTAAAAGCCTCACAAAATTAAAATACTAATCAGGATATGTGGGGGGGACTGGACTGATACACACCCCATCACACTTTTCTGACTCCGTTTACTCTGCTTACTGGAAGATGTGCAGCTAATGTTGTTAGCTGAACATTGTTCAGATAACCAGGACTCTGATCTCCTAGTAACCTACATTAATCGAGAATAATTACTCTTTATTCCATGAAATAAAGAAATCTCGAACCCTATTGGCGTATAAATTGACCGAGATGGGTAGCTTGAAGTAGATAAATACAGAATAAATTAATCATTCATTCATTTATTCTGTATTTATCTTATTATACTCTATTCCAGTGGTCGCCAAACTTTTAAGCGACTGAGCTACCTTACAGCTCATAAACTTTAATGTGAGCTACCCAACAAAGTAGGGGGTGGGGTGGGGTGGCGGGGGGGGGGGGGGGGGGGTGGGGATTTCTAGTTATAGTTCACTAAACTTGAGGCAGATGAAGTAAAATTACTAAAATTAAAGTGATTTTTTCAGAAAATATAAGAAAATGCAAAACACAGGTTCGAGCTACTTCGTATATTTCGGACCCGTTCAATTTGCGATAAATCATTAAAAATGCTATTTTCTAGTTATAGTTCACTAAACTTGAGGCAGAGGAAGTGAAATTACTGTATAGAAGTCACAGAGTTGTTTATTACCTATAAATATACATTTCTAGTTTATATTAAATGTAATTAAATGCAATTTCTAACATTGCAATTAATAGCATAAGAATTTATATAACAAAATATTTGCATTAGAAAAACATACTTCAATGTGAGGGGTGGCACTCTTTTTTATCATCAACAATTTTTTTAAATAACCTGCATTCATGATGACACACCAGACACTGACCAGACGCGCGGGACGCGTAGTGGGGATGAGGCAGCAATGTACCTACGTAGTTCCTCAGCACAAATTAATCAATTAATGCTTCAAAATCAATCGACCGTTTGGGCTAAAAATCAATAGTTGACTTCCATATGAAGTTCTGACGCCCCCCCCCCCCCCCCCACCCCCATTGTGGAAAACATCTACTTTTACATTAGGGTACAAAGTGTGTAAATAGTTATTGTATATAGTTCTTGTTTCGTTTTTTTCTAGACATGAGTTTTGTGCGTTTTCATTTCGTTATGGTTTCTTTATCTTTAAAGTGTTAAAAGTAACCTTTACAAATACTATTTTTATTTAATTATTGTGATTTTGTGCGGACTTAATGGTGGCGGGAAGTGAGGAAACCCCAGTTGGGGCCCTTGCTAGTCCTAGCACCAGCACCACAGTAGCCATGGAACAAGCCCCATCCAACTTGGGAGCGACCTGGGAGTCAGTAGTGGGCCGGAAGAGAAGCGGGACAACGTCCAGAGACCCACGCAAGGTAGCCAAACAGTCAGGTGAGCACCTCACCCCTACCACCGTAGCAAATAGCTTTAGTGTTCTGACCAACATGGAGACATCAGCTATTGAAGAGCCAGAAAAAACAAATAATGTTACAAAAGCTGAAAAGCCTCCACCTATTTACCTAAAAGGCGTCGAAAATTACGACAGCCTAATAGAAATTTTAATAAAAGAAGGAGGATTGGAGTCATTCTCCTTGAGGACTACCACACAGGGCATAACAATATATGCCAAAACGCCGACGGCATACAGGGCCTTCATCCACCTACTCGAAGGAAATAATGCCAATTTCCACACCTACCAAAACCCAAACGACAAAGTGCCTCGAGTGGTCATCCGAGGTCTTCATCCCTCCACGAGTGTGAACACTATACACAGAGCCCTGCAAGAGAAAGGGTTCGTCGCCACCCGAATTACTAATGTGTGGTCGAGATACAAAGTGCCACTACCATTATTCTTTGTTGATGTAGAGCCTGGCAGCTACAATGAAAAAATTTATGACATTGAATGTTTATTGTATACAAAAATTAAAATAGAGGAGCCAAGAAAGAAGCACACTGTGGCACAGTGCACTCGCTGCCAGGCCTTCGGGCACACAAAGAGTTACTGTAGGCACACACATCGTTGTGTTCGGTGTGGCGGCGAACACATTTCGGGAAGCTGCAACAAGCCCCGGACTGTTCCAGCCACCTGCGCGAACTGCCAGGAATCCCACCCGGCCAACTACAAGGGATGCCGGGTGTACAAAGAACTGCAGTTCAAACGACAGGGCAGTAGACCACAACCACCGAGAAACCCAGCAGCAGCGCCTCCATCCCACCAGGACCAGGCGATCTACCCTTCTCTGGTGCGGCCCGCCCCTCCACCACCTCCTCTGAGGCAGACCTTTGCAGCCACCGCCAGGAACCTCACCACCGAGACACCTCCCCTTCAGAGACCTCCGCACATTTCGGCAGGCCTGAGAGAGGACAACACCCAGTGGTCAGCAAATGGCCTCCCACCTCAAATGGTACACTTCATGTCAGGTATAAACCAGATAGTCCAACCTCTTTTTAATCTTCTTAGCCAGCTATCCCAACTTACCCAAACCTTTTGTTCCCAGTATGTCCGCTAATACTCTCACACTGGGTTCCTTGACAGTCCTTCTATGGAACGCCAATGGCATAATACAACATAAAAATGAGCTTGAAATAATTTTGAATCAAAAAAGAATTGACGTAGCCCTCATTTCGGAAACCCACCTGACAACTAAATCTAAATTTTTCATTCAAAATTACAAAGTGTATAGAGCCGACCACCCAGACAACAGGAGCCACGGCGGTGCGGCTGTCATAATAAAACAATCCCTTAAACACTATGCACTACCAACACATACCACACCACACATACAAGCGGCAGCTATATCCTTACACACCAGACACAGGAAAATCTCACTCGTGGCCGTATATTGTCCCCCGAGGCACGCCATAAGGCCGGAAACATTCGTCCGGTTCTTTAGGGATCTGGGCGCATGTTTCCTCGCTGGGGGCGATTTCAACGCCAAACACCAGCGATGGGGTTCGCGCCTTTGCACCCCTAGGGGCAGAAGTCTGTATTCCTCTGTTAATCAGCTCTCATTAGACACTATTTCGACAAACTCACCGACTTACTGGCCAACCTCAAGACGCAAATTGCCGGACTTACTAGACTTCTTCATACAGAAGGGGCTGCGAGGTGTGCCATACGATGTTAAATCTTGCTCTCATCTCTCCTCGGATCACTCACCAGTACATCTCACTCTTTGGGCGGAGATTGAGATCGAATCAACGAGGCCAAGTCTAACGCCAGGAGTTATGGACTGGAACCTTTTCCAACAGCAATTGGAGACAACATTGTCCGTGCCATATTCACTGAAGACGAGAGAGGAAATAGAGGAGGCTGTGGAATTTCTTACCGTATCCATACAGCAGGCTGCCTGGCAAGCAGTCCTACCAACAAACACTGGTCCTCATCCGACTCTCCCCTCCTACCCTGCATACATCCGTGAGCTGATCGGAGAAAAGAGGAGAGCGAGAAAAAGATGGCAGACCTCGAGATTACCTTCAGACAGACGGACATACAACAGACTAAGCAATGACCTGAAGACGCAAATCAGACTGATTAACAGGGAATACTACGACTCCTCCCTTTCCAATCTGAATGCGGAGGATGGCAGCCTATGGAGGAGAACCCGTAGACTTCTCCGACACCAATCTCAGTCGATGCCAATGCGACAGAACGACGGATCCTGGGCCGTGACGGACGACGAGAAAGCCGATTTGTTTGCTGCGCATCTCTCATCTACTTTCAGACCTCATCACGATCTTTCAGACATCCCTCATGAATCACGTATTCACCATTTCTTAGACACACCCCTTCCTATCTCCCTCCCACCAAAAGCCTTCATACCCTCCGAAGTTCAGTACGAAATTAAAAATCTCCCCAGAAGGAAGTCCCCGGGCTATGACCTGATAACAGCGGAGATTCTCCAGCGGCTGCCTCGGAAAGCTGTTGTATTTCTGACAACTCTGTACAATTCCATACTTCGTACAACATACTTTCCCATTCAGTGGAAGTACTCTGTTATCACCATGATCCCAAAACCAAACAAACCTGAGCATGACCCTTCTTCCTTTCGACCTATCAGTCTTCTCTCTTTTCTTTCCAAGATCTTTGAAAAACTTTTCTATAAACGCCTCATTTCTATCCTTTCACTTCATCTTCCCGATCACCAGTTTGGGTTTCGTTCTTTTCACTCCACCACCCACCAACTGCACAGAGTTGTCGACTACACAGCGTCTGCATTAGAGCGAAAACTCTATGCAGCCGGGGCATTCCTGGATATATCTCAGGCTTTTGATCGGGTCTGGCACGCGGGACTTCTATATAAACTTAAACCCCTCCTACCCCATACATATTATCTTATTCTCCAGTCATACTTAACGGATAGGTATTTCGCCGTCCGTCAGGGCTCAGCTATTTCCTCCTGCCACCCCATACTGGCCGGCGTGCCTCAGGGCTCAATATTAGCCCCCCTATTATACTCCATGTACACCTTCGACTTACCCACCGACCCTCTCACATTAACAGCCACATACGCAGATGACACCGCCATTTTAGCCTCTCACACAGATCCTCACACCACTTCACTCATACTACAGCAACACCTCAACAAAATTGAAGTTTGGAGTAAATCTTGGAAAATTAAATTTAACACCACAAAATGTCAACACATAACATTCGCTCTCCGCCGTGGTGACTGTCCCCCAGTATTCCTTGAAAACCAGCCATTACCCCATACCTCTTCCGTAAAATATTTAGGATTAACCCTCGATAGAAGGCTGACTTGGAACCCTCACACTCGGACGACACGACTCACACTAGACCGGCGACTTAGACTATTGTACAGTATTTTGAATAGGCGTTCTAAATTATCTACTCGACAAAAATTAAATTGTTATACTTATCTTCTCCGACCTCTCTGGACCTATGGCTTACAAATATATGGTACAGCCAAGACTTCAAACATCAAAAGAATACAGATATTTCAATCCAAGACTCTCCGACTGATTACGCAATGCCCACCATACGTTAGCAACAAGACTTTACACCGCGACTTGAACATCACACCCATAGACACTAGCATTAAACATTTATACCAACGTTTCTACACCAAAATTTACTTACATACCAATCCGGAAGTTCGCAAAATCCTAAGTACTTTACCCCACAATCCCCCAAGAAGATTAAAGAGAGTTTGGCATAGAGATCTCCTGGTATGAAGTGATGTCATGAGGGTTCACCGCTGGGTGTTTTTCCTCTCTCAAGCCTCTCATGTCATATTTATTTTTATTATTTTATTTTATTTTTATTATTTTTGTATAGTACCTACCTGTCAGCCCAGCCGCTGGTTGTGCATTTTTTTTTGCATAGTTGTGGCTTTAAATAAATAAATACAAAAAAAAAAAAAAAAAAAAAAACATTAGGGTTATGTAGGTTGGAAACCAAAAACGGCACTTTGAAGCGAGCAGTCTGTCTATCTGTCTGTCTAGAGACCACACCATTTTAGCTAGAAAGTTGCGATTTTTTCTGAATTTTGTGTCGATACATTCACTACATCGGCAGTTATTAGGATTTTTAAATTGAGCCCCCCTCCCCTTCCCTTCTGCCGAATCCACTGAAAATTGATAAGTGTTGTCCTTATGAGGTTTCAAATCTTAGTTCGATTTGGCTGAAAGTCAATAAGTGTCATCATTTCGTATCGATACATTCATTCAATCGGGAGTTATTGTGTTCACAGACACAGAGTCGCACAAACACAGACATTTTTTTTTTTCATATATATATAATCTGAAGTCGGACATGAAATTCCGTTGAAAACTTTGCATCGAATTTTTGTTCGAATGTATAACTTCCACTATTCTTTGTAAAGCTGGAGAAGTAAAAAAAAAAAATGTAGGTAGTGAGATCTGGTGAGTAGTACTACAACTACTATGGAGAGACTGAGCTGGGAGTCACAAAGGGGTTAAACCGAACTTAACAATAAATGCCTCTTAAAATAGAGTTGAGTTGTTGATCTATGTGAGAGACTAGTTAACGAGATACATTATTTTAACATAAATCAGTGAAGCGAAGTGAAGACATAATGAAAACATTACTTCATATAATTAACATTTTTCCATAGGTCATCCTTGACTGAGACAGAAAGGTGAAGTGGCTATTACAACCCTTCTTATACACCTCCCCGGCTGTAGTCTCTCATAATGACAATTATATAAAATAAATAAATAAATAAATAAAACAAAAAGAATAAATCATAATCAAAACAAACAAATAAAATTACCACATTTCTTGTAGAAATTATATCTCTGGTCTTCTACTAAATTTTGATTTCTACAGTAGTAAAGAGCCCTAAAAAAATAAAATATCAAAAGTTCAAGATGCGCAATTTTGAAAAAAGTGCACATATTTTAAAAAAAAATGCAATTAACAAACTCATTTGGATTTCTAAAGAGATGCCATATTCTTTTTCTACATTTTACAAAAACGTTAAATCTAATCCAAAGGTATCAATTATCTTACTGGGATAACAGGGAAAATGAATAGCATAGAATAAGAGAACAAATATTTGCCTTTATTTCCTTAAACCTACGTTATAAAATACTACAACTAAATATTGAAAAAAAATATATATATATATTTTTTTACAAACTAATTTATAATTCTTTGATATTTTGGGCATATATATTATGTACATATAAATAAATAAAAATACTTCCTTTGCGCATCGATTTCCATGTATCACACATTTTTGGTTCACCACACCTTAGCCTAAAACAACTCTCTGTCCACCTTATCTCATCTCACCAGAATCCGCCACATCTCCATAATCCAACTTCGACTGACCACTCTAATTAGAACAGATGATGGTCTTCTTTTGTTCTCCACTCATTGGTTCGTTTTAAAATAAAAATGCTACTTCATATATTTTTTCACTAATTAAATTATTTCACTATTTTTATATAAATAAATGTGTGTATGTATACATCACAAATAAAGTAATTTTTCAAAAACGAATAATAGTAATAGGTTAGGTTAGGTTAGGTTTTATGACTCATGCCCGGGCTTTAACTACGAGGTCATATCGCCTACTACCAGAGCGCTCTTTCGTCACTCTGGTGGACATGAGCCCGACTCTACTGTGGGAGTCCTAAATTTTGCCTACCCTAAATTTTTATTCATCTAGGGTAGGGGTCTTTAACGAGTACCTGACATCGTACAGGCTCGGGACCATCGCTTAACGTCCCATCCGAAGGACGGCGTGCTTAAGGTTATTTTACCTCCCAGATAAAATAAACTAAGGGCCTCGGTCGGGCTACGAACCCACAACCTTGAGCTCAGAAATCAAGCACGCATACCACTGAGCTACCGGCGCCCTCTAATATTAGTAATATTTATTAAAACATCCCGTTAAACCATAACATGATTATTGGATATGTCATACAATAATTCTACATAAAGAAATATTGAATCTTTGAATATAAACACACATGAGGGCGCCGGTAGCTCAGTGGTATGCGTGCTTACTTACTGAGCTCAAACGTTTGAAACGCGGCCGAAGCCCTTAGTTTATTCTATCTAGGAGGTAAAATAAACTTAAGAACGCCGTACATAGGATGGGACGTTAAGGGATGGTCCCGACCTTGTTTGATGTCAGGTAGGCAAAATTTACGAGTCGGGCTCATGTCCACCAGAGTGACGAAAGAGAGCTCTGGTAGTAGGTGATATGACCTCGTAATTATCACAAGAACAATTGAATCCACATCAATAATAAAATGTGACAGCTACGATAGGTTTCATTGTATATTGATGATTCATAATCTATAAAATTGTGAAAATTTGTAAAATTTTGTAAATTTATTTAAATTAATTATATTAAAATTACCAATAAACAATAAAACTAAATATTATTAATTATTTATACTTATATTATTTACTTTGATTCTTTCTCGGATGAATTACTGTTATTTTGTTCGTCATTTAAAAAAAGTGATTATTTTTTATTATAATAATTACAGCATACCATTTTTTCTGGAAGATACCTATATATAAATAGTGACTTGTCAATAAGAAAAAATGGTAATTCAATTAGAGAGGTCAGCCATCCTTGACAGAGAACCCTCTTCCAGAATTAGTCTATCTTGCTCCTTAGACCCATGTCGCGCCACCAATATAAATCATTGATTTTACACTACTTCCTATAAAAAAAACTTTTTTGTCTTTGCGAGAAATTTCAGTGTTGACCACCGCGAGATCTTGAGGAGAGAGAAAGAAGAAATACATGATAAAAAGTTCATGTTTGCGAAAGAGCTCAATATTAGGAGAGAAAAACTTGGCGCGAAAACTAATAACTATCCTCACATTAGCGGGTAAAAATGAGCGCGTAAAACTAATGCCAGTCAAAGATGTTATATATTTCCGTGTTAGGATAACTGCCGACAATATGGAGGGCTAAGTCGCCCGTACTCCTGGGTTGAGCCTCATCCGCGTTGATGCTTAACCCCCAAATTTCAACAGGATGAATAACACTATGTAACGAAATTTGACCAAGTTTTTGTTTATCTTAGTTTTTTAATGTTTATTGCTTAATTTGATAAAGCCGATTATGAATATACTAGTAGTTTTTTTTTAAGTGTCAATATGACATCCTCTTTGTATAAGGATAGCCGCAGAGTAGATTTTCTAACTAACTATGTTGGCAACGGAACCTGAAGACCCTCAGACGCTTTCCTCCACCTCCGCGATCTGTTGTGAGCCACCAATCGCCTGTTCACCACATGTTATTCCACGGCATCCTTCTTCACCGGGTATTGCCAGACGATATATATTGTTCTGATCCTCCATTCTTGCGTTTCTCTATCCTAGACCAGGCATGCTTCTATCAGGTCTCCCCAATGAAAAGTCGAGGGAGGGGGAGGAGGGGAAGAATATTATTTTGAACCACTATTAAGCCACATTATTAAGAATCTACACTATTTCTCTGTACCAATGAAAACTTAACTAATTATTTATATTTATTTTCTAGGTTGTGTACATAGGTGAGGGGTATGTGCCTATCAACACACAGCTTCGATCGAGGCCGCTAGAACACGCCTTGCTCGACTGGAGGTCTCAGTCCGGACTGGAAGCCTGGGACTCGAGACGATACGTCAACAACAAAACCAGGGTACAACGTAAGTAGCTGCTTCACTTTGGATTATGTCAACATTACATTAACAACTGGGGTTGGCAATCTTTAAGCGATTTCGGGCGCTTTATCCACTCACTTGATGTTCAAGCGCAACTCGCTTATATAATGAGCTAAACAGGCCGTAAAGAAGGCTATAATATACAGAAAAATAAAGTATATGGATTATCCCAACATTTATCACAAATTTAATGATTTTTTCGGCAGAAAAAAATAATTGTTGAAGCTATCCGTCTTTACCGACAGCACTCAAGGATAAATCTCGAAGTACGAAATATCTATTTAAGGAAAAAGCATTACTTCGATCTAAGTTACCAGACTTAGCCTGGGTTCGAGTTGAAGTTGTGCTGTTATATCGTCTTTTGAAATATCTATAATTTCGCTTAAACTGGAGAAAAAAGTCGTCCGTGAATCACCGGCAATGTACTTCCCCAGAATTAATTAATCAATTAACTTTTCGTCCCCCCCCCCCCCCCCCCCCCCCCAATGACAGTCGACTGTTTGCGCTAATATTCAACAGTTGTCTTACATTGGGACTCCTAAATCCTCATACTAAATTTTGTGTCGATAAATTCATTACATCGGCAGTTATTAGAGTTTTTGAGTTGAGGCCCTTCCCTCCACTCCCCTCTCCTTAGCCGATATCAGTGAAATTTGATAGGTTATGTCCTCAACTGAATTTTGACGTTAAGAATGATAATTCAAGTCGATACATTCATTACATAGATAATTATTGAAGTTTTTGAGTTGAGCCGTCCTCTGATACTCGCCTTTACTTCTACCGATTCCGCCGAAAATTAGTATTTGTCGTCCGTATGGGATTTTCAATTCACATATGAAATTTTGTGTCGATACATTTATTGCATCGGCAGTTATTACAGTTTTTTAGTTAAACCTATTCTCTAATCCCTCCTCTCCTTTGGCTGATTAGACTGAAAATCAATAGGTTTTGTTGTTAAAGGCTTCTGGATACACACTTCTTTCGTGTTGCTACATTTCATTTTATCAGGAGTAATCGTGTTCACAGACAATACAGGCGGACATTTTTATTTTTATTTTTTCATGTCTGGAATCTAGAGGCCGGAAAACATGAAATTCCGCTGAAAACTTCGCATCCAATTTTTGACCGATTACATAACTTTTCCTATACTTCGTACAGCTGAGAAAGTCTGAGAAAGAATTGGACAAATTATTTAGCCAATGGCCTATTTCGGACTCTACGTTCAAAGTTATTGGCACAGAAAGCTCACTTATGAAGTGTTCAGTAGTAACTTCTGGTACAGTAAAAACAAATGAATGACGGTTCACTTTAGTCAATAAATGGAAAACCGTTAGACCGAACTGTTTCCGGAAAACTGGGTTATATCAATAAGCAAACCGTTCGTACCTTATTGAGAAAATATTATACAGGTTTTTTTTTACCTTGAAATATCTAGTTACCAAATTACCATGTGTGAAATTTCCTTAGCCGTTTTAAAGCATAAAGCACCATAAATCAGATTAGATCGATGGCCGGGTTAGTGGCTTCTGAATCTTCATACTAAATTTTGTGTCGATACATTCATTACATCGATAGTTATTACGGAATTGAGTCGAGCCCCACTTCTCTGGTCCCCTCTTTCCTTCGACCGATTATGCGGAATATTAATAGGTGTCCCCATAGGGCTTTGAATGTACATATGAAATTTCGTGTACACTGACAGACAGACGTCTGTCGTCTTACTGTCGACTACGTTTAGTATAGGGGAAGTTATGTAATGAGTCAAAATTTCAATGCGGAGTTTTTAATGAAATTTCATGTTTTCCGACCTCCTGATTCCAAATATGATTAAAAAATGTCTGTCTGTCTGTATGTGTATGTGAATCCAAAAGCCTCTAACGACGACACCTATTGTTTTTCAGCCAAACCGACTAAAGGGAAGGTGTTTTTTTTTTTTTTTTTTTTTCCGAGGGTTGATCGTGTCACCGCGGCCAGAGTAGGCCTATTCTGTGCCCTGTGTATGTTGGTTCGTACAGCAGCCCTGTATCTTTTATAAAGTCCAGAATTCTTCTGCAGGTTCCTTCCATTACCTGCTTCGGTTCCATTATGGCAGTAAAATCTTCTGCTTTCTAGTGCCCCGCACTGGCTTAGAATATGAACCGGCGTCTCATTTTCCTCGGCACATTTCCTGCACAGAGGGCTTCTAACGATGCCCATATTGTGTAGGTGTTTGTTCATATGACAGTGTCCTGTAATCAGCCCTGTCATAGCTAGGGGGGTTTAGGAGGAGGCTTAACACAAAACCCCTAATAACTACCGATAGAATGAATGTATCGACACATTTTATTTGTGACCAGAACCCCACAAGGACAACACCTATCGATTTCCAGCTAAATCGGCCAATGGAGAGGGGGATTAGAGAGATGCTTTACTCAAAACCTCTATTATCTGACCAATTACTTTCCTTGTACTTCGTGTAGTGGGGAAAGTAAATTTTCAACACTCGAAATTTCATTTTGCCACTAGTCGTATCCCCATATCCGCAACTCGGGGACCGGATCGGTGGCGCGTTACGTCTCGCGGTGCTTCCTCTTGATCTGAAGCCGCCCGGGACCTTTAAGATATGATAAATGGAAAACCGTTAGACCGAACTGTTTCCGGAAAACTGGGTTATATCAATAAGCAAACCGTTCGTACCTTATTGAGAAAATATTATACAGGTTTTTTTTTACCTTGAAATATCTAGTTACCAAATTACCATGTGTGAAATTTCCTTAGCCGTTTTAAAGCATAAAGCACCATAAATCAGATTAGATCGATGGCCGGGTTAGTGGCTTCTGAATCTTCATACTAAATTTTGTGTCGATACATTCATTACATCGATAGTTATTACGGAATTGAGTCGAGCCCCACTTCTCTGGTCCCCTCTTTCCTTCGACCGATTATGCGGAATATTAATAGGTGTCCCCATAGGGCTTTGAATGTACATATGAAATTTCGTGTACACTGACAGACAGACGTCTGTCGTCTTACTGTCGACTACGTTTAGTATAGGGGAAGTTATGTAATGAGTCAAAATTTCAATGCGGAGTTTTTAATGAAATTTCATGTTTTCCGACCTCCTGATTCCAAATATGATTAAAAAATGTCTGTCTGTCTGTATGTGTATGTGAATCCAAAAGCCTCTAACGACGACACCTATTGTTTTTCAGCCAAACCGACTAAAGGGAAGGTGTTTTTTTTTTTTTTTTTTTTTCCGAGGGTTGATCGTGTCACCGCGGCCAGAGTAGGCCTATTCTGTGCCCTGTGTATGTTGGTTCGTACAGCAGCCCTGTATCTTTTATAAAGTCCAGAATTCTTCTGCAGGTTCCTTCCATTACCTGCTTCGGTTCCATTATGGCAGTAAAATCTTCTGCTTTCTAGTGCCCCGCACTGGCTTAGAATATGAACCGGCGTCTCATTTTCCTCGGCACATTTCCTGCACAGAGGGCTTCTAACGATGCCCATATTGTGTAGGTGTTTGTTCATATGACAGTGTCCTGTAATCAGCCCTGTCATAGCTAGGGGGGTTTAGGAGGAGGCTTAACACAAAACCCCTAATAACTACCGATAGAATGAATGTATCGACACATTTTATTTGTGACCAGAACCCCACAAGGACAACACCTATCGATTTCCAGCTAAATCGGCCAATGGAGAGGGGGATTAGAGAGATGCTTTACTCAAAACCTCTATTATCTGACCAATTACTTTCCTTGTACTTCGTGTAGTGGGGAAAGTAAATTTTCAACACTCGAAATTTCATTTTGCCACTAGTCGTATCCCCATATCCGCAACTCGGGGACCGGATCGGTGGCGCGTTACGTCTCGCGGTGCTTCCTCTTGATCTGAAGCCGCCCGGGACCTTTAAGATATGATGATGACGTACGATACATCCGGTACAACTAGTCATCTGCCAAATATTTTCGTGAAACTTTGTGTTTGTCGCACCACAGTATCCTAAACATTTAACAATACAAACGAACTTAGACTAAGTGTCATTGTTTTGAATTTTCTTTGTTCTCATCGTAAAAAGAAAGTGGGCATTTAAAAAAATAAAAACAGACAGTTCTAAGGAGATAGTACTGAGCGTATTAAACAGAACATTAATGACCAGAAAAAAATAAGAAGAAAAAAAGGTGTTACTAGAAAGGGTATCTGATGAATGAATGGATGGAGAGATTTCACTGTTGGGATAATTATCAGGGCATGTCTGTTACTAACGTTACCACAGCCTTCATTGAGATCCACGTGCAATCAGTGCCAACTGTTTCACACCTGCTACCTATAACAGATATCCAAAGATTCTGTACTACAGTTGACCACCAATTAAAATTGTCACTTTCTTATAGTTAAGAAGTATTTTAATCGTGGGAAAATCCGAGATCGAGCTTTCAACTGATATTCACGTTTCAAGGTCCACTGAATATGTTTTGACCATTTTCGCGATGATGTCTGTGTTAATAAATAACATAGACTAGATTTTGAAAAATGATATAATTATATTTCATTTCAAATACAAGGGCCAGTCGGCGTAGTTAAAAGGAAAAACAAAAATAAACAAAGTTAACTCTCCTGATGTGGAGGGGTGAATGTGGAAGATGGGCTGATGAACTGATCTCCAAACAAGGCCGAGAAGATCTGGGAGTAGGCTGAGGACGCCGTCACACCAGATGAGCCAAGTACCAGACTTCAGAGGTCCACGGAAAGGCGATCCGGATTGACGAGAGAAGTTGGTGGCCTTGAGGAGTGCCCTAATGTCAACAGGCTGAAGGACCATGGAAGACTATCTGTCCAACACTGACCAGCGGTCATAACACGAACTATTCCCCACTCCCCCACATTCATAGGCTCCTCCCACAAATTGTTAATATGATGTAATATAAACATAAGAATAAATTACATGAGTAATATTGACCATAGTTATTATGATAATAATATTAATAATTATTAGAATAATTAATGGAAGAAAACTTAAGAAAAAATACCTCTACAAAAATCAAAAATTAATTAAATGTTGCGCTAACATAACCGCCCACCAAATTTTATATGAAAAAAAATTTAAAGAAATTACTTCTCTGAGTCACCCGATTGGGGAATCAGTGGCACACACTTAGATAGGGGACGTTTAAAAATACCCTTAAGAGTATGAACATTTACAACCCTAACAATTCCGTCGGGACCTGGGAAGACGTCAGTTATTCTTCCGCGAGGCCATTGAGCAGGTGAGGAATGTTTGTCCCAAAGAAGAACCAAATCACCGACATGAGGATGGTAAGTAGTTCTAAACCATTTTGGTCGTTGTTGGAGAGTTGTAAGATATTCATTCCTCCATCGTTGCCAATAGTGTTGAACTCTTTGTTGTACGAGTTGCCATCTGGTGAGTCGATTCTCAGGACTGTCCGTAAAGTCGACTTCTGGTCTCGTTGTTAGAGCTGTCCCAATCAAGAAATGACCTGGAGTAAGAATGTCTAGATCAGTAGGATCTGATGTTAAGGCACAAAGAGGTCTTGAGTTTAGAATCGCTTCAATCCTTGCGAACAAGGTGGTGAGCTCTTCGAAAGTGAAAGCTGTATCATTGAGAACGCGTTTAAAATGATTCTTCACGCACTTGACGCCGGCTTCCCAGATACCTCCGAAATTGGGTGAGTAAGGAGGGTTAAAAACCCATTCCACACCTCTCGTCAGTAGATGGGAAGACAAATCCTCTTGGACAGAATTTTTATGTAACCATTTCTGCATGTCAGAGAGATGCCTTGCCGCTCCGACAAAGTTGCTGCCACAATCTGACAGAATTTTAGTAGGGAGCCCTCTACGTGAAATGAATCTATCGAGCGTGGCCATGAAGGACGCTGTCGAAAGATCAGATACCAGTTCCAAATGAAGAGCCTTAGTAGTCATACATACAAACAGACATAAATATGATTTGCTAACAGGCGCATTTCTTCTCCGAGACTCCCTGATAGAAAATGGGCCGGCAAAATCGACGCCAACATTAATAAAAGTTCGGCCAGCTTCAAAACGACACGTAGGCAAACTGCCCATCAGAGCCTCAGCTGGCTTTGCTGAAAACTTATAACAAATGTCACATCTAAATAACTCTTGTCTGATTAAACGCCTTGCTGAGAGGATCCAGAAACGTTGACGTATCAAGGCATGGAGTTGATTTAGACCAGCATGCAAATACAAGTGGTGATAGTGACGTATTATAAGTCTAGAGAGGTGGGAATGATGAGGTAGGATGATAGGGTGCTTCATACCTTCAGGAAGAGGTGATTGTTGAAGACGACCGCCCACCCTCAAAAGTCCCAAGGGATCCAAGAATGGAGTCAGACCTCGGAGATTAGTGGAGGCATAATCCTCGTCGCCACTGTGTATAGCGTTAGGTAAATAACAATTTTGGATAAGACGGATACAGGTTGTCTCCGCCGCGTTCAATTCTCTTAATGTCAAAGGTCCACACAGATTGGAGTTGCGGGTATTCTGGATGAATCGCCGCACATACGATACCGTCCTGAGAAGCTTCATAAATGATGAGAAGTTTTCGATCCATGACACAAGGTCAGGGACGACCTTTGAACTGAGAGTAGCAATTATACCGCCCCTAAGCTCGGGCAAAACTGTTGTCCGGCTACAAAATCTTTCGATCTTTGGCCAGTCATGGACGGGAAGTTGTAGCCAAGACGGTCCGTTCCACCATAGATCACTACGTAAAATCTGAGATGGGCGGAGACCCCGTGAGGCAGCGTCAGCTGGATTGTCCAATGTGCCCACGTGACGCCAGGACACCTCAGGAATTAACTGTAAAATTTCTACAATACGGTTGGCCACAAAGGTTTTCAATAAATGAGGTGGAGTATGTAGCCAACCTAACACAATAGCGGAATCCGTAAAGAAGAATATTTGATTTATCGAAATTCTATCTCGAAATTTTTTCAGAGAGCTGAATAATTTTGCAAGAAGAAGAGCACCACAAAGCTCAAGCCTTGGGATAGAGAGCGGTTTTATAGGAGCCAGCTTAGATTTTGCTTTCAAGAGAAAAATTTGAACATTGTCATCCGTTACCGTTCTAATATAAATGATGGCCGAGAATCCCTTCTCTGAAGCGTCGCAGAAACCGACGAACTGGCAATCGTTACTGTGTTTCACCGGGATGAAACGTGATAAACGGATGGACACCAATTGGGGAACTTCCATCATGAAATTTTCCCAGTCAAGTTTGACCTCAGTTGGCAGAGGATCGTCCCAGCCGAGGCCTAATTTCCAAATATTTTGCAACATAAGCTTGGCCAAAAATATCACCGGTGTTAAATAACCTAGAGGATCGAAGATACGCGCAATTGCAGATAGAACACCACGTTTAGTGCACTGAGGACGTGGGGTGGTGATATTATATGAGAACTCATCTGACTGAGCATTCCACTGGACCCCTAACACCTTAAAAACACAATCTTCTCCCTTCGAAAGTGAAATAGACCTTTCATGAAACTTCTCTGGAACTGCCTTGAGCACACTCTCTGAATTGCTGGCCCACTTACGAAGCTCGAAATTACCCTTCATGAGTAAATCAATTAGTTGTTGTTGAAGGCTGAGGGCTTCATCGATACTTGATGCCCCAGTTATGATATCATCCATATATACGTCCTCGCGTAACACTTTGGACGCATGGATGAAATGATGACCTTCATCCAGAGTGAGTTGTTTAAGAACGCGAAGAGCCAAGTAGGGGGAGCAGGACATCCCGTAAGTCAAGGTGCACAATTCATATTCTTTAACGTCATCAGCAGGAT
This sequence comes from Aradus depressus, assembly GCA_963662175.1. Lineage (NCBI taxonomy): Eukaryota > Metazoa > Arthropoda > Insecta > Hemiptera > Aradidae > Aradus > Aradus depressus. The sequence goes on along the minus strand of OY759221.1, from coordinate 41,867,897 downwards.
CCGATCTCCAGTAAATATGTTGATAAAGACGATCCGGTTCATTGATAAGGATTTGGCGGTACATCTTACAGATATCCGTCACAAACACAATGCGATGAAGTCTAAAATTAAGCATGATGTCCGCAATATCAAGTTGAAGTTTCGGTCCAACAAAAAGATGTTGATTTAGAGAGCCGGTAGAAATCGACGACGACATGGACGCATCAAAGACCGCTCTCAACTTAGTTGTTGAGCTAGTCTCTTTTAAAATGCCATGATGGGGAATTATGTATTTCCCAGGAGAGGAAGCGATTTCCATGTGTCCCAGAGAGAGATACTCTTCCATAAAAGTGATATATTCCCGTCTCAATGTGGGATTTCTCAACAATTTCTTTTCCAAGTTGTAGAACCGCTTCAACGCTTGCGATCTTGAATCACTTAATAATGGTGAAGGAGATTTAAATGGAAGAGCAACAACGTACCTCCCTGAAGTCAAACGACGATGAGTCCGGGCAAAATGTTCTTCGCAAAGTTCCTCTTCCGGATCGGTCACAACTCCAATGCTAGGTTCCTCCAATTCCCAGAATCGTTCAAGTTGACGGTGAATAAAGGGAATCGTCGTGAGGGTCAAAACCGATGGCCTGGGAAAGGACTCAAAATCAACTGAATAGGCACCAGTAACAATCCAGCCAAGAGATGTTTTAATGATGGCTAAATCTGTACCGATAATAGGGATGGGTCTACCTTCCAATATTTTATAGTAAATATCGGCACCTAAAAGGCAGTCGATAGGACGAGGCAGTCCAAAATTCAAATCGGCTAATTTGATCGAAGGGTTAATTTTTCTGATTATAATTTCCGGAACTGCAATAGATGGAAGATCCGACGTTATTTTGGTGACAACTGTGGCGCGGACACCTAGTAGAGGGGCTTTACGATGAATAGATTTCATCTCAAAAAATGTAGTTCCTAAGGACGGAACACTAAGGTCCCCGACAGAACTTATCTGATGGGAATCATTCGCCACCGTCAAGCGGAGTCGCCGAGCACAGTCTGAAGTCACCAATGAGGATTGAGCTCCCGAATCAATGAGAGCACGAACGGGATGAAAACATCCTCGAACATCTGTTATGAAAACAGTAGCAGTACTAAGAAGTATTTGTTGAGCTGGAACATCAAAAGAATTACCACGAAAGGTAAGAATCGATTTCGAAGTTCCTGAAGGCGTCCCCATAGATGGAGGCCTAGTATCTTCAACGAGGGTGTTTGTTGAAAAATGAAGTAAGGAATGGTGAAGAGATTGGCAAATGAGACATCTAATTTTAAATTTGCATTCGTCGGTAGTATGACCAGAAGTTAAATGATATTTACATCCCTTGAAGGTTTTTACAAAGTGGAAGCGTTGCGACGGCGACAGATTCAAAAAATTGGGACATTTGGTCAAATCATGACCAGACAATTTACAGTATGGACACTTTAAAGTGCGCACATCCGATGGTTTCGAAGCTCTCTTGGTCGTCAAAAACACAGAAGAAGATTTATTATGGGTCTACGTTGCCTTCGGGCAAGACGACTTACCGGGTTTGCTGGAAGACAGCTTCAGAATTTGCTGTCTGTCTCTGACAAACTCCAGAAGATCGTTGCATCGCGGAAATTCTTCCTTAACATGCTTGGATTCGAACATTTCCCTTGTTCTCTGGTCCAGACATTGAATAGCAAGATGAAACAAGATAAATTCCGCTTCATGAGGAATTTTTAGAAGTTGAAAAGCTTCCATACTGTCACCCACATGAGATAAAAATAATTTATAATTATCGGAAACCTCTGGGTGAGATTTAAATGAGAGAAGTTTGTCCAAGAAGGCTGTAGCTAAGAAACGCTTCTTATCGTAGCGAGCCATCAAAGTCTTCCAGGCTAGGTCATAATTAGCCTCCGTCACAGGTATGGACTTTAAAAGGGATCGAGCCTCACCATTCAGACTAGAAATTAAATAATAAAATTTATCAGTTTTAGACAGTGTCGGTTCATCGTGAATTAAAGAAATGAAAACATCTTTGAAATGCGGCCAATCTGTCAATTCGCCTGAAAAATTTGGAATATTAATTTTTGGGAGGCGCGACCTGGTGTCGTTGATAACAGAAATATTTTGAATTGGAGTAGCTGCTCGTTCTCGAGCTGGCCTGGGAGGCGGACAAAGCTCCATATGAATCATAAGGATCTCATAGATATAACGTTTCGAGTTCGATAAAATCAAAGAATCTCTATCCGTAGGATAATCCTCGCCTTTCTGAGCATTTACAAAGTATGTTTCCAACGCTTCATTTGTAAAGTTTAATTCACTTCGAAGATTTGAAAGATCGGAGAACATCGCTTGAAATAGATTCGTTTGACTGTTATCTACCTTAGCTGCACGGCCTTGTTCTCGAATAGATTTAATATCTTGACATAAAGAATAAAGTTTGCGTCTTAATATTATTGTCCGAGAATCGGAGAAAGCAGCAACATTAACATCCGCTTCCTCACTTGCCATGATTAAAAGAAAATGAAAATTGAAAATGAAACGAAGTATTTCTAAGAAAATGAAATTAAAATAATAAATATATCTGAAGTTGAAATTAACAAAAGAAGCTAGAGTGAATATAAACAAACATTGAACCTTCTAGTAGAATCAAAACAAATACAAGAACCTAAATGAGTGCCACTGAAAATATTAGGTTGAAAAAATATATATTTATGTATTTTAACACAAGAAAATGATAGACTATAAACTATTTAAAAAATAGATTATAATATAAGAAGAGTCTATCAACATAAAAATAAAAATAGAAATCCACTGATTAATGGATAGAAGAATGTTATTTACCTTGTTATGACCTATTTCCAGATCATAATAATAACACCTGATTACTGTCATAAATGATAACACGAAGGTTATAGGCAGGTATGTGGTGCGCAATAACAAGAAAATAGCTAGATGTACAAAAATAGGATTAAATCCAAAGTAGGATTAGAATACATCTTTGAACAAAATTCAAATACATATTTTAGCAAATATATATGTTCCTGGCCGGAATCATCAAATTCTATGTTAATAAATAACATAGACTAGATTTTGAAAAATGATATAATTATATTTCATTTCAAATACAAGGGCCAGTCGGCGTAGTTAAAAGGAAAAACAAAAATAAACAAAGTTAACTCTCCTGATGTGGAGGGGTGAATGTGGAAGATGGGCTGATGAACTGATCTCCAAACAAGGCCGAGAAGATCTGGGAGTAGGCTGAGGACGCCGTCACACCAGATGAGCCAAGTACCAGACTTCAGAGGTCCACGGAAAGGCGATCCGGATTGACGAGAGAAGTTGGTGGCCTTGAGGAGTGCCCTAATGTCAACAGGCTGAAGGACCATGGAAGACTATCTGTCCAACACTGACCAGCGGTCATAACACGAACTATTCCCCACTCCCCCACATTCATAGGCTCCTCCCACAAATTGTTAATATGATGTAATATAAACATAAGAATAAATTACATGAGTAATATTGACCATAGTTATTATGATAATAATATTAATAATTATTAGAATAATTAATGGAAGAAAACTTAAGAAAAAATACCTCTACAAAAATCAAAAATTAATTAAATGTTGCGCTAACAGTCTGTCTGTGCGTGTTTGTGTCTGTGTTTATATTTGTATTATTTTTGCAATTAAAGGGTTAGAAAACTGAAAATTAAATTTCTGACAGATTACATATCTGTGGTCACAGGGAATAAATTGGTAAGTCTAAATTTGTAATTTTTCAAGGCAGCACTTTTTTACTTTTGCATTAGTCGTGTAAATCCAGTTTTTGGAATAAATAAATTAAGTTTGCATCATTATTAATCATAAACCTTCTAAATCTATAGGAGTGAATGAAAATGAATATTGTTAATCCTTTCTTGGATTTTCCCTTAGTTACCTAATCATTCCCCATCACTTATCTAATTATTGACCATACTTACCTAATTTTTATACACACTTAACTAATTATTAACCATACTTTTTTTAATACTCCTGAATGATGCCTCACTTAAGTTGAGCAAATTGATTTAGCCGAAAACACCCTCATCACTTGGAATAGTTGAATAAATGGTTAAATGCAGTTATCTTCTGAATGATTCCTCAAAGAAGTAGATTAAGTTGATTTAACCGAGAACATACACAATTTTAAGAGATACCAAGAAACCCACATCTTTATAATTCCTAAAGTATTAGAGTCCTGAGCTCTCAACTTCTTCACAATGCGCAGATGGCTTGGGAGATGATCACAGTACACTTAACTCATTTTTACCATTTTACGAATTAACTTATTCCCTGTGACCATAGATAAATTCTCTCTATACTATTTGCCTGTTATTAATCAATTGCCCACGCTAAGCCCCTCAAACTAGAATTTGAAGAGTGGGATGGCCGCCACTCTGTCACGGGGGCTTGTGTGAAGGTAGCTAGAGACATGACTCTGCCCGCTATGCCAATATAGATTCTTGTTTTTTTCTTATTTTTTTCCACCCTCTATGAAATAGTAGCTGACTCAGCCTGTATTCAAAAATTTTCATAAAAAAGAGAAAAAAAACTAGACGCCCGGATCATTCGCCTGTGAAAAAAGTATGAAAAAAAAAAACCAAAGGGGGAAATATCAGTCAATATCATTATCTCAGTCACAGTCTGGAAGGGAAACGGTCTTGTGTTCAGTTTATTTTCTGAGTTCGAATAGCTCTTGGCTTGAGATAACTTTAAATATGACACTGATCTATTTTTTTTACACCAAAAACATATATATCCCCAGCGCGAATTGATGAAATAAGTTGTTGCTCTCCCTCTAAAACCGATCGACTGATTTGGTTGAAAATCAATGGGTACATTATTATAGTGTATATTTCATTACATTGTTAGTTATTAGGGTTTTTTGTGTCAAACACTCCTTCCCCCCCCCCCCCCCCCCCTCTAATTGCCTCCTTTCCTTTGGCTGATTTAGCTGAAAATCAGTAGGTGTACTTCTGTATCTGTATATTTATATTCAACAAATTAATATATATATATATATATATAAATATATATAAAGGGCGCCGGTAGCTCAGTGGTATGCCGGACCGAGGCCCTTAGTTTATTTTATCTGGGAGGTAAAAGAAACTTAAGCCGTCCTTCGGATGGGACATTAGGCGATGGTCCCGAGCCCGTACGATGTCAGGTATTCGTTAAAGACACCTGTCCTAGGTGAATAAAAATTTAGGGTAGGCAAAATTTAGAACTTCCACAGAAGAGTCGGGATCATCTCCACCAGAATGACAAAAAAGCGCTCTGGTAGTAGGCGATATAACTGTAGTTGAAGCCCGGGCATGAGTCACAATAACAAGCAAAAATTTAGATTGTATTAAAAAAATTGGCAACTGGCTGCGGTACCCGGTGTTACACTGGAGAGTCACTCTTTTCTTTGCCATTTCCAGATGTCGAATTACGATTTTCTAATTAAATTCAAGTATTTTAGAAGGGTGGGGGGGAGGCAGGACTGGTGGCGTTATTATATTAATTTTTTGTGGATTTACTGTATTTTTTGGAATAAAGTATTTTTAATTTTTTAAACTAAAATGTTGAAGGGTTAGTAAGCCTCTCTTGTGTTTTTTTGTTCAGCTCATGTCCGTTCTTATTAAAGAGAAGTATCGGCCCTGACCTAGCGCGCCCGACCGTCTCTATCTTCAACTAAAATCTCCAGTTCCAATTTTTATAAGATTAGATAACTTACTTCTAAGATGAATACATTTATTGTACTTTAAATCTCTCAGACAGTACCCACAGTACCGTCAAAAAATACGTGTATACTTATTTGTAAAAATCAACGTAAATGAAGTCTTGTTTTCATCCGAATCTTACTTTAGGTTATAAGACACGAATCTCGATATTTTTAAATCATTTCTAGTTAGTTATTATGACTCATGCATGGGCTTTAACTAAAAAGTCATATCATCTACTACCAGAACGGTCATTCGTCGCTCTGGAGAACATGAGCCCGACTCCAGGGCCGGCCCTACCATAGGGCGAACGGAACCGTAGGGGGGGCTTCAGTAGTAAAGAAAAATAAAGAAAAAAAATATTTTTTTTCGCTTTTCGATATTTTGATTGCGAGCGTGTGGCTAGTATGGTATGTTAGTGACCTAATTAGTTAGTAAAATAATACAAATGAATGATCTCTTTATAAAAGTAATTTTTGTGATAAATAAATGTACCTTAATTCCTACATATTTTGTTTGTCATTCTACATCAACTGTTCCTGTAGGTACCTACTGTGAAGAGTACAGTGCCAACGAGCATGGCAGTTTTCAATGGACAAATTAGACAGAGACTTAGGATGTTGTCGAGATGTTCCAAGTTCCATGCTTGCACACAACTGGTATATATTAGGGGCAAGCAAGGGGGGCGCCAGAATTGGATCTCGCTCCATCCTAAAACTTGCCTCGTGCCGGCATTGCCCGACTCTACTGTAGAAGTCCTAAATTTTGCCTACTAGGTATGGGGTCTTTAACGAGTACCTGACATCGTACAGGCTCGGGACCATCGCTTAACGTCCAGTCCGAAGGACTACGTTCTCAAGGATGGGTTTTGGCTAATCTGTTTCGGTGATTTTGTGTTTCAAAGTTATTTAAATGTTGATGAATGTGTTGGATCAAGTAATCCTGCCTACCAGGCAGTTGCAGTGTTAAAGAGTTAGTCGCCGTAGTTAGATTATTTATCAAGACACAATTAGATTCAGAAGATGGAATTCTGTGAAATAATTCAGAGTTTATTATTATTAAAAATAATTTTGTTGGTTTTATTAATTTCTCCATAACTATTTGTGCACATATTTTTTGATGGTACTGTAACTCTTCACCTGTAACGATCTAGTCTTAAAAGGGAGAAAAAAAATCTGTAGATTGAAGAAAAGGTTAGGATTTTCGTTGAATCTGTGCCATCGGTCGTTCTCCATTGCCACTCATCGGTCTCATTGTTGACCTAATTAGCTCTGTTATTTGGTTCTTTTTCACTGAACTCAATTTTTACTTGACGACTGTCTTCATAAGAAAAGAACCAAAGACTGTATCACCTAAATTCACTTAGGATAATCACTCTAAAACTTACACAAACCCTTAAAGTTTCATCTAACTTAAATTGTGCCTACTCTAAAGTTTTAATTCCCTAGAGTAGTGGTCTTTAATAAGTACCTGACATCGTTCAGGCTTGGAACCATCGCTTAACGTGTCATCCGGAGGACGGCATGCTCATAGTTTTTTTTTTACTTTCTAGATAAAAAACCTAAGGGCCTCGGCCGGGTTTCGATCCCGCGATCTTGAGCTCAGTAGGCAAGCACGCTATCTCTGAGCCACCGGTCTAAATCTATTAACTAAATATTCCAATTCAAGTCCTCCTTCGCACCAGAGACGAACCAGATCCCTAACCATCTCTGCCTCCCCCATCCGTCACTCCTCTTCATGGCTTCCTTCAAATCCTCCTTCGCTTCAAAGACACACCAGATCTCGCCCTGCAGACCACTTCATTGCCTCCCATCGCTCCTCTGCCTTTCCTTGTTTTCCATCCTTAACTGTATTAGCTCTGTATTTATTTATTTCTCTCTTATTTACAAGTTTTTTCACTTATTTCTATTTATTCCCTTATTCACTTCAATTAATTTTATTTTAAACTTTGTATGAACATTTTGCCTTTCTTTTATAGTTTTTCACCACTAAAAGCCCTTATTCAATTTTTTTTTACTTCTTAGGGAATACTGATATTTTATTATATTTGTATTTATTAATTTCTTTTCTCTATCGATGTTTATATATTAATACTTAATTATTTACCCAGAATAAAATGTCTTCATTTCATATATTATTTCAACGGCTTCGAAATATCAAATTTAATTTTGTAATTATTTTCCCCGAATTTTTGTTTAAAATAATATCCCTCAGTTTCTGCTGCATATCCAAGGATAATAAAAGAATCATCTTATCGTTAAATTGTTCAAACCCATTCATTATTTTTTTTTAATTATAAATATAAAAATGTACAATTAAGTTCAAAAATTATTAGGAATGTGAAACAAAAAATCCTAATAATACGAGGTAAAAAAACTTTGAATTTATTTTTATATAGTGTACAGATTTTGGCTTATAAACAAACAACCCTGATAGCACAACCTTTTTCAATTGAATATCATCTGGCCTCAGAAATAAGAAACTTTACCTCTTATCAACAAGTTCTATGTTTTTATTTGTATTTCACTATCTATACATGCTGAAAGAATGTACGAGTTTGCGGAGGTTAACCGATATTTTTTGATTTGCAGATATCGAAGCGGAGTGTCAGGACGACTACATGAAGATCCGTATCGGTTTCAACGGATCCTTTGGGGGCCTCTTGTACTCTTCAGGCTACTCCTACGATCCAGACTGTGTCTATATCAATGGAACTGGCAGAGACTACTATGAGTTTTATATACAGTTGAACCGGTGCGGGACACTCGGCAAGAATTCCCGTCAGGAGGACGCTAGGAAGAACCCTGCTGTAAGTGTGCATCGCTCTTATGTAGCTTACATGCTGAAATATACGTCTGAGCGGCTTTAATGTCTGTACGTTATCTATACCCTTAATTCTGAGCTACTAAGAGCTTAAAATGAAACTTAAAAATATCCCACGTAAATCTGTAATTTTGATTTTTTTTCTAAATGTTTTTTGACGGCTATGAAAAATTAAAGAAAATAAGAACAAAATTCGACGATAAATCTCAGTACTTCCCCAGCGCGAATTAATCACACTTTTTGCTCTCCCTCAAAAACCAATCCGATTTTGTTGGAAATCAGTAGGTGTCTCATTCAGGGGCTTCTGAGTTCTCATACTAATGTTCTTGTTGATACTTTTACTTGTTACATCGACATTATTAGGGTTTTTGAGTTGAGCCCTTATCCTTGAGTCCTCCACCCTTTAGGCAGATTCCCCTGAAAATTATTAGGTGTCCTCCATATGGGGTTTTGGATTTACATATTACATTTCATCTCGATACACTCATTACTTGGGCAGTTATTGGGGTTTTTGAGTGAAGCCCCGTCCCCGGAGTATCGTAAACTTCCCTTATATTTAGCTGAAAATCGATGGGCGTCGTCCTTATGGGATTTCTGAAACATCGAGTATAAAATGTTGTCATTCTATTGGGAGATATCGTGTTCACAGACACAATAAAAGACGGACAATTTTTGTAACCAAGGGTCGGAAAACATGAAATATCAGTGAAAAATGAACATAAATTTATGTTGGATTACATAAGTTACCCCTCTAATTCGAATAGCTGGAGAAGTAAAATCCCTTTTCCTATGTTAGTATTCCAGGTTGATATAGCTGGAGAAGTAAAATCCCTTTTCCTATGTTAGTATTCCAGGTTGATATAGCTGGAGAAGTAAAATCCCTTTTCCTATGATTGTATTCCAGGTTGATATAGCTGGAGAAGTAAAATCCCTTTTCCTAGGTTAGTATTCCAGGTTGATATAGCTGGAGAAGTAAAATCCCTTTTCCTATGTTAGTATTCCAGGTTGATATAGCTGGAGAAGTAAAATCCCTTTTCCTATGTTAGTATTCCAGGTTGATATAGCTGGAGAAATAAAATCCCTTTTCCTATGATAGTATTCCACGTTGATATAGATGTAGAAGTAAAATCCCTTTTCCTAGGTTAGTATTCCAGGTTGATATAGCTGGAGAAGTAAAATCCCTTTTCCTAGGTTAGTATTCCAGGTTGATATAGCTGGAGAAGTAAAATCCCTTTTCCTATGTTAGTATTCCAGGTTGATATAGCTGGAGAAATAAAATCCCTTTTCCTATGATAGTATTCCAGGTTGATATAGATGTAGAAGTAAAATCCCTTTTCCTAGGTTAGTATTCCAGGTTGATATAGATGTAGAAGTAAAATCCCTTTTCCTAGGTTAGTATTCCAGGTTGATATAGCTGGAGAAGTAAAATCCCTTTTCCTATGTTAGTATTCCAGGTTGATATAGCTGGAGAAATAAAATCCCTTTTCCTATGATAGTATTCCACGTTGATATAGATGTAGAAGTAAAATCCCTTTTCCTAGGTTAGTATTCCAGGTTGATATAGCTGGAGAAGTAAAATCCCTTTTCCTAGGTTAGTATTCCAGGTTGATTTAAAAAGCGTTGTTCAAGTCATCCTGGCATAATTACTTTTAAAGACGTAGCTCCTATGGACAAAATTGAGAATATCTCAGCTATTCGTCAATTAAATAATAAGCTATTAAAACAAGCTATATCAGACACAGAACATGTAAAATTTCGAAAAAGGAACGCTTAAAATGTATTTTAGGTAATGCCAAAAATCACGAAAAACCGTGTTATAGGCAAGAAAAAGTTTAAAGTAAAAACAATTTGCAGCTACGACCTCTGTCCTTAACAGGGTTGTTTAATGATCAATAAAACAACAAAACCAACATATGTAGTTTAAAGCCACCGCACCAAACAAAAATTACAAAACAATATTTAATAATTTTTTTTTTTTTTTTTTTTAGAAAAATTTAATGTGGAATACAGTCACGGTCCAGTACAATCCTTTAATAGAAGAGGAGTGGGACGAACATTTCAAAGTTACCTGCGAATATGGCTACGACTTCTGGAAGACGGTGACATTTCCATTTCTCGACGTAGAGTAAGAGAAAAATTAATAACTAATTATTCTATTATTATTATTTCTGTTATAAAATAATAAGAAATATTGAAAATATAACATTATTTCAGAGTAGCCACAGGAAATCCGGTAGTCTTCACACTTTCACCGCCAGAGTGCTACATGGAAATTCGGTGAGTAACGATAATCTTATTGTTTATATAATGTATAAAAATTAAATAAAAAATTTACTGTTCAAATTGAAAACTGGATTATTCAAAGGTTAGATTTTTACAAAGAGAAGCATTTGAAAATTTATATTTTTACTTTCTTATACCTATAGAATAAGGAGTATTGTAATCGTGCGAAAGTCCGAGATCGAGGTTTCAACGGATTTTCACCTTTTGAAAATTTTTGCGATGAGGTCTGTCTGTGCAAATTTTCAAATAAAACTTGTAAAGAAAACTAAACACATTTTTATATGAAATATGATCGCAGGTCGCTCGATTTGCGAGATACATGCCGAAAACTCTCCTGATATGTCGTTATGAAACTCGTTTCTTTATATGCTTACTAAATTTATGCGAAAAGATTTAGTCTTAGCGAAAAAATGGCTCTTATCCAAAATTTTCCTTATTAAATTTTCAATTGCTAATAATAAAGAACCAATACGACCACTTTAACGTGTCTCAAATAATGTAAAATAAATGTCTATATGAAATAGTTCAAAGTTATGTTTAAATTGTAATAGTAATAAATTATAAAATATTTTTTCTATAATTGGTAGTTTTTAATGATAACTATCAACATTTATGTACAATTTCAGCTATCTTTATATATTTTTTTTTGTGTTCAAGAAGGCTATATTTTATTATCTAAAAGGTTTAAGTCCGGTCTGTGTTTACTAATAGAAATACAATGGTGCCATCTATTTGGCCCTTTCACAGCCTTAAGCTAGCAATCTCGCAGAGACCATCTTCGACTTTATATCAATATAGATCTGTAATAAGCGATCCTATCAACACAATATTTGAGGGTTTTACAAACCCTATCTCCAGAATAAATTTCGACATTACCTATAATCTAATTTATACGCGTGAAATGATATAAAAAAAGATTAATTTTGACACTATTTTTGAAAAGTAACATCCGTCATAGTATCGGAGTTAAATAGTTTGAAGTTTAATAATTCATTTTTTAGTGAGTTGTGTGATAAAACTGAAAGTTACGCTTCGAGAGTAAAAATTGACAATGGCTATCCTTCTTCTACTGAACATAAAATTAGAGATGTTTTTGCCAGAGATCGCAATGCTAGATTGCAATGCTATATACTTTGGACACATAGGAAGGACCTTTAACATAAGATACAGGGAACACCTCAGACAGCCTCCAATAACTCCACGTTCTACAGACATCTCACAGAAACAGAGCATCAACCCAAAGACCCACATAAACCCAACATACTACACTTGGCTTCTAAAGGAAGGGAGTTATCTCTGTTAGAAGCCATGGAAATCAACAAAGACACACATTACAAACTACTCAACGAACAAACTGATTTAAATCATTCCCCCCTCCTCAATTTGAATCTTCCAAGATAGACTTGGCTAACTATTATTATGCTCTGTTCACAATTTATAGTAATTATATAAATCTATATATTTTTTTTAAATTGTGATATAGATAATAGTTTATTATTGAGACTTAGTTAATAGGTTAATATGGAGATATAGTTAATATTGTGATATAGGTAATAGGTTCATATTGAGATATATTATTTAATTATTTTTCTGATTAAATTGTGATATTGTATGGTAGTTCCCTCCCCCCTCCCCCCCCCTCCCTGTTCTGTCCCCCTCCCTCACTCTTCCCCTCCTCCCCCCCTCTATCTTGACTTTTTTCAAAATATTACCACCAGTCATAAGTCTGTATCCTGTACACTTGACAATGCTCTAGCGAAATATATTGTCTTTTATATAAATATAGTGGAATTTTTTGACTCGTTCTAAGTGTTTTATTCAGTAGTATGCTCATAAAATGTATTGTCTGTTGATCTTAAATATTTTTCATTTCATTGCAGATATGGTTATGGTACGAACGGCAACAGGGTGGCTGGGCCTGTCCGGGTCGGGGACCCACTCACACTCATCATCTACATGAGGAGTAAATATGGTGAGTAGACGAGAGCTAGAGTAGTAATGGGGGCGAGGCGAGTAAAGTGACAAAGGTGAGTACTAGGAGGTAGGAAACTGCAAGCATGACCTTGAAAAGTCTGTTGTCACAAGTTGCTGCACTCGTCCAATGGGATGGGGGAAACTACAACTACATTTCATCATTTTTATCTCTTCTATAAAATAATTATTTTTAACTCGACGATTGATAACTGAAAGTTGTTGACAACTTTCATCCAGATCCAAAATAAACAATTTCAAATAAATGCTGACAAGGGAGGCTGGAATGCGCCTTAACGCCCATTGTAGCTTCTGAGTTTCACGAAAATCTATTTTTAGGAAGGTGGTTTAAAATGTCGTTCACCTATTACCTAAGTGATGAATTTTAAAAAAATAATAATTTTTATTTTGAAATTTCATTCTACTTTTTTTTAAATGCATTTTACTTTATATTTTTTTCAGATGGATTCGATATTGTAGTTAACGATTGCTACGCTCACAATGGAGCCAACAAGAGAATACAACTCATCGATCAATATGGGTTCGTTAACTATTATACACAATGATGAGACTTCTTTAAAACTGTACATATTGTAGATTTCACTAACAGGAAATTGAGTAGAGCTTGGATTAGATTCTAGTGGTGTTATTATGTGAGGGGATTAGAAGCAAAGGGATGTAAGTGACAATTCGGCTGAAATTGAGATATGTGTGTTAACATCTTCCTTGACACCTACCCTGACTACTGGCTAATGATCAGAACGATTGTTAGTACCAGTAATGCTGTTACTAGTGGAAAATACCTGGGTAATACCTCAATTTACGATGTTACTATAACTTAGAAGGTAATTATCTCGAAATGACATTTTTGTCACTTACTTCCCTTTGCTTCTAACCCTCATGTGTAGTGCCTTTTTGTGCGCGTTCATTATGGAGACGGCTCAAAAGGAGAGTCGTTGCTCGGCTCGGATTGTAGACCTTACAGAAAGTTCAGTTTCAATATGACTAATAATAATACATGCAATCTTTTAGTCTGTATGAGTTCTGTATATAACGAATAAAAGAGATTTGAGTCAGTCAGTCAGCTGTTCTATGGATTGAGTTAGAAAAAGTTAGAGACATATGGAAGAAAAAGTGCTTATTTTGGCCTGAAACTCCATCGATGTACTAATAGATTATATTAGTTAATAAATAAATTAACCTTGAGGACGGCGTTCTTCAGATGCGACGTTAAGTGATGGTTCCGAGCCTGTGCGATGTCAGGTACTCGTTAAAGAACTCAACCCTACCCTAGGAAACAAAACGTGAGTAGGCAAAATTTAGGACTTTCACAGCAACGAAAGTGCTCTCTGGTAGTAGGCGATATGCCCTCGTTGTTAAAGCCCGAGCATGAACAATAACTAAATAACCCAGCTTTATTATTACAAGTCAAAATCAAAGTTGGTAGTTTCTATGCCAATTTTCTATTAATAGATAAGATTTGTGAATTACATTATTTTTGATTTGTGTAAACAACGCAGAAAGAAACTGAACATTTTTGTGAATTGGGGAGATAGGTAATAAAAAATTGCATAATTTACCGTAAATCATTTTTTTGGTGTCGTTCTATTTTTCTTCTCTTAAATATATTTAACTAGAATTGAAGGAATAATGATAATAAGTAGGTAAAGTGTTCACACACACGCAGACACAATATTATCCTTAAAGCAAACAAAATTATGATAACAACCATAAATTGATTAAACCAATCGCAAACAAAATTGTAACATTTAAGAAAATGGTAAACAGTCAATAAATCTCCGAATAATAAACTGAATAATGGCATAGTCAACTGAATAAAAAACAAAACAAAATAAGAAAATTATTGAACAGTTTTATTTTAAGCATTTTTTTCTAACCTATAAATTTAAAGTATTAGTTATCATTGTTAGTTCCTAGTTTAATATTACTTTTATTCGTTATATACAGAACTCCTACAGACTAAAAGATTGCATGAATTATTATATCGATATATTATAAATATCGATGTGACTCTATATTGACTGTTGACAGATGTCCCGTGGATGATAAGCTGATCTCTCGGTTTCGTGGCTCTTGGTCAGAGGCTGGTGTCTTCGAAACCCAAGTGTTCGCCTACATGAAGACATTCAGGTTCACAGGATCGCCAGCGTTGTATATTGAGTGTGACGTCAGGATGTGTCATGGTCGCTGTCCTGTAAGTATATGAGTATCAAGTCATTCAGGAAGGGGGTACCTAAACGTTTCTCCATCTAAACTCGTTTCTTTATTGCCAATTTAGCTGAAAATCATATCCAACCACTCAGCCACTTCTCAACCCTCATATCATATTTCATTATATTGTCAGTTAAAACTTTCTGACCCCCTCACCTTTTTACTTCGACCGCTTCTACCTAAAATAGATCTATGTCGTACTAATTTGATGTCGATACATTCATACTTTGGTTTACAAATTTTGGCCTCTTTATTTGAGAACACAGAACATGAGAGTAACCGATTTTTCTCATACATAAAGATAGATAGATTATAAAATAAAAATTAACTGAAGTATTTTTTACTTTCCTTTCTTAGTACTGTAATAATTAGCAACAGGCCTTATGGTGACCATCAAGCTTTCTAAAGGTTGCCACCCTGCTTTAAATAATCACTATTAAACCGCCATGGTGCAGGAAGGAGCCACAGAAGCCTATAGTACAGTCAGTGTACTAAAAGTGCCTCAAATATTTTTGTTCTGATTTATGTAGTCAATAGATCCTTTTGATACACATAACAAACAGAACCAAAAAAAAAAAACCAAAAAAAAACTATAGACATCGCTGTATGACCGCAAAAGTTTTTAGACATTTTAATAATGCTAAATTTTGACAGCACCTACAGACATCATTCTGATGTCTTAATATTACTTCCTGAGGGCGCCGGTAGCTCAGTGGTATGCGAGCTTGTCTTCTGAGCACAAGATCGTGGGTTCGAAACCCGACCGAGGCCCTTAGTTAATTTTATCTGGGAGGTAAAATAAACTTAGGCATGGCGTCCTTCGGATGGGACGTTAAGCGATCCCGAGCCTGTACGATGTCAGGTACTCGTTAAAGACCCCTACCCTAGGTGAATAAGAATTTAGGGTAGGCAAAATTTAGGACTCCCATAGTAGAGTCGGGCTCATGTCCACCATAATGACGAAAGAGCGCTCTGGTAGTAGGCGATATGACCTCGTAGTTTAAGCCCGGGCATGAGTCATAAAACCTAACCTGATATTACTTCCGCAGCGGTACAAAGTCCAGGGGACGTTATGTAATTCGATGTTTAGTTTTCACTGGAATTCCATGAGTTCTGTCCCCTGTTTTCATAAATGAAAAAAAAAAAAAAAAAAAATGTTCCACCAATCTGTGTGTATTTTTATGAACAACGATAATTCCCGTTAGAAATATAATGACACTAAATTTTATATGTGTGTTGTTCAGATCTTCATAATGACGACACCTTTGATTTTCAGCCAAATTGGTTGAAGAGCACAAAAACCTTAATTCTAAATTCTGGGGGTATTGAGGGTCAGTCAATGAAGAAAACACTCATTTTTTTTTGAACTTTTGAAAAATCCATGAAAAAATTGGGTTAAGAGGAAAAATTACTTCCAAATGGCTATTTAAGCCTATTTTCGATGAGGTTTCAGAAATTGAAAAATCTTGACATGAGCTACAACTTTGGTCATTTGCCAAATGTTGACTTCTCGAACCGATTTTGAATAATTTTTATTGCTGCATAAAAAATCTTTGATTTATATAAATAATGTTTTCAATTTTGAGTGCATTCTAAAGCTTGAGCTTTATGTTTAATGTAATTTGTATAAAGTGTGTACATTTCTTGGTTTCGGAGTTTTCGAAGTATAAATGCTTACTTTGGCTTTCGAGGTTTTCTTCGAACCTTTTATTATTTTTCTCCAACAATAACATCTAGTCTACTCATATGGGGATTGTCCTGTGAAGATAAGCTTTCTTATTTCCACAGTTCAGTAAAAAGTTTCAATTTTTTTTTTTTTTTTTTTTTTCAAAAATTTAATTATACAATATATAACGATATAATTTTTCAGAGTCAGCCGTGCCACTGGAGAAACGCCAAAAGTATCAGCAAGAGATCAGTGGTGGATGCGCCAGCCATAGGAAACATTTCGCAGAACATCTCTTTGTTCCAAAGTCTGAGGGTCCTCCAGGAGGGACCTGAGGAGTCAGCACTCACCAACAGTAAGTTGTCCGAGTACATTTGTTGCCATCTAGTGGAAAAACAAACAATGTGTTCAACATTTATATTGTCTAATTACACACACCAAAAAAAAAAATATATATATATATATAACAAAGTTCCAATTATACACAAATATCATCGCGGAATTGGTCAAAATGTATTCAGGGGATCTTGAAACCTGAAAATTCGTTGAAAGCAACACACAAGTATAAAAAAGTAAGAATAATAACGATATTTAATAAATATTGGATAATTTGAAGTTTTGAAAATGCCTGAAAAGGCGAAACGTAAACAATTTTTAAAAAATAAAAGATTTGAGAGACCGCAAAACATGATAGCGTTAAACTTTCTTCAAGAAAACTAATTTAACATTTCTTATTGTACTCCATAAACATATATACATATGGTGTTTCGGATTACGTCGTCGACTGCACAAAGTTCAACAGTAGCTTCTAAGTTTACTTGGTGGGAATATTTATATATTCTGAGATTACCTGAGGTTGTAAATCCTCCACCAAATAAATTAATAAAACAGCATAGGCATAGAAGGAAAGTACAACTGTCCTAAGGGAAAAATCTAACTGTGAAAATATTTGGTTTAAAAAGTTCAAAAAATAATAGCAATGTAAAAAACATAATAAAAAAATCATAATAATACAAGATAAAAAGAAAATAATTAAATCAACTAAAGAATTTGTATGCATAATAAAGTGCATTTTATACATAATAAATAAATGAAACAATGACAATACAGAATGATATAGCAGTAATAAGAGAAAAAAAGAAGAAAAGCAATTAAAATAAATAAATGTGTACATTGTATGTACCTATAATAAATAAATATGGACTATATTATATTAAAATAAATAAATGTGTACATTGTATGTACCTATAATAAATAAATATGGACTATATTATATTAAAATAAATAAATGTGTACATTGTATGTACCTATAATAAATAAATATGGACTATATTATATTAAAATAAATAAATGTGTACATTGTATGTACCTATAATAAATAAATATGGACTATATTATATTAAAATAAATAAATGTGTACATTGTATGTACCTATAATAAATAAATATGGACTATATTATATTAAAATAAATAAATGTGTACATTGTATGTACCTATAATAAATAAATATGGACTATATTATATTAAAATAAATAAATTTGTACATTGTATGTACCTATAATAAATAAATATGGACTATATTATATTAAAATAAATAAATGTGTACATTGTATGTACCTATAATAAATAAATATGGACTATATTATATTGGTGGGTAAAAATGTATCAATCAAACAATACATAAAATTAATGGCGTTAACATAGAAGAGAATTTGTAATGTTTGGTCGTTCTCACTTCTCACTTTACCTTAGTCTATTAATTTCTATTTGCACTCAGCTATCTCACAAAGATGGAGGTACTTCGTGCTGACGATGGCGTAATACGACACCGGTACACTGAATGTATATATGTTTTGTGGAATTAGACAATATAAATGTAAATTAAATATATTTTTCGCTTTTATTTGTTTTTAAGAGTAAGTTGGCTTGTGTATGTTCAAAGTAGGGGTTAGTTAGAGTTGATAAGGTTGTCAGAAAGAACGGAGGAAATGAAGAGAGGATGTTTTCGTAATGCTTCATGACTCACTTCCTATGTCGTCAGTGAGAATGAAAGCTTATGTAATTTTCTATTTCGCTTATAGAATGTTAAGCAAATTTCCTTCGAACATTGTTACACTTATGTTAGTTATTATGACTCATGCCCGGGCTTAAACGAGGTCAAATCGCCCTGGTAGTCCAGAGAGCTCTTTCGTCACTCTGGGAAGTCCTAAATTTTTCCTACCCTAAATTTCTATTCACCTAGGGTAGAGGTTTAGATGCTTTAACGAGTACCTGTCTTCATACAGGCTCGGGACCATCGCTTAACGTTCCATCCGAAGGACGGCATGCTTAAGTTTATTTTACGTCCCAGATAAAATAAACTAAGGGCCTCAGCCGGTTTTCGAACCCACGATCTTGAGCTCAGAGGGCAAGCACGCATACCACTGAGCTACTTCGTTACAAAATGGATTGGTTTGTGTTTTGGGAATTATTCATGTAAAACATAGTTACATTTTTTCTACAAATTTTATTCACGTTTCCTAAAAAAAAAAAGATACAATTAATTACGTTTTAGAGAGAAATTGAAAAAAATAAATTAATCGTCCTTGGAATAGGACGTTAAGCGATGTTCCCAAGTCAGTTCGATGTCAGGTACTCTTTAAATACCCCTGACAAAGCAACCATATAAGATATGGACGAATAACTGCGATTACTTAGACAAGGAACATACTCCAAAGTCGTCCATGTTCGGCTAGCCTCGCTTTGGACATACTCGTACTCCTCTTTACTCGCGGATAGTGTGGAACTGGCATAGTATGAGAAAGGTATTGTTGCATTGCCCTTCATCGACCCTAAGGGCGCAAGTAGCTGAGAGATAACGTGCTTGCCTACTGAGCTCAAGATAGCCCTTAGGTTTTTTATCTGGGAGGTGTGAAAAAACCTTCAGCAAACCTTCCTTCGGATGGAACGTTAAACGATGGTCCCGAGCCTGTACGATGTCAGATACTCTTTAAAGATTCTTACACACTTCGTAGTTTAAGCCCGGACATGAGTCATAATAACAAACTAACTCTATTCTGTGTCGGATAGACTTTTAAATCTATGAAATTATTAAGCACAATGTGATGAAAGTTGATAATTGTTATACACTATTCATTATTTCACTCATCAATTTATTGTTTTGTTTGTCTGTAGCCTCGCTGCCGAGAGGAGGAGCCGGAGGGAGCAACGTGTGTCTGCGGAGTGGTCTGGTGGCATCGCTGACGGCGGCCATTGCCACCGTTGTCACGATGCTTGCCATCGCTCTGGCTGCCATGTGCTGTCGAGTTCGACGACTCTCCAAACAGCCCCTTCTCACAGCGTCTCAACTCTCCAACCGACCTCGCTGCTTCATCAACCTCAAATGATCCCTTCAATCAACCCATCAATCCTTTCTCAAAACCAAAAAAATATATATTTATTTAACAAAAATAGATTACGCGCTTTCTTCAAAAGGAATAGAATACCACCTTCGGAGAGCGAGATTTTATATCGCATTATCACATTTAAAAAAATTGTGTGGAAGATGTCCACATGTAAAAAAAAATGAAGGTTAACTCGCTCTGTGTCATGATGGTGGGGGTGCTGAGGCAGAACGAGCCATAAATGTGATACAATTTTGAAATTTTATTTCCTACTAGTGACTGTTACTGGTAATTGTTGCCGGTAACAAATAGCAGTATCTGTTACCTGGTTTTATCTCCAACCTTTACCTCGCTAGGTCTATCACTGATACCAGTGAGGGCTGAAAACTCGTAATAAGTCTGAAAGACAAAATACTCGTAGGAAAAACAATACATAATCTCGCTATAAAAAAATAAATAAATTTAAAATACAATTTTCCCTTTTTTCTTTCATCAGAATTCTAAAATATTAGGTTGATAAAACTGTTATTTACGTTGGAAAGCATGAATAAAACTATAAATAACCTTTTTTTTTTTAAACATATTCTATAGAAGTTAAAGTGTTCTCTTTAATTGAAGCTGGTCCAGGTTCATTAGTAGCCGAGATAAGCCTTTCAGCCGTCCATAGTAGCATCTTACCTCTTAACGAATCGCTTCTGTCATTTAATAAATTTAGAGTTTTCCATTTACCGTCTTTGTCAGAAGCAAATTTTCTTGCCATGAAGAAAAGATAAATATTTTTAAAAAAAATTGAATTCCAACTATACATGATGTTTTCCGTTTATTTATTTTTCTGGGGTCTAAAACGTGTAATAATTCTCCAGGGTCCAAATAAATAATCCGTTTTAAAGATGTCACTTAGATCACTTAGATTCTAACCCCGTCAATTGACATTCCTTACTCAAATAATTCATGTACAATTAAATTAAATGTCCACCTTTTAGTTAGATAGGTTACATATCTACATTGAACATTCAATATCCTTCGCGCGTAAAAAATTAAATAAATACAAATAGAATTAAAAAAAAAAAAAAAAAAAAATGTTTTAAACATGGAAAATAATTAAATTATTTTTCGAACTGAATTACTTTTGTATATAGTTTTATATTTAAATCTTTCTTTTTCTTTCTCAAAATCGTACTATGATTTAATAGAAAAAAAAAAAAACATTCTTCGCGACTAAGTATTTTATTTTGTTAAAATATTATATTTTTAGAAAACTATAAATAGACTATTGTAAATTAATACAATTTGATATTATACTTTGTGACTGAGATTTACTTGGATCAACTTTCTGTGTAGGCATTGTCACACATGTCAGTCCAGTTGAAATATTTAATTAATACCCTACTCACATATTAAAGTCCTTAAAATATCTAACAATATACACAGTAATTATGCCATTACAAGAAATTTTAATATATGATTTAAAAATAATAATAATACAGTGTAAACTCCATTTAACGCCACTCGATTTAACGGCAAACTCCCTAAAACATCGAAATTACTTGAATCTGGTGGGTTTACCTTGTTGTCCATACAATGATACACTCTATATAGCATCACGCCCACTCTAAATAACGACAACAATACGTCATTACTAAGCAATAAACAGTACTTTCAAGTTGCCCAAATTAATAAGAACTGCAGCTGTGTAAGTTGTTTTGATTCTTATTTTGTTGCTTTATTGTCTAGCACGTATTACCTCGACTGTCGGCATCACGCGTACCGAAGATTCTAAGATATTCGTTCTTTTGTTTGTTGTGATTACCTTGCACGTGTTTACATCGGCTGCTAGACTTTTTGTATAACCAAGTTGATCCCACAGTATCCCAAGATATGAATAAAATACAATTAAAATACTGGAGCAGCAAAAAACGTCAGACAAAGATAACAGACTATACGCAATAAGCGTTGTTATTTGTATTAATATTAATCTTTGTTGTTATATTTAATTAGTAAATACATATTATAATAGTAAAATACTATTAAATGTAATGTAATATGTAGGTAATGATTTTTCTTCTCTTCATTTCACGACAACTCTCAATAACGCCATAAAATGCGCAGTCCCTTAAGTGTCGCTATATAGAGTTTACTCTCATATTTGTTTTACATTGTTGAAATATTGAAGTATAATGTATAATTCAGTAGGTACCTACCTATATAAAGAGTTCGATTATGATAATTTATTAATTTTTTTATTGTCTTTTTAATAATAATAAATGTAAAAGTTGATTCGTAAATCAAGTCACAATGAAAGGAGTATCAGAAAATAATAAAATAAATCCTTATATTCCAATATTTTTTTAAAATATATATTTCTACAAAAAAATGTAATATATTAAGTATATAATAGGTGATGAAGGTATTTATTTATTAAATGCATCCAAAAACCAGCCATGGACAAACCTCTATCTAATGTGAATTATTTTTTACAAAAATAACAAAAAAAAAAATGAACTTACCTCAAAATGCCTTATATAGGGGTTTGGCTCATTGGCCTTTAGTATACACTGAGATAGCAGATTGGGTAGAACAGCTTTGAGACAAGTAGAACAGTGCCATTTGTAAGGTTTTTGGGCATATTCAATATACGGGAACAAGGTCGGGTCATATGTAAATACAATAGCTTACGTTAATTAATTCTATGATTAATTTTTTTTTTTAATGAGTACAGTGTAAAATGTGTTTGTAAAATGTGGGTGAGGGAAACAGGGGTGTACAGTACATCTATCTCATAAGTAAATAGCAAATATATATTTATAAATGACATTATATAATTATATTTAACAATTAATAATTTTACTTGTTACTATTAAAAGATGCAGAAAAACTGCAACAAATTGGAAAATTTAAACCAAAGAGGATTATATTCAATGTTAATAATGATTAACAGATTCGACAGTATCTTTTCAATGTAGAAGGGATTCGAGGTTCTGTCGTGTAGATGAAAAATTCAAACCAACGTTTAGAAAACTATTTTATTACTACTTTCAAAATTTGTATTTATTTTTATTATTTATTTATTTATGTTTGAAAAATTGTTTCCATCTCTTCTTCACATTATTATTATTAAGTTTCTGGTTATATTGTTCATAATGACTAATTTGTTTGTTTGTATTCTGTAGGCCCTGAAGAAGGAAATAAATAGTTTTCGAAACGTTGGCCAAATTTTGAATTTTTCATTTACACGACAGAATCTCGAATTCCTTCTACAATCAATGTTAAGTTCTGATCATTATGAGTGTTGCAGGAAGTAAATTGTACATTTTTTTTTTTTAATTTCAAATCCTACGTTTTACTCTTAAATATAAAAACAATTTATCTCATTTGCCTAAAAGTGTAGCAAAAACAATGGCCATTCATACACAATATTTATGTTGTATTTACTTTCTAATATGACAATATTTGTCTTGTGTAATCAAATCAACATTATAACGACAAAATACTAAAAGCCGAATTCAATTAAGTTTGGTTTCAGTAAAATATTGTTCAGTTGCAAGTGATTGACAAAAGAGTCAATAATTGCATTTTCAAAATAAAATTTAGTATTTTGTTACTGATAAATCCACTGTATGTATTAATTGTTATTCAATTGTATCGCTGTAAGGAGATTTTGATTGTATAATAATATATATTTGACAGCTATATTATTTATTAATTGTTTGTGTTCAAAACATACTTAAACCAGAGACATTTCGGGCATAATATATTATACTCCACCATCAGTATTTCATTCATTTGTACTTTCTGTAAATTTTCTTACTGACAGAGGCTCATAAGCTCATAAAACAAATCACAAGATATATAAAAAAGAAAATATATATATATATATATACAAATAGAGAAACAACTAATGAGATACTTATGATGGGAGTGTATGCCCGAAACTTCTGTGTTTTAGTATGTTTTGAACACAAAAAATAAATGAGAAGAATA
Source organism: Aradus depressus (assembly GCA_963662175.1). NCBI lineage: Eukaryota > Metazoa > Arthropoda > Insecta > Hemiptera > Aradidae > Aradus > Aradus depressus. The sequence goes on along the minus strand of OY759221.1, from coordinate 41,843,814 downwards.
ATAGAGCTGCCAAATATATAAATATATTTTTGTCCTGTGAAAGTACAATTTGAAATTCACCACAAAACTGGTCGTATTGTGCCCAAAAGCCTCACAAATGTTGCCAACCAATTCGTCTCAAGTGTGGTGCTTGCTCGAGCCCTGCCTTCGCTGTCCAGTGTGTATAAAAGATCAGTGTTTAGCCATGGTGTGGATATAAATATATATTTATAATTTAATTGAAATTTTATACAACTTAGACTTAATTAGTGTTTAGATGAATCCATGCGATTGTATGTATGTATCTTTTATAAGGAAGTAAATAAACAAAATCTGTAAGAAATTTGTTTCTATATGTTACCTTTTGTATACCAATAATAATGAATATGTATATTTTACCAACTGGGGAGTATGCCTTACCAGGAGAGGTATAGACTAGGAAAAACGTGAACCTCTCAACTGTAAACTCTTTACTTATTATCCAAATTCATGCTAAGTACACTCAATTCTAGGATGCGCAGAGACAAGAATAATATACAGAGATTTTATACACAGACGTTGTGACGAAGGATAGACTTTCGGGCATACTATTGAAAGGGCTGAAGGGACTAAGCATCCAATATTCTTATCCCTTCCCTGTTAGCTCAACTCTGGGGGGGTCCCTAAAGTAGAGAGGGGGTCTTGTAACGAGTCTTAACGTCCCATCCAAAGGACGGCTTGCTTAAGGTTTTTTCACCTCCCAGATAAAAAAAAAAAACCAAAGGCCTCTCGGCTGGATTTCGAACCCGCGATCTTGAGCTCAATAGACCAGCATGCTACCGGGGCTCTCCCTCAAAGTGACGAACATTAATAGGACTTGAAATAGTTCTACAACATGTCACTATATGTCGCTGGAAGCTTCAAACCACCTACCAGCAGATGTCAGAATCATTAAAATGCTTATATATTTATTTATTCATCAAGTTATGGAAAATTATGAAACTTGTTTCTCGCAATTTTGCAAAGAGTAAACGGAAATTTGAAGTTAGTCGATGGCCAATTGTACATAATGTGTACTAGATATTACTATTATCTTAAATGTACATAGATGATTAAGTCTGGGAGCAATAGAGATAGACAACTTTTAAATACATATTTTATTTTATACACAAAATAAATACATTCTATACAATACATTGTTTAATACACTTTTATAATAAATAATACACTCTTATGTACATAAGACACATTAGAGACCTAAATACATAGTCATATAATTTATAAATTAAATTAAAGATCTTCATAGTGATAATGCAGTACAGAATTGTGAAATATATGAAAAGACTGGGGCCTTCTAGAACAATCATAAGCCTGCAATATACACTATATTGTCTTTCAAACTTTCTTTAACCTGGGGTGCAGGGCCGTATTTATGCGCATGCTATCTAGGCTGCAGCCTCTATAGGCCCGCACCACAAAGAAAAACTAAAAAATATAACAAACTTAATTAAACAAAAAATTAATTTTGGAAGATACAACGAAGTAAAGAAAAGAAAAATAACAACTGTTGTAAAATGTGTTATATTGAAATGTATAAGGTAAACGAGAGGGCAAATCATAATAAAACTGTTTTTTTTTTTTTTTATTTTAAACTATTAGTTACGAAAATAAATATATTATTGAATTTTTCAACGTCATCGTCATCAAAACTTAACAAATTAATCATTTTATCGGAGATTACATTATAGTGTGAAATACATTTATTGATCAATTTGTTTCTGTATTGGTTTAACATTGGACAAGTTATGAGAAGATGGAGTATCATTATCACTGTTACAAAGTGGACAGAGTCCACAATATATATATATATATATAGCTAAATTTCAGCTTGACTATATACTATATATATATTTGGAAATAAAAATACATGTACAGTAGGGTGGAACGAAAAAATCACCTTTTGATTTTTAATTTGGAATAGCGCGGAAAAGTTGCCTTTTAGTGTAGATAAGATAAATTAAAAATATGAAAAATATTGGAGTACGTCTTGAGGTGCCGCAGGGACCAGTTTAATGTGGCAATGAAGTAGAAACAAACATTTTGCAGCTGTAACATTTGTAATCATTAAGGATACAGAAGTAAGAAATACAAAATTTGACATTACAAAATATTTTTTTATTTTTATTATATTTTATAATTAATAATTTTTTCAAATTCTAATTTAAATACATGTATTTAAAACCATCTTTTGTAACATTATATGTACGAGAAATTCATAGAAAATAATTTATCAAAGTTTACAATTTTTCAATTTTTTACAAACTTTAAGCTCTTTGCGGCACCTCAAGATGTTGTAGTATTGCAACCATTTTTTTTTTTATTCTTTTTGAACTTAAAAGGCAACTTTTCTCCACTATTACCAAACTAATAACTAAAAAAAATTTTAGAAGGCCATTTTCGTTCCACCCTAATGTACAGTTAACATACTGTTTCTAGAAGTATTCGTTCTTCTACAATCGTTGGAAACAGTAGATTATTATATAAATATATTGATATCAATTGTAAACTCTATATGTTTAAATAACTTATAATAGCATGTAACATTTGTGTAACGTTAATCAATTATTTTCTTTCACATATTTGAATGAAAAAAAAAAAAAAAAAAAAATGTTCTTCCACACAGATGGAGGTTAGTTAAGATTATTAACAATATATAAAAAAAAATTTTTTTCTTTCATTTAAATATCTGAAAGAAAATACTTGATGAAAATAACTTACATAATATATAATAATAATAAATAATACAGGATATATAAATATAAAATGTAAATAAAATACAGGTACAGTTAACGTACTCTTTCTAGAAATTTTTGCTCTTCTACAATCGTTGTAAACAATAGAAAATATATTGACAGCAATTATAAACGCTATATGTTTAAATAATTTATAATAGCGTGTAACATTTGTATATTTTAATCAATTATTTTCTACAAATAATATGTCATATTTGGATGAAAGGAAAAATGTTTTATTTCCTGTCCAATAACTAGGTCAAACCAAACATTATCTAAAGCCGCCTTTCCCAAAGTGGGCGATAACGCCCCCTTGTGGGCGCTGCAGGCCTGAAGGGGGGCGGTGGTGGCGTTGTTGTGTAGAGGCTTAAGGCCCCCATCCACGTACGACCAAATCGTCAGATATGTCAAAAAATATTCCGATCGTCAGATAAATCGACTGTGTGTGGCATGATTGTTTGCGATTTTAATTATCTTCAGATCATAAAATGATTGTTGACATTTTCAAGAGATCATCAGATGCGATCTATCGATTGTCCGATACATCGCAAGTGTAGGTCGATATCGTCAGATCTGATAAGCAGTTGAACTGAAACCATAACTGCATGGTTTCGTGAATTTTTTAGTAAAAGTACTAGTGTGCTCTGTGTTTTTCTTTAAAACTTGAAATAGTTTATGGTGTCTTTTAAAATGACAAATTGGTCAAAAGATTTCATGCTACAATTTATAAACTTATTTCGTCAACATGAATGCCTTTGGAAAATAAAATCTAAAGAACACTCTAACCGGCAGAAGCGGGATGCAGCGTATGACATTCTCATAGACTTGGTAAAAACCGTTGATTCCGATGTTGATAAAAATGCAATAAAAAACAAAATTAATAATATCAGAACGGTTTTTCGAAAAGAATATAAAAAAGTTATTAATTCAGAGAAGTCAGGCGCAGGAACGGATGAAGTTTATGAACCAAAGCTATGGTATTACCATCATCTTTTGTTCCTGAGAGATCAAGAGGGTACTTTGGAAGGAAACAGTTCAATAAATTTGGTAAGAAAATAAATAACTATTTATTTTTTATTAATACAAAATAACTGAAATTAGATACTTAATTGTATATGTATTTGTTTGCCTTCAACTTTAATATATGAATTGTTCTTGCCATGCAACACTGCCAACCCCATTGAAGTAGGTCAAAAATTGTTCCCTCACAGCTTTTGCACTGTTTGTCGGCATAGTTCTAGTTACTTGAAGTCCTGTGAGTTCAGACCTCAACCCTTCAGTGATTGAGCCACTTTCAAAGTCTTCCATATCCATGGCATCAGCAGGAGTATATGTGTCTGGGCTGTTACGTCTTAAAAAATTATGTAAGGCACAACATGCAAGCACAATAACTTCTATATTTTCTAAGCATAAATTTATAGGTGTTTTTAGGACTCGGAATCTGTTGACTAGTATTCCAAACACATTCTCTATTATTCTTCTTGCTCGACTTACTCGGTAATTGTATATCTTTTTCTCCTTAGGAACGTTATAACCACTGTATGGTTTTATGAAATCATTTCTCAAGCAAAACGCATCGTCCCCAATAAATACATGTGGTAATTTATGGCCTTTGATATTTGAGGGTGGAGGTATATTTAAAGTTCCACTTTCCAACAAACGATAGAAATCTGTATTTTGTAGTACTCCTCCATCAGAGACTCTGCCATTTGTTCCGAAATGAAAATAAATAAATTCGTAGTTAGCATTGGCGATCCCTAAAAGTACTTGACTATGAAACTTTTTATAATTAAAAAAGTACGATCCAGCACCGGGTGGAGGGGTAATAGCAATATGTTTTCCGTCAACCGCTCCTAGGCAATTAGGGAAGTTCCACCTTACTTCAAACACTTTGGCAATGCCCCTCCACTCTTCTTCAGTTGTAGGAAACTAAAACAATAAAGAAAATAAATGATTAAGTATAATTGTTGTTAACTATAAAGTAAATTATTATTACCATTATGAATAATATATCATTAATTATCATGTTTTATTTTAGGGGTCCGAAGATAGTGAACAATCAGGTCATTCCCAAGATTACAATGAGGAAAGAACCGAAATAATGGATGAAACAACATCGGAATCGGAAGTTACACCCGATAGGGAACCTGCATTTAAGGTCCCTAAAAATTTTAAAAGGAAAAATAGTGCTACAGTCGAATCTTCTTTAACAGCTATAACAGAAAAACTGACACAATCAAGACCAGAAGATGAATTTGACGTGCTTGGGAAATCGGTCGCGTTTAAGCTACGTTCATTGACAAGGGAGCAGCGTATTTTTACCGAAAAACTTATAAATGATACCTTTTATCATGCACAACTAGGCACTTTATGCCGAGAGTGTTGCATTTCTTGCCAGCAGCCAGAGCAAATTTATTATGCTGTCGAAAATGGTAATGCTTCGACTGATTGAGTAAATAAATATCAGTTTTTATAAGTCTGATTGAGTAAATAAATATTAATTTTTATAATAAGTTCATATATATGTTGTTTAATTATATTACCTACCTTTACATAATCCTTTAAAGCTTGCACTAAAGCTTTGCAAGTTTCGGGAATTATTTTGCCAAGTGTTTGTGGTGCAATAATGGTTGAAAATTTAAGATCTTCATATGATCTGCCTGTTGCTAGAAACCGAAGTGACGCCGTCAAACGTTCATGAGGTGAAATTGCTTTTCTCATTGCAGTATCCTTTCTAGCAATAGCTGGAGCAACTTTACTTAGCAATTCGAAATACGTGTCTTCTGTCATCCTTAAATAGTTGTGCCAATCCTTTGGATGAAATTTTAATTCATTCAGTAAATTTATGTGCGAATATTTAATCCTCTTAGTCAACCAGTCTTTTGTCCAAATTTGTCTTTTCCTTTTTTTCTTTTTAAGAGCAATAATAGCCACAGCAGCAGCAGAATAGAGTAGGACTTCATCTTCAGCTATCATTCTTTAAATTCTACTAATAAAATTGTAAACAAATAAATACTTTTATAAACTTGTGTGTTACTAGTAGCAGTGTGCAAACACGGAATCGTAAAAGACGTAAAATGAAAATACTTTTATACTTATTCAAAACTAATTTAAACACCAGTAAAATTTTAATTAAAAAAGACACCGACAAACACAAATGACAACTATAAATCGAACGATTTTTTCAGGCCGTGTATGTGCTATCGACATCGTCAGATATTTACTTACAATCCGTCTGACGATATATCTGACGATTTGGTCGTACGTGGATGGGGGCCTTTAGGGGGCCATTTGCAATTTCATCTAGGTCCTTAGGTTAGGAGCCATCTAGTGCCTTATTTCCGAACCTATCGATACGCGAATCGTGACGGGGAAAAATGTAGGTAAACAAAGCCCTGCGTAACCTTCCTCCACTTGGTCTACCAGTTGTTCCGGTGCATTCTTTCAATAATAGATGTGAGTTTCAGTTTTGTTTACTTTATTATACACTTTCGCATTTTAATAGTTATTAGTATTCATAGATAGGTAATTTTCATTTGCGGTTTCGCGCGTAATAGATAAGCAGTAGGTACTTAAGTTCAACACTTACTTACGTATTTCTCAAAACAAAACAATGTCGGAAGTAAAAAAGAAGAGACGGCAATACTGTTCGGAATATATTAAATTCGGATTCATTGAAAATCCCACAAACCCATCGTCGCCTTTGTGCCTTCTATGTCTAAAAACATTTTCGAATGAAGCAATGAAGCCTTCAAGACTGCAAGATCATTTGAATAAAATGCATCCAGATAAGAAAGACAAGAATTTAGCATATTTTCAAGACCTAGAGAAGAAGCATAATACTCAGCCAAGTGTAGCAAAACTCTTTTCGGCGGCTGCTAAGCAAGATGACGACGGACTTCGAGCTTCGTACAATATCTGTTTGTTAATTGCTCAAAAAGGCAAACAACAAGCCCGTAAGAGTTAACTTGAGACCTGAGCGCCGTTGTGTACTACCTACTGCGCTCAGGTCTCAAGTTAACTCTTGCGGGTTATAGTAAAAGTCTCGTTTAGAATGAATGTTTTAATCTCCGCTAATATAGCTCACAATAATTAATTTAATTTGAAGTTATAGTGGTTTTTAAGTACTACTACTAAAGCAGAAGATCGAGACCTCCAAATATTTGAAAGGAAGGTGCTCCGGAAGATTTACGGTCCGGTGTACGTTGAAGGAGAATGGAGGCGTAGGAGCAACCAGGAGGTGTACGACCTGTACAAAGAGCCAGATATGACTAAAGTGATAAAACTGGGCAGGCTAAGGTGGGCCGGACATATTATCAGGATGAGCGAAGACATGATCCCAAGAAAGCTACTGACGGAAGGCGGAGAGTAGGAAGACCGAGACTGCGATGGTCGGACTGTGTGACCAACGACGCCAGGAACATCGGGATCCAGAACTGGATGGGAGCCGCACAAAACAGAGACTCCTGGCGATTGCTGCTCGAGGAAGCCAAGACTCGTTAGCGGGTTGTAGAGCTGCGTTAAGTAAGTAAGTAAGTGGTTTTTAAGTAGGTGAAAAATGGGGGGCGCTAAAAAATAATTTATTCGCAAAGTGGGCAGTAGACAAAATAAGTTTGGGAACCTATGACCTAAAGGATAGTGTCAAACAACATCAATATGACTGTTCGGACCAGAAACGAGAGGAGACGACCGCTCTCTCTAGACATCCCTTAGAATTGAACCATAATTTCAATCTCAACAATCCTGTTATTTTAGAGAGAGGAGAATCTTGGCAAACGGCTGATTAAAGAGATTAAACACATCTATAGGGATCCAGACACATTGAGCCGTTCAGGGGTTCCGGCGAGTTGTCGGTAAAAAGGTCCGCTCCAAAGGGTTTAGTTTGTTGTGAGAGGTTGTAGTGTGCACGTCATTCCAAACCAGTTGCTATAACCAGTTGTGCAATAAAAATTGGACAAACGAAGATTCAATTATGCTAATTGATGCATAACGCAAACAGCAACTTATTTGGGATCCCAAACATGCTTTGGATTTTAATAAATTTAAAAAACATGTCGCGTGGGAGGAAATATCTGAAGAAGTCGGAAGGACAGTGGATGACTGTAAGAAAAAAAATTGAGCGGCTACTATCGTCCTTTCGAAGAGAAACCATGAAGATAAAAAGGAGTGCAGGTACAGAAAAAGGTGAGTTACAAATAAAACATTATTTACAATATTGCTTATTTCTCATTGCAATGAATAGCACGATGCATATTATCATTATATGTGCATTGTTCTGAATCTTCATCAATCGTTTGTTATTAATATAGTGAGCACATTTACTATTTTTCTACCCCCTAAAACATTTACTAACATTTGCCTCATTTTCAGATAGGAAATGACGAAATATATCAGAGCAGTTGGTATGCTTTAGGTAACTACTGGTTCAATCATGTTCTGTGGTATTTTGGGGCGGGATGTGTTCTGGTCTTACATTATAACCTCAGCCCTGTTATATAACCGTAGCGACCTGACGCCAATATTTTACTTATTTCATATGAGGCGTTCCACGCGACAAGGGCGAATCCGCCAGTCCCTTCTTTTTTTTTTTTTATTTGCAATAAAAAGCCTTGTTATAGAAGAGCTAAATAATACTGCAAGATGGTTTATTCATCCTTTTTCTCAGAAGCTTTGGGAGGTAGAACTTGGGAGAATAAGTCGTGAGAAACGGGAAAACTGCAATGAATTGTGTGTTGAACAAGGGCGAATGCGCCATCTAGCTCCTCCCACTTTCACTCCCGGCAACCGCATTGTAACCTACTCTATTGTGTTTACATGACGTGTACATGCTAAAAGTTAGTGTCTTTACTGTGATAATGTTTGAATGTGAGTGAATGAATAAAACAACTTATTTTTGAAATATTGTCTATTCCACTAAAGATCTTTAGTGGAATAGACAATATTTCTCAATTCTCCGAGGGTGCATTTCAAAGACCATTTCATCAGAGATGGGCCAATTGGTTGCAAAGGAGGAAGTAACCCCTCAGGCTGGATGACAGAAGAGTTATTTGTGGCTTTCTTGAAACATTTTCATAACCATGTGAAATCAACTAAAGAAAAAACATGTCTTTTAGTTTTAGACAATCACAGCTCTTACTTGTCCATTGAAGGACTAAACTTTGCTAAGGAAAATGGCATAATAATGTTATCTTTCCCGCCACACTGTACTCATCGTCTACAACCCTTGGACAGATCAGTTTTTGGACCTTTAAAAAAATATGTTAACAACACAATGGATCAATGGATGATAAACCATCCAGGACAACAAATGACGATATAAGAAATACCAGGAATAATTGCACACTACAATGCACAGGCTTTTCCATTAGCAGCAACTCCCTCCAATATTCTCGTAGGGTTTAAAGCCTGTGGGATTTGTCCATTTATTCGAGACATATTTCAAGAGCACGATTTTATGCCATCCTCTATCACAGATTACATCAATAATTACAACTGCAGGTATAATTTTGGTCGTCTCCAACGGCGCAGCGGTAAATTTGGAAAAACTTTTAGAAAAAGATCTGTTGTATTTGGCATGCAGGCATCACGTATTCGAACTCGTTTTGAGAAAAATTTCCCAGTAAAAATTACCTCAGGGCCAGACGTCTTGATGAATTCCAAAAAGAGTGGGATCAGTTGAACAAGTCGAAATTCAAGACGAAACAATAAGCGAACTTCTTAGTGACAAAGTAGATGAAATTAAACGCGAAATTATGAACTTTACTGCGAAAGTTCATCTGCGAGACGACTATCGAGAGTTCCTTGATCTGGTTTTGGTGTTTATCGAAACAGGTCCAGATAATTATCGCAAACCAGGCGCTTGTCACCATGCTCGGTGGATAGCCAAGGCCATTTACACTTTGAAAATTTATTTGTTCCGCACCGAGTTCAAATTGAAAAAAAAAAAAAACAGAAGAACAGAAATTACGAGACGTTTGTTTCTTCATAGTAACTGTTCACGCCAAAAATTGGTTTCTGGCGCCTATTGCTCGCAAAGCACCAAACAATCTTCAGTATGAATATAGTGGAGAGGATTTACGGACAGATTTGACAGCTGGCTGTTTGTTGTTTACAAATTATACACGAGTATCTAATGCAGACTTTGAAATACTAACATGATTGGACCTATGGTTTCTAAAGAAAACACAAACTTTCGCTTAGTAATAAGTGTAAAGGATCGTTTGGCTGTAACTTTACGGTACTTGGCAACGGGAGACTCATGTCATGCCTTCATGTACTTATTTAAAGTATCTAAACAAAGCATATCTCAAATCGTTCCTCAGCTTTGTACTGCACTTTTAAGCTGCTTAAGAGACTATGTTAAGACCCCATCTAATCCTGAAGAATGGAAAGTGATAGCAACTGGCTTTAAGCTAAGTTGGCAATTTGATCAATGTATAGGGGGCTCTTGATGGTAAGCATGTTATAATACAATCGCCAGAGAACAGTGGGTCCATGTTTTTCAACTACAAGGGTCAACATAGCATTGTATTAATGGATATAGTGGACTCAAACAATTTTTTTATCTACGTTAACGCTTGGTGTCAAGGACGATACCTACAACACAAGTGTCTCTGACAGTAACTGGGACAGAGTGACGGCAAACATCACGGAGTTTCCGGTCAGACTGGTAACTGATGAAGACTCTGGTGAGGAGGATGATCTCCAAACATAAACAATTTACCTGGAAGTCAGCTTTTGGCAGAAGCTATATTGTATGGTAACAATAACATACATCAGATTCTCCATCCTTTGACTCCAGTCATGAGTCGGTAGGAAACTCAGCTGCACCATCTATTCTGCTTCCATTACCTTTCATTCAAGTCGAAATCATAATCGAACAGGACGTGCGAGAACCCTATCTCCACCACCTCATAGGCGAGCGCCAAAACGAAAACAAGTAAAGTGTACATACAAATGGAAAAAATGAAGAACTGGAAAACAAACTGAGTGGCCTAGAATGTTGACCTGTGGTCAAGAAAATGGAAGGAACCCTTTGGATTATTTTCTGTATTTTCTAGACAATGATATTTTGAAGTTGTTGGTGAGATATACAAATGAGAATGCTGCTTAACGTAATTTGTTAGGCAATTGTAGTGATGATGAAATGATGGTATTTGTTGGTATCCTACTGCTTAGCGGGTACATGAGAGTCCCTCGAAAGCACTTGTACTGGAAAACAAACTCTGACTCTCATAATGAACTTGTTGCTGGGGCCATGTCTCGAGATCGATTTCAGTTCATTATGTCAAATCTTCATCAGTTGATGAATCAATGGTCCCCTATTTTGGGTGTCATAGAGAAAAACAATTTATTGTTTAAAAGACTGGGGTATTGTTATGTCCTACCTTGACCAGCTACCTCTGGTGTCTCTATACCGACTATTTTTTGATAATTTTGCCACAGAAACGATCAGAGCCGACCGTGTTGATAAGAGCTGCCCGCTAACCTCTGTGGATAAAATAAAAAAGATGGGGAGAGGCGTGTACGAATTTTCAAAAGATCAGCATTCAGGAATTTGTATTATTCGATAGAATGACAACAACATTCTTTCAATCTGAACAAATTTTGACAGTGTTTATCATCTGAAATCCGTAAACACGATTTTCAAGAGAGAAGAAATTAGAAAGTACAGGTTCCTCAGCTACAAGCCATTCACAACTACAACCAGCACATGGGAGGTGTCGACCGTGCTGACCAAAATATATCTCTATACCGGTGTGGAATAAGAGGGAAAAAGTGGTTTTTCCCACTACTAGCCCATCTAATTGATGTCTACGAGCAGAATGCATGGCAACTACATCGAATAAATGGAGGTAATATGGACCACTTGGCATTTAGAAGGAGGTTAGCGTGCTCCATTTTAGAGTCTCAACAGAGAGTTGTCTCTCAACAAGGAAGACCTAGCAAGATAGCACGCATAGATAGTCGTTTTGATAGGATTGATCATCTTGTAAGTAGCTTGCCAACACTCTCGTCCGGTAAGAAACAATCGTCAGTGTTGGGTCGCGCGAGGGGTCCATAAGGGAACTCGCCGAGACTATCGATAGCAAGGTGGTGCTTCTTGAACTAGTGGATTGAGTCGTTTTTTGTCACCATGGGATAAGTGTTGTTACCAAGCGAGTTTGAAATCTTTTGTTTTATTAAGAAGTAAGTGCGCGGTGTGTGAAAGACTTATTATTGTTTCCACGCGGTATAGATAGACTTATTATTGGTGCTACACAGTGTAGAAAGACTTACTTTTGTGTTTGTTACCGCGAGGTGAATACAGACTTGTTTTGTGTTTCGTTACCACGCGGGGTACAAAGGTGTGTCTGAATAAATATATGTTTATTGTTCAAAAGTGGAATTTGTTATTGACCTGTACCATTTTCAACAGTCAGTGTTCAAATAAATCTACCACGAAGTGCATACAATGTGATCTGCCTCTGCATGTTGTTTCATTGTATATTATACAAAATGATTAGTTTGTAATTTGATTCAATTGAAATTGAAATTCAATTTCGGCAGGGACTAGATCACATAAGATGAATGTCGTAAACGAGAGACAGGAGACCGAAGATTTAAATACGGAAGATATGTTTAAGGAATTTTTAAAGCAAATGGGAAATTTAGAAAATAACCTTTCTTTAAAAATTAAGCGGAGAAATAGGTAAATTAGAAAGTTAAAAAGGTAATTTAGAAGGTAAAATAGGGTCAAATCATGAAGAAATAATGAGTAATTACAAAAAGTTCAAGAAAATTGGGATGCGCGGTTTCAAATTTTAGAGACAAAATTATTCACAGATAGAAAAGAAAATCAGGTTAGATTTAATAAAATTTCCGAAAGGGTAGAGAAGACAGAGGTCTTAATTTGCGGAAAATAAGAAATTTGATAGAACATTTTAATAAGACCATGCATGAAGTATTTTGTCCAGGCAAAGTATTAGCACTCGACGAGTCCATGGTTCAATGGCGTGGACGTCTTAGGTTTAGGCTATATAAAAAAAAAAACGGCACAAATATGGGTGCTAACTATATGTTTTGAACAACCCAAAAACGGTTTAGTTCAAAAACTGCTCTTGTATCAGGGTTCAGCCGATAGTGAGGTGGGAGGTGTTGCCCACAGGGCTAAGGTGGTTCACCACCTCATGAGGGAAGAAAAAAATGTTGGCCATAGCTTGTTTATGGACAACTATTACAATAGTGTCCCCCTGGCCGAACAACTTCTAAAGGAAGGCACAATGCACGGGCACACTCCAGACAAATCGGAGAGGAAATCGCAAAGTAACTGGAAAACAGTTGAAAAAGGGTGAAGCAGTCTCTCGATATTCTATAAGTGGTGTCTGTTTAACTAAATGGAGAGACAAGCTGGATGTGTTAGCCTTGTCTTCGCAATTTACTGGTGACATGATTGTAACAAGCGAGTCGAAAGAAAAACCGTTACTGATCGTTGAGTACAACAAACATATGTCTGGAGTCGACAGACATGACCAATTGTTGGCATACTATCCAACAGCACACAAAACATTACGATGGTATAAAAAACTTGGGGTGCATATGTTCCAAATGTATAAGTGTATGTCAGGTAATGACAGAACAGCTAAATATATATATATATGCTATCAGCAAAAAAAATCTGTAAAAGCTATCATTTTTAAAACTTCTGCAATTCTCGATATGAATAGAAGCAATAATCAACAGGAGTCGACTCCTCTAGAGACACGTCGTTCAAGTTATGATCCCGTTGTTACCCCTGATCGAGAAAGTCCATCTATACTATCACAAGAACATCATAGTTACTACCAAAACGTGACACCGCCAAAGAAACCAGATGAAAATCATCAACCAAAGTCGGAGCATATCATCACTCCAGTAATGTTCCGTTCTCCGCTAAAGGCTGGCCCTCGTACCAACAAACGGAAAGGTAGAAAACTGGGCAAAAGCATGATAGCTTAGGAACGCACTGCTGCATTAAATAGAAAAGGTCTGCATAAAAGAAATGTTCTACAAGATTGTGGAAATGAAATGCTTCCATCGACAAGTAAAATTAGAAAAACACCAAATAAGAGAAATAATAAAAGAAGAGTTGTACTAGACGAAGACAGTGAAACGAGTCAAGTAGAAGATATAATTATTGAAACTGAAACAGACCTAGAATCGGATGAGGAAGATGAGCAAATTATAGATGAAGATTTTCCTGATTTACAGCGTAAGCCCATGATTGACGAATATGTCATTGTATTGCTGCAATCTAAAAAACGGGTTGTTTATTATATTGCGAAGATTCTAGAAACAGAAAGTGATGATGAATATTGCGCTTCGTACCTAAAATTAAAATATCGTCTTAATAAAACGCATTAGAACCTGATATGGGAAATGTGAAACTGAGTGACATTAAAATGATTCTCCCTCCTCCTTGTGTTTCAGGTACAAAACGTCTGATTAAATATTCCTTCAACGTGAACTTATCTTTACGATGGAGTCCCATCCGAAGGACGGTATGCTCAAGGGTTTTTACCTTCCAGATAAAAAATCTAAAGGTCTCGGCTGGGTTTCGAACCCACGATGCTACCTCTGAGCTACCGGCGCCCTCTTAACAATAATATTTGAGGAAACAAATAATATATTTAAATAATTAAGGAGTTTTTGCAGTCAAGAAAAATGGATATATTAGATTTTTTAAATTTTATTGTAATTAACAGTCGTGTAGATAAGATTAAATTTTAATTTGACGCATTTTGATGTGTTTTTTTTCGCGGTTCTTTAACTGGTAGGTAAATTAATGAAGACTGTTTATTATAGTAGGTACCATCGAAAAGGCTGATTGTTAATTATCTAAAGAGAAAAAGTTAATTATATTATCTTTGTATGTGTTGAGGAGTGTTGTTACATTAAATAAGGGTTCACACAGCCAAACGAATCCAAACAGAACCAAATAAAATACAAAACGACCACTAATATCGATAGTAGAGATCAGTCTTGACAAGATCCTAGAACACACGGGTCGACTAAATATTTTAAGGTAATTAAAATAAATTAAAACTAACAATAACTTATATTAGATAACACAACCATACACAATATCTTAAATAGAAATAGTGTAATTAAAATACATAATTACAGAATGGACAAATTATTTTGGTAACAATAGAAAATTATGAAAAGAAAAATTAAAGTAAGTATGACATGCATGCAATGCCTGATTATAATTAAATGTGAAATGAATGTTAATTTTTATATAGGGATAACAGCTGTGAAAATGAGCGAACGCTCGAAACGTCAGCAATAATAAAATAAATAAAATAAGGAAGTTAAGTGCTGTGTAATTATATTAAGTAGGTAACTACTGAGAACCAAACTATAAAAAAATATTAATTTTTAATTGAAGTTATAATTATTGATATATTGTGTTTATTTTTTGTTTTCCGCGGTCCTTTAAATGAAGACTGTTTATTATACCATCGAAAAGGCTGGTTGTTAATTATCTAAAAAGGTTTGTATGATAACTTTAAGTTTTTTTTGTTAGAAGAAACATTTTTTTTATTTGTATTTTTTAAAATAAAAGTTGATTATCAAAAATTGCGTGATTTCTTTTCACAAATAAGCATTTTTTACTGGATATGAAATTATGGTTCACTGTTGAAATATGGGTGGTCCAGTACACAGTGAGCCGAATTTCATTTTTTTAAAAACCTCCTTTATGGGTCTTAGTTTGTTCCTCTGGCTTTCTGTAACCTGAAACTGAAAAACCTTATGAAATTACCTAAACGATGACACCAAAACGAAATTCTTAGCTATATTTTCTAGCAAGTTATATGACTTAGGAAAAAGGGTGGTTCACTGTTCAACAACGCACCCTACACCCGGAAGAGCAGGATTGCTGTAGCTAAAAGACAACGCGAGACAGAAACAGCTGCACAATAGCACATCTGGGATTAGTCCTCCTCGGACTAGAGCGCGAGGGAATGATTCTTCTTTTTGTTTTGAAAAATACTGTTTGTTTTGCGGCAAGGATAATAGATAAAGCGGCTATAAAGCGGCGATCAAATCGCGTGTAAATAGGCCTTTCCTCAATTTTCAACTCTATATAATTAATATACTGAGTTATTCGTCTTTTTTGAGATGTACCCTGCCGGAGGGCTCCGGTCAGGTAGAGGAAGGGTCACTCCTCACCCCCCCGCAGGTAGCGACCCTTCTCGAGCCAAGGCCACACGGGCCAATGTAGCTCCCCCCCCCCATCAATCCCCACCCAATCATCGCCGGCGCCGCGCGACCAACGGGTCGCGAAGGCAGCACTTCCACCCCTCCCCACAGGTCCTTCGCAGCCGTCGCCCGCACCGCGTGGCCAGCGGGCCACCGTAGTGGCCCCCCATCCGCCCGGTCCCCCCCAGCAGTCGCCCGCCCTGCGCGGCGAGGGTCCATACCCACCCCACACGAGTTCGCGGGGGGTTTTTCTTAGGCGGCTCCGCACCGCCCGTAAAATCGGGAGCAACATCTCTGACTGGTCGGAAGTCCAGGATTTGGAGGAGCCAGCCAGGGACAAATTGCTTACCTATTTGGGTAAGCTGTCAGTGGTCTTAACGGACTTAGAAGAGGCCCTCCCTTGCGAAACCATGGCCCTGTCCCAGTCTATCACAGAAGTTAGACTGGAAAGGATAGAGGCTACTCTGGCCGCTATCGAGCGGCGTCAGACTCTACCCCCCCCTCCTCCCCCAGCCCAGGAGCGCGTCCGCAGTGGCGAGGAAGCCTTATCAGCCCCACCGCCCCCCCTCAGCTTGGGCCAGCGGGCCGTTAAGCCAGCCCAGTCCGCAATTCAACCGCCGAAGGGGACCAAAAACCCAAAGGAGGGGGTAACTAATATAGTGAACCCCTCCCGGGACCCCCCCCCCCCCCCCCCCCGCCACCCCAATCGACCTCACCCTCGGCCTCGACGGTAGCGGGGCAAGTGCCAGCCGACCCCGCAGCCTGGACGGAGGTGGTGGGCAAGAGGGCGAAAAGGAGTAGGGCAAAACAGTTAGCCCCTCCAACCGCCCCATCCCAACGGGCCGCCTCGACATCACGAGGTGCAGGAGGTGCCTAGAGTTCGGCCACCCGGAGAAGGGCTGCAACAGGAATGTGGCGTGCGCATGGTGCGCTGCCAAAGGGCACGACGCCGCTGCCTGCCCGAGTAAGGGCGATCCCCCGCGATGTAAAAATTGCGGAACGAAAGCCCGCCCTCATAGGGCGGACAGCGAGGGGTGCCCAGCCTATATAAAGGCTCTGGAGGCGCTGGTCTCCCGGACAGACTATGGCGCATAGAAGTGTCAGAGACCTACGCTTGTGGCAACTTAACATGCACAGGCGCCGAATTGTAGCAGACGAACTGCGCACCCTGATTCCCGAAGGGGACGTTTCACTCCTGGCCCTTCAGGAGCCTTATTGCGTTAGAGGCGTTGTGGCGGGCCTAGGCACGGGTTACAGGATAGTGACCGGGGCGAAAGACAACGAACGGCCCATGGCCGCAATCGTTGTCACTAGCCCGCAAGTGGATGTGATCAGCATCATGTGCAGCACATGTCCACTAGTCATGTTGTTGTGGCCAATGTCAGGTCGGCGAACATATGCTGTAATGTGATCAGCGGATACTTCCCTCCGTCTGAGAACATTGAGCGACAGTTGGGCCACCCGGACGGAGTCTTGAGCGCCCTGGCTGGGAGTAATGTGGTGATCATGGCGGACTCCAACTCTTGGTCGGTCGCCTGGGGGTCGGTTCGTACCGATCGCCGGGGTGATAGACTACAGGAGCTGATAGCCCGCCATGACTTGTGCATAGTTAATGGCCAGCAGTCGCCGCCAACCTTTCGGGGTGGGCGTGGGGTGTCTCACATCGATGTCACGCTGGTGTCGAGCGGGCTATACCCGGCAGTTGGCGGGTGGAGTGTACGGGATATCACGTCCAGTGACCATATGGTGCTGGATATGGTGCTTTCCGACGCCCACCGGCCGGCAGCCAGGCCTAGGGATCCGCGGTTTGCGACTCGCAAACCAATAACCGAGGCCTTTGTGACGTCGGTGGCAGCCTTCTCCTGCGACGCAGAATGGGAGGGCCTCAACTCAGCCGACCCGATTGACCAGATTGAGGAGGGCGTATGCCAGCTCAGCAATATAATGCTGAGTGCGGCAGACGGCACCATCCCCAAGAGGGTCAGTCGGGTTCGGAGTGTTCCATGGTGGAACGAGGCCCTCACCCTTGCCAAGAGGGCTGTTAATCGTTGCAGGAGGAGATACCAGCGATGCCGAGACCCCCTGCTGCGTTTGATGCGGAGGGAAGAGTTTAGGCACCAGGACAGGGCTTATGGGAAGCTGGTTCAGTCGGCGAAGAGAGTGAGTTGGCGTAAGTTCGTGGAGGACGAGAGCCAGAGAAATCCTTGGGGGATCCCCTACCGGGTGGCTGTCGGCAGGCTCAGATCGGTCATTCCGATGGCTGCAATCAGGGTCGGTGACGTATACGCGACGTCCCTCGAGGAGGCCGGAGGAATGTACCTGAGGGAGGCCTTCCCGGCGGACAACCCGGACGAGGATACCCCTGAACAAGCAGCGGTAAGGTTAGCATCCCGCGCGTTGCCGAACACAGAAGATGCACCTAATTGGGACAGCATAGATCTCGACCTGGCGATCGGGAGGCAGAAGAATGGCGGAGCCCCTGGAGGAGACCTCATTGACGCCGCCATGATCAAAAAAGCGCTCCCGATCATCGGGCGGGACCTTTTGTATCTGTACAACAGTAGCCAATAGCCTATGTCGACGACCTAGTGGTCACGGTGCACGCAGATAGCCGAGCCGCTCTAACCAGACATGCCCAGGCAGCTATAGATTATATAGGGGACTGGTGCACCAGCAAAAGCAGCAACGCGGAATTCTTCAGCAGGCCCAGCGATCCGCACTGCTGCGGATGACGAGGGCCTATCGCACCGTCTCCACGGCTGCGCTGCAGGTGCTGGCCGCGGCCCCGCCCATAGACTTGGTCTTGGACGGAGCCGTAGCCTCGTACTATGCAGGGCGATGGCAGACCAGAGCGCTGCAGGGACATTGTTCAGGAGTGGATAATGTCCAGATGGCAGCGACGCTGGACGCATTCATCGGATGGCCGAACGACACACGCCTTCTTCCCGGATGTGCGGGCACGACTCGCAGCGACATGGGTCCAGCCGGACCATTGGACGTCCCAGTTACTAACTGGTCATGGCGACTTCAACGCTAAGCTTTTCTTTTTCAAAAGAAAAGACAGCCCGAACTGTGCGTGCGGTGGCGTCGAGACTGCGGAACACGTGGTCATCGAATGTCCACTGTACGACGGGCCCAGGGCAGCGTTGATACGCTCAACCGGATCGTACCTGGGACTGACCCAGCAGCAACTGGTGACCGAGTTTAGTTACCCGGCATTCACCCAATTTGTAGCGGAGTGGAGGAGGCAAAAAAACGCCTCCTAACCTCGAGCCTCAGCGGACCACCAGTGTCAACAACACTAGGTGGTCCTAACCCAGTATGAGCTTTCCGCGTCACCGCACTCCTGAAAGCTACAACTATGGATTCCTCAACGGAGGACGAAGAGGGTGTTATGGTCATGTGAAGACCAAACAGTTTTTAAGGCTTGGACTAAGTTTCTCTCAGACATTTATGTAAAAAAATGTCCTTTTAAAAGTCGTCCAATCAGAGAAATGTTTATAGTTGACTATCATCCACGTATGATTCTGCACCGATCATCTTTTAATGGACCACAAACTGAAAGTGTAGTGATAAAAGCAAAACGCAACAGGCTGTCCTTAGCAGAAGGTTGTATTGAACTGCCCCCAAGGTTGTATACTGAAAAACTGCCAATTCCCAAAGCTAAATTTGAAGACTTGCAGCATCTAAAAAAATTCTGCTACGTGGAAGCGCGCAGCACTATTTCAACAATCTTCCACATTCACAGTAAGCTGATCCAGCAGACAGACTACTATATTTGTTAGGTATAACACATATTAATAAAAACTTTTTTGTTTTTGATGGTTGTACAAGTTACGTTATATGTGCATTGCAACATAATGTGAACAAAAATATTGTAGTTTTATTGTGCAATTTACTATGAGTCTTGAAAAATTAAATTTACGTTTTGGACACTCATTTTTTTTCTCCTGAACTCTTCATATGTAATAAAGTTCGTTAATTAAACTCTTGCTTAACTTTTTTTTGTACTTTTGTTTCAATAATATATGTAATAAAGTTTGTTAATTAAACTCTTGCTTAGCTTTTTTTTGTACTTTTTTTTTGAGTTTTTGTAAATTTGACATCAAATTCGTAATCAGCGACCCCGAAAACCTTGGAAGTGATATGTGACTTCATTGCTTTATGAAGTATGGGCTGAAATGCAAGGGGGTGGTTGTTAGGGGGTGAAGGGAGTAAGTTTTTGTAAATTTGACATCGAATTCGTAATCAGCGACCCCAAAAACCCCCGAGTGAGAGATTTCAGATCGATAACTTTTTTTAGTTTTGGCCAGCTTTTTGAGATTTGGCCCCACTGTGCAGGAGTACATTGATATAATTTCAAAGTATTCTACAATCAGGAAACTTGGTGATGCCAATGTCGCCGACATGGACTGGAAAGGGGCAACAGAGGAGGTAATGAAGACATCAAGTGGGTGGCATTTTGGTATAAAAAGTTGTAACAATTTTTTTTAAAAAGGTCCAAAAAAACTGTCCTCGTTCGGGGAGAGACAAATTATATAAATCATTCGGGACAGGCTAAATCTGGCTAAAACGAGGAAAGCGCTTAAATCAACTCCGGCCTACGATAATTGAAAAAGACAATTCAGTAAAAAAGGCAGAAAAGCAAAACGTAGAAAAATAGCTAACAAAACACTATGGCACTGATTGGAGGTCCCTAGAAGTACTTAATTTTTTCAAACATGTGATTGACAACGGTCAAGTTATGCCAGAACAAGAAATTACGGATGAACCGTGCCACTGTTAGAAGACATACCAGCATTAAACGTTTAAATAGTTAACTTACTTAATATTTTCAATTTTTTTTTTTTAACTTTAAATAATTAAAAATCATATTAATTAACAATTATTGTTAATTTTATTTAAAACTTGCTAATTAAAAACTTTTATTACATGTGGTAAATAATTAATTTTTATCCTTTTCTCAACATCTAGGTTAAAAGAAGTAGACAAAAAAATAAATAAATTAGTATATCTGTAGATTCCACTCCAGACTGGTCCCATATTGATCAGCTCTCTGTTATTGTGAGGTATGTTTCACCAGATGATGGACTCCCTATTGAACGTTTTCTAACTTTCCTAGAGATGGGTAGCCACACAGGGGAAACTATGGCTAAGATGGTGCACAACTATCTTACAAATGAGTGCAAAATAGATTTTAGTAAGTGTCGAGGCCAGTCATGTGATAATGTTGCCAATATGTCTGGCCAATACAAGGGTATGCAAGAAATAATATTGAAGATTAACAAGTACGCTTTGTATATTCCATGTGCTGGTCATACCACCCCCGTAGGGACTGCGTGTCGTAAGAGGCGACTAATAGTTCACCCTGGCGGATAACCGTGTCGGAGAAGGGAGCTCTGGTGGTGAGGGAAAAAAGTTGTTGAGATTGCTGCCTTCGGGGGTCTTCTGTGGACCCAAGAAACATTTTTGGACCTGGATTCTTCTAGATGGCCAGCTCCAGAATAGTCAGCTGTGAGTCAAGCGGGAAGCAATGACCATATCTAATGTGGGTTGCGTAGATGAGGTATTGACCTATACCTGATGGTTACTCTCCCCTAGGCACCCCCTGGTTATGTCATGTCTATGACCAGGGCTACTGAAGGCGAACTTCTCCATGGAAAAACATGGGAAATTCTTTAATAGTAGAATAGCGAAAGTAACAAAAGCACACGGGGATTTTATAGAAGAGTATAACAGAATGTGTACCCTTCTCGATAGATTGATGGCAGTAGAAGACAGAGTAAGAATGATTACGTTCGATGAACAAGGAGAATTAAGTAAACGTTTAGATAGGATAGAGGAAGCTTTGGGTAATATAAGAGAAGAGGGCAAAATGTTGGAGGTAAGAATTAAAGGGGAAGTAGAGAAATGTAGAAATATAATAGAAACCGAAGATACTCAACGACAAGGGGACGTGGAGATAATAGAAAACATAGTTAAGAATAGAACAAAGGAGCTAGAGAAGAAGGTTCAGGAGGAAGTAGGGAAAATTCAAAAGGAGTTAATGAAGATATTAGAGAAGATAGAGAGTAGGGATAAAGGTATAATAGAGCACCAAAGAAGTATAGTAGATAGTTGGAAGAGTGTTAATGAGCATATAAAAGGTACAGAAGATAAGTTGAAGAAACGGTCCAAGGGTTAGCACAGATGGTACAAAGCGTAAACGTTCAGGAAATGGGGGTAGTGGTGAAGGAAATCCAGGAATTAGAAGACAAACGAGGTGGAATTGAGTTAGGAGATATAAGGATAGTAGCAGAGGGAGTAAGAAGGGTGGAGGATCAGATAAAGGAGATTGAACATGCAGAACCAATGGACGTAGAGTTAATGCAGGCAGAAGGAGAAGAATGGAGTGAGGTAGTGAGAAGAGGAAAACCAGGGCCAAAAAGGGGTCCGAGTACAATAGTTGAGGTTACTGATAAGGTACCAAGCGGTAAGAAGAGGACTGAACTAGCAAATGGACTTGAAAAATAAAATAAAACTTGTTTATTTAATATATTGTCTAATTTCACTAACTATATATACATGGGAGTACTTTCGGTATTTCTACCATCCTCAGCCAAAAGCATAAGAGATAAGACTCTAAGTCTTATCTCTTATGCTTTTGGCTGAGGATGGTAGAAATACCGGAAGTACTCCCATGTATATATAGTTAGTGAAATTAGACAATATATTAAATAAACAAGTTTTATTTTATTTTTCAAGTCCATTTGAATTATTTCACAATATCTCTGCAATAATGTCAGTTTTCATTGAACTAGCAAAGTGTTTAGAACCTAAAGAAGGAAGTGTACGAGTGAGATCATTTAGAAGACAGGGAAAGAAGTTTGTCTTGGAAGTACATGATGTAGAAGACATAGGGAAGATAAGGGAAATGAAAACAATGGAAGAAATGGGTTTTAAAGTAAATGGAGAATTAGAGTTGCAAAATCCTAGAGTGGTAATTGATGATGTGGATGTAGAAATAGAGAAAGGGGACTTGGTTGAACCCAGATATAATAAAGGGAATGACAGAAGATGAAATAAAAGTGGGAATCGAACCAAGATGTATAATGGGTCCAAGAGGGTATCAAAGGAGATCGTGGGTATTGCAGGTAACGCCGAGAATGTACAATAGATTCTTAAAGGATGGAAGAATTTACTTGGGACTGCGAGTATGTAGAGTGAGAGAATAGTTAGGGGTTGTTAGATGCTTTAGATGTCAAGGATTGGGTCATCAGAGTAGATTCTGTAGAAGGGAAGTTACGTGTAGCCATTGTGGGGATGAAGGACATCACGTTGTCAGCTGTAAGAAGATTAATGAGAACAAAAATTGTGGAAATTGTAAAAGAGGGAGGTGGATCATCCTGTAACATGGGGAGTATATCCATGTGCGGTTATACAAAGAAAGAGGATGCAGACGAAAACTAAATATGAATATGAAATAGCGCAGGTTAATATGGATAGGAAGAAACCTGTAGCGGCAGAACTATTACAGAAGGTGATCAGCAAGGGAATAGGGATAGTGGCGATACAGGAGCCGTACGTTAGAGAAAAGAAGATAGTGGGCTTTGGAGTAGGAAACAGATGTGTATCAGGAGTCAAAGGAGAAGAGATGCCTTGGGCAGCAGTTGTTATAACGGATCCGAGGGTGGACGCTATGAAAGTGACAAGTCTCTCGAATAGTCATTGTGTGATATTAGAAGTTCTCCATCCAAGGATGGAGAACTTTTATTTAGTCAGTCTTTATTGTCAGTATCAGCATGAGATAACGCCTTATTTGGAGCAGATAAGAAAAATTGTAAGGACGCTAATGGGAAAACGTGTTATCATCTGTATGGATGCAAACGCGAAGAACCGAGAGTGGGGAGGTGATGTTACAGATGAACGAGGAGAAGAACTGATAACCATGATAGATGAGGTGAAATAGTGTGTACGGAATGAAAGGAAACAGATAGGAAAGTATGCAACTAACAGAGCGGAGACGTATATAGATGTAACTTTGGTAAAATCGGGGATAAAAGATAAAGTACGAGAATGTAGGGTCAAGAAGGATTGGACGACAAGTTCGCATCGTACAATAGTAATGGAGTTGAATAGTAAGGGAATTAGCTGAGCAAGAATACACAGAGAGTATATCAGGTTTAATCTTTCTAAAGGTGATTGGAGTAAATTTAGTGAGGAGTTGAGTAGGACTGTAGATAGATTGAGTAATTATGTTATAAAAGGTAAGATGTCAGTTGTTAGATATGTAAAGGAAGTGGGAACTTGGATATTAGCTGCAGCAGACGGTACAATACCGGCCGTAGTGAGGAAGGGCAAAGGAGTACGATGGTGGTCAGAAAGGTTGACAATAATGAAGAAGGAAGCAATGAAGGCTCGAAGGGAACTGCAAAAAGAGAGAGACCTAGATGTTCGAGTTCAGAATAAAGTACTATATCGGAATAAGTGTAGGGAATATACAAAGGAAATAAGGGAGGCTAAGGAAGATAGTTGGGCCAAGTTTGTAGACGAAGAAATTGCAAGGGATCCGTGGAATACCGTGTATAAGATGGCGGTAGAAAAGATTAAGCCGGGAACTGTAATGACCGAAATGAGTGTGCCAGAAGGTATGATAAGTTGGGAGGAAAGTGGTAAGGTTTTGTTGAATGGGCTTGTTCTCGATGATGAGGAAGATAGAGAAGGAATAGAGTACATGAAATTACAGGATGAAAATGATAGGTATAACACAGGAAGAACTAGAAGATGGAAGATAAGAGAAGACGATGTGAAGAGTGCGATATGGAAGATGAAGAATGGTAAGGCACCGGGATGGGAAGGTATAAAAGCTGAGATGTTAAAGGAAAGATGGGAGGAGATTAAGGATGTACTAGTTAAAGTGTACCAATACTATCTGGACTTAAGGGCTTTCCAAGCAGGTGGAGACAAGGACTTATAAAGACACTTCTGAAGAAGGAAGATAGTGACCCAACAAAGGTGAAATCATATAGGCCAATTTGTTTATTGTCAAATTTGGGCAAGATATTAGAAAGACTAATTGTAGGAAAAATGGAAGAAACTTTCTACGGTAGAATCTCGTTATATGGGTTTATGAGAGGGAGGTCTACGGAAAATACAATGATTGAACTCAGGAAGGTAGTGAGAAATAGAACAGAAAAATATGTCATGGGAATTTTCCTAGACATAGCAGGAGCTTTTGACAGGGTATGGTGGCCTTCTGTATTAAAATGTTTAAGAGAAGAACAGGTAGATAAAGTGGGTTACGAAATCATAAAAGATTATCTGTCAGGGAGAAGAGTACAGAGGAGGTTGGGGGGAAGAAGCATTGAAAAAGTAGTTAATAGAGGGTGCCCGCAAGGATCAGTGATAGGACCCTAACTATGGAAATTGGTATTTGAAAGGTGTATAAGGAAGATAAACGCAGAGGACTGCAGAATGTTGGCGTTTGCGGACGATGGGGCGATAATCATATGGAGAAACTCAAGGAAGATATTAGAAGAGAAAGGGACAAACACCAAGGGAAAAATTGGAGAATGGTGTGGGGAAAGTAAGATGAGTTTATGAGTGGAGAAAACGGTGGTAATGATGTTAAAAGGTAAGTTCGATGAGGAGCGGAGACCAAGGATAAAAGTGGAAGATACAATATTAAAAGCAGTTGATAATATAAAGTATTTGGGTGTTACATGGGAGGGAGGAATGAGGATCAAAAAGCACCTTGATGAAGTATTGGAAAAAGCAGGAAGAGTGTTTAGGAAAGTGTATCGAATGTTTAATTGTGCCTGGTGAAGGAAACCAAATAGACTTATGAGGATATACCAGGGACTGTATTTAACAATAATTTGTTATGCTGTAGGGTAAATAGGGCACAACGACAGATTGTTTTACTGTTAATAAAACGTTACAGGACGATGTCTACAGAGGCTGCGCAGGTAATAGCAGAGCTTTGGCCTTTGGACTTGGAAGTAGAAAGAAAATGGGTGGCGTTCAAGTTGAGAAAAGAAGGAAGAATAGAATGGAAGGGAAACATAATAGAAGAAAGAAGAAAAAGAAAAACATTAGAAGAGATATGTTTACAGGAATGTCAGAATCGATGGGATAATAGTGAAAAGGGACGGTGGACTTACAACTGGCTCCAGTCTGTACACGAAAGAAAGAAGATGGACTGGTATGAAGCAGGATATTACACAACGCAAATGTTGTCACGACAGGGAAGAGAAATTTCTCACCCCGATGGACCATACCGATAGTGAGGGATGGGACTTGGGGGCCATGTGTCCCACCTGGACGACCCCACACCCAAGTCAGCCCTCCCTAGGGAGCAGCGACCGCGAAAAAAAAAGTAGGCGTCCCCAGAAACCTCGCCAGAACAACTGGCCGTTAAGGAGGAGGTTGGGGGCCATGTGTCCCACCTGGACACAGTCCTAAAAAATAATAAGACACTTACTATTAAAACAAGGGATGAAATAAACGACGTGGTGAGGCGCCTGGTAGGCATCATCATGGGACAGCTAGGGAAGGCCGACACCTTATCTAGCCTGGAAGATGAGAGATTCGACGCTATAAAGTCTCAGCTACTGGAGGCGACACGGCAAGAAATCCAGCAAAGCATGGCACAGTGGATACCAGCGAAGCAGGGGAACGAAGGTCCCCCTAAGCCACAAACGCCCAACCTAGCCCCAGCCAAATCGGCTGCAACCGAGAAGAAAACAGAACACCAACCTGCAAAAGCCCCAAAAAAGGCAAGTAGCTTGAAGGTAAGCGCCCCTACAGAGCCTCCCAAGGCTACGGCCCCTGCTGTCCCCACAGCCCCCCTCCCTATCCACCCCATCGGCAGAGATGGAGCAGGAGCAGCAGCCAGCCGACCGCCTGAACAAAGGTGGTGGGCAAGAAGAAGAAGAGTAAACAAGAAAAACCGCCGGCGCCCACGGCTGCCCCACCTCAACCGGGTGCCAGGCCCAAAAAGGGCCCAACCAAGAATAAACTACAAGACCGGTTGAAGGCAGCTCCATCGGTCCCCTCCAAAAAGCAGCGCTATGTCGCCGTGGTGACCCCCAGGGAAGGCCACTCGGTCGAAGCATATGATAAATTGACCCCGAATGAGATCGGGGTCAACATCATATCTAGTAGAGCTGCCAGGAGGGGAGGGATCCTCCTGGAAGTCACCACCGCTGCAGAGCTGCAGGCGCTAGTTACGAGCCAAACCCTTGAAGGAGGAAACCACGCCTCATCATAAAATTCGTCCCATCAGAGTGGACGGCTGCGCAGTTCGGGGAGAGGTTCAGGAAACAATACCCCGATTTGGAACCCCCCACACTACTATATCGAAAAGGGCCAAGAGGCCAGCCGCACGGCCACCCAGTGGTGGACCCGTTCACCAGGACAGCCCTGCTCAAGGTGGGAAGGATCACGGTGGGCTGGCACTCCTGTCGGGTCAGCGACTGCCTGGACCTCACGAGATGCGGCAGGTGTTTGGCTTTCGGCCATCCCGAGAAGGGCTGCACTAAACCGATGGCGTGTGCATGGTGCGCAGCCACAGGGCACGCCAAAGCGGCCTGCCCGGGGAAAGGAAGGGTGGCCCCCCAAAGTGTAAAAACTGCGGTGGGAAAGCCCGCCCCCACGGAGCGGACAGCGAAGCGTGTCCAGCTTATATAAAGGCCCTGGAGGTGCCGAGTCTAGTTACCCGGCATTCACCCAATTCGTAGCGGAGTGGAGGAGACGAAAAAACGCCTCCTAACCTCGAGCCTTGGCGGACCGCCGGTGTCAATAACACCTGGCAGGCCTAACCCGGCATGAACTTTCCGAGAGTCAGCGCACTCCAGAAAGCTACAACCATGGTTCCTCAACGGAGGACGAAGAGGGTGTTATGGTCCCACACCAGGGATGAAAGCACCCAGGAGCTGGGGGTGGTGTTTTTAGTGGGTGCAATCCTCACACTATTGGGAAGCTAGTTACTCCCCTTTGTCCGTAAGGGATTTTCATCCCCCCTGAGAAAAAAAAAACTTTTCACTTTTTCACTTGCTTTCATTCATTCATGTCAAAGGCTCCTCAAACGGTGAAGAACGTGTTTATCTACCATTGGTGTGAAAATCATCAGAAGAAAAGGTCCAATGAAATTTCGTCATCAGCAACATGAAGTTGCTTCAATTGTATCTGGAATGTTGTGTGTGATGTTGTGCGTCCACACCACAACCAGTCCAATGTTGAAAATGGACGTGAAAACTGCAGGTGTTCAACGCAAAATGTTGTCAACACTGTCCACACTGAGCGATGTTACCCATATAAGAGCGATGTTACCCGTATAAAACGGGATACACGGATACAAGCAACAAATTTCTTTGATGTATGCCGCCAAATGTTGACGAGTATCCATCAAGATGTTGCTTGTTTACAGGAACATGTTGCCAACAATTTGTTACCTGGTGTGTACTAAGCATAAGACATATTTCCTAAAAACCTACAAAGTAAGCAATGGTCGGTTGATCAGAATAATGAAAAGACACTGGCGCGAGAGCTGCTGCCAAAATACCTTTTGAGTATAAAGTTGATATTTCCAAAGTGTTAGAGTACATAAAATCATTCCCGTCTTACCAAAGTCACTATACCCGGTCCCACAACCCCGAAAGAAAATACTTGCATCCAGATTTAACTATTAAAAAAATGTACACGTTGTACGCTGGAAAATGTGTAAAAGACTGGCAGGTAATCCCCGTTAAAGAAAATATGTATTATTCTGTTTTTTTCCGGGAAGTTCAATTTACTTTGAGCAACCTTTGAAAGACACGTGTGCGCAATGTGACTGAACCCAAGCTGCACTAGCCAACCCCATGATCAGCGAAGAAGAAAAGAATGAGGTAAGGACCAATTAAGAACTTCATTTAAGGAGAGCACAGCAGGCTCGTGATGCAATGAAGAGTGAAAAGAGATGGCGAATGAAAGCTACTACGTGCAAACTTTCGACCTGCAAAAAGCACTTTCTTTCCCAAAGCTTACAACATCCATCGCCTACTACAAGCGCAACATGTACATTTACAATTTGGGAGTGCATCCTTTCAATGAAAGCAAGAAGTGGAGGGTTCAAGAGGAGCGCAGGAAATTGCCTGTTGTCTCAAAAAACATATTTCCAATTGTGATTTGATTCGTAGTGGCTGTGTGTTGCTGGAACCCGACCCGACATGCCAGGATACTGGAGTGGTCTGGTCGGCAATCGGAGCTGGTAGTAGGTGTAGGTAGATGTCCCCAATTGACATCCCTCCGGTGGATCCCGGGAAGGGTGGGGTCTGCGGGTCTTTTCACTTGCTTTCATTCATTCATGTCAAAGGCTCCTCAAACGGTGAAGAACGTGTTTATCTACCATTGGTGTGAAAATCATCAGAAGAAAGGGTCCAATGAAATTTCGTCAGCAGTTCATCATTTTTTACTTAACCCTCGCAAGGTAATGTGGGGTCTCAGAGACCCCATCTACAGATTGAGTGGGGGTTAAACACCCGCAATTTTTTTTTTTTGGTTCCCGTGAAGTTACCCTCCTCTTTAGTCTTCTGTCACCTCCCAACACTTGGTGTGTCCAGACAATGAAAACAGGTGAGTGTTTTTTTTAGTGTGTCCAGACAATGAAAACAGGTGAGTGTTTTTTTTAGTGTGTGCACTATTACATTTTCTTTGTTTTTGTACAAGTTAAGGATTCAACGATGTTTAGAAAAACTGTTTTTGCCACTCCCGATGAGGTACAGGAAGAACTTCTAAGGCAAATAGCGGAAGACCCGTTGAGTGAATCGGAACTTTGAGACGAAAATTCGTGTAGTGAGAATGAGGACGAAATGATATCTAACGATGGCAAGGAGGAAGATGAGTTTGACGTGAATACAATAGATAATGAAGTAGAAGAAAAGTTGAATTGCGGTACCGGTCGACAATTCACACTCTGAAAAGACAATGAAACAATTTGGACCACTTGGAAGTCGTTTTTCTCGGAACATCTTCAAAAAATATCTGTACCCGAAGCAAAGACCACAAGACAAAAATGACTTGTTCTTAGTGTAATCAACTTGTGTGCAGAGAGCATCAAAAAGCAATTTGTTCTCTAGAAAAAAGCGTCAAACCGGGAATGATAATAAGTTTGTAACCTTGAGTTTATTTTAGTGTTCCTGTTTTTATTTTGTTTAGTTTCATGATCCTTTTTCTTTAATGGCTGTTTAAAAGTCAACATATCTGTGATGAACTGTGCTATATTATAGAGACTGAGTTTATTAATAAGAAAACTATAACAATTTAACAATTATTAGCCTAAGTATATTTCTGAAAAGAATTTTTTATCAATGTTTGTTTACTATTTAATCTGTTATTTTTTATTCAAATCCAAATTCATTGAAAACGAGCCAATTTATGAAATAAATATGTCGGGGTGTAAAAGACCCCACCTTACCGTGATGAAGGATCTATTGTTGGGGGCGATGCCTTCCTACTAAAATCCTATTAAAATATGCTAAATAAAACCCATTCAAACTATTTTAGGAATTAGGAGACGCCGAAAAACAAAATATCTCTGGAGCAGTTACTCTGCAAACTAACTTAGTTCATAACTAGACCTGACGATGGTGTAAGGCCGAAACCGGTAGTTATATATATATGAAGGGTGTTAGGCTAGAAGGGGGAATGTCCAAAAAAATCGAAATTGAGATTTTTACACCATCTGTTAGCTTTTTTCACGTACTATCACATAAACCTGGCCTCATGGTGACTAGAAGAAGGATTGTCACAAGGGGGTTTGAAAAAACCGCCTGTTTGGCTAGAACGAGGAATGTCCCACGCGCCACGGATTTTGTGCCACTAGAAGGAGGAATGTCCAATAACAACGCTAACCCGCTGTAACCTTCGTATTCTGTTAAAACTCAGCTACTCACCAGTTTCTTGTTTACCTCCGTGCGTGTAGGTTATTGTGATTGTTGTTCTGGTGTTTTTTCTTCCTTTTTTGAGTTTTGACAATGGAACATTCAAAGAGAAAAGCTGAGACGAGTCGGATGAAAGATGTGCTCAAGTAAATACGATTACAATCTCACGAATTCGGCGAGTTTTGTCAGTGCAAAAGGTTGAAGTGGTTACAACTTGGGAGTGCATCCTCTCAATGAAAGCAAGAAGTGGAGGGTTCAAGAGGAGCGCAGGAAATTGCCTGTTGTCTCAAAAAACATATTTCCAATTGTGGTTTGTTCGTAGTGGCTGTGTGTTGCCGGAACCCGACCCGACAAACCGGGATACTGGAGTGGTCTGGTCGGCAATCGGAGCTGGTAGTAGGTGTAGGAGATGTCCCCAATTGACATCCCTCCGGTGGATCCCGGGAAGGGTGGGGTCTGCGGGTCTTTTCACTTGCTTTCATTCATTCATGTCAAAGGCGCAGTTCCATTACTTTTCGGCAAAACCGTGCGCACGAGGTTTTTCAATTATGCTGCCGATTTTTTGTGTGAAAGTACGCGCGAAAAAAAGACGATCTACAAAGTTTTAGCACGATTGAGATTAACTCATTGGAGTTACGATTTTTTAATGTCTAGAAAAAACGGCTATTTAGACGAAGTTCAATAGTTATTTCCTGGCCATGTTTCGACTAAAAAAATTTCTACTATAGGGTGTTTTTATCGAGCTTTTCAAAAAAAATAAATAAATCCCATAATTTTTTTCACATCCTCTTGAATTAGAGCTAATATTAGCTACGCGTGATATTACAAAAATCGCTCGAAATCGAACAGCTCTAAAAAGCTATTGAAACAATTGTTTCAAGCTGGGATTTTTTTTCACGTATTTATACAGATTGGGGAAATAGTAAATTAATGAAAAACTCCACAAAAGTTGAAATTTCTATGTTATAATCGAATTAATTCACCTAGGAATTTTGCTATTTAAAAAAAAAAGAGATTCTTTCTATCAACGATAACTTTTTTCTATGTGAACGAAATCGCGTGAAAATTTTACCACATGTAGTCCTAATTTAGAAGAATATTCTGTGAAATTTTCAACCTTGGGACGACCTTCTAACCAGCTCTATGAATTTTTGAAAAAACTCATTTTCACATATAATTAACTATTTCAATTATCTATTTGAATTTTTATCGCAATATTTATCCCTATTACATTATTCTATCACAAATTTATGTATTTAAGATTTATTATTAATTTGTTTCGTTCTTATTTTAGGTTTTCAGGTCTATAAAAATTCGTTATTTTTCGTTTGCTCTGATGGTAACTGTGGTTTATCGATCATTCACGTTATCTATATCGGCGATTCTCTGTAAACTCGTAAACTGCTGTCCGGACCGAGTTTTAAAAAAAATAATAAAGCATAGAAATATATTTATGCCTCTCAATTTAAATTAAACGCTGAACTTTATAGTGCGATTATAGGTTAGGTTAGGTTTTATGACTCATGCCCGGGCTTTAACAACGAGGTCATATCGCCTACTACCAGAGCGCTCTTTCGTCACTCTGGCGGACATGAGCCCGACTCTACTGTGAGAGTCCTAAATTTTGCCTACCCTAAATTTTTATACATCTAGGTTAAGGGGTCTTTGAAAAACTATGAACACTAAATAAATTTTGCAGTTCATATCTAAAAATAGAATAATTAATTTATATTTATATCATAAAACAAGGTGTAGTTAATTATTTTTTAAATGTAATAATGTCATGTTAATGTTGTCCGAAATTTTCTTAGACAGTCCCCTGTCAAAAATTTAAACCTAAAATAGAAAAAATCTGAAACGCAACCAGTGTGAAGTTAGTAACACTGCCGAGAACGGCGTCAGGCCGCCGTTTTGTTTATTGTCCGAGCGCAATTTGTGGTTTGAGTACGCGTGTTGGTCGTTGCGACATACAGTCCTGTGGTAAGTGATTTTAATAATGTTAATTAGATTAAATATTTATATAAATTGTCTATATATCTGTGATTTGTGTTCAAATTTGTCGGTAGCTTTGTATCGAATCATGTTTCAATAGTTTTGTAAATATTTTGAAACTGAACCAAAATACACAGTCCCCTGCCTGGCATGTGATGTATGAAATACACACATTAACACATTTCTATGCTTTATTTTTTTTTTTTAAACTCGGTCCGGACAGCAGTTAACGAGTTTACAGAGAATCGCTGATATAAATAATGTGAAGGATCGATAAACCACAGTTACCATCAGAGCAAACGAAAAATAACGAATTTTTATAGACCTGAAAACCTAAAATGAAAAAAGGAGGAAAGGAAGAGAATAAAGAAGCAAAAAGCACGATGAGCTTTAGCCGGCTCCTCTTTCACAAAAAAAACCCCAAAACACTAGGCAGATCGCCACCACCACCGGAGCGATCTGTCAGTGTCCCAAACATGAGGGAGGCCAGCAAACCCATCAGTCATAGGGAATTCATTTTCGGGGGCCTGGTGAAGGAAAGCCGCAAATATGAGCAGTTCCACACTCCGATTGACCACACGGACAGCGAGGGACTTGACTTAGACTTGGACGACCCCACACCGAAATCAGCCCTCCCTAGGGAGCAGCGCCTGACCAAAAAAAGTAAGGCATCCCCGGAAACCTCACCGGCACAACTGGCCGTCCGGGAGGAGGTTGGGGACCTCGTGTCACACCTAGACAGTGTGCTAAAGGCAAATAAGACCCTCCCCAAAAAAACAAGGGACGAGATCAACGATGTTGTGAGGCGCCTTGTAGGCATAATTATGGGCCAGACAGGGAAGGCTGACACCATCACGAGCCTGGAGGAGAGGCTCCAAAAAAGGGAAGATGTAAGATTCGCCGCCCTCAAGTCACAGCTTCTGGAGGCGACTAGGCTGGAAATTCAGGTAAGCTTGGCGCAGTGGCTACCGGCCAAGCAAGGGAACCTTGGTGCCCCTAAAACGCGAGCCCCTGATGTAGCCGCAGCCAAACCGGCTGCGACTGGGACAGGGACTGCGCGCCAACCTGCAACAGCTCCGGCGGCAAGTGGCAGGAAGCCAAGCGCCCCCCAAGGCTATGCCCCCTGCTGCCCCCACATCCACCCCACCCCCGATGGAGCTGGAGCAGCCGCCAACTGACTCCACCGCCTGGACAAAGGTGGTAGGAAAGAAGAAGAAGAAGAAGAAGAAGAAAATTGAAAACCCGCCGGCGCCCGCGGCTGCCCCACCCCAACCCGTTGCCAGGCCAAAAAAAGGCCCAACGAAGCAAACCGTATTGGACCGGTTGAAAGCTGCTCCATCGGCCCCCGCCAAGAAGCAGCGCTACGTCGCCGTGGTGACCCCTAGCGAAGGTCACTCGGCAGACGCTTATGATAAGTTGACCCCCAAAGAGATAGGGGTCAACATCAAATCAAGCAGAGCTGCCAGGCGGGGAGGGATCCTCCTAGAAGTCTCCACAGCAGCTGAACTACAGGCCCTAGCTACAAGTAAAAACCTAGCCGAGGCGGGACTAGGTGTGGAGGTGGTAGGGAGAAGGAAGCCACGCCTCATAGTTAAATTCGTCCCATCAGAGTGGACGGCGGAGCATTCGGGGCAAAGTTCAGGACACAACACCCTGAGCTGGAAACCCCCAAACTACTGTACAGGAAAGGGCCACGAGGCCAGCCGCACGTCCACTGGGTGGCCGAGGTGGACCCGGTTACCAGGACTGCCCTGCTCAAAGCGGGAAGGATCACGGTGGGCTGGCACTCCTGCCTAGTCAGCGACTGCCTCGACATTACAAGGTGCGGAAGGTGTTTGGCCTTCGGCCATCCGGAGAAGGGCTGCACCAAACCGATGGCGTGCGCATGGTGCGCAGCCACCGGACACGCTAAAGCGGCCTGCCCGGGGAAGGGGGACCGCCCAAAGTGCAAAAACTGCGGGGGGAAAGCCCGCCCCCATGCAGCGCACAGCGAGGCGTGTCCGACCTATATAAAGACTCTGGAGGCGCTGGTTTCCTGGACTGACTATGGAGAATAGGAAGCCTGGGGACCTGCGCCTGTGGCAGCATAATATGCACAGGCGCAAAATCGTAGCAGACGAACTGCGCACCCTGATCCCCGAAGGGGACGTCTCATATATATATATTTTTTTATATATTTATATATATATATTATATATCAACCTCCTGGGGATATATATATATATATATATATATATATATATATATATATATATATATATCCCCAGGAGGTTGGTTCGAGTGGCAAGGCCCTTGGCTGTTGGTTGGGAACGTAGTTCCCACCAACTTCGTGAGGCACCTCCCACTGCTCCGACCTCACCCCGGGCTGACACCAGCGTCGTTGGATGTGGTGAAGAGGCCAGTTGTTTTGTTAATAGTTATAGTTCTTCTAGTTTTAATGTTAATAATAATAATTTAGATATAGATATAAGTTCGTTTGAGGTCATAGTACCTGAGGAGCCCGTTGGCCCCTCATTAGATAAGAATGTAAATATTGTTTCTCCTTACAACAATTGTGAGGAGGAGATTGTTTCTGACGAAAGAGGCAAGCGCCACCTTAGTCCTGACAGATATCAGAACGTAGGTGGTGCCCCCTCACCCAAGAGGAGAGTGGCAGGGCCCACCGAGGAGATAGTGCCCGCGTACCCTCCAGAAACAGAAGATCTTAGCAGCGATCAACACTCAGATGGACCCGAACAACACGTTCGCCCAAGACTGGGTCACGCCCGGAAAACGTTCCACCACCTGTTCAAACCCCGACGGTTCCACAGGTTCGGTGATAACACCATCGAGACTGATGGCATCCATCCCAATCTATTGGGAGAAGAGACCCCGAGCCGAATAACAGGTGCCCCCAATGCCTTCCGAGAGTGGGCAAGCAGCATCAACAGCAGCTCGGGCACATTTCAATCTGATGCCAATTCTAACTGGTGCATGACCTCGTTCATGACACCCTATCAAGTGGGATCCGGCTTAGGTGACCCCATCCCTGTCAACGCCCAAGTCCTGAAAACATTTGAGACACCTCCAGCGGCAGCATCAATAGCTACTTTCGCTATTCACTGGACGGACGCTCTAAGCCGAGGGTCCTTAGATCCCATCTCCATTCAAGCTTTCTACAATGGAGGCGTCCCAGACGAACGAAGGGTCAACACTGCGATTGGCCCCAGCCTACGAACGGCGAATGTTTCGGTGACCCGGAACATGGCCAGTTATATAGGAGGCCAGTTAAGCGTCTGGGATAATATGATGATGTACGCGAAGTTGTACTGGTGGTACATGGTTCACGAGCTTAATGACGCTCTAGGACATGCGGCCACCCCTGTGCCTTTTGTAGAAGGCTACTCACCCACGTACATCAATCTTGATGATCAAGCCCTGGATGCGTCTACCATTGGACAACGCATGGAGCAGGGAGACATAGTGTTTGTCGATGCTATCGATTACTACTCTATGGATATCCAACTTCTATGTTGGTTGACACAACCAGGAGCTCGGCTCACAACGCCGCCGAGGCTCGAAACCCCCATGCCGCCAACGTCAAATGGCCATCAATACCAGTCACAGTGCTTTTGCACGGAGCGGGACCAGATAGGCCCCAGGCCACTACTTCCAGCAAAGAGATCATCTTTGATTTCATGTTGCGCATGGCCAATAACCGCAATGAGCAGCGTGACATGGTCAGGGGGATATATTGGGTGATGACTCACTTCGGAGTTCAATATTTTAATACTCCTGCTCACCCAGTATATGAGTTCGTACTACCCGATTTAGGATGGCACGAAATCAGATGCCCAAGGCCAGTTGACTACAGTTTTCTAGCCCGCCTTCTAAGGATATTCCCCAAACGGGATTCCGATTACGAGATCGAGCTAGCTTCCATCGCCACAGCCCCGTCAGTTACAAGGTTGAATGTCCTGACACTGTATACAACCCCACGGTGGGAGTCTGTAACCCATATGTGGCGCGTCCCCAGGTGGCGGATAGGGGAATGCTCGGTAGATATACAGGGTAGGAGCGAAATAAAATAGCTCTCGCGGGCCAAACAGACTAGGGGAAGGTACCCCAAAAATCAAACCAAGTATGGGAAGTCAAACGAAAATGACAACCATTACGGTGCAGGGGGTCGGATCCCCAGTACCGGCGTCTGGGAGTGCGAAAGCGGGCTCCCATTCGTCGTCAGCCAGCAACCGCAGTGCACTCGGGGTGGATGACTTGGCCCCGGATTTTTTTTTTGCTATTTAATGACATTTAACTTAGAGTCAAACCTTATGGAGCTTAAAGAATATATTTGCTAATTAACGTCGGTAATTAAAATCAAAACTGGAGTAGGATGCATGATATCCTGGGAGACAAACAATAATTGATTTTTCTTGAGTATTTTAGTATTACGTTATCGATAATTATTAATATTTCATTTATTTTATTACATGTTATTATTATATTTATGTTGACATATGTGCCACACACTCAATAGGAACATTCACAGTATATCCACACACGTATTCATTTACAATAGTTAGAACATGGAGGGCAAAAGTAAGGCGGGAAAGTCAGACGAGAGACTGGTAGATGTGGAGAGCATACAGACGCGTTCCGCGAAGGCAGGACGTGTTGTGACACCTAGTCCTTCACCTACTGAAAAATCGACATTCGACTTGGAAGCTATTTTCAAAGCTCTTCAAGCACAGATTACGAATCAAGGACAGACATTAGTACAACAAATGACCAACCAGGGACAGTCATTAGAAAACAAAATCACAGAACAAGGGACAGTCATTAGAAAACAAAATCACAGAACAAGGGACACAAATTACGAACCAGGGACAGTCATTGGAAAATAAGATCATTGACCAGGGGACAAAATTAGGCGAACAAATCACGGGGATATCGACTAACATAGAACTGATTACCCGGGACGTGGGAACTTTACAATTGGAGACAGGGGAACTTAAGACTCGACAAGACAGACTGGAGGAAAAATATGACGAACATGTCACGGAAGTCCGACAAATGATGGACGTTGGTTACCGTGAAACGACTGACAGACTAAGTGCTGAAACTACGAGACTGGACAAAGAGGTTGCAGATATAAATGCAAACTAACATTTATTTCATTCCAATTGTGAACGGAGATTCACAGAGATCTCACACAAAATCGACCACGTAGCGGGACAGACAAAGGTATCAACACCAAGACAATACGACCCAGTAACGTTTACTATCCCTGACGAAAACAAAGACAGACCAACGAACTACACGTACACCAGTGACCCACATGCCATCACGATTGCTGTCGCCAACACCCTGGCGCCCTGCATGGGGGAATTGAGTTTGGCTGAGCCAGATGCTAGGAAGGTGTTCCTCGAACAGGGATTCAGTTTCTTGTGCATTGGGCTTGCAAGAAATAATCTGTTCAAGGGCACCGAGGATCACTTTTCTCGAATCGTTCATCTGATTGGCCAAACTCCCTGGGGTGCTGGCATAGTGTTCCCCTCTTTTCAAACCCTTCAGACTCCGGAATTCATGACCGGACAGTTTAGAGAAGTTAGACAGGCACAAGGTATGGCTGAAGCACTGGCATATGTCATCTTGACGATTGTCACGCTGTACCCTGGGTCTGCCTTCCAATCTATTGCGACTCGATTGTACGTGCATGGATTTCTGGGGTTTGCAAAGAGGGGAACAATTACAGAAAGGAAAGCTGAGATGATATCCGAGCAATTAACCACGGAAATCAATGTCAACGTAATTATTGAAGGAGAGGCTATTGGTTTGATTTATGCTTCTATGGGGAGTTACATTAATGAGACGAATGCACAGGAAATCTTCTCTACTTGGGCCTTAGATATGCAAACTTTAAGTCTACGTATGAGGATCACATTAGAGCAAGAGGCAGGATCCGGGCTAACAACCTACAACGCCATTCATTCTGCTGTAACTCTATGTGATCGATTCAACTGGAGCCGTTTGGCAGGATTGATTCCCAATGATTTTGCAAACTTCATTGAGGCTTGCAGAATAATTGGTAACAATCAGTATTTCGGGTTCAGTGCCGAACTAAGCAAAGTGGGATCCACCAAATATAAGTCTTTGGGCTACACTGCAAAAGAACTCCTGGACAGATTCGGAGGACCCGAATTTACGCACCTCAAAACGACTTCATGCTGGACCAAGGCTCCATTACATCGTCCAGAGATTGACGCCCTCAGAGCCGAATATGAGGCTGTAAGGCTTCAGGGAGTAACAGACAATAATGACGAGGCCGACGCCTTGAGACAGGCAGTAGCCAACCTCAGGATGAGGGACTGAGAATGAGTACAATGTATCTTTTCGTCCTGTTTATGTATCATCAAGTAATCCTTATTGCTAATGTTTATGTTACTTGTCTTTTAATGTAAAATCTTATTTCACTGTTTTTGATCATTACCCATCATATAGTGATAATCATTTATGTTAATTTCATATAAAATGTGTTGTGTTCTTTAATTTTTAAGTTATAGTTACGGTTAGTTAGTGTAAGTCTTTTCATTCCATCATGTTTCTTAGTTTATCCTTAATTTCTTATGTATATGTTTTAAAGCCATACCACGGTCCTAGAGACACCAAAAGTGATAATTGTGTTTTTTTCGATTCAATTGCTTTGTTCCCTGTTGTCTTATCATAACCCGTGTAATTTCTCTTGTTCACCATTTCTTCCAATCCAGAATCACTAGATCTGTTCTCTGCATCCTTTTCTGAGTGGAGAGAACGAGATCCTGTCGGGAGTTCATCAGACTCAGACTCTGTTGTAGATTCCCCTGATTCTTCCTCTTCTTCTCTTGTTAGCTGTTCCTTTCCTTCTCCTCGTTTCAGTCCCGCTAGGTTAATTATGTCTGTCGTCCAAGAAGTTTCCTCTGATCCGGATCAGAATTTTGTAGTTCAGCCGGAATCCAGACCAGGCCCTCATCCGTCAGGGTCAAAGAAACCCTCATGAAAGAATATACAGACTTGCTTTTGAATGAAGACTTCCCGATAGACATACCTACCCCAAAATGCCCCGAAATTACAGTGACAATAGGAACGACAGAACATACGACATTAGGACTCCTTGACTCTGGCTCTGAGATAACAGGATCAAGGATGACATACCGACAGACGAACTTAATATACTACCCGTTCAGAACATGTACATCACCACAGCGACTAACAGACGTTCCAAAAGAATTACTCAGCAGATTGTGACTAAGTTAAACATCGACAACACTTATAGCTTTGACGGACATTTATACGTAATCCCCGACCTTAGCCACAAACTAATAATAGGGAATGACATGCTGCATTCATTAAGGTCCAGCATTGATTTCCAAAATAACTTATTTATCATACGAACCGACGGACAGACAATTAATATTCCCCTACATAAATGTGAAGTTGCTGATAGCCCAAAGCTCTTAAGAGAAATATCAATGAAACCTTATAGCGACAAGTAGATAGAAGGGCAGGCGAGGGAACTGGCATCCTTCTGGGGTTTAATTTGAACATACCCCCCCCTTAGTCGACGTTCAATTGGTTCTACCAAGAACCGCCAGGCTGTAAATAAAATTTTGTAAATAGTATATTTAGGTTAGGCCCGTAATTTTAGGATATTTTATTTTTGATGATAAATCATTTGCTTAGTTGTAATACCACATACCATGGCACATATTTTTTTTTGTATTTGTATAATCTGTGATTCCATAATTGGCGGCAATCCACAATTCTAAGGAATATGATAGTAAATAATGGAATCTGTGATATAGACTTTTATCAGTACTCCTCATCGGTAGTGAAATGTTATG
Organism: Aradus depressus; assembly: GCA_963662175.1. NCBI lineage: Eukaryota > Metazoa > Arthropoda > Insecta > Hemiptera > Aradidae > Aradus > Aradus depressus. Next base: position 41,803,086 of record OY759221.1, on the reverse strand, counting down.
GACACATTTATCGTTGGTAAAATGTACATAAGCAATTGGCTGTATGTATATCTGTATGTGTACCCGCACATGTATTTATATTTGTATTTTGTATTATTTCAGTAAGTAGTTTCTAATATTTTGAATTTTACATGAAACGATGTAAACCCCATGTAATTGATGGCAATGTATGACCAAGAAGAACACTTAGAACTGACAGTAGCAGTCAGAATTGAATTTGAATTGTAGAAGCTAGGAAATGCCACTCCACTGTCGTAGAGTCTGGGAATTAAATTAAAGGGACAGGGAAAACTTTGATATTGATATTTTTTTTTAAGATGCCATTTGAATTGATTGTTTGAGGAGATGAAAGGGCGGATTCTTGATGATTATGGATGCCGGGGTTAACATAAGTTTGTGATGCTGAGATAACATTTGAGGTGGGCTAATTTTATTATTATTCTTTATGGGAAATCGTCGAATACCGGTAAGCCTGGTCAGCTAACGAAGGCCTAAGGAGGCATATGGGAAATGGGAAAGTTAGGGCTTGGTCAACCCAAATCGAATCGAAATAAAATGGATTTATGGGGATCCAGTTGAAGTTTTTGTTGAGATTACGTACGATCTGATCCTGGGGCAATCAGACAAATGTTTTGCATAAAGTAGAGACATGAAATTAAGGTCAATGGAGAGGGCATTGTCCCGAGTATTTCCGAATACTAATGAATATTATTAAGTAGAATCATGCCTTGGTCACGCATGAAATCATGAGACATTGGGTATATGTCAATTGTGTAATTAAATTATGAGATTTGGGCAATCTCCGTATAAGTAATAATATGGTTCTCGTCGGGCAATCATTTGTAAGTGCAGCCAATGTTAGTGTTATGTGAAGTGCAGCGATAAGTAAGAGCGAGTAATAGACAATATCACAATAAAATATGTGACTATCAACTTTGTTTAGTCAGCATATTTTATTTAACCGGGAAGGAGGGTACTGTAGCATTATCCTGATTACACCAATTATTTGCGACATAATCGGGTTTAGAACAAAGAAATGAGGTTGCGAGAAGCTGCCACCAGACAGTAGTAGCACTGTCCAGAGGCTCTACTTGGGTCAGAACAGATATAGTTCAATTTTTAGCGGATGCATCTTAATGAAGGACATCCTGGACAGGTGCAGCTTGTTTAAACTATATCGAGGACAAAGGAAAGTACGAACAAAGAAGACTCTAGGCTCCTCCCCATATAAGTAGGTGGGCAGTTTGGGCCAATGAACAGGCATCACGACCGGTTTTCTCCCCACCACAATCTCATCAGAGCTACCAAAAAGCTGTGTCCACATCGCTAGTCTTGCGACTGATACCGGGTGGACTCCACGCCGCTCTCAGTGCCGATTTATATAGAAAATTCGTAAGTTGAAAGTAGTCATACAGTTTAATTATTATCAGTCTGGTGACAGATCTCGGGCGGACTCCACATCGCTCTAGTCCAGCAATGGATCCCTGTCGGAATCCACGTTGTTCTGCGTTCTGATTTTGAGATGAGATGCCAGCCATTTATTTCCACATTGAAGAGATACTCCGTTCAAAACATCACCCACCTTTAGACGCACCAGGACATAATTTCATCGCAGCAGGACAGGAATGAGGAATTCAACTAAGAGGTTTTATTTTTCAAATATTATGCCAGTAAAGCCATATAAAGGACTAATAATGCCCTACAGACAAATTTTCAACTGTCACCTTTTGCCCATCAGGCTTCACTATTAGATTAATTATTTCTTTTCATTATTATCCTAGTATTCATTTAATGTTCAATTTTTGTGTCATAATAAATATGTGTTCATTTTAATTTTTTTTTTGTTTCAATCACCCAGACGATATGCATGCTACTCCAGGGTGGTCAAATGTAATTAACAAAGAGTTAGTTATAAGTGATCCCCAACAACAATCTTGAAGCTATTCTGATACTGAGGAAGTGGTGGTTATTCAGGCAACATTTCATTGAAAGTCGCGATATTTTAATATTTAATCTATTAGCTTTTGCTCGAAATTAATATATCAAAATTTTTTTTTAAATAATCCACTAATAATCCACTTCACATATATATATATATACACTCGTCCACAAAAAAACTGGGACATAACAACTGTCAGACATTACACTTACATATTTCAAAATTAAAGTCTAAGAATGTTGCCTTTCGGTGTGTATACACATTGTTGTTGTTTACAATGAGGTTAACACTGAAAGTCCTCATCCTTTGAAGAGATTTAAGAGGATTATCAAAACAAACCATAATTCAGTTTACCAGGGTGTCTCTTCTTGTTAAGATATTGTCCATAGTTTTTCTTTTCTGAGTCTGATTCTTTTTTATTTGCTTTGTTATCCATTTTAAATATTCTAAATTAATTACTTTTCATTATAAAAATGGTTCTTTCGAATGAAGAGGTGGCAAGAGCTGTTGCTCTAATTGAAGATGGGCGGAGTGTGAGATATGCAGCAGAATCTTTGGGGGTATCTCGTTCATCACTCCATCGAGCAGTTGTACGGTACAGGGAGACTGGGCAATATGGGCGCAGGCCCGGAAGTGGCCGTACAAGGGCTACCAGCGAGCGTGATGACCGTTTTATTACGCTGTCAGTTCTTCGAAACCGGTTCCTGACAGCTTCAGAAGTTCGAGCTGCACTGTTAGTTACCCGGGGAGTCGCTGTTTCTGCTGAGACAGTTAGAAGACGGTTCGTAGAACAACATTTACATGGAAGAAGACCGGCTACAGGGCCACAGCTTACCAGGGAGCATCGTGTAAGCAGGACTACATTTGCTAATCGACACATCCATTGGACTGTACAGCAATGGGGAGCTGTACTGTTCACAGATGAGTCTCGTTTTGGTCTGTATAGTTCAGATGGCCGCGTTTATGTGAGGAGAAGACAGAATGAGCGCTTCTGTCAATGTACCATGACGGGAACTGCTCCTTTTTATAGACAGTCAATTATGGTGTGGGGTGGGATAAGTTTGGACGCCCGCACGGAGTTAACGATCATTGAAAATGGAACTATGACCGCTGCTAGGTACATTGAAGAGGTTCTTATAGAGGCAGTCATACCGTTTGCACCATTTATTGGGGATGATTTCTTATTAATGCATGACAACGCCAGGCCTCACGTTGCTAGAGTCGTTAACCAGTACTTGGAGGATGTAGGTATCAATGTTATTGATTGGCCTGCACGTTCTCCAGACATGAACCCAATAGAACATCTATGGGACATACTAAAGAGGCGTGTCAGGAACCGCCTGCAGCCTCCAAATACTGTGCAACAGCTTCGCATTGCGTTACAACAGGAATGGGATGCTATTCCACAAAGGACCATCCAAAATCTTATTTCTTCCATGCCCCAGCGAGTTATGGCTCTTAAGAAAGCGCGAGGAGGAAATACTCGTTACTAAATGGCAATTGAGACATAAGAAGAACTTTTTTTCCACAAAGTTGCAAAACCAGTATTTCACATTTATTATTATTATTATTATTTCTTTATTTCTATTACATATAATTTGTATTTTTTTGACAAAATTTACATCATAACTATATTTTCTTATTGTAATACTAAGAAAAAAATGTATTGGTAAAATAAATATTCTTTATTGCTGTAAAATCTGAGTGTCCCAGTTTTTTTGTGGACGAGTGTATATTGAAACCTACCTGCTACCGGTGAAGTGGATTATTAGTGGATTATTTAAAAAATATCCATATATATATATATATATATATATATAGATAGATATTGAAACCTACCTATATATATATATACTCTGCTAATCGTATTCGTTTTACTTTTCCTTTTCAGTCAATACACTGAAAACGAATTTTCTCCTTATTTTGAATAATTCTGGACCTCATTGTAATTATCAGTAACAGAGGTTTCTCATATATCCAGGGCCCACTTAACCAGGTTTCACTGTATATTATTGTATACCATACTATACCATTTTTTTGAATGTAATTTTAAATAGATTTGAAAGGTCTTATAAAATCTCATGTTGTGGATAGGCATCGTCCTTCCGGAGATAGCGAGATGGTAAAACTGTTGCCTAAAACTCGCTCTTATCAATATACATTGAGTGTTGACGGTCGCAATGTAAAAAAGTATGTAAGACATATTTCCTAAAAACCTACAAAGTAAGCAATGGTCGGTTGATCAGAATAATGAAAAAAGACACTGGCGCAAGAGCTGCTGCCAAAAGACCTTTTGAGCATAAAGTTGATATTTCCAAAGTGGTAGAGCACATAAAATCATTCCCGTCTTGCCAAAGCCGGTACCCACAACCCCGAAAGAAAATACTTGCATTCAGATTTAACTAAAATGTACACGTTGTATGCTGAAAAAAGTGTAAAAGACTGGCAGGTAATCCCCGTTAAAGAAAATATGTATTATTCTGTTTTTTCCGGGAAGTTCAATTTACTTTGAGCAACCTTTGAAAGACACGTGTGCGCAATGTGACTGAACCCAAGCTGCACTAGCCAACCCCATGATCAGCGAAGAAGAAAAGAATGAGGTAAGGACCAACCAAGAACTTCATTTAAGGAGAGCACAGCAGGCTCGTGATGCAATGAAGAGTGAAAAGAGATGGCGAATGAAAGCTACTACGTGCAAACTTTCGACCTGCAAAAAGCACTTTCTTTCCCAAAGCTTACAACATCCATCGCCTACTACAAGCGCAACATGTACATTTACAACTTGGGAGTGCATCCTTTCAATGAAAGCAAGAAGTGGAGGGTTCAAAAGGAGCGCAGGAAATTGCCTGTTGTCTCAAAAAACATATTTTGACTCATGCTAAAGATTCCCAACACATCGTGATGTTTGCGGATTCATGTGGGGGTCAAAACCGCAAAATCAAAATGACACTCACCATAATGAAAGTACTTCAGCTACCCTCAGTAAAGACCGAGACCATAGATCTAAAATTCATGGTTTCTGGCCATAGTTACTTGCCGAACGACGCCGATTTTGGCATCATTGAAATGTGTGCAAAGAAACACGTCACTGATTTATAATCCTGTATTCGATAATTGAAAACTGTCAACCTAACACAAGAAAATTTGTTGTCTAAATAACTTTAATAGTGTTAGCGGAATGAGTTTTCCAATAATCTCATTATGAACGAGGCCTTATGGGCACTACTGCGTTAAAGATTTTATATAATTTTTTTATATCTTTTTTCTAATATATTCATTTGTCATACTATAAATGTTTATATAATCTGATTTTTTCTGTCAACCTTCCTAAATAAATGTTTTTATGTTAACTCAGTTTTTTCTGTCACCCTTTATCCTACTTCGTTTTACGTTTTGAGAGATAGGATCCAGTGGTCCTACATTAAAAGTTGATTAGAGGGAGAGCAAAAACTTACTTATTGTGTGACGTATCACAAAAAAGATGAAAATTCCCCGGACTCAAATATGACATTGTTTTTCAACTCTTCAATATTTTAAGAAATATATAAATCTGAAGTAAAACGTAATTATTTGAGGGGCATTCCATGCAAAAACCATACAATTGTTGGCGTCGGTTCTCAGATTTCGCTCAAATTTAGCAGGTGGTTTCTACCACAAAACATGAATTTTCCCAAAAGTTGGAGTCATAATCGCAAAAACTGCACTTTCTAATCCCGATTTTATGATTTTTTTTAAAAAACCGGTTATTGCTTGTAAAAAATGTGTTTTTTACTGGAACAATATTTCAAATGACACTAATCGATGGGAAATTTTTCGAGCAAACTTTTTAGCGCACCTCTCGACAACCCGGATTCGTATCGGCCCATCTGTTTATTACCACTAGGAGGTAAGATGTTAGAGAAACTGTTCATCTCTAGGTTCCTGTCGATATATAGGTCAAGGGGACTCGAGAAACCGAACCAATACTGTTTTTAAAACGGATGCTCGACAGAGGATGCCATGCATCTTCGTTATGGTGGCCAAGCCTGATGGAGATGCCAGACGAACTGTCCAGGAAATCTGTATGAACTAGTCAAGACCTATCTTTGAGGCAGGCCAGTTCAGGTGACCCATGACTCTGAACGGGTCACAAAGACTGTTATTTGTTTTCGTAGGGATGATGTACAGGCGCGGACTTTGGCCTTGAAATTTTGTATCGTGTGGCATCGAACAATCCATGTCAGCACTTGCGTACCGGGCCTTGAGAAGTGAAATAAATATATTTCAAACAGAGTTGACTCAGTTGGTCGATATCTTCTGTTAAAGTTACCCCAACTTCCCATTTTTAGATTTCACTTTAAAAAAACATGACATATCTGCAAGAAAACTATTAATTTAACATTAAAACGTAAACTATACTACAGGCTACGAGATGAGGGAGAGAGGTGAAGGAACGATTTTACAAAAAAAAAAAAAAATGCCCTTCAAGGACATTATTCAAGATTTCGCTACAATGAAAAGACAAAGAAATACATTTTAATGTAGCATTCGTCTAAATTGCTGTGAATTTATTTTCCCCCTTAAGCCCCTTCATGAAAGGGACGGGGTGCTCCCAAACTCCATCAACTCGTGGCCTCTACTATATTATACAATAGTCAATTACTCACTTCTAGCCTTATCTAAAGACGAACAAATATTATCAATATTTCTATTAAACTAATAAATACTGTATCCGTAGAGGAAACTCTTCCAACATTGTTCATCCGCTCAAACAGTTGACCAAGTCCCTCTTCTGAAGACTTCTTGGGTTTCTCTCAGCACAGACGATTTGCAAATATATCTTGATATTAACTCTTGAAACCTAGTAATAAAAATACATTTCATAATCATATATAATTTTGCAAAGTTTTATTTGTGTATGGTTTTTTTTTTTTTTTTATGTAATATGAAGGCCTTAGAGACCATCAGTCTAATTTCTGTATGAATGAATGTTTGTGAGCTTCACGGGGAAACGGCTAAACGTATATTGACGAAATTTGCAGGGGGGTTAAATAATTAAATAACACATAAATTGAGTGATAGTATTTAACGGTTGGATCTACATGAAATGGCTTCTTATTCTTTGTCCGGATATCTCAAGAAATTTAATGTCAAGTTATTTATAAAATATTAAACTTACACTTGCAAACCGTGCAGATAACGTTACTAATTTGCTAAAAGTTACTCAGACAGACAACACGGTACACATGTAAGTAACGAAAAATACAAACATATATTTTTCTATTAAATAAAATTGAGTGCACAAAATAAAACTCCTGAGACGTGGTCAGGCGATACTTCGTAGTTGTGTTAGTATGTTTATTCACTGTAAAACAGAGAGAATAAAAACAGTAGTTACAAACTTCTGTTTTGTTCTTTTTCTCATTCGCATACTTATATCCTACACATTCTTCGATTCTAAAAATGCACTTGCGAGTGCAATTAATAAGAGGTAAGTTAATCGATATATTGCCTAGAATATTTGCACGAAATTTTAAAAATTAAATTATACAAAGTATGTATTTACTGTTGGCCGACCGAAACAGGATTTTCAGCCGAATCTTCGGCCTCGGTCTCAGTTTCGGCCGAAACCGAAACTTATTTAGACATGTTAAAATTTCCATTATATACTGAAATTTAGTGTATTTTTTTACACATACACCTACCTACAGACAGTTAACTCGTGTTAAATGAAATAAAAAAACAATAATTGAAGTATGTAACAAAAATAATAAACACGTTAAAGTAAAGACCTGCCCTGTAAGTAAACTTTGTCAAAAATCAACACTTAGATTAGATATAAAGTACAGACTCCTTAATTAAGTAAGCACCTATTTTATTTGTGTTCACAATATTCTTAAGATTAATTTATTTTTTACTGAGATCTTGTATTTAGCGCTTGGTGGTTAAAGAGTTACCTAATTATCAGTCTTTACAACGATTACAATAATTTGTACGACTATCAAGTAATTACGTAATTTAAAAAAAACATTTATAAAATCAAAAGAAAAAAAAACGAAATATTACTATTAAATTACTAATTAATTTTAGTATTCGTATGGCAACCACACACGACTCACAAGCCACGAACTCATCCGAAGTTAGTCGAACGACGCACGAAAAATCACGAAAACTGAGTTTCGGCCGAAACCGAAACTAGATTTTTTGGCCGGAACTGAATCTTCGGTCGGTCACTAGTATTTACAATTGTATGAACGCACATTTAAATTTATTTTTTTACCTTCCCATGAACACATAGTACAGAAGTTATGAAATCCGTCAGAAATCAGTTTTCACCGGAAATTGATCTAATATCAATCATTTGCTGTCTTCCCGCATTCATTTTGCAATCTATATGATAGTAAGAATTTATAACAAATTGTTCAGTTACTTACATTGTCCAATTTCCCACAAAATATATAAATATAATGAACCAGTTTCGGTTTCGGCATACGCTATCTTTGAGCTTCGGAAAACGACTCAACTCCAGATATCCAGTTCTTCTTCTCAATTCCGGAACATGCGCCTTCTCTGTTGACGCTCCTCCAAGATGTTCCCATTCCGAAAGATCCAACCGCAAATCGCCAACTTTCCCTTCAACATATTTGACATTAGGGCTAGGACTTTCATAATTAAATACAAACAAGTTGATAATTAAAACATGGTAATTTCCTGAGAACGCTATTTTTTGGAATGGGATACATATATATACTAAGTTTCCGCTCTCCCTTTAAAGAAACCAATCCACAATTTCTACAATATCATTATAAGTCAAATATCAATATTTGACTTATAACAGGGACTTCTGAGTCTTCATACTAAATTTCGTGTCGATACATTCATTACATCGGCAGTCATTAGGATAATAGTGTTGCGCCCCCTCATCTGAAGGGGCCCACAGACGTACAATAATATTGCGCAATAATCAAGGTTGTACATTTAAGTTGATCGTGTGTGGATGATATTGAAAGGTTGCACAATATATTGCGCGAAATCAAAAAAGTTAGATATTTATTGCGGAATACTGTGAATATTGTACCGTGTGTAGGGAAGATTGTGCAATTTTGCGGCAGTTGCTAGGCAGATGTTGACAAGAGCGGGTCGAAATGGCAAACAAAAGGGAGCAAAAGAGTTTCATTTTGGAATTTATTGATGTTTATCGTTCCCTCCCGGCGCTCTGGGATGTCACCAATAAAGATTATTCCAATCGTGGCAAAAAAAAAAACGAACAGTACGACATACTCATCGCGATGTACCGTAAAAGGTGCCCGAACGCCGACAAACAGGAAGTAATTAAGAAAATAAATTCGTTACGAACCAACTTCCGCAAAGAAGTCAAGCGGATTCAGGAGTCAGAAAAAAGTGGTGCGGCCGCCGAGGACGCGAACCTTCCCTCTGGTATTTCGAAGAGATGAATATAGCACAGTTCAGTTTACACAGCATTTTACTTGCTCACAAGACGACAAACTGAATGAATTTCGCAATAATATTGCACGTCTATGCCCTCTTTGCACAATATGTTGTGCAACCTTTCAATATCATCCACACATGATCTACTTCATTGCACAACCTTCATTATTGTGCAGTATTATTGTACGTGTGTGGGCCACCTCAATTTATTTGTACAATATTTGCGCAATATTATTGTACGTCTGTGGGCCCCTTAATCCCCTCCTTTGCTTCGGCCGATTTGTCTGAAAATTAATAAGTGTCACCTTTATGAGATTTTGAAATCACATATAAATAAACATATCTGTGTCGAAAAATTAGAAGAAAAAAAAAACAGAAAAAATGACATATCAGGTGCAGGCCCCCCACATTATTCCCTAGGCCCCGTTGCTAAAAGTCATGATGGGCCCCCCTCTTGCTACCAAAAAAAGAAATTTTGGCCTTTTTTTACCATATACATTTTTTAACCTTTATTACAATTATTTTATTATCAAACACACATTTAAATTTATTAAAAATGTTCTACTTTTCAATTTTTTTCCCCGTCCTTGCGGGCCCCTTGTCCACGGGCCCCCTTGCCGTAGCAACGGTAGCACCGGGCATTTGGGGGCCCTGATCAGGTGACAGGCTGTAGGAGGAAGGTTCTGTTGAACATTGTGTTCATATACATTTAATAATAATTATTAAACGTTCGAAACGAACGAAAAAATTCGAAACTATCTCAGTCAATTATAATTATTATAATTAACTGAGATAGTTTCGAATCTGGTGGACCACAGATATATTTATATATAACTTATATACGACGGACACATTCGCTAATAGGGTTTCAAAGGCGACCTCTAAAGACGACATTTTTTCAACACTTAAATTATCTAATTTTTGACAAAATACATAAATATAGTGTACAGGTTTCGACTTACGTCATCGTTGAGGATCTATGGTGAAACTCCAGGTTCTCTTCGTCCTAGTTAACAGGCGCATCCACTTCAAGTCTTCACTATTCCGAAGTTCCAACAGAAAGTCTTCTATCAACATATTGAATGTTAGGGCCCAGATCTTCATGGTAAAAGAATATCTCCTGGAAAAAGGAACCCAAAAATGTAAAAAATTACTTAAAATATATAAATTAAGTTAAATCTAATTTTAATTGCCAAGCTACTAGCAGTAGAGAAGTCTTTCAATCGGACAGAATGTCCATCGAAATTACATGTTTCTGTGAACACAATATTTCCCGATAGAATGAATATATCACACAAATGTTTAAATATGAATCGAGAAGCTCATAAGGTGGACGACTGATTCTTATCCAAAACGGCCAGAAGTAGAGGGCATTTAGAGAGAGTCTTAACTTCAAAACCTCAAATAACTCTCACTGGGATGAACTATTCGATAAAAACATTTATATAAACATTCTTAGAACGAAACGTTAGTTGATATTTGATAGTAACATGTTGTGGGACGAGATTACTCTTTTTTTTTTTTATTTATTAAATTCTGGGTGCTCCGGTAAATCACCCGCCCCGCAACTTCGTCGGGGAAGAGACTATATCAAATGTACAATATACATAAAATACAAATATAACTATATAATACAATATGACTAATACAATTTATGGTGGTATGGGGGTGTCTGGGGGCGACAGTCTCTGGTCCCTAACGGGACAGGCTGACACTCCCAGACCTCCGAGTGTTGCGGCTACCTGGTGGCGCCGAGAGAGCTTGAGATTAGTGGGATGTGGCTGTTTCTACATCGCGGTCGCCGGGGGTCCGACCGTAGGCCTCGCTGAGCTGCCGGTACTCTTCCCTGCGAATAACCGGATGGAGTTGGTCTCGGCACCGCTGGTACCGCCTCCTGGCACGATAAACGGCCTTCTTGGCGAGGGTGAGGTCCTTGCTCCACCAGGGGACTTTCTTCAACCGGTCGACCTTCTTGGGGATGGTCTCGTCGGCAGCCCTCAGCAGAATACTACTGAGCCTGTCGAGGCCCTCCTCAATCTGGTCGATCGGGTCGGAACCCCTGAGACCTTCCCATTCCTCGTCACAGGAGTAGGCAGCAGCGGCGGTCACGAAGGCTTCCGGTATCGCTTTGCGAGTTGCAAAGCGAGGATCCCTAGTCCTGACTGCCGTTAGCTGGGCATCGAAGAGCCTCACGTCTAGGACTTCATGGTCACTAGACGTAGCTCCCCGGACTCCCCAGCCACTGACAGCCCTGAATAGTTCTCCAGAAACCAACGTGACATCGATGTGCGATTCTCCATTGGCGCCACGAAAAGTGGGCGGAGAATGCTGGTCGTTGACTATGCACAGGTCATGGCGGGCGATCAGCTCTATTAGCCTGTCCCCCCGGCGGTCGGTGCGAACCGATCCCCAGGAGACAGACCAGGCGTTGGTGTCCGCCATGACTATGACTTGGCGTCCCGCCAGCTCATCCAACACGTGGTCCAAGTGGCCCAATTTTAGGTCTATGTGTTCAGACGGAGGGAAATATCCGCTGATCACATAGCAATCGACGTTGGCGTGCCTGATGCAGGCCACAGCTATGTGGCTTGTGGACAGATGGTGGAGCGCCATCACATCCACCTGGGGGCCGGTCACAACGATTGCGGCCATAGGCCGTTCGCCAGTTATTATTCTGTGGCCTATACCAAGACCTGCCACGCGATTTCCTATACAATAGGGTTCCTGTAGAGCCAGGAGCTGGACGGACTCAGCGTACACCAGTTCACGCAACTCATCCGCCACTCTCTTACGCCTATGCATGTTGTGCTGGACAACGTGGATACCCGTGTGCTCTCTTTCTCTACCCGCCATAGTCCGTGCGCGAGGCCAGCTTCTCGAGCGCGCGGATATATGACGGGCATGTCGCGCTATCTGCGCTATGGGCCACACCCGGTTTCCCGCTGTTGCAGTTACAACACTGCGGCGGCAACGCTTTCCTTTTACAGCTGGCGCTGTCATGCCCTGCCATTGCGCACCAAGCACAAACCCTCTCCTTGCTTGGACAGCGCTTCTCCGGGTGGCCGAAGCCATGGCATTTCCCACACCTGGTTACGTCCAGGCAGTCCCGCACGGCACAGGTGTACCACCCTAGGGTGATTCTGCCAGTGGTGATGAGGGCCTTCCGGGTCGCAGGGGTCGTCTCAACCACCCAGCGCACCGTCGGTCTGCCGGGGGGGGCCTTCATATAAATGGGGATTATGGGGGAGAGTGTGGGGGATTGGGCTTGGAATCTCCTGGAGAGGTCCTCAGCCGACCAACCCGCGGGCACATCAAAGACCGCTACGCGCGGTTTTCTCTTGTGCAGCACCTCCGCCTTCAGGCCCAACTCCTGAAGTCGGGCATTGGCGGTCAGGGACGCAAGTTCCTCGGCCGAGGACACCTCCAGGAGAATTCCCCCCCTCCTGGCGGGTCTGCTGCTTTTTAAGGTGATCCCGAGCTCTCCCGGTGTCACCCGGTCCATTGCGTCTGCGAGCGGGCGCGTGTCGTCCTTATTAGACGAGATTACTCATAGAAATAAAATACGTTGTCTTCCCACTGTTTTTAGACCAGAACCGATTTTGGACGCAACAGCGTCATAATCAGTGGTTCATCCCACCCACACAGCACAGCGGTTATAGGACAACTGACCAGTGATTTTCTCCAATAAACAAATTCTTGAAAAAGAAATGGAACATATATAAATAATTTAGCGACCGAAAAACTTTTTTCTGTGATGCTATTGCGGAAAAAAATTATTTAAAAAAAAAACAAATGAATGTACACAAAAAGTTGTTCAACATTTATACTAACTTCACAGAAAATATATATGTTAGGGTCAAAGTGGGGAATCCGGTGATTGTAAACAATAACCGGTAATTGTACACGTTTACCTGGCTCTATGGTAAAAGTGGAAAATACTGTAAAATCGTTATTGTGCACATTCACCGGTTAATGTTCACAATTACCAAGTCAAAGCGGTAAAAGTAGAGATAAGACGGTGAAAGTAGGAAATTGTAACTCCAAATGTCATGGCAGTAATGTTTGTTTTAATAAAGACTAGACATTTAATAAAGAAGATTTCATATTCTTTTTTTTTTCTATTTTTATTTATGTTTTGTAACCTTCTATTAAAACGTTTTGAATAATAAAATGTAGGTGAATAATTATGTTTATTAGTGTATTTCCTGCTTTTACCAAGGGGAACCGGTGATTGTTAACAATTACCAATAAAACTGCCAAAATCACAAGATTTCCTACTTTTACCAATCGTTTTGGCAATTGTTCATAATTAGTGGTTATTGTTTACAATTACCGTTTTCGTACATTGACCGTAACATATATACTGCTTACGTCATCAGCAGAAAGTTTAATCAGTAAATAAACTCAGAATATGGCCAACATTTCGAAAATTTTATTTAATTTTACGGAATATTAAAAATCTATGAAACAAGAAAAATTATCTTATTATGACCAGAGTGGATGAGTGGTGGTGTGTGATGAGTTTGGGTCTGTGTAGGTGTACGTGATAAGGATGGGGGGTTATACAGGTACACCTGAACTATCAGGCAGGATGGGGGGTGGTTTGTTTGCTTGGAAAGTAATCAACTCTAATCAAAATTAACATTCATTAAATTTATTTTTTTTAAATATAAATAATTTATCCCTAAAGTGAAAAAGGAAATTTGATTATTAAGCTATCATAAATTTTTAATAGTGAGAAACGTATTGCCTCTATTGTCAACTTATTGCCACCTCTACGTAATTTCTAAGCTATGGTAAATGTAATTGTTTAGAAATTCAAAGTTGATTTTCACAAGATTTTTTTTCTTTCTTATTTTTTTGATTTATATTTTTTCTTTCTTATTTTCTTATATTTTCATTTTCAATCAAGGGAAGGGGGGATTTTAGGCAGAGGATAACAACAAAATACATTCATAATAGAGGAGAAAAAAAAAAATTATATTATACGAAAATAAGAATATTAAAAACCTATAAAACAACAGAAATTACCTTATTTATGACTACAGTGGATGTGAGTGGTGGTGTGTTTGGGTCGATGGCTCTGATAGTGAACTATGAAGGTTTAGAGATGAGGAGGGTTATATCTGAGTTTAGCTGAGCTATCAGGAAGGGTGGGGATGGTTTGTTTGCCGGGGATGTAATCAACTCTAATCAAAATTACTATGTACACAATTATGTAAATTTAAAAAAAATATATAAATAAAATAATACTATCCAAAATTTGAAAAAAAAAAAATCATTATACAATCTTGAACTGTTTAATCAACAGAAAGGCATTCCGTCTCTGGTCCTCTACTAAATATAACACATAGCAGAGGGCGCCGGTAGCTCAGTGTTATGCGTGCTTGACTTCTGAGCTCAAGAACGTGGGTTCGAAACCCGGCCGAGGACCTTAGTTTATTTTATCTGGGAGGTAAGAAGAAGCTGGAAGAAGAAGACGTTCAGGAGCCGCCGGAGTTGGAGGAAGTAGCGGAAGTTCTCGCATCCCTCAAAAATAATAAGACGCCAGGAGAAGACGGAATCCCAGCGGAGCTGCTCAAATTTGGAGGGGACGAAATAACGAGGGAGGTGTACCGGCTCGTGTATGACGTCTGGATGACAGAGGAAATGCCGAGGGAGTGGTCCACCGCGTTGATCAGTCCGATCCACAAGAAGGGAGACAAGTTGGACTGTGGAAACTACCGGGGGATCGCACTTCTGGACACCACCTACAAGATATTCTCTACACTCCTCCTGAAGAGGCTAACGAGACGGGCTGAAGAGGTGGTTGGTGAATACCAATGTGGTTTCAGGCAGGGAAGATCGACGATAGACCATATTTCGACACTGAGGACAATGCTGGAAAAATGCTATGAAAATGACGTCGACCTGCACCACCTCTTCATCGACTACAAGCAAGCCTACGACAGTGTAGATAGAGAACAACTCCTACAAAACATGTATGTGTTTGGCTTCCCCCCCAAACCGATAAGGCTGGCAAGGATGACGTTGACGCACACTTGTGGAAAGGTCAAGGTCCAGAACGCGATCTCTGAAAGCTTTGAGGTCAGGCAGGGTCTAAGACAGGGCGACCCATTATCCCCCTTACTCTTCAATATAACACTGGAGAAAGGTATTAGGGGCATCCGTACGAATCCAGATGGCACTATATATAACACTCAGTCAGCATCTCGCATATGCGGACGACGTGGTCATAACCGGACGAACGAAAGCTGCATTGGCGGGGGCGTTCCAGGAATGTGACGAGGAGTCCAGGAAGCTTGGTCTTCTTGTCAACGAGAGCAAAACCAAGTACATGAGAACTACGAGGAAAGAAGTAAAAGAGAAGGAACTCGTACTTGGAGGTTGCAGGTTTGACCGGGTGGATAGCTTCAAGTACCTGGGGACCGTTATCACGGAAAGGAACGACGTTAAAGAAGACATCAAAGCGAGGATAACGGCCGGGAATAGATGCTACCGGTCACTGCAGAAGGTGCTCGGATCGAGGACTCTGTCCCGAGACGCCAAAATAACAATCTATAAAACAGTCATGACCGGTCGTCACATATGCGAGTGAAACCTGGGTCCTGACTAGGAGGGACGAAGTCTTACTCAATACGTGGGAGAGGAAGGTATTGAGGAAGATATACGGCCCTATTCCAGAGGGGAATAGATGGAGGATACGGACCAATGGGGAGCTGAGGGACCTGTACAAGAGCCCGGACCTGGTGACCTTAGTGAAGCAGGGGCGGCTGCGATGGCTGCCAGACAGATTGCCGAGGAAGGTACTGGAAGGACACCCGGGAGGACAAAGAAGAAGAGGTAGACCCCGCTTACGTTGGCTGGAGGACGACCTCAGAACGATGGGTGTGAGAAGATGGAGACGGGAGGCCGAGGATAGAGTAGAATGGCGGAAGATTGTTGCGGAGGCCCAGGTTCTACAAGGACCATAGCGCCAGGGAAAGTAAAGTAAAGTAAGTAAAATAAACTTAAGCACGCCGTCCTTCGGATGGGGCGTTAAGCGATGGTCCCGAGCCTGTACAATGTCAGGTACTCGTTAAAGACCCCTACCCTAGGTGAATAAAAAATTTAGGGTAGGCAAAATTTAGGACTCCCACACTTTTCGACAAAATTATATTATACATATCGTGCCGGATTTGACTTACGCCATTGTTGAACTTGGGTAGATCATCTGGTTCAACTCTTCTTCGAGGTCTCAACGAGAACAGACGCCTCCTCTTTCGGCACTCCTTCAAGACGTTCACCACTCCGACAGCATGCAACAGCATATCTTCTGTGTGTGACCTTTCTGTCAACATATTGGAAATTAGTGCTCGGATTCTCATGGTAAAAAATAGCAACTGGAAAAAGAGAACTTAGAAATGACCTAAAGATTACAAATGATGAACCATTATGGTTTCTAAAAAATAATGCCCGACCTCGACTTTTTCATTTTAACTCCTCATCTACCCCTCAACTCATCAGAAATTCTATGTTGAACTAAATTTCATATGAGAGTACTAATTAGCGTTTTTGGTTTTTTTAGTTCCCAGAAAAGCCCATGAATAGTAATATTATTGTTTAAATAGAACCTACTCTGTTATTTAAATATTTTCTTTCGGTGGACATACTCGTTAATAGGATTTCAAGGACAGTTCTTGAGTCTACAAAACCCTAAAATCGAAACGTAAATTATCTAATTATTATTATTCAATTCGTCAAATCTGTTGAAAACCTTTAATAATAAATACTCCATTAACTCCATCTTTTATATTATTATGTGTTAATAAATAAGATCCGTTTTAATAGATCCTAGCCTTTCGAAATGACCCTTCATATATCGCTAAAAATTTACCAAAATTTTTATTTTTTTTATCAGGTACTCTTAACGATTTCACTAGTACCTCATCGTTCAAAATTAATTGTTAATGCAACTTTCCATTTTTTCAACGAATTTTTATTCTATATTTCGATATAAAACAATTTTTTTTTATTAGTTAACTGATCAATTTAAAAATTTTATTTTTTTATTTTACTATTATTTATAAAACACATTACATAATCATTAATCCATTTTAATATCCAATTAATAAATGTCCGTGTTATTATTGAATAATCCATTTGGTTTTATTTATGGAAAAATTTCTTGTATTTTTTGGAATACATTTAAGACAATTTATTACTAACAGACCATATACTTTGAATTTAAGACACTACAGTAATTTCAAGTTAATTGTTTTTGTTTATTTAAATATTTTTATTATTCCGATCTTCCAATAATTTGATTTTGTCAGGCTAGATCTTGTTTTATAATTAATTTCTTTAAATTTAAATTGGAAATAAGACTAACTTTTATTTACAAAATTACCTTCTTATTGTACTTCATATTCCCAAAATTTAATTTGAAACTAGGTCCATTAGTTATTTTAATTTTATTATTTTCATATTTGTGATTTTTACAATTTATTTTTAAATTACCGTTATTTTTAACATCATAATTGCTCTCTTTATAAGTTATTTTTTCAAAATTTACTTTGGAAATGAAAATTCCTTCTTTGAAACTTCCAAGCCTACAAAAAAGTAACTTAAGTGATTACACTCTTCTCCCCAAAAGGATCAACAGCGATAAAACTAATGTAGTAATTCCCACATAACCAGTAATAAAATGAAAAAAAAAAATCAGAAATCAAATAATACTAAGAAAATAGTAAACATTGGAAAATAAGACCTGACTTACGAGTTAATATTATTCATGGGGATTATGCAGAGGGACAACTAGTTTTTTCGTCTTTTCATAATAGTCTTAACCTTTCCGTCAACAATGTACATAAAAACGTTAGTATAACTTGTCCAACAGGCATTAAAATATTTCTAGTAAAGAAAAAACTTATATTGAGTTGAACGACTGTTTTTATCAGAGAAATGTAGAAAGGTTAATATTCATATTAAGTAAATGGCACACTGAAGTGAAGGAAAAACGCATAGTTTCTATAAGTTAATAAGAGTATGATAACCAACAGAACTTCCACATTTTGCATTTTTTATGTACAAATGACTTTAACAAAAAACGTATACAAATTAATCCTAATTTAAAACACCCAGCCATAAGATAGTGTACACGTTATAATAAGTAGAGACACTATTTGTGTATATGAAGATGATAAAAAATATATAAATCAATGAATAAGCAGGAAGTGACTGAATTAAGATACCAAATCCCCTAACCTATCAAAAATGTGCTAAAATAATAACTTGTAACAATGGAAAGAAATTGCATACTGAAGATCAAATCCCAAATTTCCATTAAGTTTAAACAAATATACTCACTCAATAACTCCAGACTTAGTATTTTAACTGCCTGATGATAAGCATGAAAGGTTGTTCATGAGACTGCTAAATCCTTTGAATGTAGCGATAGAATCACCAAGCGTCCCTACAAAAAGATGGATTTACATCTATTTATGAACATCAGAAATAGGCGCAAAAGGCATGAGGCACGTTTATGAAGCGATCCAAATTGGTAATCGATATCTGGTTTGATAATATGAATAATACTTAAAACCCTTAAAGTATTATCAAATAAATTACTCACAAAAGTGACAATCTAGCTATGTTGAATACATAATATATTCATTTTATTATTCACTGTAGATATAAGGCAAAGTTAAGACGGTGATATCGCCATGTTGGATTAATGTTTTTCTATATGGTGACTAGATCGCCAAGCTATTATTGAAATTAAGTATTAGTTACTGCTTTTATTTTCTTTCTTTTATTATGTAAGTTACTTCTTTATAAACACCACAATTTTATATTTAATGTTATTCTATCTTCCATTCAACCTTTTCCAACTTTCCAATAAGAATGTTTTTTTTCTTTCCATCCCGAAAGGCCGAAGGAATATGATCAAATTTGGTTGACTATTAGGCTGAGCGCACATTAGGATTGTTCCTATTGAATTGAAAAACTCCACAAAGATCCCTTTCATACATTTTATAAATATTGTCAATATGTATATGTTTTTTTCATTATAGACTAGCAGTAATACCCGGCGTTGCCCGGGGAACTTTGACTTTTCTCCTAATATCTCTCGTTCTTAGGACCCCTGGGCACCATGGCTAGTACGCGCCATTCAACGGCGGAAACCACAGCTAGTGACGTTGATTAAAACATAGACTTCAACCATCCTGGAGCTAAAACTAATTTATTCAAAAAGATTTCTCATTAATCGTTGCAATGGTTTTCGAGTTACAAAGATTGCGTGAGTGGATGCTGGGATGGATCAGGGGTTGATTAAAAAATAGACCTTAACCTTCCGGTAGATAAAACGTATCTATTCAAAAAGATTTCTCATTAATCATTGCAGTGGTTTTTGAGTTACAAAGATTGCGTGGGTGGATGCTGGGATGGACCAGATATTGAGGTACTAATACGCCTATAACCTTCCACAGACGATGACGAACAAATTTAAAAAAAAATTAATCAAATCCATCAAGCCGTTCGTGAGTTATAGCGGTACAACGCACAGACATTTTCAGCTTTATATATATGATGATTGGTTCAGGGGCGTAGCCAGGGGGGGGGGGGGGGGGGGCGTGTGTCTCCCGTTGGCCAGAGCAAAAAACCAAGATAAAAATTAAATAAACTGAAAAATCGTTTTTATTAAAAATGGATGGCTTGCAAGTTACCAATAGGATCTTCAAATTTCCTGTGCGTCTGATTCCTAAATCAGCAATCAGCTGTTACATAAATGTACATGTACAAAACAAGTAATATTACAATTTGTTTTAAACTAACAGTAAAACCCGGCGTTGCCCGGGGAACTTTGACTTTTCGCCTAATATCTTTCATTCGAATCCTATTCAATTGTTCAACAGTACATTCATGATGTTATAATTTTCAATTATTCATATGGAATAAGGTTTATAGTCCTTCAACGGCAGGCACCCCAGCTAGTATCTACTTTGCAGCGGCGGTCAGAAGAAGAGAAAGCTACATGTGAAATTCCTTCAGCATTCATGCACTCCCGCCCTCAAGTTCAAGATTTGAGACGTCACAACCAATTTTCAAATTTTGCTTTTGAAACTACTACATGTGAAATTTCATGAACATCTCATTATCCGTTAATGTGTTAGCACTATTTTTATACTTAGGTCTACCTTCCCAAACCTGTAGTTGAAGTATGGGTATTTTATACTTAGGTCTACCTTCCCAAACCTGTAGTTGAAGTATGGGTATTTTATACTTAGGTCTACCTTCCCAAACCTATAGTTGAAGTATGGGTATTTTATACTTAGGTCTACCTTCCCAAACCTGTAGTTGAAGTATGGGTATTTTATACTTAGGTCTACCTTCCCAAACCTGTAGTTGAAGTATGGGTATTTTATACTTAGGTCTACCTTCCCAAACCTGTAGTTGAAGTATAGGTATTTTATAAATAAAGAACTTTATACATAAATAAATATATTAAACGTATAAATTACACAATTCTTTTTTACGAAGACAAACATGAACATTCCCACACACAATGAAAATATATATATATAAGTAATATTAGGGGGCCATGGTGGCCGTGTGGGCTAGAGCGTAGGGCTTTGGTCGCATGGTCTCACCATGGTTTGCGGGTTCGAATCCCGTCCGGGAGTGAGTTTTATTTCGTAGATAGAACTCCCTCCCGGGGCCATGGATGTCTTAAATAATTATATATAACACATTGACATGGCTAATATGCACCGTATATAAAGGAAAAAAAAAAAAAAAAGTAATATTAGACATATGGCTAATACTACAAGGGTCATCATGAGAGTGACGTCACATATTTTAATTAATTGCAACAAAACCCCCCTCCCGTTCACAATATTGTGACGTCACACACCCTATTTTTCTATTTGGCTTTAAAGAATACTACATTTGAAATGTCGTGACAATCGACCATTAGTTAATGGGCTACCACTATTTTTATACTTAGGCCTACCCCTACAACCGCCCTCCCGTTCACAAAATGTGACGTCACACACCATATTATTCCATTTGGCCTTTAAGAATATTACATGTGAACTTTCATGATAATCCGTCCATCCATTAATGCGCTAGAGCAATTTTTATGCTTAGGCCCCCCTTACAACCCCCCCTCCCCTTCAAAATTTTGGGACGCCACATAGCTTATCATTCAATCGGGGTCTAAAGGATGCTACATGTGGAGTATCATGAAGATCCGTCCAGCGGTTTGGGCGTGATGCATGAGCAAACCCACAAACAAACCCCGTTTCAAATTTATTGATATAGAAGATTATGAAGGTCGGTGGAGGCGAACGGGGAGTTAAGAGATTGCTCAATTCAAAATCCGAATAACTGCCGATGTAATGAATGTATCAACATCAAATTTCGTATTTAAAATTAAAATCCACTGAGGACATAACCAGTCAAATTTCAGCGATATCGGTTGAGGGGAGGGGGGAGTTCCGGGGAGGGGGCGATATTCATTTATACTTAGGCCCCTCACAACCCCCCCCCCCCCCCTCCCGTTCAAAATTTATGGACGCCACATAGCCTATTTTTCAACTTGGCTTTTAAGAAAATTACATGTCAACTTTCATGATAATCCGTCCATCCATTAAAGCGCTTGAGCAATTTTTATGCTTAGGCCCCCCCTTACAACCCCCCTCCCCTTCAAAATTTTTATTTTTTTATTTATTTTTATTTTAAGAGATTGCTCAATTCAAAATCCCAATAACTGCCGATGTAATGAATGTATCAACATCAAATTTCGTATTTAAAATTAACATCTACTGCGGACATGATCAGTCAAATTTCAGCGATATCGGTTGAGGGGAGGGGGGAGTTCCGGGGTGGGGGCCCTTTTCATGATAATCCGTCCATCCATTAAATTGCTTGTGCAATTTTTATGATAATTGTGTTCTCTATGGAGTATTTTAGTGTTTATGTAGTCAAAATTATGTTTGTTCTGACTATGGTGTCGGACTAGAGCGCTGCAGTTATCAGCATCAGTTTTAGTTTTGCAATCATACTCGTGCAATCATACACGAGTATGATTGCAAAACTAAAACTGATGCTGATAACTGCAGCGCTCTATTCCGACACCATAGTCAGAACAAACATAATTTTGACTACATAAACACTAAAATACTCCATAGAGAACACAATTATCATAAGAGACTGACATTGGAAATGGTGTACATAGCTAAAACACTTGATACAGTCAACTTCCGCACTGACACTAATAACCTAAGTAATTGTTATGCCAATTTACTTAGCAAGAGCTGACACCATAGTTCTGTCTCCAATATCTAAATTATCTATATTTTTTATTTTAGTTTATATATATATTTTTTTTAAATTATTTATTAATTATCTATAGATATGTGTTAGAGTATGCAGACACAAACAACCAAAATAATACATATTTATATTACTTTCAACATTTCTGCTGTAATGTGACAGTTATGACGGGGTTTCCCGAGCTCCATGTACCTGTTTCCTTTAGCACCCTAGTATTATTTTGTACCATTTCATTGCAATGTAAGACTCCATCCAGTGTACATGCCTTCTCCCCAACCCTGCTTATTCATAGTAAGTCATTTTAATGTTTACTCTTAATTATGTTCCACCTATTTGTCTATTTCCATTATTAATGTTTATGTTTAGTAATGTAATCATATTTAATTTTAATGTTTAATAATTATTCATAGTAAGTCATTTTCAATTTTCAACTTCTTATAGTGTATTTTTAACGTTCAGTAATGTTTAGCAAAACAAATTTTTTTTTTTTTTTTTTTTTTTTTTTTTTGTTTGTTTATTTTTGATTCTAATCTTGATTCCCCCCCATGTTTGTAGGCCCTGATGATGATATAAAATATATCGAAACGTTGGCATCTGAATAGTGTTTTTTTTTTTTTCCATCTTTGACTGACCCTCAATACTCCTACAATTAGAATCCACAGTCGCTAATCAACATCTGCAATTTTTATGCTTAGGCCCCCCTTACAACCCCCCTCCCCTTCAAAATTTTTGGACGCCACATAGCCTCTTATTCAATCGGCGTATAAAGGATGCTACAAGTGGAGTATCATGAAGTTCCGTCCAGCGGTTTGGGCGTGATGCATGTGCAAACCCACAAACAAACCCCGTTTCAAATTTATTGATATAGAAGATTATGAAGGTCGGTGGAGGCGAACGGGGAGTTAAGAGATTGCTCAATTCAAAATCCGAATAACTGCCGATGTAATGAATGTATCAACATCAAATTTCGTATTTAAAATAAACATCTACTGCAGACATGACCAGTCAAATTTCAGCGATATCGGTTGAGGGGAGGGGGGAGTTCCGGGGTGGGGGCCCTTTTCAAAAATCCCAATAACTGCCGATGTAATGAATGTATCAACATCAAATTTCGTATTTAAAATAAACATCTACTGCAGACATGACCAGTCAAATTTCAGCGATATCGGTTGAGGGGAGGGGGGAGTTCCGGGGTGGGGGCCCTTTTCAAAAATCCCAATAACTGCCGATGTAATGAATGTATCAACATCAAATTTCGTATTTAAAATTAAAATCCACTGAGGACATAACCAGTCAAATTTCAAAGATATCGGTTGAGGGGAGGGGGGAGTTCCGGGGAGGGGGCGATATTCATTTATACTTAGGCCCCTCACAACCCCCCCCCCCTCCCGTTCAAAATTTATGGACGCCACATAGCCTATTTTTCAACTTGGCTTTTAAGAAAATTACATGTGAACTTTCATGATAATCCGTCCATCCATTAATGCGCTAGAGCAATTTTTATGCTTAGGCCCCCCCTTACAACCCCCCTCCCCTTCAAAATATTTGGACGCCACATAGCCTATCATTCAATCGGCGTATGAAGGATGCTACATGTGGAGTATAATGAAGATCCGTCCAGCGGTTTGGGCGTGATGCTGGAGCAATCCCACAAACAAACCACGTTTCCAATTTATTGATATAGAAGATTATGAAGGTCGGTTGTGGTAAAAGAGCTTGTTTGCTACCACATTTCCTGTAGAAATTTGATCTCTTTTGTTTATTTAAATTTTGATTTCTACAGTAGTTTGCCGAAAATTGCCCTAAAAAAATATAATCAATAATTTAAGACGTGCAATTTTTAAGAAAGTACACGTATACAACGAAAAAAATTCAATTAAACAAACTTTACACTTGGATTCACAAAGAGATACCAATTTTTAATAATTTTAAATAATATTAATTTCTAATCCAAAGGTTTTTTAAATGATACTACTGGGACAACAGGGAAGATGAATAGGATAGAATTTGAAGAGGACAAATAATTGGGTTGTTATCTATATTTACATATTTAAATTTAAAAAAAAACTTATTTGAACAAACAAAACAAAAATTTACAATGGCACAAAAACATTAAATTAATACTTAAAAAAACTATTTCTTTTTTTATTTGGGCATATTGAAAAATATATATTATTAATTGTACCTTCTCGACGCCTCTACCACAAAAACCAGACCCCGTCAACTCTTCACTAATTGTTCAACTTCATTTTATTTAAAACATCTCAAACCACATGCACCGTTTAAGAGCTAGCTCACGACTCCATTACATTTAACACTATTTCACAGCTGTTTTTTATATGTTTTTTTTGTTTTGTTTCTCAAACACCTTGATATATATCTAATATATATATGATATTAGATTATAATAAAAAAAATTACCTCTTTTCATTAAAATATTCATTAAAAAAATGTTCCGTAGTGTACATCACATTTGCCTTTTCCTTCTTTTTAAAAAAAAAATGTTTGTTCACAAAATTTTTTTTTTTTTTTTTTATAAGTTCTTTCAGATTTAATTTCTTCCAATACACAGGTTGATTTAGCTTCTTCCTCGAATCCACATGATAAGCTTCCTCCTTCAATACACAGATGGATTAACGTCTTCCTCCAATTCACATGATGGGCTCCTCCTCGAACGCACATGTTGGCTGGCTCCTTGATGTCTTCAACTCATTGATCAACGATGTATCGAAGTCTCTCTCTCACTTACACTCACTGATTTATTTTTTATATGCCCATTTCGACGCTCTTTTTATACATATATGCCCATTTTTTATTTTTTTTTTATTACTATTTACAATTATTAAACTTATATATATACGTACTTAATTTCTAATAAACAAAAACAAATCTTAATCTAAAAATTTACAATTAATCCTTAACCTAAAGAAAATGTTAACTTAAATTTATAAAAATTTGAACTAATTGAACATAAAAAATATAATACTAAATTTTTACATATTTACAGGATCAGTCATAGTCATGAAATCAAGTTTGGAAATAATCAAGTTGGATGCAGATTTAAGAAATTGCCAATTATTTTACTTTCCGCCTTTACCATCAATATACAATTGTATGTATTCAAAATAATTATATAAAAAGATTGTATATAAAAAAATTTACTTGAAATAAAAATTAAATAAATCCTTTTTTTTATTTACTTCATCACACTTCCAAAATATTACTTAACAATCAAAATTAGGCCTCACGCCGGGTAATAAGGAATACAAATTTAATTTATTTAATATATATATAGTACTTGTCTTTTGAGGTATTAAATTCTTTGAGACGTCCTTCATACTTCCTAACTAAAAAAAAAATGTATCTCACATATATTTCAATTCAATTTACTTCCCTAACTAATTACGCCCTAAGAATACTTTCTCGTCGATGTAGAAAAATTACGGTTCCTCCTATCTCAGGTAGGCAACCAACACTACAATATAAATCTCCAATATATCGCTAGTTCTTTCTAGTCGACATAAAAAAAATCATCTCCCACAGATCAAAAAAAATATATATCTCTAATTAATCACTAGCTCTTACTAGAATTAAAAATAATATCTCCCAAAACAAATCTATATAATCCCGACGTCTAAAAGAATGTCATCAGCAATTGAATTCAAAACTTCTCTATGAACTTCTCTAATTAATATACCCTTTGTTTGTTCCTATTCCTAAAGTTATATAATGTGCTCCTACAACTCTTCTCATCCACTCTCTCTATTAAACAAATTTACGTAGAAAAACATGTTACTCAGAATAATAAATGAAATTGTCTAAATAATAGAATTTATAATAACAAAAATTTACTAACCTATGCATACATACAATTTATATAATATATTATCCTTTCAAGGCTTCTATACATTTTCGTTCGTCTTTCTAATTTATAATATTATTATGATTTAGTCACGTCCGGTATCCTAGCTGAACAGCTCCGAAACAGAAAATCTGTCCCCTTGACTCGGCCTCAGGAAGTTCGTCATGTCTCCAAAGAGATCTAGGCATCTCTCAGCCTGCTGATTTTATCTTTCTAACATTTGTAATAAAAAATATAATAAAAAAAATCTATCTTCTTCCATATTATGTTCGTTCAAAATCAGTCAGTTATATGTATATGTTTTAATTTTCAATAATCATTATTAATAAGTAACTTCTAAATAAAAAACTTTCACATATTAAATTTGGGTGACTAATCCTTAAATATAATTCTCAGATAATTTTATACTGATCCTAACATATAATCTTATCCTAAAAAAAAATATAATTCCTAATTACTTTAAACACAGAACTATACCAAAATTCATTCATACCCTTCATGTACCAAAATTCTCTCATTCAAAAAAATAAATGTATCATCCATACTATTATATTAGTCCATGGTCACTTCGTCATATTTTAAATTAATCCTAATTCTGTCATGTTAGTCTGTCAGTCATTTCCTCAAACTCATCCGAGTTGCAAAAAAAAATAGGTTCACTATAAAAAGTGGCTAATGCAATTATATTGCAAAGCCCAAATTTAATTTTATCTTTTTCCGGATGCCCCGGCGAATTATGTCTTTAAAAATCCCCTCCCCCTTCTCTAAATATTCATTCAGTGTTAATTTTCTCCTTAATACCTGTTTGAATGCTTTTACTCTCTTTTTAAAATTGTTCTTATAACTTTTATTAGCCTCCTTTCTATTTCCAGTTTGTCTGTAAGTTTTAACTATATTTTCTTTAAAATTAAAATTTGTCTTTTGTTTGTTGTCCTCGGTCTGTTCGTTTGTTTTGTCTAATAACATCCAAATGTTCCTTTCACTCTGTCCATCCACATCAACATTCATCCTATTTTCTTGAATTTCACTTAATACTAATTTTTCTACATTTTGACTCTCTTCCTCCACCTCTTTCTCTAAAATTTGGGTCTGTTCCTCCCCACTGTTATTCTCTGTTCCTTCTACCTCATCAACTTGTGACTGACTGTCAATAATAAGAACCTCTTTTTCTACTTCAGAATTCCCTTCATCCAACTTGTTAATTTTTTGAATAAAGTGCTTTTCTAAGTTTTCTCCTGCTTTATTTATCCTACTTTCAACTCTTTCATTTTCTATTTGAATTTTCTCTAATTGGTTCATCAAATTGTCCACCTTTTTATTTAATTTAACTTCTAAATTTTTAATGTCGCCTCTTAAATTTGTCTCTAATTTTCCTAATTTTTCCCCCATTT
The DNA here is from genome assembly GCA_963662175.1 of Aradus depressus. NCBI lineage: Eukaryota > Metazoa > Arthropoda > Insecta > Hemiptera > Aradidae > Aradus > Aradus depressus. The sequence goes on along the minus strand of OY759221.1, from coordinate 41,775,146 downwards.
CCCTTTTTAAATTTGTCTCTAAATTTCCTAATTTATTACTTTGCTCTTCCATTTTTTGATTCATATCCCCCATTTCCCTTTTTAAATTTGTCTCTAAATTTCCTAATTTATTACTTTGCTCTTCCATTTTTTGATTCATATCCCCCCTTAAATCTCTACCCTGTTCTTCTATTTTTTGATTGATATTTCCAATATCCCCCCTTAAATTTCCCATTTCCCCAGTTAACTTTGTTACAAAATTTCCTAATTTATTACTTTGCTCTTCCATTTTTTGATTCATATCCCCAGTTAACTTTGTCAACACAACACGGAGCCATTCCATATCAGGAGCAGCAATGCCCTCTTTTTCTTCATCTTTATTTACCCCCTCCCCTTGCGACTCCTCACCTGTACCCTGCATGGACTCCATTGCGGCTGGAGTCTCCCTTTCTCTATCTTCCGATAACTCCATATCGGATCTTTCCTCCGAACTTGACCCTTCCTCTCTACTTTCCTCCTCTAATCTCGCTTGTCCTCTGGTAATTGGCATTTTCTTACTTTACTAAATATATAATTACTAAACAAAAACAATGTTATATAAAATAGTAACCTTCTTTTGAAGTTGGCAAAAAAAAAAATATTATTTCTCAAAATTAAATGTAACCCTTATTTGTCTCTATTCTATCCTTTTCATCTTTTTCAACCTGTTTCCCTACTTTAATTAATATAAAAAAAATTCTCCCATCAAGGTTTGGCCAAAATATGATGGGGCTTTGTGGCGAAAATCGTCCACACAAGGGATATGCCAAAAATGTGATAATAACTTGATTGCTACCACATTTCCTGTAGAAATTTGATCTCTTTTGTTTATTTAAATTTTGATTTCTACAGTAGTTTGCCGAAAATTGCCCTAAAAAAATATAATCAATAATTTAAGACGTGCAATTTTTAAGAAAGTACACGTATACAACGAAAAAAATTCAATTAAACAAACTTTACACTTGGATTCACAAAGAGATACCAATTTTTAATAATTTTAAATAATATTAATTTCTAATCCAAAGGTTTTTTAAATGATACTACTGGGACAACAGGGAAGATGAATAGGATAGAATTTGAAGAGGACAAATAATTGGGTTGTTATCTATATTTACATATTTAAATTTAAAAAAAAACTTATTTGAACAAACAAAACAAAAATTTACAATGGCACAAAAACATTAAATTAATACTTAAAAAAACTATTTCTTTTTTTATTTGAGCATATTGAAAAATATATATTATTAATTGTACCTTCTCGACGCCTCTACCACAAAAACCAGACCCCGTCAACTCTTCACTAATTGTTCAACTTCATTTTATTTAAAACATCTCAAACCACATGCACCGTTTAAGAGCTAGCTCACGACTCCATTACATTTAACACTATTTCACAGCTGTTTTTTATATGTTTTTTTTGTTTTGTTTCTCAAACACCTTGATATATATCTAATATATATATGATATTAGATTATAATAAAAAAAATTACCTCTTTTCATTAAAATATTCATTAAAAAAATGTTCCGTAGTGTACATCACACGGTGGAGGCGAACGGGGAGTTAAGAGATTGCTCAATTCAAAATCCGAATAACTGCCGATGTAATGAATGTATCAACATCAAATTTCGTATTTAAAATTAACATCTACTGCGGACATGACCAGTCAAATTTCAGCGATATCGGTTGAGGGGAGGGGGGAGTTCCGGGGCGGGGGCCCTTTTCAAAAATCCCAATAACTGCTTATGTAATGAATGTATCAACATCAAATTTCGTATTTAAAATTAACATCTACTGCGGACATGACCAGTCAAATTTCAGCGATATCAGTTGAGGGGAGGGGGGAGTTCCGGGGTGGGTGCCCTTTCCAAAAATCCCAATAACAGCCGATGTAATGAATGTATCAACATCTAATTTCGTATTTAAAATTAAAATCAGGAATTCTACATGTGGAATTTGGTGACAATCCGACCATTAGATAATGACATAGCACTGTATTTATACTTAGGCCTACCCCCACAACCCTCCTCCCGTTCATAATTTTGTGACGTCACACACTTTTTTTTCTATTTGGCCTTTAAGAATACTACATATGAAATTTCTGAAATTTCATGGTTATCCGACCATTAGTTATTGAGTTAGCACTATTTTTATGCTTAGCCCTCCTTACAAACCCCCCCGTTCGATATTTTGTGACACCACACAGCCTATTATTCAGTTGGGATCGAAAGGATGCTACGTGTGATGTTTTATGGGAATCCGTCCAGCCGTTTAGGCGTGATGCTGGAACACACAAACACTGTTTCAGCTTTACTAATATAGACTAGCAGTAATACCCGGCGTTGCCCGGGGAACTTTGAATTTTCTCCTAATATCTCTCGTTCGAATCCTATTCAATTTTTCAACAGTAAATTCATGATGTTATAATTTTGAATTATTCATACGGAATAGGGCTTATAGTCCTTCAACGGCAGACATCCCAGCTAGTAAGTTTTTAGGACCCCTGGGCACCATAGCTAGTACGCGCCATTCAACGGCGGAAACGACAGTTAGTGAATACTTAGCGTCACTGGACGTCCTAGCCAGTGCGTACTTAAGAACGCTTGTGCCCACAGCTAGTATGTGCTTTGCAGCGGCGGACACCACAGCTTGTACGTAGTTAGAAACGCTGGGCACCACAGCTAGTATGTACCTTGCAACGGCGGGCCCCACAGCTAGTATGTAGTTAGGAACGTTGGGCACCACAGCTAGTACGTAGTTACTACTACTACATATGAAATTTCATGATAATCCGATTACTTTTAATGAGTCAGTATTATTTTTATTAGTATTACAATTATGCGCTAAAACAATTTTTATGCTTAGCCCCCATTGCAACCCCACCCCCCGTTCAAATTTTTGAGATGTCACATAGTGTATTTTTCTATTTCGCCTTTAAAAATACTACATGTGAAATTCCATGACAATTCGATCATCTGTTAATGACCGATCACTATCTTTATATTTAGGCCGCACTATCACTATCTTTATAGTTTACGAGCTCAGGATCGCCATTTCGAAATCTAGCCAAGTCAATTAGGTCAGATGTTTTAATCGAGAAGATAAAAATAAATTTGAGTACGTCGTCCTTCGGATTGGACTTTAAGCTATGATCGAGGGCCTTTTCGTATGTCAGGTACTCGATAATGAGTCGTATGTTATGTATCCAAACCTGGGTAGTTGAAATTTCATTTACGTTAAAAATTACTTGAGCACGTCGTCCTTCAAATTGGACTTCAAGCTATGATCGAGGGCCTTCTTGTATGTCAGGTACTGGATAATGAGTCGTATGTTATGTATCTAAACCTGGGTAGCTGAAATTTCACTTAGGTTAAAAAATCCTTGAGCACGTCGTCCTTCGGATGGGACTTTAGGCTATGATCGAGGGCCTTTTTGTATGTCAGGTGCTCGATAATGAGTCCTATGTTATGTAACTAAACCTGGGTAGCTGAAATTTCACTTAGGTTAAAAAAACCTGAAGCACGTCGTCCTTCGGATGGGACTTTAGGCTATGATCGAGGGCCTTTTTGTATGTCAGGTGCTCGATAATGAGTCCTATGTTATGTAACTAAACCTAGATAGCTAAAACTTCACTTAGGTTCAAAAAACCTTGAGCATGTCGTCCTTCGGATGGGACTTTCCCGATATATCTGAATCTGTCTATCAGTTTTAACAAATATTAAATCTAAAAACCGTTCAAAAGCAAGAAAATTGAAGAATGGGATTAGCCCGACTTTTTTTGCTAAACATTTTTATTTCGATTTTTGTGTAGGATTCAGATACCCGGTTGTTCATCAGTTTTAACAAATATTAGATTTGACTTCAAGCAATGATCGAGGGCCTTTTTGTATGTCAGGTACTGGATAATGAGTCGTGTGTTATGTATCTAAATCTGGGTAGCTGAAATTTCACTTAGGTTAAAAATAACCTTGAGCACGTCGTCTTTCGGATGGGACTTTCCCGATATATCTGAATCTGTCTATCAGTTTTAACAAATATTAAATCTATAAACCTTTAAAAGCAGGAAATTTGAAGAATGGTATATAGCCCGACCTTTTTTCGAAAAACATTTTTATTTTGATTTTTGTGTAGGATTCAGATATCCGGTTGTTCATCAGTTTAAACAAATATTAAATCTAAAAACCGTTTAAAAGCTAGAAATTTGAAGAATGGAGTCTACCGAGCTCAGGATCGCCATTAAGAAATCCAGCCAGGTCACTTAGGTCAGATGTTTTAATCGGGAAGATAAAAATAAATTTGAGCACGTCGTCCTTCGGATGGGACTTTCCCGATACATCTGAATCTTTCTTGGTTGACCATCCTCGTTTCTGGATGCTGCTTATCTACCAAAATAGCTGTATTAATTTGTTTTTCAGAAAATATGTCAAAACGGTACCTCAAAGCCCACTTATATTCCACATTTCATCCTTGATAATTTTAGTTGGAACCAAACGGTAACTTATTTTATCATACATGGAGTCTATCGAGCTCAGGATCGCCAATTAGAAATCAAGCCAAGGCACTTAGCTCAGATGTTTTAATCGGGAAGATAAAAATAAATTTGAGAACGTCGTCCTTTGGATTGGGCTTTAAGCTATGATCGAGAGCCTTTTTGTGTGTCAGGTACTGGATAATGAGTCGTATGTTATGTATCTAAATCTGGGTAGCTAAAATTTCACTTAGGTTCGAAAAACCTTGAGCACGTCGTCCTTCGGATTTGACTTCAAGCTATGATCGAGGGCCTTTTTGTATGTCAGGTGCTCGATAATGAGTCGTATGTTATGTAATTAAACCTAGGTAGCTAAATTTTCACTTAGGTTCGAAAAACCTTGAGCACGTCGTCCTTCGGATGGGACTTTCCCGATATATCTTAATATGTCTATCAGTTTTAACAAATAGTAAATCCATAAACCGTTAAAAAGCAGGAAATTTGAAGAATGGTATTTAGCCCGACTTTTTTCGAAAAACATTTTTATTTCAATTTTTGTGTAGGATTCAGATATCCGCGGGTTGTTCATCAGTTTTAACAAATATTAAATCTAAAAACCGTTTAAAAGCTGGAAATTTGAAGAATGGAGTCTACCGAGCTCAGGATCGCCATTAAGAAATCTAGCCAAGTCACTTAGCTCAGATGTTTTAATCGGGAAGATAAAAAAAAATTTGAGCACGTCGTCCTTCGGATGGGACTTTCCCGATACATCTGAATCTTTCTTTGGTTGACCATCCTTGTTACTGGATGCTGCCTATCTACCAACATAGCTGTATTAATTTGTTTTTCAGAAAATATGTCAAAACGGCACCTCAAAGCCCACTTATATTCCACATTTCCTCCTTGATAATTTTAGTTGGAACCAAACGGTAACTTATTTTATCATACATATGGAGTCTATCAAGCTCAGGATCGCCACTTAGGAAACTAGCCAAGGCATTTAGGTCAGATATTTTAATCAGGAAGATAAAAATAAATTTGAGCACGTCGTCCTTCGGATGGGACTTTCCCGATACATCTGAATCTTTCTTTGGTTGACCATCTTCGTTTCTGGATGCTGCCTATCTACCAACATAGCTGTATTAATTTGTTTTTCAGAAAATATGTCAAAACGGTACCTCAAAGTCCACTTATATTCCACATTTCTTCCTTGATAATTTTAGTTGGAACCAAACGGTAACTTATTTTATCATACATATGGAGTCTATCAAGCTCAGGATCGCCACTTAGGAAACTAGCCAAGGCATTTAGGTCAGATATTTTAATCAGGAAGATAAAAATAAATTTGAGCACGTCGTCCTTCGGATGGGACTTTCCCGATACATCTGAATCTTTCTTTGGTTGACCATCCTCGTTACTGGATGCTGCCTATCTACCAACATAGCTGTATTAATTTGTTTTTCAGAAAATATGTCAAAACGGTACCTCAAAGCCCACTTATATTCCACATTTCCTCCTTGATAATTTTAGTTGGAACCAAACGGTAACTTATTTTATCATACATATGGAGTCTACCGAGCTCAGGATCACCATTTAGAAATCTAGCCAAGTCACTTAGCTCAGATGTTTTAATCGGGAAGATAAAAATAAATTTGAGCACGTCGTCCTTCGGATTGGGCTTTAAGCTATGATCGAGGGCCTTTTTGTATGTCAGGTACTGGATAATGAGGCGTATGTTATGTATCTAAACCTGGGTAGCTGAAATTTCATTTACGTTAAAAATAACTTGAGCATGTCGTCCTTCGGATGGGACTTTCCCGATACATCTGAATCTTTCTTTGGTTGACCATGTTCGTTTCTGGATGCTGCCTATCTACCAACATAGCTGTATTAATTTGTTTTTCAGAAAATATTTCAAAACAGTACCTCAAAGCCCACTTATATTCCACATTTCACACCATCCCTAACCATCCCTACCCTCCCCCTCCCGTTCAGAATTTTGTGATATCAGGTAGCGTATTTTTCAATTTGGCTCTTAGGAAAACTATATGTGAAATTTTGTGACAATCCGACCATTCGTTAATTAGCCAACACTATCTATATGCTAAGGCCTACCGCTACAACCCATTTGAAATTTTTGAGATTTGACATACCTAGTATATTTTTCTATTTGGCCTTTAGGAATACTACATGTGAAATTTCATGACAATCTGATCATTCGTTAAAGATCTATCACTATCTTTATATTTAGGCCTACGCCCACAACCCCCCCTCCCATTTAAAATTTTGGGACGCCACACACAATATTTTTCAATTGGGCCTTTAAGAATACTACATGTGAAATTTCATGACAATCTTATCATCCGTTAAAGATCTATCACTATCTTTATATCTAGGCCTTCGCCCACAACCCCCCCTCCCATTTAAAATTTTGGGACGCCACACACAATATTTTTCAATTTGGCCTATATAATACTACATGTAAAATTTCGTGACAATCCGACCAACCGTTAATGAGGTAGGACTATTTATATACTTAGGCCCCCCTTTCAACCCCCCCTACCGTTCAAAATTTTGGGACGCCACATAGCCTATTATTCAATCGGGCTCAAAAGAATGCTACATGTGAAGTTTCATGAAGATCCGTCCAGCCGTTTGGGCGTGATGCTGGAACAAACATACAAACTAACCCACAAACACACACACAAACCCCGTTTCAGCTATTTTTCTACTAGCAGTAATACCCGGCGTTGCCCGGGGAACTTTGACATTTCTCCCAATATCTCCTATAAGGCTATTCAGTTCCCCGACAGTGATGTTACAATTTTTAATTATTCATACGGAATTCAACTGTAGTAACGCTAGTAATTTTTTAGGATCCCTGGGCACCACAGCTAGTATGCGCCTTTCAACTGCGGAAACGGCAGCTAGTGAATACTTAGCATCGCTGGACGTCCTAGGCAGTGCGTACATAAGAACGTTTTGACCACAGCTAGTATGTGCCTTGCAACGCTGGGCACCACAGCTAGTACGTAGTTAGGAACGCTGGGCACCACAGGTAGTATATGCCTTGCAACGGCGGACCCCACCGCTAGTACCTAGTTAGAAACGCTGGGCATCACAGCTAGTATGTGCCTTGCGACGGCGGACCCCACAGCAGGTACGTAGTTAGGAACGCTGGTCACCACAGCTAGTATGAGCCTCGCAACAGCGGACCCCACATCTAGTACGAAATTAGGAACGCTGGGCATCACAGCTAGTAAGTGCCTTGCAACAGCGGGCCCCACAGCTAGTACGTAGTTAGAAACGCTCAGCATCACAGCTAGTATGTGTTCTGCAACGGCGGACCCCACCGCTAGTACCTAATTAGAAACGCTGGGCATCACCGCTAGTATGTTTTTGCAACGGCGGACCCCACAGCTAGTACGTAGTTAGAAACGCTGGGCCCTACAGCTAGTAGGTGCCTTGCAACTGCGGAGCCCACAGATAGTATGTAGTTAGAACCACAGGGCATCACAGCTAGTATGTGCCTCGCAACAGCGGACCCCACAGCTAGTACGTAATTAGGAACGCTGGGCATCACAGCTAGTAAGTGCCTTGCAACAGCGGACCCCACAGATAGTACGTTTTTAGGAACGCTGGGCCCTACAGCTATTAAGTGCTTTGCAACAGCGGACCCCACAGTTAGTATGTAGTTAGAACCACTGGGCATCACAGCTAGTATGTGTTTTGCAACGGCGGACCCCACAGCTAGTACGTAGTTAGAAACGCTCAGCATCACAGCTAGTATGTTTTTGTAACGGCGGACCCCACAGCTAGTACGTAGTTAGAACCACTGGGCATCACAGCTAGTGTATTTTTCTATTTGGCCATCAATAATAGTACATGTGAAATTCCATGACAATCCGATCATCCGTTAATGACCTATCACTATCTTCAAATTTAGGCCTACCCCCATACCCCCCCCTCCCGTTCACAATTTTTTGACGTCACACCCTACTTTTCTATTTGGCCTTTATGAATACTACATGTGAAATTTCGTGACAATCCGATCATCCGTTAATGACATCACTATACTTATACTTAGGCCCCCATCAACCCACCCTCCCTTTCAAAATTTTGTGACATATACACCCTATATTTCTATTTGGCTTTTAAGAATACTACATGTGAAATTCCATGACAATACGACCAACCGTTATTGAGCTAGCACTATATTTATACTTAGGCCCCCCCGCCACTACCCCCCCTCCCGTACAAAATTTTGAGCCACAACCTCCCCTCCCGTTCAAAACTCTGGGTCGCCACACATCTTATATTTCTATTTGGATTTTAAAAATACTACATGTGAAATTTTGTGACAATCCGACCAATCTTTGAATAGTTAGCTCTATATTTATACTTAGGCCCCCCTCAACCCCCCCTCCCCCCGTTCAAAACTTTAGAACGCCATACACCTTATTTTTCTATTTGGCCTTCAGGAATACTCCATGTGAAATTTCGTGACAATCCGACCAACGTTAGGAACGCTGGTCACCACAGCTAGTATGTGCCTCGCAACAGCGGACCCCACAGCTAGTACGAAGTTAGGAACGCTGGGCACTACAGCTAGTAAATGCCTTGCAACAACGGACCCCACAGCTAGTACGATATTAGGAACCCTGGGCATCACAGCTAGTATGCTTTTGCAACGACGGACCCCACAGCTAGTACGTTTTTAGGAACGCTGGGCCCTACAGGTAGTAGGTGCCTTGCAACTGCGAACCCCACAGATAGTATGTAGTTAGAACCACAGGGCATCACAGCTAGTATGAGTTTTGCAACGGCGGACCCCACGGCTAGTACCTACGTAGTGAAATACGCTGGGCCACACTGCTAGCGCCTTGCAACAGCAGACCCCACAGCTAGTACGTAATTAGAAACGCTGGGCATCACAGCTAGTAAATGTCTTGTAGGTGCCTTGCAACAGCGAACCCCACAGCCAGTACATAGTTAGGAACGCTGGGGCTGAGCACTACAGCTAGTAAGTGCCTTGCAACAGCGGACCCCACAGCTAGTACGATATTAGGAACGCTGGACATCACAGCTAGTAAATGTCTTGCAACAGTGAACCCCACAGCGAATACATAGTTACTACTACTACATCTGAAATTCATGACAATCCGATTCATGACAATACGATCAACCGTTAAAGAGTTAGCTCTATATTTATACTTAGGCCCCCCCACAACCCCCCCTCCCGTTCAAAACTTTGGGACGCCACACACCTTTTTTTCCTACTTGGCTTTTAAAAATACTACATGTGAAATTTCATGACGATTCGCCCATTAGTTAATGAGTTAGCTCTATATTTATACTTAGGCCCCTCCACTACCCCCCCTCCCGTAAAAAATTTTGAGCCGTCACACCGCCTATTTTTCTATTTGGTCTTCAGGAATACTCCATGTGAAATTTCGTGACAATCCGACCAACCGTTAAAGAGTTAGCTCTATATTTATACTTAGGCCCCCCCACAACCCTCCCTCCCGTTCAAAACTTTGGGACGCCACACACCTTTTTTTCCTATTTGGCTTTTAAAAATACTACATGTGAAATTTCATGACGATTCGCCCATTAGTTAATGAGTTAGCTCTATATTTATACTTAGGCCCCCCCACTACCCCCCTCCCGTAAAAAATTTTGAGCCGTCACACCGCCTATTTTTTTTATTTGGTCTTCAGGAATACTACATGTGAAACTTCGTGACAATCCGACCAACTGTTAAAGAGTTAGCTCTATATTTATACTTAGGCCCCCCCACAACCCCCCCTCCCGTTCAAAACTTTGGGACGCCACACACCTTTTTTTCCTATTTGGCTTTTAAAAATACTACATGTGAAATTTCAGGACGATTCGCCCATTAGTTAATGTGATAGCACTATTTATATACTTAGGCCCCCCTTACAACCCCCCCTCCCGATCAAAACTTTGGGACGCCACACACCTTTTTTTCCTGTTTGGATTTTAAAAAGACTACCTGTGAAATTTCATGACAATTCGCCCATTAGTTAATGAGTTAGCACTATTTATATACTTAGGCCCCCCTTACAACCTCCCCTCCCGATCAAAATTTTGGGACGCCACATAGCCTATTATTCAATCGGGCTCAAAAGAATGCTACATGGGAAGTTTCATAAAAATCCGTCCAGCGGTTTGGGCGTGATGCTGGAACAAACATACATACATACATACATACATACATACAAACAAACAAACAAACCCCGTTTCAGCTTTATTAATATAGATTATAGCACAATGTACACAAGTTTTAATTTGTGTTCATGTCTATACATACATCTTATTTTTTTTTGGCATTTTTCTTCCATAGTGGATCGGTGTCACCATATTTAAAGTCAGTCTGAACGTTGTGCTGACGTTGGCATAATCCGAAACCAGCACACTCTATGGCTCTGTCAGTTAACAAATATTAAATCTATAAACCGTTAAAAAGCAAGAAATTTGAAGAATGGAGTCTACCGAGCTCAGGATCGCCACTTAGAAATCTAGCTGAGGCACTTAGGTCAGATGTTTTAATCGGGAAGTTAAAAATAACTTTGAGCACTTCGTCCTTCGGATGGGACATTAAGCGATGATCCAGGGCTTTTTCGAATGTGAGGTACTCGATAATGAGACGTATGTTATGTAAATAAACCTGGGTAGGTGAAATATCACTTAGGTTGAAAATAGCCTTGAGCACGTCGTCCTTCGGATGGGACTTTCCGGATAAATCTGAATCTCTCGTATCAGTTTTAACAATTATTAAGCCTATAAACCGTTAAATAGCGCAAATTTTTTGAAAAACATTTTGATTTTCATTTTTGTGTAGGATTCAGATAATTCGGTCGTTCTCTATCAGTTTTAACAAATATTAAATCTATAAACCGTTAAAAAGCGAGAAATTTGAAGAATGGAGTCTACCGAGCTCAGGATCGCCACTTAGAAATCTAGCTGAGGCACTTAGGTCAGATGTTTCAATCGGGAAGTTAAAAAACACTTTGAGCACGTCGTCCTTCGGATGGGACTTTAAGCGATGATCCAGGGCTTTTTCGAATGTGAGGTACTCGATAATGAGACGTATGTTATGTAAATAAACCTGGTTAGGTGAAATTTCACTTAGGTTGAAAATAGCCTTGAGCACGTCGTCCGTCGGATGGGACTTTTCGGATATATCTGATTCTGTCGTATCAGTTTTAACAATTATTAAGCCTATAAACCGTTAAATAGCGTGAATTTTTTGAAAAACATATTTATTTTGATTTTTGTGTAGGATTCAGATAATCCGGTCGTTCTCTATCAGTTTTAACAAATATTAAATCTATAAACCGTTAAAAAGCGAGAAATTTCAAGAATGGAGTCTACCGAGCTCAGGATCGCCACTTAGAAATCTAGTTGAGGCACTTAGGTCAGATGTTTTAATCGGGAAGCTAAAAATAACTTTGAGCACGTCGTCCTTCGGATGGGACATTAAGCAATGATCCAGGGCTTTTTCGAATGTGAGGTACTCGATAATGAGACGTATGTTATGTAAATAAACCTGGGTAGGTGAAATATCACTTAGGTTGAAAATAGCCTTGAGCACGTCGTCCTTCGGATGGGACTTTCCGGATAAATCTGAATCTCTCGTATCAGTTTTAACAATTATTAAGCCTATAAACCGTTAAATAGCGCAAATTTTTTGAAAAACATTTTGATTTTGATTTTTGTGTAGGATTCAGATAATTCGGTCGTTCTCTATCAGTTTTAACAAATATTAAATCTATAAACCGTTAAAAAGCGAGAAATTTGAAGAATGGAGTCTACCGAGCTCAGGATCGCCACTTAGAAATCTAGCTGAGGCACTTAGGTCAGATGTTTCAATCGGGAAGTTAAAAAACACTTTGAGCACGTCGTCCTTCGGATGGGACTTTAAGCGATGATCCAGGGCTTTTTCGAATGTGAGGTACTCGATAATGAGACGTATGTTATGTAAATAAACCTGGTTAGGTGAAATTTCACTTAGGTTGAAAATAGCCTTGAGCACGTCGTCCGTCGGATGGGACTTTTCGGATATATCTGATTCTGTCGTATCAGTTTTAACAATTATTAAGCCTATAAACCGTTAAATAGCGTGAATTTTTTGAAAAACATATTTATTTTGATTTTTGTGTAGGATTCAGATAATCCGGTCGTTCTCTATCAGTTTTAACAAATATTAAATCTATAAACCGTTAAAAAGCGAGAAATTTCAAGAATGGAGTCTACCGAGCTCAGGATCGCCACTTAGAAATCTAGTTGAGGCACTTAGGTCAGATGTTTTAATCGGGAAGCTAAAAATAACTTTGAGCACGTCGTCCTTCGGATGGGACATTAAGCAATGATCCAGGGCTTTTTCGAATGTGAGGTACTCGATAATGAGACGTATGTTATGTAAATAAACCTGGGTAGGTCAATTTCTACTTAGGTTGAAAGCCTTGAGCACGTCGTCCTTCGGATGGGACTTTCCGGATAAATCTGAATCTGTCGTATCAGTTTTAACAATTATTAAGCCTATAAACCGTTAAATAGCGCAAATTTTTTGAAAAACATTTTTATTTTGATTTTTGTGTAGGATTCAGATAATCCGGTCGTTCTCTATCAGTTTTAACAAATATTAAATCTATAAACCGTTAAAAAGCGAGAAATTTGAAGAATGGAGTCTACCGAGCTCAGGATCGCCACTTAGAAATCTAGCTGAGGCACTTAGGTCAGATGTTTCAATCGGGAAGTTAAAAAACACTTTGAGCACGTCGTCCTTCGGATGGGACTTTAAGCGATGATCCAGGGCTTTTTCGAATGTGAGGTACTCGATAATAAGACGTATGTTATGTAAATAAACCTGGTTAGGTGAAATTTCACTTAGGTTGAAAATAGCCTTGAGCACGTCGTCCGTCGGATGGGACTTTTCGGATATATCTGATTCTGTCGCATCAGTTTTAACAATTATTAAGCCTATAAACCGTTAAATAGCGTGAATTTTTTGAAAAACATTTTTATTTTGATTTTTGTGTAGGATTCAGATAATCCGGTCGTTCTCTATCAGTTTTAACAAATATTAAATCTATAGCAGTTATACCCGGCGTTGCCCGGGGAACTTTGATTTTTCTCCCAATATCTTCTATAACGCTATTCAGTTCCTCGACAGTACATTCATGATGTTATAATTTTCAATTATTCATACGGAATAAGGCTTATAGTCCTTCAGCTTTTGTAACGCTAGTAAGTTTTTAGGACCCCTGGGTACCACAGCTAGTATGCGCCTTTCAACGGCGGAAGCCACACCTAGTGAATACTTAGCATCGCTGGACGTCCTAGTCAGTGCGTACTTAAGAACGTTTGTGACCACAGCTAGTATGTGGCTTGCAACGCTGAGCACCACAGCTAGTACGTAGTAGGGAATGCTGGGCATCATAGCTAGTATGTGCCTTGCGACGGCGGACCCAACAGCTAGTACGTAGTTAGGAACGCTGGTCACCACAGCTAGTAAGTGCCTTGCAACAGCGGACCCCACAGCTAGTATGTAGTTAAATACGCTGGGCATTACAGTTAGTAAGTGCTTTGCAACAGCGAACTTCACAGCTAGTACATAGTTAGGAACGCTGGGCACTACAGCTAGTAAATGCCTTGCAACAACGGACCCCACAGCTAGTACGAAGTTAGGAACGCTGGGCACTACAGCTAGTAAATGCCTTGCAACAACGGACCCCACAGCTAGTACGATATTAGGAACCACAGGGCATCACAGCTAGTATGAGTTTTGCAACGGCGGACCCCACAGCTAGTACCTACGAGTGAAATACGCTGGGCCACACTGCTAGCGCCTTGCAACAGCAGACCCCACAGCTAGTACGTAATTAGAAACGCTGGGCATTACAGCTAGTAAATGTCTTATAGGTGCCTTGCAACAGCGAACCCCACAGCCAGTACATAGTTAGGAACGCTGGGGCTGAGCACTACAGCTAGTAAGTACCTTGCAACAGCGGACCCCACAGCTAGTACGATATTAGGAACGCTGGACATCACAGCTAGTAAATGTCTTGCAACAGTGAACCCCACAGCGAATACATAGTTACTACTACTACATGTGAAATTCATGACAATCCGATTCATGACAATCCGATTCATGACAATACGACCAACCGTTAATGAGCTAACTCTATATGTATATTTAGCCCCCCCCCCCCCCCCACAACCCTCCTTCCTGTTCAAAATTTTGGCCCGTCACACACCTAATATTTCTATTTGACCTTTAGGAATACTACATGTGAAATTTCATGACAATTCGACCATTAGTTAATGAGTTAGCACTATTTATATACGTAGGCCCCCCTTACAACCCCCCCCTCCCGATCAAAACTTTGGAACGCCACACACCTTATTTTTCTATTTGGCCTTCAGGAATACTCCATGTGAAATTTCGTGACAATCCGACCAACCGTTAAAGAGTTAGCTCTATATTTATACTTAGGCCCCCCACAACCCCCCCTCCCGTTCAAAACTTTGGGACGCCACACACCTTTTTTTCCTATTTGGCTTTTAAAAATACTACATGTGAAATTTCATGACGATTCGCCCATTAGTTAATGAGTTAGCTCTATATTTATACTTAGGCCCCCCAACTACCCCCCCCTCCCGTAAAAAATTTTGAGCCGTCACACCGCCTATTTTTCTATTTGGTCTTCAGGAATACTCCATGTGAAATTTCGTGACAATCCGACCAACCGTTAAAGAGTTAGCTCTATATTTATACTCAGGCCCCCCCACAACCCCCCCTCCCGTTCAAAACTTTGGGACGCCACAGACCTTTTTTTCCTATTTGGCTTTTAAAAATACTACATGTGAAATTTCATGACGATTCGCCCATTAGTTAATGAGTTAGCTCTATATTTATACTTAGGCCCCCCCACTACCCCCCCTCCCGTAAAAAATTTTGAGCCGTCACACCGCCTATTTTTTTATTTGGTCTTCAGGAATACTACATGTGAAACTTCGTGACAATGCGACCAACTGTTAAAGAGTTAGCTCTATATTTATACTTAGGCCCCCCCACAAACCCCCCTCCCGTTCAAAACTTTGGGACGCCACACCTCTTATTTTTCTATTTGGCCTTCAGGAATACTCCATGTGAAATTTCGTGACAATCCGACCAACCGTTAAAGAATTAGCTCTATATTTATACTTAGGCCCCCCCACAACCCCCCCTCCCGTTCAAAACTTTGGGACACCACACACCTTTTTTTCCTATTTGGCTTTTAAAAATTCTATGTGAAATTTCATGACGATTCGCCCATTAGTTAATGAGTTAGCTCTATATTTATACTTAGGCCTCCCCACAACCCGCCCTCCCGTTCAAAACTTTGGGACGCCACACACCTTATTTTTCTATTTGGCCTTCAGGAATACTCCATGTGAAATTTCGTGACAATCCGACCAACCGTTAAAGAATTAGCTCTATATTTATACTTAGGCCCCCCCACAACCCCCCCTCCCGTTCAAAACTTTGGGACACCACACACCTTTTTTTCCTATTTGGCTTTTAAAAATACTACGTGAAATTTCATGACGATTTGCCCATTAGTTAATGAGTTAGCACTATTTATATACTTAGGCCCCCCTTACAACCCCCCCTCCCGATCAAAATTTTGGGACGCCACATAGCCTATTATTCAATCGGGCTCAAAAGAATGCTACTTGTGAAGTTTCATAAAAATCCGTCCAGCCGTTTGGGCGTGATGCTGGAACAAACGTACAAACAAACACACAAAACCCGTTTCAGCTTTATTAATATAGATGAATTCGATCATTTCATTTCCTCGCTCAAAATCGTCATTTATGCTATACTTTTTACTTTTAAAGCTGATTTTACATGCGCAGTAAAAATGCAAAGGGTAGTAGCAGGAAATGCACGCTATTGGATGTGAGATTTAATTCTGAAAGAACATAAACCATAGCGTGCATTTGCTGCTGCTGCGCTTTGCATTTTTCCTGCTCATGTAAAGTCAACTTAAGTATTACAGTCAGTGGTTATCTCAGGGGGAGCTTCTAGAGGTCCGAGTCTCCCAAGTTGATAACAAAAAGGTAGCCTAACTCCCCCGCCCCCCCCCCCCCCCTGCCCCCCTAAATTCCTGGCTACGCCCTTGGGTTATTTATGTATATATAAATTTTATTGTTATTATCATTATATGTTTTAGGTTCATTATAATATATATTATATATGTCACGTATTAATAATTATATATATTTTTTATTTGTATTATCGTTATTTGTATTGCCATTATATGTAGTATCGCATTTTGCTGACGGGGCTGCCAGGGCTTGAGGGGGCATCGAAGGTCTGACAGGCGGATTCGCATCTAAGTTTATACAACCGCTTCCCCGTAACATTAATAAAATCCAAAATACTTTTTTTTTTTTTTATGTATCAGAATGAAACTTCTACTGACATTGCTGAATTAATTTGTTTTCCGAATATATCTGGAATTCGTGCCACAAAAACCACTTATATTCAATATTTCTAATTCGGCTATTTTAGGACAAACCAGAACATATTCTCATCTTTACTTATGTTGACTATCACCATATCAAGTTGAAACCTCTACTGGCATGCTTGCATTGATGTATTTTTCAGTATATCAGAAATTCAGGCCACAAAGACCACCAATATTTTTATGGGTCAATACTTTCCCCAAAATTAGTTACTAATTTTTTTTGTGACATTTTGGTTAAAAACACCGATTGTTTTCAAAAGCTAATATTTTCATTAGCAAGAAATGTATGAGTTACTCTGACATACTTATAACTGCTATGCAATAGACATCACTAATGGTGAGTCGTTTCACCATTTAACACTAAAAGGGATGAGTACTGCATCAAAAAAACTATACATTTTGATATGTTCTCTAGACTTATTTCGAGGGCGCCAGTAGCTCAGTAGTATGCTTGAAGCCAGACCGAGGCTCTTAGGTTTTTAATCTGGGAGATGAAAAACATTGAGCACACCATCCTTCTCATATCATTATTAGCGACAAAAGGGCGCTCTGGTAGTAGGCGATATGACTTTGAAGTTAAAGCTCAGGCATGAGTTTAAAAAATTTAAGTTACGGGGAGGGGGCTGATCAAAACTTTTTAAAATATAGGAGTTACGTAATATATGGATAGCTCTTAACATTCATCAAAAAGGATAGTAAGTAGATCATCTATCAAAAGTCTTTTATAGGTTAGGTTAGGTTTTACGACTCATGCCCGGGCTTCAACTACGAGGTCATATCGCCTACTACCAGAGCGCTCTATCGTCACTCTGGCGGACATGAGCCCGACTCTACTGTGGGAGTCCTAAATTTTGCCTACCCTAAATTTTTATTCACCTAGGGCAGGGGTCTTTTACGAGTACCTGACATCGTACAGGCTCCATCGCTTAACGTCCCATCCGAAGGACGGCGTGCTTAAGTTTATTTTACCAAGTCTTTTATATAACTTACATTATAATTGACTAAAGCCAATAACAAGTTTCGCAACAAACATTAAATCATATGTCTAAACAATTGAATTTTTCAATTTATATATTTTGATAATGATATTTTAATGTTGAAAATGGTATAATTATTTATGTAATTTTCATTTTTTATTCTTTCCATAGTTGAGAGGATGTTCAAAACTAGACTGGATTTTCTTAAAAACTTGATAACAAAAAACAACAAATAGTTAAACATATTATTTATGAAAAATTGACTAAAGAAGACGAGGGTAACACTGGACCAAGTTGATGACTGGCGCTATCAAATCAGTTCATCTTCTCAATGTGCCATCATCAAATCGGATGTGATGTCTATCAACTTAGCCGCAGATGCATCAGACAATACAGTCTTCACGTTATTTATATGATTATCAGGTAATCTAAATCATTTTTATCTAAGTAATTCATTAGTTAGTTATCAAACTAAATAATTTTTTATATTTTACTTCATATGACCCATTGTAATGGTGTAGAGAAATATTCAGAAGATAGTTTGTGCAAAATATAAATTTTTTTTTGTTGTTCAATTGTGAAGGACGAGACATTTGAATACTGTTTTCCTGTAAAAAAATAAGTATGAAATAAGAATGAATGAATACTTTATTAACACTTGCACTTACAAGATAGGTAGCATAGTATCTTGCATAAAAATATACTGATAATGGCTGTCTGTCAAGAGAGAGGGTCTTCATAAACTACTTTAAAAAAGTAATAACATTATGTATAAGAATAAATAATGAAAATAGTTAGAACAATAAGTGTAAAAATAGAAAACTATAAGAAACTGTTAATTTCATGTACAATTATACCAAAACGACATATAGTAAATAAAATAACGTAAAAAATAATAAGACTTATATGCAGCAAATAGAAATAACAATTGTAATCTTAATAAAATGGAGCATTAAACAATAAACAACAATGTAGTAAAAAAAATGACATTCCAATGCAGGAGAAAGGAAGAAAAAGAAAGGCAAAACGCATTTAAGCGTAAAGAGCTTTTTTAAGGATATTATTTAAAAATTATATTATTCTACACATTTCCCATATTTGGTAGCGTCCAGAGGTGTCAATCCTTCCCATTGAGTATCTAGATAGATCCCTCCAGAGAGAAGCTGGCCCTGCCTGAGTACCGCAGCCTCCACTCTGATAAGGCAGGACAGACCCGCAGGATGTGACCCGGGTCCTCCATAGCTCCCTCCAGAGAGAAGCTGGCCCTGCCTGAGTACCGCAGCCTCCATTCTGACAAGGCAGGACAGACCCGCAGGATGTGAACCGGGTCCTCCATAGCTCCCTCCAGAGAGAAGCTGGCCCTGCCTGAGTACCGCAGCCTCCACTCTGACAAGGCAAGACAGACCCGCAGGATGTGCACCGGGTCCTCCATAGCTCCCTCCAGAGAGAAGCTGGCCCTGCCTGAGTACCGCAGCCTCCACTCTGACAAGGCAAGACAGACCCGCAGGATGTGCACCGGGTCCTCCATAGCTCCCTCAAGAGATAAGCTGGCCCTGCCTGAGTACCGCAGCCTCCACTCTGACAAGGCAGGACAGACCCGCAGGATGTGCACCGGGTCCTCCATAGCTCCCTCCAGAGAGAAGCTGGCCCTGCCTGAGTACTGCAGCCTCCACTCTGACAAGGCAGGACAGACCCGCAGGATGTGAACCGGGTCCTCCATAGCTCCCTCCAGAGAGAAGCTGGCCCTGCCTGAGTACCGCAGCCTCCACTCTGACAAGGCAGGACAGACCCGCAGGATGTGAACCGGGTCCTCCATAGCTCCCTCCAGAGAGAAGCTGGCCCTGCCTGAGTACCGCAGCCTCCACTCTGACAAGGCAGGACAGACCCGCAGGATGTGAACCGGGTCCTCCATAGCTCCCTCCAGAGAGAAGCTGGCCCTGCCTGAGTACCGCAGCCTCCACTCTGACAAGGCAGGACAGACCCGCAGGATGTGCACCGGGTCCTCCATAGCTCCCAGGTTACGTAGGGGACAGATCTTGACCATCAGGGTCCGCTCTTTAGTTAGTTATTATGACTCATGCACGGGCTTTAACTACAAGGTCACATAGCCTACTACCAGAGTGCTCTTTCGTTTTTACTTCGGGTGGCCTGAATTTTTATTCACCTAGGGCAGGGATCTTTAAAGAGTACCTGACATAAAACGACGTGCTTAAGTTTATTTTACCTCCCACATAAACTAAACTAAGGGTTTTGAAAGTTTATATGAATTGTAATTATAAAAATTGTTTGTATGGGTGGAACTGTTGATGGCAATTTGTTTAGATTGTCACTTATATGGTGAATGCCAAATCTTCTTTATCTGTATACAGAAAATATTTGAAATGTTAACCTTAGATGTTTACTTAATATTGACACGATGTTACTTGAATTTAAGACAAATACTGGCTTACACATTGATGGTCGGTGGACTAGTGGAAGTGAGCTCTCGAGATGACCTGCAGGAGAAGGATGGTGATCCAGGCTACTTCAGCAGTGGGGTTGGGACGAAGAGGGACGAGTCGGTAGGGTTCCTGGGGTGGGGCTCCAAAAGTGGGAGTCAGGAGGGGGCAGGTTGCAAGAAGGGGGCCACCACCCCCACACGTACCACCAAACATCAGCATGTCACCAAGAAGACAACCACTTGTCGCGCGGCTTGTGGAGGTGAGGATAGCAGTACAAACTTCTAAAAGAGAAGTATATAGTTTATATTATTTTTCTATTATGTTATATAAGGTTTATGGTGACCATTATACGCCCAATCTGGAAGTACAGACTTGAACCTTGGGGCACAGCTAAACAATCCAATATAAATAGCATCCAAGCATTTCAGTTCAAACTCCTCCGACCAATTATCAACGCTCCTTTCTATATCACCAATAAAGTC
The DNA here is from genome assembly GCA_963662175.1 of Aradus depressus. Classification (NCBI taxonomy): domain Eukaryota; kingdom Metazoa; phylum Arthropoda; class Insecta; order Hemiptera; family Aradidae; genus Aradus; species Aradus depressus. The sequence continues at coordinate 41,754,220 of OY759221.1, read as the reverse complement.
CTACATAGAGATCTCAATATTCCCACTGTGAACTTTTTTTTTTTTTCACCCGGCCCGATATCGTCGCTGGAAGAGGTACATATACTATTGTTTTTGTTGCTATGGATGTCTGAGGGCGACTGCCTCTGGTCCCTTGCGGGACAGACTGGCGCTCCCAGACCCCCTTGTACTGCGGCTGCCTGTTGGCGCCGAGAGAGCTCAAGATCAGTGGAGTGGGGCTGCTTCTACATCGCGGTCGCCGGGGGTAGAACTCGGACCTGGCCCGTCAATCGCCCCACTGTGAATCCAATCCCAATTCCAAACTGTCCACAGAAACTTTTCTTCCCATTCAAACTCTATCGCACAAGCCGTATACTGTCATTCCCATCGTGACAATTCCCCTCGTCGCTTGAAGAGGAGATGGCCTCGCGATCTTCTAACTGAGAGTAGTGAATGATGAAAATTAACTTTCGAGGGATTGTCAGCGCTGGCTGTCTTCTCCCATCAAGTGACATTGCTATATTTTTGCTATTTCATCACATATTTGTTTATTATGTATATAGATTGCAAATAAAAATAAATGTTTGTGTAACTACGGGGACATTAGTATTAATATTTTGTTTTAAAGACAGTATTTCTTTAGAACATACGACTGAAATTAGAAACTGAAACTACCGGTTAACTTTCGCGACCCTCCTGTTCGACATTAGCCACATTTTTAACACAAACCATTGCATCAGATATCTAAATGTTTGCTCAAAAAGCAGGTTACTTGATTCCCATTACTTTTCCACGTATATATTTAGTGATGGTTATTTTTTTACATATATCATTAATCTTTCTCAATATGTAATATCACTATTTGGTAGTTATTATTCTGTTATAATTTCAATTTATATTTTCATCGTTATTTATTTAGTTATTTTAAAGATAGGAAAAACTGCTGATTTTAATTTTATTAATGTTCTGATGCTATCAGTAACCCATTTTGCTAAATACACTTCACGCATATCACATATAAATTATTAGAATTTAATAATTTTATCTTTAATGTACCATTGTTATTGACAAAAATGGAAGAAAATGTTTCAGAAACTATTCCTAACACTCTTAAATCCGGCGGATTTTCTATCTGAAATTCAAACCCCTTCGTTACATATCCGATATTCCGATATGGTTAGCACTTAGCAAACCTGGCGATTACTGTAGTAAACAAAATGTAGTAAAAGACCAGATATACAATTTTCACAGGAAATGTGATAATTTTATTTAATTATTTATTCTTTTTGTTTTATTATTAATTCAATTATTATTTTTATATTTATTTTACATAATTTTCATTATCACAGCACGTTTTATTGGAAATAAATCCTTAAAAAATATATTACACACATTATTGTTATGAAAGAGAATAGACGTCTCATCTCCACAAATTTCCTGGTGCCGCATAATCTGATTCGACCATTCTTGAAGTATCTCGCGAATATCCTTTTTCCCGTTTCTGCGTGACGCTCGGACAAACAAAATAGATATTCTGTCAGCTATACATATACAGTTTTATGAAACAAATACAGTTTCCTATTTTCTAACCATGTGGATACTTATGTCTAGGAGGTGGCCATTCGAAGAAGAAGGGCTACTGCATGTGCGCCACGGAGCGAGCTCTCCCCCCCGTCATCATGTCAGCAGAACTGGACAGGCTGGTACAGACCGGACCCACGGTCATCGTCAACGACTCCACCATTCACTATATACCTCTGGAACAGATGGTCTCTGCACCTGCCCCGTACTTCGAACCACCTGTAGGATCCGTTCTAGCATCTCAGGTAACAAACAACAGTCACATTTCAAGAGTCCCGTGGGTGGTTCAATACATTTATATAATGACACTTCACATGTTCTCAAATAAATGAATCTTTATTGAATATCAAAGTTCAAACTGTTTTCAGAAATTCTGGAAAAATAGTTTCGGTGAAAAGAGTTTTGATAAATCATTTAGGTTTTCATGAGAACTGATGCTGAGGTTCCGATGAATAATAAGAGCCGTGAGGCCGTACGATACGTTTTTATTATTCTTAATGTAGAGAAGGATCGCTTGATGCTTAGCAATGCTAGGAGAACAGATGATACTCGCAAATATTATGAGCTATAAATATTTCTGTAGTTCTGGAAAGTTCTTTTAAAGTCCGATAGATAGTAGCACTTAACCAAATCACCAATTGTTTATATGACTTTATAAAGCAAACTTCATTTCTTTTATAATTTTGTAAAAATGTTAAATTAACCCCCTCCCCTCTCAGTTTCTTGTCAAACTCTTTCAATATCTTATGAATCTTTACCTCATATTTTTCGACTTTTTCCTCACAATGGTCAATTTCTTTCTCACACTCACCAATTTAGCCATGGATTTCATTTCTGGTCAGCTCCAGCCTACGTCTCTGTTGATCTTCGTTATCTTTATGGCGCCTCAATGCGTCTTGTCTCCTTCGCTCGGCATCCTCTTTGTCTTGCTGGCGCATAAATTCGTCGTCCCCTTCTCTCGGCTTCCTCTTTGTCTTTCGGGCGCTTCAATTCGTCTTGTCTCCTTCGTCCGGCTTCCTCTTTGTCTTTCGGGCGCTTCAATTCGTCTTGTCTCCTTCGCTCGGCTTCCTCTTTGTCTTGCTGGCGCCGCAGTTCATTACTGATTTATTGTTCAGATGCTGGGTGCTGGTCTGCCGATGGTGGTGAACACGGGCCCTGTTCAGATGAAGCAGTCAGGACTTGGTTTGGACCCCAGGAGCTACCAGCGGGTCCGCTACCCTCCTCAGGCGCCACTTCTACAACCTCCAGCCCAGGCCCCGCTTCCTGACGGCACACCACAGCTCATGCCCGAGATCATACGAAAGGTAACAAAAGGATCTATTCATAGATATTAACATACATCTCTACTTTAGGTATATCGGTTACGAACAAATTAGGACATTTCATATATTCATTTTTGACCTAGAAGGACCCAGGACCAGTTCTATTTTCTAACCTTTATATTCCTACTTACTCTTTTTGGTTCGTATTAATCGATTTTTCATCTTCACTTTCATTCAAATGACCTATTGTTTTGTTAATAAGTTTTCTGAATGTTTTAAAGTTATTTTGAGGATGTTATTCTTCTGAAAGATTTTTTTGGATCAAGAGATCACTTGTCCTTACAGACAGATCCAGTTCAGTTTAAATCTGAGCAATCATAATTCACGGAATCTTCTGGATTTAAGTTAATGCTGTATATAAGACATACCTATGTAGAGTTGAGAGGTAGCGTGCTAGCCTACTGAGATCATGACTGCTGGTTCGAAACCCGGCCGAGGTCCTTAAGTTTTTTTTTTTTTTTCTGGAAAGTAAAAGCCTTGAGCATGCTGTCCTTCGGATGGGACGTCAAGTGATGGTCTAGAGCCTGTGAGATGTCAGGTACTCGTTAAAGACTTCTTAGCCTAGGTGAATATAACTGGATAGGCAAAATTTAGGACTCCAGTAGTAGAGTCGGGCTTATGAGTGACGGTGATATGACCTCATAGTTAAAGCCCGGGCATAAGTCACAAAAACAGAGCGTTGCTTGAGAATTACTTTCCCAAATGAGCTTCATACGTTATAGAAATACAAACAAACATTTTCTGTTCTTTGCTTTCAACTTTTTGTTTTTAATTTCGCCAACCATTTTGCAGCTAAATATCTTTTTGTTGGTATTTCAGGAAACGCTGCAGGTACATCCAAGAAAGCCGACCCTGGTGGTGAACCCTGGAGTGCTCCAACTGATGCAGAAGATGGAGAAGTCCATCCTCTCGTATCCTAGCAAGATCGACTACCGAGTCGCCACTCCGCGGCCAATCAACATTCCCTTCGCCTTCCCCCCTCACTTCCACCAACCTCCTGGCCAAGACTCATAGTAAAAAACAATATTTCCACTTGTGTTCTTTTTTTTTTAACACCTGTAGTTTTTATGAGATGGTTATAAGAAATATTTTACTTGAAAATTTGGTAGCCATATTGGATTTATTTAGAAGTTATACCTACCGAAGTCGAATTGAAATTATAATAATACTTTTGATAGTAGAATACTGTTCCGGCTCGATATTATCTCGATTTCTGCTGACAAGCACTGTTCCAAAATGTAGGAATTTCTTGATAATATGTTATTATTGTCTACAACATTTAAATAAAACATAAAAAATAAAATAAATCTATCCCATAAACTTCAAAAAAGTTTTGAAATTTTGACTCCACAGTTTAAAATCTTAAGTCAACATACTATACCATCCATTACTTTCACTCGACAGAGGTTTGTTTGAGATTCTGTTGGCAATTACCAGACAGAGGCTCGCTAGAGACTATTTGCTACTTTTGTCGACAGAGGCTTATAGGAGAATCTTTCTGTGGCTCCACCTGAAAAATCTGCCTTTAACCTGATAGTGTGGTTCCTTGGAACGAGAAACGCACCGGTTAAACGTTGATAGACGGACTGCATAGCCAGGGTAAGATCGCTTGGAATATTCTTTTGCATAAACATAGAAAACATTTTAGAATATGACATAGATGTGGAGTAGGGTGGAACGAAAATGGCCTTTTAAAAATTTTTTTAGTTATTAGTTTGGTAATAGTGGAGAAAAGTTGCCTTTTAAGTTCAAAAAGAATAAAAAAAAATTTGGTTGCAATACTACAACATTTTGAGGTGCCGCAAAGAGCTTAAAGTTTGTAAAAAAATTGAAAAATTTTAAACTTTGATAAATTATTTTTTATGAATTTCTCGTACATATAATGTTACAAAAGATGGTTTTAAATACATAGTAATAGAATAAGCATTAGAATTGGAAAAAATTATTAATTATAAAATATAATTTAAAAAAAAATATTTTGTAATGTCAAACTTTGTATTTCTTACTTCTGTATCCTTAATGATTACAAATGTTACAGCTGCAAAATGTTTGTTTCTACTTCATTGCCACATTAAACTGGTCCTTGCGGCACCTCAAGACGTACTCCAATATTTTTCATATTTTTAATTTATCTTATCTACACTAAAAGGCAACTTTTCCGCGCTATTCCAAATTAAAAATCAAAAGGTGATTTTTTCGTTCCACCCTAATGTGGAGTATGTAGAAGATTTTTTCGAATCTACGTTTTTTATTTCTTTAATTTTTTCCTGCATATCTTTATTAATATAATGTACATAATAATTATTCATCTATTTCGGATCTGTGTTGTCAATACTTTAACTATTTAAAGAAGAGTGTTATTCAATAGAAACCATCCCCCTATGAAGGGAAGAACTATCTGTTGTGTGTTTATAGGAACTAAAGTAAGTCACTGCCCACACCGTAGTTCACTGTACATCCACTAGATGCCTCTGGAGATCCTCTCATTGTCTCTTTCTAGGCCTAATCCTTAGCAAAAATACTTGTTAATGATATTGCAGACAAACAGTGCAGTTAAAGACTTATTTTTTTTTCACCTTGTCTACATTCTGCCTTGAACGCTAAATAACACACATGCGGGACGGCCCGATAAAATTATTATCAAAGTGTGTAGAATGTGAGTGGTAAGAAAAGTTATTTAGAAACGTCACGAACGTCGAAACAATTTGATTTAAACAATTCACATTTGCATTTTTGTAATACTTCTCATTGTATGGCTATTTTCAAAAAGAAATATTTAACCTCAAAAAACCAACTCAGTCTAAAATCGCTCCAAGTAAAAAAAAAACAACATCACAAATGATTGCGCCAAGTGGTACCACTTTAGAAAATACTTCTAACCCTTCTGCTCATGAACACTAACTTTGTTTGTATATATTATATCCTTAGTATGTATGTATACTCTTTTTCTAAATCCTTATACTACATTCTGTGTCAATAAATTGATTACATTAACAGTTATAAGGGTTTTTGAATTGAGCCCGTCTCGATGTGGCTGACAATCGATTGTTGTTGTTGTCATTATGGGGTTTCAGTCACAAATATAAAATTTCTTGTTGATACATTCATTCTATCAGCGGTTGAGTTTTTATGTTATGTTAAGCCTCTCCTTATCCTCCCTCATCCCTTTGATTGATTTGGCTGAAAAAAACAACAGGTTTCGTCGTTTTAGATTCATATATAAATATATATTTCATGTCGATATATCGTTTCTATCGGGAGTTATCGTATTCACAGACACAGATTTTTTTTTTTTTTTTTTTTTTCATATTTGGAATCTAGAGGTCGGAAAACATGAAATTCTATTAAAAACTCAGCATCGAATTTTCAACCGACTACATAACTTCCCATATACTTCGAGGAAGTAAAAAATGTAAAAGGGTCAGTGGTATATGATTTCTCCTCTTATAAAGTCACACTGAAGACATTTCCTAGATTTGGGGTCACTCAGGGGCGTAGTAAGGGAGGGCAGGGGGGGGGGGGGGGGGGGGGGGGGGCACGCGCCCCCCCTGGCCAGAGCAAAAACCAAGATAACAAAAATTGTGTTTTGCTTAAATGTGCATGTAGAAAACAAGTCATATTACATTTATTTAAATATACATGAATTCGATTATTTAATTTCCTCGCTCATAATCGTCATTTATGTTATACTTTATACTCTTAAAGCTGATTTAAATGAGGAGTAAAAATGTAAAGCGCAGCAGCAGCAAATGTATGCTATTGGCTTTCTAGGGGTCCGAGTTTCCAAAATTAATAACAAAAAGTCTGCAGCGCTAACCATGGAAACTGCGGGCTGTACCCCCCCCCCCCCCCCCCCCCCCCCTCCTGTAGTCTAATTTTGCCCCTCCCTGCTCAAAACCCTGGCTACGCCCCTGGTAAGTTTTGGGTCTTGTAATTCAGCTTGTCATTTAAAAAATAAAATAATAATAATATTTATTTCCGTTAAATTATAACACGGTAGTAAATATATATATTTTTTAAGAGAGTAATGCGATATCTCAAGAACCGTCCCGGCCTCCTGCAGCCTCCCTCAAGTAGAATAGTCTAATGAACATTTTTCCAATAGCCCCAAACTTTTAAGTGGCCCTTAACGAAATATATGGAATACCTAAAACTTATTTGGTTTTCATCAAGATCTAAATGTCACTTGCAGCTCTTAACAGATCTCGAAAATCGGACCCACAAACTCACTTCGAACTGGATATATACGGAACTTCGAAAGGATATATGTAGACAATATTGAAGACACTAAAATTGTTTTTGATAAGTTTGCGTTAATCATGTGAACAAAAATTATTCTGGAAGGAGCAAATTAATTTGAAAAATAAGATATAGCTTATCTAAAGCAACTTTCTCTTTAAATCTTCTACCAGAGAGACTAGTTCCTTATTTAGAATTTCTGATGACAGATTAGTTGTGCCATTATTATATTTAAATTCAAATGTATGATGCGTTTACTTCTCAGATAAAATAAACTGAGGGCCTTGGCCGAGTTTCGAACCCCAGATCTTGAGCTCGGTAAGCAAGCACGCATACCAATGAGCTACCGGCACCCGCTATGTCATAAGGTAATATATATATATAAATTTTTTTCCATTTTTCACTACACGGCCATCTTTTTACTATACGGCTAGCTCTTTAAGGAAAAAACAAGTGTATTTAAGTAAAATTCCAACATAATAAGTACATACCATACAATATTACATATATTTATACTAACAATTTTGTTAAATACAATAAAACTATAACCACAGCTTACTTTTCTTTACTACACGGCCAACTTTTTACTATACGGCTAGCTCTTTGAGGAAAAACAAGTGTATTTAAGTAAAATTCCAACATAATAAGTACATACCATACAATATTACATATATTTATACTAACAATTTTGTTAAATACAATAAAACTATAACCACAGCTTACTTTTCTTTACTACACGGCCAACTTTTTACTATACGGCTAGCTCTTTAAGGAAAAACAAGTGTATTTAAGTAAAATTCCAACATAATAAGTACATACCATGCAATATTACATATATTTATACTAAAAATGTTGTTATTTATATATTATATTTATTCAATCTTAGATGTGCCACTGATGATGACGCTGTTGCGTTAAAAATCGGTTCTGGTCAAAAATAGGACATTGGGAAGACAACTTCTTTTATTTCTATGGATATCTCGTCCACATCTTTGTATCACACTAAATTTCATTGAAAACGCAACGAATTTTAGACTGATTGCATAACTCGCCATCTACTTCGTTTAACTGGAGAAGTAGAAGTTCTCTTATTTGGAAGCCCTCAGTTAGGTAAAGTACAATTTAAGTTAAGGGGTGACTTAGCTTCGGAGATTGTCTTAAGTGAGACCGAGGCAACAGTTTCGCACACTTCCCTAGTTGTGTTAACGAGTCCCACCCACCATCGCCAAATCTAAATCTAAAAGTTTTCCTGGAGTAACCACCGACTGGTCTGTCAAGTAAGGGAACATTTTGGAACCCCGATTTTCGGTTTGAGGTATGTATACTTCATATTGTGATTAAACCATGAGCAATATTTCAAATAAATGGGAGAATTGACACGTTCATTGACATTCTAATAAAACAGTGTTCACACATAGATCACGGAAGAGGTCAATTCACCAGGAGCGAGGCGGCCTTCCGACCTCTCTTATACCAACCACTATTGTACTGTGATGTATAAAAAAAATACAAACATAAAAAAATTATTAATATAAAAAAAAATTTAATTATATTTATTTTTCTATAAAAAGAAACTGAATAAATAAATAAATAATAAGAAAAACTTTCTTTAAAAAAAATTCCAGTAAAAACAAAACACGGCCATCAGCTGTTTTATTAGTGTGTGTGTAGAGAGTCGAGGCCTGTCGAAGAATGGCGACGGTCTGAGTGAAGGTAGACAGTGGTGTTTAGGCTTAAAGTGTGATGAACTAAATAGGAGTGTATTGACAGTGAAATCGATCCAAAAAGAAGGTACCTACTTTTGTTTGTTTATATGTACAGAAATATATAACATAAATTTAAAAAATGGCCAAAAAACAAAACAAAAAAGATTGAATTAGTTTTAAGGATTTAGTTTTTAAGATTTTTCTTTTGATTTTTGTTTGTTTCCATGTCTAGTATAATTTTAATAATGTAGATTTAAGAAAATAAACCCAATATTTGTTCTCGTAAATTCTATTCTATTTATTTTCCATGTTGGCCCAGTAAGATAATTTGAAAACCTTTGGATTCGATTTAAAATTATTAAAAATGGCATCTCTTTAGAAATCCAAATGAAAAGTTGGTTAATTAAATTTTTTAAAAAAATACGTACACTTTCTTAAACATTGCACGTCTTGATCTTTTGATATTTTTAGGGCCCTTTTCGAAAACTACTGTAGAAATCAAAATTTAGTAGAAGTCCAGTTATACAATTTCTACAGGAAACTTGGTAATTTATTGTTTATTTCATTATTTATATTTTTATTTATTTATCATTTATTTAAGATTAACACTTTAAAACCTTTTTTATTTACCACGGTACAGATCACTCTCTCTTCCCCTACCACTTCTCAAAATCATTTCATATTGGCATTACTGGGTATAAAAAAATAATGAATTGCCATCACCAGTATTTTTGTTTCATTTTATAGCGTAATTTTGAGAGTGACTTTTTTTATAATCAATAATGCCAGTATGAAATGATTTTGAGAAGGGACGGGGGAGAGAGAGTGTTTTGTAAGCGTGGTTAGTTACTGCCCATAGTTTATTTTATGTGGGAGATAAAATAAACTTAAGCACGCCGTCCTTCGGATGGAACATTAAGTGATGGTCCTGAGGTTGTCAGATAGTCGTTAAAGACCACCTACCCTAGGTGAATAAAAATTTAGGGTACTCCCGTAGTAGGGTCGGGCTCATGTCCAACAGAGTGCGAAAGAGCGCTCTGGTAATAGAGCGATATGACCTCGTAGTTAAAGCACGGACATGAGTCACAACTAACTCTACTAAAAATGTATGTTTAGTTAGTCACTACGAGGTCATATCGTCTACTACCAGAGCGCTCTTTCGTACCGAGTACCCTAAATTTTTATTCACCTAGGGTAAGGGGTCTTTAACGAGTATCTGACAACCTCGGGACCATCACTTAACTGTTCCGAAGGACAGTGTGCTTAAGTTTATTTTACCTCTCAGATAAAATAAACTAAGGGCCTCGGCCGTGTTTCGATCCCACGACCATGTATGTTTATTAAATTCACAAAAAATTGTCATTAATAGAATCGATTCTTGACATCGAATTTACATTTCACGGAATCGAATTCTCATTCTAGTAAATTGTGACGTTCGGTCTTATTTCTTACAATTTATTTCTTGATATGTTGGTAAACATTTTAATAATGAAATTAATGATTTTATCTCCTTTTAATGTTGATTATTTGGCACACAGTGTGTTTAATTTAGGCCAGTAAAGAGAATTTTAACATGCAATGATAATTTTTTATAATTGGACAGATGTTGATAAATACATTTGTTCTTATTATTCAACAATTTCAATGGTAGATCAAACATTTCACCAAATATGTACCCAACTTTAAGATGTTTGACAATTGGAAGATGTCTGCCTACTGTAAGTGGTTATCATATTGGATAGTAATTATTGAAAGGTTATGTCAAATGTTGATCGACCATGGATACGTTCATTTCGGCTTCTATTATCAATTTTTTTTAAATATAAAATGTATTATTTAATGGTGATTAAAGACGACAAACATATACAATTTGGTTGTGTGAATCAAAATAAGTTGTCCATCTGTGACAGGTATTTGTAGTATATGCGCATTCGGCTATGTATTACATATTTGTGAAATATGTATAGATTTACTCAAATTTAGGCAGACTAAAGCGGTATTATGTCCAGAAACTTCATAATCGTTTTCCTATTACGATTTCTGTTAGGATGGTTAAGTAGCCATGCGCACCGCAGCCTTTAAAGTTTATTCCGCAATTACATTCCTTCTAATAAAGGGTCTCACGTCTTGACATCTTTTGTTTTGAAAATACACTTTTTTTTTTTAGTATTCTCACGTAATAATAAATGCGAAATTTTACTTATATTATCATTTTCATCAAATTACTCGAGCAGCGATAAATTTATTGAATTTGATAGCGATTTGGATAACCTCAAGATGTTTGTCCTCACTCTTTGTGGGGAGCGAGGGAGTGGGGGAAGCCATAAGCTCGGGCTCCACCACTGCCCACCCATTTTCTCTTCTTAGCTCTATTCTGGTATTCTACCCTGGCGCAAATAATCATAAATTAATTGTCTTATAATAGTAAAAATAAAATAATGTAATGATGAAGATATAATGAAATTTAAAGTCATGTTTAGCTGGAAATCCTGTTGCTGAATCCCTATTTTTATCCCCTATGTTTATACTATAGGCCCTGTTCTATGAGGAGTCCAGCGATATTTTTTTTTTATGAGTCCTAGAGTCCGATATATTCTTCTTCCCGTCACTAAAATCTGAAGTTGAACGAACACCTTACCAAATAAGTAAATAATGATTTTTTTTTTATTTTTGCAGACTGTGACCTCGAGTCGAAGATGGCTTGGATTCTCCAAACGTAAGAAAAAGGGTGGGGAACCGAAAGAGACGAAAGATGTCCCGGAGGATGTGAAGTGTATCACTGTGTTCAGGTATGGTAGGTTTTGGTTAGATCAAGTACCTAAAATCAGGCGCCTGATAAACTTTCTTCATCAAATAATGCACAAAGCCCAAACGCCTGTTTTCAATAAAGGGGCTATAAGCTGTTCGTCTAAATACATGGGGAGCATGGGGTAATATGAAATATACAAAATCAATGCACGACAGTTTTGAGCCTGGAGACCTGATCTGTTTTTCTGATACAGTTTTCACCTAAAAAGTCTTCATGAAAGTAATACATTTTTTTTTTTTTTCCCCAGTTAGTATGCTATTGGTCAGAAATTCGATGTTGAGTTTTCTTTGGAATTTCTGTCTGAACACAAGTTATCCTGATTTTCATATTAAAAATATTAGACAACCCCCCCCCCCCCCCCCCCCCCCCCTCCGAGTTCCATTCTATCCCCAGTTTTGGGCATCCAAATCATTCTGAAAAAAAAAAAAATCGGTGAATCACCACCAAAGTACTTTCCCAGCGCGAATAAACAACTAGGATATCGCTCTCCCTTTGATAGTTGACCGATTTGGCTGAAAATCATTAGGCGTCGTCCTTATGGTGTTTTCGATACACATATGAAATTTCATGTGATGTATTCATTCTATCGGGAGTTATCGTGTTCAAAATACAGACAGAACATTTTTTCTTTTATTTTTCAAATTATGGGTTTAGAATACATAAAATTCGAGTGAAAATTCGACATAGAATTTCTGACCGATTTCATAACTCCCCCTACACTTCATCTAGCGGGGGAAGTAAAAGAGATACATTCCTTATTTACTCATCAAAATATAAAATTTAAGAGATAAGAATTTACCTTTTCAGGAGACAGGAAAAAAACCATGTAATTGCAACAAAACTCAGGCATAAAAAATCCAATAAAAATTACCAAAGTTTGTAGAAAAATAATTTAAAAAAAAAAAAAAAAAAAGCATTTTTGGGGTTTCATAAGGCATTTTCTGAGACAAAAAAACCGCAAAAAAACATCAATAATGCTAATGAATTTATTATAGCTTATGGGTAAAGTGCCTTAGTATTTTGTGTAATTTTCTTCAGATTTTTTTGTTTATAAACAAAAAATGTTATTACTCCTGACTTTTATTGCCCCCCTCCGATTTATTATTCCATATTACTTTACAGATATGACCCGGAAGAATGTGAACCTCCATATTTACAGCAGTATGAAGTGGACCCAGCAGAGTATGTTTTGTTATTTTATTTTATAAATATGGATGGATAAATAACAATATATGTTTCGGTAGTTTTATTAATAGTTTTTTGTGTTGTTAACCAAATAATTCGATATATTTAGAGCCACACAGTGTTTTTATTTTGTTTTGTAAATGGTAATATTAATATATTCAATATTTATTAAATGTTTTTATGATTTTAAAACAAAACTCGTAAAGTAATCGTAGAGTAATTAGTAGATGTGAAGCATCACTCAGTGATTATACATCGAGGTAGGGCTTAAGTGAGGCTTGTTGGTCCCTATAGCAGCTCCATTACCGGTTTCGGTTCCGTTATGGCAGACCTGAAGCAGTAAAATCTCCTGCTGTCCAGTGCTTTACACTGGCTTAGAATAGGAACCGGAGTCTCATTTTCCTCGCCAGAGGACTTCTAGCTATGCCCATATTGTGCAGGTGTTTGTTCATATGATAGTCTTCTGTGATCAGCCCTGTCATAGCTCTAAGATCTATTCTGCTCATATTCAGGAGCTCTCGGCTCCTTTTCTCTGAGGGTTCCGCAACAAAGAGTCTTGAATGTCTTTGCTTTGGGAGCCCTAGAAGTGGATGTGTTTGCTGGTCAGACAACTTTTTATTTCCGCCTCGCCGTGCTCTTAGTAGAGATCCCGCAGAAGGGTTCCGGTCCTATAGGTCCCCTGTCAGCTTCTGACCGGGCCAGTTGATCAGCCCTTTCGTTGCCCTCAAACCCCTGATGTCCTGGCCATCAACTCACCCATCTCAACTCTACTCTATTTTGGTCCGTCAGGGACTCCAGTGTTTGAAGGCATTCCAGGGCTATTTTGGAATCTAAGTAGCTTGCAGCGCTGCTACTGGCTATCAGACAGTATTAGGATCTGGCCTCCCCTGATGAGCCAGGCGCACCCTAGGATGGCATAGACCGCCAACGCTACGAAACTCATTAGTCGTCCCTTGCCCGTCGCACTGGTTTCTTCTGGGTCATGTCCCAGGTATGTTCCGCGTAGCAACTCCACCCTGGCCAGGTCATATAGCGGACGTTCAAGATCTATCATGTTCTGTAGTCTGGATTTCATCGCATGAACAGTCATAACCTCACTAACATTTTACTTTAATTTTCCTTTTTCTTAGCCATTAAATTGTCGAATTTTTGTGAATGAAGGCAAATGGCCTAAGCAAAAACTATATTTCAAAAAATAATTATTAAATGTGTAATAAATACTTCAAGGTAATGTTCGCGTATGGTACCCTTCAGTAACGAAATATAATAATAAATAAATAATATATGTATATTATTTAATTAATTTAATTATATATATAAAATAATATAGATAAATATAATAATAAATAAATAAATAATGTGTGTATATATATTTTTAAATTAGAGTATCGAAGCGAGCTGTTCTCGACTACCTGTTCCACATCAAGAACGAAATAGACCCTTCACTGACTTTCCGACGATCCTGTCGAGAGGGGATCTGTGGCGCGTGCGCTATGAATATCAACGGCAAAAACGGACTTGCATGCATCACGTGAGTTGTCTGTCTACATTTTAAAAAAAGTATCTCATAATTGCGGGTTCGAATCCCGGCCGCGGCCCTTAGGATTATTTTTCTAAGAGGTGAAAAAGGGTCTCGGCCGGATTTTGAACCCGCGATCTTGAGCTCAGTAAACAAGCACGCATACCATTGAGCCAAAAAAAAAAAAAAATTACAATCCACTTTTGAGGATTGGGGAGGAGGTAGCGGGCGGAGCGCGCTAGATTACTCAGATCTAAAACAACTATACTGTTGAATTCTCTTTCTCCCAGTTGATTCCTTGCTAGATGTATCACTCATTAACTTTGTGCAAAGTTTCATTAATATAACAGTATAAATTCAATATAATACTAAAGCATCAAAAGTTCCCAAGGGGGACGCACAGATAGAAATGTACCCGTTAAAAGGGTTTTGCAAATTGTCTTCGATGTAGGACACTTTAAAAAAAGCATCAATGATTTCAATTTGGAGTTTGGCTATGTTCCAAGTTTTTAAATCTTTAGGTCAAAAAAAAAGAAAGCGAATATAATCTCTTTTTGAGTCATGAATTTTTGAATTTAAAATTAAATTTTATCTGAGTGTCCTCTTGTTGATAGCTGCTTAGTGGAAGTAACCTGAGTTGCTGGCTATTTTAACATTGAAAATGTTGTATAGTGTATATAACCTAGAGCACGTCGTCTTTCGGATGGGAAGTTAAGCGATGGTCCCAAGCCTGTACGATGCCAGGTACTCGTTAAAGACCCCTATCCTAGGTGAATAAACCTTAGTATGTAACATTTAGGACTCCCATAGTAGAGTCGGGCTCTTGTCCACCAGAGTGAGCGCTTTTGTAGTAGGCGATATGGCCTTATAGTTAAGCCCTGGGCATGAGTCACAATAACTAAGTAACTAACTCTACAGGGTGATATAAATATAAAAGAATACTATAAAATAATATTAGAACATTTTCAGGTTTTGATGCATAGAAAACTTGCTTTTTATAACATTTATATTTTATTATATTTAACTAATCCAATTTATCTAATTAATATATATATATATATAATATATAATTAATATATATATATAATAAAATATACATATACCTATATATGTATACCTTTAAGTCAGATCTCATCTATCTACCGACATTGCTGTCCTAATGTGTTTTTCAGAAAATATGTGAAAACGGTACCAAAAAGCCCACCTATTTCTTGACAATTTTAGTTCGAACCAAACGGAAACATATTTTTTCTTTACATGTGGTGTCTAATGAGCTCAGGATTGCGAGTTGGAAATCTAGACGGGGCCTTCAGTAGTTTTAACTGGAAAGTAAAAAAACCTTGAGCATGTCGTCCTTCGGACCGGATTTTAAGTGACGGTGTGACGTCTGTGTATAATTAATTCCAGTAATAATTTAATTATTTTTAGTATTAGGTTGAGGGAAACAACTGTTTTATATATCGCAATTTTTGTTGCATGTACAAAAATATTTAGGTTGGATTTCTTATTTTATCTATTTATTTATTTACAAAGAGAATGTTACATAGTTATCATGACGGCAGATAATAAAAGTGCCATTACTGATTTTGGCTGATGACTGCAGAGGTGCATGGCGTTTAGACAGGCCATGCAGCCAGGCTACATCCCGAGCAAGCCACGCTGCCATGTTCGCTTGAGGTCGAGGAGGTGGGTTTGTGGCCAGGGTATTTGAAGCTAGTGTTTGAATGAAAGGATTGGTGTAAATGGCGCATTTGGATGTCTTAAGTGAATAAAAACTGAGTTTTGTGTATTCAGGGCAGTGGTGTAGGCAGAATCTATATATATATATATTACAAAATTATGTATTTATGGAACCCTTTAATATAATTTTTTTTCTGTTTGATACAGTGTTGCGCCTCGTGGAGACATCACGATCCACCCGCTACCTCACCTCTACGTTGTAAAGGATCTGGTTGTGGACCTATCCAACTTCTACAGACAGTACAACGATACGGAGCCCTGGTTACAACGGTGTAACGTGGACGTGGGTGAGCGAGGCGGCCCCCGTGCCTACCGCCAGAGTGAAAGAGACCGAGCCAAAATGGTCAGTTTATCATATCACATTTTTACTATACCAGCTTTACGAAATATAGAGCAAGTTATGTAATCGGTTATTTAGTTACTATGACTATCTTTAACTACGGGGTCATATCGCCTACTACCAGAGCGCTCTTTCTTCGCTGTGGTATACATGAGCCCTACTCTATAGTGACTTCTAAATTATGTAATCGGTGAAATGAAAAGAGCTGCTATCATGGCAACAAAACTGCTAGTAAATACAGTAGAGTCCCGCTAATCCGGACTAGATGGGACCTGACCCCATCCGGATCACCGAAAGTCCGCATTAAACGGAATTTGCTGTAAAATGCACATGATAAATATTGTAGCGACTTTTTTTCTCTCATAAATACACCTTTTCCATCAGCTTAATTTTATTTTCAATACTACATAATGTATATGTATGTAGATCTAAGTTTTCGACCTACGAACTGAGATAGGGTTAACAAAACAAAACATCTTTGTGATTAAAACTCAAAATGTATTTATTGTACAGTACTACTGTTGAAAACAAACACGGTACATTAATGTTATACTGTAAAAATTAGGAATTTTATTAAGGAACTATGTAAACGTTAAATTCTGAACAGGACTATAAAATAAAACAATGTACAGTACGTAATGAAAACAAGAATAATATTTTTAGACTCACTGAAAAAAGTCCGTAATGTTTTTTTTTTGCTTTAAAGGAGACCGACGTCGTTTTGCCGTACGATCTTGTAATAAATTAAATTTTTAGTTTACTGAATCTTAATTAGTTTTTTTTTCAATCCCGTCCGGATTAGCGGGACTCTACTGTAATTTAAAAAAAGCTTTTGTCTAAAGTTAACTGATATTTCATAGTATCAGAAGCAGGTTACCCGGCGTTGCCTAGTAACGTAACTGACCTGCTCTAATTTTTATACTTCGGACTGGTAGGTCTCTAAGTTTCGAATTCCCCCCCCGCCAAAAAAAACCTCTCTTTCCCACTCTTTTTAGCACTAACGTTTATAAACTTCAGAACTCAAATGATGAGTTCCCAGTGGAATGAACAAATTTATACGATTCTTTTTATTTTGACCCAGAAACCCACAGGTAAGGATGTTCCTCTGGTAAGCTATCAATTTAAATAAAGGAATTCATTGGTATTGATGCATACAGACTTTTTTTTTTTTTTTTTAACAATGTTTAACATTTATTTAGAAAACATATACATATATACATAAATTAATATTTACAAATACATTTTTAATAAATTTTTTTTTTTTTAGAACTCGTTCAAAATCTTCCCTTTATCTGTATTCCAGCCTGGGTGTTCTTGTCTCTTCCCCCGCCCGGGAACTTGTAGCGGTCATGTTGTACGTAGCCTCCGGCGGACCATTGGCCATTCTTGGACCTCCATGCGTCTTGAGAGACCTTAAACTGATCATGTCGTCCCTGAGAACCCATCGTCCGACTTGCCTCTACCGTGAGACGCGTCCGATTGTCCCCAGCGATGACAAGTCCTGTCAGGCACACGACCATCAGGGCAACAGCTAGAATTGCGTTCATGGCGTTTGATTTGGGGGATCTGAAAGAAGAAAAACAATTGTAAGATTAGCTGACAAAACGAAGAGGACTAATTACGAAATGTGAACTTTTAGTCAGAAAAGCGCATTTTACAAGAGAAAGAAATAACGTTAAATTTGGGGGATCTGAAAAAAGAAAAACAATTGTAAGATTAGCTGACAAAACGAAGAGGACTAATTACGAAATGTGAACTTTTAGTCAGAAAAGCGCATTTTACAAGAGAAAGAAATAACGTTAAATTTGGGGGATCTGAAAGAAGAAAAACAATTGTAAGATTAGCTGACAAAACGAAGAGGACTAATTAGGAAATGTGAACTTTTAGTCAGAAAAGCGCATTTTACAAGAGAAAGAAATAACGTTAAATTTATATTTCCAATAGAAGTGAATATGCAGCTCGTTGTCCTAAAGCTTTATTTTAGTTAAATTACATTTCTTGTTTCATTTTTCAAACCGTTTCGTTGATAATTAGAACGCTCTACAGCCAATCACAACGAAAAAATATAAATTCCTACCGTCTCAGTAAATTATTTGCAGATTTTCAATGAAAATATAATATTTAAATGATAGGAATGATAAATACGGTGCATCATTATCATATGTACTTCCCCAGCAAGAATGGATCGATTACGTTGTCACTCTACCTTCGTAGCCAATCGAACGTTAGAGATAAAGCTCAGACTTACGTTGTAGCTTCTGAATCCTCATTAAATTTTGTGTTGAGAAATTCATTTCATAGCAAGTAATTAGGGTATTTAAATCAAGTCCCTCTTCTCTGGCCCCCCTTCCCTTCGACCGATTTCTCGGAAAATTGATAGATGCCATCCTTGTGGGGTTTTGAATTTAAATCTATACTACTGCAGTTATTACAGTTTTGGTGTTAAGCCTTCTCCTAATCCCTTTCTTCCCTTTGGCCGATTTGGTTGAAAATTAATAGATGTCGTCCTCATAAAGTTCTGGACACACATAGAAAATTTCGTGCCGATAAATTCATTTTATCAAGAGTTATTGTGGAAAACATAAAATTCTGTTGAAAACTCCGATTCGAATTTTTGACCGATTACATAACTTTCCCAATACTTTGTATAGCTGAGGATGTAAAATAGAAGTAAATAAATAGATATACCTGTTAAAGTTGATGTTATAGGCTGTAAGGCTGTAGGTGGACTGATACTAGGATAACATTGTGCCGTTATTTATACCAAGATGCTCTACAGATGTGTGAAGCACACAGACCTACAGCCGCTTTGGGCCAGGAAAGCCCCAGACAGTGATCTTTATTTCACAGGTCCTCCTTAAATCACTATCTGTGATTTACACTGGTTACTTCTTAGAAATTTCAATTCGATACACTTCAATATATTTCCTCTCTTTATTTATTTTTTTCTCTGACCATATCATTTGAGTTGTATTGTATTTTTTAATTATTATTTTTTTTTGTTGAGCTTAATGATAAAAGAATGATCTAAGGTCAAAGTTGTATTATGTTGATTTAACGATCTTTCCTGAATTAGAATTTAGGAATCACACTTAAAATTATATAAATTTTGTCATAACCCAATAAACACCAAAGCTGGCAACTATGTTTCAAGCGTGTGAAAACAGCTGCGCCTTTGAACATAGAGCTTATCGAGGTATTTTACCGACCGAATTTGAACTAAATTTTGTGTCTATACATTTATTACAACGGCAGTTATTGTAGTTTTTGCGTTTAGGGCCCCCCCCCCCCCCCCCTTCCCCCCCATTATCCTCCTCTTCCGTTTGGTCGATTAGGCTGAAAATTATTAGTTGTCTTCCTTGTTTTGAATGAAATTTCATTACATTCATTCTATTGGGAGTTATCGTTCGCGGACATACAAAGAATTTTTTTGTAACCCGCCCTAGGGATTGCCATAGTTGGTTCTCAAGTAATAAAAAGACGGTAGTGAGCAATCAATATGTATAATTAAAGTCTCCCAGATGACAACTTAGAACTAGAATCACTTATACCTAGTCTGGCTGGAATGACTTATGTAACAGTAATACACTTATCCAGGCAGAAGATCACCCCAAGAAGCAACTGTGTCCCTAGCATCCATCACCTGACTCTCCTCGGTCCCAGGACAAGACTGCCCTCCTCTGCCCTAGCAAAAACCCTCCATGGCTCCTCTCCCACTCTCCGGGGAACTACGTTTCCCACGAGCTAGCGCATTCCAATCCATCTTCGAAGAAGGCTTAGGTCCGCTCTAGTCCGTTCCCTGGAGGATTATTGTGGGAACTAAGAAGGGAAAATAATTTTTTATATTTGGATTTAGCGACTTCAGTGATGAAAGGTATATTACGGTCAGTGTGAAGGGTTTTGTTGGAGACGTAGTAAGGAGCATTGGCTATTGTACGAAGGATTTTGAATTGAAGGGATTGGATGCGCTGGAGATTGGAAGCCTTGGCAGAACCCCAGAGTTCAAGTCCGTAAGTCCACATAGGTTTGAGTATTGCGTTGTATATACGTTTTATTGTCAAAGTTAATTTGGATCTTTTGTCTAGTAGTCTTAGTAGAAGTTTATAAGGTCAGTTCATTTCTTGTCTTTTCAGTCTCGTGTGAGGATTCCAAGTTAGTCGTTTGTCGAGTATGAGGCCTAGATAGCGGACTTCGTTTTTTAAAGGGATGGGATTTTTGTTAAGGTACACTGGAGGGCAGGTTCCCTATAACTAAATGTAGTTTTCTGGTTGGGTGGGGTATGTAAAAAAAAAATGGGGTTTAATTTATTCAAATAAAAAAAATTGATAAATGGCACTTGTCCAGCTAAAATTAATTGGCTCTCCGATGATTCCCCGACGGGCCGAACGTTAGATCTAATAATTACATTATGGCATTTTTAAGGTGGATAATCCTGGCTGCCTTTTTGATGGTTCTTCCGCAAAGCTTCATTCATTGAATCCAAACAAAGGCAGACAAATGAATAGCCAAGAAATAGTATAAAAGACGAAGAGAGAAAAAAAAATGAGCATAAAATTTAATGAGGTCTCGTACAAATTATTGGTTCCTTTGTAGAACGGAACGGCTCAACGTAAAATGAATGAACTTTTTTCCTCTTTCAAAACCTTTTATTTGAGTTTCAGTAGTAGAGTTGAATTTGAAAACGATAACGGAAGCTCTTGTACCCTTAAAAAGCGAATACAAAATTTTTGTTTTTTTAAAATGAAATCTTTTGGCAAAAATTATGGCAATATATCTCGCGTGTTTGGGCAAAAGGGCTTAAGTCAGCAAATCTGAATTTTAGGAGGGGAATTTCTGAAGGTTTGAAAAATTGCTGCAAATCAGGTAACTTGTTACTTGAAATATTATTTCTATAAAATATTAAATGTATACAAAGTGAGGGCGCCGGTAGCTCAGTGGTATGCCTGCTTGTGCTACCCGACCGAGGCCCTTAGTTTATTTTATCTAGGAGGTAAAATAAACTAAAGCACGCCGTCCTTCGGATGGGACGTTAAGCGATGGTCCCGAGCCATTACGATGTCAGGTACTCGTTAAAGACCCCTGCCCTAGGTGAATAAAAATTTAGGATAGGCAAAATTTAGGACTCCCACAGTAGAGTCGGGCTCATGTCCATCAGAGTGACGAAAGAGCGCTCTGGTAGTAGGCGATATGACCTCGTAGTTAAAGCCCGGGCATGAGTCATAAAACATAACCTAGTAAAATCCAACAATCAATTACATATGGTAAAAATATTTAAATGCACTCGTCCTTTGGATCACAAGACTTGAACGCTTTTGCCCAAACATCAGAGATATTTCCCCAGCATTATTTGATCAAATAACTTTTCATTCTTCATCTGAAATATGAATGAAAATTATGTGTCTTACTTAAGGACTTTTGAACCCTTATACTGAATTTCGTGTTTGTTCATTCGTTACATCCACAGTTATTAGGTTTTTTTGAGTTGAGTCCATTCTCTGATCCCCATCTTTACTTTTGGCCGATTTTGTTGAAAATCGACTTGTTTAGTTTAGTTCTGGAATCACATAGGTAGTTATTAAGGGTTTTGAGTATCTCTTCTCTGGTCCCCCCATCACTTCTCTTAAGCCGATTCGATCAAAAATTTATAGGGTTTCGGATTTATATATAATTTTTCGTGTCGACACATTCATTACTTCGGCAGTTATTGCGGGTTTTTTGTCAAGCCCCGTTCCCCTTCCTATTGACCATTTTGACTGGAAATCGATAGATATTGTCCTAATCCGGGTTCTGGTTACACACAAAATTGAGTAGAGACAGACAGGAACTTGTTATAATCAGGATGTTGAGAAACATGAAATGCCAGTGATAACAACATAAAATTTCTGATCGATTAAATAACTTCCCCTATACTTCATATAACTGGAAAAGTAATAATAGCTGTCATTTATTTGAGGAAAATTGTGACCGTCCAGCGCTAACGACAATTTATCCTGGGTTCCTTTTCCCCCACCATCCGACTCCCGCAGCTTGAACTATGTAAGTATTGCGAATCACGAATATTTCTGATTGCCATCAAATCAGGGTTTTTGCGTAAAGTTTCCAGCAAAATGTATTGTTTGAAATAGCGTAATTTTTGCTCCGACTGCAAATAGGCTTGTATATAAGAGGGAAAAAATATAGGAATAGGGCAAGGATGATACGCTAAAATATTTGGAATATGGGTAGGGCTTAGTGGAATCTCTGGGGCCAATGTGAAATATTGTCAAGAAATATGTCAAATTGCCAAGCCATGCCGCCATATGCAGCCCCCCCCCCCCCCCCCCCCCCCCACATAAAAAATATATATAAATAATAATATTCAGTATTTTGAAAATTTGTGGTAACCACTTTGGGATCCTTATGGAAATTTCCATTTCTATAAGAGACAAGAGACTCATATATATATATATATATATATTGTATATTTCAGGGGTGGGGAGGGGATTAGGGGTTGAGGCCTAACTCATAAACCCTAATAACTGCCGCTGTAATGAATGTAACGACATGAAAGACAAACCCCAATGAGGACGAATTTCTGACTGATTACATAACTTTCCCTATACTCTGTATAGCTGTGGAAATAAAATTAGTTATTGACAATAAATTTTAGTTAATAAACATTGCATATTTTCTTCTTACCCCCAAATAAGTTCTAAAGAGTCTCACCCAACAATGCAAACTACTTAGCGTAGAGACCTGTTTTTTTTTTTTTGGAACGAAAATTCTCTTTAGATTTTTTTCTTTAAATATTTAAACAGTAGGTAACTCCGTCTGGTTTAATATAAATAACAAAGTAAAAAGAAAACTTTGTTTTTATTTTTTAAAGAAAGTTAAAACCTACAGACGAAAGGAAAATAAAGTTTTAAAGACTTGGTATAAAAGGTCGGTTCTTGGTTGAAAAAAAAAAAAAAAGTGGGTTAATGAAAGAAAATTTAAGAGGTAGGACAGGAGTGACGTCTTACAGGATCGAAAAGTCGTCGGTAAATCACCGGCGATGTACTTCACCACAACGAATCATTCAATAAACGTGTCGCTCTCCCTCCAAAACCAGGTTTGCGCTAATGTAATAGTTGACGTAAATAGGGACTCCTAAATCTTCATACTAAATTTTTTGTCGATAAATTCATTACATCGGCAGTTATTAGGGTTTTTGATTGAGCCCCTCCCCTGAACCCCCCCCCCCCCCCCCCCCCCACTTCCCTTCAGCCGATAGTCCTCGTTAGGTTTTGACTTTAAATATGAAGTTTTATGTCTATATATTAATTACATCGGCAGTTATTGAGATTTTTGGGTTGAATCCCCTTTGATCCCTCTTACTTACCCTTTGGCCGATTTGGCTGAGACTCGATAGGTGTTGTCCTTATAGGGTTCTGGTTAAACGTATATAATTTCGTGTCTATACATCGGCAGTTATTGAAGTTTTTGGGTTGAGCCACCTCTGATCCGTCTTACTTACCCTTTGGCCGATTTGGCTGAAACTCGATAGGTGTTGTCCTTATAGGGTTCTGGTTAAACGTATATAATTTCGTGTCTATACATCGGCAGTTATTGAATTTTTTAAGTTGAGCCTTCCTAATCACTCCTTTCCTTTGGTCGATTTGGCTGAAAACCAAAAAGTTAATCCTTATGGGTCTCTGTTTGCACATATAAAAGTCCATATCGATACATTCATTTTATTGGGAGTTATATTCACACAAACACACACACTCACACATAGGCAGACAGCAATCCATTTTTTTTCATTGTTGGAGTCAAGGTGTCAGAAATCATTAAATTCCAGTGAAAACTCAACACAGAGTTTCTGACTGATTACGTAACTTGCCCTACACCTCACATAGCTGCGGAAATAAAATGTTTGAACTATGAATATATAAATGGTAGAGATGATGACACAAAAGTATCTTTAGCATCAGTGGCCCTGTGTTTGTTTTAGGGGGTGCCCCCATTAGGTGGTTTCTCCCGTCATGTCATCTCATAGACACTTTTCCTACAACTCATTACCTAATTAGGTATTATTCTCACATTTGTATAGACAAAGCACAGTAGCAACTATCCCGCGGTCTACAACATAGAACCACGTCAACACTCACGATTTTGTGACTACCTCACTCGCTTGACGTCATTAAAGTATTCAGCGAATGAAATTTGACATAGCCCTATGTTGCAAGTTGCGGTACATTTACTACTACGCCCCTCTTTTTTTTTTTTTTTTTTTCTTTTTTTTCTTTTTTTCTCTTATTCTTTTTTACAATGAATTTGGTGACAAAAATTACATACATATATCGCTAGGTTCTAAGTTTGTACGATATGAGATACTCGTTAAAGATCTCTAACCTAGATAAATATACCAAGCTAGGCAACATTTAGGACTCCCACAGTAGCGTCGGGCATAACGTTTCATTCGAAGGACTGCGGGCTCAAGTTTTTTTTTTACATCCCAAATAAAAAACCTAAGTGCCTCGGCCGGGTTTCGAACCCCCGATCTAGAGTACAGTAGGCTAGCACGCTATCTCTGAGCTTCCAGCGACCCCAATAAACAACTGTACAAGTCAAACGCTTAACCTTTTACGTCATGATGAGAGCCAGGCTAGCTTTATTTTCTCTGTTCATACTTACAAGATGAGGCTGAGCTTTCGGGTGAGCTCTCACTTTAAAGTTCTCCCATTGCCCCAAGGAGTTGGGAAAATATACGATTTTACAAAAGTTCGAAAGGAAAAGCTCTAGAGATTTAGAAAGTTGAAATATCAGGTTGAACTAGCTGGAGGAGCTAGTGAGATGTCATTTGAATTGTAGCAATGGCCAAACCAGACGAGTGTAAAAGCTAAGACGGTATTGAAATAAATAAAAACAAAAAACCTGTTTAACGTTTATATTGTCTATTGCCATAAAATATAATAATAATAAATTTGAAAGGAAGTGGTGTGAGGTTCTGCGTGAGAGACGGTGTCATCTGCGCCTGGGGATGAGGTGCGCAGGCGCTAGACGAACAAGGTAGGCTCGAGGTCTGCTCCTGTTGTCGGATTTTTGATGAACCATCAAAGGAACCGTCCCGACTTGACCCGAGCACTGTTGTTGTTTATAACCAATATTATAACCTTCTCAAATATTTAGGTTTTTGGAAGTGCAGGTTCGTTTTTTTTTTTTTTATTAAATATATATTTAAATATTATTTTATTATGGCTTCTGAAGACTGGTCTCAGGAGCTTCAAATTCAGTTTGCTCAGGCTATGAGACAGTACCCAGTCATATGGGATTTAAAACACAAATTACAGTTTAATAAAATAAAGAGATTGGATGCTTGGGAGGAATTATCCAAACACTTTTCCATGTCAGTAATGCAATTAAGAAGTAAATGGGAGTCATAATCATAATAAATACGTATCCGTATTAATTGTACTACAAATATGTAAATTAATTACGTAAGTAGCTACCTACCTTGAGCATTTTCTGATTGAAGACTTTAAAAAATAATAAAATGAAATACAAATAAACGTAAATTTGTTATCTGCAGGTTATGTTCGTTAGTATGGTAGTGGAGCATCCAAATGCTAGGCTCGTCTCTGTTCGCATGTCTGTACTAGCCTTAATAATGTGAGAGGGTCGGTGGGTAAGTCGAAGGTGTACATGGAGTATAATAGGGGGGCTAATATTGAACCCTGGGGCACGCCGGATAGTATGGGGTGGCAGGAGCAAATAGCTGAGCCCTGACCTACCTAATGAAATACCTTTCTGTTAAGTATGACTGAAGAATAAGGTAATATGTATGGGGTAGGAGGGGTTTAAGCTTATAGAGACCTATTAAACTTAAATGTCACTTTTGAACGTTTGAAAAATATATTGTCGAGAATTCTCTGTATTCTCGTAAAAATATTTTTTTTTCCAGCTTCATTTAGCCGTTGAGTTAAACTTTCGACTTTTATTTGTAAAGTTTCTTGGAAACAAACAATTTTGGAGTAATCTCAATACAGACCTCATTTTTGTGTTACTAAATAAATGCAAATAAAATACAACCGCTCATAATAATTTAACTGTAGAATAAACTTGGTCCTATTAGATTGAACTATAATATAAATATAAATAAAAATATGAATATAAATTTAAATATGAGTATAAATAAAAGTCGGTTAATCAATGGGAATGTACTTCCCCAGAACGAATTAATCAATTAACTTTTCGCTACCCCTCCAAAACCAGTCGACCATTTGCGATAGTATTCAACAGTTGCCTTACATAGGGGCTCCTAAGTCATACATACATTCATTACATCGACTCAAAAACGAAAGTACTTTGCCGGTGATTCACTGACACTTTTTTTTTTTTTTTTTAAATAGCTTCCCACTATATCGACACATATCGCAAAAAATGTGTTGGAACACTAATGCGATGAACATGAAAAGAGTAGAAATCCTTGAGTAAAACATTTCCAACACCTGGTTTTTATTGAACTTATAAGAGAACAAAGATAAAGAGAAGAAATAAAATAGAAATAATAAAATAAAAATACAAGTAAAATAGAGACCCAAAAGAAGAAATGGGGACCAGCTGCTCAATGAGACATTCTCTGAATATCAATAACGAATATTCGATATTTATTGCGATTTTTGTTTTCACATATAAAGCTTCCCTTTAGTACAATGCCGAACCTCTTTATCGCAATATTCATGTTAACTTTTCGCTCATGTGGACTTTTCCAAAACATATTTTTTTTATTTTTAAATATTATGTCAATTATTTGTTAAGTCGTAGACAAGTGCAATATGTGTCTCTTTGAAGTGTTTTGGAGGTAACATGTGCAATATAAGGAATATTATATGTTAGAGAAAGGATGCCCTTGTTCGAGACCAGTTGACAACTCAACTTCAATCGATAGAGATGGTTGATAAACAACACTTTCTTGTCCTCAAGGTTTCCCAAATATATTTGTTTTTACACTTCATTTAACTTTTCGCCCATGTGGGCTTTTTCAAATATATATATGTAAAGATGTAAACTCTCCAGCTCCCTAGTGACGGTCCTAGGAACGACTTTAGTGACAGCTGTAAGAAGTTTTAGTTTGTTTGTTGACTTGTAATTTAATTATTCCTTGAATGATAAAATCTTTAAAACAGACTTACAAATTAAATTACACCAGCATTTAGACAATAAAAAATTAAAAAGAAAAATTTATAAAATGGCTAAGAACGAAGAACCTAAAATGTTTGTACATATTGTCAAGAGAAGTGAAGGATTGTTTGAATTAGTGGGCGTATCAGAGGATAAAGTGATATGGTATGGATTTCCTGAGGAATATCAAGATCTGAGACAACATAAGGTACTGTACTCTAAATCTATTATTAAAAGTGTTATAACAGCTATAAAACCAATCAATGGTTATAGAAAGGTTAGTATTAAGATAGACAATGACTTAAAAAGAGAATATTTTGATGAAGGAGATAATCTATGTTTTAAAAATCTACCTTTAGAAGAATTGGATACAAGGGTACAGATAGGTATTGCTGCAGAGACATCGGATGCGTTTTTTTTAATAAGAAGAATCAAAGAATTAGAAACTAAATTAAGTCAAAACGACGAAATTAAGCTGAATCAAATTGAAAAACAGTTTGTATTGGGAAAATTTGATAGGAAACAGAATTCGATTGACTGGCTAGTACAGTTTGAGACTGAATGTAATCGACATAAGATCAATGACGACACAAAGAAGGTTGAGGCTCTCAGATTTTTTCTCGAGGGTGCCCCAAAGGATTGGTACGATGCTAATTTACGAAAGATTGGTCTCTGTAGATGGTCAGAATGGAAAAGTTCGTTTTTATCAGTATTTGTTGATAAAGGTTGGTCCCAAGTTAGAAAAGCTTATAACTATAAATATTTAGGGGGCTCCTTGATTGATTATGCATTGGCAAAAGAAAAACTTTGCCTTGAAGCAGAAACGAATGTGACTGTATTGTCAAGAATTAATATGATAGTCGTTGGTTTGCCCATAGAGGTCCAAGATGCACTTGATAGGGAAGAAATATCAACAATTGAAAAATTATTCGTTGCATTGAGAAAGCTTTGTGATTCTTTTAACAAGAAAAAAAAAGATCCTAATACATACAACTTACAATCAATTGAGAGAAAGAGTGATACAATGAGGGAAAGGAATGAAAAAGAGAAAAAAAAATCGTATAATACAGTGAAACCTAGAAATCCTTGTTTTATGTGTGAAGCATTAGGCTGGTCCAACCGTTTCCATCCTTCATCTGAATGTAGAAATAAGGCTGCATATTCTTCCAAAATTGCTGTTAACTACAACGCTGGGGAAGCAGACATGATGAAAATTGAAATGAATGAAAGCAATTTAAACTAGAATACCCGGGGAAGTTAAATCCATTGATTAAATTGAATGTATTAATTGATAATCAGAAACAGATAAAGGCAGTTTATGACACTGGTTCAAATATTAGTTTAGTAAACCAGAAGGTGGTAGATTTCTTGAAATCAAGTTTAAAAAAAAGTAAAAATGTTTTCAGGACTATAAATGGATTTAATTTCAGTTCTGCCCGGGCAAATATTATTCTCAAAATTGGAAATTTAACAGATAACCTTGACACGTTTGTAATTAAAAATAGTCAGTTTTCATATGACCTATTATTGGGGTTGGACGCAATAAAAAAATTTAAACTGCTGCAAGATGAAAATTTGCATATTTATCAGAAAGATTCAAATAATCAGATAATACAGATTACAGAAAAAAACAGGAAAGATGATTTTAATGAGGTTAACTTTACCCAACATGTGAACAGTATCCAGGCTCTCGTGGAACACTTAGAAGACAAAAATAAAAAGAAACAGATTATAGACCTAATAGAGAAGCATAAACGATTGTTTGCTAAAGATAAATTTGATGTTGGCCGTGTGCATTCACGAGAGGCTGAAATAAAATTAATTAGAGATGAATATGTAACTTCTCGAGCATATAAATGCTCAATTCCAGACGAAATAGAAATAAAAACACAGATTAAGAACTTATTAGATGCTGACCTCATAGAGGAATCTGATTCGCCATATGCTTCACCAGTGACGCTAGCATACAAAAAAGAAGACGGTAGAAAATCAAGGTTATGCTGTGATTTTCGCAATTTGAATAAAATCGTAGTTCCAGAGTGTTATCCATTCCCCACTATCAATGACGTTATTGATAAGGTGTCAAATTGTAAATACTATACTGTACTGGACATCAATTCTGCATTTTGGTGCATTCTTTTGAAAAAAGAAGACAGAGAGAAAACATCTTTCATTACGAAATATGGAAAATTCATGTTTAAAGTACTACCGTTCGGGTTGAAAAACGCTCCGGCGATTTTCCAGCGAATTTTATCTAATATCATAAGAAGAAATGGTTTAGATGACTTTTGTGTCAACTATATTGACGATATTTTGATATTTTCCAGAACGTGGGAAGACCATATTATGCATATTGAGCGATTTCTCAAAGTTATAGAATGCGAAGGTTTTAAACTAAAGTTAGCAAAATGCACTTTCGGTTCACACTCTGTAAAATACCTTGGCCACCTTATCCAAGAAAATAAAGTATCTCCGGCACAAGAAAATTTAAAAGCAATTCGAGATCTTATACGACCGACTGATAAATCGGGCGTACGTAGCATATTAGGATCAATAAATTTCTACTTAAAATATATTGAAAATAGCGCTCAGAAGTTCGAGCCGTTACATAAATTACTGCGCAAAAATGTCGAATTTGTTTGGACAGAGGAGTGTGACAAATGTTTTACCTTAATTAAAGAATACTTGTGTTCTTCCCCGATATTGGCCATATATGATATTGGAAAAGATGTATTTATTGAAACTGATGCTAGTTTTAAAGGTATAGGGGCTGCGTTGAAGCAACCACAACATGATGGACAATTACATCCTGTTGCATATTTCTCTAGAAAACTTTCAGAAAGAGAAAAACGGATGGATATCATTCACTTGGAATGTAGAGCTATCAAGGATGCTATAAAATACTGGCAATATTACTTAATTGGTAGGGAATTTACTGTTTTTAGCGACCACAGACCGTTGGAAAATTTAAAAACGAAGGCCAGAACAGATGAGATATTGGGGGACTTAATTCATTTCTTATCCCAATTTAATTTTAAGATTGTTTATAAGAAAGGTAAAGAAAATATTCTGGCGGACCTTTTGTCACGTTATCCCGTTCTTGAGTACTTTGAAAATGAGGATGTTGTTCAAGTTGTGAATTTAATACAGTTACAGGATATCAAAACGGACCAACGAGATAATCGCACAGAACTACATGCCGCAAAGAAAACGGAATCTCGCCAAAATATTACTTTTAAAAACATACATGGGAAATCAAGAATATTTGTCTCGGCTGAGTTAGGAAAAAAAATAATTCAACTTGTGCACAATAAATATGGCCATATAGGATCTGCGCAGTTGATTGCCACTATCAGACCGATCTACTACTTCAAAAATTTAGACCAACTGGTCAGTGAATTTTGTAAGAACTGTTCTGTATGTTTGGAAAATAAAGTTCGCAGGTGCCGAGCCATCGGATTTATGTCAAAACTTGGACCTGCACTCAGACCATACGAGATTATGTCATTAGACACGATAGGGGGTTTTGGTGGGAATCGGTCACCTAAGAAATATATACACCTTCTGGTGGACCACTTTACGCGCTATGCGTGGATTCGCACATCAAGTACTCAATGTGCCAAAGATTTCATCCAACTTATTGACCCAGTAGCAAAAGCGAACCAAATTACTATGTTGTTGACCGACCAATATACAGGCATACAGTCTGGAGAACTAAAAAAATATATGGATAAGATGAATATTCAACTTATATTTACGAGCGTTGACTGTGCAAAGTCGAATGGACTTAATGAACGGCTTAACCAAACGCTTGTGAACAGAATACGTTGTCAGATAAATAGCTCTGATCATAAAACAGCTTGGTCTACGATAGCCGAGAAATGTACAGCTGAATACAATAGTACATTTCACAGCTCTACAAAGTTTGCCCCAGAATATCTCCTTCTTGGAAAGCGGTCTAGTATTTCTCCCATTGATGTTCCTACCTACTCTACCAATACACTGGAAGATGACAGAAAACAGGCATTCTTGAACTCCATGCACAATTTTGAAATTAACAAAGCGAGAGTAGACAAAACACGACGACAACATTCCTTTTACGTAGGAGACTTAGTGTATATTGAGAATGGAAGTAAACTTAATAGAAACAAGATGGATCCAGTAAGGATAGGGCCTTTTCCTATTGTGCGTCGCATCTCGTCCTGTTTCTACGAAGTTAACTGTGGACGTCGCAGAAAAAACTTGAATTTTTTTCACAGCAATAAGCTGACTCCTGCTGCGTGCTGACCTTGGAGGGGGAGGTGTAAAGATGTAAACTCTCCAGCTCCCTAGTGACGGTCCTAGGAACGACTTTAGTGACAGCTGTAAGAAGTTTTAGTTTGTTTGTTGACTTGTAATTTAATTATTCCTTGAATGATAAAATCTTTAAAACAGACTTACATATATATATTTTTTGTGTCCAAATACTTATGTCAATTATGATATGCAATATACAATTTATATTTTCGTTTTATGATAAACATTTTTCTCTGGCTAAGAAGTATCTTCTATGGGACCGTTGACAAAATCTATTTATTAATTACCTTGCATCTTACCTGAATATGAGGCCATTTCTTTTTAATTGTTGAGAAAAAAAACAGAAAAAGCTGAAGAGATTAGGTTGTATGACTCATGCCCGGGCTTTAACTACGAGGTCCTATCGCCTACTACCAGAGAGCTCTTTCGCCACTCTGCTGTGGGAGTCCGCAATTTTGCCTACACTTTTATTCACCTCGGGCAGGGGTCTTTAACGAGTACCTGACATCAAAATAATTTTATTTTACCTCCCACATAAAATAAACTAAGGGCCTCGGTCGGGTTTCGAACCCACGTTCTTGAGCTTAGAAGGTATGCAAGCGTACCACTGAGCTACCGGCGCCCTCTAAAAAGTTGAAGATATTTTCAATATTTTGGATATCAATTACAAATATTTCTGTAACTTGCATATTTTCAGAGGGAAACAGCTGATAAAAGTGTACGACACCTTGTATATAATTTAAGTGCAGTATATTGGTCTGATTGCAGGACGGCATGTACGAGTGCATCCTGTGTGCTTGCTGCTCAACCTCTTGTCCTGCATACTGGTGGCACGGGAATCAAGAGGATAGATTTTTGGGACCTGCTGCACTGCTGCATGTAAAGTTATTATATCTTAATTTTTTACAGCTAGTTATTGTGACTCATGCCCAGGCTTTAACAACGAGGTCATATCGCCTACTACCAGAGCGCTCTTTTGTCGCTCTGGTAGACATGAGTCCGACACTAAATTTTGCCGTAGAGTTTGAATCTTGAGCTCAGTAAGCAAGCATGCTACCTCTATATTTATTTATATATTATTATTAGTTTTTCACTGTATCGACACAAATTGTAAAAATGTATTCGGACATAAATGAATTTATTGATTTATAGCCAAATTGGGTGGAGAGGAAGCGTGAAAGTTTAGTTCTCTTCAAACAATTCGAGCTGGGGAAGTGCATTGCCGTTGAGATTTACCAACGACTTTTTTTTGTTTAAGGTGTATCGATGGGTGATAGACTCCCGAGATGAAGCGCACGAAGAGCGACTACAGAAGTTGACCTCTGCCTGGAATTTATATCGGTGTCACACCATCTTCAACTGTACCACCGCTTGTCCCAAGGTTAGTTAGCCAGGAACTAATGAGCCCGTCAACGCTAAGAAAGGATTTTATATCGGTGTCACACCATCTTCAACTGTACCACCGCTTGTCCCAAGGTTAGTTAGCCAGGACCTAATGAGCCCGTCAACGCTAAGAAAGGATTTTTAATCGGTGTCACACCATCTTCAACTGTACCACCGCTTGTCCCAAGGTTAGTTAGCCAGGAACTAATGAGCCCGTCAACGTTAAGAAAGGATTTTATATCGGTGTCACACCATCTTCAACTGTACCACCGCTTGTCCCAAGGTTAGTTAGCCAGGACCTAATGAGCCCGTCAACGCTAAGAAAGGATTTTATATCGGTGTCACACCATCTTCGACTGTACCACCGCTTATATCGTCTACTACCAGAGTGCTCTTTCGTCGCTCTAGTCGACATGAACCGATATTACTGTGGGAGTCCTATATTTTGCCTACTCAGGTTTAGTTAACTAGAGTAGAGGTCTTTAACGAGTACCTGACACCTGGCTGGGTTTCGAACCCGCGATCTTGAGCTCAATATGCAAGCACGCTTACCATTGAGCTACCGGCTCTAGAAGAAATTCATGTTTTTACTTGCCCAGTTATACCTGCGTACTTAGTAGGTACAAGGGCAGCTTCGAACCACGATCAGGAATTTCACTTTTGACGATCCCCAATCCCAAAAGAACTACTGTATGTGCGTTTGTGAACACAATAACTCCCGATAGAATGAATTTTTCGACACGAAATTTTATATTTAGACCCATGAACCAAAAATGGATGACACCTATCGAATAGAGGGGTGGCTTAACTTCGAAACACCAATACTCTCGATAAAACTAATTTTTCTATGTCGTTTCAAAAATAGCAGAAAAAAACCTTCCATTGATTTTCAGCCAAATCGGCCGAAAGAAAGGTAAAGAGGGAGAGCGATGAACTGGTTGATTAAAAATAATTGAGAGTTGTATTAAGTTAGTTATTATGATTCATGCCCGGGCTTTAATTACGAGGTCATATCGCCTACTACCAGAGTGCTCTTTTGTCGCTCTAATGAAGCCCGATTCTACTATGGGCGTTATTTTTTATATTCATCTAGGTTTAGGGATCTTTAACGAGCACCTGATATCGTACAGGCTCGTAACAATCGTTTAACGTCCTATCCGAAGGACGGCATGCTTTTTTTCCATCTCCCAGATAAAACAACCTAAAGGCCTCGGCTAGGTTTCGAACTCATGTTGAGCATAGTTTATATTAAGCGAGCATAGTCCATTTCTATCGGGAGTTATCTTGTTTTCAGTCACACATACAGACATCCCTTTTTTTTCTATTTTTGGACTCATGGCGTCGGGAAACATGAGATTCTAACAGATTTCTTTATACTGAGGCCGTGAAAAATTGTTTTAATAAAAATATATTGCTGGGACATCTTTGCATGAAAGAATTCTCATACACATTTTCAACATTCCCATATTACCTCAGAAAAAAAAAACGCAAAGGGATTTTTTTTTTTTCATTTAAAGGCAATTAAAAAAAATGGAATCGAATCAATTCTATTTTTTGTTGTTTACTTAATTGTTTTATTTTCGTTTGTTGTTTTTTCACTTCCTTTTTTGCCAGGGTTATGTAAAATGGGTTTGTTTCCCCTGGGTGAAAAGTCATAAACCTTTTTGTACTTTCATTTTTCTTTCTGTATATATATATATATTTTTTTTTTATTTTTAGCTAATTTTTGTCTCTTATTTATTTATTTTTTTTTAATATAGAATTTGAATCCTGGCCAGCTGATTTCTCGTCTAAAACTGATGTGCGCCGGGAAATTAAAGAAAGAATGTCCAGATATGGATCCCGAAGAAGACCCAGAGGATTAAGTTGATATGTATATGGAAAAAATAAAATTATTTAGAGTGTATAAACTACAAATGTACGTATACATCAGTATATGTATATAATATACAGTCGGAAAGATACTGAGAAATGTCATTATCCTTATTATTTGTATTGAAATAAATATTGTAGCTGTCTCATTGTGAATTTGTCAGCTAGTTTTATTACTGTAGTTAATAATAATTTTATTACTGAATAGTGGATTTTTCGTGGATACGAAGTAGGTAATTGAAGAGCACGGGCAAAAAACCAGGTTTGTCACCAGATGTTGAAATTGAGAAAACTGAAATTCAATGTTTGAAAGTCCGTATCTATCAATTCCCCGCACGTCATATTTTCAGCTTCCACATTCGTAGTGACAAACCGTCTTTTTGAAGCCCATAACGATGGTGAATCGAGAAATATG
This sequence comes from Aradus depressus, assembly GCA_963662175.1. Taxonomy (NCBI): domain Eukaryota; kingdom Metazoa; phylum Arthropoda; class Insecta; order Hemiptera; family Aradidae; genus Aradus; species Aradus depressus. The sequence goes on along the minus strand of OY759221.1, from coordinate 41,718,692 downwards.
TTTAATATATTATACTGTAAAGGCGATATCTCACATTCGAGAAAAAAGTAACAAACCTGGTTCTTTCCCCGAGCTCTTCAATTATATCATGTCAAAAATTCGAAGCGGAATTTTCTACGGAATTCCAAGTTTTCCGACCTCTACATTCCAAATATGAGAAAAAAAATCTGTTTGCGTGTCGGTAAACACGATAACCACTGATAGAATGAATGTATCGACAAGAAATTTTATATTTGAATCCTGAACCCTCTAGCAGACGACACCTATTGTTTTTCAGCCAAATCGACCAAAGGGAAGGGGGGATTAGGGGGGAGGCTTAACTCAAAAACTCTTATAACTGCCGTTGCAATTAATGTATAGACACAAAATTTCAGATGTGAGTTCAAAACCCCACAAGTAGAACACATCAATTTTCAGCGGAATTGGCAGAAAGGAGGGGAGGGTTCAGAGGGGGCTTAACTCAAAAGCCCCAATAACGCCGATGTAATGAATTTATTAACACAAAATTTAGTACGAGGGTTTGGGAGCCCCTATGTAAGTCAACTGTTGAATATTAGCGCAAACCGTCGACTAGTTTAGTTTTGGTGGGGGAGCGAAAAGTTAATTGATTAATTCGTTCTGGGGCACATGGACATTTTGTTTTGTAGCTAGTTAGATAGGGAGAACTCGGTCTCAGGGCTGTCCCAGCCGCCCCTACTGGAACCAACCCTGCTCGGCTGGTTTCGAGGCGCTCAATAGAAGCGCTAATAACCTCATAGTTGATGCTCCGAAGGTTTGAAGAAGAAATTTACAAAATTTAAAGAAAACTTTGGAGAAAATACCAAACATAAGTTTAAACCAAAAAATCATTTTTTTTTTTCAACCAGGACAGAAAATCAGTTCTCCGGAGCAGTAAATGGACTGGAAGGCTCTCATTGGAAATAGCTCACCATCGGATCCTCTTATGTTGGCTGGAGCCTCCAAGTTGAAAGCTAAGTTGACCCACTGTCAGAACTAAGTCTGTCTTGACTAACTAGCGGTAAAGGGTCTAACAGTGCTTGTTAGTGCCATGCCATGCGGTGAGCCTCTTCAGCTAACTTCACAACTTTAACATAGTCAAGGCCCCAACCCTCACTCTCACTCCTCCTCTCAGTGGATCTTTTCAGCTTAATCTTAAACTTGAAACTTTCCTGCAAGCCCCCTGGTCAAGTGACTTAAGGCAATCTTAAAGTTAGTACGTTCATAGGTGTGTAGTATGATTTGATGAAGGTAGAGGCAAACCAACATTTAGGAACTTGTGACTGTTTCAGTCCAGAGGCCGCGGTGGTGCCGTCTCCCAAGTCCAAGATATCCGCCCACCAACCAAGAAATAAACTATTCTTCCTCATCAACTTCTAGCTTAGCAAAATATTATTCTCCTAATTCTTCCTGCCAATGTTAGAAGTTGATGAGGAATAAGAGTTTATTTCTTGGTTGGTAGGCTGATGTATTAGACATAGGTACTTATTAAATCAGTAATACAGGGGTATCAGTCCAACAATAGTTAGTTATTATGACATCCCCGGGATATAACTAGGTCATATCGCCTACTACCAGAACGCTCTTTCGTCACTCTGGTGGACATGAGCCCGACACTACTTTCGGAGTCCTAAATTTTGTCTGCTCTATATTTTTATTCACCTAAGGCAGGGGTCCGGGGAGCTTAACGTGCCATCCGAAGCACGGCGTGCTTAAGTCTATTTTATCTCCCAGATAAACTAAGGGCCTCGGCCGGGTTATGAACCCACGATTTTGAGCTCAGTAAGCAAGCACGCATGCCACTGAGCTACCGGCGCCAACTATATATTTTATTTATATGACAACTAATTTCGGAAATTAACTACGTTCCACAGGTTGTGAATCTGATTATACGTAAACAAAAACATTTTTTTTTAAATCAGTAGAATTTACGAACTGTTACAATTCAAGTCAATAATTAACAATAAATAAATTATGTATGATAAAATGTTGTGACCTAGAGTGGAGAATTGATAAAGAAGTTATCTACCCCGAGTTGCATCTATAACTTCTTTAACCTCTTCTCTACTTTAAGGTAGTTATTACATAAATCAACCAACCATAACAATCATTGTTATGGTTGGTTCATGTATTAAGGTGTTCGACTTCTTGCTCATTACACCTACATGTTTTTCATTGGTTTGTTTACGGTTTGCACCTCTGCTTGCTTGTCCCTGGACCATATGGCTTTCGATATCATCGGAGAAACAAAGCCAGCGAGCTGAATTGTTTTTATTAATATTAGAAATTTTATATAAATATACCTTCTATTATTAGTATGTGTTTATAAGTAAAAAAAACAAGCACGCCGTCTTTCGGATGGATCTTTAAGCGATGTCCCCGAGCCTATACGATGTCAGGTACTCAAGACCCATATCCTAGTTACCCCTAATTTTAATTTAATAAAAAAAATTATCTACTGTATTTATTACGTACTTTAGGGGTTAGGGGTTAGGGTTTATGACTCATGCCCGGGCTTTAACTACGAGGTCATATCGCCTACTACCAGAGCGCTCTTTCGTCACTCTGGTGGACATGAGCCCGACTCTACTGTGGGAGTCCTAAATTTTGCCTACCCTAAATTTTTTTATTCATCTAGGGTAGGGGTCTTTAACGAGTACCTGACATCGTACAGGCTCGGGACCATCGCTTAACGTCCCATCCGAAGGACGGCGTGCTTAAGTTTATTTTACCTCCCAGATAAAATAAACTAAGGGCCTCGGTCGGGCTACGAACCCACGACCTTGAGCTCAGAAGTTTACGTACTTTATCTACTGTATAAAATTATTATTTTTGTACTGATATTTTCAGGTATTTATTTATTCATTTCTTTTTATTTTTTAGTAGTATTGTTAATTCTAATCCATGTGTGTCGGACTCTAAGAGTTAATATCTGTTTCTGTATCTAACTTATAAGCTATCATAATGTATATATTCTTATAACGTAGCTTATTACCATGTTATGGTTTAACGGAAATAAATATATTATTATTATTAGGTAACTAAGCCTGAGCAGGCAAAATTTAGGACTCCCACAGTAGAGTCTCATGTCCACCAGAGTGAAGAAAGAACGCTCTGGTAGTAGGCGATATGACCTCGTAGTTAAAGCCCGGGCATGAGTCACAACTATTCTAAGATTTAATATGTGTTTATGTATATAATTAAAAGGAGAGTGCGAACTTGACTTAGTTTATAACTAAATCTGACAATGGTGTAATGTAGAAACTGTTTGCCTAAGGCCCTTCGCACACGGTGCGACTGTTTTGCAACTTGAGTTGCACCATTGTCACAAGCACAATCAGTCTGCAACCAGAATGCAACCTCTGTCCCCACACGAGCGCGACTGATCCAGAATCAGTCTCTGTCCAGACAGTTTATAGTCACGAAGCTAGTTTTGGTAATATGTCAAGTAGTAGTTCAGATGAAGAAGATATAATTGCCTATTATCAATACCGCAGACTACGAAGATCAGTACGATAGAAATATTGGTGCCATCCTTTATATACAGAGAAATGTCCAGGCTGTTTGTAGCAGCAGGAAAACTGTATCAAACAGACGGCAAGTTTATAGCATTCTACAGAATGTCCAAGGATTCTTTCCTGGTGAGGATGGTTGCTCCTGCCATAAAGAAGATGGACACAAAAATGAGGGAATGTGTGACTCCAGAAGAAAAAATATTAATAACACTGAGGTAATCTTTATTTATTATTGTTTTCGCCTAAATACAAAATTTAAAAAACTTCAATGTAAAAAACTGAAAGTACTCGAAAAAAGATACAAAATTATAAAACAGTTTATAAATGTACAGTACTCCATGTTTCTCCACCTATCCAACAAATGTTATATTAATTTGTTGATCACTCATCATTTCGAAACAAATGTGATTTTTCACCTGCAACCATGCAACTGAAACAGTTTTGCAACTGGGAAGAACGATCGCATGCAACCAGTTGGAAACTGATTGTAAATCGGTCTTGTTTGGTCGCCCCGTGTGCGGACCCCCAGTACCTCACATGGGCAAGGTCACAAAACAGTTGCGTGCGCAACTCAAGTTGCAAAACAGTTGCACAGTGTGCGGACAGCCTAAGTATACATTTTTTGTGATATAGACAATGTTTCAAAAAAGAAGTTTGTTTTATTTATTTATTATTAAGTTTTCACGTGTCTGAATTTACAATTTGGTATATTGCCCCTCTGAAGCTGCCCTCCATCTCCCCATATGTTCACATATAACTTTGACTTAGCTGTTTTGAAGAACATAGGTTCGTACGGCGAGAGTGAAAACATATAAGGATAAGAGGTAGAATGGATGAGGCTCGTTCGTCATCTGAAGACAGGCCCATCCGAGAGGCGGAACCAACCAGGCCCAGTCGGAAAACTGAAGTACCTGCCAGCCTTGGAAAAGCATCACTTCATACTGCAGCTTGTCCTAACTTATCACATTGTTTCAGTGTTCATTGTCATTAACAACCACAATTTCTTCTGGCCTAATAAACTAATTTTTCATGAAATAACTAGTATAGGGGAAGTTATGTAATCGGTCAGAAATTCGATGCTTTGTTTTCAACGGAATATCATGTTTTCCAACATCCTGATTCCAAAAACGAAAAAAACAAGCAGGTTCTCGGATGTGTATGTTTCCCCTCTTTGCACAGTAAATCAGAGGAAATTACTGGGCCGTGTATTAAGACTCTACAAAGGTGGTATTTCTAACAAAGTGCGGCCCTTGAGGTCCACACGACAAACTTCCCAGCATGACATCAATATCATTAATAATAATATCACAAAAGTAGCCATTTTATTCAGTACACAATTATTTATCAATTTATTTGACATAGCCTGTTTTTTTAATTTTGCTTTTAAAACTATTACATGTAAAGTTTCATGACACTCCGATAATCCGTTAATGAGGTTGAACTATTTTTATGCTCAACCTCCATTCACAGTCCCCCCTCCCGATACGATTTTTAAGACGTCACACACCCTTTTTTCCAATTTGACTTCTAAGAATACTACATGTTTAATTTCATTACAATCCGATTATCCGTAAATGGGTTAGCACAATTTTTATGCTTAGCCCCCCATACCCCCTGTTAAGAATTAGAGATAGTTAAGAGATATCGTGCAGGAAAAATTGACCACGCACGCACACAGACACTTCTTTCCGAAATTAGTGTAAAAATACTGTAATGGCCTTGAAACATAAAAATATGATGAAAATTTTAAAGGGCAAGTTAAAAATTATCTCTGTGAACGCTATAACTCCCTATAGAATTAATGTTTCGATATGAAATTTTATATGTGAATTCAGAACCTTCTAACAAAGACACCTGTTGATTTTCAGCAAAATCGAGCGAAGGGAAGGGGGATAGGATGAATGTATCAATACGAAATTTTATATGTGAATTCAGAATCCTCACCTACATATTGTTCTTCAGCCAAAGGGGGGGGGGGGGGGGGGGGGGAGAGAGAGGCTTAACAATAGCTTAAACCAAAAAATTTTTTTTTTTTTCAACTAGGACAGAAAATCAGTTATCCGGCGCAGTAAATGGACTGGAAGGCTCTCAAGGGTGGAAAAAGTTAATTGATTAATTCGTTCTGGGGAAGTACATTATCGGTGATTCACCGACGACGTTTTTTGCACATTGATTTATTTCTTGGTTATTTTTTATTTTCGCTCTACTGATTTGTGCAAAATTTCAGTTTACAGTATGGGTCACTATATGCCCTTATTGCATGTACCAAATACCATCATATATGTTTGTGTATTTACACCAAAATTGCAACATACATGATATACATTTACCCAATTACATGTATATAATCCTGTTGGCTTATAGGAAATAGTGATTAAGGAATATCCCAAGATGGGTTAGGAGTTGGCTAATCATGCGAGGCGGCTGCGGACCACCCCCCGCCATCTAAGCTGTTCGGAGTGGGGCTTAACTAACACACAACCCTGAGATACCCCCCTCCCAACTAGTATCCCACTCACGTTCCTCAACAGGACCGAGGACTTGATCTACTTTTATATTGGCCCACTTTCAGCCACCCTTAGAATTAATTAGTTTAATCAAATCGTTAATTGATGAAGTTTCACAATTTTGGTTGAGTGTAATTTATAAATTGTTATATTTTGAACCACTACAATTTTTATTACATTAAATTAAATATTTCTAATCAAAGGAAATGTATGAACAAATGAATGACCGAGATCCTCTAAAAATAAATACAAAAAAAATTTAAAACCCACAAACTAGAGCGCTCTGGTGGACATGAGCCCGACTCTACTATGGGAGCCTTAAATTTTACCTAGCCTAAATTTTTATTCACCTACAATAGGGGTCTTTAACGAGTACCTGTTATCGTACACGCTCAAGAGCATCGCTTAACATCCCATCCGGATGCCGCCAAGTACCTCCATTATGAAAAACCTAAGGGCTTCCACCGAGTTTTGAATCTGCGATCTTGAGCTCAGTATCCAAGCACCCATACGACTGAGCTACTGAGGTCTTTAAGTTTTTTTTAATCTGGGATGTGAAAAAACCTAGAAACACACCGTCCTTCGGATGGAACTTTGTGCGATGGTTAAGAGTCTGTACGGTCAGATAGTCGTTGAATACCCCTATTCTAGATTAATATAAATTTAGGGTAGGCAAAATTTAGGAAACCCATAGTAGAGTCCACCAGAGCGACGAAAAGCACCCTGGTTGTAGACGATATGACCTCTTAGTTAAAGCCCGGGCATGAGTCACAATAACTAACTAACTTGTCGGGCATACTGATTTTTATTTATTGGTTTCCTTTTATGTATTCTTATGGGACTCAGAATAAAATTTCTTTTCATTTCAATTCTTATTCATAAATTGCCTATATATGGTTGGTCAGGTGTAGAGATAGTGACAGAAGTGTAACTCCTTCTGGTTGGATAATAAAGACATGGTCACTGCTACTCAAACTGTCTTTGTCATCTGTCGTAGTTAAGTCTGACAAAGGTCACCCGAGAGAGATGACCTCATGGCAGACATAAAGAACTAACTCTCCTGAAAGGGATATCACCCTTCGTTGTATGTCAGTGTTGCCTTTGTACTTGGGCCCTGAAATACACTCTTCACAAAGTACGTATCCTTTCGGAAACATCACGTACAATCTCCGTTTTTCTTACTTTAAGACTCCATCCCACTCCTCATCGTAACTATCATCTCATACCATAAGTAATGTCGGTTATTGTATTCTGGGATTAAAACTAATAAACAATTTATTGCGTTAATTTTTAATCAATAATATATTTTCCATTTGATTCCATTGTAATTTTAAGATAAAAAAACAAATAAATATATAGATAGTTTGCGGATGTTTTAGCGTTTCTATATCATCACCAAATATATTTTCGATACAAAATATCGATAAATGTTTTTCAATACGCATATATAATTTAAAAAAAAAATTAGATTTAAATATTCCAGTTCCTTTCGTCTCTAGAATTATTTATTCTCAATAAATACCTTCTACTTATATAAATGCTGAATTATCTGAAAAAACATTCTTTAAATTAAATAAACCCTTCGAGTTACATAAAACGGAATAGCGTGAGCTTTCGCTTTGTCCTCGTGGAATAAAACTCTGTGTCTTTTGACAAGAGAACTGTTATTTTTTGTTCGCGCTAGAACTCTTTCGTAATTGTTTGGTTACATTTTGAAAATGTATAATGGATAATTCCTTCTATATCAACCCAAAAAGAGAATAACACCTTTGGTGGATGGACTCTCAACTAATCTGTCCTTCTCGATATATTTCAGGATGTGGAAACTGCATCTTGTGTCACTTTCATTTCAAAACGTAAACTGGAGTAGAGTGAAAAAGTGAGTTATTAATCCCATTCCAAAAACTGTTTGTACACAAATTACATAATCTAGAAGTTATGAAGAAAACAATATAAATAATTTCGAAAAATACTTATGGGATAATCTTGATAGTTACCAAGTCCACTCTGTCACGTGACGAGTACCAATAAATACTGGGGAAGTAATTTTTTGCACACACCTTTATTTTTATATAACAAACAACGTGCAAAAAGTCCATTTCAATATCTTGTTCGCGTTGCGAATTATTCAAGATCTTCAAGGTCAAAGAAATCAGTTTTTGAGAATATCTCGCTTTCTATTGGTATTACGGTAATTTTAGTTTTAAAAAAATGTTTATCGGAAAATTCACTACAAAAAAGGTTATATACAAATTTTACGTACGACCAATAGTTTTCGAAATAACGTCTAATTTTTTGTAGCAAGGCGCATACTCCACCAATAACACGTACACAGACACCAACATATCTGCTATATGTTAGTAGTTAGTGGAGCATCTCTCGGTAGAAGATTCTTCCTTATAATAATAATCATAGCAACGACAATGAATCGCAACTGTCTCGCATTCTATTGTTTTTTTTTTGGACTGTTGTGCCATCCATATTGGCCGAGTAAGAACAGGAAAAACTTACTGGCCATTCTTTGTTGTTCCATGGGTTTATTTAAACCTGGAATTATTTGAAGGAGCATTTCGTGTCTTTTAAAATTTACTTTAAACTCAGCATGGTGCGTGAATTCTGTAACAGTGCGTGTTGAATTCGTAAAAATTATACAAAGTTTAGTATTACAACATATAAAAAACGTTGTCTGGAAGCATTTCCTACTACGTCTCATTTTCCAGTATATAAAAAAAAAAACATGAAACCATGTAAAAAAAAAACGCGCCTTGCATTCTACCTGGAAGATGGTGCGGAAATTAATACATTGTGCAGTTCATATTTTCTCGACTTAATATATCTCGAAAACTATTGGTCGTGCGTAAAATTTGTAAATAACCTTTTTTGTAGAGAATCTTTCGTTTAACAATTGTTATAACTAAAATTAGTGTACAACCAATAGAAAATGAGATATTCGCGAAAAACTGATTTTGTGACTTTTGACCTTGAATTCCTAATTGACAACGCGAACAAAATTTCGAAATTTACTTTTTGCACGTTGCTATTTCAAAATAAAGGTGTGTGCAATAACATTACTCCACCAGTATTTTTTTTAGAAGCTCGACCTTTTTTTCGTCTAATTTTATTGGACTAATCCTATAATCCGAAATAGATCTTCGTGTCAATCAAATATTCTTGTTAATCTTCTCCGCTCCTTCCCAGTCTCAATATCCTACCCAGATTGTATGATCATTAATTCCAATTCACTAATCCTCTCCCACACCCCCCTCTTAATCTTCTCATTCCATGGTCTCATTACACAATTTCATCAGGTGCTGATTCCCTCAACTTCTCAAGATCACGGAGAAGTCAGTCAAAGAGAGTAGTGTCGATCCGAGGACAACTTCAGACGTTTACTTGAATCGGAATCGTTGTGTTGATTCGCTATTCGCTGACTCCAGTTCTCTGCGATAGCTACTATCAGAGTATCATTAAGAATCGAGTTTACCAGCGAGACTACTCGACTCATCGCACCACTAGTAACCAGTTGGGAAGGTTCACTCGTACATTGTATTTCAAATTGTTATTGATGTGAAAAGACTGTACTGCTCTACAAAGTACCAACCTACCAATGAATAGAATAAGGGAGAAAAACAGAAGACAATACTTGGTACATTGTTTATTTTCTTTACCAGGATCAAAGGTTCCCTTCAAGAAGCTGGGCTCTTGTACGAACAGGTATTTTCTTTATATCTGTTTCTTAACATTTATATTGCGGATTATTCTGGAACCATTTCATGGAACATATTCATTTAAGCAATAAATAATGAAATGTAGCTCTTTGACGCTTCTCATGGCTGAGCTGTCCAATCAACTCCTTCGAGTGTTATTATAGAAGTATACACATAAAAAATATTGAATCGTTATATAATCATAAAGTATGCTGTTTATGTTTATTCTTATTTAGAAATATATATTTATCAACTGTAAATAAAGAATATTGTCACGGACTTCATTACTTCTGAGTCTGCTTGTGACTCAATAAATAATCCACACTACGATAAGTAACTATTTTTATTCACTATTTTCAAAATACACGCATGATGACTCGGTCAGTCGATAAATAAACATTACAAACTCAAAATGTAAGGAGAAAACACACAACACTAAAAGAAACAACATTACAGAAAAAAAATATAAATGCATGGCAGGCAGTCACCTTTTCTATGGATCAAGTTAAGTGCACAGTTGACCAGTTAGTAAATAAGAGGGCGCCGGTAGCTCAGTGGTAACGTGGCTGCTTACTGTGCTCAAGATGGCGGGTTGGAAACCGGCGATGGTCCCGAGACTGTACGATGTCAGGTGTTCGTTAAAGACTCCTAACCTAGGTTAATTAAAATTTAGTGTAGGCAGAATTTAGGACTCCCATGGTAGAGTCGGACTCATGTCCACCCGAGTGACGAAAGAGCGTTCTGGTAGTAGGCAATATGACGTATTAAGCCCGGACATGTCATAACTAACAGTGGATGGATAATCGATAATATAATTGCTTGAAACGGATGTATAATAAAGCTAAGAGACACTTTTTTATTATGGGGAGGAATGTGGATAACGATTTGGGGAGCATTAAGAGTGTTATAAAAGAATTAGGATGTTACTTTATGTTCAACATGGCCCAACAGCTTGGGTACTTAACCGTTTATCCTTCAGCCTCTGCAGTATCCTTAAGCCAACTTTACGATGAGTACTTTTGAGGTCGTTTCTATTCCTACTTGTTACTAGTCTGTTTAATGATTTCTAAGAGGCTCAGCGAATAAATAACACTATGTTGTACCAACAGGAAATATAAATGGAGAAGCTAGACTTGCAATTCACTCAAAATACGTTGTCGGTGAAACAGTGCCGTGTACTTCCCCAGGGCCAATTATTTAATTAACTTTTTGGCCCCCCCCCCTCCAAAACCAGTCCGCTTGTGCTAATATTATAACACTTGATTTACATAGGGGTTCCTAAATCCTCATACTAAATTTTGTGTCGATAAATTGATCACATCGGCAGTTATTACGGTTTCTGAATGAGCCCCTACCCCAGAACCTCCCTTCCTAACCCGTATCGATGAAAATTGACAAGTTATGTCCTCATTGGGTATGACAGGAGAGCGCTCTGATGGACATGAGCCTAACTCTACTGAAGGGACCAGTAAGTATAGAAAACCCTCTATTCGCTAATGAATAAAATAATCATGAAATAAAAATCTTGTTTTATATACAAGAACGTTATTTGATACATAGCTTTCATTTTTATGTTCTTGGCAGAATTCCTGCGCTGATATCCTATGAAATCTTAAATTCTTAATTATTTAGTATCACTCAGCCCCCTGTGGTCTTTCCTGCCTCCATTAAATTGGAAGATTGGGATGGCAGATAATCGGGGGTGTTTCGAGGGGTCTCGAGCTGACAGTTATTTTGTTATTATATATTTGCTATTATTTTGTACATATTCATTTCTTTCCACATATTCATAAATGTCGTATTACCATGTATTCTTATGGTCAGCACTTCTACTTATTGTTTTCGTACAGATTGTAGAATAAAGAGAACAAAAAAAAAAAAGTCATATATTTTTTATTTAAATAAATATTGGAGAATTTTATCTTATTTATTCATTTACTTTCGAAAAGTATTAAATCATGTTTTTTAAAATTATTTTTACTAGACTAGATGTAGAGGACAACCTCGAAAACCGGCTAGCATAAAATAATAAAATTTGTGAGAATTCAGACAAAACATTTTTATTTTGCAACCAATGACATCAAAAATTATGTACATCATACATCATTATTAGAGTGTATGTGGGTCATAATTTTATTTAATTCATTTTAAAATTATGTATTACTGAAAAGTATATTTTTCACAAAATGGGTTGCTGTTGCCGAAAATTTCATTAAAATTGGTACATGTATAATCTTCTCGATGAACCAGACTTTGTTTGTTACTGAGTGGGGAAGTTGGCCATGAGGAGACTATAGAAGAATGTTTATTATTTATCATTTGTACGTTTTCTTATTTAACAACAACAATTCAATTTTTTCTAGAATAATTAAATGTTCTCTTCACAAGGAATCAATGGCAGCAGGATGGCCTTATTCTTACATTTCCCTGAAACACCACGAAACAGATACTGAATGTAACTCACATTCATGTAAAAGTCAAAATTATTTATATTAATATAAAAAAATAAATAAATACTTAGGTAAATAAAACATAGCCTTTTTACTTTTTAATGTTTATTATAATAAAAATTTCGTTAACATTTCACTAATTTCAAAGTAAATTCAAAATATAAAAGAAAAACAATTGTTATAAATTCTTTCTGTAATGGACATTACAACAAAATAATAAATAAAAATAGTATTAAATAATTTGTAATAAAACATTATTTAATAATAATATTGAATAAAAATATATGCATATAGAAAAAAAAAAAAAAACATTCAAGAAATTATGCAGATATATGTACATAATAAAATACAAAATAAAAACCAAAAAATATATTGAAAAATATCATACAAAAATATGAAAAAAAATAAATAAATAAAAAAGGATATATATATACAGAACAGAATGAAGGAACATATTCCGAGGAATAAGAAAATTAATATAAAAAAATAAATTATTTCAATTTTTAATTCTTAAATTACATTTTACATTTCATTTTCTGTCAATGCCCTTTCTCTCATGTTAATATAGTTCATTCAACAATCCTCTCAAGACTAAACGAAAAATCGCTACGCTATGGAGGACCCTTTGTAATAATGTCATGAACAGAATTATACAATAAGCATTATTTTGTATTGTTTCTTGTATATATATATATATATATATATATATATATATATATATATATATATATATATATATATATATATATATATATATATATATATATATTAATAAATTTATAATACCGTTAACATTGAGCTTCCCTCATAATTTTATAATTACAATAGTTTTTTTTAATTTTAATTTTCAAATTACAATAAACATTTAACAATAACAAATTTATGACAATTGTTTGTCATATGTATACAATGTATGATAAACGAAGACATATGTATTTATGTTATATACTCAGTGGACAAATCGTGATATTTTAAGAAGCCTATCTTTTTTTATTATTTAAAAAATACAACTGAAATCATAGAAGGAGAGGCAACAATAGATTATGAAAACAACAACAATCAATTTTCATTTTTGATAAATTGCAATGGACTGCTAGAAAATAAATGCTAAGTACCGAGATGAAAAAATAAAGTACTTTAAAATTTATTTTTAAACAAAAATTAAAATAATGGGATCCCTTACGGAGCTAACAACTATTAATCACGGATTAAAATTACAACTTAAGTACATAAATAAGAAGGGATATGGGCTAAGGAGGATTAGATTATTTCAAATCGAACTGTGGAATTATTTATTGTGGGCATTCCATGTTGTGCTTATTTCATGATGTGCTTAAAAGAAACTTAGATTATATTATTAAGTTTTGTGACTATAGTCCGGGTTTTAACTACGAGGCGGTATGACGCCTATTACCAGAACGCTCTTTCGTCACTCTGTTGGTGCCCGACTCTACTGTGGGAGTCGGATTTTGACTACCTAGGTCTAGTTATCTCTTGTAGAGGGGGGTACCTGGTTCGGGACCATCATTTAACGTCTCAAAGTTTTCCTATCTCCCAGATAAAACAAGTCTAAGGGCCCGGTTTCGAACCTGTGATTTTGAGCTCAATAGCACGCTATTTCTCAACTACCGGCGCTCTCACCTTGGATTACCGAATTCATTCATGTTTAGGAGTTTTATTATTATGTATAGCCTCCTTAAAAGTACGTCTGAGTGTTATTTAAATGTCCTATAAATGTAGATATTATATATAAAATCAATATTTCATGATTTTGGTGCAATATTTTTATATGTAGCTGTTAGTGATTCTGCCCACTTTTCTTTAGGGTTTTCTGACAGAAGATTCCTTTTAATATTATCAAGTTATTGTACGAAAGTATCTTCTCATAACACTTTTCTAGCATTGTATAAAAAATTAAGAAAATTCCGTGGTTTCACTGCACTACTTGCCTCTCCCGCCATTCGTCTCTTTAAAATGAGCAATTATATTTTAGGGAATAAATTATTAACAACTTACAAGTATTTTTTTACAAGTACAAATGTTTATATATATATATATATATTATTTTTTGTTTTAAATATATATACATATAATTATGTGATTTTTTTAAAGATAAGTATTTCTGTAATAATTTCTTTATACACTTTACAATTACAATAAAAGTAATATTAAATATTAGTACAAATAAATAATATTTATTACAACTGTTGTACCTATATTTACAATTTTATTTTTGGTTCTGTTATAGTTCCATAAATATTTATGTTAATACCAATTTATGGAAAAAGTGCACGAAAAAAGTTTATGTTTTACTTAATTTCTACATTGATTTTATACATTACAATTTGTCTACTCACTTATGAGAGTGAAAATATGTTCATACCAGATACCATTCCCGATGCCTTGCAATTCTAAAAAAAAAGTTCTTAAATAAACACAAATTAGGAAAGTTTAACATTGTTCACGGATTATTGGAAATAACCAACATTAAATTTCATTAATTATTTTAGTTATTCTTTTGTTGTAACAATATTATTAATAAATATTTCATCGCATTAAACAGTAATTAATTTATACAAACAGAAGTAGTTCAACATAGCAATAATGAGGTTGATTAACAGAACAGGTTCATAAAGGGCTTTGAAAATATTATTTATGAAACAAAATAACAGAAAAATAAAATAAATTTGATTAATCTCTAATCAAAACAATTTTGAATTTCAGATGATTTATAGTTTGAAATTTTTGAAAGAACTTCATAAAAATCCTGGTTGAAACAGAAATGTGAATCTTTGAATAGTGTTGGTTCAAGCTGCACCTGTAACAAAGAGTTATGTATATGTAAACCACTTGTATGTATATATATCGTTGTACATATAACCAAAAAAATTATGGATAGGTGTAATAGGTATCATCCTTATCAGGCAGAGGTAAATCAGGGGTTAAGAGTGAAATTAATCCCGAAATCTCGAGTACATAAGACTAGCATTCCACTTCTAATCTACCGACGCTCTCAATGTACATCTTAAAATCCACTCTTTAAAAAGAATGCGGCAGTTAATAATAAATAAATAAAAGGACACAATGATGTAAACAGACTCATCGTAGTTTGTTGCAGTAAAACAGTCGATGTATAATGAAATGTTAAAATGTGGTTATGGAGACAGGTCATTAGCCATCTGACAGAAGCTCACTAATGCAAGCTCAAGTCAGGAGTACACAGTTAGGAGAGTGTCTCGTGTCACTGAAGACACCGCTTTAATAAGATTAATGTCTCCTAAACGGATTGTTTGTATGCTCCTGTTGACTCCGTTATGTTGGACAGACAAGGCGGACAGAGATAATCGTAGGCCTAATTTAACCTATAAACAAAAAAAGAAAGAATTCTGGATATTAAAGAAAACCAATATAAAATACAATTTAAAAAAATAAAATAATTTTCTAATATAATACTGAGCGAAGCTAATCATAAAAAAATATTTTTTAAGTTACTATGAACCAAATATTGTTAAGGTACAGAATGTTAAGGTACACGTGAAATTTCAGGAACTGTAAATAAATATTAGAGTCTTTATCCTGCCTTAGCCACATTATGTCACCCTTTCTACTATAATAAGAGTTGTGCTGGCGCCGATGGCCTCTGCAGTCAAAATTTAAAAAAATTATAATAAAAAAAAAAATTCCGTTTCCAAATATATAGAGGGTTTCTTTTAACATAAACATTTTCAATTGAATTTGAAATTCCTTTATGAGTATTAGTTTCTTATTTTTTTAAGTGAGGAAGACTGTTTAGTTACTCGAAAATTTTCATTCTTCCAGGTATCATAAGGGATAATATTAATAAATTAGAAATACAATTTATTTAATATTATAAAAATTATGTATTGAGTGTAAAATCTGTTAGCGCTCCTTAATGGCATCGAATGGCATAATGAACTACTAACGTTTAGGTTTGTTAGACTGTGGTCTATACATTCATTTTAAGCCAACGTTTATGTGTGTTCGCTACGCCCAGTTTCCAAAACACTCGAACATTTATCATCATGTACTGTCAGTGTTGCCGCTACACATTGGTTAGGTGCCCCCCCCCCCCTCCCCCGTCATAGGGCCCCACAAATCAGAAGGGCCGTGAAACATTTCATCTTATTGTCCCTGTTACTACTACATTTATGAAAAAAACATTTGAACAAAAATAACAATTGTTAACATAAGTTTTATATACCTACTTCATTATCTGACCTCGATATTAGATAATTATATTAAAAACGTTCGATAAAGTATACTTTTATCTATTATACTCAAAATTTTAAGTAGTTATTATGACTGATGCCCGGACTTTAACTACGAGGTCATATCGCCTACTACCAGAGCGCTCTTTCGTCACTCTGGTGAACATGAGCCCGACTCTACTGTGGGAGTCCTAAGTTTTGCCTACCCTAAATTTTTATTCACCTAGGGCAGGGGTCTTTAACGAGTACCTGACATCGTACAGACTCGGGACCATCGCTTAACGTCCCATCCGAAGGACGCCGTGCTTAAGTTAATTTTACCTCCCAGATAAAATAAACTAAGGGCCTTCTTGAGCTCAGAAGCCAAGCAGGCATACCACTCAGCTACCGGCGCCCTCAAAAATTTCAAGTAAAAAAAAAGTATTATATGAGTTATATTACTAATTTATAATAATAATAATAAATGGCCAAAATAAATTAGTGAAAATTATTATTATATAAAAAAAAAAGTAGTGGCAAGATGTCCATATGTTTGAAAAAATTTATAAAAATTTAATTCCACAGCGCGAATTCACACTGACAAGAAATGAATTCCCCACCTTTATGAAGTAATGGGAAAGTTACGTAATCGTTCTGAAATTTTTCGATGAGTTTATACCAGAATTTCTAAAAAATTGTTTTCCGAGCCACCGTTTCCAAAAATGTACCCATCTGTGTATGGATCAGTGAAGTGAACTCGACAACTTCCGATTGAATCAATATATCGACTTGAAATTGTATATGGACGACACCTCGATTTTCAGTCAAGTCGATCATAGAGAAGGGGGATTAGGGGAGAGACTTAAAACAAAACAAAATAATACAATAACTTCCGAAGTAATG
Organism: Aradus depressus; assembly: GCA_963662175.1. Lineage (NCBI taxonomy): Eukaryota > Metazoa > Arthropoda > Insecta > Hemiptera > Aradidae > Aradus > Aradus depressus. Next base: position 41,701,405 of record OY759221.1, on the reverse strand, counting down.
AACTCCAAGTGTTATATGTATGTCCAAAACACTATAAGGGACAATATCCATTAACTTTCAGCCGAATCGGCCAAAGGGAAGGGGGACCAGATGACTACCCATGTAACGAAATTGATTTTCAACCAAATTGGTAAAGTTCTTCCAGAGAGAGAGTGAAAATATAATTGATTAATTTGCATTTTTAATTTTTTTTATTTATTTTTTTGTCATAGAAGTAATTAAGATGTGAAAATAATAATAATAAATGAATGTTTTCAGGCTGGATAATAGGAGCTAGCTTGGAGATGGGACATTCAGACGCGCCTTTCAATTGCCTACAGACAGTACGTAATATCTGAAGTTGGCTGTATCGAATGGAGGGCTAAGAGTGAAGGAGCAGAACGGGAGAGTTGTGATGTCAGAGAAGACATCTCTTTAAGAAGATTAATGTCTTGTCGAGGTTGTCTCCCAGTGTAGGACGGCCGGCTAAACTAAACTAACCTACTTACAGTCGAGCGAGCAGGGGACACTGCCTGCGAGGTTATTGATGGGAGAGGACCGGTTCTAACTTGGCTCATTTCCTCTCACAACAGTCACTACTAAACTACTACTGAACACAAAAAATATATTTGGATTGAAGAAGAAAACAAACTTTTTGAGATTGTGTCATTTAAGTAATTTGTCAAACCTTCTTTTTGTTTCAAATCCTCAGTTCAGATGAAACCCTGCACTTAATCCGTCAATCAACCATTTATCCTGCTAGGAGAAGTCAGCGGTGCCGAGACCCATCCTAGAGGGCGGTAAAGAATAAGGAGTACCGGTAGCCTAATAAGGTTCGACAAACATCGAGGACCTACCCTCACCAGAGAACCGTTTATCCTGCCAGAAGTCAGCGGTGCCGAGACTCACCCACCGCGGAACGGAGGAAGTAGTACCGGTAGCCTAGTAAGGTTCGACAAACATCGAGGACCTACCCTCACCAGAGAACCGTTTATCCTGCCAGAAGTCAGCGGTGCCGAGACCCACCCACTGCGGTACGGAGGAAGGAGTACCGGTAGCCTAGTAAGGTTCGAGAAACATCGAGGACCTACCCCCACCAGAGAACCGTTTATCCTGCCAGAAGTCAGAGGTGCTGAGGCCCACCCACCGCGGTACGGAGGACGGAGTACTGGTAGCTTAGTTCGACTATTGTTAGTTTTCATCACAGAATGCACGTATTCTGCTTAGAGAAGACGAAATCGTGAAGGTTGCGAGGTCGCTAGAAGATTGCATTAAGAAGGTTTCAAGCTTATCTCTCTAATCCCTAAAGAAGTTAAAACTCTTCTTGTACAGCCTCTACTAAGTTCATCATTAACTATACGTCGACCTCTTTAATACTTTGAATAAGTCAGGTTTTTGTCTGATTTTCTATATAAATATGCATGAGTCCGGACTAACTGTGAGATTCACTCCTACCTCTCTGATTGATTTTTTTTCTTTTCTTTTCACTCTTAATAAACCTCATTGTTTTTACAAAATTAGAATATTACCCCATCCAAAGATTTTTTTTTACTTGAAGGGAGTTTAATGAGAATTGTAATGTTCAGAAAGATGAAGAAATACAATTTCGTAAAATACTGTTCACTGTATTTATAATCGGGATTGTAGCCAACGATTCTAACCACTGAACCAACGGGGATCCAATCACCGTTGCTAAGCAATACATCATCGCGAACATGGCTCCATCCAGCTTGTTGTTTTGGGGATCCTGGTTGCAAGTGGTGGTTACTAAAATATATCAGTTTCTGGTGTTCTGACAGTTGGAATCAAGTAGCAACAGAGATGTAAGTATAGTCTGGAGTTGGGCTGAGTTTGCCTCATGTTGACATAATTATGTTGACAGTCCTCTACTATATTGACACAAGAGATCCAGGGTTCAACCGAAGTAGCCTCCAATTATGGGGAATGGTACCTTACACAACATCAACTGAGAAATGTAAAAGCGACCACAGTCATGACAAGCCTTGGGGAGGGGGAGGGGAGAACGTACCTGATTAAATAATGCCAACCGAACAAACTGTTAGTTAATTAGCTATTGTGACTCATGCCTGGGCTTTAACTACAAGGCTATATCGTCTACTACCAGAGCCCTCTTACGGAGTCCAAAATTTGTCCTTAGAGTGGGGATCTTTAACGAGTGATTGACATCGTACAGGCTCCATTACTTCACGTCCCATCCGAAGGAGGGGGTGCTCAAGGTTTTTTTCACCTTCCAGATAAAAAAAACCTAAGGGTCTCGGCCGGGTCTCGAACCCGTGATCTTGAGCTCAGTAGACAAGCATGCTATCTCTGAGCTACCGACGCCCAGGTTGAAGACATAGTGATGTTGTGATCTTATGGTAAACAAAGTTTGACAGTCGCGTGTGTTTCGCTCATTAGTTAGTTTATAAATTGTTTCAGTTTGTTTTCAAAGTATTTCTTTAATTTATGCGTCCAGTTCAACATATCTTTTGACATTCTCGCCCTATTTCTTATATTTTTTAGTAATTTATTGATTTTGTCTACCCTAAATTTTTATTCACCAGGATAGGAGCCTTTAACGAGTATCTGACATCGTACAGGCTCGGGACCATCGCATAACGTCCCGTTCGAAGGCCGACATGCTTAAGTTTATTTTACCTCCTGGCGGAAGGTAAAGAAGGCAGTTTAGTGTTCCGGTGATGACCGCTGGTTGCTGGTAACACGGCCCACCTGCGACCGAATAAAAAGATGTGAAATAACATTGAAATCGAGCGCAAACGAGGAACTTTTATTTATTTATATCTTTTATATGCCCTAAATAACTTTGATTTGAAGAATGGCCAAATATAAAAACAAAAAAATACTGAAATAGTGTTAAGAATTTAGTTTGTAAGATTTTTCTTTTAAATAATTTGATTTTTGTTTCAATATTAGTTTTAAATTTTATAATGTAGGTTTAAATCAATGAACCCAATATTTGTTCTCTTATTCTATGCTATTCATTTTCCCCCAGTAATATAATTAATACCTTTGGATTAGATTTAACATGTTTACAAAATTTAGAAAATCAATATGGCAACTAGTAAATTTAGAAGAAATTCACATGAAAAGTTTCTTAACCCAGATGACATTTTTTTAAAATATGTGCACTTTCTTCAAAATTGCACGTCTTCAACTTTCGATATTTTTAGGACCCTTTTCGGAAATTACTGTAGAAATCAAAATTTAGTAGAAGACCAGCTATACAATTTCTACAGGAAATGTAATTTTATTTGTTTTATTAATTCAATTGTATTTTTGCTTCCTGACTTGAGTGACGCATACAGCGTATATTTAAAACTCATTGTCGCGGAGGTAAAGCTAACCAGAATTGAGAGTGGAGTGAGGCGGTGAGGACTAAAGTCCCTGACCCCATCAGCCCCCCCAACATCTATATTTCCAATTTCGTTAGAATCGTTTCATGGGGCAAAGAATGAGTGATCTGAGACCGATCAGTTCTGACACGAGAACACATCCATCATAGGGAAGAAAAGGATAATTTGATTGTTTGTTAAGTAAATTGAAATGTCCAATGGAAGGATACAAATGGTGTTATGAGTGTGGAGGACAAACCGTTCGAAGGGGGACCTTGTGTGGCTTGACACTCAGACTTCTGGCTTCCTCAGAGAATTTGCAAACGAATGAGGGCAGAGTTTAAACTGGCTCCCCAGTAGAAACCCCCGCTGCAGCATTTAATGAGCACTCTTGTACAGGCTTCTGCATAAACTTGCTGCATTCTAAGAGGGTCATTTAACTGTCCTTGCGCACGCGCACATAGAGGATCATTCTGGTGGACATGTGTCCCACTCGTTCAGTGGGAGTACTCAATTTTGCCTACCCAGGTTTAGTTGCCCTTTAAAGAATAGCTGACAAGTTTGGGAATATCGCTTAACGACACATCATAAGGACGGCGTGCTCAAGATTTTTTCACCTTCCAGATATAAAACTTAAGGGGCTTCGACCCCACGATTTACAGCTACCGGTGCCCTCTACAAAATATTAGTTGTAATGGCTCATGCCCGGCTTTTAACACAATGTCATATAGCCTACTACCAGAGCGCTCTTTCGTCTGGTAGACATGAGCCCGACTCTACTGGGAATCCTAAATTTTGCCTATCCTAAATTTTTATTCAACTAGGATAATGGTCTTTAACGAGTACCTGACATACAGGCTTGGGACCATCGCTTAGCGTCCCATCAGAAGGACGGCGTGCTTTAGTTTATTCTATCTTCCTGATAGAATAAATTGAGGGCCTCGGGTGGGTTTCGTACCCGCGAACTTGAGTTTAGTAAGCAAGCACGCATACCTATAAAATAATATAATATAAAATTAAATTAAAACAATGCATCAGATAAAGAACATCTCAATAAATTATTAACATTTTCTCGTTTTTCTTTCCTTTCTCTTTCACTTAAGATTGTCCGTTAACGTTAGTTTGTCAATGACTTTTGTTTCTTTATAGTTACAATAAGTTTGTCTATTCATGTGGAATATTAACTAATTTATAATAGTAATTAACTAATTCATTATATATAATATTAAATTCACACTTGAAGTAGTTTCAAGTGTGAATTATATAGTTAAGTGACACCTAACTACAAAAAGCATAGACTCAGCATCAGCACTTTTAGAAACAATATAACGGCGTTCGACTACCGCGCGCTCAGTCTATTGAGTTCCGTCTTGCTGTTCACAACACCTTTACTTTGTAATTTTTCTGTATTTTAATAAAAGTTATTTTTTAAAAACTACTTTGTTGAATTCAGAACTTAATTGGCGCTGCGGACAGGATCTCGCGAGTGATTTTAGTGGTGTTTCTCCATTGATCATTTGAATATTAATTCTTCACGCGGGATTCGAACTTATTTCAGTAATTGTGATCTTAGTGACAGTGCTTTGGCCCATTGGTGGAAATTCATTATTTCCGGCGACCAAACAGAAGACGGACAACTCTACTTTAGACCCAAGGACCTCCGCAAGGGTATCTGCGATGTACATCATCCAACTCCTGTAAGTCCTTGCCTTATTTATCCTTAACTTTAGGTAATCATTTTGAACCAAATTTATCCATTTTTTATAATCTTGAATAATTAAAAAAATAAAATAAAATAAAATAATAATAAAATAAATACTTAATAATAATATCTTTTAAATTTTAAATAATTCATAATTAGATAGATAAGTTTCTTAAATTGTATAGAAAAAAAAAAAAACATTTCTTATTTTAATAGACAAACTAAGGAAATCTTTAATCTTTATTTCTTTATTTGCACATGAATTCAGCACAAGTAGAACTAATTGCAGATAATACCCAGTTACTTGAACAAATTAGAAATAATTCAAATAGACCGCTTGTTCAACCTGCTAAATTTATTATTAATAAAAATCAAACTAATACAAATATGTCTCCCCCAGTACTCGAACCAACACCTGTCGCCCCCACACAAACCGAGCTTCAGTTGCTAATCAATTCTCTACCTCAGTATTCCCCCGGAGATAATTTATCGATTTTTATTACGGAAGTAGAAAACTTGAATAAACATTTAGAAAACAGACTGACACCCTACTTACAGTACATAGTAAATTGCTCGATCAAATCAAAAATAAAAGGTGAAGCTAGGGACTTTTTAAGTTACCTTGCTGCTGACAACTGGACCGAAATCAAGAAAACTTTGTTACAAAAATACGGAGATCAGAGATCGGAGGACGTACTTCTAACCAACTTGAAACAGACTGTACAAAAACGAAACGAGACGTACATGGACTTTTACGCTAGACTCGTCAAAAATTATAACAATGTATTACAAAATATAATGCTTAACGTAGAAGAGCCAAATTACTTAGCCTTTAAAAAATTTGAATATACCAAACTAGCAACAAAGACATTCCAAATAGGATTGTTAGAACCTTACCGGTCCTTCCTCAGTCATTTTGAGCTAAGCTCACTGGAGGGATGCATAAATAAATGCCAACTCCTTGACAATCGTCAAACCGAATGGGACTACACAGAATTCATTCGTAGAACCCAGGGAAGTTCAAAGCCTCCGCCCCAACTTAAACCTATTCAGATTCATTCAGTACAACCGCCTGGATATCCAAACCTTTATGGATATAATCCTAGACCAAATCCCAACGTGCTAGGGTATCGTATGATGCCACCTATGCAACAACGGGCCATCCAACACCCACAATATAAGCAAGGTCAGCAAAACCTAGTTAGACCTCCTCCACTTCCCCCCAGACAAGGTCAACAACCGTTTACCCCAAGATTTCCTGTTAGACCAGCATCTGGAATGTACCAGAATGCTAGACCAAAACCAACCCCTATGTCTATTCAATCCAGGGTAAACACTCAACAATTTAACCGTAATAGACCTTGGACTAACACTCCGCCCGTGCCAATGGACATAAATACATTGGAAACGGACCTCACCGATTATAATCCTTATTTTTATTATGATGATGGAAATTACACATACCAACCCTATGAAGAAGGAGACGTAGGTCAGAGCGAAATGGACTTAACCAACCCTCACTTGACCACCCCCCACATTGAGGAACCAGACGAACAAACCGAACAAATTGAACAAACTGAAAATGTAAATTTTTGGGAACCAGCCTCAGAACTGCCGACCACGTAGACCTTAATTGCTTAAATTCAAAACCCAAACTACCTTTTCTATATTTACCTCAGACTAACTTAAAAATTTTAATCGATTCAGGAGCCTCAAACTCAGTCATTAATACACAACCTGCTTTTGAAAAATTCTCTCAATATCTGTTCAAAAAACCATTCAGCATTACTGGATTGTTAAACAAGAAATCAGCTGATGACAACGTTCAAGCCCCTCTATTATCAGAACTTGGTATTCATGAATCAATCAATTTTCACGTAATTGACTGGCACAAACATTTCGACGCACTAATAGGTAGCGAAGATCTAGAAAGACTTGGAGCGATCATAGATTATAGAAATAACACACTCAAAATCGCGAATCAGGAAATTCCATTCCTCCTAGGATATACTTCCCAGTCAATCAAACCTTGCAAAGTGCTTGTAAATAATTATGTCAGAATACCGGTGACACAAGAACAAGGTGATGTATGTCTCCCAGAGATAAAACTTACCAACGACATTACGATTCCCGAATCTTTAGTTACTATACGCAATGGCTTTTGTCTAGTACCTATAGATGTAAACAATACAGAGATTTATTTTGACGAACGAATTCCCGTCACACCTATCTCAGTCACAGATATAGAATACCCACAGCCTTCTAAATCTTCCAAATTAAACGTCTCTGAAGCAATTAGGACGTCACACTTGAATGGAGAAGAGAAACGAGCCATACTCAATATTTGTAGACAGTTCAAAGACACCTTTTATGACGATGAAGAGGGATTACCTTTCTCCAATTCTGTCAAACACAAAATTAGGACAACAGACGAAGACCCAGTATACGTAAAATCTTTTAGACACCCATACCACATGATGACCGAGATTCAGAGACAAATACAGAAACTTTTGGACAATAAAATCATTCGACCGTCAATATCGCCTTACAGTGCTCCCGTATGGATCGTACCGAAGAAAATGGACGCATCCGGTGAACGAAAGTTTAGAATGGTGATAGACTACAGAAAGCTTAATGAGAAGACAATTGAAGATCGTTACCCCCTCCCGCGAATAGACGAAATTTTAGATAACTTGGGTAAATGCCAATATATTAGCACTCTTGACCTAGCTCAAGGATTTCATGAGATAGAGATGGACCCCGGATCAATAGAAAAGACAGCCTTTACAGTAAACAATGGACATTACGAATACCTCAGGATGCCATTTGGTCTCAAGAATGCACCAAGCACATTCCAAAGAGTGATGGATAATGTATTACGCGAGTATTTATACAAATTCTGTTTCGTTTACATGGACGATATTGTAATTTTCAGTAAATCTCTAGATGAACATTGTCAACACTTGAGAAATGTATTTCAAAAATTACGAACATTTAATCTCAGAGTCCAACTGGACAAATCCGAATTCTTGAGAAAAGAAGTTCAGTTTTTAGGTCATGTCGTGACCCCGGATGGTATTAAACCAAACCCAACGAAAATAGAAGCTATAGAAAAATATCCCATACCGCGAACTACGTCAGCAATAAAATCATTTCTAGGACTAATAGGATATTACAGACGTTTTATTTCCAATTTTGCCAAAATAGTAGCACCAATGAGCAAATGCCTCAAGAAAGGATCAAAACTGGACCCGAATGATCCAGACTACGTACAAGCCTTCCAACAATGCAAAGAATTATTGACAAATTCACCTATTTTAGCTTACCCTGACCTGTCAAAACCATTTCTTCTTACAACCGATGCATCTAATGTTGCAATAGGAAGTGTTCTATCTCAGAATAATAGACCTATTGGATTTTACTCCAGAGTTCTCAACAGTGCAGAAAAAAAATTACTCCACAATTGAAAAAGAACTACTGGCTATCATAGACTCTACAAAACATTTCCGACCATACCTATACGGTAAGAGATTTACAATAGAAACTGACCATAAACCTTTAGTTTGGCTGTACAAAATAAAAGAACCAAACTCTCGTCTTATCAGATGGAAAATAAAACTGGAAGAGTTTGACTTTGAGATCCAGTACAAGAAAGGGAAAGAAAACTTTGTAGCAGACGCCCTATCAAGAATTGAAATTAATAACTTTGATGACGAAGAAGCCGACGATTCAATGTCAATCCAGGTATGTTTGGACGAAGGGGACGCCAATCAGCTGCGCAGAGAAGCTCAGGCACTCTCAAACAACGATCTGGATGAAATACTGGATCAACCCCCAGATAACAGTGAACAGTATCAAGAAATAATACAAGATCTTGAAAAAACATTAGACGAACAAGACAATGACACTGATCTGGAAACCGTGCACTCAACTGATGGAGACACTGGGAAAACTGTCCCTATCAGCGAAAGACCACTAAATGTTTTCACCAACCGAATTATATTTAGTATCGGAGAAACTCGTAAAAGTAGATTAACTAGACCTTTCAATAGGATGACTCACTTCGCAACTATCAGAAGAAGCGCTATGGAAGAGGACCTCTCCATTCTCCTAAAACAAATCATAAGACCAGACCAAAATTTCGGTATATATTTTAAGGACGAAATAATTCATAAACCGTTCCTTGACCTTGTATACAAGATATTTAATAATTCAATAAAAATATTTATCTGTACGAAATTCTGTCAAGATGTAACCGATGAAGACAGACAAAATAACATTGTAATGGAATATCACGACCAAAACCACAACGGTATAAACGAAACCCTGAACCAATTAAAGGAAAAATATTTCTGGCCAAAAATGAAGGATACCATCAGTAGTGTCATCAATATCTGTGATCTATGTCAACGATCGAAGTATGAAAGAAGACCGTACGACCTAAAACTTTCAGGACCAATGACGGCTCAAAGACCATTTGAGGTCATCCATATTGACACCTTCTCTTTCGATGGCTCAAAATTTCTAACAATAATCGATTTATTTTCTCGCTACGCTCAGGCATACCTTATCAAAGATGGAACTAGTCTGACAATTCTAAATAAACTCCGACATTACTTTTCACATCATAATTTACCTAAGAAAATAGTTTGCGACGAAGGGAGAGAGTTCAAAAACAAGACTATGATAGAATTCTGCAAACTAAACAAGGTAGAACTCCACTTCACAACAGTCAACAATCCCAATTCAAACTCGCCCATAGAAAGACTACACTCGACAGTGCTAGAAAAATTAAGAATTATAAAGTTAAAGAACCCACGTGATCTTCCATCCAATCACATGATAACTGCCATTCTTATATACAATCAAGCAATACATTCATCAACTGGATTCTCCCCATTCTATTTATTGTATGGACCATACGATCGACCCATAGATTTCGACCTAGGACTCACGACTTTCGAACAATATAACGAAAAACGTAAACAAGAATTAATGCCCTTCTATGATAAAGTCCATAATAAAGCCAAAGAAAAAGCCCAGCAGGTACTAAATAAAAGAAATCAAAATAAAGAGAATAACCCGGACGTACAAGACCAAGAAATTTACATTGAAAGGAACAGACCTAGAAAAACTGACCCTCCATTTGAAAAAATAAAAGTCACAGGACAAACCAAAGGTAAAATTCAAGGAACTACTAAGAAAGACAGACCAACTACAGCCCACATAAGAAAGGCAAAAAGACTAAGGAAAAATGTTTCTTCTGTGCAGGTCGATCCTGATCCCGACCAGCCTGGCCCTCCAAATAACGAAGCTTGAAACAAACGGATACTTTATAGAACCACTGTCAAATGTTAGCTTACTAGATCATTACCACAACTTTCTATTTCATGTTAATGTCTCTAAATACGAAACAAGCTATAATACACTCATATTGAACTCTAATACATTAAAAACAAATGTAGTCAACAATACTATAATGAGTAGAATTAGTAGCCAATTAAAGGGAACTATTTATAAGATAAGGGAAATTTTAGATAAGTTAAGTAGTAATAGGCGTGAAAAACGTGGGATAGTAAACGGACTCGGAAGTATAATTAAATTTGTAGCTGGAAACCCGGACAATGACGATTTAAATACTATAAATAATAATGTCGATGCTCTCTTTAAAAATCAAAATAATGAAATTAATAAGATCTCTCAGTTTACATCTTTCGCTAATCATGTTAGTAAAAGAATTGAAGACGAAACACAAATATTCAACCAAAACATTAGAGATACAAAAGTCTTTTTAGATAAGTTGAAATCTTTTGAAGATAGTCAAATTATTTTACAAAATGAAGTTTATCAAGCCGAACGTATACTGAACTCCCTACTTGTCCTTGAAAGGACCATTAGCCTAGCATTCAACAATATACCTAATCTAGAAATAATTAGCACAAATGAATTAATACAAATACAAAACTATCTTAAGAAAATGTATAGGGATAATCAATTAATCCCTTTAGACAAAAATCATCTATTTAAATTGTTAAACGCTTCTAAATTATACATATTTGGTATAAATCAAATGATTACCTTCCTTCTCAAAATACCAATCCTAAAACCTTTCCAAGCAACCTATTCCAAAATTTACCCTGTACCTAATAGTGAAGAAATTATCATTCTACCACCTAAAAGATTTCTCGTCATCTTGGAGGACACTGAACTCTGGTCTGATGAAGAATGCAAGGTAAATAATGGAATCACCCTGTGTACTCAGCAGCCTAGTCAAGAACCCTGCACCACCACTAGCCTCGACCGCTGCAACTCTGCCAAAGTCAAAAACTCGTATAAAATAGTGACTGCACTATCTAATAAACAAATATTAGTTATGTTTCACAAACCAAATGAAATCATCGAAGACTGCGAAGGCATACTCCGCACAAAGACTATACAAGGAGCCGCTCTACTAAGCTCATCCTGCCGACTTATAATCGGAACATTGGTATTTACATCAGCCGAACCATCCTTCGAGATCACACCACCTAAACTAAATCTAGTGCATTTGGAAAGCAGTCATGAAATCAACCTACAACTTCGTCATCTAAGCCCGTCAACTGATCTTCATCAAGAAGCTGTGGAACTGGCCCAACAACCCATCCTACTGTCACCAATAGCCCAATTTTCTTATTTAATCTTAACCATAACATTATTAATTTGTATGTTACTTGTGTTAGTCGTGTTATTCAGATACCGACATAGACTACATGATCTGTTCTGCAAACCTAGAACAATCATCACGGTGCGCCCCTCAGACGACCAAGAAGCTGGACCCCCCATGGTGAGCTGCCAAAATTCGAACGGGCCGTTCGAAAAACTTAGGAGGGAAGAGTTAAGTGACACCTAACTACAAAAAGCATAGACTCAGCATCAGCACTTTTAGAAACAATATAACGGCGTTCGACTGCCGCGCGCTCAGTCTATTGAGTTCCGTCTTGCTGTTCACAACACCTTTACTTTGTAATTTTTCTGTATTTTAATAAAAGTTATTTTTTAAAAACTACTTTGTTGAATTCAGAACTTAATTATATATATATTATGGACATGGCATTATTCATAATGCCTCGGCAGTTTGAATATATATATCGTATATATGCTAAATTCATAAAACATTAATAGATTCTGATAGAATTAATTTATCGACACGAAATTTTATATATGTGTATTCAGAAGCTATCATAGCTTATATTATTATATTTCTATATAAATTATGTTTTTACTTCCCAAATAAAAAATAATAATAATCAACTTTCATTGGGTACGAATTAATAGGTGGTTATGATCTTCTGAATCCACATACATATAAAATTTCGTGTCGATTAATGTATTCAATCAGAATCTATTGTTTCAAGAGTTTACGTTGCTCCCTTCGGGGCGATTTAATAAAAAATCGTCAAGTTGTCGCTGTATACTTTCCAAATTCAAATTGTTTCTAAGAATCCAAATTTATGATGTCCAAGTCCATTGTCTGATTTGACTGAAAATGAATTTATGGGCTTCTGAATCCACTTATGAAGTACGGAGGTTTTCATTCTATCAAAAGTTATTACAGTTTTCGAGGGATCCAGTAGCTTAGGCTGGATGCTTTTAAACTTTCTATCTGAATTTAACAAAACGTTAACGACACATCATAAGGACGGCGTGCTCAAGATTTTTTCACCTTCCAGATATAAAACTTAAGGGGCTTCGACCCCACGATTTACAGCTACCGGTGCCCTCTACAAAATATTAGTTGTAATGGCTCATGCCCGGCTTTTAACACATGTCATATAGCCTACTACCAGAGCGCTCTTTCGTCTGGTAGACATGAGCCCGACTCTACTGGGAATCCTAAATTTTGCCTATCCTAAATTTTTATTCAACTAGGATAATGGTCTTTAACGAGTACCTGACATGCAGGCTTGGGACCATCGCTTAGCGTCCCATCAGAAGGACGGCGTGCTTTAGTTTATTCTATCTTCCTGATAGAATAAATTGAGGGCCTCGGGCGGGTTTCGTACCCGCGAACTTGAGTTTAGTAAGCAAGCACGCATACTTAAATAGCGGTCCAATGTCAGGTACTTGTTAAAGACTCCTATCCTAACTAAACATGATCCATTCAAGTACTATCCCACTCAGTATATCTATTAAAGTTTTGAAGTTAAACCTTCCCTTTCCCTCTCTAAACCTCCTTTTCTCTTCGGTCGATTTGGCTGAACATCAATAGGTGTTATGATCTCCTTTTCTCTATATTCCTATTGCTCATGAGAAAATGTTCATGACATATTCATTCTATCGGGAGTTATCAAGTCGACATACAGGTAGACAAAAAAAAAATCGCCCTGTGTAGGCATTCCTGGATTCATAGGGCAAGAAATCATAAAGTTACAATGAAAAATATGGAATTTTTAACCCATTATATGACTTTCTTTAAATATTGTGTACCAATAAATAACGCCTGGGTCAATCTCCAAATATGTGTTGATCCAGGATATAACCCCTTTCTGGCAACTTTCCTTCTGACAACAGTCTCAATATGTCAATTTCCTACAATAAATTCTGAAAGGGCAAAAGTTTTTCCTGTTATCTTTCTTCATATTTTTTCGAGGAGTCGCCCTGTTGAACCAATCAAGAGGCTGGAGAAGGACCGTCTTCCCTTTGTACACTAACTTGACCAGCTATGTATCTTTGACACTCAACAAGGTCAGTTCCACAACAAGAAAAACACGCCCTTGTTTGTTCTTTACTCTTTTCAACTTTTTATTATTTTCTTCGTTTTTTTTTTTTTTTTTTTTTTTTGTTTTTCTTTGAAGTTTCTTTGGAAAGAGACGTTGAGTGGGTGATGTTTAAAAGAAGACACATCTTTTCTTAGATCATCTTTTAAGCCTTGTCTACGAATAAAGAGAGAAAAAAAAAAAGAAAAGAAAAGGAGAAAAAATTGAAGAAAAAAGGAAAAAATAACCAGGAAGGATTTTCTGCAGAGTGTACACAAAAAATTTAAACAAAGGAACTGCTCCAATTTTATACAACGTACAAGAAACGGCGAGGTGAAGACTGATCACCGCAACGTCAGAGTTGAGTTGAAAGGTCATTGTAGCCAGTTCTTCCTAACCTAAATCGATTTATCAGCAGCAGAAGATTGGACCGCTATGGACTTCTTAAAATTCATTGCTAAATGGGACTTCATAAAATCTCTACCTAATCTTGTCTTGGCCCTATAATTATTTTTAACAATTTGTGTATCGAAGTTTCAGTAAATTAAAACTGATGCCAATATTCTATTCTGATTTTAGTTTAATTGAAAAAAATGTGTATGCAATATCTCTAGAATTTCATTGAAACTTTAGATTTAGTTTAATTTTATTAGATGTTTAGATCCGTTAGACAATATTGATAATTATCATATTAACTATAATCACCATCCGCCACTTTTGGCGAATCTTGTAAGATCTCTCTCTAACTTTCACGTGTTATGAGTTATAAGAACATTCAGTTTTATATTCCTATAAAAATTTACGATCCACAATGACCCAAACATGTCTGAGTAATCTTGCAATAGAAAATGAAGAACTATAGATTTTGATGAAGTCATTCTTGACTTCGCAACTATTAAAGCTAAAAGAAAAAAAATTGTAATTTTCATTTTATTATAATTTGTTGAAATAATTGAAAATATAATAAATATAAAGCCTCTAAATGCATTTTTGCATTTTATTGTGTTATTATTATAAAACCTAATCATTTCAATTTTCAAAGGTATGCTTGATTTATGCGAAAACGTTTAGTCTTACAGAAAAACTGGTCCTGACAAACAAATCTTCCGTATAATATTTTCAAACATTAATAGAAGTTGAATCAATCCATCTACCTTTGTGGAGAAATGAGACCTGTAGCAATAGCCAACTGAAATGGAATTTCGCGGGACAGTCATTTAACAATTTCATCTAGCAAAACACATTATTATATCAACATTGTCAATGAACAATAATGCTACTATATATATATATATCCCCAACCATAATAAGTATAGGGGAAGTTATATAATCGGTTAGATATTCGATGTTCAGTTTTCACCGCAATTTCATACATCCCGACATTCTTATTGCAAAAATGAATTGAACTCTCCGATCCCACTAGACAGGGATATGTACTGTTTTCTATATATTTAGAATTCTAAAGAACAAAATTGATCTCGAACAATATTGGTGACTAATGTTAATACCTGCTGCAAATAAATAATAACAACAACAACATTTATTTGGACCAGCAAGATGATGCTTTACACAAATACAGTGAAACCTGGTTAAGTGGGACCTGGATTAATGAGAAACCTCTATTATTGAGAGTTGCAATGAGGTCCCGGTTCTTTTTCATTAAATTACCTCTGTTAATGGGACTTTTTGAACCTGGTTAAATGAGATTTGAATTCTAAGACTTTTCCGATGTTTACCTCTATAATTGAGACTCTGTAGCTCAATTACCTGTATAAATGAGACAAATTAATCAGGTATTAACACGTTTTGACATGTTTGTTTACATACATTTCGCGTCGTCTTTCGCGCATGCTTTGTTTGCCAGTACTATCTCAGGTTTTGACCTAAAAACAAGGGAATAAAAGTGTACAAAATGTCCAAACGTAAATATAAAACGTTATCAGTATCTGAAAAATTACAACTTCTATCAGATTATGATTGTGGAAAGTCGCGTGATGAACTGTGTAGGGAGAATAACATACCAAAGTCAACCCTGTGTAGAATTATTAAAACCAACGAGAAAATTCGGTCTCAGTGTATTGATGGAAAAGGAAAACTCAAACGAATACGAGCAGCAGAGTATCCTGAAGTTGAAAAGTGTCTCTGTACATGGATAAAGCAGGTACGGAATAATAACATTCCAATAAGCGGACCAATGATTAAAGAGAAAGCTCAAGAATTTGCAAGTAAGCTCCATATTGATAATTTTTCTGGCAGTAATGGGTGGTTGGAGGGATTTAAGAAAAGAAACGATATCGCATTCAAAAATGTTTGTGGCGAGAGCAATTCTGTGGACAAGAACGAATGTAATGAGTGGATTAAAAACCTTCCAGCTTTATTACACAATTATTCCACTGATGACGTATTCAACGGATGGATGATAATGTACTCATTTCAGAGGAGCTCAATGATGATGACATAGTTGCTATGTATTCTTCTTTGGACACAGAAGAAGAAGAAGAAGACTGTGAAGAGACTCCAGTAAAAATTTCAAAGCGTGAGGCAATGGAAGCTTTAGAAACTTTACACAAGTATTTCGAAATGTCAAATATTGATAATTCTAATATTTTTGATCAAATTTATTCTATCGAGAAACAGGTTTCAGCAACTAGCAATCAAGTACAAACAAACATAACCGATTACTTTAAGTCATAAACTTTACGTATTATTTATTACGTATTATTTAAGTCATAAACTTTACGTATTGTTTTTTTTTTCGACGCAATACATTATGTATGTACATTCATACCTACATTAAATTCATAACACCAAAAATACGCATTTTTATTAACATTTCCACCTCTAAAAATGGAATAACGACACATTTCGACCTCTGTAAGTGGGGGCCTCTGTAAATGAGACAACTATAATTTTAAACCTGCTTAATTGGAAAACTGGATTATTGGAAACCCTCAATAATTGGTACATATGTCTTGGTCCCTTGAGATTCCAATTAACCAGGTTTCACTGTATATATAAAAAACAGGATTTAAGATAGGAAGTCCTGGCACAGTCTTTGTTTGAGTCGCCTCCCAGGATTAGGCGCTCCTAGACTGTAGTGTACAGCCCCGGAACAATGCACAAGGGCTTCGTGGTGATTCTTCACTAGCTTCTCAATGTGAGCTACAAATTGAGGAACTCCCAGTTCTTCGTGGATTTTGTGATTCCTGACAAACCAGGGTGCGTTTGTTGCTATTCGGAGTATTTTATTTTGAAATGTTTGTAGTCGTTTCATGTTAGTGTTGCTGGTACCGATCCAGATTGTACAGGCGTATGTTAGAAGTGGAAGTAGGAGTGTCTTGTATAGCAGAATAGTACATGTGTGTTTAAGTGGCGTGTTTCTGTTTATAAGAGGGTAGAGGGTGTTAAGTCGTGAATATGCTAGCTGTAGTTTTCTGTTAATGTGTAGTTTCCATGTGAGTCGTGTATCCAAAAGTACTCCAAGATAGCGCACACCCTGGTCCTTGGGGTAAATAAATAATATAAATGATAGAAGGTAAATTAAAATAAAATAAATGGACTGTATATAGGTTAACTAAAAAATTATAATAATGGAAACAAAACAAACAAATTAAATCTAACGAAATGGTAAAATAAATTATACTAAAATGTCTGGTGGATGTGGGCGATAGTGAAGTGGAGACTCCAAGGTGTTGTCTCGTCACAGTGCGGCTGAGCTGAGAGTCCGTCTTATAGAGCTTCTTGACCAATACTTGCAGTAAGGGCTGAGGGCAGATACTGGTCAAGGTGGTAGTGAAATGTGCAGCAAAGGACTGAGGGCACTTCTGTACAGACAGCCAGACTGGACTTGACTGACAGGTCAGGTTAACTAAACAAATATGGCCGCAGTGACCTCTACTGGATACTATTCAAAGTATATGCATTTCACTAAGGACGTAACCCCCTCCACACATACTATATTGTCTTTATAAAGTTTATTTCACATTCGGCCTTAACAACGAATAATTATTATAGTAAGTGATTAATAAATTCTTCTAAAACTACTTTTACAGATATGAAAACTGCAAAATAGCTCCAAACAGAGCATTTTTTTAGGATTTTTATCTAGCAGATGAAAAAACATTAAGCACGCTTTCCTTCGGATGGGACGTTAAGCGATGGTCCCGAGCCTGTACGATGTTAGATACTCGTTAAAGACCCCTACCCTAGGTTAATAACAGTTTAGGATAGACAAAATTTAGTACTCCCAAAGTAGAGTCGGGCTCATGTTCACCAAAACGCTCTGGAAATAGGCGTAAGGAGTTAGAGCAGCGGCATGCTAACTGATCCTTCTAACCATGTTAAAGAAAACAGGATGTGTGATAACAGAACATGTGATAAATGTGAACAAATCAATTAATTGATGTCCAATACAAAAGTAATAGAGGTGATTTCTAATAGGAAGAAGGTTACAAATGAAACAATCCATTTAGTTTCAGAACAGGTTATCTTACAAATATAAAAACCAATCGAGTGAAATATTATTGTTCATTGAGAAGGTTGTTTTAATCATGAGTTTTTTACATAAAATTCTTATCTACATATAACATTTTTGAGACATTTCTTGGCTCATCTTCTGCTTAACGGTGAAAATCTCAAATAACTTCTAAATTGAGATACGCGGACATATTGTAGAAACCTGTAGTAAAAAAATAAAACAAACCTTCCTGAAAATTGAGCCACTGGTTGTCCAGTTTTGTTTGGATACTTGCCGCTTGAAATAAATTAAAAAAAAAAATATTTTTTTCTATTCTTTTAATTAAAATGACTTTGTTTCAAAATTTCCTCATGTCTGTTCAAAAAAATAATGATTAAAGCAATAACCTTTTTTTTTTTCATTATTAAACAGAGTTCACCTCTTTTAGAAGAGGAATAGCCGTATATTTTACAGGGATTCCCTTGATGAAGGCAGCAGAGTCATCCGAGCACAGAGACTTTGTAAAGAGACCCCAAACCTGAATGTGAACAGTCTTACAGAGCTTCAGGGGGCTTTTACCAACAACATTATGGAACAAAATATCTTATAACAAAGTAATAAATGAATTATGAGCAGCCCACAAAGGGGAAACACAAAATTCAAAGTTTTGCTCTTACTTTTCACGAGATTTAATAACGAAAGAGGGCTCTGGTAGTAGGCGATATGACCTTGAACCCGAGGAGGCCAAGGATCGTCGCAAATGTCAGCGATCGCTCCAAGCCGACCACAGAAACAGTTTTGTTTTTATTGCAATAGTGAACAGCAAGGACCATTATCCTGTCGACTTGGCGAACAGATGTTGTGGCCTCCACGGGGAGTCGGCACACCCCCCAAAAAAAAGTAAACCCGGGCATGAACCACAATAACTAACTATGAAGGTGTCACACACCGATATATGCGGGTTTAATCGACTTGATGTTTAGAAGGAGTTTAGTAGTCTAGTCATAGTGTAGAATTTCTCTAAAAATCTATATAAGGTTTAAAAAAAATTGTTATCCATTTATTATAAGATACGACAGCAGAAAATTGGCTATTAAGTAAAGTTCAACAGTTCTAGTACATATTGTACAACACGAAATGAGTTTTAAGATGAGTTAGGTCCAGCTAAAAGTAAGTATTATCTTATTCTCGTCTCATTGTTCTAAATCAGATGTTGAGAAAAATTTACAGGTAAGTAGATAATCCGAGGTAAGTAACGAAAGCTGAACTTTGTGACTAACTAAGAGGAAAACTTAGTTTGATAACATTCAGAACTAAGTTTGCCTAAACTGAGATTAGAGTTTACTTGGAATATTTCACACCCCCTTCTCATATTTAATAGGTGGGCTAAGTCCGTATGTCCGAACTTATGAAACATAAATTTTATACTTCTCACAAAACAGATTTACAGTGCTTCCCTTCAAGCCCATATTTAACGTACAAAAAAAGTAATGATAAATATTAAATCATCCTACTAGTTAACAGAACTCCAACGAAATATTTTTTCGATATTGTATTGTTTTTCTAACCTCCCTAGCTATTTGCAGCATGAGAGAAGTTATAAAACCTGCCAAAAATGAAATATTGTGATTTCACTTGAATCGAATGATTTTCAAATATTTTCCAAAAAAATTGTTTGCAAAAATCCAAATTTTTGACATACGTTTGGTCTGAAAAAAGGAAACTGTCCAAATAAAAAAAAAAGTCGGTGAATCACTGACAACGCACTTCCCCAGCATATAAATTACAGGGTTAGTCCAAATGAATTTCCACAATATTCTAGATAGTATAAAAAAAAAGGTACCTTGAAATGCAAACGCCAAATTGGCCTGGTTGAGTGAGGATGATAGTAACTTTGTTGGTGCACTTTTCATAGAAGAGAGGCTTCCGAGGGCTGGTACCTAATTGTAGCCCGGCTAAGTGTTGAGACAAGTATTGGCAGAGTGGGTGGTGAAAGGCTCCGTGGAGCCCTGGATGGAGAAGTGGCGATACGAGAGGTAGTCTGTCGTCATGGGCACCTCTCGTTTGGCCACTTCTCGCTGCTTCTTCAGCTTCAGGTAGGAGAGGACAGAGACGAGGATGATGAAGACAAGAAACCCCATGGCGGAACCAACGATCAGCCCCAGTCGTCTCGTGAGGAAAGAGGTTGTTGAGCCACGACTGCTAGGTTCCGCAGCTGCACCTTCCAGTGTTCTCACCTGCAAAAATTGAGGAAAAAAACGTGAATCTAGAAGAAGCTATAGTCACTTATATCGAAGTATTGAACTGATTCCAGATCTACTTTGTGAAAATTCATAATGAACAGGATAAAGGAATATACACACACTAAAGGAATATAAAAATGAAATTAATAAACTTAACAAAAACAACACTTTATTATGCTCAATGAACAAATAGAACTTAATCCGTCGCCGTTGTTAAACCTGAATATTTAATTTATAAATACATTTAAACCTTAAGTAAATATATCAATAGATTAAGATTATATTGTTAACTACTCAATTAAGTTTTGTTTTATATTTCTGTTGACTTGAATGTTGTAATGTCTCCATTTTGTACATTATTGTTTACATTTACTTTCTTGTCACATGTCTAATTTATGACCTTGTTTGTCCTGCCTTGTGTTAGTTCAGCAGTACTCTCTGTTGAGTTCACTTGATAATGCCGTAAGAGGTGAAACAATAGTCGTGTAATTTTGACAAGTAGTATTTGAAGTTTATATTCCTTATGGGAGTGTCACCACTGGGTGATTTCTCCCCTCATGACATTTTGACATTGCCATTACCTCTTTATCAGCACATTTGCTTGTTGTATTCATGTGTATACAGTTGTAAATAGCTATTTGTAAATAAAAAAAAAAAAAAAAAAAATTCCTTTAATGTGTGTATATTCCTTTATCCTGTTCACTTATATCGATATTTCTATGATCCTTCACCTCATTTTTTTTAACTTTTTTATAAACTGTCTGCTACCTTGGACTGAACTTAAACCGACGACTAACATGGAGCGCTCACATCAGACTAAAACTAACAGAAATAAAAAAAGAGAGAGACTTGTACATTTTTCTTCGTTAGATCGTTATTTCTAATTCCTTCTTAAGGTTTTTCACCTTTGGGATTTTCTTTCTCATTTTCCTTGTTTTTTTTTGGATGTAATCCTTTTTAAGAGATAAAAACCAAGCTACACTAATTAGGTATTTGGGGAGAAAAAAGCTAACTACTTCCATATATTTAATTAGCGAAGGTTCTTTAAAAATATATATATATATATATATATATATATATATATATATATATATATATTGTAGGCCAAAGGAAACAACGCTTCATTCTACTCATGGGATCACTGTCTTAGGAAAATATATATACACTTATATATAATTAGTAAGATAGGGTCTCAAAGATGGACACAATAAGTGGATTAGTAGCTATTGGGATGGAGGAGAACAACACTTTCCGTATGTTCCAAAAACATCGTTCTCTTCCTATTTACAACGAAACAAGCTCAATTTTCAATGATAAATGTGTTTAGAGAGATTATAACTTATAATTCTTTTGTGAGACCTTCCTTCTATCGACCAAAAAAAAAAAAAGTCTGCTACCAAAAACGTTCATTACGAAATTACGGATTGACGATTTATAAATATTTGAGATAAGATAAATAAGCATAGCGTCTAAAAATCGCCAAATAAAGAAAAAAAAAGCAGCGGCAATGTATTTCCCTCAGCGCGCATTGAAGTTATATAGTATAAAGGGCGACATGATATATAAGAGGATTTTCAATAACATCGACTTTAGTTACACTGTTAAGTTTCTTGATACTGTTAAGAGCCTTTACACAATACATAATTAATTACATGTTGATTCTCGGCGTTAATAAGGTACGTGAGACAAGGAACTTGACAAAGGTACCTTGTTTCACCTACTACCAATTTTAATGAAGATCTTGAGTATGTATCAGTGTTGGACCACAGCCTACTCTAAAATTAAATAAGAAGATTTAATATCATAAGATAAGGTCGTATAATAAACTATAATTAATTACCAAATATTTGAAATCTGTTAATCCATTAGAAATACTGTACACTAAAACATTTTTGTGCTTTGGCGACTACTATTATACAAATTCTTCCATTTCAAAGTTCTGATAATATATTATATATTATTTGTATAATAAATTAATATAATTATTATATAATTATAATATCATTTGTGTCTTTTACTTCATCAGCTATACGAAGTATAAGGGAAATTATGTAATCGGTGAAAAATTCTGGAAGTTGTGATGAGAAGTTCTTCTTCCTCGTCCGGAGTGTAGCGGTAGAAAGTTGTTGTAGAGGTTAGGTTAGGTTTTACGACTCATGCCCGGGCTTTTAACTACGAGGTCATATCGCCTACTACCAGAGCGCTCTTTCGTCACTGGTGGACATGAGCCCAACTCTACTGTGGGAGTCCTAAATGTTGCCTACCCTAAATTTTTATTCACCTAGGGTAGGGGTCTTTAACGAGTACCTGACTTCGTACAGGCTGGGGGACCATCGCTTAACGTCCCATCCGAAGGACGGCGTGCTCAAGTTACCTCCCAGATAAAATAAACGTAGGGCCTCGGTCGGGTTTCGACTCCACGATCTTGAGTTCAGAAAACAAGCACGCTACCGGCGCCCCCTAGTTGTAATGAATGTATCGACATAAAATTAAATATTTAAAATTAAACCCCAATAAGGAAATAATCTGTCAAATTTCAGCGATATCGGCTAAAAGGAAGGGAGGTTCAGGGGAGGGGGCTCAATTCAAAACCTCTAGTAAATGCCGATGTAATGAATTCATCGACACAAAAATTAGTTTGAGGATTTATAAGCTGTTAAATTTGTTCTGGTGAAGTACAATGTCCGTGATTCACCGACGACCTATTATATTTAGATGTTATTCTTATCACATATTTGTTATTATTATTATTATTATGTTTTTATTACGATACTTTGCATATTTTTACTATTTTACTCACTAATTCTTGTTATTCTTTATGGAATATAAGAATATAACTATAATAATATGTATTTTGTTAAAAACCTTTGGTATAATAATAATAAAAGTTTAGCTGTCTACTATACTCTGAAAAAATCCTAGTTGTAAACCTTATTTCTCCAAAACTAGATTAGAATATTTTCTCTTGTTCTCTGGAACAACGCTGTGTTTGAAAATTAATTTCTCCTTTCTGTACAACGAACTGTAAACCAAAGAGTTATTTTTAAAGGCTTTGTGGCTGTGAACATAATGTGTATTACATCAAAAAAGATTCTCTCATCTTAGGCGTAGATAAATGTAATTAAGTATACAGGGATATATGACATTTCATTTCGAAACACTCATTACATCGGCAGTTAATGGGATGGAGTTGAGCCTCACCTATGATCTCCCCCCCCCCCCCCCCCCACCAGCTCCCCCCTTCTGCTGATTGTGTTAAAAATGAATATATATCGTCCTTATAAGCTTTTTTCACATATGAAATTCCGTGTCAATACATTCAATACAACGGCAGTTGTGTTGAGCCTCCCTCCTTCCCTATGGTCGATTTGGCTGATAATAATAATAAATTTATTTCCGTTAAACCAATACATGGTAATAGGATACGTCAAAAGAATTTATACATTAAGATAGCTTATAAATTAGATTTATAACTACTTGAGTCTAGCACACGTATCGCACCCTTGCTTCAAAAGTGCCACAACTCAAAAACTCACTTTTTCAGGAAATGCAAAAAACAGCTTCCAGCTGGGTTAGGTGAATTTTAGTTGATCTAGTGACGTCACCAAGCAAAACTATGCGTATAATTTACGATAGATTGTGGTCTTACAGATTTTCAAAGTTTTCAACTATAAATCTCGTTTTTTTGAGTTGTGGCCCTTTTGTTGCCTAACAAAGACTAATGAGTGCAAACATAAAAAACTACACAACTGCTACCTAGCGGCTGAATTTTCAGTGCATTATCTGGCGCTTTAGGTGATTGGTATAAACTTAAAAACCAAGTCGAATAGCAGTCTTAACTAAAAAACCCGAATTTTTGAGTTGTGGCAGTTTTGAAGGAATGGTGCGGTATGATTAATTGTAATAACAAAACTATTAAAAAAAGTAAAATTAAATTAATAAAAACTGAACAAATAAATACTTAAAAGTATATGAGTATATAAAAAAAATAATACATAGGTACATTTATAATAAGTAGATACATTTTTCAATTTAATAAAAATGAAGGTAACTATTTTTCAAAAAACTCTTCGAAAGTGTCTTCGGAAGTGACGTTCTTGCTCCCATCATCAGGTCCCAATGTGCGAAATATAGAGAAACAAATATAAATATAAAATGCTGTATGTATGTGTGTGACCGTGAACACGATAACTCCCGATAGAATGAAGGTATCGTCACGAACTTTGATGTGTGTATCCAGAACCCCCTAAGCATGACACCTATTGATCTCAATAATATAATAACAATAAAGAATCGTGTTTCATATCCAAAAATATTATTTGATACAAAGCTTTCATTTTTATTTTTTGGACAGAGTTCCTCCACACCTTAAAGGTCAGTCCAATGTACGTTATTGTTTTATTTATTCATTTATAACTTTTTATTTATTTAGACTTTTTCCATGCATTTATAATTAATTAATATATATTATATATTCATTAATATATATTATATATTCATTAATTATAAATGCATGGAAAAAGTCTAAATAAATAAAAAGTTATAAATGAATAAATAAAACAATAACGTACATTGGACTGACCTTTAAGGTGTGGAGGAACTCTGTCCAAAAAATAAAAATGCAAGCTTTGTATCAAATAATATTTTTGGATATGAAACACGATTCTTTATTGTTATTATATTATTGAGATCAATAGGTGTCATGCTTAGGGGGTTCTGGATACACACATCAAAGTTCGTGACGATACCTTCATTCTATTGGGAGTTATCGTGTTCACGGTCACACACATACATACAGCATTTTTTTTTTTTTAATTTTTGGAATCAGGAGGTCGGAAAACATGAAATTCCGTTGAAAACTCCGCATCGAATTTTTGACCGATTACATAACTTCCTTTATACTTCGTATAGCTGAGGAGCTAAAATGACAGTAAGGACTTTTCTCCAGTAAGCACGGTGGTTGGTGAGAATGATTGATGGAGGAAAAAAGGCTTGCTTCCAGCCAATGAGAACTCCTTTCTTAACCTCCAGACCTATAATGCCTCCCTTTTCCTCCTAGCCGATGAGAACGTCTCTCTCTCTTCTTTTCTTTCTTCTGGCCAATGTTATCGGCTCTTTTTTTTTTTTTTTATTCAGCCAATGAGAAGGCCTCAACTCTCTCTTTACTTCAACCCACAATTGCTAACTGCCTCTGAGCATACAGCTCAAATTATCTACAATTTCTGAGAAATAGCCGTTTCAATGTTTATTTTCTTAATATAATTACATAAAAAATACATTTAGTATTATAACAATAGCAGGTTACCCGGCGTTGCTCGAGACAAAATTTTTGTTATATTACGTGAAACTTTCCTATGGGAATTAATTTTTTCATTGTTTGAGGCACTGTAACTTTTGCCGTGTTGATCCTACCTCAAATATGAGGACATATTAGCGATTGGAAAATTCATAAGGAACATTTTTGGTGGAAATTAAGTTTTCAATAAGACATAACAGTTTGCGGGTAAATCAAGCAATCATCTAAAAATATGTGTTTCAAAAGTACATTTCAGATTTTGAAGCGGGTTTTGAATAAAGGTATAACACAAGCGGTATTTCGTAAAATGTTTTTAGGCCCTGAATTTTGGCCTCGTTCAATTTTGGCCAAAGTCCAATCAGATCTAAGTTAGCACATGTGACTTCACTTTGAAATGTACTCAAGGGGTCCTTGAAACGTGAAAGTGAACTTACCTCGGTGCATCGAGAGGTCTGGGTGTCGGTGAGATGGGACAGAGAGGGCAGACCACTCACATTGTCCGTCACGATGGCCTGCCATTGGCCCAGTCCCAGGACACAGACGAGGTACCTTGTGGCTGGCGAAAGTCGCTCAAGCTTCACCGACCGAGCAGTCCGCTCCAACAACTTGCCTTGCACCTGAGACTGAAACAGAGAGTCCATCATTTCTATAATAGTATGGTCACTTTATTTACCAGATGGGTAGAATAGAGCTAAGAAGAGAAAACGGATTGGTAAAGTGGGGGGAAGATGCGCAGTAGCCGAGGTTACCCCCACCATACCTTGTCTCTCTCATTACAGAATGAATGTATCGACGTGAAATTTTATTTTAATACTAGAAGTAATACCCGGCGTTGCCCGGGGAACTTTGACTTTTCTCCTAATATCTCTCATTCGAATCCTATTCAATTCTTCGACAGTACATTCATGATGTTATAATTTTTAATTATACTAAACTAAAGATTCTAGCAATGTAGGCCATTGATATTTATTTTTTCTTTGACTATTTTACTTTCTTTTACCTTTAGTAGTGCAACAATTTCAGATCGGGTTTTCAACGGAATTTCACGTTTTTTGGTACCGTGGATACGTTTTGAACATTTGCGTGATGTTTGTGTATGTGACTGGAGGTTTGTGAGTTCTCTAACTCGAAAACAATAGCAATGAACCTGAAATTTGATATGAAGATGTTATATGCGCTAACTTAGGTCCGATTAGATTTTGGCTGAAATCAGACGAAAATTAAGACCACTTTCCTCCGGGGCCAAACTTCAGTTTACAAAACACCGCTTATATTTATGACCTAATCAAACATCTCTTCAAATAAAAGTTGTAGAGAAAGAATAAAAAGCACCTTTTATATACAATACAATTGAGGGCGCCGGTAGCTCAGTGGTATGCATGCTTGACTTCTGAGCTCAAGAACGTGGGTTCATAACCCGACCGAGGCCCTTAGTTTATTTTATCTGGGAAGTAAAATAACTTAAGCATGCCGTCCTTCGTATGGGACATTAAGTGATGGTCCCGAGCATGTACGATGTCAGCTACTCGTTAAAGACTCCTACCCTAAGTGAATAAAAATTAAGGATAGGCAAAATTTAGGACTCCTACAGTAGAGTCGGGCTCATGTCCACCAGAGTGACGAAAGAGCGCTCTAGAAGTAGGCGATATGACCTCGTAGTTAAAGCCCGGGCATAACCTACAATAGAATTTTTCCCAGATCGCTCCGTTTCCGAGATTCATGCTAATCACTATCCTGAAATGTCGTTCCGCGTAAGGGCGAAAGGCGGACAAGGGATATTGTCTTTCGTTAACAAGAGAGAGAACAGACGAACTTCTTAGTGTCTCTCACAGTCTGCCATGAGTTTTACCTAATCAAGCAACACAGAACCTCTTCTGTCTTTGATAAAACATAGGCTTGCTTAAAATTTAAGTTGCCATGTTTCAAAGTTAAAAGGAATTCTTAATAGAATTTTACCATAGGGCTCGACTATGTAAATCGGAAGTTTCAAAACTTTCCTTCCATTAATCTCTCTTTGTGAATAGCCAAGCCACTACCTCTTTATTGATATCCTAAAGAGGTCGCATTATTCATTTAAATAATATTTATTTTAATAATTTGTTCCTCCATGAAATATGTGCAGAATATAAAAGTGTAAATTTAAATGACTTTTGAAGTTTCTTAAATTTTTATTTTCTTATACTTAATTGTATAAGGAAGTATTGTATTTGTGCAAAAGAGGTTTCAACGGATTTTCACGTTCCAAGGTCTTCTGTATATGTTTCGATCAATCTCGAGATGATGTCGGTCTGTGTGTGTGTATGTGATTGGAAAGTTGTGAGCTCTCTACACCAAAAAAGCAGCTTGGAACTTAAAATTTGGAATGTACAATATTATGTCTGATTAGATTTTGACTGAAATCAGACGAAAGTTAAGACCACTTTCCTCTGAGACCAAACTACATTTTGAAAAATACCACTTATGTTAATGACCTATTCAAAATTCTTTTCAAGTAATAGTTGTAGAGAATACTCAAGTAAATAATTTTTATGCAGTACAATTTTTCACAGGTTGTCCAGTTTTCGAGATACATGCCAAAACCATCTAAAAATTTAGTTTTGAAACACATATTTTTAGATGTTTCCTTGATTTACCCGAAAACGGTTAGTCCTACTGAAAAATTTATTCTTACCAATATTGTTCCTTAAAAAATTTACAATAGCTAATAGGGCTTTAAATTTGAGATAAGATCAAAAGGACAAAAGTTATAGCGCCCCGAAAAATGTAAACTAAATGTCTATAAGGAAGTATATTTGAGTAACAAGACTTTACACCCCGACTTGAACATCACACCCATAGACACAACCATTAAACATTTATACCAACGTTTCTACACCAAAATTTACTTACACACCAATCCGGAAATTCGCAAAATCTTAAGTACAAATTTACCCCACAATCCCCCAAGAAGATTAAAGACAGTTTGGCATAGAGATCTGTTATGAAGTGATGTCATGAGGGTTCACCGCTGGCTGTTTTTCCTCTCTCAAGCCTTTCATGTCATATTTATTTTTATTATTTTTGTATAGTACCTACATGTCAGCCCAGCCGCTGGTTGTGCATTTTTTTACATAGTTGTGGCTTAAAATAAATAAACACATAAATAAGTAATTTTTAAATCGTAACTCATAGCAACGAAGTTTAAAATATGATTTATGTATTGGAATGGTAGATATATACTAAAATATGTGCCCATTACAGGACTTTCTTCTACTAACCATGCTTAGAGATCACTCTCTCCCCCTCCCTCTTCAAAAAAAATATATTATATTATACTGGCATTACAGGGTATAAGAATGTCTATTCTCAAGATTACGCTGTTTAAAGGAGGCAAAATTAAATGATTTTTAGAAGAAGGGGAGGGGGAGTGACAGTAAGCGTTGTTGGTATAAGAAAGTCATGTAATGGTCACAACAATGAAAAAAAGGCTGTCTGTCTATCTGTCTGTGTCTGTGTGTGTCTGTGAATAAATAACTACTGATAGAATATATTATAAATTTCAACACGAAATTTTATATGTGAATCCAGAACCTTCTAACGACTAACACTATCGATTTTCAGCCAAATCGACCAAAGGGAAGGAGTGGATTAGAGAGGAAATTTAGCACAAAAACTCTAATAACTGCTGTTGCAATGAAGGTATTGACACGAAATTTTATATGTGAATCCAGAACCTTTTAACGACTAACACTATCGATTTTCAGCCAAATCGATCAAAGGGAAGGAGTGGATTAGAGAGGAAACTTAGCACAAAAACTCTAATAACTGCTGTTGAAATGAAGGTATTGACACGAAATTTTATATCTGAATCCAGAACCTTGTAACGACTAACACTATCGATTTTCAGCCAAATCGACCAAAGGGAAGGAGTGGATTAGAGAGGAAACTTAGCACAAAAACTCTAATAACTGCTGTTGCAATGAAGGTATTGACACGAAATTTTATATGTGAATCCAGAACCTTCTAACGACTAACACTATCGATTTTCAGCCAAATCCATCAAAGGGAAGGAGTGGATTAGAGAGGAAACTTAGCACAAAAACTCTAATAACTGCTGTTGCAATGAAGGTATCAACACGAAATTTTTTATGTGAATCCAGAACCTTCTAAAGACTAACACTATCGATTTTCAGCCAAATCGGCCAAAGGGAAGGAGTGACACGAAATTTAGTTTGAGGATTGAGAAGCCATTTTGTAAGTCAAATATTGAGTTTTAGCTCTAACGGTGAGTCACTCTAACAGTTGGATCTGAAGAAATATGTGCTCTTAGTGTTGGGCATGAATAGGCATATGCATTGTCTGCGTAATTCCAAATTTGAAGTGCACTTTCCCAGACTGATTTACGGCACCATGGTGTGAGTGGCTTGGCAGCATGTACTCCTGGCCACTTCACACTCAAGTTGAGCCCCTCTAGTGGGCCATTACTCACAGAGAGTCATATCACACTCGATCTACTATTATTGTTAACGATGTAAATGATAATGAGTGACACAGCTATGATATAGGTCTGTTAGAGATGAAATGTACACATTTAGTGCAATTTTCATAAAGAATTCCTTGAACCTACTCGTTTCAGACTTCAGAAACCACTAAGAATAATAAATAATATTAATCAAAGAACAAAAAGCTGCAGGACATGACTTTTGTCCCTACTGCAGTATTTTCTTGTTTGACGCCACCTGTTTCCAAAAATGAAAAAAAACAAAAAAAAAAAAAATTCGTTATCTCTTTATAAACATGGGTTACCATATCAGGAATTTTTTTCGGTAGTTCTCCCGATTGAGTGAATGTATCGATACGAAATTTTAAATGTGTATCCAAATGTATTCGCTATTTATTTCAGCCGAATCGGCCAAGAGGAAACACAAGAATTAGGGGGGCTAACATAAAAAATCTAATAAATGCTGATGTAGTAAATGTATCGATATGAAAATTCAAATTCAAAACTCTATAAGAACGACACCTTTTAATTTTCCGCGAAAACGAAGGGGGGGGGGGGGGGGGACAGAGGAAGGGGCTCATCTCAAAAAGCCTAGTAACTGCCGATGTGGTGCTATATGAAGTGTAGCGGAAGTTACACAATCGGTTATAAATTCCATGCTGACTTTTCATGGAATTTTATTTTTTCCTAACACCTGATTCTAACAATTAAAAAAAAAAAATCTGTATATCTGTGAACAAGATAACTCACGATAGAATGAACGTATCGATACGACATTTTATATGTGTATCTAGAACCCCCATGACGACACCTGTCGATATTCAGCCAAATCACTCAAAAGGGAGGAGGGGGGGATTAAGGGGGCATAACACAAGCACTAAATTACTGCCGTCGTAATGAATGTATTGGTAGAAAATTTCATTTGTGAATTCAAAAACTTCTTAAGGAAGTCACCTTTTAATTTTGAGCTAAATCGGCAGAGAGGAAGGCGGGGATAAAGGATAAGGGTAAATGCATCGACAAAAATTTAGTATGAGGATTTTGAAGTCCCTATGTAATGCAACTATTAAATTTGGGAGAGAGAGGAAAAATCTAGTTGATTAATTTGTACTGAGGATGTACACTGCCTGTGATTTACCGGCACTCATAGTTCTAGGCGTTGAAGGATCTGCAAGACGGAGGCAAACATTTTTACTGAATTACACTGAATTACTGCCCCCTCTTTCAGCTACAAAGAAGTACTAAAAAATTTAAAATAAAGCCATTACCTGCCTTGTTTATATGTGAAACGTTAATGCTCATTAACGAAAAAAAAATAAATATTTTTCCACTGAACAATATTAGTCATGATTATGCTGCCAGGAAGAAAGAAGTTTTTAATAACTCATCATTGTTCCTCTCTTTTTGAAAGGAAATTAATATCATTATTATTATATAATGGCAATTAATATTATTATTATCCTTATATAACGAAAATTAATATCATTATTATTATATAACAACAATTAATATCATTATTATTATATAACAACAATTAATAGCATTATTATTATATAACAACAATTAATATCATTAATATTATTACCCCTACTGGCCTCACCGCTAAGCTGTTTCTCAGCATCTTATGAACGAAGAATGGTCTAAGGTACTCACAGAAAGAGCCTCTGGAAGCCCGAGAGGATGATAAGCAACCCTGTAGCCATGAAGACCTGTGTGGTTCCTCGACTGCCAAGAGACGACCACTGAGTAGGGCTGAATGTCTTGGATGGCCAGTTTGAGAACGAGCGGGGCCGAACAGAAGCGAGGAGGCTCCAGTTCAAGAAAGAGAAGACCCCGCAGTTCAGGAGGATGCTCGCAGCGGAGTCCGCCCACTCCGACCTTCTGATGGTCTCGTAGCCACTCCCACAGCTCCTGCTGTTCGCAGCCACAGTGCAACGGGTTGTCTGAAAATAATGCATATCAGTAAGAGGGAATTAGAGAGGCAGCTCCAGCATTCAGCTAAAACTCAGTATCTCACTTACATAATGGCTTCTGAATTCTCATACTAAATTTTGTGTCGATAAATCGATTATATCAGCTGTTATTGGGATTTTTGAGTTGAGCCCTTCCTAATTCCCCCTCCCTTTCGGCTAATTCCACTTAAAAATTACTATGTATCATCCTTGTAGGGTTTTTAATTTACATACGAAATTTCCTGTTAATACATCCATTACAACGGCAGTTATTGGATTTTTTGTGTTAGATTTCCTATTCCCTTGGGCGGATTTGGCTGAAAATTAATAGCTGTAGTCCTTAAATTGGTACAATCATTCTGTCGGAAGTTATCGTGTTCACAGAAACACCCACAAAGGAGGTCGGAAAACATGATATTTCTTTGAAAACTTCGTATCGAATTCTTCCGCGATTAGATAACTTCGAATAACTTGGAAAGTAAACCGGGACAAACGGATGCAGAGGCAAATTATGGGACAGATTCCGTAAAACGAGAAGTATGGTCTAATCCTTCGGATATGAGTAAAAAACTGCCGATGGGGGAAGCACCAAATAAGACGTCAATACAGGCAACCATAGGACATTACGCATTACAGAAGTGCGACTGCACGAGGCGGGAAACAAATATCGAACCAAACTAAATCATATTGTATCTCTGAAAAATACAAATATATATTCAAAATTAAATCAAAATATTTGTGAAATAATTGTATTGAGTGTTTTTTTTACTACTTTTGAATTAAACTTTGGTAAGTAATCAAGTTTTTTTTTTGTTAAACCTTTATGCTGTGAACTGAACCAAAATGTAATTAACAATCATGTAAAACAAATTTAATTAACACTATGGCCCAAATTAAGAAGGAGAGGCAAACATTTTTTATCCTCCAAGCTATACCAAGTATAGGAGCAGAAATTCGATGAGTTTCATCTTTTTCCAAAAATTAAAAAAACATTTGTTGTCTGTATGTCTGTGAACACGGTAACTCCCGATAGAATGAATGTATCGACACGAAATTTTATATGTATGTTCAGAATCCTCCAAGAACAAAACATCGATTTTCAGTCAAATTGGCTAAAGGGAAGGGGGAGGCTTAACCCAAAAACTCTTTGCCAATGTAATGAATTTATCGACAAGAAATTTCATATTTAAACTGAAATCCTCATAAGGACGACACTTATTAATCTGCAGCGAAATTGGGCAAAGGGAAGAAGGGGTCAAAAAAGGTTGGCACAACTAAAAAAACCTAATAACTGTCAAAACTGCCTATGTAACCATCGATTTTTAGACCAAACGATCGATTGGTTTTGGAAGGAGATCAAAATAATTTCATCTATGGTTCTTAAAAAAAAAACATTGTCTAGGGCAGTGGTCGGCCAACTCATTAGTCAACAGAGCCAAATAACAACAGTACAACCATTGAAATTTCTTTTGAGAGACAAATTTCTTTAACTTAAACTACAGACTTCAACTCCAAACTCTTCTTCTTCAAGAGCAAGGATAGCCCGAACTGTTCATGTGGCGGAATCGAGACAGCAGAACATGTGGTCCTCGATTGTCCGCTGTACTACAGGTCTAGGGTGGAGTTGATCCGCGCGACAGGATCGTATCTGGGATTGACCCTGCCGGAGTTGATGAAGGAGTCGAACTACCCGGCGTTCGGCCGGTTTGTCACCTCCTGACGGGAACAGAAGAAGGGCCTTTGTGACACGGCGCCCATGATGTAGTAGCAGTCCCACTCCACCGATCCCGAGCATTCTCGGCTCTGGGAGCACCAGTCTGTCCCGCAAGAGACCAGGGGCTGTCGCCCCCAGACACCCATAGCAACCTGTATATATAGTAAATAAAACCCTTTATTATTATGTTACCTCTTTCCCCGACGATATCGGGCCGGGTAATTTGCCGGAGCACCCGCAAAAAAAAAAAAAAAAAAAAAAAAAAATATAGGTAGGTACATTGTTATTAACATAATCAGGGTACTCCTAAGCTGGCCTTTGCTAAAAACGTCCTCAATCTGATTGAGGTACGTTCGCTGAGGTCGACCCCGTCCAACTCTGCCATCCACACTCGTCTTGTATACTTATTTCGTCTATCTCCTTTCGTTCATCCTCTCTGTATGTCCACACCATCTCAACATACCTTTCTCAATCCTCGACACTACATCTTCTTTCACTATGCAACGCTCCCTAAAATTAACTTAATAAACTTTACTTAAAGTTTTAAGTCTTATTTAAACTATAATATGATATCATACTTAATAACGATATTATTTATTGATAAAATTAAATTGTAAGGTAACCATAAAATCATGACAATGACTGACAAACACTAATATGAACAAAAAATAAGAAAACCAGTCATCACGAAGTTTCAATCGCACTGTACGTGAGCCCCCCCGCGGTATTTTGTGGAAGAGCCACACTCAAGGGGCCAAAGAGCCGACCACTGGTCTAGGGAGTCAAATGTTCGTTGTATTTCATGAAATGTTTACTGGAAAGTCCAAACAGTTTTCCAGTTCAATTCATTTGGGTGAAATTACAGTTGTAAGCACATGCAAGTGTTTAAGTAATCACTTGATGACTTTCAGTTCCACCATAGCGAACATATATATTAATTGCTACACATGTTCACATTATGAAAATTAATTATCCATAAGACTTCACGGATACAAGGCAAATATTTATCATAGTCTAGAGGAGTAGTGTATTAAGTTAATATTAAAGTTACCATGAAGGTAGGGCAAAACAAGACTTGAAGGCTTTTAGTAAATTAAAGATCTTCGTGTTGAACTATGGAAGAGGCGGATCCAGCGTCAACCAACCGAATTTTAGTTTACTACAGCCGGATAATGAGAAGTAAAGAGGTGTCAAACTTCAATATCACCCTACCTCCCTCCCTATCTAGGACAAACAGCCGGATAATGAGAAGTAAAGAGGTGTCAAACTTCAATATCACCCTACCTCCCTCCCTATCTAGGACAAACAGCCGGATAATGAGCAGTAAAGAGGTGTCAAACTTCAATATCACCCTACCTCTAGGACAAACAGCCGGATAATGAGAAGTAAAGAGGTGTCACACTTCAATATCACCCTACCTCTAGGACAAACAGCCGGATAATGAGAAGTAAAGAGGTGTCAAACTTCAATATCACCCTACCTCCCTCCCTATCTAGGACAAACAGCCGGATAATGAGAAGTAAAGAGGTGTCAAACTTCAATATCACCCTACCTCCCTCCCTATCTAGGACAAACAGCCGGATAATGAGAAGTAAAGAGGTGTCAAACTTCAATATCACCCTACCTCTAGGACAAACAGCCGGATAATGAGAAGTAAAGAGGTGTCACACTTCAATATCACCCTACCTCTAGGACAAACAGCCGGATAATGAGAAGTAAAGAGGTGTCAAACTTCAATATCACCCTACCTCCCTCCCTATTTAAACAATAAATATAATACAAAACAAATGTATATATTTCCACGTTAAATGAGCACAAACTTTTATGCATTTTTTTTTTTATTTACAAATTATCATTACTTCCCCAAACTGTAATGTAAATCAAACGAATGAGATAAATATTAACTTCTAAAACCAATAAATCAATAGTAAACTGAATTTGAAAAGTAGAAATAGTATAAAACATTTTTGAAAGTGTAAAATACCACAAAAGCAATTCAACATAACCTATAAAAAAAAGGCTCATCAGAGAACATGTTTCAACACTGATTAGGATTCAACCTCACACCTGTTAGAATCACAGCTCCTCAAGACTAATAACGCTATAATCTCACTTATATCCGGATAATCGACGTTCCGAATGGGGAAGTTATCTTTCAATTCCATTTTTATCTTTCTTTTTTCATCTCGACGCTATAAGCTTCTTTATTGGATTTGTTATGAAGGTGAAGAAGATTTAAACGACTGGATTTTACAACATCTAATTTGAAACAACGCCAACATACAGGAAACACATAAATAAATAAAATAAACAACTTTTTTTAAAATTGTCTATTCCACAAAAAAAAAAATATTCCGTGAAACACCGGCTATGTACTTCCCCAGCAGGAATTAATCAATTACGTTTTCGCTCTCCTTCCAAAGCCAATAAACCGTTTGGGCTAAAACTCAATATTTGATATGTATAGTGGCTTCGATTTCGCGGAAAATTAATAGTTATCGCCCTTATATGGCTTTATATTTACATATGAAATTTCGTGTCGATACATTCATTACAAAAGCAGTTATTTAAGTTTTTTTTGTGTTAAGCCTCCCCATAGCCCTTTTTCCCTTTGGTCGATCTGGTTGAACAACAATAAGTATCGGGAGGGTTTTGAATACAGATATAAAATTTCTTGTCGATACATTCCTTCTATCGGTAGATATCGTGTTCTCAAAGACACACACTCACACACAACTAGACAGAATTTTTTATTAAGAAAACATGAAATTCCATTGAAAACTCGACATCGAATTTAAGACCGATTACATAGCTTCCCCTATACTTCGTATAGCTGGGGATCTCATTACACTCTGATGAATAAGAAAATGCGAACGAATATACATGTGTAAATATTTTAGCTCCCACTTAGCCTCCTCCTTCCCCGAAAATGTCGGAAATGTATAGGGTAGTCAGGAAACTCTAAAAAAAATTGTGGAGGGGGTAAGTGTTTTGTCCATAGCACGATTGTGACTGCCTCTAGCTCTGACAGCGTCTTTCGTTGTCGTGTTACGTTACTGATATCACTCTAGGTTAGCTATTCTAGCTTCTGTAATGAAAATTCAATCTGAATTATTGTCAAAAGAAGTAATTCGTAACATAATTTAATATTTTCAAAATTATACTTAATTTACACGACTATTATAAGTATTGCCAAAAAATTAATTATAAAAAATGAATTATAAATGGTTAAATACTCGATTTGGAGACATATTCATATTTAACAGAACACAAAATTAGACATGATATTATTAGATTTTAGATAAGTGGAATATACAGCGTGTATTAACGCAAGTTATTTAAGTTAATTAATATGTATATGTGTTAATTATATATATATATATATATATATATATATATTGTAGCATGTCTACCCTATAGATAATGCTCAGAACTGGCGATGTCTACGAGAGGATCGCGATCGCTAGGAGCAAAGTATGGGTTGTGTGGTCTTGAATAAACGAGAATTGCATTTGGAAGAGAATGCTCGGAACCAATGATGCCTGCGAGAGAATCGCGATCGCTGGGAGCGGAAAATAAAGAATAATAGAGACACAATGGAAAGGAAGCCAAGATAATTGTCTACATCCGGTGTATAAGGAATAAGCAGTAAAGGTTTTTTTTCTTACTCCAGGTTTTCACACAACTAGAGGCAGATGTTAATTGGTAATATGCGATTGGCTGGAAATAAAATGGGCGGAGTCCGACGACGAATCAAGTCTCGAGAACTGTCCCCTACCACGGTCGGATATCGGAAGCCACTCCCCGTTTTACTCATTCTTCGTTCATATCTTGGTGGATCACCACGTTCCTCTCTTAGTAAAGCCTAGTTTCAGTATGTGAAAGTACTTTCTTCGCTCATGTCTTGGCTGGTCACCACGTTCTTTTTATATTGTACAGTTGAGTTTAAATATGTGAATTAACTTTCGTCGCTCATGTCTTGGCTGGTCACCACGTTCTTTTTATATTGTACAGTTGAGTTTAAATATGTGAATTAACTTTCTTCGCTCATATCTTGGTGGATCACCACGTTCCTCTCTTTGTAAAGCCTAGTTTCAGTATGTGAAAGTACTTTCTTTGCTCATGTCTTGGTGGATCACCACGTATCTTTTCTATAAGTAAAGTTTAGTTTGAATATGTGAATTAGTCGTAGAGACACACTTTGATTTTGGACGGTGCAAAGTCAGTGGGGGTGTAACTTCTGGTGTGCCCTCGAAACTACGCAGATCTTCAGGGACTATGTGAATAGACGATTTCTACGGGAAGTCCAGAAAGGGTGATCACGCCGTCATTCGCCATGGATATCGTATCGAGGTACCTCGTAATTAAGTTATAATTCAGTCCTTCAGACACACGGCCAAATTATATATATATTCAATTGTTGTTTTGTAAATATGTTCTCATTAAAATAAATATGTTAAAGTTATAGGTTTGATTCATTTCATTCCCCCCCACTCATGCTTCTTCTGGTTGACAACAGTAATTAATTATTGTTAATTACTGATGTCAACTAACCGTTAGGATCTTGTAACCGTTCTTCCCGTGGGAGTGCTTTCAGCTATTCAGGCATTGTTTAATTAAAGTCGCGATTTAAATAATTTTCAAATTTAATAATTTTTCGATCTCAATTTTATTTATTTTATTAATTACGTGATTTGCACTCACACAGGGAGGGAGATTGGTTATAATTGGCGCCCGAACAGGGACTTGATTTGTTTATTAATTATGCCAATTAGTATAATTAATGAACCCCACTAATCGGTCCCTTATTAATTAATTAATTTTTTTAATTAAAAAAAAAAAAAAAAAATTTTTTTTTTTGCTTTTTAACGTAGATTCCAGCCTATTAGGCCACAATGTTATATTTTCACTTAAAGTCGGTATTTAGAATCAAAACAGAAGAAGGATGGGTGAGGGTAGGGACAATGAATGACATCATTTATTGAAATAATTTTATTTTTTTGTTTTTGATTTTTTTTTTTATGTAGATTTAGTAGGCATTTATTTTACATATTATAACTATTGTTGTATTGTGATGCCATCTGACAGGTCACCATAGAAATTAGGTTAGCACCAGACCTCCCGTATAATTCATTTAATTGTTTTGATATATATTTCTTATCAGAATGGAAGGGAAAGGGAAGTCGGACTTAGAGCCGATACAGACACGGTCTAGGAAAACTATCCGTACGCCCCCGGAGTCCCCGGTAGAAAATCCTAAATTTGACCTAGAGGCGATGTTTAAGGCCATGCAGGAACAGATGGGAAACTTGGGAAAGGATTTAAAAGCGGACATGCAGGAACAGATTTCGGGACTAGGACAACAGGGAAAGGCCATGCAGGAACAGATAGGACAGCAGACTTCGGAGATAAAGGAACAAATTTCGGCAATGGCAAATAATATCGAATCCATTAATCGCGATATGGGCACTCTACGATCTGAGTCCGGAGAATTGAGAACTAGACAGGATAATTTAGAAGGGAAATATGACAAACATGTTTCTGAAGTTAGGGACATGGTAGATGTCTGTCATCATGAAATGACAGGTAGGATCATGTCAGAAACACAACGTTTAGATAAGGAGGTCGAGGAAATAAATTCGAACCAAAATCTTTTTCGTACCGATTGTGAGAAGAGATTCGCCAATATCTCGAAGAGAATAGATACTGTTTCGGGTCAAAATCAGGTCTCAACCCCAAAACATAATGACCAAGTGACGTTCCCCATCCCTGAAGAACATAAGGATTGGTATACAGGTCAGACCTTTGCTCGCGAACAACCTAGTAACGTCACTTTCCAAAATACGTATATAAAAAATTACGAACGTAACAAGGTAACGTTCCGTAACAATGTGTTGGATTTACCCAACCATTTCATATCAAATTTAGAAATTGCATATAGTCACATTGGAGAATTTTATAATCTGAACGAATTTATAAAGTCACATTTAAAGGGCGAGGGTCTGGATTGGTTCCTTGTAAAGTCAGGAAGTATCCGCTCTTTTGATGAATTCGTCAATGCGTTCAAAGATAGGTTCTGCGGGGAGAAATATGACGTTATAGTCCGTAGGGAACTTGATACCCAAGGCTATGCCGATCATATGGATAAAACACCCAGCGAACATTTTTCAAAATTAGTGTCACGACTCCAGGATAGTACATATAAAATTCCGGAAGGCTACGTATGTGAACTATTAAGCAAACATTATGGAGAGACGGTCGAAAATTCAGTTAGGATCCAGGGAATAATCTCTATTGAGAGACTACATGAGCAAATAATTAGGATAGGTACTAACATAATTAGACGTGATTGTAAATTAAAGGATAGTTCTTGGAAAGGCGGGGAAAGACAGTACCGACCAGATAGTCTTCCGAAAAACAATAACTTTCCCAAACAAGACCTACCTCGTTACAATTCTGGGAATGCACGGGGAACCTCTCACTACAATCAAGAGAGAGGGAATCAATTTAGCCGAGGCCCTTCCCGCGAGTCAAATCCAAATTACGATCGGCCACGTAATTACTATGACTCAAATCAGAATTATAATCGACCACCTAATTATAGGGATAACCAGTCGAAACCTAATGTAAGAAACATGGAGGTAGTGACAGACAACAATGTCAATACAGACATGAAAGAAATAAAGCAATCCCTTGGAGAGTTGGCTAACAACCTGAAACCAATTGTTGACCACTTGATAAAAAACTAAGTAGCAGGAGTGGGATGAACAAACTTAAAACTATGGGGGGAGGTAAATTTAAATTCAAGGGGGACATACGCAGTTTGCTTGGTACAGAAATGATGACGAGATTGACAGGGGACATTGACCTACATACTAACGTTGACAATAGATGTCCCACTCCTGTAAAGGTAAAGACAGACAGTAACAACGGACTGACATTGATGAAGCTTCAAGGGTACCAAGAAGGTAGCGGTTTAGGAAAATACGGCAATGGACGCTTAGAACCAGTTTTTATCAGCACGAGAAGACCACTTCAAGGATTAGGTTACGAGTACAAATTTTTTGATATCAGATCACCAGTTAACGTAGAATCAATAGCAAAGACATCCTTACCAATCACTGCTAAGGAGGAAGAGACCATCGACAAACCAACATACCCCGACAATACTATGACTGCCCCAGATCACGTAAATTCATCAAGTATAAAAGAGGACGA
Source organism: Aradus depressus (assembly GCA_963662175.1). NCBI lineage: Eukaryota > Metazoa > Arthropoda > Insecta > Hemiptera > Aradidae > Aradus > Aradus depressus. The sequence goes on along the minus strand of OY759221.1, from coordinate 41,660,277 downwards.
AATCACAGACAGACTGACAGGCAATGAAGAAAACATAACTTCCCCAGACGACGTCAGAATATCATCTCTGATGCAGGAGTTTTCTGACCTACTTAGAAACGAGGACGAAGTAACAGACATATCGACAGACAATGACCACATAATCCGCTACCCGACTAATGGCAACCCCACTTGTGAAGAACATCCGCAGGTGAACTTCATCAAAGACAATAGGATAACTGACATTTCGGGACTACAACAACAGACTTACAAATTTACAGAAAAACAGGCCGAAAGACAGAAACAGAACTTTGAGGTACGACACCAACAGACTACGTTAGAAATTGGCGATCAGGTGTTAGTACAATCTCTGCGGATATCCACTGGTAAGAGGGAAATATTACTATTACTATTCTGGGAAGGACCTTACCAGATTTTAGACAAGGAAAGTCCTCAAATTTTTATTTTAGGACATCTCGGCAGCGACATAGCGGAAGGAGGAATCTTTTATACGATCTTACAGAAGCCGTATATTAGCGGATAAATTCACAAGCAGGCTAGAGAAGCGCTAGGGCTCTCTTTGAGATTAACGATCTTACTTCAGCCGAGTTAGGGGGGCGATTATTGCAGACGAGATCGCGGCCCTAGAGTCAGGGAAGAGATTTGTGACGTCTCTATGGGTGTCCATCCCCAGCTATCCCAGGAACAGTTAGACAAAGTCACACACACATAAAACAGACACTATTCTTTATTATTTGGGAATTATTTATTATTTTACACTAACGGCCAACACCTCATTATACAACAACACACAAAGAATCACACATACACATTTATTGGGGACACGGGATTTATTATTTAGTTATTTTTTTTGTAAATAGAATAAGGCAGACGGGGACTTTCTGGCACTCCCCTGGGGCTTAACATCGAGCATACCCCCCTTAGTCGAGCTCAAAGATTCCAAAGTGAATCGCCAGGTTGTAAATAGTAATTTTAGATAATAAGTTAGGGTTAGTTTTTTTTAAATTCTAGATAATAAGTTAGGATATGTTTTATATAACTTTAGTAATAGGGCATTTTTTTTATAATAGTAGGTAATTTAGATAATAAGTTAGGAAAGTTTATTTTGTTCATATATTTAGTAAGAGTATTTTTTAAATAGTATTAGCAATTTGTTTATGATGTTGGGATAATTTAGTTTAGATAGGTTTGTGGCTTCATTTGAAATTGACATAATTGTAGGACGGGGCAGACGGTATATGGATTGGCCATCCATGGGAATATACCTACGTATTTAAATTGATTAGGAGACGCGGATCTGAGTAGGCTGACAGCGAGGCGATGGCACACACATTTGTAGGTAGTCACGTATGGTAAATGTACTTTCAATTGTATTTGTCTGTTTTGTTTTGTATTTTAAAATAATATTTGTATTAGTATCCGACCGTGTGTATCTATTGAAAATGTCACATTGACCCATATTTTATCTAGTGACCATGATGGGCTATGTTAACCCAATGAGAGCCTTGTAAATATATTTGTCACATATATCCAGGTATGGACCTTACTTATTATGATGCAGTGTCGACCACGGTAGGTCAAATGTCAATTTTGTTATTTTATTTAAGAAATCCTAGGGCAAGGTGCCGAAGCATACATGACTAAAGGGGGAGATATATTATAAACTGGAGGGGATACCCAGAATTGAATATTTAATTATCGTACACACGGAGAAGGGGCCACTCCACTGATGCTTGTAGAATCCATTTAAAGGGGCGGGAGTTGTTTAATTATTTTTTTTATGCCATGAACTGACTGTTTGAACTGAAGAAGGGGTTTCGCTACTGGATTAATGCGGATGCCGGAATTTACATATATTTATGAAACTGAGATGGGATTTGAGTGGGCTTATTTTTCTATTTTATGTTTCGTCGTCGTTCCGGCAGAAGGTAAATACCTGTCGAAGGCCTAAGGAGGCATATGGTTAGGGTTTGGTCAACCCAAATTTTTGTTGAAGCGGATTAGGTATATGGGAATTCAGTTGAAACATTGTCGAGGCGTGGGGCCTTTTTTGGATGTTTTAACTAGTCAGTGAATGTATGCTAGAAATAGAATCATCGTTATTTGCCAATGGAGAGGGTTAACTCCAAGAAGTACAGCGTAAAGTAAAATCATGCTTTGGTCACGCATGCATAGGCAAGCCATGCCGATTCGAAAGGAAATTTAAAATCATGTTTTGGTCACGCATGATAATGAGGTCGATACCTGAGTATTTGGTTAAGTGTATATGCTCAGTGAACGAGCAAGTGTTAAGTGAAACTAATAAAATATGTGACTTCCAATGGTCATTTAGCCGACATATTTTATTTTAACGGGAACGGGGGATATTGTAGCATGTCTACCCTATAGATAATGCTCAGAACTGGCGATGTCTACGAGAGGATCGCGATCGCTAGGAGCAAAGTATGGGTTGTGTGGTCTTGAATAAACGAGAATTGCATTTGGAAGAGAATGCTCGGAACCAATGATGCCTGCGAGAGAATCGCGATCGCTGGGAGCGGAAAATAAAGAATAATAGAGACACAATGGAAAGGAAGCCAAGATAATTGTCTACATCCGGTGTATAAGGAATAAGCAGTAAAGGTTTTTTTTCTTACTCCAGGTTTTCACACAACTAGAGGCAGATGTTAATTGGTAATATGCGATTGGCTGGAAATAAAATGGGCGGAGTCCGACGACGAATCAAGTCTCGAGAACTGTCCCCTACCACGGTCGGATATCGGAAGCCACTCCCCGTTTTACTCATTCTTCGTTCATATCTTGGTGGATCACCACGTTCCTCTCTTAGTAAAGCCTAGTTTCAGTATGTGAAAGTACTTTCTTCGCTCATGTCTTGGCTGGTCACCACGTTCTTTTTATATTGTACAGTTGAGTTTAAATATGTGAATTAACTTTCGTCGCTCATGTCTTGGCTGGTCACCACGTTCTTTTTATATTGTACAGTTGAGTTTAAATATGTGAATTAACTTTCTTCGCTCATATCTTGGTGGATCACCACGTTCCTCTCTTTGTAAAGCCTAGTTTCAGTATGTGAAAGTACTTTCTTTGCTCATGTCTTGGTGGATCACCACGTATCTTTTCTATAAGTAAAGTTTAGTTTGAATATGTGAATTAGTCGTAGAGACACACTTTGATTTTGGACGGTGCAAAGTCAGTGGGGGTGTAACTTCTGGTGTGCCCTCGAAACTACGCAGATCTTCAGGGACTATGTGAATAGACGATTTCTACGGGAAGTCCAGAAAGGGTGATCACGCCGTCATTCGCCATGGATATCGTATCGAGGTACCTCGTAATTAAGTTATAATTCAGTCCTTCAGACACACGGCCAAATTATATATATATTCAATTGTTGTTTTGTAAATATGTTCTCATTAAAATAAATATGTTAAAGTTATAGGTTTGATTCATTTCATTCCCCCCCACTCATGCTTCTTCTGGTTGACAACAGTAATTAATTATTGTTAATTACTGATGTCAACTAACCGTTAGGATCTTGTAACCGTTCTTCCCGTGGGAGTGCTTTCAGCTATTCAGGCATTGTTTAATTAAAGTCGCGATTTAAATAATTTTCAAATTTAATAATTTTTCGATCTCAATTTTATTTATTTTATTAATTACGTGATTTGCACTCACACAGGGAGGGAGATTGGTTATAATATATATATATAAAAACACATATATATATATATATAAACACAAATAAATGTGTTTATATATATATATATATATATATATATATATATATATATATATATATAAACACAAATATATATATATATAAACACATATATATATATATATATATATATATATATAAACACAAATAAAATATAGTTACATTAAAATTTTTGATACGGAAATTTAATTCCTCTCCTTCTTTTCCAAGGCACACACACACGATGTTTACACAGAACTATGAGACTCACATGGTTTTTTTTTGGAATAGACAATATTTCAAAAAATACTCCTTTCTCACACATCAAAGCACTGGCTCAACTCCGTCTATGTGGCAAATACTATCTTAAAATCAGTTACAAAAATAATGTATACACCCTTAATCCCCAGGAACTTTGTACAATCTGCCAATAAAAATGAAATGGAAGACGTATACCGCCTGTTAATATCCTGTCCGACTGCCTGCCTCATCCAACTTTCATACCTTACTCCTGGCCCATAATAAGAATGATATCTCAAATATTTTCTATTATTTAATCAGGGCTCTGAAACTTAGATCATTCATTGTTAACAAATAATGTACTTCAACTTCCATATTATATTGATATTCAATACCTACATCCCCATTCCATATTTACTGTCTAAGTTACATTATTGTTTTTAATTTGTAATTACTTATTTTATTTATACTGTTTTTATTTATTTGTGTTATTTATTTAGTTTGTTAAAGGTTCCTTTATATGTGTCATTATTATGTTAATATTGTAAAAGTAATGGTCACTGACTCAATTGTATGGGGGTGATCCCTTTAAACAATAAAAATTATTATTATTATAATATTTATTAATTCAAAAAATAAGTTTGTTTTATTTATTTAACTGGACTGTATTCAGATTATTTTAAACCGAGATTGAAAACAGGTCCACCACTTGTTGAAAAGAAAATGTTTTATTTTTAATAATTTTCCTAGAGCTCTCATTGGAAAACTCAATTCAATAATAAAAACATGAAGTTCTACTCAGAAAATGGCTTTCCTTCCAACTCTTTTTTCCTATTTTTTCCCCATTTTGAGATAATGGCTAGTTTGCATGGCCAGCTCAATCCACTTACTCCATTTAGAGAATGGACTCGCCTCGCCTACTAAATATTTGATATATTACTTACCTAGTTAGACCAAGTATAAGGGCAGTTATGTAATATGTCAGAAAATTAAGAAAAAAGTATTTCTGTCTATGTGTGTGTCCGTACTGATTTTCAGCCAAATCGTTCAAAGGGAAGGGAGTGATTAGGGGGAAGACTTAACTCAAATAATTGCCTTTGTAATGAATGTACTGACAGGAAATTTTATATGTGAATACAAAGCCCTATACGGCGACTTCCCGGGGAGGGAGTTTAGAGGAATCTAACAGAAAAATCCCAATAACTGCCGATGAATTGAATGTATCGACATGAAATTTCATGTCAGAATACATTTATGTCATCTATGTCAAATTAGTAGAAAGCTAATAAAATAAATAAAACAATGAACTTTTATAGTGTCTAATTACACAAAATATATACATGAAGTGTTAACGTCATCGTCAGCACAAAGTTCAATTCGCAAATGAAATTTCAAGTCACTACATTCATTACATCGGCAGTTATTAAAATTCTTGCGTTAAGCCTCCCCTAAATCCCCCCTTCCCTTTGTAAAATTTGTCTGAAAATCACCAAGTGTCGTCGATATGGGGTTCTGAATATTCATAAAATATGTCGTGTAGATAGTACGTTCATTCTAAAGGGAGTTACCGTTTTTACAGACACATAGAATGTCTATTTTTTGAATCAGACGATCGGAAAACATAAAGCTTCATGTAAACTCAGCTTGAAATTTCTAACCGATTGCATAACTTCCCCTATACTTTGTATAGATAGATAGATAAACTTTTTATTGCACTAAAGAATACAACCTTTATGGCAATGAATGGCGGAAATTTTTACAAAATACATATTCTTATACATATAGAAAATAAAAGAGGGCGCCGGTAGCTCAGTGTTATGCGTGCTTGTCTTCTGAGCTCAAGAACGTGGGTTCGAGACCCGACCGAGGCCCTTAGTTTATTTTATCTGGGAGGTAAAATAAACTTAAGCATGCCGTCTTTCGGATGTACGATGTCAGATACTCGTTAAAGATCCCTGCCCTAAGTGAATAAAAAAAAAAAGTACAGAATTAATTATTTTATTTTATAATATTTATTAAATACAAAGATACATAATTTATTATTTACAACGTGTGATCGATGGAAATTTTTTTGCTGAGTTTTCATAAGTATGTTTTGTTTTCCAACCCCCTCAATCAAAAGAAATAAGAAAAAAAAATCTCTCTGGATTTAGGATCCCAATAAAAAGACACTTGCTTTTTAGTTAAATCGGCCAAATGAGAAGGGATGGTTCAGATTGGAGCCTTAATAATGAATGTATCGACACGAAATTTTATACCATATTATATTTTCTATGCTATATATTATATCGTCATCTTAATACTACAACTAGATAACTCGAAAATTGGCATGTATGGGATAATTGTTCCATTAGTTGTATTTTGCAGGTATCTTTGTTGTGCTAGAAGTAAGTTACTGACATTTTTACATAAGTTTTTAACATATTTTCTTAGAGTTGTCTACTTCTAGCACATACATGCCGATTTTCGAGTTATCTAGTTCCAGTATTAAGGTGACGATATATAATTGTAACAAATAAGCAATATAGTAACTAAATAAAAATATACAAATAATATTAAAATAATAAATATGGACAAGCTCTTTAAATAAATAAAAAACAAAAATAAAAACTGAAAAAAAATAAATAAATAAATAACTTAGTACAGTTGGAGAAGTATAAGGAAAACCTGCACAGTATATATTTAATTAAAGTGAGCCCCCCCCCCACACAAATATATCAGCGGCCCCAGATAAACAGGGCTAGGATCTGATCTGGGAGTTAGCTGAGCAAACAGAAGGGATGGGCCCCACCCGCCTAGTTCCCCGTCTGGAGTTACCTTGCAACATCCACTCCAGGCCTCCTTCTAACCGTCTTCGGATCCAATTAAACGATAAGTCCACTCCCAGCTCGAATAATTGCCTTTAAACAACAATAGTTGCTCATTTGGTAATATTGAGTTATCAATAAATGAGCATTGTTTTCGTTTTGTGACTTACATGTTCATATAACCATACTACCTGAAAGCTCTTTCAGTGGACATGAGCCCGACTCTACTGTGGTACTAAATTTTAAGGACCCAGGGTTAGTTACCTAGTGTAGGGGTCTTTAACGAGTACCTGAAATTGGACATGCTTGGGATTCACCATTTTCGACAAATATCTCGATTTGATTACTTCTTAAGGAAACTATGACCTAATATTGATCTTTTTCGTAGGTAAAAATTGTGAAATGAGGGCTTTAATGCGATGACCATAAGATGTGCAACCGTTTAAAAAATATTTAAAATATTTTAATGGGAAGAAGGAGGGAGGCTAAATATAAAATTAGATGCAGCTCTATGTGAATTCAAAACACCAAAAGGGCGACACTTTATAATTTTTAGAGGAATCGTTTGAAGGGGAGAGAAGGATCAGAGGGACTCAACTCAATAACCCCAATAAGTGTCGATGTAATGAAGGACATGAAATTTCATATTTAAAGTTAAAACCCAATTTGGACATAACCTATCAAATTTCAGCGATATCGGCTGAAGGGAAGGGGGTTAAGGGGTGGAAGCTCAATTTAAAAACCCTAATAACGGCCGATTTAATGAATTTATCAGAATTTAGGAGCCCCTATGTAAATTAAGTTGAATATTAGCGCAAACACTCGACTGGTTTCGGAGGGGGAGCGAAAAGTTAATTGATTAATTCGTTCTGAGGAAGCCGATTCACCGACGACGTTTTTTCTCTTAATCAATATTATTACTTTCATTAATTTCCCTATTTTAAATTCATATTAATTTCATTTATATATTTTGTACATTATTATCATTTATAGCACTGTACCAACTTAACAAAATTAATGTATTGTTTATTTTATTTAGTGTCTCTGATAGTGTTGTACAAAGGTTCCTTTGTATTTAGTCATTACTGTTCAGTTGACCAATCTCTAATTTTGATAATGTTAATGTTAATATAATGGTCACTGACTCAATTGTATAGGGGTATCTTTTTAAACAATAAAAACTATTATTATTATTATATAAAAAAGGCATAGGAAATCAGATGCCTGACAGTCTGTCCAAATAGGATTAACTGAACATATTCAATATACACTACCAGGCGCTTGGTCAGATTCTCACACGCATTTTCTGTAACAAAAAAATGAACGTGTATGTGGAATGTAGTGGCGGGTTTAGACATCTTAGGGTGATGTGACCGACCCCCCTCAGGGTAATAATAATGCTTATAACTAACTATTATCAAATGATTTACGTTTAGAAGAGAACAAAAAAACAGCTGTTTGACTTAGAACTGTTAACCTTGTTAAAAACTTGTTGTTTGTATTATTGTAAATATTATAGATAATAGGTCGAACTCTAAATAAATACCGAGGAAAACCTACTCAGTGTTCATCACTGTCACGGAGGATGACAACCTCGAACACCCAGATCAACAAAAATCAGTCATGGGCTGACCAAGCTTCCAGTGCAGACGAAGACAGGACTCAAGGGTCAAGAAACAAGAAACTGTGTGCTAGCAATGTCGCTGAAACCTCAGGATCAACCATGCAGATCGACCCTCAGTCACACGTAAGTCGAAATATTTACAAAATCACATTAGCCCCCACTGAAGTTTTCAATAAGTTTCAACCCCTGCAAAATTTAGAAAATGAAGAAAAATCTAACAGTCAGTCACCGATAAAAATCAAAATTCCCCCTATCTTTTTGTGCGAGACCAACGATATTCGTAAAATTATCGAAGATATCAAGTCCAAAGTTTCCTCAAAATTTGAAATAAAACAATTGAAAGACAAAATCAAAATTAATTTATCAACTAGCTCCGATTTCCGAAATCTCACTACTTATTACGATGAGATCAAAATTCAATATTACACATTTTTGAACCCGGAAGATAAACAATTATCAGTAATTATTAAAGGGATCCCCTATGTTTTATCGGATTCAGAGATTCAAGAGGAGCTGTCTCCGCAATATCCCATCCTAAAGGTGACGAAGCTGCTGAACAGGGAGCGGCTACCCAGTCCCCTGGTGGCGGTAGATCTGGAGGACAGCGAGGCAGGAAGGGCCATCTTCGGCCTCACCCACCTCTACTACACCATCGTCAGGGTGGATCCACGCAAGAAGTCTAGGCTAATACCGCAATGTACTAATTGTCAGCAATTTGCGCATACGAAAAATGTTTGTCATTTGGATCCTAAGTGTGTGCTTTTCGGGGAAAATCATCAATATAAAGATTGTCCGCTGCGCTTACAAGACGGCCAAAATGCAACCGTCCCCAAAGCTCGTTGCGCAAACTGCCAAGGTGCCCATCCTGCCAGTTATCGAGGCTGTCCTGTTCACAAAGAAATCCTGAGCAACCGGAAGCGGAATATAGATGGTGTTCCAATAATTAAGAACATTCCGCCTTCAAGTAAACCTACAAACCTTTCATCGACATCCCATTTCCCCCCTCTACCAGAACAACCAGAGAACCCATCCCAACTCTTCAACCCCTCAACATCCTGCGAATCGTCCATCGGCTTGGAACAAACTCTTTCACCCACCCACTGCCAACCGAAACTCTACTGAAACCTTTGAAGAACCGTTCTCATTGCACAGTGTTCTCAACCAAATATTTGTCAAAATTATCAACCCATTAATTCCCAAAATTCAAAACTTTTTATCTTTGTTAATAGAAAAATTATTTTCGGCCAACAATGTATTCCCCTAATTTGTTTCCATTTAAAATTACTCTCCTTAACTGGAATGCAGACGGAATAAAGCGGCAGCGTCTTGCTGTTCTCGACTTCCTCCGTCGCCACGACATCGACATTGCCTGCATATCGGAAACAGACCTAGATCCGGAAGAAGGCTTCAGACTTCCAGGGTACAAAATCTATCGGAAAGATAAGAACACTCGAAGCGGTGGGGTGGCAATCTGCGTGAAACGAAGTCTCAAGCATCATGAGCTCGACCTGGGAGGTATGCTTAATTTAGAGGTAGCTGGGATATGTATAACCACTGTTTCCCATTTCAGATTTAACGTTCTGACGGCATATAAACTTCCTCAGCATCAGCTGGCCCAGTCCGATTTGGAAAACGCCTTTACTGGAGTTCCTACCCTCATGCTCGGTGACCTCAACTGCAAGCACCAGTACTGGGGATGCAGGGTGAGTAACAGCGGTGGTCGACGGCTCCTCGACATTGGCGATAGGCTCGGTCTCCTGGTGTCTGCCCCGGACCAACCCACATTCTATCCCACACAACAACGCTACTCACCTGACATTTTAGACATCTCCATCCTCCATAATCTGAACTACACAATTTTTCAGACTCCAATTCCAGAACTTGACTCCGATCATGTCCCCGTTATCGTCACATTCCAAGACGACATACAGACGACTTCTCCCCCTCCTAAACTTCTTACTGGCAAAATTAACTGGGACACGTTTCGCTTTGAACTTGACAACTCGCTAAACATACCACTTCATTACACAACTACAGAAGACATAGAAACATCAGTAACACACTTTACCACAGCCATTTATACGTCAGTTGATAAAGCCACCTACAGAATAAACAAGGACCCTAGACAACGTACATCCTACACAACACCTTCATACATTCTAAACCTCATTCAAGAAAAAAACCATATACGACATTTATGGCAGCGAACCCGTGACCCAGAAGTTAAACGGCATTTCAACAGACTAACTCGACAAGTAAAATGGGAATTGGACTCTCTCCGGATTGACAATTACCGCAAATATCTGGGAGATATGACTCCAGGAGATCCCAACTTGTACAAACAGACGAGACGTATTTTAAAACAAACTCATTCCATATCCTCACTAACCTACTCCGGACAAACAGCACTGACTGACGACGAAAAATGCACAGCATTCGCCACCCATCTGGAAAACCTCTTCAAATCACCTGACAACACTACCAGAGACTCACAAGACATCACTCATCACATTTCACAACCCATCTTCTCAGTAGAACTCCCAATGAAATTCACAACTCCCGCTGAACTTACTGACCACATTACCAAACTGCCTCTACGAAAGGCACCGGGAGATGACCTTATACCCAATATCGTTTTGAGGAATCTGTCGACCAAAGCTGTTGCTTATCTCACTAGTGTCCTTAATAGCTGCCTCCGGTATGGCTACTTTCCGCATCAGTGGAAAAATGCTGTGGTCATACTAATACCCAAACCGGGAAAGCCAAAGCATGACCCAGGAAGCTACAGGCCCATCAGTTTGCTTAATAGCCTGGCGAAATTATTTTAAAGAGTAATCTACATTAGGCTTCAAGGGTTTCTCGAAACGAATAACATCCTTCCTCGTCATCAATTTGGGTTCCGGGCAAACCATTCCACAACCCATCAAGTTCAGAGAGTAGTCGAGAAAATCACTTCTGGTTTTGAGAAGAAACAATATTCAATAGGGCTGTTTCTCGATGTAGCTGCAGCCTTCGACAGCGTGTGGCACGACGGACTGCGGTATAAGCTCAGGAGGACTGGAGTTCCTTCGTACATCTATGAAATAGTTTCGGACTTCCTCAAGTGCAGAACTTTTCAGATCCGAATAAACTCCAGTTTCAGTGAGAAGAAGCTGATTCAAGCGGGTGTTCCCCAGGGTGCTATCCTTAGCCCCATTCTGTTTAACCTCTACTGCCATGATATGCCTAATCCCCCCACAGTGCTGTTGGCTACCTACGCTGATGACACCTTGCTAATATCACAACACCGAGAACTGTCTTCAGCCGTGGATATCCTTCAACCATGTGTGGAAGTCTTGGCGTATTGGTTCAACAGGTGGAAACTTAGGCTTAATGCTGCCAAAACGGGGGCCAAAATTTTCTCTCTTCGAAGAATAGACACTACCACATTGACAAAACTACACATGAACAACGTTTTCATAGACTACATTCCTAACCACGAAACAATTAAATATCTTGGATAACTTCAAAGTTGAGAAACGCGGACATATTGTGGAAACTTGTAATAAATAAATAAAACAAACTTATTTTTGAAATATTGTCTATTCCACTAAAGACACTCTTTAGTGGAATAGACAATATTTCAAAAATAAGTTTGTTTTATTTAAATATCTTGGAATTCATTTGGGCACAAAGTAACATGGAATCACCATATAAACAACAAACTCACGCAAGCATATACCAGACTATCGCAACTCTACCCCCTCATCAACAGAAGATCGCCACTCAAGTACACTTGCAGCATTCTTCTCTACACATCTCTACTCAGGCCACTATTCACATATGCAGCACCCATCTAGCTAACAACAAACAAAACAAACATTCAAAAACTTCGAAGATTTGAAAACAAGGTTCTCCGTTTGGCAGTAAACGCACCCTGGTTCGTCCGGAACACCCAAATTCGTCGAGAAACCGGCCTTCCAGATATCGCAGAATTCCTGAAAAGAATTACCACGTCTCACCACGAAGGGCTGTCTTTGGTCTCAGGAGCTCAATTTTATCGATTGGGCCAACCAACCCAAAACAGAAGGCTAAAACCTCGCCTTTACCAGCACACCTTGTACTCAACTATTTATTTATTTTTATTTTTTATTTATTTATTTTTTGCTGTGTAGAGTGCTTTGTGCACTTGAAACAGAAATAAAGTTGTGTTTGTTTTGTTTAGAAGAGAACATTTAGTTACTAGAATAAATTAAAGTGATTTGGGACTGATTTTTTTTGATCAAATTGAAGTGTTTGAATAAACATGATAAACATAAACCTACCTTCAGTACGCAGGCTTCTGATTTGAGTCTCAAGAGGACGAAAGGCGTTTAGTGGAAGATTTTCCAAGTAGTTCCTCGAGATATCGAGTAATTTTAGTTTCTTCAAAGGCCTAAAGGAATCACTGGCGATTGCGGAAATCCTGTTTCCATAGAGATAGAGCTCTGCAAGACTGTCCAAATGTCGAAAGGTGGTCTTCTTGATGGAGTATACTTGATTGTAGGATAGGTCGATGACCTGGAGTGATTTGAGCGAGCTGGGAAACTCTTCCAGTTCCTTCAGCTTGTTGTGCGTTAAGTTGAGGTGACGTAGAAGCGCAAGGCCTTTCAGACGTTCCTGAGGAAGGCTTTCCAATTCATTAACCCCCAAGTCCAGTGATAGAAGTGATGGAAGATTGCGAAAAGCGCCAGGAGACACTCTTGAAACACGATTTTGTCCAAGAAACAGTAGCTGAAGATTGGGAAATGAAAGGAAGTCTTGCGATGTGAGAATTGTTAAATTTGTGGCACTTATATGAAGATCTTCCAAGGAGGGAAATGATTTGACAGGACCTGATGGGAGTTGTGAAAGAGGATTTCCACTCAAATTGAGCCATGTCAAGCTTACAAGATTTTTCTCAGACAGAGCCATCATTGGAATTTGCTTCAGACGATTGTCCGACAAATCGAGACGCTTTAAGGAGGCAGCAGCATGGAAAAAATTAGCGGGAAGAGCTGCTATGGCGTTTCGACTCAGATCCACTGTGGACAAATAGGTAAAATTGGCAGAAGCAAAACCAGACAATGAATTAAGAATGTTGCTTCTGAGATCAAGCTCCCGAAGTCGAAGCAATCTAGGGAGCTTGGAAACATCAACCGTCGTTATGGAATTTCGGGAGAGCACAAGGACTTCAAGACTCGAGATATTATTTATTGCCTCGTAAGGCACATTGTGAAAGGAATTGTCCTCCAGACGAAGTTCGACCAAATGTCGTTGGCTGCTGAAAAGATCTGGCTCAAAAACATTGATTTTATTGCTAGAAAGCGAAAGTTTGACAAGATCCTTGTTGTGCCGAAATGTTTCAGGAGGAAGACGGACGATGGCGTTGTTGTCCAAAGAGAGCTGCTGCAATGACGGAAGACCTTTTAAAGTTTTATCATTAATATTTGACAAATTGTTACAAGCAACGTTGAATATTCGTAATCCTGGAACATTTAAGTAGATGAGTGATTCTGCATCCAATTTGTTGCACTCAAGATTCAGTTCTATCAACTGAGTGAGACCTTCAAAAGCCCCCTTATCAATCTTTGCAATGGAACTGTTCCTTAAATTTAATATTTGCAATGGTAACTTTTCTTGAAAAATAGCATCATGAAGAACAAGTATTTCATTATCAGAAAAATCTAAAATTTTTAATTTTTTTAGTGAGTTTAATGCTTTAGGTTCGACATGACGAATACCATTAGAAGAGAGATACAATTCTTCTAAATTGTGTAAATCTGCGAAAGTTTTGACCCGGATGTGTTTGAGACGGTTCATACTAAGATCCAAATATTTCAAGGCCTGCATCGGTTCAAACGTGCCATCTTCTATTTCCGAGATACTATTGTTCGTTAAGTAAACCCTCTCAATGAGAAGCAGATCACTGAATAGGACGCGATTTAGTCGTGTTAGTTTGTTGTGTCCCAGCCACATGATCTGCAAGTTGCTCTGTCCTCGCAGAGAGTCATTGTGCAGACTCAGGACACTGTTCGAGTCCAACTGGATGGAGACAAGACTGTGAGATTCATGCCAGAAGACATCGCCCAGCACGTCAAGTAGGTTCCCTTGGAGATTGATATGTTGTAAATCTTGGAGAGTTTGAAAAGAGCCATTTTCGACCTCTGTTATCAGATTGTTTTGCAAATGGAGTTCGGACAATTTTGGCAATGACTTGAATACATCTCTTTCAATCCTTGATATCCTGTTGTTCTGCAGCCTTAACTCTTTGAGCTCATACACTTTTTCAAAAATCCTTTTTTCCAAACCCGCTATCCAATTCCCGTCCAAACTTAGAAGAGTCAATCCAGTGGTGCTATTCAGTAATGTTCTGGGGACAGTTTCTATGAAATTTTCACTAAGGTGCAACTGGTTGAGAGAGGTTTGTGTGAAAAACGCATCTTCGTCTATTCTACGGATGGCATTCTGCTGAAGATAGATAACATTCAACAGAGGTGAATTAGTAAATGCATCGTAAGGTATTTCAAGTATATTGTTCTCAGAAAGAAATAATTCTCTCAATTCGGGAAGATTTTCAAAAACTCCATTAATATAATGAATATGATTGTGACTCAAGTCAATGGTCCTCAAATTTCTGTTGGCACTAAATGTTTCGCTGTCCAAGTATACAATTTTGTTGTGACTAATATCGATTGACTGCATTTCTGTGAGTGAGGCAAGTGCCATCTTGTGAACTCCTTCAATCGAATTATAATAAAGGGTAAGACTTCTTATATTATGGACGGGATGAAAAGCATCTTCCGAAAGAGATTCAAAATTGTTCGAGCTTAAATCTAGAGAAAGTAGATGATGGAGCTTAGAATAACCATCATCGATAATTGAGGAAATGTAATTCCAAGAAAGCTTAAGAGTTTTCAGATGTTCAAGTCTTCTGAGTGGCATCATGGGAAAAGAGTCAAGTTTGTTCTCCGATAAATCAATTTCTACCAGAGTATTTTCAAGTCCGGCAAAAGCATATTCGGATATTTTTCGAATAATGTTGCCTTTTAGACTGAGTTTGACCAAGTTGAGGCCATAGAAGCAATAGCTTGGAAGTTCTGTAATTTCATTCGCTTCAAGATCAAGAGAACGCAAGGCTTTGAGACCAGTAAGTGCTTTTTGAGGTATCTGTTTGAGCCGACCAGAGACGATACTTAATGACTCCATGTCCGAAGCGAGCATGTCCAGGGAGCCTTGAGCAAGAGAGCGGATGGCCGTCTGAGAGAATTGCAGATGACGGATCCGGGTGGCGGGGGGAAACAGTGTCCCCCCAATTTCGGTCACCTCTTTGTCCAGATCATAGATGGAGAAGGACTGTATCGGAGTGTGGACGGTGGAGAGAACACTGGTGATGACGCTGGCTGAGGGGGCTGGACACTCAAGGAAGAGACCGTCATCGAAGTGGTAGCAAGGACAGGGGCCAGTGGGGCAGGCGGCGGAGGCGGCGACCAGCAGGGCCACCACCCAGCCATATCCCAGGGGCTTCATCTCACCCCTCCCATCTCACCTCATCCCACCTGCAACACAGACAACCACACTTGAAAACATCAACACTCCTTTATAACAAATCAAATACATAATGAATGAATGAAAAATAGTTTATTTATTTTATGAAAACACCTTCATGCTGAAAGTGACAAAAACAACGTTGCAACGAGATACCTCACCTCCTATCAAAGTGTCTACTTCCTCCAAAGCCTGAGGTAACCGACTGGATGGAACCCTTATTTTTTCCCTGTCTTGGAGAGATCCGTAACGATACCCAAAGGAGATCAGTGTGACACGGAAACCGGCTTTCGAAGGGGGCTTTCAGGGCCGCACTGATGTACGCCCATCCGTCTTTCACCTTACCACCCTGGTCTCCTAAACAGCCCACATCAATCTAAATCCTGTGTCTCCTCTCTGCTATTTTCTTGTAGCTCTCTGGGGGTAGAAAAGACTTTCTGCAAACACTATAATTGAATAGAAAAAAAGGCGTCGGTGAATCATCGACTATGTACTTCGTCAGCAAGCATTAATCAATTACATTTTCGCTCTCCGTACATAGTGGCTCCCAAATCCTCATACTAAATTTGTGTCGATCAATTTTTTACATTGGCAGTTATTGGGTTTTTTGAATTGATCCACCCTTCCCTTCCATTTTGCTGGTTCCCTGAAAATTAATATGTGTCGTTTTTATGGGTTTTTGAATCACATATAAAATATTATGTCGATACAGTCATTACAACGGCAGTTATTGTAGTTTTTGTGTTAAGACTCTCCTCTAATCCCCCACTTCCCTTTGTCCGATTTGGCTAAAAATCGATGGGTATGGTCCTTAAAGGGTTCAGGTCATACATATACAATTTCGTGTCGACGTATCCATTCTATTGAGAATTATCATCTTCACTGACACACACATACAAAGACAGAAACGTGTTTTTCATATTTCGATCTGGAGGTCGGAAATCATGAGATTCCGTTGAAAAGCGAATACGACCGATTACGTAATTCCGGTGCAATGTGGCTGTCCAATAAACTCGTGGGTGGACAAAACTCCTTTTTAATTCCATTTATCCTTCATTAATGTTTAAGATGGGCTCATTCCTCCCTGAAGGTAGAGCTTGGAGAAGGTGCTACTGTTCAGAAGGATTTAAGAGAGTTTTTTTTTTTTGTCTAAAAGAGACACAAAGTTGACAAAAAAGGAAGACCCATAGTACTATTTTGTGTGGATGAGGACAGTTGGATAACAAGGGAGAAAGGTGGCCTCCGGAGACAAGGCTGGCCTCCTGTGGGTTCTTCGTTAGTCCTGGATCAGCCGCCTCCTCTCTTCTGACAAAAACACAAACCAGCCTATCCAATCAGTCTTCTCCAGGGATCCCCGTCCTGTCCTCCCACTCTGTCTACAGCCCAATTCCCACCCTCGTTTCATTACTCAACCACTGAATTTTTTATTCTAGAAGTTTCCTTCTTCAAGAAGAGAAAATAGGATTACCAAAAATGTATGAATTGCCTTCCATGATTGACTATCATTTAGAAGGGATGCAGGTAAAAGTGCTGTTTCAACGATCATATTCTATAAATTTTCACTATTTGATTCAACAGTTTTCTATATATATATATCTTCACTTCCCGTTCTCCTAGTTCCCTGCTGCATCGTCTAGTTCAGTTGAACATGGAAAATTAGGAATATGTTGGTGGTAAACTCGGAACCGGGGCCTTGGCGTGAGCAGTGTAGAGCATTTGGGAGTGCCAAGGTAAGTGAGGCTCCTATACACACGCCAGTGGGCTATTGATTTAATATAAACAATATTTATTATCAATAAATTAATTTAATTAATACATAATATATTGTGTCAACAAATGGAGAATAGAAAAGTTGTCGGTGAATCACCGGCAATGTACTTCCCCGGAACGAATTAATCAATTAATTTTTCACTCCCCCAACAAAACCAGTCGACCGTTTGCGCTAATATAATAGTTGACTTACTCCTCCTCATAGTAAATTTTGTGTTTATAAATTTATTACATCGACAGTTATTATGGTTTTTGAATTGAGCCCCTCCCCTGAACCCCCTCCCTCCTCCCTTTAGCCAATATCGCCGAAATTGGACAGGTTATGCCCTCATTGGGTTTTGACTTTAAATATGAAATTTCATGTCGATACATTCATTACATCGGCAGTTATTGGGGTTTCTGAGTTGAGCCTCTCTCTGATCCCCCCTCTTACCTTTGCCTGATTTGTCTGAGAATCGATAGTTGTTGTTCTTATGGGGTTATGGTCACACATGTCGATACATTATTTCTTTCGGCAGTTTTTAGAGTTTTTGTGTGGTCTCCCCTCTCCCCGGTGTCGTCGTTAGAGGGTTCTGGATTCACGATAAAATTTCTTCAATACAACTGTAGTTATTAGAGTTTCTGAGTTAAGCCTCCCCTCAAATCCCCCTCCTTCCCTAACTGCGGAAGTAATACAGAGAGACAAATCTCTTCAAACCACATTCACTCATATTCATGTATCCGACACTGTCCGTTATCTAGGACTTCACTTAGACAGATGTTTAACAGACAGAAACGCAAAAGCGCTCAAAAGACGATTTGGACGATTGAAATCAATTGACGACGATCGACATTATCACTTGAGAACAAACTTCACACATTCAGGATAATTTTATATACCTCTCTGGTATAATAAGAGGTAATTTATATCATTCTTCAAAATTTTAAATTAAAAGCTTTATATCAATTTATTATAACTTTTTTTTTTACATGTTTATTGATTCTATGTATTCAATTATTAATTATATTTATTTAACGCATATATTTTTATTATTTATATAGATCGCGGGTTCGAAACCGGGTCGAGACTTTTAGGTTTTTTATCTGGGAGGTAAAAAACCCTTGAGCCACCTGTACGTCAGGTACTCCTACTTCCATAGTAGAGTCGGGCTCATGTCCACCAGAGCGACGGAAGAGCGCTCTGGTAGTAAGCGATATAACCTCGTAGTTAAATCCCGGGCGTGTGTCACAATATTTTATGTATTTTAACAACTATAATTTTAAGTCTGTTTAACTTTCTTTTTTAATAAATAATGAGATTTTATAGATGGCAAGATGATGGGGGCAACCTCAAAAGCCGGCTACATAAAATAAACTCTTTGAGAGGTCAGACTACATATTTATTTTGCAACCTATGAAATATGTATTAATCCTACTACAAATTGACTAATATTTAATGTTATTGGTATTGAGAGGAGTTAGAGGTTAGAATTAGAGAGAGCTATGTGAACATCCTATATTGGTATTGAGAGGAGTTAGAGTTAGAGGTTAGAATTAGAGAGAGCTATGTGAACATCCTATATTATGTTTAGTTGTGAAATTGAATCTATTCACTGTGTTTGTGTTGGCTACTCTAACATGAGCCTTTAGTATACTCTCAAATTAACTTAATTAACGAAACAGTTCACTATACATAGCGCTGCTCCTCAACATTGTATGCATTTCAATATATTGTATTCACATACGTCTGTAGACTTACTAATTTTACAGTGGACCGACCCTCCATATCACCGATAGGATTGTAAACAGTGAAATATGAAATAAAAGTTGTAAGTGAATCACCGGCAAAGTACTTCCCCAGCAGAAATTAATCAAATAAGTTTCCGCTCTCAAACATGGACTTCTGAATCCTCATACTAAATTTGGTGTCATTACATTTATTAGGGTTTTTAAGTTGCCCAATTTCGTTGAATATTAATATATTGCCATGATAACAATGCTTTTCAATCTGTAATTTATATTATTAAGTTTTTTTTTTATCTGGGACGGAAAAAAACTTTTAGCACGCCAAGCCGTCCCCTCGGATGAGACGTAAAGCGATGGTCCCGAGCCCGTTAAAGACCCCTAGTCTAAATGAATAAAATTTAGGATTCCTCCAGTGGAGTCGGACTCATGTCCACCAGTGATGAAAGAGCGCTCTGGTAGTAGGTGATATGACCTCGGGGGGGGGGGGGGGGGGGGGGGGGGGTAAGAAGAGAGGGGCTGAACTGAAAAACCCCATAAACCGCGAATATAATGAATATACATCGACAGGTCTTCCAAAGTAGAGTCGGGCTCATATCCATCAGAGTGACGAAAGAGCGCTCTGGTAGTAGGCGAAAGGACCTCGTAGATAGAGCAGGGGCATGCTAACTCATCCTTCTAACCATGTTAAAGAAAACAG
Organism: Aradus depressus; assembly: GCA_963662175.1. Lineage (NCBI taxonomy): Eukaryota > Metazoa > Arthropoda > Insecta > Hemiptera > Aradidae > Aradus > Aradus depressus. Next base: position 41,640,175 of record OY759221.1, on the reverse strand, counting down.
GATGTGTGATAACAGAACATGTGATAAATTCTATCTGACTATAAAACTAATCGACCGTTTGTCTAAATATAGATAGTTGACATACTCATGGACTTCTAAATCCTCTTATTAAATTTCGTATCGATACACTCATTCCATCGGTAGTTTGAGATTTATAAAATTACACACATTGTAATTATTAATAATATTTTACAAGGTTAAACTAATAGGTAAAATAAACTTAAGCACGCCGTCCTTCGGATGGGACGTTAAGCGATGGTCCCGAGCCTGTACGATGTCAGATACTCGTTAAAGACCCCTGCCCTAGGTGAATTAAAATTTAGGGTACGCAAAATGTATGACTCCCATAGTAGAGTCGCTTTGGTAGTAGGCAATATGACCTTGTAGTTAAAGCTCAGGCATGAGTCACAATAACTAACCAACCTTTTATATGAGGATATCTTAACCGAGAGGGAAAACTTAGCTGACTTATTGACACTGGGGAAGTACATTGCCGATGATTCAAAGACTTTTCCTTTTATATCTGAAATAGCGGCTGTTGGTGGAATATAAAGAGGAGGGGAGGGAAGGGGAGGGGAGGGGAGGGGAGGAACAAGGAACAGATGCTGGACGATAAATCTAGAGGAATATTCCTTTTTACAGATTTGATTCATGACAATAATTGAAGCCATTCAGAAAAGCAATTTAGAAAAAAAAAAAAAGTATTATTTTGTTTGAGTAGTTTATCTGAGTTGGGGGATTTCTGTCCCTGATTCCCTGTCTCGGCCGTAGACAACAGATAGCCACCCAATAAACAAATATTGTTTTTCTGTTGGCCATTATTCATACTATTCGATCTGTTGTTTGGCCGATACTGATCTTGATAGTCTTAGATTTAAACCAATACTTCCTTGTGAATCCTTCAAAACGAAACACGTTGTTTATTGTGACTTATATCCTGGTTATATCGTATACCAACAGAGCGCTGTGTCGTCGCTCTGGTGGACATTGTAGGGAAATTTTGCCTGCCCAGGTTACCTAGGGAAGGTGTGTTAGCCAGATACCTGACATCGTACAGGCTCGGGATCATCGCTTAAAGTTCCATTCAAACAATGGTGTGCTCGAGTTTTAAAAAAAAGGGCCTAAACCAGGTTTCGGACCCGTGATTTTGAGCCCAGTAGGCTAGTACGTTTCTTCTGAGCTTCCGTCGCCCTCAAGAAGTCAACTAAGTTTTGCTCTCCCTCCAAAGCCAATCGACCCATTGGGCTAAATTCGAAAAATAAATATTTGACTTATTTACTGGCTTCAAAATCCTCATACTAAATTTTGTGTATGCATTCATTACATCGGCAATTATTAGTGTTTTTAAGTTGGCGGAATTCGTTGAAAATTAATATATGTCGTCCTTACTGCGTTCCGTAATTACATACCGGATATCATGTCGATACATGGATTGTCGATAACTCCATTCTATCAGTAGTTATCGTGTTCACCGACACACACAGACTGATTAACAGCCGGTAAAAACTCGATCGAATTTCTGACCAATTACACATTTTTTCCTGTACTTCATACAGCTGAGGAAGTAATCTTATAGGTACCACAGATACGTAGATATGTAATGAAGGACCCAAATATTGCAGTTTCTTATAAAACATTGTTAGCATTTCGCAAAAGAATTCGCATGGAATATCCTGTGCAATATAACAAAAGAATAAGTTATAATTAATTTTGGATTTTTGTGGCTCTTGGCCGGCTTTAACTACTAGGTCATATCGCCAACTACCAGAGAGCTCGATCGTCCTCTCGTGGACAAGAGCCCGACTCTACGTTTCATTCAAAAGGACGGCGTGCTCGAGGTTTTTTTTTACATCCCAGAAGAAAAAAAAAAACTTAAAGGCCTCCGCCGGGTATTGAACCCAGTTAATAATTTATTTCGTCATTTTGAAGCTCAAATTTCAGTTGTCATTGTTTTAAATTCATTACTTCCTTCAATCTTTAAAAACAATACCTCCAACTCAGTTATCAAAAGGGATCACAGGCTCGTGACGATGAAAGTGGATATTGTAAGTCGGATCAAATATTCTTCAATAAATTTACCAAGGAAGGGGGAGGCGCAGGAAACTTGGATCATTGGAGAAAATCAAGTGGAGTGGTGAATGGCGGGATTGAGAATGGCGGGAGCGGGAAAACTGCTGATGGGGCGGGGTCTCAAGTTTCATCCGAATCAACACGCATCGTCAATAGAACTAATTAACTGCCAAGTTGGTGCTAGCAGCACGGCACATGACGGGCGGAGCTCAATCAAGAGGGTGTTCATTACATACGGTGCAACACAAGGTAATCAGGCTCAACAACAAACTTTCTTAATAAGTTACTCTCATATATAAATGGAAAAATAACAACTTTTAAAGTAAGCGCTCTCAATGAGACGGAAGCAAAATCAATGTACTTCTTCAGAGCGAATTAATCAACACGTGTTCGCTCTCCCTCGAAAGTTAGTCGACCAATTTGTCTGGAAGACAATAGGTGTCTGCGCAGTGACTGCTGAAACCCCACATCGTTTTGTGTCAATACCAACGACAAAATTATATCGTCAATTATTAGAGTTGAGCCCTCTCTGATCCCCTCTTCCCTTGAGCCGATTTTATCGTCGTCTTTATTGGTTCTTGGATCCATATACAGTAGAACCTCTATAAGTCGAACATCAAGGGAGAAGCCAAAAAATTAGAGTTATAGAGTTTTCGACTTATGGAGGATTTCGACAGGAGGATTTTGATTCGACTTGTAGAGGTTAAGATTCATTCTAACTAATTTTGAGTTAGAGAGGTGAAATAAATAAAAATTCAAGTTACAGAGGTAACAAACATATTTATATTTATTATAAATCAACATTATTTCAAAACATCCTTAAAATAAAAAATACGTAGTATATGTAGGTATTAAAAAAAGTCAGTAATTTTTTTTTGCTTTAGATAATTGGTAATCCTATTTATTGTATACTCCTAAAATTGTTTTCTAAGAAACTTTCGGTAACTTATTTTTCTTCGAGCTATAGAGGTAATAAGTTTCAAATAATCGAGTTGTAAAGGTTGTAAAATAAAACATTGCTATGTTCGAGGTACAGAGGTCCAATTTATTTTTTCGAGTTATAGAGTGAAAATATCTACCAAAATGGCTTATAGGGACTCACTGATTATTTCGACTAATAGAGGGTTGAGATTTCGGGTAATGGAGGTTTTGGGGCTTGAAGGGAAAGGAACAAAACTTTTTTTTCGAGTTTTGGAGGTTTTCGACTTATCGAGGTTCGACTTAAAGAGGTTCTACTGTATAAAATTTGGTATCGATACATACAATTACATCGGCATTTTTTAGGGTTTTTGAGTTGAAACTCCGTTATTAATTTAGGATGAAAATTTATAGGTGTCGTCCTTATAAGGTTTTGTATACACATATAAAATTTGTGTCGGTATATTCATTGCAACGGGGTTGCAATTCATTTTCACAAGAGGGAATTTTTAATTCCGCAATTATACAGAGCCTTCAAAATTATATTGAATAAGAATATATTATGAAATTTTCTGTGCCCAAATAAGGACTACATAATGACAACGTAATGAAGTAGCTTACACAGCTCAACTTACTCGTTAAATACCCCTCACAACGCTAGGTGAAGAAAAATTGGTGGTAGGTAAAATTTAGGACTCCCATTCAGAGTCGGGCTCATGTCCACTAAAGCGACGAAAAAGTGCTCTGGCAGTAGGCGATATGCCCTCGTAGTTAAAGGCCGGGCATGAGTGACAATAAATGTTTTTTTTTTTTAATATTGTCTATTTCACAAAATATATATATTATATGGGAGTACTATTGGTATAGCTGCCATCTTCAGCTATGACTTAACAAATACACAGTAATAAATATATAGTATTTAATTTTTAATATTTTTGCAGATATATTGTGAAATACTTAATAAAAATATAAAGAAAAACGAATGTTTTATAAAAATATTGTCTATTTCACAAAATATATAAAATATATGGGAGTACTTTCGGTATTGCTACCATCTTCAGCCACGACTTAACAAATAGTAAATTTCTCATAGAAATAAAAGATGTCTTCCCACAGTTTTATTTTAGGCCAGAACCGGTTTTCGACGCCACGGCGTCATCATCAGTGGTTCATCCCACCCACACAACACAGCGGTTAGTTGCGTCGAATACCGGTTCTGGTCTAAAATAAAACAGTGGGAAGACAACTTATTTTATTTCTATGATAAATCACGTCCCACAACATCTTACTATCACATATGAATAGTAAATTTAGTATTTGTTAAGTCGTGGCTGAAGATGGTAGCAATACCGAAAGTACTCTAATATATTTTGTGAAATAGACAATACATATTTTTTAAAAACATACGTTTTCTTTATATTTTGTATTAAATGTTTCACAATATCTTTCAAAAAAGTGTAGTATCAGTAACTAACCTATTGATTTTCAACAATCGTTTTATTGGTTTGCGGGTGTGTACTACAGGCGAGGAAACTTTTGTGGCAAAAACCGCTCATATGATAGTTATAACTTCAACTCGTAGTATGGGATGTGACCAAGAGAGCGTATTGTGATAAAGGACGTGCTTTAACTGAAGTTGGGGATAAAAGCGGAGGTTAAAGCGGTTAGTTAGGTGGAGCTCGACTAGCTAGCCCTCTGCTCTAATTAAAACTTATCTATTTCATTATCAGGCAGACCACAGTTGAACTTCTCATCTCGGCCAAACAGGAAGTCAGAAAAAAACATCTCCGCCACTTTTATTTGGTTTCACACCTTCCACTATCTGACTGGCTGAAGATGAATCAGCTCCAATCATCTTTGTACTTCCCCAGCACGAATTAATTAATTACGTTGATGCTCTCCCTCCAAAGTGAGTCAACCGTTTGTACTAAATCTCAATATTTGATTTATATAGTGTTTCCTGAATCCTCATACTAAATGTTATATTGATAACTTCATTTGGCAGTTATTAGGGTATTTGAGTCGAGCCTCCCTTCTCTACCCCCCCCCCCCCCCCCCCCCCCCCTTCCCTTCAGTTTATTCCAATTATTAAGTGTTGTCCTTATAGTAACGTGACCAACTATTTTTTTTTACGAAAGGAGTATGGTGATTGGCGTTGTGAAAAAAAACAAAAAACATTAAGTCGCAATATATATATATATTTTTAAAAAATAATATAAAAATTAATATAAATTTAATTATTTTATATACCTACATCACTTTTTAGTTTTCTAAAATAAATGGAAATTCATTTTCAGTAAAACCATTTTTTAGCCTTTTTGATCCATTGATTCAAAAATAAATTGTATTCTTGTTATTTGCACTAGTAATATTCAGTTATTAAATTTACAAGGAATAGGTAGTTTCATTTTAAATTACAAAATCAAAATCCAAATTATCATAACATTTAGAAATTATTATACCTAGGTACTTTTTTTTTTTTTTTTTTTGATTGGCCTCGGCAGACACCACACTAACTATATGTGTTTGTTATAAAGTTACTTACTCGATCCATGGCCCCGGGAGGGAGTTCTATTTACGAGATAAAATTCACTCCCGGATGGGATTCGAACCCGCAAACCATGGTGAGACAATGCGACCAAAGCCCTACGCCCTAGCCCGCACGGCCACCATGGCCCCCTTATCTTGGTACTTAATAAATGACGGGGTTAGAATCAAAATGGTCCAAGTGAGATTTTTGAAAAATATTCGTTAAGTGCATAATCGGGTACAAAAATGATAGTTCTGTTCAGGAGAAAAGTTGTACAAGTGAAATCCTAGCCAGTGCTGAGATCTAGGGGCAAATCACTTTTACCATTTTGGTGAAGTAAATAAGTTACTTAAACATATCAATAGTGACCTTGAAATTAAGATTTTTATTCAATTTTATGGTTTGCTAACTGCAACTTTCATTATAAAAGCAGATGACAAAATGTTTCCGGTTTCGAAAAATTATAGATCTTTTTAAATCAGTTAAGAACTTAATGTACAGTTTCTTCAACGTTTTAAAAATGTCACTTAGACCATTTTGATTCTAACTCTGTCAAATACTATTTCAAACCGAGGCCCTTAGTTTATTTTATCTGGGAGGTGAAATAAACTAAAGCATGCCGGCCTTCGGATGGGACGTTAAGCGATGGTCCCGAGCCTGTACGATGTCAGGTACTCGTTAAACAGGGGTCTTTAACAGGTCAGGTACTTGTTAAAGACCCCTGCCCTAGGTGAATAAAAATTTAGGGTAGGCAAAATTTAAGACTCCCACAGTAGAGTCGGGCTCATGTCCACCAGTGACAAAAGAACGGTCTGGTAGTAGGCGATATGACCTCGTAGGTAAAGCCCGGGCATGAGTCATAAAACCTAACAGTCACAACTAGCACATCGATCTAGTACTTAGAATCGATCACTTTCGATATGGCTACAGCTTTACTCCCTGGTGGATGTTTAGCCCACCCCTCCCAATTCACAAGTTAACATCATCATAGACAGCTTCATGCACACGAACCATTATAAGGTTACTAACAATTACAATTATCAGGCATAACTCAAAAACTCCAGTAATTGACGTTGTAATGAATGTATCGACATAAAATTAATTTCATATGTGAATTCATAACCCCATAAAGACGACACTTAATAATTTCCAGCGGAATTGGCCGAAGAGAGGGGAGATCGTACGGGGGCTCAACTCAAAAATCCAAATAACTGCCGAGGAATTTATAGACACAAAATTTAGAAGGTCAATTAGCACAAACGGTCGACTGGTTTTGTAGGGGGAGTGAAAAGTTTATTGATTAATTTGTTCTGGGGAAGTGCACTGCCGGTGATTCGATGACTTTTTTTGAGGGAGCAAATATACTTGGATACAGCTGGTCAAGTTCAAATACCAGAGTGGTGGGAAATAAAGTTGCCGGTCGTGTCTTGTGGTAGATGGTGGACTGGGTGCAGCCTGTGGTTTGTTGGAATGTCAGTGATCAGACAGAGTTCGAATTCCGGGGATATGTGGCCAGTGAGGCGACTAATCTTCTAATGGGGGACTTTGGCATCTGCAATCGACCAAACTGGAAATAACTGATCCACTAACGTTGACTTATGGACAAAGGAAGGATTTGAGATTCAGATTTAGAGAGTTAGCAGGAGGGCTTACAGGCCTCTCGCCTACTACCTATTGTCAGGTCGAAGAGTTAGTAGCAGAGCTTACAGGCCTCTCGTGTACTACCTATTGTCAGGTTGAAGAGTTAGTAGCAGAACTTACAGGCCTCTCGCCTACTACCTATTGTCAGGTCGAAGAGTTAGTAGCAGAGCTTACAGGCCTCTCGCCTACTACCTATTGTCAGGTCGAAGGGCTAGTAGCAGAGCTTACAGGCCTCTCGCCCACTACCTATTGTCAGGTCGAAGGGCAAGTAGCAGAGCTTACAGGCCTCTCGCCTACTACCTATTGTCAGGTCGAAGGGCAAGTAGCAGAGCTTACAGGCCTCTCGCCTACTACCTATTGTCAGGTCGAAGGGCTAGTAGCAGAGCTTACAGGCCTCTCGCCTACTACCTATTGTCAGGTCGAAGGGCAAGTAGCAGAGCTTACAGGCCTCTCGCCTACTACCTATTGTCAGGTCGAAGGGCAAGTAGCAGAGCTTACAGGCCTCTCGCCCACTACCTATTGTCAGGTCGAAGGGCTAGTAACAGAGCTTATAGGCCTCTCGCCTACTACCTATTGTCAGGTCGAAGGGCTAGTAGCAGAGCTTATAGGCCTCTCGCCTACTACCTATTGTCAGGTCGAAGGGCTAGTAGCAGAGCTTACAGGCCTCTCGCCTACTACCTATTGTCAGGTCGAAGAGTTAAAATAAAATAATTGAAAATTCGGTGAACCACCGGGAACGTACTTCCCTCACTGCGAATTAATCAACTAAGCGTTTGCTGTTTCTCTAAAACATATCTACCGATTTCATCCTTATATGATTTTTAATTTGAGATAAAACATTCGTGCCTATTGAGGTAAAAATCAAAAAAAAGATACCGAGGCCTTCAGATTTTTTATTTTGGTTGTAAAAAAACCCCGTTCAGCAAAGCGATGAAAGAGCGCTCTGGCGGTAGTCCAAGACCTCTTTTCGGCTGGTTTTCGCAGAAAAACACTGGATACCCATATAAAATTTCGTGATCATCAAATTCCTGACCGATTACATAACTACCCCTATACTTATATACTTCGTATAACTCAGGAAGTAAAATAATTTTCGAGTTAGGAAAGTGTATAAGGGTGGATTCTTCACATACAGCTAAATCAAAAACGTCCTACCGTACCCAAGTAAAACAAGTTGTCGGTGAATCACCTGAAATCTACTTCCCCAAGACGAATTAATATACTAAGTTTTCCCTCTCCCACCAACATTAATCGACGTTATTAATCAATAGCTGACTTACACAGGCACTTCTCAATCCTCCTATTCTAAATAAACACATCGGCAGTGGTTGGAATTATTGTGTGAAGATTTGACTGAAAATCTATAGGTTCACGGCTTAGACAATTGTCTTTATCGGGTTTGAACACATGTTCAAAAGTTTTACAAAAGTATTTTTGGTAAGTAATTAATTTTTTCATATGGTTTTATAAAAGTTGTTAGTTAGTTATTATGACTGGGCTTTAACTATGAGGTCCTATCGCCTACTACCAGAGCGCTCTTTCGTCACTCTGGTGGACATGAGCCCGACTCTACTGAGGGAATCCTAAATTTTGCCTACCCTAAATTTTTATTCACTTAGGGTAGGGGTTTATAACGATTGCCTGACATCGTACAGGCTCGGGACCATCGCTTAACGTCCCATCCGAAGGACGGCGTACTTAAGTTTATTTTACCTCCCAGATAAAATGAACTAAAGGGCCTCGGTCGGGTTTCGAACCCACGACCTTGTGCTCAGAAGACAAGCACGCATACCACTGAGCTACCGGCGCCCTCATAAAAGTTGTTGATTGAAATAAAAATAGTAGAATCTAAATCCATTGTATCTACTTGATTGTTTTTTGATTATCTACAATAAGTGTTTTTGAACTAATGTGTTAATATGCATCATATGTAAATGAAAAACTCCATAGTGATATCATCTATTAATATTCAGCGAAGAAGGCAGAAGGGGAAGGGGATTGGAGATGGAGGAGAGGGGGGGGGGGGGGGGGGGGGGGCTAAAACGCCAATAACTGCGCATGTAATATATTTAGTATGAAGATTCAAAAGGCCCATATGTAAGTCAACTATCGATTTTCTGGGGGAAAAGCAGATGATTCACCGACAACTGTTTTCCCATTGCTTCACTTAACGTACAAAAACACAGAATTAGTGCAAGGAACCTCCTAGTTCCACCATGATAATTGAATTTAGATGCATGTATGTATGTACAGTCGGAGAGTTGATATTGTTGCTAATTACAGTAAGCGTATTGCAGTCCCAACAGTTCCCTTACGACTGCATATATGTGCATGGTGCAGTATGTCAACACAAATTATCACCTAATTTTCTTGGCTTACACTAACCCTCCATTGTACACACAAATAACCATTAGTCAATGTCCTATTCTACCTTATCTGGACTGCGTAATAACTGTCCCTAAACTGCGTGTATTATATAGTCATGTAAACTGGAAACATACTGCCAACAATAAAGATATTGTCATTTCTGTATCTATTAGCTGAGAATTGAAAAAACATTGAGCATGCCGTCCTTCGAATGAGACGATAAGTGATGGTCCCGAGCCTGTACTCATAACGACCCCTACCCCAGGTGAATAAACCTGAATAGGCAAAATTTAGGACGCCCACTGCAGAGTCAGGCTCATGTCCACCAGAGTCATGAAAGAGCGCTCTATCTCCCAGATAAGTAAAATCAACTTGAGGCCCCGGCCGGGTTTAGAACACGCTATCTTGAGCTCAGTAAGAACGCACGCATACCACTGAGCTACCGGCGCCCTCGAAGCAGAAAGATTTCAAATATTTGCAGAATAATACAAAAAATATAACATACATACATAGAAAAAATAAATATGAGTACATAGTAGAAAAAAATATATCTATATTAATAAAGCTGAAACGGGGTTTGTTTGTTTGTATGTTTGTTCCAGCATCACGCCCGAACCGCTGGACGGATCTTCATGAAACTTCACATGTACCATTCTTTTGAGCCCGATTGAATAATAGGCTATGTGGCGTCCCAAAATTTTGAACGGGAGGGGGGGTTGTAAGGGGGGCCTAAGTATATAAATAGTGCTAACTCATTAACTAATGGTCGAATTGTCATGAAATTTCACATGTAGTATTTTTAAAAGCCAAATAAGAGAAAAATGTGTGTGGCGTCCCAAAGTTTTGAACGGGAGGGGGTGTAGGGGGGCCTAAATATAAATATAGAGCTAACTCATTAACTATTGGGCGAAATGTCATGAAATTTCACATGTAGTATTTTTTAAAGGCAAATAGGAAAAAAATGTGTGTGGCGTCCCAAAGTTTTGAACGGGAGGGGGGGTTGAGGGGGGCCTAAGTATAAATATAGAGCTAACTCATTAAATATTGGGCGAATTGTCATGAAATTTCACATGTAGTATTTTTAAAAGCCAAATAGGAAAAAAAGGTGTGTGGCGTCCCAAAGTTTTGAACGGGAGGGGGGGTTGTGGGGGGGCCTAAGTATAAATATAGAGCTAACTCATTAACTAATGGGCGAATCGTCATGAAATTTCACGTAGTATTTTTAAAAGCCAAATAGAAAAAAAAGGTGTGTGGTGTCCCAAAGTTTTGAACGGGAGGGGGGGTTGTGGGGGGGCCTAAATATAAATATAGAGCTAATTCTCTAACGGTTGGTCGGATTGTCACGAAATTTCACATGGAGTATTCCTGAAGGCCAAATAGAAAAATAAGGTGTGTGGCGTCCCAAAGTTTTGAACGGGAGGGGGGGTTGTGGGGGGGCCTAAGTATAAATATAGAGCTAACTCATTAACTAATGGGCGAATCGTCATGAAATTTCACATGTAGTATTTTTAAAAGCCAAATAGGAAAAAAAGGTGTGTGGCGTCCCAAAGTTTTGAACGGGAGGGGGGGTTGTGGGGGGGCCTAAGTATAAATATAGAGCTAACTCTTTAACGGTTGGTCGGATTGTCACGAAATTTCACATGGAGTATTCCTGAAGACCAAATAGAAAAATAGGCGGTGTGACGGCTCAAAATTTTTTACGGGAGGGGGGGGTAGTTGGGGGGCCTAAGTATAAATATAGAGCTAACTCATTAACTAATGGGCGAATCGTCATGAAATTTCACATGTAGTATTTTTAAAAGCCAAATAGGAAAAAAAGGTGTGTGGCGTCCCAAAGTTTTGAACGGGAGGGGGGGTTGTGGGGGGCCTAAGTATAAATATAGAGCTAACTCTTTAACGGTTGGTCGGATTGTCACGAAATTTCACATGGAGTATTCCTGAAGGCCAAAAAGAAAAATAAGGTGTGTGGCGTTCCAAAGTTTTGATCGGGAGGGGGGGTTGTAAGGGGGGCCTACGTATATAAATAGTGCTAACTCATTAACTAATGGTCGAATTGTCATGAAATTTCACATGTAGTATTCCTAAAGGTCAAATAGAAATATTAGGTGTGTGACGGCCCAACATTTTGAACAGGAAGGAGGGTTGTGGGGGGGGGGCTAAATATACATATAGAGTTAGCTCATTAACGGTTGGTCGTATTGTCATGAATCGGATTGTCATGAATTTCACATGTAGTAGTAGTAACTATGTATTCGCTGTGGGGTTCACTGTTGCAAGACATTTACTAGCTGTGATGTCCAGCGTTCCTAATATCGTACTAGCTGTGGGGTCCGCTGTTGCAAGGTAATTACTAGCTGTAGTGCTCAGCCCCAGCGTTCCTAACTATGTACTGGCTGTGGGGTTCGCTGTTGCAAGGCACCTATAAGACATTTACTAGCTGTAATGCCCAGCGTTTCTAATTACGTACTAGCTGTGGGGTCTGCTGTTGCAAGGCGCTAGCAGTGTGGCCCAGCGTATTTCACTCGTAGGTACTAGCTGTGGGGTCCGCCGTTGCAAAACTCATACTAGCTGTGATGCCCTGTGGTTCTAACTACATACTATCTGTGGGGTTCGCAGTTGCAAGGCACCTACTACCTGTAGGGCCCAGCGTTCCTAATTACGTACTAGCTGTGGGGTCCGTCGTTGCAAAAGCATATTAGCTGTGATGCCCAGGGTTCCTAATATCGTACTAGCTGTGGGGTCCGTTGTTGCAAGGCATTTACTAGCTGTAGTGCCCAGCGTTCCTAACTTCGTACTAGCTGTGGGGTCCGTTGTTGCAAGGCATTTACTAGCTGTAGTGCCCAGCGTTCCTAACAATGTACTAACTGTGAAGTTCGCTGTTGCAAAGCACTTACTAACTGTAATGCCCAGCGTATTTAACTACATACTAGCTGTGGGGTCCGCTGTTGCAAGGCACTTAATAGCTGTGATGCCCAGCGTTCCTAACTTCGTACTAGCTGTGGGGTCCGCTGTTGCGAGGCACATACTAGCTGTGGTGACCAGCTTTCCTAACTACGTACTAGCTGTTGGGTCCGCCGTCGCAAGGCACATACTAGCTATGATGCCCAGCATTCCCTACTACGTACTAGCTGTGGTGCTCAGCGTTGCAAGCCACATACTAGCTGTGGTCACAAACGTTCTTAAGTACGCACTGACTATGACGTCCAGCGATGCTAAGTATTCACTAGGTGTGGCTTCCGCCGTTGAAAGGCGCATACTAGCTGTGGTGCCCAGGGGTCCTAAAAACTTACTAGCGTTACAACAGCTGAAGGACTATAAGCCTTATTCCGTATGAATAATTGAAAATTATAACATCATGAATGTACTGTCGAGGAACTGAATAGCGTTATAGAAGATATTGGGAGAAAAATCAAAGTTCCCCGGGCAACGCCGGGTATAACTGCTATAGATTTAATATTTGTTAAAACTGATAGAGAACGACCGGATTATCTGAATCCTACACAAAAATCAAAATAAAAATGTTTTTCAAAAAATTCACGCTATTTAACGGTTTATAGGCTTAATTATTGTTAAAACTGATACGACAGAATCAGATATATCCGAAAAGTCCCATCCGACGGACGACGTGCTCAAGGCTATTTTCAACCTAAGTGAAATTTCACCTAACCAGGTTTATTTACATAACATACGTCTCATTATCGAGTACCTCACATTCGAAAAAGCCCTGGATCATCGCTTAAAGTCCCGTCCGAAGGACGACGTGCTCAAAGCGTTTTTTAACTTCCCGATTGAAACATCTGACCTAAGTGCCTCAGCTAGATTTCTAAGTGGCGATCCTGAGCTCGGTAGACTCCATTCTTGAAATTTCTCGCTTTTTAACGGTTTATAGATTTAATATTTGTTAAAACTGATAGAGAACGACCGGATTATCTGAATCCTACACAAAAATCAAAATAAAAATGTTTTTCAAAAAATTTGCGCTATTTAACGGTTTATAGGCTTAATAATTGTTAAAACTGATACGACAGATTCAGATTTATCCGGAAAGTCCCATCCGAAGGACGACGTGCTCAAGGCTATTTTCAACCTAAGTGATATTTCACCTACCCAGGTTTATTTACATAACATACGTCTCATTATCGAGTACCTCACATTCGAAAAAGTCCTGGAACATCGCTTAAAGTCCCATCCGAAGGACGACGTGCTCATAGTTATTTTTCACTTCCCGATTAAAACATCTGACCTAAGTGCCTCAGCTAGATTTGTAAGTGGCGATCCTGAGCTCGGAAGACTCCATTCTTCAAATTTCTCGCTTTTTAACGGTTTATAGATTAAATATTTGGTAAAACTGATAGAGAACGACCGGATTATCTGAACCCCACACAAAAATCAAAATAAAAATGTTTTTCAAAACATTTGCGCTATTTAACGGTTTATAGGCTTAATAATTGTTAAAACTGATACGACAGATTCAGATTTATCCGGAAAGTCCCATCCGAAGGACGACGTGCTCAAGGCTATTTTCAACCTAAGTGAAATTTCACCTACCCAGGTTTATTTACATAACATACGTCTCATTATCGAGGACCTCACATTCGAAAAAGTCCTGGAACATCGCTTAAAGTCCCATCCGAAGAACGACGTGCTCAAAGTGTTTTTTAACTTCCCGATTGAAACATCTGACCTAAGTGCCTCAACTAGATTTCTAAGTGGCGATCCTGAGCTCGGTAGACTCCATTCTTGAAATTTCTCGCTTTTTAACGGTTTATAGATTAAATATTTGTTAAAACTGATAGAGAACGACCGGATTATCTGAATCCTACACAAAAATCAAAATAAAAATGTTTTTCAAAAAATTTGCGCTATTTAACGGTTTATAGGCTTAATAATTGTTAAAACTGATACGAGAGATTCAGATTTATCCGGAATGTCCCATCCGAAGGACGACGTGCTCAAGGCTATTTTCAACCTAAGTGATATTTCACCTACCCAGGTTTATTTACATAACATACGTCTCATTATCGAGTACCTCACATTAGAAAAAGCCCTGGATCATCGCTTAAAGTCCCATCCGAAGGACGACGTGCTCAAAGTGTTTTTTAACTTCCCGATTGAAACATCTGACCTAAGTGCCTCAGCTAGATTTCTAAGTGGCGATCCTGAGCTCGGTAGACTCCATTCTTGAAATTTCTCGCTTTTTAACGGTTTATAGATTTAATATTTGTTAAAACTGATAGAGAACGACCGGATTATCTGAATCCTACACAAAAATCAAAATAAAAATGTTTTTCAAAAAATTTGCGCTATTTAACGGTTTATAGGCTTAATAATTGTTAAAACTGATACGACAGATTCAGATTTATCCGGAAAGTCCCATCCGAAGGACGACGTGCTCAAGGCTATTTTCAACCTAAGTGAAATTTCACCTACCCAGGTTTATTTACATAACATACGTCTCATTATCGAGTACCTCACATTCGAAAAAGTCCTGGAACATCGCTTAAAGTCCCATCCGAAGGACGACGTGCTCATAGTTATTTTTCACTTCCCGATTAAAACATCTGACCTAAGTGCCTCAGCTAGATTTGTAAGTGGCGATCCTGAGCTCGGTAGACTCCATTCTTCAAATTTCTCGCTTTTTAACGGTTTATAGATTAAATATTTGTTAAAACTGATAGAGAACGACCGGATTATCTGAACCCCACACAAAAATCAAAATGAAAACGTTTTTCAAAAAATTCGCGCTATTTAACGGTTTATAGGCTTAATAATTGTTAAAACTGATGCTACAGATTCAGATATATCCGGAAAGTCCCATCCGAAGGACGACGTGCTCAAGGCTTTCAACCTAAGTGGAAATTGACCTACCCAGGTTTATTTACATAACATACGTCTCATTATCGAGTACCTCACATTCGAAAAAGCCCCGGATCATCGCTTAATGTCCCATCCGAAGGACGAAGTGCTCAAAGTTATTTTTACCTCCCCTATTAAAACATCTGACCTAAGTGCCTCAGCTAGATTTCTAAGTGGCGATCCTGAGCTCGGTAGACTCCATTCTTCAAATTTCTTGCTTTTCAACGGTTTATAGATTTAATATTTGTTAACTGACAGAGCCATAGAGTGTGCTGGTTTCGGATTATGCCAACGTCAGCACAACGTTCAGACTGACTTTAAATATGGTGACACCGATCCACGATGGAAGAAAAATGCCAAAAAAAAAAGATGTATGTATAGATATGAACACAAATTAAAACTTGTGTACATTGTGATATAATCTATATTAATAAAGCTGAAACGGGGTTTGTTTGTTTGTTTGTATGTTTGTTTGTATGTATGTATGTATGTATGTATTTATGTTTGTATGTATGTATGTATGTTTGTTCCAGCATCACGCCCAAACCGCTGGACGGATTTTTATGAAACTTCCCATGTAGCATTCTTTTGAGCCCGATTGAATAATAGGCTATGTGGCGTCCCAAAATTTTGAACGGGAGGGGGGGTTGTAAGGGGGGCCTAAGTATATAAATAGTGCTAACTCATTAACTAATGGTCGAATTGTCATGAAATTTCACACGTAGTCTTTTTAAAAGCCAAACAGGAAAAAAAGGTGTGTGGCGTCCCAAAGTTTTGAACGGGAGGGGTGGTTGTGGGGGGGCCCAAGTATAAATATAGAGCTAACTCTTTAACAGTTGGTCGGATTGTCACGAAGTTTCACATGTAGTATTCCTGAAGACCAAATAAAAAAAATTGGCGGTGTGACGGCTCAAAATTTTTAACGGGAGGGGGGTAGTGGGGGGGCCTAAGTATAAATATAGAGCTAACTCATTAACTAATGGGCGAATCGTCATGAAATTTCACATGTAGTATTTTTAAAAGCCAAATAGGAAAAAAAGGTGTGTGGCGTCCCAAAGTTTTGAACGGGAGGGAGGGTTGTGGGGGGGCCTAAGTATAAATATAGAGCTAACTCTTTAACGGTTGGTCGGATTGTCACGAAATTTCACATGGAGTATTCCTGAAGACCAAATAGAAAAATAGGCGGTGTGACGGCTCAAAATTTTTTACGGGAGGGGGGGGTAGTGGGGGGGCCTAAGTATAAATATAGAGCTAACTCATTAACTAATGGGCGAATCGTCATGAAATTTCACATGTAGTATTTTTAAAAGCCAAATAGGAAAAAAAGGTGTGTGGCGTCCCAAAGTTTTGAACGGGAGGGGGGGTTGTGGGGGGGCCTAAGTATAAATATAGAGCTAACTCTTTAACGGTTGATCGTATTGTCATGAATCGGATTGTCATGAATTTCACATGTAGTAGTAGTAACTATGTATTCGCTGTGGGGTTCACTGTTGCAAGACATTTACTAGCTGTGATGTCCAGCGTTCCTAATATCGTACTAGCTGTGGGGTCCGCTGTTGCAAGGCACTTACTAGCTGTAGTGCTCAGCCCCAGCGTTCCTAACTATGTACTGGCTGTGGGGTTCGCTGTTGCAAGGCACCTACAAGACATTTACTAGCTGTGATGCCCAGCGTTTCTAATTACGTACTAGCTGTGGGGTCTGCTGTTGCAAGGCGCTAGCAGTGTGGCCCAGCGTATTTCACTACGTAGGTACTAGCCGTGGGGTCCGCCGTTGCAAAACTCATACTAGCTGTGATGCCCTGTGGTTCTAACTACATACTATCTGTGGGGTTCGCAGTTGCAAGGCACCTACTACCTGTAGGGCCCAGCGTTCCTAAAAACGTACTAGCTGTTGGGGTCCGTCGTTGCAAAAGCATACTAGCTGTGATGCCCAGGGTTCCTAATATCGTACTAGCTGTGGGGTCCGTTGTTGCAAGGCATTTACTAGCTGTAGTGCCCAGTTCCTAACTTCGTACTAGCTGTGGGGTCCGCTGTTGCGAGGCACATAGTAGCTGTGGTGACCAGCGTTCCTAACGTTGGTCGGATTGTCACGAAATTTCACATGGAGTATTCCTGAAGGCCAAATAGAAAAATAAGGTGTGTGGCGTTCTAAAGTTTTGAACGGGAGGGGGGGTTGAGGGGGGCCTAAGTATAAATATAGAGCTAGCTCATTAACGGTTGGTCGCATTGTCACGAAGTTTCACATGTAATATTCCTGAAGACCAAATAAAAAAAAAGGTGTGTGGCGTCCCAAAAATTTGAACGGGGGGAGGGGAGGGGGGGGGGTAGGCCTAAGTATAAATATAGTGCTAACTATTCAAAGATTGGTCGGATTGTCACAAAATTTCACATGTAGTATTTTTAAAATCCAAATAGAAATATAAGATGTGTGGCGACCCAAAGTTTTGAACGGGAGGGGAGGTTGTGGGGATAGGCCTAAGTATAAATATAGAGCTAACTCATTAACTAATGGGCGAATCGTCATGAAATTTCACATGTAGTATTTTTAAAAGCCAAATAGAAAAATAGGCGGTGTGACGGCTCAAAATTTTGTACGGGAGGGGGGGTAGTGGCGGGGGGGCCTAAGTATAAATATAGTGCTAGCTCAATAACGGTTGGTCGTATTGTCATGGAATTTCACATGTTGTATTCTTAAAAGCCAAATAGAAATATAGGGTGTATATGTCACAAAGTTTTGAACGGGAGGGTGGGTTGATGGGGGCCTAAGTGTAAGTATAGTGATGTCATTAACGGATGATCGGATTGTCACGAAATTTCACATGTAGTATTCATAAAGGCCAAATAGAAAAATAGGGTGTGACGTCAAAAAATTGTGAACGAGAGGGGGGGTATGGGGGTAGGCCTAAATTTGAAGATAGTGATAGGTCATTAACGGATGATCGGATTGTCATGGAATTTCACATGTACTATTATTGATGGCCAAATAGAAAAATACACTAGCTGTGATGCCCAGTGGTTCTAACTACGTACTAGCTGTGGGGTCCGCCGTTACAAAAACATACTAGCTGTGATGCCCAGCGTTTCTAACTAGGTACTAGCGGTGGGGTCCGCCGTTGCAGAACACATACTAGCTGTGATGCTGAGCGTTTCTAACTACGTACTAGCTGTGGGGTCCGCCGTTGCAAAACTCATACTAGCTGTGATGCCCAGTGGTTCTAACTACATACTAACTATGGGGTCCGCTGTTGCAAAGCACTTAATAGCTGTAGGGCCCAGCGTTCCTAAAAACGTACTATCTGTGGGGTCCGCTGTTGCAAGGCACATACTAGCTGTGATGCCCTGTGGTTCTAACTACATACTATCTGTGGGCTCCGCAGTTGCAAGGCACCTACTTGCTGTAGGGCCCAGCGTTCCTAAAAACGTACTAGTTGTGGGGTCCGCCGTTGCAAAAACATACTAGCGGTGATGCCCAGCGTTTCTAATTAGGTACTAGCGGTGGGGTCCGCCGTTGCAGAACACATACTAGCTGTGATGCTGAGCGTTTCTAACTACGTACTAGCTGTGGGGTCCGCCGTTGCAAAAACATACTAGCTGTGATGCCCAGCGTTTCTAATTAGGTACTAGCGGTGGGGTCCGCCGTTGCAAAAACATACTAGCGGTGATGCCCAGCGTTTCTAATTAGGTACTAGCGGTGGGGTCCGCCGTTGCAGAACACATACTAGCTGTGATGCTGAGCGTTTCTAACTACGTACTAGCTGTGGGGTCCGCCGTTGCAAAAACATACTAGCTGTGATGCCCAGCGTTTCTAATTAGGTACTAGCGGTGGGGTCCGCCGTTGCAGAACACATACTAGCTGTGATGCTGAGCGTTTCTAACTACGTACTAGCTGTGGGGTCCGCTGTTGCAAGGCACTTACTAGCTGTGATGCCCAGCGTTCCTAATTTCGTACTAGATGTGGGGTGCGCTGTTGCAAGGCTCATACTAGCTGTGGTGACCAGCGTTCCTAACTACGTACCTGCTGTGGGGTCCGCCGTCGCAAGGCACATACTAGCTGTGATGCCCAGCGTTTCTAACTAGGTACTAGCGGTGGGGTCCGCCGTTGCAAGGCATATACTACCTGTGGTGCCCAGCGTTCCTAACTACGTACTAGCTGTAGTGCCCAGCGTTGCAAGGCACATACTAGCTGTGGTCAAAACGTTCTTATGTACGCACTGGCTAGGACGTCCAGCGATGCTAAGTATTCACTAGCTGTCGTTTCCGCAGTTGAAAGGCGCATACTAGCTGTGGTGCCCAGGGATCCTAAAAAATTACTAGCGTTACTACAGTTGAATTCCGTATGAATAATTAAAAATTATAACATCACTGTCGAGGAACTGAATAGCCTTATAGGAGATATTGGGAGAAATGTCAAAGTTCCCCGGGCAACGCCGGGTATTACTGCTAGTATATCTATATTAATAAAGCTGAAACGGGGTTTGTTTGTATGTTTGTTCCAGCATCACGCCCAAACCGCTGGACGGATCTTCATGAAACTTCACATGTAGCATTCTTTTGAGCCCGATTAAATAATAGGCTATGTGGCGTCCCAAAATTTTGAACGGGAGGGTGGGTTGTAGGGAGGGCCTAAGTATATAAATAGTGCAAACTCATTAACTAAAGGTCGAATTGTCATGAAATGGTGGTGCCCAGCGTTCCTAACTACGTACTAAATGTGGGGTCCGCCGTCGCAAGGCACATACTAGCTGTGGTGCGCAGCGTTCCTAACTACGTACTAGAGGTGGGGTCCGCCGTCGCAAGGCACATACTAGCTGTAATGCCCAGCGTTCCTAACTTCTTACTAGCTGTGGTGCCCAGCGATGCCAAGTATTCACATGCTGGGGTTTCCGCCGTTGAAAGGCGCATACTAGCTGTGGTGCCCAGGGGTCTTAAAAACTTACTAGCGTTACTATAGTTGAAGGACTATAAGTCTTATTCCGTAAGACTAATCGAAAATTATAACATCATGAATGTGGTGTCAAAGGATTGAATAGACTTATAGGAGATATTGAGAGAAAATTCAAAGTTCCACGGGCAACGCCGGGTATTACTGCTAGTAATGAATAAATAAATGAATATCTTAACCTTATATAAAAAAATTAAGATTTCAAAATAGAAAAAAAAAAACACTAAACACTTTATTTTATTCTCATCTTCATATTAATAACTAAAAAGTATGCGATATGACCTCCTAGTTAAAGCCCGGGCATGTGTCATAATAACTAATTGTAAGAGAATAAATCAAGATTCTTTTGGAGGTGACGTGAATTGTTGTTTTATGACGAGTGTTTTAAAAATAAGCCTAAATAGGTTAATACTTTTACGTAGGAATATCTTAAAGCGAGTAATGAAATAAGTTAGAAATAGAAACTGAATAGATAGTGAAATATAAAAATAGAAAGGTTTCAAATATCTGGAGAATAATACAGAAATATAATATACATACATACCCAGAAAAATAATTAGTAGTTGTGATAATAAAAATAAAGGGTTTAAGTGATCTTAAATAAATGATAAATAAATAAAAATTCAAATAATAATTAATAAAATTAAACAAATGAAACAATAAAACTTAAATAAACAATAAATTACCACATCTCCTGTAGAAATGTTATAACTGGTCTTGTATTTAATTTTGATTTCTACAGTAGTTTTTCGAAAAGGGCCCTAAAAAGATATCAAAAGTTCAAGACTTTCTTCAAAATTGCACGTATATTTTTTAAAAAAGTTTCAATTAAAAAACTTTTCATTTGGATTTCATTATAAAATAAAAAAAACCCATTGAAACAAACTAAAAATCAAAGGAAAACATCTTAAAAACTAAATTCTTAAAACTAATTCATTCTTTTTCTGTTTTATATTTTGGCCATTATTAAAATTTAAGTTATATTTTTCTGGGCATATATCCTGTACACATAAACAAACAACAGTACCTTCTTTTCGGATCAATTTCACCGTCAATTCACTCAGCCCTCGACTCTCTACACACACTAAAAAAACTGCTGATGGCCGTGTTTTGTTTTTTTACTCATTTGTTTTGAAAGAAATGGTTTCTTATTATTTATTTATTAATTCTGTTTCCTTTTATAGAAAAATAAATATTATTAATTTTATAATGTGTGTATTCTTTTTATACATCACAGTAGTACGTATAAGATTTCAAAATAGAAAAAAAATCACTAAATAATGTATTTTATTCAGTTAAATATTAATGATAACTAAAAAAAAAAATAAGGCTTATTTATGTACTGTGAAATTACAACTGGGGTGTACTAGTCAGCTGACATCAGTGTGGCCACATGTCGTTTAGTATCCAAAAAGTTTCTTATATAAAAAAATCGTGAAATTTGTGGTATATTATATTCTAAAAATTATTTTAGTATTGTAAAATGAATCTCTTAGTAACATGAAAATATCGACATGAAATTTCATTCTAAAACCAAAATCCCAAAATGAGGTCTAAACCTGTCACATTTCAGCAATATCATCTGAAGAGAAGGTCGGGTTCAGTTGAGGGGAGAGAGCTCAATACGGGTGAGCTGGTGCTTTCCACCTAGGGACCTAAGCATCCCTTTCGTGGAAGGACCCAGTCTCCCAGTTTCCATGGTCCCGAGGTCACATCTTTGCCTCTCGACCAAGCTTACCCCGGGCATCTTACCCAGGAAGGTTGCCGCCAACTCGTGCCAGCTGGGACTGTCCTTGACTCCTACAGAGGTCTCTATTGAAAGGACCGTGTCCTGTGAGAACTCTTGTTAGTTGCCGAAGCTCCTTCTTTTTAAGTTCAGTTCCTAATTACTTTTAAATCTGGCTTTTATCTACTTGTTCACTACACAAAAAGATACAAATTCACGCCATGATTTTAAAAAGCTAATTTTTTCTTTTAAAAAAAGGACTGTTTAAAATGGTTAATTAATAATAAATTTGAAGTGGAGGGTCGCAAGTTCATTGGGTCTAATTAAAAGAGAATTTTAAAATATGTAGGGGGAAAAAGGGGTGTAGAGCTAAATTGAAAAATAAAAAACAACATTTGAAAAATTTACAGTAGAAATGGTTTGGTTTTTAGGAAGAGAATAAAAAAATAAAAAATACTAAAAAAATAAGGGTTCAAAACATGGAGGGTGTCATCGTATAACAATTGTCTTTTATTTTGCTAATTTCCTGTGTATGGGCTTCCTCTTTGGGTATGGGGGCAAAAACCCCCAAGTGGGGACCCCATTGTTTTAGTTGTTCGCCCCCCCCCCCTCCCCCCCAACATTAACATTCACATAATTTAGCTGTACAAGAGAGCTGGTTATTACTGACCAAAGTAGCACAACACTGTCTATACTGAATAATTCCGTTTTCCCGAGTTGTTTTTCAGTAGAATATTATTCTATATTCTGGAATATGTTATCTGTGTTAAAAAATACGAAGGTGAATCACCAGCAATGTACTTCCTCAGAATAAATTAATCAAATAAATTTTCGCTACCCTTTTCAGCAGTTGACTTACATAGGGGCTCCTAAATCCTCATACTAAATTATATTTCAATAAATTCATTACATCAGTGTTATTGGAGTTTTTGAATTGCGCCCCCTCCCCTGAACCCCCCCTTCCCTTCAGTCGATATTGCTGAACTTTGACAGGTTTTGACCTCATTGAATTTTGTATTTAAATGTGAAATGTCATGTCGATTCTTTCATTACATCGGCAGTTATTGGGGTTCTTTGAGTTGATCTCCCACTCATCACCCCTTCCCTTCTGCTGATTCCGCTAAAAATTAGTAAGTGTCGTTCCTGTAGAAATTTTATCTCTTTTCTTTTTCTAAATTTTGATTTCTACAGTAGTTTTTCGAAAAGGGCCCTAAAAAAGTATCAAAAGTATATTTAAAAAAATTTCAATTAACAAAGTTTTCATTTGGATTTCTTAAGAGATGCCATCTTGTCTTCTAAATTTTGCAAAAATATAAAATCTAATCCTATTGGGTTTATTTTCTTAAATCTACATTATTAAAATTAAAAACTAAACATTGAAACAAACAAAAATCGAAAGAAAAAATATATATTTTTTTTTGTTTTGTTTTTTTATGGAATATGAACCACGAGGGTCATTGATGTCTGGCTGTTCAAATAAGTAAGAGATCCCGCAGAGAAACTGGGGGGGCGAACGGAGGGGGGACCCCGCACAGGACCCCGGGGCACCCAGTGAGCGTCCCAACCAGGCCAGGGGACTAGCAACGGCACAACTGGGCGTCTCTCTTTAGGCATTGGGCTTAGGCCCCGGTGTAGCTAGGCCTGTTAGAGAGGGTGTGCTTGTATGTGGCACCGACCACACCCTCCAAGCCCGGGACTATATCAGTCCAGAGATCCCAGCGGAGCCGACCAAGCCCCCCAGCCCAGCCACCGTCCGAAAGAAAAAATCTTAAAAACTAAATTCTTAACACTAATTCAATCTTTTTGTTTTATATTTTGGGCCATTCTCTAAAATTAAGTTATATTTTTCTGGGCATATATCCTGGACATATAAACAAACAACATTACCTTCTTTTTGGATCAGTTTCCCCGTCAATACACTTCTATTTAGTTCATTACAACATAAGCCTAAACACCACTCTACATTTTCACTCAGACCGCCGCCATAGAACCAGGCCTCGACACTCTACACTCACTAATAAAACAGCTGATGGCCGTGTTTTGTTTTTTACTGACATTTGTTTTAAATAGAAATTTCCTTTCTATATAAAAATAAATATAATTAATTTTTTGAAGTTTATAATTTAATCTTTTCAATGTGTGTATTATTTTTATACATCACAGTACATATGCAATGTAATATCAATACATTTATTAGAAGGGCAGTTATTGTGTCCACAGGCACAGACATACAGATAGATCAGGGGGTCAGAAAACTGGAGAAATCTCAACACATCTGATAGATTCCATAACTTCTTTAATAAGATAAAAAATTAAAGTTGTAGCCCCAAAAGAAAATATTTCAGGACTTGGACAAACATCAAATAACTGAAAATCCTAATTTTTTAGTAATTTTCTATGGTGAATGCCGGCTAATAAGGCCCTTAGCGAGTTCATATCATTAGTGAAAAAAAGAATGGTCATTTGAAGGGGGAGACAGATGAAGGAAAGTATATTAAAATGAAAAGAAAGGAAAGGTTCTGTGAAAGGTTCTGGGCTTTCCTCTTGAAAAGTAGAACACTCTTTGAAGAGCTCCAGTAATTTCCTTTCAAGATCCGTACTTCTAGTTAGGTTTAGGTTCGGGTTTAGTGCGGTCATTGGGTTTTACGAACTTGCCAAGGGCAATGACTAGCCCTGCCCCCAAGGGC
Source organism: Aradus depressus (assembly GCA_963662175.1). NCBI lineage: Eukaryota > Metazoa > Arthropoda > Insecta > Hemiptera > Aradidae > Aradus > Aradus depressus. Next base: position 41,615,438 of record OY759221.1, on the reverse strand, counting down.
TTTTCTAAATCACGGCCTAGTAGGCCCATTGAAACAACGTACCTTCATGAAGACGTGGGTCGACGGTGGAACACGTACGGCAAGTTTGGTGGTCTGCGAAATTATTGATTAAAAACCTCGGCCAGTTTCAGAGTTGTTTCAAATTTTTTTAAAATATTTATCAACATTTTAAAATCTGTAAAATGAAGCTCAGAGCACAACCTAATAGCTGCAATAGATTTCGAGGTCATTGGAAACATCCAAAACTATTTAAATTTTTCCATTTTTTGTAAGTTCTGTGATGTAAAAAAAATTTACACGCATTAAGATTATTAATATATTATAAAGGGGCCATGGTGGCCGTTCGGGCTAGAGCGTAGGGCTTTGGTCGCATGGTCTCACCATGGTTTGCGGGTTCGAATCCCGTCCGGGAGTGAGTGTTTTATTTCGTAGAGAGAACTCCCTCACGGGGTCATTGATGTTGTAAATTAATTAGATAACACAGTGACATGGCTAATATGCATCGTATATAAGGCCAAAAAATAAATAAATAAAATAAATAAATAATAATATATTATAAAATTAATTATTATAATTTGTATAAAAACAGCTGTTATATTAGGAGTGAAGTAACTTAATTAATTAGTGAATAAATATACAAAGATGGACTAGTCGCATTTTGTTTTAAAAAGAAATGTGAACAACCAATGAATGAAGAACAAAAGATGACGATCAGCTGTTTTAAATAGTGTTAAAAAGTTAACAGTTAAGTTGTGTTGTGGAAGAGGAGAGTCTAAGGAAAGATGTGGAGGTGGACAGTCTAGAGAGAGAAGTTTTTAGGCTAAAGGTGAAGTGAACCATGTAGGAGTGAAATAACAGTGAAGTAGATGCGCAAAGGTACTTTCATTTATCTATATGTTTATATGCCCAAAATAATATTGAATTAAAGAATGGCCACAATATTTTAAAAGAAAAGAGACTAAAGTAGACGTAGAAATTAGTTTGTAAGATTTTTATTGTAATTTGATTTTTTATTTAATATCGATATTTTGATTTGATTTATAATGTAGGTTAGGGTTAGTGTTAATAAACGACAATATTTGTTCTCTTATTCTATGCTATTCATTTCCCTGTGAACCCAGTAAGATAATTTGTACCTTTGGATTAGATTGAACATTTTTGAAATTTTAGGAAAACAATATGGCGTCTCATTATTACATTTAGAAGAAATCCAAATGAAATAATTATTAATTAAAATTTTTTAAAATATGTACTTTCTTCAAATTGCACGTCTTGAAATTTCAATATTTTTTAACGACCCTTTTCGGAAATTACTGTAAAAATCAAAATTTTAGTAGAAGAGCAGCTACAATTTCTACAGGAAATGTAATTTTATTATTTGTTTATTTATTATTCATTTTATTTATACTCAATTGTCACAGCTCATAAAAAATTCTCGGTGAGTCACCGGCAATGCTCTTCACCAGAACGAATTAATCAATTAAGTTGTCGCTCTCCCACTTAAACTAATCGACCGTTTTGGCTATAAATCAATAGTCTTAGTAGAGGTGAGTTTCGACCGGAATTTCATGCTTTACTATTCCTATGAAATATAGAAGAAAACTAACGTCTCACTAGAGATAGGAAACTAGAATATTCCATTATAATAATTTAATTAACAATTTGTTTACCTAGTAGTAAAATTTCGTTAACAGGTTGAGTTTGTAAACGAATGACGTCATTAAGTCTGTCCACAAGACCTCAAGCAACACTGACGTGTATCCCAATTTAATGTGCATATTTCTTTATCCTTAACGAAACTGACTTATAAGCCTCTGCGCTAGAGAGGGAGGGGGCGGGATTCTGCTCCCCCCCCCCCCCCCCCCCCCCCTGTATCCTCCACTGATTGGAGTGGGGGTGGACTTAAAACAATAACAGTTATAGTTACTCTAGTAACTGACATTGTAATGAGTGTTACGTGTTAAAATATAGTATTATTAGGTTCATAAGCCCCTATATTAGTTATTTATTGGACTTTACCCCAAATGGTCGACTGCTTTGTGGGGAAAGAACAAAAACCTAATTGATTAACAAATGCTGGGGAAGTACAGTGATTCACCGCGAATTTTATTTTTTAATATTTAAAATCAGGAGTCGGAAAAAAATGAAATTCCGGTAATGAAAATCAACATCGACTTTCTGTTCATCGAGCTCGAATCGATTGCCAAGTCTTTCTAAGTAACTCTTTGGTAGAATACTTGTCAAATGTGGAATGGTAAAGTGATTTATTGACCCTTCATCCAATTTAGTTAAGACAGAAGCCAGAGGGTTGTCCCACACATCCATTCCAGGTTTAACTTGTTCAATTAGACTGTGCAGAGAGGAGCTGAACAGAGCTCTCCTGAGAGGAGGATTCGATCAGCTCCAGATAACAACCCTGTCTTTCTCCAACTAAACAGCTAACAGTCTCTTAGACTCATTCTCTGGAGACACCCCCCCCTCGACTTTCAAATTGGTTTCTCTCTCACTTGTTATTATCTCTCGTCATTAGGGCGACCACTTCACGAGAAAAAAAGTAGTCGGTAAATCACCGGCTATGTACTTCCCCAGAATGCATTAATCAATTAACTTTTCGCCCCTCCCCCCTTTAAAACCAGTCGACCGTTTGAGCTAATATTCAATAGTTGATTTATATAGTGTCTCCTAAATCCTCATACTAAATATTGCGTCGAAATTCATAACATCGACAGTTTTTAGGGTTATTGATATGAGCCCCCTCCCCTTAACCCCCTTTCCTGCGGCTCATATCGCTCAAATTTGATAGGTTTTAACCTCAGTGGGTTTAGACTTTAAATACAAAATTTCATGTCAAAACACCCATTCTTTCTGCAGTTATTAGAGTTTTTATGTTAAGATTCCTTCCTTTTCCTCCCTTCCCTTTTGTCAATTTGGCTGAAAATCGAAAGGTGTCGTCGTTAGAGGCTTCAGGATTCACATATAAAACTTGGAGGGCGCCGTTAGCTCAGTGCTATGCGTGCTTGACTTCTGAGCTCACGAACGTGGGTTCGTAACCCGATCGGAGGCCCTTAGTTTATTTTATCTGGGAGGTAAAATATACTTAAGCACGCCGTCCTTCAGATGGGATGTTAAGCGATGGTCCCGAGCCTGTACAATGTCAGGTACTCGTTGAAGACCCCTACCCTAGGTGAATAAAAATTTAGGGTAGGAAAAATTTAGAACTCCCACAATAGAGTTGGGCCCTATGTCCACCAGAGTGACGAAAGAGCGCTCTGGTAGTAGGCGATATGATCTCGTAGTTAAAGCCCGGGTATGAGTCACAAAACCTAACCTAGTGTTCACAAACACACGTCAAAAATTCGATGCAGAGTTTTCAAAGGAATTTCATGTTTTCCGACCTCTAGATTCCAATTATGAAAAAATAAATATCTGTCTGTCCATGAACAAAATAACTCCCCATAGAAAGAATGAATGGACACGAAATTTTATATGTGAATCCAGAACCAACAACGACACTTATTGCTTTTCAGTCAAATCGACCAAAGGAAAGGAGGGATTAAGGATAGATTAGATGTAGATTTACATGTTCATCCCAAAAAATCCAAAATCTATCGATGTAATGAATGTATTGACATGAAATTTCATATTTTAAGTCAAAACCCAATGAGGATCTAACCTATCATTTTTGGAATAAAGGGGTCGTAAAACATGAAATTCTGTTGAAAACTCGGCATCGAATTTCTGAAGGATTACATAACTTCTCTATTTCGTAAAACTGATGAAGCAAACATTTAATAAAATACTGTATTTTTTTTTTTTTTTTTTTCACTCTCTAATTTCCTCTGAATAAAAATTTCATTATCACAAAGCAATATTTCCAAGTTGGTCGGACAACCTCTTTCCGTTCAAGATATCGCGGAAGTTGACAGGTGGGAGGGAAAAATAAATTCCCTCTACAAGAGACCCGGGAATAGTTGAACGGTTGGAAATTCACAAATGAAGAAATTCTTTACTTTAACCCCTTTAAGAGAATTTCCCTTTATTTCTTTATTTATTTCTTTATTTATTTTTTTTCATTTGGTTTTTTCCTTTTCTTATTTTTAAAGAAAAAGAAAAAAGAAGAAAAAAAAAAGAAAAAAAAAAGGCGGGAATAAACTAATTCTCCCGCCGTTGTATCCAATTTTCCTTGCATTAAAAAGGTTTAGGTAGATAAACTCTCTTGTGAATTTAAAAAAATCTTTCTAGCTTGTTATCTCCGGTAAATGTGAAAAACGATAAAAGTGGACAAATTTTCAATTTTCTCAACGTGAACTCGTTGAATAATTAAACATTAAATAGAAAACGAGTACATATTAATTTTGTCGTTATTCACTTTGTTGAAGCGCTGCAAACGTTAATATTTGGCAGCGCTAACAACGAACAATCTTGTCAATATGACCTCAAATATGCAATCATGAATACGTTTAAATACGAATTTATACTGAGGAAATCAGGAGCAGTAAAGATAATGTCTGCAAAATATTAGTAAATTTATTGATACACAAAAAGTCGTCGATGTATCACCAGCTATGTACTTCCCCAGCAAAAATTAATCAATTATGTTTCCGCTCTCCCTTCAATTTTCATACAATGTTTGTGTCGATGGATAAGCAGTTATTAGAGTGTTTAAGTCGATGATTTGGGAGCCATGGTGGCCGTGCGGGCTAGAGCGTAGGGCTTTGGTCGTATGGTCTCACCTTGGTTTGCGGGTTCGAATCCCGTCCGGGAATGAGTTATTTCGTAGAAAAAATTCCCTTGCGGGGCCATGGATGTCGTAAATAATTAGGTAACACCATTATAAGAGTCATGGCTAATATGCATCGTATATAAGGCCAAATAAAAAAAAAATATAAAAATAATAAAAAAATTCGAAGATTCAATTCTCTGCCTCCCCCATTTCCTTCTTTCGATTACGCGGGAAATTGATAGGCGTCATCCTTACGGGGTTTGAAATTGAAATATAAATTTCATATCGATACATTTACTACATCGTCAGTTATTGTGATTTTTTAGTTGAGCCCTATCTGATCACCCTTACCCTTTGGCTGATTCCACTGAAAATTAATAGGTGTTGTCCTTTTAGGGCTTTGAATTTACATATGAAATGTCGTTTCAATACATTCATTACAACGGCCGGTGTAAAGCCTCCACCCTAATCCCCCTCTTCCCTTCAGACGATTTGGCTGAAAATCAATAGGTATCGTCCTTAGAGAGTCTTGAATACACATATAAAATCACATTCCTTATATCGGGAGTTATCGTGTTCACATCCACACATAGACTTTTTTTTCCATTTTTGGAATCAAGAGATCGGAAAACATGAAATTCCGTTGAAAACTCCGCATCGAGTTTTTGACAAATTACATAATTTCCCCTATACTTCTTATATCTGGGGAAGTAAAAAATGCGCCACTGCCGTATTAGCGGTCTAGCGCATGATTTTTCAGAGATAAAAACGTATATGAGAATAGAGAGAAATTAAATGAGGTGTTCCTCAAGTTTCAATCTTAGGGCCGTTGCTGTTCCTCATATACATTAACCATTTACCTAGCTATATTAAACCATTTACATAGGTCCTTTTCACGGATGATACATAATATATAATTATATTCTTGTGTCGGCTAAAATCCAACCTCGTTGATTGAATTCACTTCTAAAGCTCTTGAAACAATAAACGAATGTCCGTTAATGAATGAGTTGATGTTAAATAGGTCCACAACAATAATTTAAAATGATCAAATAAAACCCTCATTACCATTTAATACTTCTGTACTTCCCCAGCACGAGATAATCAATAAAGTTTCCGCTCTCCCTCCAAAATCAATCAAGTTTCTCCTTCGACCGATTTCGCGGGAAATTAATAGTTTATTATGGATTTTTTAATTTAAATATAAAATTTGGGACACAGGCAGAACAGAACCCCCGATAAGATCCCGAGATCACTCGGCGTAAGGAGCCGGGAGAACATAGGGTGATGTGACCGACCCCCCTAAGGGGACAAAGATTTTTTTTTTTTCATCTAGTGATCAGGAAAACTTTACAAGATTCTTCTTCAAGAACAACTGCACAAAAAATACTTCCCAATTTATCCGCCACTAATTTTTTTTTACTTTTTTTCAGAAGAACTGCTTAACTAACCAGACTGAATGAAGGATCAACATTTTATTCTTTCAGATACAAGATATGATTTGGTATTTTTATATCATGTATCGAGGAATACTAGAAGTTCAATGTTCAGTTCTCACCATAATTTCATGTTTGTCGCTCCTCTGATGATAACAAAAACTAAAATAAAAAAAAAAAAAAAAAAAATATGTCTGTCTGTATGTATATATCTGTGAAACGATAACTCCCGATAGAATGAATGTATCGACATGAAATTTCATATGTGTATTCAGAACTCCATAAATTAACTTTTATTAATTACATTTCTGTAAAATCGGCCAAAGAGGAGGGGCTCAACTCAAAAACTTTAACAACTGCCAATGTAATGAATTTACCAACACAAAATTTATTATGACCTAAAGGGTCGATTGTTTTTTAATTTTTGGAATTACAGAGTCGGAAAATATGAAATTTCCTTGAAAGTGCGCATCGAATTTTCGACGGATTACATAACTTTCCCTGTACTTCGTATAGCTGGTGAAGTAACATAAACTTTACGGAGAGAGACAAGTTCACATGCCTTAAAGCCAACCTGAAGTCCGAAGTCTGAAGTCTGTTGCTCAACCAACTTATGTATTCCCATCATGTCTCCACTTTTAAACTCCATCTAACCAACTTTTTCTTGTCTTAGTACTACCCTAGAACACATACTTTCTAGTCTACTTTTCAAAATAAGTAGACTTATGAGATCACTTGTCGTCTCTCTTCAAACAAATCCGCTCCCATCGAGCACATATTAAGAAAAATCATAACAGCAAAATTAGAATTTTGAGTTATATTCGTCACTGTTTGCAGAAATACCGAGTCCTTCTAAAACAACGAAATAAGTGTAGTAACAGGAATAAAATAATTACAACGGCAGTTATCAGGGTTTTTTGAATTGAGCTGCATAGCTGAAATTTCGCAGGTTATGTCCTCATGTTTGACTCCAAATATGAAATTTCATGTCGATGCTTTTATTACATCGGCAATTAGTGGGGTTTTTGAGTTGATGTCTCTCATCCTGAAGATTCCGAGGAAAATAAAACATAAGTAGCAGTAAAATAAGTGAAATCAGTAAACCAGATACGTCACTAAACTACATTTAACATTAATTACAATTTAAAATTTATTTTACAAATACATAGGTACTTACATAGGTTGGGTTAGGTTTTATGACTCATGCCCAGGCTTTAACTACGAGGACATATCGCCTACTACTAGAGCGCTCTTTCGTCACTCTGGTGGACATGAGCCCGACTCTACTATGGGAGTCTTAACCCTAAATTTGTATTCACCTAGGGTCTTTAACGAGTACCGGACATCGTACAGGCTCGGGAACATCGCTTAACGTCCCATCCAAAAGTCGGCGTGCTTAAGTTAATTTGACCTCTCAGACAAAATAAACTAAGGGCCTCGGTCGGGTTTCGAACCCACGATCTTGAGCTCAGAAGTCAAGCACGCATACCACTGAGTTACCGGCGCCCTCTAGGGACTTAGATATATTGTTTTTTATTTATGTACACAACACACAAGTCATACATTAGATTTTTCATCAGCCATTCATAAATTTCTTTACCATATTGTCTCTTTGGCAATGTCCTATTATTTAATGGTATAAGGTCAAACAGTTTCATTCCAATAGTTTCAAATTCCTTCAAAACTTTTGATTTTTTGCAAAATGGTACAAACAGGTTATTACAGGTCCTTTTATTATGGTAGTGCATCTCTTTGGCTGTTGGATAATTTTCAATATTACTTTTAATATATTTTAAAATATTACAAAGATATTACAGTTAGTATTTTCAACTCAGGGGTTTGAATTCACATATGAAATTTTACGTCGATACACTCATTCTATTGGCAGTTAATGGAGTTTTTGTGTTAAGACTCCCTCCTTCCTTTGGTCGATTTGGTTGAAAAGCAATAATTGTCGTTGTTGGTTCTGGATTCACCTATAAAATTTCGAATTGATACATCATACTATCGGGAGTTATCGTGTTCACAGATACGCCGACAGACAGACATTTAATTTTTTTTTCATATTTGAGGTTGGAAAACATGGAAACTCCTTTGAAAACGCCGCATTTCATTTCAAATTTTGACCGATTAATTAACTTCCCCTATACTTAGTAGAGCTGGAGAAAGTAAAATGACTGTCTATCTGTGAACACGATGACTCCCGTTAGAATGAATGTATCAACACGAAATTTTATATGTGTACCCAGAATTCCCTAAGGACGACACCTATTGTCTTTCAGCCAAATCGGACAATGACAAGGGGTGATTATGAGGAGGCTTAACACAAAAATTATAATAATTGTCGTTGTAAAAATTTGACACGAAATGTCATGTCAAATGTTGATTTTCTTAGCCTAGTAGAAGGGAGAGTGGAAACGTAATGGATTAATTCGTGTTGGGGAAGTACATAAGTACATTGCCGGTGATTCACCGACGACTTTTTTTTTTATGGGCTTGAAATCCTCAAAATGTATTTTGAGGGCCGATACTTGACAAGTTTCTGTCCGGAGACCCAAAAGGTAAATTTGGAGAGAGAAACTCGTTGATTACTAACGAAAGGCATTGCCGCTGAAAGTCATATTATCAAAGAAGTTGAAAATCTTCAAAGACTCCCCCCTTTTGAAAAAAAAAGTAACCCTTAAAAGTTTAAACAGGTGCAATTAAAGAAGCCCTCTCTTGTAAAATGCGCTATAAAACATTAATAAAAAACAATAATCCTCTTTGTTTAAATTTGTTTGAAGAAAAAAACATGAAGCAACAATAAAACAAACGATAATGTCAAAAGAAGCCAACTTGGTAACTAGTAACAATTTTATTTTCCATAAAAACATTTGACTGACTCAAGGGAAGATTAAAATTGACTCAAGGAAGAGTTTTTCAGAAATTTTTAAAAGTAAATAAATAATTAATTTTTTTAAGTATTTAAAATAATAATAACTTTTCCAGGGAGTTTTCCTAAGCTGTTTTTTAACATCCCCATACAACGTAGAGGGGAAGTTTTGTGATCGGTCAAAATTCGATGCGGAGTTTTAAACGGAATTTCATGTTCCGATCTCTAGAATCCAAATATGTGTGTCTTTGTGTATGTGTGTAGATGAAAGTTTAGTTAGTTTTTTATTTAACAAAAATTTCTTCATCACAGTTCGGATCAGAGATTTATTTTGTTTCATGGCACAGCCAGGATTTCGCTGGATCTTTCTGAAACCCATTAATGCCAAAAATAAATTTGAAAAGAGGAAGTGGGGGAGGAAGTTGGTATACATTTTTAAATAAAAAAAAAACTACCACTAGTAAAAAGGCATTTTAAAATTCGTTGCTATGTGTTATAATATCAATATTACTTTAAGTATTTCCAATTGTACTTAATTTGGGGCTGTGTAACTTTGGTCGTTGGTTGTATCTCAGATCTGAGGTCAATAGTTAGTTGGAAATTTAATAAGGAACATTTAGGTAAGAATCAATTTTTCGATAGGACCAATCGTTTTCGCGTGAATCAAGGAAAAATCTAAAAAAAAAGTTGGTTTCGAGATATTATTTTAAGATGGATTTCGGCATGTATCTCGCAAACCGGGCTACCTGCAAAAAAATGTATTTCATATAAAATACGTATTTTAGTTTTCTCCACAACTTTTATTCGCCAAGATTTTTGATTAGGTCATAAATATAAGCAGTATTTTGTAAACTGTACTTGGGCTTTATAAGTTAGCACATTTCACATCTTCAGTTCAAATTTCATGTTCATAGCTACAATCATTTTTGCTTTCACAGAGTTCCAACCACATACATACACACACTCACACATACTTGAAACGCGCAAACATTCGTAAATTGGTTCTCGGATTTTCGCACGATTTTCACACTGAAGTTATAAGAAAGTGAATATAGAAATTATCTTTTCAACGTTTGAACAGACATATTTAGAAGACGACGGCAGTGTTTTAGTGTGTTATTATAACCAAATTTTTCAATACAATATTTATTATTATTTTATATAATACATATTCGATGAATAGAAAACCTATATATTATTATTATTATTATTATTTTTTTTTTTTTAAGAAAATGTATGTAAATAATAATCCTATAAAGAAGCAAAATATAGTGGAAAGGTTTTATTGAAAAATTCCTTTCGAGGACCAGCTCCTTCTATCCCCCTCTCCCATTTACATAATTCTACCTCGTGGAAAGGTCAAAATATCAATGATATATGACCAAAAAAATCAAATTTTACTTTGAAATTTCGAATTCAAAATTCTGGGCTTCTGTCCATGGGCGTAGCCAGGGGGGGCAGGGGGGCCCGGGTAATTTATGTTATACTTTATACTCTTAAAGCTGATTTTACATGCGGAGTAAAAATGCAAAGCGCAGCAGCAACAAATGCACGCTATTGAATGTGAGTCATTTAATTCTAAAAGCACAAAAAGCACAGCGTGCATTCGCTGCTGTTGCGCTTTGCATTTTTGCTGCTCATGTAGTCAGCTTAAGTATTACAGTCAGTGATTACCTCAGGAGGGGCTTCTAGGGGTCCGAGTCTCCCAAATTAATAAGAAAAAGACTGCAACGATAAGCACGGAAACTGCGGGCTGTGTCCCCAGGAGTCTATACCCCAACCTCGTAGACTAACTTTGCCCCCCCCCCCCCCCCCTCCTCAAAATTCAGGCTAGGCCCCTGCTTCTGTCTATCTAGCTATTCATGCTATAACTATCAGCAATATATGTTATAAAAATATCAGAAATGTGTTTTTCTTACCCGCCCGGGTAAATTTAGGTAGACTAGTAATTTTATATACTCGAATATATACCGTGGTTAAAGCCCGGGCATGAGTCATAATAACTATCGAGTTAACTATTTTTTGTGAAATAGATAATATTTTTAAAAAACATTTTTCTTTATTTTTATTATTAGATGCTTTTCACGATCTCAGTACGTATCCTGATTTAAACAGCACATCTGCCGGGATCACACCTTCGTCCTTAAAGACACTACTGGAACAAGCCTCTCACACAATATTGCCCTCCATAACCTGGGAGTGTTCTTGTACGTGCATTGATTTCATAGCCTTCACCCTTCACCGACACTTCTCTAGAGCCTTCAAATGGGGAGACTTTAGTTTCAAATATCGTAAAACTTATATGTTCCATTCCAGTTGTCATCGATTTGTTATACTTACCTGTAAAGACAAGTACTTTATTATAACCTTCAAAGACACTATAACGGTTGTTATAAATAATACTCGATATTTGAAGATCTCTTAGCTTCATCTATCTACGAATTGTAGGCGAAGCATGATTTCAACCTCTTTAAGAACCGCATGCCTCAAAATTTGAATGGCATTTAGAGGTTTATTTCTTATTCCCTTAATGTAAAAAATTATTGTATTATTGTAATCGGGTAAGCATCTGAGTTTACAAAATCCCCTGAATACGATTTGATTATTTTATTTGATTATTAAATTTATATATTTTTTTATTAGAACACTTTTCGGAAACTTCTGTAGAAATCAAAATTTACAATAAGACCAACCAACAAAAATTACTACAGGAAGTGTGATAATAGTATTTATTATTAATAATTATTTTTTTAATTATCACACATGTGATTCCCCGAAGAATTATTTTGTTTAGTTGTGTGTGTGTGTGAAGAACGTCTTGTGGTTCTGTTGCTAGCTTGTTCTCCAGACACTCCCCCCTCCCTTAGTAAAACATGACATGTTACCACAAGTCTCCTCTCCAATGTCTCATTATTTATTACTAGGACTCAGAGAAAGGCAATGTTTTAGTAGCTGTTAAACCTGACTCCTACATCTAAACTCTTCACGAGTCCGTCCTTCTTCAAGACGAGGAGCAAACTGAAACATTAGCTATTCAACAGTTCTTAGACTGAAGCTAAAATTACATTTTTATGACTCTTTATCGGATACTAAAAATTTAAATTTATTTGCTTAATAGTCTGGCGCATAACACTCAAACATACGTAACTGTTCATGGCATACTGGAAGAAATTTCAGAAATATTGTCTATATACTGAGTACAGCAGACTCGTTTCTTTACCGACCCACCTCGTTTACCTACCCTTTTCTAGAAAACCACTTATATTATATAAAGTATAGGGGAAGGTATGTAATCGGTGAGAAATTCGATCCAATGTTTTCAACGGAATTTCATGTTTTCCGACCTCCAGATTCCAATATGAAAAAAAAAAAAGTTGTGTCTGACTCCCAATAGAAAGAATGTATCGATACGAAATTTTATAAGTGAATCCAGACTTCTCTATCGACGACACCTATTGATTTTGAGCCGAATCAGCCAAAGACGAGGGGGGCTCAACGCAAAAATCGCAATAACTGCCGATGAAATGAATGTATCGACACAAAATTTAGTGTGAGGATTCAGAGGACACTATATAAATCAAATATTGAGTTTTATAATGGTTGATTCGATTTGGAGGGAGCTACTGACAAACATAACAATAATCTAAAAAAAATGTAGGGCTCCCAAAGTAGAGTCGGGCTCGTCCACCAGAGCGACGAAAGAGCGTTCTGGTAGTAGGCGATATGACCTCGTAGTTGAAGACCGGGCATGAGTCACAATAACTAATTAGTTTAACATTTTTAAAGGTGAATAAATAAAATTACATTTTTCCATTAAATGAAAAATATATAAAACTATCTGGGAGGTAAAATAAACTTAAGCACGCCGTCCTTCGGATGGGACGTTAAGCGATGGTCCCGAGCCAGTACGATGTCAGGTACTCGTTAAAGACCCCTACCCTAGATGAATAAAAGTTTAGGGTAGGCAAAATTTAGGATTCCCCATTGTAGAGTTGGGCTCATGTCCACCAGAGTGACGAAAGAGCGCTCTGGTAGTAGGCGATATGACCTCGTTAAAGCCCGGGCATGAGTCATAAAACGTAACCTAACCTAACCTATAAAACTATTCAAACAATTTAAAATGTCATAATTTAAAATGTCACAATTTAAAATGACAGGAATTATATATCTGTTCTTTTTTTAAGTTGTTTTAGCAGACGGCTTGATGATGTTGGCAACCTCAAAAGCCTAAGGCCCCCTATACACGGTCAGTTTGGTGTGTCAGTTCGATTTGATCAGTTAAAACTGATCGAACTGATAGGTCTGGTGTCTACACACGGTCAGTTAAGTGTCACATCATCTTGTTTTTTTTTTAATAAAAGTTTATTTCGAGCTTTGATTTGTTTGTTTAAATAATTTATAATAAATTAAATTAAAAATGTCAAGTAATGAGGAATTGTTGTTATATGGTGTTGTGGCTATTTACATTGTTGCATCCAAAAAAAGAAAAATTTGGATAAAAGACGCTTTCAAAAAGGGCGAAATATTCACATATAAATATTTTGGAGGAGGTCAGGTTTCATCCAAAATATTGGAATAATTATTTGAGAATGGACGAAGAAACTTATCTTCAACTATATTCATTAGTTTCTCCTTTAATAAAAAAACAAGACACAAATATGAGAAATGCAATAACCACTCACGAAAGACTGACAGCAACTCAAACTATTAATTTTTTTTGTTACAGTCTCCTTATATGCTTTGGCATCAATTTCTCTAACTTTATTTACAAGCAACTCGTAGGAAGCGTCCTTTTTTAATGTATTGTGGTAATCTTTTGATATAGCCTTCCATAAACATTCTTCTTGCCTCAATAAATCTTTAAACTCAATTAAAAAGTCTTTACTCCAAGTAGACATAATTAATTCGTCTTTTTATTTTTTAAAAACAATAAAAAACAAATAAATAAAACAAACATATTTTTTGAAATATTGTTTATTCCATCGTCAGACCTGACGATGGTGTGAGGCCGAAACCGGTAGTTTTATTTTTATAAATATCTTTAGTGGAATAGACAATATTTCAAAAAATAAGTTTGTTTTATTTATTTATTACAAATTCTACAACATGTCCGCGTTGCTCAACTAAGTTGAGAAACGCGGACATATTGTGGAAACTTGTAATAAATAAATAAAACAAACTTATTTTTGAAATATTGTCTATTCCACTAAAGATATATATACATATATAACTTATTTATATATATGTATATATATGTGGAATAGACAATATTTCAAAAATAAGTTTGTTTTATTTATTTAATAAAAAACAACACACACTAAACAATAATTATTAATAAACTTTTAAAACTTAATTTTATTTATTGAAAACAAAGAAATCAAAATATGCATAAAATAATTATTTTAACTTTTGATAATTGATAACGCCGGAGCATGCGCAGAATGGTTAGTTTGAAGAACTGAACTGATTCAAACCCCACACACAGTCAAATAGGCTTGTCGTCAGTTCGATGTGTCACACCATTGGATGGAATTTCATCAAACCACATCAGTTCATTTTTTTGGCATGATGTCATGCCATTTCTACCCCATACACGTCAGTTTGGTGTGTCAGTTCGATGTGTTCAAGCCAAACTGACGTGTATGACCCCCTTAAAACATAGCCTAGCATAAAATAATAAAATCTGTGAGAGTTGAGTCTACATTTTTACTTTGTCTATGTGAGTTTATCTAAAGTGAGCTCTATTAAAGGTTGCTGTTACTCACTAAGGGTGCCTGCAGTTAACATTAGCGAGAGATCCTTTCCAGGGAGGAGGGGAGGGGAGGTAAGCTGCGGACAGAATCAATTCTCCCCCCTCCCCACTTTTCCGGGGCCCCCTATATCACACATTATTTCACTACATTTCTGCCACGCCACTCACAACCACCCCCACCCCGCCCTCTTCCAATGGCCAGGCTTTTTGCTGGATTCATTCCAAAAAACATTTCTTCTTTGTCTTTTTATCACTCTCCCTCTTCCTGATTTATTTTAGGTTTTTTTTGGAAATTTCATGTTTTAATTTATTTATTGTAAATGATAGAACCAAATTAGAATAGAAACCTTCGCCTTCACAAGATTTAATGCTCAGTGGTTAGGGTACTTGCCTTCTGAGCTCAAGATCGTGGGTTCGAAACCCGGCCGAGGCCCTTAGTTTATTTTATCTGGGAGGTAAAATAAACTTAAGCACGCCGTCCTTCGGATGGGACGTTAAGCGATAATCCCGAGCCTGTACGATGTCATGTACTCGTTAAAGAACCCTAAAGTGAATAAAGATTTAGTGTAGGCAAAATTTAGGGCTTCCTCAGTAGAGTCGGGCTCATGTCCACCAGAGTGACGAAAGAGCGCTCTGGTGGTAGGCGATATGACCTCGTGGTTGAAGCCCGGGCATAATAACTAACTAACAAGGTTTAATAGTTCACTTGTCTATTACTTCCCCAGCAATACGAAGTATAAGGTAAGTTATGTAATCAATCAAAAAATCGATGTGGAGTTTTCAACGGAATTTCAGGGGGAAATAGGGGGAGGCATAACACAAAAACTATAATGAACGCCGATGGAATGAATGTATCGATAAGAAATTTTATATATGTGACCTGAACCCCATATGGACAACACCTATCGATTTTCAGTGATATCGGCCAAAATTAAGGGGAAGTTGAGGGGAGGGGCGCAATTCCAAAATCCTCTTAACGGCCGATGTAATAAATTTAGCGACGGTCGCGAGGGCGCTAACGGTCGACTGGTTTTGGAGGGGGAGTGAAACGTTAATTGTTTAATTCTTTCTAGGGAAATACATTGTCGGTGATACACCGACGAATGTTTTTGTGTTGTAAAGGTAAAGGTTCACCAGAAAAACACGGGAAAATTTACGTTGGGCAAACTAGGGATGGTACGCAATACCATGGGACTGGACAATTTACTGTTAACTGATAAGGGTTTTATGTAATATTTTTGAAAAATTGTATTCTTACCTGAAGCCTTGCGAAAAATAAAAATATTGGGCAGAGGGCGCCGGTAGCTCGGTGCTTACTGAGCTCAAGATCGTGGGTTCGAAACCTAGATACTTCACCGCCTGGTGTGTTGGTGTCCAGGAGATGTTTAGGCGGTGTCAGTGTATCACGGTTTATGCGCCGGAGTTCGATAACATTAGTTTCCGTCTTGTTCGCATTAAGCCTCAGCTTCCACCAATAAACCAATTTGCAAGACATCCAGACCCTCTTGAAGAGTGCGCACGGTCCTATGGAGATCACAGTCCTGTGCTATGAGGAGCGAGTCATAGGCATAGGGAAGATTATATTTTAAAACCAATTCCTAATTGTAAAGACATGTGTGATTTTCTAGTTGAAAGTCTAAGGATTATTACTAAGGATAATTACGTGAAGTTTATTGCTAAACCTGATAAATTTCTTGTGGAGTAGACAATAAAATATAATATTTAAAAAAAAATTGTTTAATTTATTTCCTACTTCTTTGTGTTTCTCAGGATGACTGTCGGTTACTTTTTCCCGTAATTTCTTCCAGAGGTTCATGTATCACAACACTTCGGGAAACATCCGCGTCCTTTCTTCGCGTCACAATAAACTTCGAAGAAGAGATCTGGAAATATCAAAAAAAAATGTCAAATTTGAAGACACCTCTGGGAAAAACATTGACATTACCGAGTGTTGGCCTCCGTCTCTCAGTTGATTCTGTGTTGAACTTCTCTTCAATTGTGTACTTCGGTCGTGTTCCTCGTATCCTTGGCATCCATCCCAGTCTCAGCTGGCCTACTTCCCCCACTCCGTTCAGCCTCTCTGTCACCACTCTTCGATCACCAAATTTCGACGTCGTTCTTCTTAGCTACATGTCCTCCATCTCAGACTTCACAACTTTATAAATTAAGCCACTTCCATAATTTGCATTTGTTTCATTGTATAGCGTAATTCTGAGAGAGTGACTTCCATATTTCCAGTAATGCCAGTGTGAAATGATTTTGAGACAGAGTGATCTGAAAAAACTAGATTGGTATAAGAAAATCTTCTTATGGTGGCCACATCACATATATTTCATTTTTTATTTATTTTTTATCCTTTTCAATCAAATAATAAATTTTTTTAAACTAATAAATAAAAAATAATACTAAAATTAAACTAATACAAACAAAAATATACTTTATAATTCGTTGCAATGCGATACTTACAATTTAAACATTGTTTTCAAATATTTCTTATGGAAATTTAGTTTACATTCTTTGGGGCTTCAAAACTTTGGTCCATCTCATATCTGAGGACACATTAACAATTGGAAATTTAATAAGAACATTTTTTGGTAGGAGTCAATTTTTCGATAAGACAAACCCTTTTCGCGTTAATGAAAACGTGTAAAAAAATTTCGAAACGACGTTTTCGGATGTATCCCATAAACGGAGCGACCTTCGAAAAAAAAGTAGTCCATATAAAATATGCCTTTCAGTTTTTTGTACAACTTTTATTTGAAAAGATTTTCGATTAGGTCATAAATACAGACGGAATCTTGGAAAATGAGCTTAAGCTCTGAAGTAAAGTGGTCATAATTTTTGTCCGATTTCAGGCAAAATCTAATTAGATCCAAGTTAGTACATAAACATCGCTTCTGAGCGCTCACAAATTTCCAACCATACGCATACACGCACAAAAAGGCATCATTGCGAAAATAGTCAAAACATATTCAGGGTACCTTGACACATGAAAAACCGCTTGATAACTCGATCTCGAATTTTCGCACGATTACAATACATTCTTATATTATAGATGTAAATGAGTAATAGGTGTTATGGCGCTATAATGTCTATTGTAGGTCTCTGAACTGTACGGCCTCTTACGAACCACGGTGCGTTGAGACCTATGCGGAAGGTGCTTTGTTGAAATGTTTGCAATTTTCACTTTACTGTTTTGCTTGCCACTGAACCAAAATGGATATACATACATATGTAATAATTGGTTATATTGAAATTATGAATATCATTATATTGAGAAATACGAAGGTAATGATTATTGTTTGTTTTATCGTTAATGTACCTTTATTGATAGGAATGTTTTAATGATTAGTGCTATGGGAAGTTGAAGTGGTTCGTTGAATTTTAAGGGTGTTTGGTAACAAACCCCTTTTCAAACCCACTTTTCCGGGAAAATAACACGGCACATTAACTGCCCCGGTAGTCATCTCCAATGTTTTCTTATCAGTTTCCCACTGAAAAACGTGCCCGTTGGACCTAAAAAATAAAGTTATGTAATAGCTCAAAAACTCTTCACAGAAATTCCATATTTGTTATGAACACCCGATTCTGAAAATTAAAAAGTTTCTTTCTCTGTCGGTGTGTTAAAAAAAAAAAAAAACTGCTGACATAGTATATTTGTAGGATATAAAAGTCCAGTTCTGAGCCAGTTAAAGGTCCTTTGTATAGGTTTAGTACTTCCCAGTCCGTCCTTCGGAATGTGAGGTGTCAAAGTTGATGACATAAATTTCATATTTTAAGTCAAAACCCAATAAGGACATAACCTTTTATTTCTAGTGATATCGGCTGGAGGGAAAGGGGGGTTTAAGGAAGGGGGCCAAAATCAAAAAGCTTAATAATAATGAATTTATCGTCACAAAATTTAATATGAGGATTTAGAAGCCTTTATATAGGTCAACTCAAATATTAGCGCAAACGGTCGACTGAATTTGGAAGGGGAGAGTAAAGTCAATTTTAATTAATTAATTCGTTCCGGGGAAGTACATTTCGGGTAATTCACCGACGAAGTTTTTAGAAGGGATTCTAAAACATAAAATGACGTGAATTACACAACTTCTCCATATATTTTGTAAAGCCGGGGAACTAAAAAGTACTAGAAATAATGATTAGAAGGATACGTGGGTGGTTAATGTAGGTTGACTGCCTCCAGCGCAATCTGTTACACTGAGACGAACTGAAACTTCTCTCACTAAATCCCTTTCTTACTTCGCAATTGAGATTACTTCCAAGTCAGTCAGCTGTGAGCCATTTTCACGCCTCTAGAGACTTGCACAGACTCTGCCAACTTCGCAACAAAACCCCCCAAGGAATGCCTCAGAAATCAACTAACAATCCGTAGAAATTATTATCCGTACTAATTTTGAATAAATTAGTCATCAAATTTTTGAAAATAGAACAATTTTTCAAATGATTAACATTCGTAATCAGATTATTATAGATACTTTTACTGAGAGGTTGAAAATAGAAAAAAAATGGAGGTGCAATCTTTAGTTAGTTATTGTGAGTTATGCCCGGACTTTAACAACGAAGTCATCTGGTGAACATGAGCCTTTTACGGGTCTTTAACGAGTACACAGGGTATTACTTCCACAGCTGTTCGAAGTATAAGAGAAGTTATGTAATCAGAAATTTTATGTTGAGTTTTCATAGGAATTTCATGTTTCCGACCTCTTGATTCCCAAATGAACAAAAATGTGTGTTTGTGTTAACATGATAACTCCCGATGTTCCGCTTGGGCTTAAAATAAAATTTGACTTGCATAGAGGCTTCTAAGTCCTTATACTAAGTTTTATGTCAATAAACTCATTACATCGACAGTTATTAGATTTTTGAGTTGAGCCCCCTTCCCTATGCCAGTGAGAAAACGTCTTTGATTTTTTGCCAGGATATCGCATGTAATCAGCTTATTGTAAAGTAATACACCGCAAAGTAACTCCCGGAGAACGCCGGGTAACCTGTAGTTAATTCTTTATAAAACAGGTAAGGCTCATACTAATTCTCAAAAGATTAAATTAAATTTTTCTCGAAGGGATTTCAGGAAATTCTTTATCTCCGCTCTCACAATATTAAACCTCTTTTATTTCTCCAGCTATACGAAGTATAAGAGAAGTTATGTAATCGGTCAGAAATTCGATGCGAATATTCAACGAATTGCATGTTTTCCGATCTCCAGATTTAAGAAATGAAAAAAAAAGTTTATCCGTCATAATTCATTAGTTTGTACTGGGGAAGTATATTGCCGGTGAGGATGGCAGGTAGACTTGTTTGATAACAATGGTGAGGATGGCAGGTAGACTTGTTTGATAACAATGGTGAGGATGGCAGGTATACTTGTTTGATAACATTGGTGAGGATGGCAGGTAGACTTGTTTGATTACAATGGTGAGGATGTCAAGTAGACTTGTTTCATAACAATGGTGAGGATGACAGGTAGACTTGTTTGATAACAATGGTGAAGGTGGCATGTAGACTTGTTTCATAACAATGGTGAGGATGGCAGGTATACTTGTTTCCTAACAATGGTGAGGATGGCAGGTATACTTGTTTGATAACAATGGTGAGGATGGCAGGTAGACTCGATCATTCGAGTTCCATTGTATCACTTTCGATGACAACTATCTGTTTGTGAGACTAGCTCCAGTAATGTACGACTGACAATGCCTGTAGATTGCGGTTCCTCATTGCTTCCTACACGATTGTTTCCACTCTCCCTCCATCTCTTCCTCATGAGTGCAGCTCCCATGCTGCTAACACCTCCTGACGCTATATTTACTCCCCCTCCCTGGAACGCTCCCCCATCAACCCTTATTTGTGCTATCTTGCTTGTTCCTCCACATCCCTTGATTTGTATACCCCTGCCGTTCCATATTACCGCCTCCGTTCTCTGAATAACGCGGCCTCCGATAGAATCCAATCTCATTTCCCCCTTTATACTAACCTGGAGCACAAACCCAACCCTCCGCGGCACTTGTGTCAATAGACATCTCAGGAGAAACCTACGTTAGTATGTTATAAGGCCGCCTAAACAAACAAGGTAACCTTTATTAAGTGAGGATCAGTCACAAATTGTAACACTTCTACGGTCTGTAACACTTCTACGGCCTGTAACCTCCAGATTGATACTTCCCCAACTGTAGCTTCGTATACGAAGTATAGGGGAAGTTATGCAATCGGTCAAAAATTCGATGCGAAGTTCTCAACGGAATTTCATGTTTTCCAACCTCTAGATTCTAAATATAACAACAAAAGTCTGTCTGTCTGTATGTTTGAGCATCAGTGTGTGTGTGTCTTGTGAGTGATATTGATGTATTCGTGAAGAAGAAACGACAGATGTTTCACCAATCTAACGACAAGTACCCTGACATTGACTTATCTAACGACAAGTGTGAGCAAAGCTTCCCAAATCATAATGTGTTTGTCACCTAGGGACCTAAGCATTCAATCCTCCTTCTTACGCTGAGAAAGTGGTTCCCACTGGAAGTCTTAAATTTTACCTACCCAGGTTTACTTAGAATACAGATCTTTACCTAGAACCTGACATCACACAGACTCGGGACCATAGATTATCGCCTCACCCAAAAGACGGCGTGCTCAAGGTTTTTTAACTCAATTTTTGATTTATTTTTAGAGATATAATTTATAAATTATATTTTAGCTTAGAAAGGGACTTTTTTTCTGACACATAGTAGGTCTCGAGGCCATTGCCGCCTCAGTCTCCGAACATGAACATTAGGAAGGGTTCTTGTGGCAAGTCTGCGGACTAAAGGATTAGGGTGAAAGGAAAGGGTAGAATGTAATTTTCTATAGCGGGATTTAATTACATCCCTTACAAAGGGAATCTGCAGTTCATTGTGAAGGATGGCATTAGAGACGTAGAATGGAGCGTTTGTGATTTTACGAAGGATACAGGATTGTAGGGTTTGGATTATAGATAAGAATGAGCCCCAGAGTTCAGCTCCATACACCCATATTGGCTTCAGTAATTCGTTGTAAATGAGTCTTTTATTACTTTATGTTGTAGAGGAACATATGAAGTTTCTTTTCAACATAATCATTACATCGGCAGTTATTAGTTTTTTTCTTCATCTCCTTCTTCCCTATGACTGATTTGGTTGAAAATTATTAGTTTTTATTATTATAGGGTTATTACAGATTTTGTGTTAAGTTCTTTGGCCGAATCGGCTGAAAATTATATATATAATATTCATTATATCGGCAGTTATTTGTTTTTTTGAGCTAGCCCCCTCCCCCCCCCCCCCCCCCCCTGCTTAAATTCTAGAACAACAATATGATTTGGTATCTCTGTATAATGAATATATAGCAGTAATAAGGGCGCCGGTAGGTCCCGCGCGATGGTCCCGAGCCTGTACAATGTCAGGTACTCGTTAAAGACTGCCCTAGGTGAATAAAAATTTAGGGTAGGCAAAATTTAGGACTCCCACAGTAGATTCGGGCTCATGTCCACCAGAGTGACGAAAGAGCGTTCTGGTAGTAGGCGATGTGACCTCATAGTTTAAGCCCGGTCATGAGTCATAATAACTAACGAACTATAGAAGTACTCTATGCATGGCTTGCATGTTCTATATTGCAATGATCTACTCGTATATTACGGCTTGCATGCCCTACATTGCAATTTTCACAATTTCATCTCTTTTTCTTCTGTTTACCTAATCAATCTCTCTACGTGAGGGGGCAAGGTAAACAAAAATAAATAAATAAACTAGCGTAGACTGTCATGTAAAGAATGGAATATAGGACGACGGTGGCTTAGCAGGAGTTTGTTGTGACAGCACACCATAGCAGAACATGTTTCCAATATATCAGCCGGGTTTATTGCGGTCTTTGTGTACTTTTTACATGTTTGTACTAAGGGGTGGGGGGGGGGGGGGGGGGGAGTTTTTGTGATAGGGGAGAGGGGGAGGGGGGGGGGGGGGGACGCGCATGGTGGCCTCTGATAACAGCTAGACTAACCAACTCACGTCCAAGAGACATCTATCTACCTTGCTCCGTTTTTATAGTTTATAGCCGCAGTAAACCTAGGCGTTATCATGCTGGCGTCCAATGTATACCCAAGTGTGTTGACCTGACTCATCCACGACATGCCTATCAGGACAATCCCCAACATACCCATCAGTTGCGTCCAAAAACACGACATTTTTCAAATCCTACAGATTGGAAGCGAGTAGTAGACATCCAGGATATTTTATGAGCAATAATTTTATGGTAGGACGACATTTTGACATAAATAAAGCATGCTCATTTGGGTTAAAACTCAAAATTTGACTTACATAGTACTTCTGAATTCTCATACTGAATTTTGTGTCAATACATTCATAACAACGGCATTTATTAGAGTTTTGGTGTTAAGCCGGGACGGGGACCTATTGGCCAATTTGGCTGAAAATCAATAGGTTACGTCCTTACAGGGTTCTCAATACACAAATAAAATATCGTGCCGTTACTTTCATTCTTTCGGAAGTTGTGTTCAAAGACTCACAGATAGACTTTTTATTTGGAATTAGGAGGTCGGTAAACATGAAATTTCGTTGAAAAACCCGTATCGTATTTCTGACGAATTACATAACTTTCCCTATACTTCGTATAAATGGGAAAGTATAATATTTGATACGAAAACTGTTTGTTAATTTTTGCGCGACTGCGGAACGCAAATGGAGGATATTCTTTTTCACAATTTACGAAAGTCGTCGTTATATAATAGATAGCATAAAAGACAGGCGTCCGACCATGGTTTTTAAACATTTTCTTTAATAATTTTTTAACAAAACGATGGTTAAGGCAGTGAATTGTTCCGACGGTCGATCTCTCGTATTCGATGTTTTGTTACCTTTAGACAAAGCATTCTTATATTTATTAATTATTATTTAAGGACCACAGAATCAAAAGGAGATAATTTCTGGAAAATTACTCTAAGTGTGTATGTTCATCGTTCGTGATATCCCCAAAACTAATGGATCGATATCAACTTTCAAACTAAAATTGAGACCTCATCGACAGCCGAACTTCCGGGGAACTTCCATTCATTCTGGAAGACTTTTTTAAAAAGTTTGAGAATCCAGAAGGTTTGGTAAGATCTACAGAAGAGGTCTCATTGTTCTTTGTTCCGACCGGAGAGAACAGAAGAGAGAGAAAAGTGAAAGATTTATTAGAAGAAAGTGAAAATGATGAATTAGGCATTAATGAGTCCAAAGTCGAGATCCTTGAGAGAACACAAAGGACACCAACACAGTAGAGTGAGACTGTGAGACTGTACGTTTTGGTCGTCTTGTTTCTGAACTGTGGGGGCGCCCATCCCTTCACTGAAAAAGACAGTTCCTCCCGGCTTTCTAAAACAAAAGCTACTCATTTCGGCTCCTTTTGTGTCGTCTGGCTCCCGGCTCAACATTGAGTAGGCCCTACTCACCAACCATAGCCAATTATTGTTCTCCACTCCTCTTGTAGTTAAATTCTGTCACCGTTGTAATCAAAAAGTTTCACTTTCAGTTTTAGTACAAATGTGGAAGAACAAAAAACAATGAAGGTTAATTGTAATGTAAAAACATACTCAAACTGTGAGTCTCTCCTTTCCTGCGAACACAAAATAAACACAGCAGCTGTTACGTTGTTAAACCCAAAATACCACTTTTGTTGCACTTCTCTCAGAGAATTCCTACTCTCTACAACTGACACTATGATGATTCTGGGAGGTTAGTGTAAGACCAATCTTAAACCAACCCCTTTTCACAAATCACTCTCCCCCTCCCTCATACTGACATTACTAAGGGTATGAAAGTAGTGTTGACATCTTTGTTTCAATGTACAGCGAGACTCTGAGAGGGACTTTCTTATACGCAGTAATGCCAGTTTGAAGTGAGGGAGAAATTGAATTGAGAGGAACGAGTGTAAGGAGTTAGGAAGGTGAAGTAATCTGAACAAAAGGGGTTGGTGTAAGAAAATACTGTTACATATCACATTTATATGAAATTTTATTAAAAACTACTACAAGTTATTTTAAAATTCGTGGCTACGCATTATACTTTAAACTTTGATTCGAATAATTTCCTTTGTATATTTAATTTACATTTTTGGGGCCTTATAACTGTGTCCCTATCGGCCCTATTGACCCTATCTTAAATCTGAGGACACATAGGCGATTCCAAATTTAATGAGGAACGTCTTTTGTTAGGAGCAATTTTTTCCGATAGGACTAACCGTTTTCACATAAATCAGGCAATCAACTAAAAATATTTTGGATTCTTAACAAAATTTTAGGATTGTTTTCGACCTTCAAAAAGAAGTATTCCATATAAAATGGGCATTTCATTTGTAAAATTTAGTTAGGCCCAAAAGAAAAAATAATTTTAATTTTCGTACGATTTAGGCCAAAAACAAATCAGATTTAAGTTAGTTCGTTCAAGTTCATAGCTACAATCGATTTTGAGTTCAAAGAGGCACAGACGTCATCGGAAAAATGGTCAAAACTTGTTCGGGGACCTTGAAATGTAAAAATTCATTGAAAATTCGATCTCGGTTTTTTACACGATTACAATAGCTCTTAATATAATAGGTGTATGAAAGTAATGAAAAATAGTTAATTTTTTTATTTTATTTGGCCTCTATACAAAGACCAAGGAGGCGGCAAATTTATAAGGTGAAGGCCTGCCATCTTCTGACGAGGAAGTGGAATGGAACTAACCGAAAGTATGAGTTAGTGTCACAACTCGTTAACTGACAATCATTAATTTAAATTTATATAGACTTGTTATATTAACAGCAAACGTAATCAGTATTAATTATTTTCGTGTCGTTAACCGGACAAGATTATTTTGGGACGGGTCGTCTGGTCAGTTTTCCAAGGACCCGTCTCACGTGAAATATCAGAGACAGCGAAACGACTAGGAGACTTTATCCTAGCCTCCAATTTCCTACAGCAATATCCCAATTCCTGGGTCTCGGATCACCTTCGGTTATATCTAGACCGAAGATTAACTTGGAATCCTAAAATAAAACTGGAGGGCGACGGTAGCTCAGTGGTATGCGTGCTTGCTTACTGAACTTAAGATAACGGGTTCGAAACCCGGCCGAGGCTTTATTTTATCTGGAAAGTAAAATAAACTTAAGCATGCCGTCCTTCGGATTGGACGCTAAGCGATGGTCTCGATGTCAGGTACTCAAGTCCGGGCATGAGTCATAATAACTAAATAACTAGTATAAAACTGAAACGACGAAACAAAGCCCACTATAACGGGCTACTTTCTTGTTGAAATATCTGATGACATTCTTATAACCAGTATATTTTTTCAAAATTTCTTCCCCCCCCCCCCCCCCCCCCCCCCAACTGGGTATAGAAAACAATTTATGGCATCATTCTTTGTTCATTATAAGCTCAGCGTAATTCTGACGGTCTTTCTTATACGCAGTAAATCCAGTTTGAAGTTTGGGAGAAATTAAATTGAGAGGGAGAAGGGTAAGGGGTTAGGAAGGGAGAGTTACCTGTAAAAACGTAGTGGGTATAATAAAGTGATGTCAGATATTTTTGTTCTAAGCTATCCATAATAATAAAACATGGAGTTGAAAAATGTTGAACTCGCCATCATCCGGATCGCCAATGAAGCGAAGTTCCCTGGCTTGTAAAATGTCAGGTACCTACTCGTTAGAGCCGACTATCCTGAGAGTAAATTCTAGGAGTCCTCGAAATCTTCAATTAAATTATGAATAAATCTTAAAAATGTAATTAGGCCTCGAAATAAAGTCGTCTCAATTTTTGTCCGATTTCGGCCAAAATCTAATCAGACCTAAGTTAAACCACGTGACTTCTTCAATTCAAATTTCAAATTCATTACGACAGTCCTTTTGTGACTTTGTGCAATCAGAAAGTTTCAATCACATACACAGAAACTGTATTCATTAGGAAAATCGTGTTTTGGGGAACTTGGAGAGTGAATTTTGATCACGAATTTTTGCACGACTACAATATTTTCCCTAAATTTATAAGAAAGTAATTTAGTAATTTAGATTTTGAATTAGAAGTTAATAAATTGTATATGAATATAAAGTGGAATTTCCGACAGAGCGTACCCAGTTTTCAGGGCGTAGGCCGAGAGATCTTCAATAAGCCAGCTGATGGATACTAATGACGTTGGTATGTCCCCTGATGGATACTAAACAGGGTGATCTGTAGGATACATAATAGATAATTTGTCCCTTTGCCAAGTTGGCGGCTCGCCCTTCCAACGATAAATCCAGCCTTAATAACTTTAAAGATATATCCGCCAAGTGGGAGAGAAGGGAGCCAGTGTGCTCTGTTGCCAAACTGCCCCTGGGCCGGGCTACAAGCCTCAATCACCACAAGTCACAGGCTAGGAACTAGAGTCTGCTAATAGCTGACACTGCTGTAGCAAGAAGGGAGCCAGTGTGCTCTGTTGCCAAACTGCCCCTGGCCCGGGCTACAAGCCTCCATCACCACAAGTCACAGGCTAGGAACTAGAGTCTGCTAATAGCTAACACTGCTGTAGCAAGAAGGGAGCCAGTGTGCTCTGTTGCCAAACTGCCCCTGGCCCGGGCTACAAGCCTCAATCACCACAAGTCACAGGCTAGGAACTAGAGTCTGCTAATAGCTGACACTGCTGTAGCATGAAGGGAGCCAGTGTGCTCTGTTGCCAAACTGCCCCTGGGCCGGGCTACAAGCCTCAATCACCACAAGTCGTAGGTTAGTATTTCTGGACTCTTCCACGTCCCTTCTTCTGGTCACTATGTACGATGGTTCTGGTTCATAGTGACCAGAAGAAAGGACATGGAAGTATCCCGAAATATTGTGAAAAAAAGAAAAAAGAAGACACCTCTGAAGAAAAAATGCTGGGAAAAATCAACAAATTTTTAATCTAATTTTATTTTTTATTTTTCTCATGAGCTGATACATAAGATAATGGAGTGTCATTAACGAATGATTTCTCTTTCAATACTCAAGAATTCATTCATGTATCACATTTGCTTATTAAATATAAGTGTTTCACAATATCTCTGCAAAAAATGTTAAGTGTATTGTATACATTATAAATAGTAGGATAAAAAAAAAAAAAATTCAATATGTGAGAGTAATAAGTTGTGGAACCAGATTTCTCATAGAATCATTGCTCAAAGCGGAGGGAATATTTGTATACAGAATGAGAGAATAAAGCTAATATCTCCTCCCATTTGAGCCATTAGCTAGGTTTCCTTTAGACACCATACTACACGGATGGTAGGCTAGTTTTATTTTATTTTGTTACTTTTGCTAGTTACTTTTCAATATTTTATATGTATTCACAGATATACCATTGAGGATGACGCAGTTGCTTTGAAAGCCAGTCCCAGTAAGAAATAGAAGAAGTGGGAAGACAAAGTCTTTTTATTTCTATGAGATTGTTATGAATTTTTGAATTAAAACAACACAAAGACAGTTTCCGACTATCTCAGATCGACCTTTAGATAATAATAACTTCTATGCCAATATTTGAAAACTAATCAAACTCTGTCAAAAGGTGACCTTAGCTTAACACTCTTTCAATTTACTTTGAAAACTTGGAGGGGAATAGGAATAAGTGCTTAGAAAAAAGTTTTCGTTCTTTAGAGCATTCACAAAATTTCTCGTTGACCCCTTTTTTAGAGAAGTTTCCACTCTCCCCCAAACCCCCACTCCTCTTTGGCTAATTTGACTGAAAATTGTTGTCTTAATCTTAAATTTTGAACAAATATAATTATTTATATCGAGAGTTATTAGAGTTTTTAAGTTGAACATCCCCTCCAATCTCCCCCTTTCCTTTAGTCAATTTGGCAGAAAAATAATAGATGACGCTTATGTCTTACTGGATCCACAAAGAACATTTCAAGTTGATATTTTCATTCTAAGGGGAGTTGTGTTCATGAACACACACACACACATGAACTTCCGGTGACAACTCAACATAGAATTTCAGACCAATACTTCCCTACTGTTTGTATAAATGGTGAAGGTAAATTTCCTGTCTGTCTGTGTGTTTACGAACACACACACACACACATGAAATTCCGGTGACAACTCAACATAGAATTTCAGATTGATCACATAACCTTCTCTATACTTCCCTACTCTTTGTATAAATGGTGAAAGTAAATTTCCTGTCAGTGTGTTTATGAATCCGATAACTTCCGGCAAGGTACTTTTTGGGATTTTTGACCGATAAGATAAACTTCTCTTGCACCCTGTACTGCACGACAGGTAAAAAACATTTTTCATCAAAATTCTCTAAAGTAGGCTAAAAACTTAATCCGAGGAGAGTAGCATGAAGGTGGTTGTCATCATTCAAATATGACGGCTTCCCTGACGATGTTTCACCATTGAAAAATGACAACAAAATTATAAGAAAAAAATCGTCGGTGATTCACCGGCTATGTACTACGAATTCATAAATTAAGTTTTCGCTCTCCCTCCAAAGCCAATCGCGACCGTTTGGGCTAAAACTCAATATTTGACTTACACAGAATCCTCATACTGAATGTTGTGTCGATACATTCATTACATCGGCCATTATTAGGGTATTTGAGTCGACCCCCTCATTTCCGCCCCCCTGGACCAATTTCGTGAAACATTTCCTTCGGTTGATCCCACTAAAATTAATAGGTGTCGTCCTTACATGACTTTAAATATACACATGAAATTTCTTGTCAATGATCGTTATTTGTTTTGTGTTAAGGACGTGTTCCAGGACTTTTTATTATTGAGTTAAGCCCCACCCTCTTCCTTTAGGTCCATTTCGCTGAAAATCAACAGATGTCCTTCTTATTCGGTCTGGTATCCTACTACTTTTGGTATTGATTGGGGTTTATTAGAGATAGGAAACGTAAAATTCCGGTTAAAACTCAACTTCGAGTTTCTCCCTAATAACATAACTTCCCCTATACTTCGTATAGAGAGGGCAGTAAATGTCCTGGTAATGTAACCCTTCACAATTCCTTTCAAATGTTGACCCACACTGTGTCCAAACTTACATTCAGACTTAAGGATCATATCCTAATGGAGAAGACAATCTGTCGACTGCGTACACATTAAAAAAAGTTGTCGGTGAATCACCGGCTATGTTCTTCCCCAGTAAAAATTAATCAATTACGTTTTCGCTCTCCCTCCAAAGCCAATTCTGTTTGAACTAAAACTTAATATTTGACTTACGTAGTGGCTTCCGAATCATCATAATAAATTTTATGCCGATACATTCATTACATCGGCAGTTATTTGGGGTTTTCAATTGAGTCCCCTCCCCTGAACCTCACTTCCTCCGGCCGATATCGCTGAAATTTGACAAATTATGTCCTTATTGGGTTTTGGACTTCAAGTCTTCTTTTCACTAAATTTTGTGCCGATACATTCATTACAGCGGCAGTTATGGAGGTTTTTGAGTTGAGCCTCTTTGATCCGTTCTTCCTTTAAGCCGATTCCGGTGAAAATTAATATGTGTCCTCCTTACAGGCTCTTGAATTCACATATGAGATTTTGTGTTGATACATTCATTACACCGGCAGTTATTAGAGTGTTTGTGTTAAGCCTCCCTTGCAATCCCTCCTTCCCTTTCTCGTATATAATCGATCTCGACTATAATTTGATTAAATTTGAATATGTAATTAAGTGGACAGATTACACACAAAGTGTACTTTCCCTGATTACGATATTAACTGAAATTGTCTGGATTAGGGGTGAAATGAGGCAACCCTTCTTCAAGATGTAACTTGTATTATTACCAAAGTTGTTAGTTGTGTCACCCCCCTCCAGGAGCGCTACGACAGGTAGATGAGTGGTGGCTCACATACGAGTACACAAACTTTAAATCACAGCTCAGCTACAAGACACACCCCCTTGTCACATTCTTACCAAAATAATGTAACTTCCTACTCTGCTGAGCCTTGTTACTTTCTTAAGACAAACTTCCAGCTTATCTTCTCTAATGGTTTTTCTTTAATGGAAAAACTACCTCGTTGCCAACTTGTATTATTGTAAAAAGAAAAAAAAGTTTTTTTCTCTACGCTTTTCCTAAATTTTTAGTTTATTTTCTTCTAATTTATTTTTAAATTTATCTTATTATATATAAATACATATTTTTCCTACTTATTGTAGTTAGTTACTAACTTTTGCTTTTTGTATATATCTGTTACTATTTAATTTATTATTTCGAACTTAGTTTATTTAAATTTTATATTTTGTTATCATTTATTTTGTACTGTTCTCTTTCAACAACAAAACACTTCATAACGATCTTATGATACACACAATACAAACTAGTTGCATAAGGTTTTTTAGAAAACTTTACACACATACAAACGCAGAAATACGTACTTTATCTTCACAACACTTACCACGAAACCCCCCACGAAGGTTGAAGAGAAGATGGAACCGCGACTCACTGCCACCTTAAATCATATTCGTTCTTATTATTTTTTTTTTTTTTTACATTATTTTCCTTTACTTTTATCATCTCTCTTACCATCCATCAAAATTGTCTTTCAATTCCTTTTTATTTATGTTTTTTATTTTTTTATTTATTTTATTTATTTATTTTTCTGTTCTTATCCTAATAATTAAGATAAATTTTCCCGAGGACCTACCACTGGGTGGTCTTCCTCTCACATGCCATTCACGCCAACATATCAATACCATCTTTATAAATAAAAAACAAAAAATAATAATAATAAATATTTTATCATTCATTTTGTACTGTTCTCTTTTATCGCCGATATCATATTTACTTATGGGGATTTATCGATAGTAAATACGCAAAAAAAAAAAATTCTTATACCTAAAGTATAAGACATTATTGTAATAGTGTGAAAATCCGAGATCGAGTTTTCAATGAAATTTTACGTTTCATAACTCTCTGAATACATTTTGACTTTTTTTGCGAGGATGTCGGCTCGTGTGTTTGAGAATTGAACTTTGTGAGCACTCGCTATTGTAGGAGTCCTAACCATAAAATTTTATTCACCTAGGGCAGGGGTCTTTAACAAGTACCTGACATCGTACAGACTCGGGGATATCTTAAAAGCGACAGTAGCAATAAACTTAAAATGAAATGTCACAAGTGCTAATTTAGATATGATTAGACATTGGCCAAAAATTAAGACCACCTTCAGCCTTGTTACTTTCGAATTAAGTCTTAAATGTTAAATGCGAGCCTTTTCTACGAGGTCATATCGCCTACTACCGAGAGCTTTATCGTCACTCTGGTGGACGTGAGCCCGACTCTATTGTAGGAGTCCTAACCATAAAATTTTATTCACCTAGGGCAGTGGTCTTTAACGAGTACCTGACATCGTACAGACTCGGGGACCATCGCTTAACGTCCCATCCGAAGGACGGCGTGCTTAAGTTTATTTTACCTCCCAGATAAAATAAACTAAGGGCCTTGGTCGGGTTTCGAACCCACGATCTTGAGCTCAGAAGGCAAACACGCATGCCACTGAGCTACCGGCGCCCTCAATAAATATAAATATTATATTTTTGAAATTAATAATTAATGGAATATAAATTAATACAATATTACGGTTTTGGTTCCCATGTTTCTATTGAGATTATTTAATTATCTAATGTTGCTTTAGGTGTTTAGCTACAAACTAACTTTTTTGTTGTGTTCTCTAAATATAAGAATGCATCAATTATTTATGGTTATCATATCGCACCCCTAGTTCAAGACTATCGTAACTCAAAGAAGCTAGTTTGTGGGAAAACAATATTTAAGAGTTTTATTTCTTCTCCCTTTTTCTCTTCACGTGACATCACCTTCTCGGTGATGTCACCTCAGATAGTCTTGCTCTTCATTCATGTCATACATAAATTCAAGACTAGCGTAATTCAATACTATTGCACTAAACAATTTAAGAAAAATTTATTAATGTAATACTATTTTTTGTAAATAATAATAGTGAAATGTTACATTTTGAGTTGCAATACTATAGCACCGTATAGAGTTTAAAATGAAGAATCATAACATGTATATAATTAAAAAATGAATCTTTTTGAGATACGATAGTCTTGAACTAGGGGTGCGATATTAAAAAAAAAAAAAAAAAAAAGTGAAAAATGACCTTTAACAACTCAAATAAAAATTTTAAGCAAATTTCAAAGCTCATGCAAAAAAATGTTTTTTTTTTAAATTTCATTAATAACATTTTCTATTTTCAATGATAAATGAGTTTTTCAAATTGTTGAAAATTATTATTACGTGAAAAGATCTTCAAATAATTCCAATAATTGTTATACAAGGGTCACAAAACTTGGCGATTACGTTTGATTGTATAAGTTGTTATGAATGCTAAGGTATCAAAATTCAAACCTGAAAATTTTCATTAATTAGGTAGCCAATCAAAAACTTTGAAGTGGTTGCTCTATCTATCCATCCATTCAAATCCTCAACAGAAAAGCGAGGAGATATTTTTATATGATGTATGAAAGAATATTTGAAATATTTAAACAATAGACAGGATATTTACAGTCAATTAATTGGTGTTAATGGTAGATAATGTGTTCAGTTGGGTTCATTGTATCCAAACAATGGCAAACTGTCCGTACAAATTTTAAAATTTATAAAGCAGGGTGTGTGACGTCTACATGCTGTGACGACGAGAACATTATTCTTTTTTGTACTGCCTACAATTTGATAATGAGTTCATTTATAATTTTTTACCGAAATTACATTTTTTTCTGACCCATTCCAAAAGTGAAAAAAAAAAAAAAAAATTGTCTGAGTGAGGGTGTGTCTATGTGTCTGTGGCAACGAATAACTCCCAATAGAATGAACAGTATACACAATACGTAATATCCGCAATCCTATAAGGCTAACTAATACCTAAGATTTTCGGTAGCGGGTTCAAAACCCGGCCGAGGCCCTTAGTTTATTTTATTTGGGAAGGTAAACAAAAAAAACGTAAGCACGCTGTCCTTGAATACTTTTTATTTTGATTTACGAATTGCTATTTACAACTGTATACAAACAAATAAATACAACAAGCAAATGTGCTAATAAAGAGGTAATGGCAACGTCAAAATGGCATGAAGGGGAGAAATCACCCAGTGGTGACACTCCCTATTAACTGATTTTCTCTCATTTATAACTAATCACTGTCCACTGCTTCTGATCAGGAGGTCTCTAGGCCATTGACGCTTAAGCCGTCGTTGGGGAAGTATGCTAGAATGGAAGGCACGGAGTAGAGGATTATTGTGGGAACTAAAAAGGGAAAATAATTTTTTATATTTGGATTAAGCAACTTCAGTGACGATAGGTACGTTAAGGTCAGAGTGAAGAGTTTTGATGGAGACGTAACAAGGAGCATTGGCTATTTTGGATTGAAAGGATTGGATGCGCTGAAGATTGGAAGCCTTGGCAGAACCCCAGAGTTCAAGTCCGTAAGTCCACATAGGTTTGAGTACTGCATTGTATATAAGTCGTTTTGTTTTCAATGGTTGTCTAAGAGTCTTAGTAAAAGTTTATAACGTCTGTTCATTTCTTGTCTTTTCAGTCTCGTGTGAGAATTCCAAGTTAGTCGTTTGTCGAATATGAGGCGTAGATATCGGACTTCGTTTTTTTTAAAGGGATAGGATTTATGTTAAGGTACACTGGAGGGCAGGTATATTTTCGACGAAGGGTGAAGACGATGTGAACTGATTTTGTGTCGTTCAACTTCACTCTCCACTTGTTGTACCAGGACTGGAAGGGTTATCAGGTGTTCTTGAAGATGTCTGGATCATGGGACTGGGTCGGGATGAAAAGATAGGATTGCAGTATCATCTGCAAAGGTGTGGAGTTGTGTGGATGGATGGGTGGGGATATCAGCTGTTTATATTGTGTAGAGGATAGGACACAGGATACTACCTTGTGGAACGCCAGCATTTTGTGGGGACCCAGTAGAAAGGGCAAGACCTTGGTTTACACAAAAGGTTCTTTCAGAAAGGTAAGATTTTAGGATTTGTGAATACCTAATTATAAATTTAAAAAAAAAAAAAACAGTTTCGTTCCCTTATACACGAGTGAGGAATACTGAAAATAAATAAACTAAAAAAAACATTTCATTATAAAAAGTGGTGTCATATCTGAGAGGGAAGTCTGGTATCAGTTGAGGAGAAGCTGTTAATTAGACAGCTGGTAAAAGTTAAGATTTACTCAAGAAAGGACGACACTACTCAGGCCAGCTTACCTCTGAGTAATTGAAAATTAAACAAGAAATGAAACTGTACATGAACTTACTCCAACTTCTAGCATCTAATTTACAGAAGTGAGACGACTATCAGGGTTTATCTTCTTCGCCTTAAGGTATATAAAAGAAAACAAGGACCAAGATTAAAGAAGGTCCAAGATTTGCAGGAAAAACATAAAGACACCACTCTTTCTTTATCTTTACTATCTCAGCTGTGCGAAAGAAATACGAAGTGGAGTTTTCACCGGAATTTCATGTTTTTTGACCCCCTGATTCCAAAAATGAAGTCGGCAGTGAATCACCGGCAATGTACTTCCCCAACATGAATTAATCAACAATGTTTCCGCCCTCCCTTTGGAACAAAAAACATTAAGGCGTAGTCAAGGTGTGGACCTTGACTACGCCTTAATGTTTTTTCGATGCTGCCGTAGCTCTTGCATTTGCTCGGCACTTGACTTTTTAGGTTTTTTAAATTCCTTTTGATGCAAGCTTTCCTCTGATTTGCGTTTTCTATAATTTCGCGCATATTTACGATTCATATGAGACGACATCTTTAATTTTTTTGCAATTTTCAATTTAATACCGATTTTTACATATATTTCTGCGAATATTTTTATTGTTTTACTTTGAGTCCTAATAGTGCTCCTCAAGCTTTTTACAATGACAGTCAAATCAACGTCCTATCTAAATACTCTAATTTCTAATTTTACACAACGCTAATTCGCAACAATCATCCGCCGGCGCCCACACTAGCCCGATAACGTCACATGCAAAACAAACACGTACAGACATGCTCTATCCATTGAGACCTCAACCGTTGTTATCGCATTATTAGTATCGTAGTTATTATCGATTGAAATCTGATGGTATTTTGTAACACAAGAAAGTTTGTCCGGCTATCACTGTGCTTAACGAGCGAATAGACGTTTTCACGTCAATATACTGATTTGGTTGCAAATCAATATGTGCCTTACTCAGAGACTCCTGAATCATCCTACTTAATATTGTGTCAATACATAGTTAGATATTAGAGTTTTTCAGTAAACCCCCCCCCCCCCCCCCCCCCCCCACTCCCACCCCTCCCATAAACCCCCCCTTCCCTCTGACCGATTTGGTTGCAAATTGATGAGGTTTTGGACTATAACTATACATTACTTGGGCAGTTATTGAGTATTTTATTTTTTGCTGGCATATAAAGCCGCGCCCATCCTAAGATCCCACCCTCTTACATAATTCATTCCCTTGTCACTATTATGAGTTACCATAAGCTGCAAATTTAAATTTATTCACAGTATTTCTGTGATTTATTCTCAAATAACTGTAGTAAATAAAGCACTAATTTTATGTGGGTCCAGTACCCAAATAAGGACCACACTTGTCGATTTTCAAAAGGAAACAGGGGTCAGAGGAGAGGGCTCAGCTCAGAAACCTGCGAATCTATTGAATATATCGACTTTTATCGACTAGAAACTGAAGAAGATTCAGAACGAGGGAAGAAAAGGTGTGTGTAGTTTTTTAGTTAAATTTTCAGTGTTCTCGTTGGTTGTTCACGTTCCAAAAAACATATAAATTTTTGAAAAATTTAACCTTTGTGTTCATGAGTTAGAAACCTATTGAATAAGTGATACAGAGGTATGAGTCTAACATTTATTAAACTTCAGGTGGTGAATCTTGTTTTAGAATAAGTGAGTGTTGAACTTGTCCCTGATACTCGCGTGACCAGTCGTTTGACTTCTTCTCTAATAAGATTCACTACCTGAAGATGTCAGCTTGACTGATGAAACTAGTCGTGGTTTAATAAATGTTGGACTGATAAATCTAATTACTTATTTAACAAGTAAGTCCAATACATCTGCCTACCACCAAGAAATATCGGCTCCTTTCAATAGTCCTGTTGTTTTTTTAGGTAATTAAAAATTAAAGAAAGTAATATACATATAAAATCATTTTATTCATCAGAATAATCGCCATTACAATCAACAACCTTATCCCAACGTGACGGAAAGTCCCAAATACCTTGTTTAAACAAGGATTTTTGTTGCCAAAAAACTTATTTAACTCCGATTCCAGGCTTTGCTGCTTATCAAAAACATTTCTGCCTGAGGCTATTGTCCTGAAAAGGTGATAAACAGTGGGGGAAAGGTCTGGGGAATATGGCGGGTGGGGTAAAGTTTGCCATCCAATCTCTATCAATTTATCCCTGGTCAACCTTACCGTATGTGGCCGAGCATTGTCCTGAAAAAGCAAGGATCCTTTTCTATTCACTAGTCCTGGATCGAATATTTTATGTTTAGACTGACAGCGGTCTAATATCGTGCAGTAGACTGCAGTGATGGTTTGCCCCTGACTTAGGAGCTCATAGTGCACGACGCCTTTGCCTGTCCAGAAAACAACCAGTAACACATTTTCCGGGTGAAGATCAGGTTTCGGAAATTTTATTGGTTCTTCATCAGCTGAGAGCCATTGATAACACCGCCTAAAATTATTGTATAACACCCATTTTTCATCACAAGTGATTATTCTGACTAAAAATGGATCATTTTTTAATCGAGAAGCTAGAGATGAAGATGTTGTTAATCGAATCATCTTATTGGCATGCGATAACTTGTGAGGGCCCCATTTGTCAATCTTTTTTATTTTTCACATTTCATCACCAGACTTCTGAAATATCTAGTCTATTTCCGAACATGTTTCACGTGGATCCGACTCTATTAATTCCCGAACTTGCTGTTCTTCGGAAATTTGAGGTCTTCCAGGACGAGCCCCGTCCTTCGAGCGTTTCGTCATCTTGTCGAAATTTGTAATACCAAAATTGAGCTTTACGCTCAGAGACAGTCTTCTCACCAAACACGGACCATATTTTTCGAGCGGCCACAGTAGCTTTTAAGCCGAGTTTAAACTCATAAAGTAAAATTTCAAGACAAACCATTTTAATAAATTTGTTTGAACGTGTAGCAGTGACTGGAAAAAAATATTATACTGTTTTCACAGATAATAAACAATGATGTTTACATTTGCAAAGGTCGCATTGGGATTAGAATCATAACAAAGACGCTACAGTCAAAACAAACATTTATTTGTAAAGAGACGAGATAGAAGTTTTTGTTGTCTTAATAATATATATTTTGTTTTGATTTTTCGTCAAAATGGGACAGCAATAGGGCATCGCCGGATTCCTCTCCAATTAAGAGCAGTGGGGGGAACAGTCTAATCCCCACATCACGATTCCTCTCGGACGAAGTTGAGTGCTCTCAGCCGAATGGCAGGATTCCTCTCAGTTGTGTAGGGAATAAGTAAATAATAAAGTTCAGATCACATACTTAATATAAATTGTAGGGGCGTAATAGGACGATATATCTGCCCCTCTCCTTAGTTTCTAAGCTATGAGGACAATTCAGGTTAAATAATAATAAAGTTAAAGTAAACAAGATCATAGGTGAGAGGAAACCTGCCATGGGCTAAACGCAATCAAAACTGCACATAGAGGAATCGTGGATCTGCCCAGCAATAAAGTGAGGAGGAAATCTAACTGGAATGACCCAGTTGTGTTCCTCAACAGTTTCACTCGGAATAACAATACTCTGGAGAGAGAAGTTCCCATTGGCGTTCGGATAAACCAATCGGAAACGTTTTATTTCCCAGCTTTACGAAATATTAAGGGAAAGTTATGTAATCGGCTTGAAATTCATGCTTTCAGGATCCTCTAAGGACGACATCCTATTGATTTTCAGCCAAATCGGCAAAAGGGAAGATAAGATTAGGAGGAGCTTCGGCGTGCTCATGCCCGGGCATTAGCTTCTTTCGTAGCTCTGGAGGACATGAATACGACTACACAATGAGAGTCCTAAATTCTGCCTACCCAGGTTTAGTCCTATCCGAAGGACGGCGTGCTCAAGTTCTTTTATCGAACCCGCGATCTTGAGTTTAGAATATAAGAACTGTTATGCAATCGGTATAACATACCTGATGATTTAATCTTGAAGGACTAATTAATTCTCATCAGTGCATCGTCTGTTTTCTCAGTTCAGCTTTATTCTCGATCACTGCGCTGAAAAAAACAAACAAAAAAATAGTATGATTAAAAAGAATATACTATACATGATATATTATTCGTAATTTAGAGTGTTTGATTAGAATATAAAGTGCTTGACGCAGCAAATACATTTCTCACAGCTGACAATCCCTACTAAAGCAGTAGGTAGTTCTAAAAAAAATACTTCGGAAAATAGAGTTCGTTATTGTGACACATGCCGGGGTTCTAACTATGTAGTCATATCGCCAACTACCAGAGCGCTCTTTCGTCACTCTGGTGGACATGAACCCGACTCTACTAAATTTTGCCTACCTAGTTTAGTTACCTAGGGCAAGGTGTCTTTAACGAGTACCTGACATCATACAGGCTCGGGGCCATCCCTTAACGTCCCATGCAAAGGACGGCGTGCTCAAGGTTTTTTAAATTTATTATCATATTCTATCATATTTATTGGTCAGTTTTATTTTATTTATTCATTTTACCTTTTGAAATTATGTTTAAAAAAAAATGTTTTATCACAGAACCCGACAATAAGGGTAATCACAAAAGCTCTAACATAAATTATTAAAATCTGTGTGAGGTGAGACTACATTTTTATTTTGCAGCCCGTGAAATAATCACTTTCACTACATCTGGTATATTTACATTTAAAAAAACTCGTGAATAGTCCGGCTTTGTACTTCCCCAGCAAGAATTAATCAATTAAAGTTTCGCTCTCTCTCCAAAACCAATCGAATTTTTAGGCTGAAACTCAATATTTGACTTACATTGTGGCTTCTGATTCCTCATACCAAAATTAATACATAAAATTAATAGATACCATCCTTAAAAGATCCTTATAGGGTTTGGTTTCGAATTTTTTTTTAATTTTAAATTTGTATTTTCAAATGTATATGTACAATGTATAATAAGCAAATGTGATACATAATAAATAAATATCTTGGATGTTTAAAGAGAAATCATTCAATAACGACACTCCATTATCTTGTTATTACGGATGAGAAAGAGAAATTAAACATATATATAAAAAAAAAACAAAAAAATTGTTAGATGAAAAAGAAACATAAAACGTTTGTAGATGATTAGTCTTCAATCCACTAGAAGGTCTCGAGACCATTGCCACCTCAGTCTCCGAACATGAACATTAGGAAGGGTTCTTGTGGCAAGTCTGCGGACTAAAGGATTAGGGTGAAAGGGTAGAGTGGAATTTTGAATGGGATTTAATTACAACCCTTATAAAGGGAATCTGCAGGTCATTGTGAAGGATAGCATTAGAGACGTAGAATGGAGCGTTTGTGATTTTACGAAGGATACGGGATTGTAGGGTTTGGATTCTATAAGCATGAGCCCCAGAGTTCAGCTCCATACGCCCATATTGGCTTCAGTAATTCGTTGTAAATGTACCTTTTATTACTTAATGTAAGTATCGATCTGTTGTCTAAAAATCACTAATAATAGTTTGTATCGATGATGAAGTTCTTGTATTTTAATTCTAATATGAGGATTCCATGTCAGGTGTATTTAAATACTAGCAGTAATACCCGGCGTTGCCCGGGGACCTTTGAATTTTCTCCCAATATCTCCTATAAGTCTATTCAATTCTTCGACAGTACATTTATGATGTTATCATTTTCAATTATTCATACGGAATAAGGCTTATAGTCCTTCAACTATAGTTACGATAGTAAGTTTTTAGGACCCCTGGGCTCCACAGCTAGTGTGCGCCTTTCAACGGCGGAAACCACAGCTAGTGAATACTTAGCATCGCTGGACATCCTAGCCAGTGCGTACTTAAGAACGCTTGTGACCACAGCTAGTATGTGCCTTGCAATAGCTGACACCACAGCTAGTACGTAGTTAGGAACGCTGGGCATCACAGCTAGTAAATGTCTTGCAACAGTGAACCCCACAGCGAATATATAGTTACTACTACTACATGAGAAATTCATAACAATCCGATTACCCTTTAATCATTCATAATTATTTTTATGCTTAGCCCCCCCCTCCCAAATTTTTAAGATGTCACATAGTGTATTTTTCTATTTGGCCATCAAGAATACTACATGTGAAATTCCATGACAATCCGATCATCCGTTAATGACCTATCACTATCTTTAAATTTAGGCCTACCCCCATAACCCCCCTCCCGTTCACAATTTTTTGACGTCACACACCCTATTTATCTATTTGGCCTTTATGAATACTACATGTGAAATTTCGTGACAATTCGATCATCTGTTAATGACTTATCACTATACTTATACTTAGGCCCCCATCAACCCACCCTCCCGTTCAAAATTTTGTGACATATACACCCTATATTTCTATTTGGCTTTTAAGAATACTACATGTGAAATTCCATGACAATACGACCAACCGTTAATGAGCTAGCACTATATTTATACTTAGGCCCCCCCCCCCCCCAACCCCCCCTCCCGCACAAAATTTTGAACCGTCACACCGCCTATTTTTCTATTTGGCCTTCAGGAATACTACATGGGAAATTTCGTGACAATATGACCAACCGTTAAAGAGTTAGCTCTATATTTATACTTAGGCCCCCCTCAACCCCCCCTCCCGTTCAAAACTTTGGGACGCCACACACCTTATTTTTCTATTTGGCCTTCAGGAAAACTACATGGGAAATTTCGTGACAATATGACCAACCGTTAAAGAGTCAGCTCTATATTTATACTTAGGCCCCCCCACAACCCCCCCTCCCGTTAAAAATTTTGGAACGCCACACACCTTATATTTCTATTTGGCCTTTAAGCATACTACATACGTAATTTCATTACAATCCAACAATTAGTTAATGAGTTAGCACTATTTATACACTTAGGCCCCCCCTACAACCCCCCCTCCCGTTCAAAATTTTGGGACGCGACATAGCCTATTATTCAATCGGGCTCAAAAGAATGCTACATGTGAAGTTTCATGAAGATCCGTCCAGCCGTTTGGGCGTGATGCTGGAACAAACATACAAACAAACACACACACAAACCCCGTTTCAGCTTTATTTATATAGATAAAATTTTATTTCGATAGATTCATTACATTGACATTTAGTGAGATTTTTGAGTTGAGCCCCCTCTGATCCTCTCTCCTCTTCGGCTGTTTCTGCTGAAAATTAATAAGTGTCGACTTTATAGGACTTTAAATTTAGCCTCTCCCTAAACCCAGCCTTCTTTTTGGCGGATTTGGCTGAAAATCAATAGGTCTCCTCCTCTGAGGGTTTTGGACACACCTATTAGAAGGGTATTACACGTTCAATCTGGCATCAGTTCAGTCCGTGACCTTGGTCAGACTGACGGGAAACTGATCGTTTATTGCGTTGACTGATAGACTGAACTGATGGATTTTTAAATATTTTGATAATTT
Source organism: Aradus depressus (assembly GCA_963662175.1). NCBI lineage: Eukaryota > Metazoa > Arthropoda > Insecta > Hemiptera > Aradidae > Aradus > Aradus depressus. The sequence goes on along the minus strand of OY759221.1, from coordinate 41,573,012 downwards.
CCATCAGTCTTGACTGAACTGATGCAAGACTGATCGTGTAGCTACATTCTTATCAGTCTGGCGTCAGTCACAGCTGAGACAGCGATGGAGACGGACGGTTCCGGTATGTCCCACTCTCCCAGCTGCGAAATTAATCCTGCCACGACACCATCATTGGAACCGGAGAAAGAGTTTATATTAAATCTTGAATCGTTGCCTCTCTTATGGGATAAAACCCATAGGTTTTATGTAAATAAATATAAGAGACATGAATCTCTACAAAAGTTGCTTGTTATTTTAAAAAAAGTCAAACCGGCATCCACGGTAGAGGATGTAAAAAAAAAAATAAATACTCTACGCTCCAATTATCGTCGGGATCTGAAAAAAATAAAACAGTCTAGAAGATCTGGTGTTGGGGCAGATGATGACATCATCATCGAAGATATTCGAACTTTGCACAATGTGTACACGCCGAAGAGTTGGACCTTCGAATATCTTCATTTTTTGAACAAGTTTGAGAAACCCCAGGTAAGAATCTATACACTTATTAGTTTTCATTAGAAATACATATATTTTTACAAAGATAAGGTACACAAATTAATTTAAAGCTATGTTATTATAAATATTTCATAATTTTTCTAATGAACTCAAACTCATAAAATAAAAAAGTAATTATGGTTTTATTTTGGGTTACTTCTTATAGGTTACTAAAACAACATTGTTTTTTATTTTAGTCATTTTTACGTATCTGCAGTTTTCCTTCGTTATTGAAGTAGTTACACAATTTTTCCCTGACACTTTTTGCATCCTTTGATGAATTTCTATTTCCACTGGGCTGCAAATCAGAAAAATCAATAACTTCATCCGGTGCTGTAATTCTCCAATTTGATGCCATATAAAGCCGCGGCTGAGTTTTAAGCAAATAATTATGTAAATAACAGCAAGTTGCCACTATGGTTGCTGCTTTTTTAGGCTCAAAACATATAGCTTTTTGGAAGATTCCAAATTTAGATCTTAATATACCAAAAGCGCCTTCAACAACTGACCTCTTGACAATCGATAGTTAAATGTAGATTGGTTAGCAGTACACGCACTTTGCGGGAATGGTTTCATTAAATTTATGCCAAGTGCAAAAGCTTCGTCAGATAGGAAAACATAAGGAAATGTTTCATTTGTATTTGGCAATGGTGAACAATCTGGTATATTCAATTCCCCTTTTGTAAACTTTTCCCAGAATTTAGTGTAGAATAATACACCGCCATCAGATATACGCCCATTAGCTCCAACATCTATCATTATAAATTCCTTGTTCGAATTTGCTAATGCCATAAGAACTATGCTGAAATAACTCTTATAATTGTGGTATAATGCTCCTGAATGTGCAGGTTTTTGAATAGCAACATGTTTTCCATCTAAGGCTCCTATCGCGTTCCAGAACAGGTATTTTTCTTCAAAATCGGAAAAAAATTTTTCCCATTCTTCCTCTGTTGTTGGCATCTGAAACACAAAAAGAAATTACAAATCTATTATTTTTAACCAAATTATTATTTTGTTATAATAATAACCAAATATTATGTTTACAGATTATTGGAAGCGATAATGAAGAAGATGCTGAAGCACAGACAGAAGTAACAAAATCTCAAGAAAGCACTTCTTTAAAAGCATGTACCTCAATTTCCTCAGTAAAGGCAGTTCTTCCTCCACCACGACCTTCGACCAGAGTTAGGAAAAGTCTAATCAACAAGCAAAAAGAGTTGTTGGATAAAGCTGTCGCATATTTATCAAAATTTGAACCGAAAGGAAATACTAGCAACTCAATGCAACTGGGCACAAACTTTGGATCGACTCGACCCGACTCAAAAACTGTTTGCCAAAAAAGCAATAAATGAGTTAGAGGTATAGTAGCTACCTCCTACCATGATACAAGTCACAACACCGGACGAACCGGTTTATTTCGCTTTGAGACCTGAAAGTAGTGAACCTGAGTACACTACCGGTACATTATTTGCTCACTTTATGCAAAATAAATAAGTGCTTAATTTTTTTATTTTATAACTATTCACATATATTGTTTACTTACTTCTTTTAATTTATATTTTTATATTATTTTAATAAATACTTTCGTTTAAAAAAAATATGTTAAATTCACTTACCTGAATATGAGACTGAAGGGAATAAAGTAGCGCTTCACAAGTGTCCATTATAGCCTGGCCAATAGCAGCTGTGGACATTATAGCCGAAAATCTCAGGTCTTTCATGTTCCTCCCAGTAGCAAGAAATCGTAAGGTTACAGTCAGCTTCTCTTCTGCACTTATCGCCTTTCTCATGCATGTATCTTGTTTTGTCAAAAATGGTTTGACCATTACGAGCAAGCTATCAAAACAAGCATCTTTCATACGATAATAATTTTCATAATCCTCATCTTCAGTGCCTCTTATTTCTCTCACTAAGTTTAAATGCATATAAACATCTCTTTTCAGTAACCATTCTTTAGCCTATCGTTTTCTTTTTAATCGTCTTTTTGCAGACAATGCAGCAATTATTGCAATACACGCTTTTTTTTTATTGTAGTCCATAATAATATTAATATTAAAGAAGCAAGAGGTGTTACTTGACCGAGTTTTGGAGATAGACTGATGTCAGTCTGGACTGATCGTGTAACCTCTAACCACACTCCATCAGTATACCATCAGTCAGTTCATGATCAAGGTCACGGACTGAACTGATGCCAGATTGAACGTGTAACACCCCTCTTAAACATCGCATTGAGACATTCATTCTATCGGGAGATATGTTCACAGACACACAATTTTTTCTTTTTTTTTTTTTTGGAATCATGGAAACAGGGAATATCGTTGAAGAGCGCATCAAATTTTTGACTTATTACATAACTTCCCCTATACGTATGGGGAAGTAAAAAAAAAATGAGTAATTTAAGGCGGCTTTAAAGTTACAATAGATTTCTTTAAAAAAAAAGAGAGAGAGAGAAAAAAAATAAAGAATTATATGTTCTTAAGGTATCTAATACATGTATATTATGGATGACATCTTATTAAAGTTAGAGAAGGCTGGAAAAGTTTTAATAGGGTCAGTTTAGCCTGGAGTTGCGATGCTCCCTTGTTAAGGAGAAGTTCCACCTGTCATCTGTTGTACTCAGTATAAGTTAATCTCATTTTGAGAATACTAAGAAAAAGTATTAGAGTAGTTATGAAATTGTAGTATATTTTCTAATGTTAACAAATAAAAGATGAGAACTTGTTAAAAATACAATACGGTAAGGTACCAAACTAGTTTCAAATTCTCACCGCTGTTAACGCCACCAGGTTAATTATTTAATGTTGTGATTCATTACTTATATCTTATTAATATATAAAGAGCCAGCGTTTGTTTGATGTTCGGGCTAATCTTAAAAACTGCTGGACCGATTTTCAATATATTTTTTTCTATGAATTCCTTCCGTTTCCGCGGTGGTATAGACCAAAAAAAATCCTATTTTACTACATTTTTTTAAAGAAAATATTTGATTTTTGTGTATATAGTATCGAAAGGCGTATTCGAATTTCTCAATAGTTCTCTTTTTATGGTTCCGAAGTCGCTACATGAAATGTATTAGAAGTTATAACACCTTCTTTTGGTGCTAAAGAAGTAAAAGAAGGAAACTTTATGCCACAGAATAACGATGGGACAAATACGCCTGCTTAGAGTTACTAACCTGTGTAAAGTTACTAACCTGCTTAAAGTTACTAATCTGTTTAAAGTTACTATCCTGCTTAAAGGGAGTTACTAACCCGTAGAGTTACTAACCTGTGTAAAGTTACTCCGGGCGAAGCCGGGTAACCTGATTGTATATACATATATTCATTTTGCAGCCCAGCAACCTCTAATATGAAGTCTCCAACGTCGGGAAGAGCCAGTTAGGGAGCAGGGGTGTATCTCCAAGGCGCATTTATGGCAAGGCGAATAACTTTGTTTTTGAACCTGACCAGTTTCTTAATGTTGGACTGCCTTGTGCCGAGCCAAACAGGGGAGGCGTATCTGAGGAGGTAGAGTGAGGGCGGTCTGGTGTAGGCATCTGTCAATTTCGAGTTAATGTGTTGGCCCCAGCCTGGGGGCCCCCAGATCAGTTTGGTATCTAGGAGAACTCGTAGATACTTCACCGCCTGGTGTCCAGCGGATCTTTATGTGGTAGATGTTAAGCGGTGTCATGGTGTATCATGGTTGTATAAGAAAATTTATTGTCTTCTCAGTAGATTTCAGCAACCAAATGAACATAATTGTGAAAAATCCACTAAAATGAAGATTAAGTAATATGACTGATACGAGTTCACAAAAGTGGTCGAAGAAAGGAGACATGGAAGACATGTAGTTACACAGAGAATAGTCTAAAGAACAAAAACATGCTGCAGACAGGATCAGGAACTAAACAGAATAATTTGGTTGGTTGATGACAAAAACAGTGGGGTCGCACAAGAGATGGTTTTTGTTCCAACACTAATCTAGCTCAGGTCGGACTCAATGAGAATGAATAAGAAAGGTTTGAAAAATTGGAATGAAACAGCTGAACACTATCTAGGAAATTAAATAGATTACACTATCAAAACTGAAGCACTCCGTCCTTCGGGTGGGACATTAGGCGATGGTCCCGAGCCTGTACGATGTCAGGACCTCGTAAAAGACTTCTTCCTACCCTAGATGAATAAAAATTGAAGGTAGGCAAAATTTAGGTCTCCGATGGTAGAGTCGGCCTCATGTCAACCAGAGTGACGAAAGAGTGCTATGTTAGTAGGCGATATGACCTTGTCGAGCCCAGGCATGAGTCATAATAACTAGTTATCATTAATAATAATAATAATAATATTTAATTTAATGGGTATATTTGACTTTTACTTCCCCCGACGAAAAAGAAGGGGAGATTAAACGGAGGAGTAACATAAAAAAGTCGAATAACTGCCGATAAAATGAATGAATCGACACGAAATTTTATATTTATAACCAAAACCACATAAGGACAACACCTATCGATTTTCAGCCAAATCGGCCAAATAGGGTTATTGTGGTTAATCCATTTACCTACTTATTTTGTGCTTCTTATCAAAACGTTTAGAAAACTTCTGTTGAATACATTCATTCTTCAGACAAATCATGTGGGGATGGATTGTACTCAAAAACTACAATAACTTTCGATATAACAAAAATATCAACACAAAATCTAGTATTCAGAAGTTTCAGAGGAAAAGCGATCACTTAATTTGTTAATTCGCACTGAGGTACAACATGGTCAATAATTTTTTTAACTTTTTCAATTGAAAATAATTATAATTTTTCGTAAATTTAATTAGTTTGCTATTAAAAAAAAAAAAAGGCGTCGTTGAATCTTTTTGTTTGTTGGTTAAGGGGAGAGGCTTAACTCAAACATTCTAATAACTACCGAATTCAAAACCTCATAAGGACGACGCTGGTTAATTTTCAGCAGAATCGGCAAAAAAGAAAGAGAGATCTGAAGGGGGCTCAACTCAAAAACACAAATAACTGCCGATGTAATGATAACCCCAATGTGGGCATAACCTGCCAAAATTCAGTGATATTGGCAGAAGGGAAGGGGGGTTTTAAGGGAAAGGGCTCAATTCAAAAACCCTATTAACTGTTGATATAATGAATGTATCGACATGAAATTTAGTATAAGGATTTAGGAGCCTCTATGTGAGAAAAAAGTACTCGGTTTTTAGAGTTACTCAATAATTTGTAGCGAATTTCTATAATAAATCACTCGGACGATAATACTCAGCATTCTAATATTCAGCGATGGTTTCCCAGGAAGATATCTAAACTTCCCTAACCTGACCCAATGTCCACTGGACCTCTCTCATACGAAAGATAATCCCCTTGTAGAAGATGTAGGGGTCACGAGAGGATCCACACTCGACTGAATATCAGCGGCTCCAGTTTGAAGGACAGTCGAGTGTTTATAAATCTTAAGTGGGTGGGGTCACTTGACCGACTTTGTACCCGCTCAAGTACAAAGTAGGTTCAAGGGCCCATGTATCGGGTGCTGTCCGCACCTCAAAGCCTTGGCCCTTAGCCCTTATCAGCACTCTCTGACATGTGAGACTCCTTCAAAGTCCTCCGTTCACAAACTCTTACGTCCATTATCAACTTGTTTGAGTAGATCTGGTGTTAAAATCTCACCGACAAGGTAAGAAACGTTTTCAATACTATTAAGGTGAAAAGGGACGATAGTCAGAAAACACACGTAGATAGCTTCGCCCTGAAGAAATGACTTCTTGTAAGTTCGTTTTTTTTTTTTTTTTGCAATCTATATACAATATATACATAATAAGCAAATATGTGGTCAAAAAGAAAAATTAACGTCACTTGATGGGAGAAGCCAGCCAGCGCTGACACTCCCTCGAAAGTTAATTCATTATTCACTATCCTCCGAGAGAAGATCGCGAAGCCACATCCTGTTTAAGCGGCGGGAAGGATTGTCAGGATGGGAATGAGAGGAAAGGTCTTGTGTGAGAGGATTGAATGGGAAGAAAGGTTTCTGTGGAATGAATTGGAATCGGGATTTGATTAATTCATTGACAGTGGGAATACTGAGATCTCTGTGTAGGACTTTATTGGTGACATAGAAAGGAGCGTTGACAATTCGTCAGAGGAGTTTGGACTGTAATGCTTGGATGCAATTGATGTTGGATTTTTTAGCTGTACCCCAAAGTTCGAGTCCGTAGGTCCAAATTGGACGTATAATGGTCTTGTAAATCGTAAGTTTGTTGTTAGTCGTCAGTTTCGATTTTTGTCCAAGTAGTCAACGTAACAGTCCGTATCTTCGATTCAGTTCTTGTCGTTTAAGTCGTGTATCCAATTAGTCTACTGTCTAGGTAAAACCCGAGATAGCGAACTTGCTTTGAAAAAGAAATCAGGATGTTGTGAATCGGCTATTAGATAGCCCTCTCTAGCTTAGGCTCTGAATCTTGCCTTCCCTTCATTTAGTTAAATAAAATTACCTACATCGAAAGAATATATATAACATTAAATTTCGTTGAAAACTCCGCTTCGAATTTCTGATCGATTCTTTCTCATATATACTTCATATAGCTTGAGTAATAAAAATAGTTACATATCTCTGTGTATAGCAGATGTAAAGATAGGGACGGATATAAGATAGTGGGAGTGGTTGGAGGCAGGGTCGGCCTCTTTACAGAGTATTAAGTTATGGTAATATGGAGAGTGGGCTACCCTGAGTACAGTGATTAAAATACAGGCCTTCTCTTGGCTTTCTGTATTAAAACGGATTAACAAGAGCCAGAGAGGGCCTGTATCTGTGTACTCCCCACGGTCGACTATGGTCCTATGGTCCCACCATACCAGATATAGTCGAGTGCTTTTAGCTAAACAACTCTCCCCTTTCCTCTCTCACAGACCCTTTCCAAAATGAAATCCGAATTTTGTTAAGATTAATCAATACACTACTATTTCTGACAAGGCCTCGAAATATTTCGTAAATGAATAATGGATCAATTTCAAAAAATACTGAAAAATTGTTGTGGACATTGCTGCTATTTTTATGAGGTTTTCAATTGAAATATATAAAATTTCATGTTGATACATTCATTACAACGGCAGTTATTAGCGCATTTGTGTTAAGCTTCTTCCCTAATCCCCCCTTCCCTTCAGCCGATTTGACTGAAGATCAATAGGTGTCGTCCTTATGGGGTTCTGAATACTGTTATCATGTTCAAAGACATTTTTTTTTTTATTGGAATCAGGAGAAAAACAGGAAATGTGATGTACTTCCTCCTACATTTTTCGGTAGTCAACATTTTTTCTCCCTCTAAAATCAATCGACCGGTTTGACTAAAAATCAAAGGATTATACAGGGACTGTACGAAATTTCTTGTCGATACGTGCGACAGTTAATTAGAGTTTTTGTGTCAGACGAAATTTTATATGTAGATCCAAGACCCAATATGAACGACACCTGTCAATTTTCAACGAAATCGGCCGAAGGGAAGAGAGGGCACAGTTCAGAAACTCTATTACCTGTCGATGTACAGAATGCATCGAATATTTTTTTTTTTTTTTTTTTTTTTTTGTGTCTTTTATTTATAAAGATACAATTGTTGCTAGGGTGGAACAACCAGCATCCATGATGGTAGCTATTGATATGTTGGCGTGAATGGCATGAGAGAGGAAGGCCACCCAGTGGTAGGTCCTCGGGACGAAAATTTATCTTAATTATTGTGACAAGAACAGAAAAAAATAAATAAAATAAAATAAAAAATAAATAAAAAGGAATTGAAAGACAATTTTGATGGATGGGTAAGAGAGATGATAAAAGTAAAGGAAAATAATGTAAAAAAAAAAAAAAATATTAAGAACGAATATGATTTAAGGTGGCAGTAAGTCGCGGTTCCATCTTCTTTTCAACATTCGTGGGGGATTTTGTGGTAAGTGTTGTGAAGATATAGTACGTATTTCTGGGTTTGTATGTGTGTAAAGTTAAAAAAAAAAAATGTATATAAGTAGTTCGTATTATGTCGGGTACTGCATGTATCATAAGATCGTTATGAAGTGTAAAAAAAAATAAATAAAATATAGTTTATTAATTCGGGCAATGGAAGTACATAGCGTATGATTCAACGACGACTTTTTTCTATATGAAGTATGGATGATGTATAAGAAAGGTTGGATAGTATTGAAGTGTGGAGGGGAGATTACAATGCCCCCCCCCCCTCCCTCCCCGTGCTATCTCCCTTCACACTGTCTGAACTAATCGGTTCAAACCCCGTCCAGCTAACGATGCTTCCATGTCTGTCTCAACGCTATTGGCACCCAAGTCACCACGCATGCGCACAACAGAATATCAATTATGGAGAAAATTTCAGAAAAACGTTTTACTTCCCCAGCTATACGAAGTATAAGAGAAGTTATGTAATTTGTCAAAATTTCGATGTGGAGTTTTCAACGGAATTTCATGTTTTCCGACCTACAGAGTCCAAAGATGCAAAAAAAAAATCCTGACTGTCTGTCTGTTCTCTATGAACACAATAACTCTTGATAGAATGAATGTATCGACACGAAACTTTATATGTGAACCCAGAACTCTCTAACCACGACACCTATTAATTTTCAGCCAGATCGGCCAAAGGGAATATGAGATCAGAGGGGGCTTAACTAAAAAAAACTCAAAACTGCCGATGTAATGAATGTATCGAAATGAAATTTGAAATCAAAACCCAATGAAAATGTGTGAATTCAATGTTATATACCTAGATTTGAGAACCCATGAACAGCTGTGTCACGATAGACGCGAGGCTAGCAAGCCAGCCTGCAAAAAAAAAGGATAAGGGGTTGTTTCGAATCCCGTCAATAACTGTATTTTTTTTTTTAAAGCCACACCTAATTAATTGTTTTAATATCAATAATAATTTGATTTCTAGGCACTTGGGAGCGCTAGTGGGATAAACAAAAATTATAATTTGCAGATATTGAAATGTAAAAAAAAGATGCGTAGGCGAAGGGATGGGGGTATTAAAAAATAAGATTCGCAATAATCGATATCTCATGTAATCGATATTAACTAAAACATAGTAATTGTTATTATAACCTGACACGGATAACCACAGGGAGAGGTTACAACGGGGGGTTATAGTAGTGGGTCTTAAGGATGCTTTGGGGAAGGGTCACAGGTTATCACAAATCCCTCCTCCTTCTCTTGTGATAGAACCTGCTTTTATACACTACTCGTATTCTTGCTGGGGAAGTAAATAGACGGTGATTCACCGACGACTTTTTTTTTTTAATTTCTTATCTTTTCACGTTTAAGAGAATTTCACGTTTCAAAGTCATCTGAACATATTTTGACCGTTTTCGATTCGCTTTTGCCGAAATCAGCTCAAAATTGACACTAAGTATATTTTCCACAAAAACCCTAATAATTGCCGATGTAATGGATATAACGACAAATAATTTAGTATGAGGATTCAGCAGCCCCTGTGTAAGTCGATTGATTTTTAGCGGAAATAATCGATTGGTTTCAGAGGGAGAGTGAAAACTTAATTGCTGGGGAAGTACATTGTCAATGAGTCACCAATTTCTTTTTTCGGTGTGAGAGTGCGTGTCTAGCGTTTCAGAAGGAAACCCTTGTCAGATACTGAATGGTATAAAATTGACCCATTTTAGGGTGAAATAGTGGGTAAGACGTTCAGTTTCCTTTCAGAGGGATGTGGAGAAGGGTATGGTGAGAAGGAGAAGGGTATGGTGAGAAGAAGAAGGAAGAATCCCGGACGAAGGGGCGGAAGCAGAGGAGGAAAGCAATTAGGGAAGAATCCCCGAATTATCCAGGGGAGAGCCGAAGGGAGATGGAAGTTGGGGAGGAAACGTGGCTGGACTTGGAGATGTGTGTAATCACAGGCAATCTACCTCCCCAGTAGAAATTCATCAAGAAAAATTTGGCACTTCTTTTAAAATCAAACCACCTATTTGTGTAAAAATCAATAGTTACATAGGGCCTCTGATTCGTCATACTTGTGTGCATTCTTTCATTACATCAGCAGTTAAGCCCCCTCCCTAATTCCGCCCCTTCCCTTTGACCGATTTGGCTGAAATTCGATATGTGCCGTCCTTATGGGGTTCCAGATACACACACAAAATTTCGTGTATATAATTCATTCTACCGGGTGTTATCGTTTTCACTGACTCAAAGATAGACTGGATCTTTCCTTTTCAGTTTTGGAATTAAGGGTAGGAAAACTAGAAATCCTGGTAAAAATCATCGAATTTCTGACCAATTAAATAACTTCCCCTATATTTCGTGAAACTGAGGAAGTAAAAAAGTTCCTGTCGATAGATAAGCAATTAATAGGGTATTTTGACCTGTCTCCCTAACCCCTCTTTCTCTTCGGTCGATGTGGCTGAAAATCAATGGAATGGGGTTCATCCTTGTAGAGTATTCTGGATATACATATAAAATTTCGTGTCGAGGTTAGGTTAGGTTAGGTTTTATGACTCATGCCCGGGCTTTAACCACGAGGTCATATCGCCTACTACCAGAGCGCTCTTTTGTCACTCTGGTGGACATGAGCCCGAATCTACTGTGGGAGTCCTAAATTTTGCCTACCCTAAATTTTTATTCACCTAGGGTAGGGGTCTTTAACGAGTACCTGACATCGTACAGGCTCGGGACCATCGCTTAACGTCCCATCCGAAGGACGGCGTGCTTAAGTTTATTTTACCTCCCAGATAAAATAAACTAAGGGCCTCGGTCGGGCTACGAACCCACGACGTTGAGCTCAGAAGTCAAGCACGCTTACCACTGAGCTACCGGCGCCCTCTTTCGTGTCGATATATACCGTCTATCAAGAGTTACAGTTTCCACAAAAACACCCACGGGTAAGTTTTATCATAAGTCAAGTTGTTGATTTTTTCCGGCATTTTTTCCAGGAGTGTCTTCTTTTTTGACAATATTTCGGGACAGTTTCACGTCCCTTCTTCTAGTCACTATGAACCTATGAATGAATGAAATTCATAGTGACCAGAAGAAGGGACGTGAAAGTGTCCCGTAATATTGTCAAAAAAAGAAGAAAAAAGAAGACACCTCTGGAAAAATGCCGGAAAAAATCAACATTTCAACATCCCAGAGAAGTTTAAGAAACACATAAGTCAACTTTTCAGTGAAATTCCATATTTTTTGACCCTTTGTGTTCGTAACATGATAACTCCAGATAAAATAAAAATATTGACATGAGATTTTATAGGTGTATCTTGTGCTCCGGAATTCATCAATTCAATTCAATTTTTCATCAAAATCGGTCTAAGGGAAGAGGGAAACTAGGGGAAGTTTCAGGGAACTCAACGAATATCTGTTAGATTACCAAAGTTCCCCTTAAATTTCGTAAACGTCGTCAGTAAATCATCGTATACTTGTACTTCCCCAGAACGAATCAATCAATCAGTTATCTTTCGCTCCCTCTCCGTTAACAGTCGACCGGAGCTAAAAATCAATAGTTTAATACATAGGAACTTTTGTATTAACTCAATTAAGTATCGATAAATTTATTACATCAACACTTGAGTTGAGTCTCCTTCCCTAAATCCCTTCTTCCCTTCGACCTATTTTGATGAAAATTAACTGGTATGATCCTTATGAGAATTTGAATTTAAATAAAAAATTTCCTGTTGATATATTCATTACATCTACAATTATTCCTTTGAGTAATTTTAATTTCGGAATTTTAAATAGATGTTACTATGTTGACTTACCCAAAATTTTTTTTTTTTGACAAAATTTCATTTCTACGACCTCTTTCATAGTGACCACAAGAAGGAAGTGTTTCCAAAATATTGTCAAAAAAAAAGAAGACACCTCCGGAAAAATTGCCAAAAAAATTCAAGTTATTATTTTGAGTCAAGTTCCCTATCTCTGATCTTTTTTGCCGATTTCGCGGATAAATAATAGGGTTTTGAATTTAAATCAATTTTCAGTTTTCAGGAAAAGATTACAAATGTGATTAAACGCGTTGATGCTTTCAAAAGGTTATGTTAGTCTTTATTCTTAAATATGGTGACAGCATAAAGGGAAAAATTCTAGAAGATTTTTACTGCTTCATTTTCGCCTCAGACGCCATAGAAACCTGTGAATATTGTATTGATTTTATAAATAATAAATACACTCATTTATTATTTCTCATGCAATTTCATTCTATAGACTCACAGAGTAAACACAGCCCTATTTGTCAATGGAGAAGATTGATGTGGCAGTATTTTTTTATGGGTGGGGCAGGGGGTGCTTAAATTTAGAAAAAAAAATGTCAGAGGGAAATGTTTGACGAATTTTTTTTATGTTGAGTATTTCAAAATTATGAAACTAGGAGCGCTGTTAGTTAAAACATGAAATATCCTCCGATGGTTACATTGTTTTTCGGAGTTCCACAGATCGTAGTTCACTTACGAAACTCTATTAACTGTCCTCCCTCCTCTGATATATTGGAACCTGAAATATTGCGCAAAGATGAAGCTTGATTTGGAGAACCCAGGCAAAAATCTGTGGGGCGAAACTTATTGAATAAGCCAAATGTCTAGAGAAAGTTTGTATCTTTGTGTGTGATTTTGAGGTAATCTCACTTAACCGATTTGGATAATTCGCTTTATCTATAGGGAACTGAGTAGTGATGGTAAAATGTAGAGAAACGGCCGTAAGGGCGCCATTTGTTATATACGCTGCTTAAACCGTTGAAGATACATATATCAATATGATGTATGATACGAAGTATAGGGAAAGTTATGTAATTTCGGTTCAGTTTTAACCAAAATTTCAGTTTTTCGTCCCCCTGATTACAAAAATGAAAAAAAAAAAAAAATTTCTTTCTGTGTATGTACGTGTCTGTGAACAACTACTGATAAAATAAATGTATGGACATGAAATTGTATATACATATGTATCCAGAACCCTCAAAGGATACCTATTAATTTTCAGCAAAATCGGCCGAAAGAGAAGGGTGGAGATTAGGGGGAGGATTAACACAAAAACTACAATAACTGTAGTTGTAATGAATGTATAGACACGAAATTTCATATGTCAATGACCAACCCCTATCAAATATCTCTAATCAGTGTTTCCACATCATGGAAATTTTTCCCATTTGTGTGAAATTTAGGGATACGTGAGGGAAAAAAATAGGATAAAAGATTGTGGGAAAAAATTCCCATGACTAAATTTTTGTCGTATTATTTGTATAAAAACAAGGTAATCCATCTTCAATCTGTTTTTAAATAAATTTTTTAACTGTTAAGAAAAATCGGTTCAACAACTTAACAGTCAGTTTCAGTTACCTCAACCGGTAATTTTTTTTTTTTGACTTTATATACGTTGCCATATTAGCCGTGTCTCTTGTAAAGGTGTTATCTAGATAATTCTACGACATCCATAGCCCCGGGAGGGAGTTCTATCTACGAAATAATAAAACTCACTCCCGGATGGGATTCGAACCCGCAAACCATGGTGAGACTATGCCCTACGCTCTTGCCCGCACGGCCACCATGGCCCCCACCAGTAACCTTCGTAACCTTTACGCACAGTTACGCAAACGCCAAACATAAGCAAAAACAACTCCCGACCTCGACGTACGTTGAAACTTATTATTTTATTTTTATTATTATTGCCGAATTTATCATGTCAATATCATATTTTCATAAGATTTAAAAATGTAACGAACGGAGTTTTTTTATTCATTTATTGAGCATCTATTTTTTTTAAATATACAGAAATAATGAATATTAAATTTCGATGGGAAATTTTGGATTAGAATCTGGGAAATTCGATGGGAAATGTTGGCACTCAACGTGGGAAATAATGGGAAATTTCGAATTAGAGTCTGGGAAATTCGATGGGAAATGTTGGCACTCAACGTGGAAAATAATGGGAAATTTTGGATTAGAGCGTTGGAAATTCGATGGGAAATGTTGGCACTCAACGTAAGAAATAATGGGAAATTTTGGGTTAGAGCTTGGGAAATTAAAAAAACTCAAGTGATTGGCACTCAACGTAAGAAATAATGGGAAATTTTGGGTTAGAGCTTGGGAAATTAAAAAAACTCAAGTGAAACAGTGCCTCCAAAACTCTAATAAATGCCGATGTAATGAATACATCAACACAAAATTTAAAAGATTTGGAACTATGTAAGTCAAATACTGAGTTTTATCCCAAACGAACGATTGGCTTTGCAGGGAGAGGAAAAAAAAAATTAATTATTCGTGTTGGAGGAGTACTCTTCAACTTTTTCTATTATTTTTTTGGAATCTGTGGTCAGAAAACATGAAATTTCGGTGAAAACTCAACATCAAATTTTGGTCCGATTATATAACTTATACGTGCATATAGCAGAAAGTAAGTAAAAACTTACTTAGGTTGAGTTTTGAAAAGACTGCTAATTTCAAAGAGAAAAAAAGTGGGTTTCCCGGCAAAGTTTTCACATCAGTTGCCAGGATTATAAGAGGACTGAGCCCCCCACAAATTTCCTTGCCCCCCCCCCCCTCCCCTCTTTCCTCTTGACTTTTTGTTTTCCCTTACATTAGTATTATAAAAGAAGCGGTAGTATTTCCATTCCAAAGAAGTACTTCCTTACTCCAGCCAAAGAGGTCTCTTCTTGCCTGGGTCCTCTCAGACTTTCCTTGCAGCTTATTGACTTGGGCTAAATTAGTTTTGTGTTGTCTTCTTCTTCCTTAAATCTAAGAAAGATTTGTTGCACTGAGAGGAAAAAAATAGTTAATAGAAACCATTAGTTCAACTAAGTTATTTCAGTGTCTTTTCATTTTTTTATCTGCCATTCAAATCCTTTTTTGTTTATTAATTTTCTATGAAAGCTCTTTCTATTTAATTTTTAATTTTGAAAGACCAAAATGATGTTGGATTATTCAACTCACGGATTCAGGACTAGTCTTAAAGCGGGTGTGGAGAATGTAACGCACCAAGAATCTTAATAAAATAAAAAATTCAAACAAAAAAGAAGCGATAGTGAATCACCGGCTATGTATTTCCCCAGCACGAATTAATTAAGTTTTCGCTCCTCCTCCAAAAAATCGATCATTTAGGCTAAACTCAATATTCGACCTACTTAATGGCTTCTGAATCCTCATACTAAATTTTACGTATACATTCATTACATCGGCAGTTATTAGAGTATTTCCCTTCCCTTCGAACGATTCTACGGAAAATTAATAGATATCATCCTTAGGGGTTTTGAACTTAATTATAAAATTAGATGTCGATACAATCATTTCAACAGCAGTTATTGGGCTATTTGAGTGGACGCCCCCCTCTCATCCCCTCCCCTTCTGATTCGCAGAAAATTAGGTAATAGGTGTAAGTCCCTAGAAGGCTTAGAATTTACATAAGAAATTTCGTATCACAACTGTCATTACAACGGCAGTTATTGGGGTCTTTGTGTTAAGCTTCCTCCTAATCCCGCCATTCTCTGGTCGTCCTTACTGGATTCTGGATACACAAAGACACAATGACAGATCGATTACTTAACTTCCCCAATACTTACGATGTAACGAATTTATCGAGACATATAGTATGAGGATTCATAAGCCTCTATTTAAGTTAACAATTGGATTTTAGCTCAAAAAGTCGATTAGTTTTGAGGGGAGAGCGAAAACTTGTTATTTTGACTCATTTCAGGGCTTTATTAAGTCATATCGCCTACTAACAGAGCTATCTTTCGTAGCTCTGGTTAATATGTGCCCGACTCTACTGAGGGATTCCTTAATGTTGTCTATCCAGGTTTTTTTCACATAGGGTATGGGTCTTTAACGAGTATCTTCGTACAGGATCGGGACAATCGCTTAACGTCCCATCCAAAGCGTTTCCATCTAGAGCACAGTAGGTAAGCATGCTACCTTGTTACCGGCGCCCTCTACCTACTTAACAGGACTGACAAGAGTCACATGCAAGAAGAAAACAATGATTTGTCGATAGCTATTCGCTGTAATCGATAAGGGCTTGAAAAACATGAAGACTTAACGCTTGTCTTCAAGTAACAAGGACGTCGCATACCATAAAAATTCTAGCCTAGAGGACCTTCACTTTTTGTCTATTATTGGTGTATAAAGACTAAAATTTCAACAGAGGTTATGGAGTTTGAACCATGCCTTGGACTCAAGTGAGAGAGCCTGGTTGACACTCGATCAGTGCAAAAGCTATGTGCCTGACAGCCATGCCAGGTAAACATTGTTTCAGTTCCAGGTTCCCCTGTGTTGACACCTTGGTTTAATTACATCCCTGGTGCCAACCTGAAGAAACCTAACACCCTCACATCAGGAACACACCCCGCCTTTTAGTTCATAGTCTCACCTCGCCTGTCAGAGTCTCACGTCACGTCAAGACAGAGAACTGTTTGATCCAACCTCGCTTTCTACAGCATCAATCAAATGTCATGTTGAAAAATTACAAAAGCAAAAGATTGATCACATTTTTTTTTTGAGTTATCTGATTAATAAATAAAAGATCCAATTTTAGTTCCCCGACTAGAGGAAGTTATACCTGAAGCTCAATATTTGACTTATATAGGCTTGTGAATCTTCTTACTAAATTTTGTGTCGATACATTCGTTACATCGGCAGTTATTACGGTATTTGATTCGAGCCCAGTCCACTCAAGTCCCCTCCTCCCCTTCGCGAAAAATTGTTTTGAATTTAAATATAAAATCTCAGTTTTGAGTTGAGCCCTCCCTCGGCTAATTCTGCTAAAAATTAATAAATTTCGTGTTAAGCACAGTGGTATAGGGGAAGTTATTTAATCAGTCAAAAATGCAATGTAGAGTTTTCATTGGAATTTCCACTTTTCTGATTCCCTTTGTGTGTCTATGGACAAGTATTTTCAGTGAGATCGGCTGAGGGGAAGGGGAAGATTAGAAGAGAGGACTCGACTCAAAAAACCCTAATAACTATCGATGTATTGAATGTATCGACACGGAATTTAGTATGAGGATTCGGAAGTCTCTGAGTAAGATATCCAATGATTTTCATCCAAATCGACGGATTGATTTCAGAGGAAGAGCAAAAATGTTGTTGATTGACTTACGCTGGGGAAGTAGGTATATTGTCGGTGATTCACCGGTGACTTTTTATTTACTGTTTATTTGATCGAGTTTTCCTCCGTAAGAAATGTACTGTATTCCTCCCCTTTCCTTAGGTCGATTTAGCTGAAATTCAATGGGTGTCGTCCATAGAAGGTCCTGGCTATCAAGTAGTCGATTGTTTTTTGATATTGTGACTGATGCCCGGGCTTTAACTACGAGGTCATATCGTCTACTACCAGAGAAATCTTTCGTCGCTCTGGTGGACATTAGCCCGACTCTACTAAGGTAGTCCTAAATTTTGCCTATCCAAGTTTATTCACCTTGGAAAGGGGTTCTTGTGTTTCTTCAACTTTTCTGGGATGTTAAAATGTTGATTTTTTTCGGGTTTTCTTCCAGAGCTGTCTTCTTTTTTGACAATATTTCGTTGCACTTTCACGTCCCTTCTTCTGGTCACTATGAACCGGTACATAGAAGAAGGGACGTGAAAGTGTCCCGAAATATTGTCAAAAAAGAAGACACCTCTGGAAGAAATGCCGGAAAAAATCAACAAGGGGTTCTTTAACGAGTACCTGACATCGTACAGGTTCTGAACCATCAATTAACGTCCCATCCGAAGGACGATGTGCTCAAGGCTTTTTCACCTCCCTGATAAAAAAATTGAAGGGGCGATATTGAACTCAGAAGGAAAACACGCTACCAATGATCTATTTATTGTTGAGTGCAGACAGCCTGTATGAGGGTAACCTCGAAAGCCTGCTATCACAAATAATAAACTCTATGAAAGGTTAGACTACGTTCTCACTTTACAACCTGAGAACCACCTCTCACTTTTCATTATGGTCAATTTTCCTAAGAACCAGGACTCAGATATGTATTATTTTCCTTATCATAACTCAAAGGGATATAATGATGTGAAATATTCTTCAGAAGGGGAATATTTTACAATTTTATTACCTTCTCCTTTCACACCCCATGAACTGAAGAAGAAAAAAAAAAATTTCTCCCAGATCATTTATTAATAAAGGTAGGTTGGGATGATATAAGGTTATATCTGTCAGGGGATGAGGTGGATCTCATAACACCGCCCATCCCCCTCCTGTCAGAACACTCCCCCCTCTCCCTTCAGAACACCCCCCACCCCTCTCTTGTTTACGTTGGCCTAAGATTCCCCTCCCATGTACACCACCACCTACCTAAATAAAATTCGATGCTGAGTTTTCAACGTAATTTTATTTTTCCGACCCCCAGATTTAAAAAAAAAAAAAAAAGTGAATCACCGCCAATGTACATCAATGAGTTGCGCCGCCACCCCTGAACGCCCTCTTCCCTTTTGCCGATTCCGCTGAAAATTAATAAGGGTCGGCCACTTATGGGATTTTGGTTGTTTTTATTAACAAATTAAATTTTGTGTCGATACATTTATTACAACGGCAGTTATTAGAGTTTTGAGTTCAGCCTCTCCCCTAATCCCCCCTTCCAATTGGTCGATTTGGCTGTAAAACAATAGGTTAAGTAATAGAGGGTACTGAATTTTATGAACGATTACATAACTTCCCCTATACTTCATATACCTGAGGAAGTAATAATTGAATATAATAATATTCTAAATATATAATATTTATATTTTAAATTATAAATATTATATAGGTATATTGATATTTCTTTCAGATAAAGAGGGCGCTGGTAGTAAAATAAAATTAAGTATGGTGGTTGGGACGTTGTTCCCGAGGCTGTACGAGGTACTCGTTAAAAAGTCCTACCTTAAGTGAAAAAAACATTTAGGGTAGGTAACATTTAGGACTCCCATATCAGAAAATAATAACCAGGAAATAGTATATAATAAAAAAAAAATACCGATAATAATAAAAATATTGAACAAACGTAATTACAATATTAGTGGAGAATCCGACAAGAAAATAAAAATAAAAGGAAGAAATAAAGCTTTTATGTACAAAACATGACTTCTAAAATAACATTTTTTTTTTCTTATTCAACAATGAGGAAAAAAATCCGTTTCCGAATAAAGGGTTTCCTCTAACATAAACATTTTTAATTACGTGGGGAAGGGCATTATAGCAGTTCATTTCTTTATGAGTTACACCCTTTCAAAAAGAGAGAAACATTGTTTAATTATCCGAAAGTCACTCTGGTGGACACGAGCCCGACTCTACTATGGGAATCCTAAATTTTGCCTACCCTAAATTTTTATTCATCTAGGGCAGGGGTCTTTAACGAGTACCTGACATCGTACAGGCTCGGGACCATCGCTTAACGTCCCATCCGAAGGACGGCGTGCTTGAGTTTATTTTAACTCCCAGATAAAATAAACTAAGGGCCTCGGTCGGGTTCGAACCCACATTCTTGAGCTCAGAAGGTAACCACGCATACCACTGAGCTACCGGCGCCCCTAAACCTCAAATGTTGATATATAAATATAAACATATTAATATTGTTATTGTGATTAAATATTTTTTTTATTTTTTTTTGTTTTTTATTTTAGATCAACATTTGTATTCTATTATTAATTTTTTTTGTTTTATTATTTATATAATATAAGGTTATTACTATTATATAAATTTTAATAAAGACACTGAAGTAGGCACACTCAATGCGGAGAGGTTGTCAGAAATTCTTTGTTTTATCGACCACAAGCCACACCTCTCTAAAGGCTCAACATGGTCTTATCCCTTCCCTGGAAGCGCTGGGCTACGTCCTTACGATGTCATAATGGCTGAAGATACCAAGCCCTTCGTGAATGATCTAGTCTTCCAGTTTCCTTAGCAAATTTAATATCTTCTAAAAATCTTCCTCTATGATCATATCGCTGTCGAAAATGTAGAATCTCTTCCGAGGATATCCGAGGTAGTGAGCTGCCGTCTCTTCTTCTCCACACCTGTCACAGGTGAGACCTGTTGTTTATTTTCATTTTGTTAATTTATCCAATTTGACAGGATAATGCATTATATTCAGATTTTTTTTTTACTTTTTATTTTTTGTAAAGCAATTATTTCTTTAAAGGCAATTTTTATTTTTTTTTAAACAAAAGGCAATCCAACCATGACAAAAACATGAAAAAAATATATAAATGAGAAAGAGGGTGGATCAAAAGGCTCTGGATGATGGCTATGGATGGAAGCTGCCTTAGCTAAAGGCGGATCTTGTCGCTGCTACTGGAGGCGTGCCGGGCGTATTGATCAATGTATTAGGGATTCACGACCAGCACCCTTTGTAACACCTTTCTTTACCATGTCCCGTCGTCTTCGTCTTCCCTGTCTGTAACAACCCCGCTCCTCCAGCCCCGCAATTAGAGCAGAGGCTGAACAAATAAGAGGACAATAGGTGCTACTTCCCATAGCCTGCCTACTCTAACACCTTTCTTTACCATGTCCCGTCGTCTTCGTCTTCCCTGTCTGTAATAACCTCGCTCCTCCAGCCCCGCAATTAGAGCAGAGGCTGAACAAATAAGAGGACAATAGGTGCTACTTCCCATAACCTGTCTACTCTAACACCTTTCTTTACCATGTCCCGTCGTCTTCGTCTTTCCTGTCTGTAATAACCTCGCTCCTCCAGCCCCGCAATTAGAGCAGAGGCTGAACAAATAAGAGGACAATAGGTGCTACTTCCCATAGCCTGCCAACTCTAACACCTTTCTTTACCATGTCCCGTTGTCTTCGTCTTCCCTGTCTGTAATAACCTCGCTCCTCCAGCCCCGCAATTAGAGCAGATGCTGAACAAATAACAGGACAATAGGTGCTACTTCCCATAGCCTGCATACTCTAACACCTTTCTTTACCATGTCCCGTCGTCTTCGTCTTCCCTGTCTGTAACAACCCCGCTCCTCCAGCCCCGCAATTAGAGCAGAGGCTGAACAAATAACAGGACAATAGGTGCTACTTCCCATAGCCTGCCTACTCTAACACCTTTCTTTACCATGTCCCGTCGTCTTCGTCTTTCCTGTCTGTAATAACCCCGCTCCTCCAGCCCCGCAATTAGAGCAGATGCTGAACAAATAACAGGACAATAGGTGCTACTTCCCATAGCCTGCATACTCTAACACCTTTCTTTACCATGTCCCGTCGTCTTCGTCTTCCCTGTCTGTAACAACCCCGCTCCTCCAGCCCCGCAATTAGAGCAGAGGCTGAACAAATAATAGGACAATAGGTGCTACTTCCCATAGCCTGCCTACTCTAACACCTTTCTTTACCATGTCCCGTCGTCTTCGTCTTTCCTGTCTGTAATAACCTCGCTCCTCCAGCCCCGCAATTAGAGCAGAGGCTGAACAAATAAGAGGACAATAGGTGCTACTTCCCATAGCCTGCCTACTCTAACACCTGTCCCGTTGTCTTCGTCTTCCCTGTCTGTAACAACCCCGCTCCTCCAGCCCCGCAATTAGAGCAGAGGCTGAACAAATAACAGGACAATAGGTGCTACTTCCCATAGCCTGCCTACTCTAACACCTTTCTTTACCATGTCCCGTCGTCTTCGTCTTCCCTGTCTGTAACAACCCCGCTCCTCCAGCCCCGCAATTAGAGCAGAGGCTGAACAAATAACAGGACAAAAGGTGCTACTTCCCATAGCCTGCCTACTCTAACACCTTTCTTTACCATGTCCCGTCGTCTTCGTCTTTCCTGTCTGTAACAACCTCGCTCCTCCAGCCCCGCAATTAGAGCAGAGGCTGAACAAATAAGAGGACAATAGGTGCTACTTCCCATAGCCTGCCAACTCTAACACCTTTCTTTACCATGTCCCGTTGTCTTCGTCTTCCCTGTCTGTAATAACCTCGCTCCTCCAGCCCCGCAATTAGAGCAGATGCTGAACAAATAACAGGACAATAGGTGCTACTTCCCATAGCCTGCCTACTCTAACACCTTTCTTTACCATGTCCCGTTGTCTTCGTCTTCCCTGTCTGTAACAACCCCCTCTGTCTTATCCCTGGTTGTGCCTATGGTAAGAAACCATTCTACAATTTTATGGTCGCATTTAAATTTAATAAATGCTGTCAGTTCGACAGGTTGAAAAAAAAAAAAATAAATAAAAAAAGTCACTCTTGTCAATTTTGTTGAGGTGTGATTAAAGTTGATGGGGGGCTTCCCCCCCCCCCCCCCCCCCCCACTCCGCCCCTTCCTGTAATTCTGTTTCCAGTTGTCTGTCATCCTGTCATACCAGGGCTTCCTTGCCTCTTATCGTTGTCAATCCTGCTTTTCTGTCCTAGCAGTCAACCCGGGAGAAAGTGGAACTGAGTTATTCCTTTCTTTTCTCGATGAAAAAATATATAAAAAAAACTCGACCAAACATTTTTTTTCAATAGTTTATATAGTATTTTAAAGAAGGTAATTTTGTCTACCTAGGTTTATTCACCTAGTGTAGAGGTCTTTAACGAGTACCTCTGTCATCGCAAAGGCTCGGGACAATCGAGTAAAGACACTTCCGAAGGACGACGTTCTCAATGTTTTTGCACCTCTTTGATAAAAAAACATAAAAGGGCCTCGGCTGGGAATGTACATAAGAAGTTGCTTCGTGAACCTACAGACACAAAAAAAATGTAGACTAAGGTACCTACTAAAAACAAAAAAAAATTTGAAAAAATTAAGTCGCCAACTGTTCTTAATAGTAGTCGAGAATTTACTGTACAAGCCCAAAAATCGTGGGGGAATAAAATGTAAATGTTGTGCATTCAACTTCTTGACTGTATCCACTTTTATTTTTCAGATGAATTGTTGACATGAAAATACCCATCAATATTTTGCAGTAGCGACAAATCTGAATAATTACAAATATTGATAAATAAATGATAATGTATGAGTAAATAAAAATTATTGTAAAAGGATATATTATTTTGATTTGAATTTTAAAGGTCAAAGATATATATATTTATAAGATCCTTTCTTGTTTGTAAATAAAATTTATTATGTACTTAGACGAAGCTATAATTTGATTTTTAAACAAGTTGTAATTATATTTTGTTGTTCTATACTTGAACGCTAAGTGATAGATGTACTTAATTTCTTCTTTATTTGTAAATGATGACGACTATACTCTGACGGTTATCTGAGCAAGAGGTCGTTTTTGGTATAAGATTTGTGATTTTCCAGTTATTTTTATATGTGAATTTTGTTTATAAATGAATAAAGACGTAATAATAATATCCCATTATGAGATACGATTATATTATAGTCGTTAATAAGCTATGTCATAATAATTATCCTCAAGTGTTCAAATATATCTTTATTGTAATATTATTACAGTAAAGATATATTTGAACACTTGAGGATGCCAGTAGCTTAGTGGTATGCTTGTTTTCTTACTGAGCTCAAAATCGCGGGTTCAAAATCCGGCCGAGGCCTTTAGTTTATTTTATTTACGAAGTAAAGTAAACTTAAGCACGCTGTTCTTCGGATGGGATGTTAAGCGATGGTCGCAAGC
Source organism: Aradus depressus (assembly GCA_963662175.1). NCBI lineage: Eukaryota > Metazoa > Arthropoda > Insecta > Hemiptera > Aradidae > Aradus > Aradus depressus. The sequence goes on along the minus strand of OY759221.1, from coordinate 41,549,028 downwards.
CTGTGTGATGTCAGGTACTCGTTAAAGACCACAGTAGACGAAAGAGGGCATTGGTAGTAGGCTATATAACCTTGTAGGTAAAGCCCGGGCATGAGCCCTCACATAGTTTCAATCACATACACACACACAGACACTGACTAAAAAATGTTCAGGGGGCCCATGAAACATATAATTCCGTTATAAACTCTATCTCAGATTTTCGTATTGTAATTACGATTCAGTAAAATTCTCCCTCTATGGTCCCAGGCTATTTCTATTGACCCATTCAATATATAATTTAATTAAAGAAAATATTCCAAAAACAAAGAAAAAAGTAAAAAAAAAATTAAAAAAGAAATTCATATCCACGAAATATGCATTCAAATGACTGCCAATATCAGAGCTTTGGTCATTTTTAATCCTGGACTCACATGTATTTGTCAGGGCAAGTCCCTCGGGAAATTTTGTTTTCTATATATACCTATATAATATATATATATATATATATATATATATATATATATATATATCAGCGTTTTCCGGTTAGTGACTTTGTGCTGGTTAGTAACTTTTTTTTTTTTTTTTGCTTTATGTACGGTGCATATTAGCCATGTCAATGTGTTATATATGATTATTTAAGACATCCATGGCCCCGGTAGTGAGTTCTATCTACGAAATAAAACTCACTCCCGAACGGGATTCGAACCCGCAAACCATGGTGAGACCATGCGACCAAAGCCCTTCGCTCTAGCCCGCACGGCCACCATGGCCCCCAACTTTATGTTCCGAAGTAGAATATTCTTGATCCTTACAGCGATCACTCACCCGTCGACAAATATAACAATTTTTACACAATAAAATTTTTCCAATTTATTGAATCTAAAAGGAGTAACTAAGAAAAAATGTACATTATGTTTTCAGGTGTTTCTGTAGGTACTAGTGTTCCTCGCCGAGAGTCTGTGAAGATTGCTAGACCTCTACTTCCTACATGAAGCACAAGATCTACAAGAGGATTCAGGAGTAAGAGGATACCCACAACCGATCCGCTTAACGTTTCAAACAATACAGGGTCACAAACAAATAATGTACGTACGATTACCTCTTGGAACATCCCGGCATCATACTGTCCTCATTCCTGCAACTAAATGGAGGTAGAGGCGGTCTCGAGGGATCTTCCCAAATGTCAATATTTTCTAGGTGGTCAAAAAGCAAAAAATAATTGGGAAAAGAATAAAGCTATGGATAATATGTATTACTATAAATTCAGAATCTCCTTACACAACCCAAAAGTGATCATTATTATTATTATCTTTCTGTCCATTTTCTCCCCACATTTCGCTTATACTTTCCCTCTCAGTCTGCCACCACTGCTGGTCAGAAGTGGTTCGGGGGATCACCCGAGCTACAGTAGCTTCCTCTACCCTCCATTAACGTTAGAGGAATGAGGAAAGCGTCATGGCGTGGTATGTCGGGGATCTCGAGCTAAATTTATATTTAGTATTTTTATTATTATATTATAATTATATTTATTTTGTATTTTTAAAATTATTTACAGGGACATTTTTATTATAACTATGTATTTTTTTTTGAACATATGTATTATTGTATATATTGACATTTATAATTTTACTTTGTCCTATTATTCATAATTGTCAACAAATTTACTTATGGTTTGTAGGTAACGAATGTAAATACGCATAATAATAAATATTAATTATTATGACTTATCCCCGGGATATAACAACAAGGTCATATTGCCTACTACCAGAGCGCTCCTTCGTCGCTCTGATTGACATGAGCCTGACTCTACTCTGGGAATCCTAAATTTTGGCTGCCTATAAATTTTTATTGTCCTAGGGTATGGTTCATGAACGAGTACCTGACATGGTACAAGCTCGGGACCATCGCTTAACGACCCATCCGAAGGACGGGCGCCCTCCAAATATAATATATGCAGTAGAACCTCTTTAAGTCGAACCTCGATAAGTCGAAAACCTCCAAAACTCGAAAAAAAAGTTTTGTTCCTTTCCCTTCAAGCCCCAAAACCTCCATTACTCGAAATCTCAACCCTCTATTAGTCGAAATAATCAGTGAGTCCCTACAAGCCATTTTGGTACATATTTTCCCTCTATAACTCGAAAAAATAAATTGGACCTCTGTATCTTGAACATAGCAATGTTTTATTTTACAACCTTTACAACTCGATTATTTGAAACTTATTACCTCTATAGCTCGAAGAAAAATAAGTTACCGACTTTAAGAATTTGCCGACAATGTACACCATTGTTTCTTAGAAAACAATTTAGGAGTATACAATAAATATGATTACCAATTATCTAAAGTAAGAAAAATTACTGACTTTTTTAATACCTACATATACTACGTATTTTTTATTTTAAGGATGTTTTGAAATAATGTTGATTTATAATAAATATAAATGTGTTTGTTACCTCTGTAACTTGAATTTTTATTTATTTCACCTCTCTAACTCAAAATTAGTTAGAAAGAATCTTAACCTCTACAAGTCGGATCAAAATCCGCATAGGTCGAAAACTCTATAACTCGATTTTTTTGGCGTCTCCCTTGATGTTCGACTTAAAGAGGTTCTACTGTATGTTGAGACAGCTAATTATTCATTGAATTGATTAGTTTCCTTCTTTAATTTATAAATCTAAAAAAACAGGGGGGCATCCTTGTTCTTATTTAGAGTGCTTTGGTGAAAATAAAGGAAAATGATAACTAAATTTTTAAATCACAATGTTTTATAAGTTATATATTTTTAATTTCTTTTTTTGTAAATGATTTTAAAAAAAAGGTTAATGGGTTAGTGAACTATTATAATTTCTTGACAATAGATTAAATAAACCTCTTATAAGTTAATTTAGACAAAAAAATGTACTCTTGGCAAATGACAACAAACTATATGGTTATAAATATGGATTATAAAATTTCTGGCAACTCACGGCATCCTATATCCTCTTTTGTATCTTTCCTTCTTCGTTACTTTCTTCTCAGCTTTTTCTTCCTTCCATATATAGAAAATTTAACCTTCTCGGGACTTTTCTTTCTTCTTCTTCTACGACAATCCTTCATATAAATGTGTTATCTTCTATCTTCTCGGGGATACTCTCTGCAGGACCTTCTTCCTCGCTCTTCTTAAACATACACCCTCCTTCTACGCTCTTCCAAAACACACGACACCTCCTCCAAGTTCCTCCAAAAACAGACTACACCTCCTCCAAGATCCTCTAAATCACACCACACCTCCTCCAAGATCCTACAAAACCTTACTACCACGAGTCGGCTTCTTCTTCCCTTCTCGCCATCTTTTCCCCCACCAAATGTCATCAGGTTTGTCTTTTCATTTACAGTTAATCAAATTTTTTTTTTTTAAATTTTAATATCTTTTGCCAAGATGTACATTTTTATTTATTTGTACTTACTATTTTTTTTCTACTATTTTTATAAAGAATAACAATTTCTTTTATTCTTTGTGACCCCCCCATTCTACACGTCACAATATATATAATTATTATTATAATGAACCATATCTATTATCTTTGTAGAGGTTTACTTCACTTATCATAGTAGCACGTTACGTGTTTAATACATAAAAAACATAACTTTTGTATGAGTACATACATATAATCTAACATCTGTTTAAATATAAATTACTTAACCACTTTTTGCCGAGAGAGTCCTTAAAGGGGGAAGTTTAAACAGAGAGAATGTATAAATAAATGTAGATTAGAAACCCACGAGGAAAAATACTAAAAAAAACGTGGAAAAAGGGTCTGAAGAAATAATATTTTCTTTTTCCCTTTTGTAGTCCGGGCCGGGAAACAGTATTCGGTATTTGTATTCCCAGTTCCACCATTTTAGGGGGATTCTTATTCTGAGAGCTAAGGTGGGTAGTTTTATTTCAAGGAACACCTTCTCCAAAGATTTAGTCGTATCGTTGCGGCTTTTCTTTGCTTCTTGCGCTTACGGAAATCCATCTTCATGAATCTTAAATCGATTTTAGACTCCTTTAACGCCCTTCGTGACAATGGATAGAGGTGGGCATTAAACATGTGATCGCATGAAAGTCAAATGAACCTGGAGGGGAAAACGTTTTTTGTCAACAACATTTCTTTTGAATATTTTCAGTAGAAAATTGATGAAATTTTTTTATTTTTTAAATTTAGTGATGTGGTTATTACAGGACTTTCTTTTTTATTAATTAAATAAGTTTTACATTTTAATAGTCCTGCATTGCGAGGATAATTGTCTGTCCTAATCGATCTGGGAGTAACGAATTGGCAAGAAAGATTGAAATCGAAAAAGCTAGAACACACTAGAGCCCCTGCAGTCAACATGTGCTGCATTGCCGAAGTGCAGCAGCACAGGTTCTTTGAAGGGGCTCCTATGTAGTTATTGAGACTCATGCCTGGGTTTAACTACAAGGTCATATAGGATGGCGTGCTCAAGTTTTATATGAGATATATATATATATTTTATACTCATATATTTTAAGTATTTATTTGTTCAGTTTTTATTAATTTCATTTTACATCTTTTCATAGTTTTGTTATTACTATAATCATAGATGTGTTAGACTCAAGTAGTTATAAATCTAATTTATAAGCTATCTTAATGTATAAATTCTTTTGACATATCCTATTATCATGAATTGGTTTAACGGTAATAAAATTATTATTGTTATTATTGCAAAAAATGATGAATATGTGAGACAAAATGACCAATATCAATCCTGTTCATCGTCTGATTCCAAAAATGATAAAAAAAAAATTAGAAACCTCATAAAAACTACACCTAATAAGTTTGAGGAGGGAATATTAGGGGGAAGCATATCCCAATAAATGGACAGGCTAGAGAGAGAAGTGTTTTTAGACTTAAGATGAAGTGAACCATGTTAGTGTAAAATAACAATGAAGTAGATGCGCAAAGGTACTTTGCCCAAAATATAAATACAGAAAAAAAGACTGATATATTCTTAAGTAATTAGTTTGTAAGATTTATTTTTGTAAAATCATTTCATTTTTTTTTTTATTCTCCAATATTAAGTTAACCAATTCATAATGTAGGTTAAGAATAAATAAACCCAATATTCTATGCAGTTGTCTATGCTATTCATTTTCCCTGTAAACCCAGTAAGATAATTTCAACCTTTGGATTAGACTCAACATTTTTACTTTAGGAAAAGAATATGGCATCTCATTATTATATTTAGAAGAAATCCAAATGAAAAATTTTCTAATTACATTTCTTAAAATACGTGCACTTTCTTCAAAATGGCCATCTTGAACTTTTGATAATTTTTTTTAGGGCCTTTTTAGGAAATTACTATAGAAATCAAAATTTCGTAGAAGACCAGCTATAATTTCTGCAGAAATATGGTAATTTCATTTAATTTTATTATTAATTTTATTAATCCAATTATTATTTATATATTTATTTTGATTAAACATTTCTTTAATTATCACATTTTCAACAAGAAATTTCATATTTAAATTCAAATCCCCTTACAGACAATATCTATTGACTTTCAGACAAATCGCTCGAAGAAAAGTGAGGCGATTAGAGAGTAGGGGGGGGGGGGGGGGGGAGCAGAAGAATACGAAATTTTATATGAGTGAGAAGTCCCTGACGATTTTAAGCCAAATAGACCGAAGAGGGAGAGTGGAAACTTAGTTGCTTACAAATAATTCGACCAGGGGAAGTACATTAACAAGGATTTACACAAGATAAAAGGACTTACAGCAATAATTTCATTTGACTTATGTATCTTCTAGGAAATAGGAGTGGGTAAAAGACAATTATCCAAATAAGACCGAAAAAACATTGTTGAGGGACAAACTTCCCGCCTTGTCGCGCCACTGAGATTTATTAAAATGGCCCCTGAAATTCAGCTATACTCACTGTCAGCACGATGTACTCTGAACGTCATTCATTATACCTCCCCACACGGAATATCCCTCAGGAAATATCAATCATCTACATATATACAGTATATTGTTCAGCATTTAAATTTTTTTTTTTTTTTTTTATAAAAAAAGGTTTTATGTCAATACCAGGTTTATGTACAGTCTAAATTTATACAACTTGCCCAGCTATGTAAAGGTATGACATTTGATGTTGAGTTTACACCGGAATTCCACGTTTTTCGATCCCCTTATTCCAAAAATAATTTTGAAAAAAAAAATATATATATATATATTTTATTTACAAGTAGATATTTTTATTTATTTATTTTTTTTAAATAATAATGTTTTTTATTGTTTAAAGGGATCACCCCTATACAATTGAGTCCAAAATTATATATTGGTCACCTGGACAAAAATGACATATATACAGGAACCTTTAACAAACTAAATAAATAACATAAATAAATAAAGTATAAACAAAATAACCAATCACATATTAATAATAATAATAATAAAACAAAGACAATACAAAGTAAATATGGAGTAGGGATGTAGGTATTGAATATCAATATACTATGGAAGTTAAATACATTATTTGTTAACAATGAATGATCTTAGTTTCAGAGCGCTGATTAGGTAATGAAAAATGTTTTAGATATCATTGTTATTATGGGCCGGAAGTAATGTATGAAAGTTGGATCGGTCTATACTGATACTCTGAGGCAGGAAGTGGCTTCTAATTGGGGAGTATATCGGACAGGATATTAACAGGTGGTATACGTCTTCCAATTCGTTTTTGTTGCAGGTCGTACAAAGTTCCTGGGGATTAAGTGTGTATACATTATTTTTGTAACTGATTTTTAGATAGTACTTGCCAGATAGACGGAGTTGTGCCAGTGCTTTGATGAACAAGTAGATATTTACAGCTGTATAAAAATAAATACAACGAAAAAATCCTGTAGCGAATAGCCAAAAATCAACTAAAAGTTGAAATTAACGTAATTTTAGTTAAAATTTTGATGAATTAATCATAAGTGGTATTTTATTACAGAGTGGAGAGAAGTAAAGAGAATATAGAGATACAAGGAATCTAGAGTTTAGTTTTGTGAAATCTGTGCTTGGAAGTGGAGCTGAAGACATGAGAGGAGGGTTATAAGGTACTTAATGAAGTTTTGGAAAGCGAAAGGAAGAAGGAAACTTCACATGAGATGCTTACATCAACCCAAGAGGTGCTTGCTATATGAGAACTTAACTGAGGGACTTACATTTAAAGGAACACCTCATGTCAACACGTCTTATCATTTCACCTCGACGAGGGAGTCGAATTTCATATTTCGTGGAACTCCATCACCAAACACCTCAAACCTTAGTAAAAGCTCTTTATTCGCGGGGTATATGTTCCGTAAATATGCCGCGAATACAGAAACCGTGGATATGGAATGGTAATTAGTATGGAATCATAGAGGATACGTTCCAAGGTTCCAAAATAAAACCAATATCTATCAAAATAAAATTAATTTATTGAGAAATTCGCAATTAAAATCCACCGTTATTGTCAGCTTTAGGCAAGGGTTGAAAGAATTTAGTAATTTTTTCTTGTTTTACCGCTTTTAAAAGGTCTTTAAATTCAGATTGATATTGAGCTGTAGCATTAATAATTTGCCTTTTAAAAATAAGGCTCCTTTCCATAGATGGATCAATTTTCATGAAGAAATCACAAAGTTCATTTGACATACGTAAACCTTCACTCAGTTTTTTCCAGTTAAAGGTGCTCGTTGAAGGCTCTTCTTCAGTGGATTGTGGAGTTAACATTCCACTCGGTTACATCTTTCATAAAAGCCGCCTCGACACGTACCAGCAGTACTCAAAAGATGCCGATACGTTAATAAACGACACCGAATCCCTTTCTGTTTACCGATTGCATCCGCGAATAAAGAAATTTTTAGCCGCGAATACAGGAACTGCGTTGCAATTTTTTCACCCGCGAATAATGAAAACGCGAATAAGGAAACCGTGAATAAGGAACTCTTACTGTAGGTACACAGAAAGACAATTATAAGCTGTATCATTTAGATCTTATTATCAGGACCAAACGTGTAAATATGTATAAATAAAAAGAAATGTTCATCCACAGAACGAATTAACTAAGTTTTTTAGAATTTTCATATGAAATTTTGGTATAAGCCACCCCCCTCCCTAACCCCCCCTTGCTATAGATTGATTTCGCTGAAAATCAATATGATTTATCCTTATAGTTTTCTGGATACACAATACAAAATATAGTGTCGATATATTCAATATTTTGGGAGTTATCGATTTCACAGACACACAGAACGAAACATAAAATTCCGTTGAAAATCTCATCGAATTTTATCCGATTACATAACTTCCCCAATACTTCGTATAGATGAGGAAGTAATGCGCAAAATATCTGTCAAGATAATCTGCGCAAAGTGGGTTTAGCTAGTTTGTTTAACCCTTCCATTGCGGACAGAAAAGTTGAAGTTCAAATAAACACAAGTCGTCGGTGTATCATCGGTAATGTACTTCCACAGAACGAATTAATCAATTAATTTTTCGCTCCCCCTTCAAAACCATTCGACCGTTTGCGCTAATATTCTATAGCTGACTTACATAGAGGCTTCTGAATCCTCATACTAAATTTTGTGTCGAAGAATTACATCGGCAGTAATCAGGGTTTTTGAATTGAGCCCCTTCCCCTGAACCCCCTTCCTTTCAGCCGATATCGCTGAAATTTTACAGGTTAATATATTATTGGTTTTCGACTCTAAATATGAAATTTCTTGTCGATACACTCATTACATCGGCAGTTATTGGGGTTTTTGAGTTGAGACCTGCCTCTGATTCCCCCTTCCCTCATGCCGATACCCCTGAAAATAAATAAGTGTCGTCCTTAAGTGGTTTTGAATTCACATAAGAACTTTTGTGCCGATACATTCATTATAACGGCAGTTATTAATGTTCTGGAGTTTAGCCTAAACCCAATCCCCCCTCCCCTTTGGCCGAAAAATGTTTAAAAATACACTTTTCCTAACAAATTATTTCCGAGAACACTTTCTCTTTCACTAGTAGAGCGAGTAGCGTCAACAATTCGATGAAGATGCATGATAGGAGGTTTAGTTTACAAATTCAATTTCCTATTCCTGGAAGCCCCCCCGCACAAAGCCACCACTTTAGTATAACAGCATATTTTTTTAGTATATACTATGTATATTTCTAGTTTAAATGTGTGATCATGAAATAATGTCTGTACATATGCTTATACTAAATGTTTCTTAACTGATTATTTCTTAACATGGCCCGTCTCCATCCATGTCCGTTATAGAGAAGTTTGACTGTATTTGAAAAAGTCCAAGATTGGAATCTCATTATATGATCCTGTTTGAACTTTTCTGAGTACTTGCCGACTTGAAAACCAATCTTGGATCTCATAGTAAACCAATCTTGGATCTCATGGTAAACTAATCCGTATCTCTTCTTGGCCAAGTTCCAGGAAAATAGATTTTATTTGACTGACCTAGTTAAATTTATAAACCTTAATAGGACCATTATTAAATATTTTTTTGAAGTTTTGGATCAGTTCAGTGGTTTATTGACAAGAAAAATTTAGAATTTTTTTTTCATTTTTTATATAAGGAAGGCACCACACTATTCTGGTTCGAGAAACTAAAAATGAAAAAAAAAATGTCTTAAAGGATAAAGAGACCTTTGTTTGTATAGGGTAACTCAATTTGATATCCCCCCCCCCCCCCCCCCCCCCACTCCTTTCTTGAACTATGTTTCTGGAGAACACTGGAGGGAAGAAACCCACTCTGACCACAATCAGTCAGTATACAACTTGACCAGAAGATGAATCTATAACTTATTTTACCCCTTCTCTACTTTCAGGTAACTTGATGTGTAATAAGTTAGGTTAGGTTTTATGACTCATGCCCGGGCTTTAACTACAAGGTCATATCGCCTACTACCACAGCGCTCTTTCGTCACTCTGGTGTACACGAGCCCGACTCTACTGCGTGAGTCCTAAATTTTGCCTACCCTAAATTTTTATTCATCTAGAGCAGGGGTCTTTAACAAGAACCTGACATCGTACAGGCTCGGGACCATCGCTTAACGTCCCATCCGAAGGACGGCGTGCTCAAGTTTATTTTACCTCCCAGATAAAATTAACTAAGGTCCTCGGTCGGGTTTCAAACCCACGATCTTGAGCTCAGAAGACAAGCACGCATACCACTGAGCTACCGGCGCCCCCTTTGATGTGTAATATTTTAAATTTTAATAATTTTTATAATAATACAAAAATTTAGTGGAAAAGGATTACTCTTCAGAGGGGGTTCTCATTAGGGATTGAATTCCCTGGATTCTGGATTAGGTACACAAAAATCCCAGGATTTCGGGATTATCCATCTATAATGAAAAAAAAATGTTATTAAAATAATAATAATTTGTTTCTCAAAAATGTTCATAGATAACAAAAAAGTTGTCGGAGAATCACCGGCAAAGTACTTCCCCAGGAACGAATTAATCAATTAATTTTTCGCTCCCCATCCATAACCAGTCGACCATTTTGACTAAAAATCAATAGTTGACTAACATAAGGGCTTCTGAATCTTCATGTCGATACACTCATTACATCAGAAGTTGTAGGGCATTTGAGTCAAACACTCCTCTAAACCCTCGTTCTTTCTGCTTATTAAGCTGAAAATTAATAGGTGTCGTATTTATGGAGTTTTAATTTTTTGTAACAATTCGTGTCCTCCAAATATCCAACTACGAAAACAAAGGACTTATCTACTTCCTTAAAGATGCAAAACTCTACGAGGACATTTAGAGACAATAGTGGGAGCCATGGTGGCCGTGCGGGCTAGGGCGTAGGGCTTTGGTCCCATGGTTTGCGGGTTCGAATCCCGTCCGGGAGTGAGTTTTATTTCGTAGATAGAACTCCCTCCCGGGGCCATGTACGTCGTAAATATAACTAAAATAACACATTGATGGCTAGTGCGGTGTCTGCCATGGGCAATCCAAAAAAAAAAAAAAAAAAAAAGAAAAAAAGAGACAATAGTAGTCGCTAATGACCCTGAAGTGACGACAATAAAAAAATAAAATAAAAAATTCCTACATTCTAGAGATCCTTTGATAAAAATATTGTTTTTTGTTTATGTATGTTTAGATTCATCATCTGATGATGAGAGATAATTGCCGAAATTAGTTTTGTAAATAAATTGTTGGATCGATACTTCTGTATTTCTTATTTAGTCGTTTTAAGTATATATCCTGTAAATTTCAGCTCGTGGCGATTCTCAACTCAATAAAAATAATTAAAATAACGAAGTTAAGGAAGGTAAACGGATCCAGGTTTGAAGTATCATAGAATACACCAGAAGTTAGGGAGATTTTCAATTAAGGTCACACCTGATGTGGTCCGGTCCATCTTATTACCATTTCTACTGGAGGGTGGCTCATTTCGAATTCCATATTTGGGAGGGTCCCATCTACACACCTACCCAGGGGGGGGGGGGGGCAATCTCTCCAAATTTGAATTATTTAATCCAATCCCGGGTTGCCAAAGAACCTGGTCACCTATTCACCCTCCTGAATAGCCAACCACCCCCACCCCTCTCAGTATTTAATAAGAAATTTCTTCACACAGAATGAAGCGAAGATGATTCTTTCATATGTTGTTTTCATTGGATTCAGTTAACGTTACGCCGCTTCCAGCTGATAAGCAATTCCGTTGAAAAATTCCTTAAAACATGCCCATATTTTCACTTTCACTATGTAATTCAACAGGTTCATTTGTTAAGCATGTGAGACAGTAATTTTTGTACCAATGTATGTTCAGACGGTTCGAAACCCGGCCGGGTGGGGCGTAACGCGATAGTCCCAAGCCTGTACGATGTCAGGTATTTGTTAATGACTCCCTACGTGAATAAACCTCTCATAGTAGAGTCGGGCTCATGTCCACCAGAGTGACAAAAAAGCGATACATCTCACAGTTAAAGTCTGGGCATGAGTCAGCATGTCCATATTTATTATTTGTATCTTTTTATTTAGTTTCTATATTACTTTTTTGTTACAATTGTATATATATTTTTTTTCTGTTCTTTTTTATTACTATAAGAATATGTTTTAAATAAGTAAAATAAAACCATTCATTGCCATTGGATGGGTCCGAAGAGAAATGTCCTGGATACACATATAACATTGTATATGTGTAATAAATAAATAAAACAAACTTATTTTTGAAATATTGTCTATTCCACTAAAGATATATATTCATATATAACTACCGGTTTCGGCTTTATACCATCGTCAGGTCTAGTTATGAACTAAGTCAGTTTGCAGAGAGCGACCCTTCAAATACATCTCAGGTCAAAGGGTGCTATTAGAACTTGGGAGTCCCCCGGCTGTACCGTTAGCTAACTCATGAAATATTTCTTAACAAAACCTAGTTCTAAATTTACATAAAACAATGTCACTAGACTAATACGTGGAAAAATAACAAATAAATAAGTACAAATACAAGTAAATAATAAAAAATAGAAATAAAATTAATAATAATGTTAAGATTTAGATAACTTGAAACCAAATATTAATAACAGATAATACAAACATATATGTGGAAACAGAACTGGTTTAGGGTGTTTCATGTTTTCCGACCCTCTGATTTAAAAAAAAATAAGAAAAATTATTTCTAAATGCTTGTGAACACAATAACTTTCGATAAAATGAATGTATTGATACGAAATTTTTTACGTATATCCAGAATCCCACAAGTTCTATTATTTCTTAACAAAATTGCCCAAAGGAAAGGCAGAATTAGGGGAGGACTGAAATTGGGAGGAGAGTGGGGGATGAGAGGACGGGGACTTGGTTCACTGATCGACATTTAGTATGAGGATTCAGAACCCTCCATCGATCCATTGGTTTTAGAGGGAGAGCGATTACTTAATTGATTAATACGTTCTGGCGAAGTACATTTCCGGTCCCACCAATGACTTTTAGCATACCAATGGACCGAAAAAAATCCCGAGGGCAAAAAAATATGAGGAACCCACGGGGTGCTGTGTCTAGCCGAGAGGGGTTTGTAGGAGGTCTCATTGTTATTCTAAAAGGAATTGGAAGATGGCGGCGACAAAGGACATAAAAAAGTCAAGATTACAAAGGAGCCAAAAGGCGGAGAGAAAGTGGATCCGTTCCTGCTTACAGAATATTTATACTTGGAAGATCCTGAAGAAAAAAGGAATTCGAACAGTGTTTATACAGTTGAATGATATCTCCGGAGAGCGGTTTTACCGTTGAGTCATTTTCCAGGATGTTTCTGTTGTGGAGAAATAAGACGAAGGAAGCACTGAAGGGGGACAGAACAGAGGTTCCAGCAACTTTTTTTAAATCATTGTTTTTACTTTCACAGCTGTAGAGGGGAAGTTATGTAATCAGTTAGAAATTCTCAGTTTTCAAAAGAATTTCATTTTTTTGATTTTAAAAATAAAACTCTTCGGTGTATCACCGGCTATGTACCTCGCCAGAACAAATTAATAGCTACCCTCTCGGCTGATTCCGATGAAAATTAATAAATGTCGACCTTATACGGATTTGAATTTACATTTGAATTTTCGTGTCAATACATTCATTACAAAGGCCGTTATTAGTTTTTGTGTGAAGCGCCCCTAATCCCCCCATTCCCCCCCCCAACTTCCCTATGGCCAATTAGACTGAAAGGTAATAGGTGTGCTCCTTATGCTGCGTTTACACTATGTACCAAAACAGCTATATAGTTCAATTCAAGAGCTACATATATGGGTGATTCTCTTAAACTAAGGAAATCTGGGAATAAAAGTTTAAAAAATGTTTTTCATTTTTGTGGTGCATTTCGAATGGTCTCATCTACTTACATGAATTACTGTGAAAGTACTTCATAGAGATTCATAGTTAATGAGCAAGATTAAATTTAATTAAATTGTCCATGTGAGGGGTTGTGAGGGACTGAGAAGTAGCGTGAGGGACTGAAAAAATGGGCGGAGGACTTAAATATCTCTTAGAGGGACTTAGTAGACATCTCGGAAACAGTTTTACAAAATTGGACTAACTTCAAACAGCCTTTGGCTGAGTTTCCCATCGGTTTTCGGTAAGATCAAAGGGAACTATTCAGCTGAGCTGTATAGCCGTTTTTTGTTGTAGCGCAGCTATATAGCTGTCGCCCGAAGACGCTCGTCAGTTGTGTGCTTGCCATCTCGAAGTAAACTGGTTGATCTCATCAAGTGCACGCTCATACAGCTACTACAGATGCACAATTAGACGGTTCTGGATGCACATAAATATGTTAATGTCGATTCATTCATTCTACTGGGAATTATAGTGCTCACAGAACACACACACAGAGACTTTGAAAACTCCGCAAAGAATTTCTGACCAATAACTTCCTGTATACTTTCTATAGATGAGGAAATAAATATTCACTTTACGTGAAACGATAACTCCCGATAGAATGACTCTATGAACATGAAATTTTATGTGTATCCAAAACTCCATAAGGATGACATACATTTTTCCGTGAAATCGGCCGAAGGGGAAAAGAGGGAATCAGAGAGGGAGGCTGAACTCAAAAGTTTTATAATTTGTAATAAAGAAAATTATGTGAAATGAAAATAAATATATAAATAATAATTGAATTAATATTATTAATTATAAATAAAAATTAATAATCAATAATAATATTTAAAAAAAGAAACAATAATTAAAATTATCACATTTTCTGCAGAAATTATAGCTGGTCTTCTACGAAATTTTGATTTCTACAGTAGGTAGTTTCCGAACAGGGCCTTAATAAAATTATCGAAAGTTCATGACGTGCAATTTTGAATAAAGTGCACGTATTTTTAAAAATGGATTTCTTCTAAATTTACTAAAGAGATGCTATATTGTTTTTCTAAATGTTGTAAAAATGTTAAATCTAATCCAAAGGTATTAATTATATTACTGGGTTAACAGCGATAATGAATAGCATAGAATTAGAGAACAAATATTTGGGTTTATTTACTTAAACCTACATTATAAATTTAATAACTAAGAGATTTAAACCACCTAATTTTTGCATTTATTTTTTGGCTCTTTTCTTTCTAAATACTGGCCATTCTTCAAATCAAAGTTATTTAGGGCATATAAAAGATATAAATAAATAAAAGTACCTCCTTTGCGTTCATTGGTTCGCTCCAAAACAAAATGCGACTTCGTATAATTATGCAGCAATTTAGTTACATCATTTCTAACAGCCACTTTTTTTTAGACCAATAAACATAATTAACCTTATAATATTTTTTTTTTTTTTTTTTTTGGCCTCATGTACGATGCATATTAGCCATGACTCTTATAATGATGATTTACCTAATTATTTACGACATCCATGGCCCCGGGAGGAAGTTTTATCTACGAAATAAAACTCACTCCCGGACGGGATTCGAACCCGCAAACCAAGGTGAGACCATGCGACTAAAACCCTACGCTCTAGCCCGCACGGCCACCATGGTTCCCAACCTTATAATATATTATTAATAATTACAATGTGTGTAATTTTATACATCACAAACTACCGATGGAATGAATGTATCGATACGAAATTTAACAAGAGGATTTAGAAGTCCATGAGTATGTCAACTATCGATTTTTAGACAAAACGGTCGATTAGTTTTATAGAGAGATAGAATACCTAACTGATCAATTCGTGCTGGGAAGTACATATTGTAGTATGTTTTGTTTATTCATACTATATATCAATTTGAGTTTTAAGTTTGAGAAGCCTTCTTCCTTTGAAACATTTCACATTACTTTGTGTCTTCGTTAAAGTCCTTTGATCAAAAGATTAAAATTTAATGACATTTAGTCGTTTCAACAGAAAGTTTGCAAGTCTAATGTGAACTTTCAAAGAATACACACACTCCTCAGTACAACGTTGTGATTAGTTGGGGAAGTTTGGGTGGTGAAACTTGGTTACTTAGTTTAAATTGTAATTAAATTGTGAAGTTGATCATTTTGGTTTTTACTTACAATGGTTAACATTTTGGTGTACACATTTGTGGTACAATAACAAACAGCAAGGGGAATAATAACATGGTTCTCTCAGAAGCGGGGTCTATCTGACGTCAAGGTGTTTTTGTTTGTATGAAGCACAATGCCGCACTCGGCCTGTTTTAAACAAAATTTTGTATAAATATTTATAAGAACATCAGAGAAAACTCTAAAGTTGTCTCTATAGAGCGTATTTCGTCCTTTTTCACTTTTAATAAAAGTGAAACTAATAGTCTATTTATATTTATAACTTGGGAGCCATGGTGGCCGTGCTGGCTTTGGTTTCACCTTTGCGGGTTTGCGGGTTCGAATCCCATCCTTGAGTGAATTATATTTCGTAGATAGACTCCCTCTGGGGGCAATGGATATTGTAAATAACTATATAACGCCGTTATAAGATGGCTAATTTGCATCGTACATAAAGCCAAAAAAAAAAATATATAATACATATTTATGATCACTAATTAATTTACATATCTTTAACAGTTGTTTTTATTTAAAAAAATCAACATTTCAGTTGTTTTCATAAAAAAATCAACATTTTGGCGATTCTCTTTTTTAAAAAAAAAATTAATTTTAGAGCATTTTAATATTTATAAGGAGGAAAAAGTGTACTTTTTTTACATCACAGTAATGACCGTAAAATTCTTTTTGTCTGTCAACGACCTCATGAAGTCCCGTTTCCCCCCTAAACTTCCTCTTCTTGTTCCTCTCGGTCTGCCACCATTGCTGGTCAGAGGCTGGTAGAGCGAGGTCGCCTCTTGTACCTCCATTAAGTTGGAAGAATGAGAATGGCGTCATCGCGGTGGTATGTCGATCTGAATTTTATTATTTGTATATTATTTTATTATTATTTATTATTTTATTATTTTTACTTCGCCTGCTATGAGAAGGATAAGATAAAATTTGTAATCGGTCAGAAATTTGATGTTGAGATTTCACCGGAATTTATTATTTTTCGTCCCCAGATTCCAAAAATGAAAAAAAGAAATTGTTGTCTGTCTGTGAACCTGATAACTTCCGATAGAATGATAAGGACAGCTGAAGATTTTAACCCATATTGGCCAAAGGAAAGAGGGGATCAAGTCTTCTCTAGCACAATAACTGCCGTTGTAATGCATCTATCGACACAAAATTTTATGTGTTAATCCAAAACCCCGTAAGGATTACAGGTGATGATTTACGAATAAGGGATAAGTAGCTCATCTAGCACGACAATTATAATAACTGCCGTTGTAAATAATGTATTTACACGAAATTTCATATATTTAAATTCAAAACCTCCAAGGACGACACCTAATATATATATTTTCTAAACTTCAGGTAAACTCATTCGTACATTCAAAATAATTTTCAGTGATTATTTATTATTGCATTATGACCGATGATAACTTCGATTTCATTGGACTTACCCATGTTATTATTATGATCCAATACATAATATATATAAACGTAAAAATTACATAATATATATACCTAAACATAGAAAAGTTACAAGTAGACTTGGAAGTTGTAAGTCTGTGACAATAGACCTATTTCCTTCATAGGACCACCCTCTGGTCTCATTTAGGCTGGTTAAGAAGACACTGGAACATTGACAAGCTGACGAAGGAGGACAGACATGTCCTGAGAAGAGCTGAGGGGTGTCCTCGCTGAATTTGTCGACCGCAGCCCCCCCCACCCCCCTCCACTCCACCCCTCGCTCCTCTGTAGACAGTTCTCACAAGTTCTCCCTGCTTCTCCCCTCCCCCCCCCCCTCTCAACTTACAACTTGACCTCTCTGAGGAGCTTCTTCTAATTGCCAACTATGGCAGCCCAAGTGGCGTAGACAACAGTTCCCGCACCCTCATCTCTAAAAAAATCGTAGGTGAATCACCGGCTATGTTGTGATAAAAAAAATGAATTTGAATGTTAAATAAATATATAAATAATAATTGAAATAATAATAGTTAAAACAAAAAGAATAAACAATTAAATAAAATTATCACATTTCCTATAGAAATTTAGCTTGTCTTTTACTAAATTTTGATTTCTATAGTAGTTTCCAAAAAGGTCCCTAATAATAGCAAAAGTTCAAGACGTGCAATTTTGAAGAAAGTGCACATATTTAAAAAAAAATTCAATTAACAAACTTTTCTTCTAAATTTACTAAAAAGATGCCATATTGTTTTTTTTTTGCAAAAATGTTAAATCCAATCCAAAGGTTTAAATTATCTTACTGGGTTAACAGGGAAAATAGAATAAGAGAACGCATATTTGGGTTTATTTACCTAAACCTGCATTATAAATGAAAAACTAAGATGGAAATAAAAAATGAAACTATTTTACAAAAGGAAATCTTACATAAAACTACATCAGTCTTTTTTCTGTTTTAATATTCTGGCCATTATTTATTTTTTTAAAAATATTTTTGGGCATATAAATTATGTACATGTAAATAAATAAAAGTAGCTCCATTCATATATTTCACTGTTTTTACACTTCAACATGGTTCACTACTTTAAACGTAAACACTTTTCTCACTACTTTCACTCTTTTCCTCCACAACCCAACTTAGATTCGCCCATCCTATTTAGAACAGCTTATGGTCGTCTTTTGTTCTCCACTCATTGGTTTGTTTTAAAACAAAATGCAACTTCATATATTTATTCACTAATTACATTATTTCACTGTTTTTATACAAATATATATAATTAATTTTATAATATATTATTAATAATTACAATGTGTATGCTCTCCCTCCGAAGCCAATTGACCCTTTGGGCTAACACTCAATATTTGACTTACTGAGTCCTAAAACTAAATTTTGTCTCAATACATATTCATTACATCGGCAGTTATTAGGGTGTTTAAATCGAGCAACCCTCCTCTGTTCCTCCCCTAGCCGTGGCGTAGACAGGGGAAGGGGGAGCTACCCTCCAAAGGTCGACACTTCTTCTTTTCTTTGTGACTTTTTGACTTCATCTTTCTTTTTCTGGAGAGGTATACGAGATCGATTACATTGAAATGTTCCGTAGATGAATGTTCTTATGTCTAAGGCATAAGTGACCATAAATTACATAAGATAGGGTTGAGGGGGGAAGGAATAGTGAGAAACTCATATTGTGTATTATTTCTCCATCGAATACATTTTTCAAATAAAGTTTTACTGGAATGCTTACATGTGGTAAAAATTATAAAATGAATTCGATTATGTCTTGTCAGGGATGAAACCAAATACACTCTAACTAGGAGTCAAATATAGCAGACAATTCTAGATAATGCCACAAAGCATCGATATCGACAATTTGTTCCTTTCTCTGGTGGATTTGAGCCTGATTGTCTGCGAGTCCTAAATTTAGCCTACCCAGAATTAGTAACCTAGAGTAACTAGAGTACCTGAACTCTTACAGCCCCGGAACTGTCACTCAAGGCTAACTGGGACGCCTGGTGCGCGCGATAGAAGATAGAGAAATTTATTCTCTTTCTCAAAGTCACGAAAATTTCCATATTTTGATTTTGTAAAATGGTTGGGTTAACACATTCATATACAGAAGTGAAGGGGCGATCGTTTTTGTTTTTTTTTGTTTATTATATAATGCCCCTTATTTAAAATTTCGGAAAAAAAAAATTATTATATTTGCGGAAAAAACGAGATAAAGCGCAAATAATATTAAAAAATTCTGTATTCAACCCAGTTTTTACATTAAAAAATCTGATGAATAGTTTCCTGATATCGTAGATCAAAGAAACTTGCCGCTCCCCATAACAGAAAATAACGAACTTCATGGTCTAGTTCAAATAGTGTCTCGATGACAATGGTTGACTTACAGTCTTTTATCGAATACATTACAGATGTACATATTAGCTTAGCTTAGTTAGTTATTATGACTCATGCCCGGGCTTTAACTACAAGGTCATATCGCCATCTACCAGAGCGCTCTTTCGTCACTCTGGTGGACATGAACCCGACACAAACTGTGGGAGTCTAAATTTTGCCTGCCCTAAATTTTTATTGACCTAGGATAGGGGTCTTTAACGAGTACCTGACATCGTACAGGCTCGGGACCATCGCTTAACGTCAAATCCGTAGGACGGCGTGCTTAAGTTTATTTTACCTTCCAGATAAAAAGGGCCTCGGTCGGGTTTCGAACCCACGATCTTGAGCTTAGAAGGCAAGCACGCATACCACTGAGCTACCGACGCCCTTGTATATAATATATTACATACCCTGAAATTTACGTATGAGCGCAATAAAAAAAACGTTCAAGCCTTTTACTTCATCGGGAAGCTCGTGAAAATCTGGCACCGGAGACTCTGGTCCGGTTTTGGAACGTTGCATTCAATTCCGGGCCTAGAATCGAGAACCGGGCACCTGAAAATTCAAAAACTCTGTTCTACTATCCTCAGGAACCGGTCTCGGTTCAGCCGATACCGTCTACAAGTTTTACTTATGGATTATCGTTACTGGTTGAAGCCTATTTACAGAGATTGCTGTATTAAGGTTTTTTTCAGAAGTACGAGTATGAAGAATCAGTGCCACAAGGACCAAGTTGACTATCATCGTATCTGGTAGAAGTCTCTTTACTGACATTCCTGCATTACTGTGTTTTTATGGGCTACAGAGGCTACACTCAAACTTAAATGTAAGTTTCTGCTCTCCTCCCAAACTTTCGAAATCATTATTTGCCTTTTTACCATTGGTTGTTGTTACCTTCAGTTTTTGCTCTTCTGTGTGTCCTTCGAAATCTGAATTTGAGACTAAACACCGACTCACACGAAGTAACCGCTCTCCCTCTAAACCTTCAGTACCTCTCTTTATTTGGTGGACTTTTAATTTCAGTTTTTTCTCTTTTGTGTGTCCTTCGAAATCTGAATTTGAGACTAAACACCGACTCACACGTAAGTAACCGCTCTCCCTCTAAACCTTCAGTAGGTACCTCTCTTTATTTGGTGGACTTTTAATTTCAGTTTTTGCTCTTTTGTGTGTCCTCCTCTCTGAATTTGAGTTTATACCCTGCCTCATACATATGTTTCCGCTCTCCCTATAAACTTTCAATCTCTTTATTGATATGAGAAATATTTTTAAAAAAGTATCGTTATAATTGGTATTGTTCCTGAGAATTCTAAAGTTTCGCCCGATTTGTACTCGACTATAAGACCCATAGTTATGGAGAGAGTCCTTCCTACCGGTGGGTCACACAGAAGGTCCTCCTATTCACACCACTAGAGGAGACAGTGTTGCCATAACAACACAGGACAGATTTACATTATAAAAGGTTTCCATTACCCGTGTGTACCCAGAATCCCGGGGGGGGGAGGCCTTCCTGAGAGTGTCTCCCAACCAAGACTCGATAATCCTCCACGGACCTACAAAAAGAAAAAAAAAACAAAAAAAAAAAAACTAAATTTACTGGAAAAACCCCGCAAAATCTTATTTTACTATATCCCATTGTGAGCCTCCGGGGATAAGGTACAGCAAAAAAAGAGAGAGAGAAAAGAAAAAAAACACATGGGAAATAATCCGACTTTCCAGGAAAATTTGAAAAGGATTCTATATGTTGTTCATGGCCGGATTAAAGAAATTCGGGTCCCGGGACCCGTCATGGAATTATTAAAAAAAAAAAAGTGAATCCGGAATGTACTTCCCTATTAATTACGTTTTTGTTTTCCCTCCGAAAGGGGCCTTTGAATCCTTATTCAAAATTTTCCGTCGATGCATTCATTCATTACATCGGCAGTTATTGAGTTGAGTTCTTCTTTTCCCCTTAGGCTTCTTACACACCAAAGCCGAGCCGAGCCGGACCGGGCGAAGCGATGCAAAGCCGAGCCGAGCGGAATCTGCCTGCGTTCGCACCGAAGCCGATTCGCTCTCAGTAGGTTTTCTAGCCTTGTAGTGAGAGGTGCTTCTTTCCTATTCAGTCTCAGTTGAAACGTGGTGCAAAATGATGTCATCAACTTTGATGATGATGATGTTATTGGATAGTTCATCACTTGATGATGAATGTGTGGCAGAAAGAAGGCGATACTGGACTCACAATATATATAAAGATCACTCATTATATTAAAAAATTTAAAAAACAAAAACCACTTGAAACAATAAAAAAACGATATATATTGCCTAATATGATGTAACTCATTGGGCTGAAACACCGAACTAGACTGAATGACGGAAGAAACCGCTTGGCAGAAAACGCTCGAATTGGCGGTAGGTAGTACTGCCCAAAACCGCTCGGCATCGCCCGGTGCGGCTCGGTCTTGGTTTGAATACTCCCATGTAAACCCTACGTATTTAGCACTCAAGCGTTTTCCGCCCGGCTCGGCCAGGCTTTGGTGTGAAACCCCACTAAGGCTGATTCCGCTGAAAAGTAATAGATGTGATCCATATGGGAAACTCGATGCATATACGAAATTTCGTGTCGATACATTCATTCTATCGGGAATTATCGTGTTCACATGACCCTAATTTTTCCTGTCTATGTGTTCTAGTTAGTTATTATGACTCATGCCCGGGCTTTAACTACAATGTCATATCGCCTACTACCAGAGCGCTCTTTCGTCACTTCGGTGGACATGAGCCCGACTCTACTATCGGAGTCCTATTTTGCCTACCCTAAATTTATATTCACCTAGGGTTAGGGTAGTTTAACGAGTACCCGACATCGTACAGGCTCGGGATCATCGCTTAACGAAACATCAATTTTCTAAATTTCTCACAGATTATGTAACTCTCCTATACCTTGAACAGCTGGGAAAGTAAAATTGTAACGAAAAGTCTCCATAATTTTAGCAACAGTTGCATCTTTATGAATAAAAGCCAAAAAAAAAAAAAAAAAAAATATATTGTTATAGTTAAGTACATTGTATGTTTTTTCTATGTATATCTCGCACATTGATGATGGAACGTAAGAACGTCCCGAAACATCTTTGGGATAAAGACACTTCTGAAGAGTTTTTTGAAAAATAGTTATCTTAATTTTTATTAAATTGAAAAATGTGTCTACTTATTATAAATGTATCTATGTATTAATTTGTTCATATACTCATATATTTTGAAGTATTTATTTATTCAGTTTTCATTAATTTCATTTTACTTTTGTTATTACTACTAATCATACGTGTGTTAGACTCAAGTAGTTATAAATCTAATTTATAAGCTATCTTAATGTCTAAATTAATTTGACGTATCCTATTACCATGTATTGGTTTAACGGAAATAACATTATTATTATTATTATCGCCTATAACCAGAGCGATCTTTCGTCACCATGGTGAACTAGATCCCTCTAAAGAGTCATACATTTTGCCTATCCAGGTTTAGTTAGGAAATATCTTTAACGAGTACCAGACATCGCACATCTAAACTTGTTGAACTTCCATTTAGTATTTGTTGTGACATGGCTGAAGATGGTAGCATGATCGAAAGAACTCCCATATTTTATATATAATTTGTGCAGTAGCCTATATTTTAAAAAACATACGTCTTTCTTTTTTTTTCTTAAGTGTTTCACATAATAATATCTCTGCAAAAAATGTTAGGTATGAAACTTGTCGTTTATAACAAAACCTGAAGATGGACTAATCTAATCTATAAATTCTTTTGACATATCCTATTACCAGGAATTGGTTTCACGGAAATACATTTATTATTATTATCACCTACTAAATGTATGCAAAGGTTCAGTAATATAACTTCACTAGGTTCCCAGATACCGGGGATGACGGACAGACAGTCAGAAGTCACTCGTTAATAGGGTACTGTAGACCTTCGACCTACGAAACCCTAAAAAATAATGAATAAAAAGTCGAGATTAATTAAACTTTTCAGACAAAAGGAAGGGACAACAAAAGAGAGACAGAAAAAAGATTGTTGTCGGAAAAGAAATTCCCCCCGTTAATATTTTTCTCCTATTTTTGAAACCTTCCCCTACACTTTTTTAACTATTTTTTTTTGCTAGCCCTGTCTCAGATGCATATAAAAAATTGGCAGAACGGAAGGGTCGCATTAAATTTCAGAAAACCCTCCTCTCAACTCTCAGTTTAAAAAAAAAGTATGAATCACTGCTCCAGAACGAATTACGTTTTTGGCTTTCCCTGCAAAGCCAATCGACCGTTTGTGCTGACTCAAAATTTGACTTACATATTGGCTTCTGAATTCTTATACTAAATTTGGTATATATACATTCATTACATGCTGCAGTTATTAGGATAATAGTAACCTAATATCAAGAGTATCCCAGTGTTTCCATTTCAAAGTCCTAATAACAATTGTCGATGCTCCCGTCTATGTTTCCAACATTATTCTCTATTATGACTTGGAAATTACTTTTGTTATTGACCTCATCAAGTCCCGTTTTCCAAATTCCACTCTAACCTTTCATCTTATGTCAATCCAAGCTCCTCTCATCATCATTCCTTTCCTTCTTGGTCTGCCTCCACTTCTGGACACTCGAGGCACCTGCGGACTCTTCATGGTTCATGGCGGGTGACGCCCCCCTCCCTCAGGGCTCTCACCCGAAACAAGCACCTTATTCCTAAAAAAATATGATGACTCAGAAGACCCTGTGTATTATTGTCGATTATTGTACAATAATGTCGATTATTGATTTTTAGACAAAACGCTCCAATGTTTTTAGAGGAAGAGCGAAAATTGAATTGGTTTATTCGTGCTGGGGTCGTACATCGGCAGTGATTAACCAATGAATGGCTGTTCCTTAGAAGTGTGCCCCTAACAACCAATTGAAACTAATCAAATGTTTGAGTTGAGTGGACTAACGTTACTGAACGACCGCTGTGTAGGTCGCCTGTCTCGCACTGAGCCCTCTGTCCCCAAAGATTAACTATTTACAACCCCCCCCCCCCCCCCCCCCCCCCCGGTATCTATTTAAAATTCTCACTGTCTGATAACAGCTTTGATTACACATTCACTTTGGTGGCCCCCCTTACACATACACAGCCAAAATGTACCAATTTTCATATTTTCATCTCCATCTCTTTCGGCCATTCTCACTAAAATAATGAATTAAATTTATGCTTTACGCGTCTCTAAGTCATTTCAAGAAGCTAGAAAGATGAAGATTAAAACCAGAACTATATTCAATTAACTTTAGCAGACGGGGTGTCCCGGAACAGTCACTAATCTACAGCGCCTTTGACCAATTTGAGGAACACGGGCATATTGTAGAAACTTGTGAAATTTGTTTGTATAATTTTTACTTTCCCAGTTACAAGAGGTATAGGGGAAGTTATTAATTACTCAGAAATTTGATGTAGGGTTTTCAACCGAATTTCATGTTTTCCGACCTCTTTTTTTTATTTTATTTACAAATAGTTATTTACAACAGTATACAAATAAATACAACAAGCAAATGTGCTAATAAAGAGATAATGGCAATGTCAAAATGTCATGAGGGGAGAAATCACCCAGTGGTGACACTCCCTAGTCACTATTCCTCTCTTGTTTATAAGCTAATCACTGTCACTGCTTCTGCTCAGGAGGTCTCTAGGCCATTGACGCTTAAGCCGTCGTTGGGAAAGTATGGCAGAATGGAGGGCTCGGTCTAGAGGCTTATTGTGGGAACTAAGAAGGGAATAATAATTTTTTATACTTGGATTTAGCGACTTCAGTGATGAAAGATACATTAAGGTCAGTGTGAAGGGTTTTGTTGGAGACGTAGTAAGGAGCATTGGCTGGAGATTGGAAGCCTTGGCAGAACCCCTGAGTTCAAGTTCGTAAGTCCACATAGGTTTGAGTACTGCGTTGTATATAAGTCGTTTTGTTTTTAACGTTAGTTTGGATCTTTTGTCTAATAGTCTTAGTAGAAGTTTATAACGTCTGTTCATTTCTTGTCTTTTCAGTCTCGTGTAAGGATTCGAAGTTAGTCGTTTGTCGAGTATGAGGCCTAGATAGCGGACTTCGTTTTTTATAGGGATGAGATTTTTGTTAAGGTACACTTTTTATGTGTGACCAGAATCCCATAAGGACAACACTTATGTGATTTCAACCAAAATAATAGGTATGTATAATATTCTTTTAGAAAAATCAGAAAATGTTCCGAATAGAAGTTTCCTTTAATATGAACATTTTTTGTTGGTTTAATTTTTTTTATATCTATTACTTTCAAGGAAGGGTATAAAAAAATTAATTCCTTTATGAGTTGTACTTTTTTTAAAAGAAAGAGAGGAGAATTGTTTAATTAATCGAAATTATTCTTTCTTCTTCATATGATAATAATGACTAGATTTGTGGTATATCAGATATAAGATATAGAACTCTTATGTATGTCTTATACATAGTCAAGTGGGGGATCATCTTAAAGGATACAGAGGGTACATTATGAAAATATATTTTTTGAAATCTCACATTATTCTCTAACAATGGCACAGGGGAAATAATATCAAAGAAAAATTCTGATTGACAAAAGAAATAGTCGTATTAGAGATACTGATGATGGCAGTGCTTCCCGAAACGTTTGTAGTTAGTATTTCTTTGAGAAAGCAAAAAATAAATGGGAGAAGTTATACTATAATAATATATTATATAATATCTTATAATCTGGAGATGTAGAATAAATAATTTCATTTATGTTTTAAATTATAATTATTAATCTACATTACCATATTATTATTGTATATTATTGATTATATTTTGTTTCATAAAATTGTCTTATTCATTCTTACTTATTGTATTATATTTATAAATGTATGTTATTAAGAATTAAATATTTTATTTTCTGTTAAAATTTATCATACTATTATTATTTCTTGTTATACGACTCAGAACCTATTGTGAATTTTTTAAATATGTAACTTAGATGTTAGCAAAATTAACAATTTATTTTTATTTTTTACTGTTGGATTGAAAATAAAGAATAATATAATTTAATTTGTTGCATGTAAGATAGTACATACATATATATTTTTTTTATTCATGCTCATGTCATATCATGTTTTATATAATTTTTGAATTGTTTCTTTTATCCTGGTTGCTTGCACTATTTATATTAAAGAGCATGTCCATCTTTACTATTTTAATATTATTGGGATCATTTTATTTAGTGGCTATATTGCTTATTTTCTAAAATTCTATATATAGATATTTTTTATTTTATTTTATTTTATATAAGTATTAGAATATGTATTTTGTAAAAAAAAAAACAAAAAAAAAAAACACTCATTACCATAAAGGTTGTCTATTTATTATTTCTTGTTGAATATTCAATCTTAAGAATAAACTATTATTGTTATTCTTCCACAGAGATAATGTGCATTTGACTTTTTCTTTTGTAAACTTATTTAAATTTTATATTTAAAAATTGTGTAAATTGAATATTAGGCTCAAAATTTGGTCAATAAAGATCATTATTTGTATGTTTAAGAAATCTTTAAGAGTAATAACTTAAAAATTGGTATGTAAGTACAGATTAAAAAATAAATAAAAACTGAAAATATTCTAAAAATAAATTGAAATAAAAATAAATAAATAAATTTAAAAATTAATAGAAGAAAGAAACGGAATATATAAACATGATGCACCCTTCGACCAGACTTAAATCGAAAAATAAACAAATGATGGAATTCAATAATAATAATATAAACATAAAAGTTAGGTTATTATAAATATTGAGTTTTAGATTGTTAATGTTAATGGCAACCAATGAATAAAATCTTATATTTCATTTTAGAAATGAACAAATATTATTACTGCGGAAGAAAAAAAAAAAAATAAATAAAAATGAATTGTAATTGTTTTATTTTTTCTTTCTCTGCAAAATTGATGTGAAGTGATTTGATAAACGGCTATTAAAACATCTAAAATTTATGAGTAAGGATTGATGGAATTCATGAACCAATAAAAATTGTCAGAGATATTTTATAGAAGTAAAAGTCATAAATGTCAAATAAAAAAATAAAAATAAATGAATGCGGTTAGCTTGATTTCATAAATTCTTTCTAAGGGTTGAAAAAAAAAAAAAGTTGAGCTACCATTCCATAAAATAGGAAGACAAATTGATTACAGAATATAAATAAAAGTGCGAGGGGAGGAGGGATCGATATTTAAATATTTATAACAAAAAGAAAAAATAACATTTTGTATGTATATCCTAGGACATTATAACGATGACGCCTTTTGATTTTAAAAGAATTAGTTTAAGAAGCGAAAGAGTAGGTGGAGATTATTGGGGCTTAACTCAAAAAGCCTCATACATTGCTGATGCAATGACTCAGGTCCGGGCATATCGCCTACTACCAGAGTTTTTGTCACCCAGGTGGATTTGAGCTAACGACTCTACTCTGAGAGTCCTAAATTTTGCATAACCAGGTTTATTCAACTTGGGAAGAAGTCTTTAACGAGTACTGGACATCGCTTAACGTCCCGAAGGACGGCGTGCTCAATGCTCTCCAATGTATCATCACGAAGTTTTATATGTGTATCACAAATGTTATAAGGACGCCCGTCAACTGGGGAATTTAAGTCGAATCAACTGAAAAAAACAGAGAAGCCAGAATAGGGAGGAATTAATTCAGCTCAGGATCGTGGGTTCAAAACCCACTTTATTTTATCTGGGAGGTAAAATAAACTTAAGCACGCCGTCCTTCGGATGGGACTTAGCGATGGTCCCGAGCCTGTACGATGTCAGGTACTCGTTAAAGACCCTTACCCTAGGTGAATAAAAAATTCGGGTAGGCAAAATTTAGGACTCCCGCAGTAGAGTCGGGCTCATGTCCACAAGAGTGATAAAAAGAGCGCTCTGGTAGTAGACGATATGACCTCATAGTCGAAGTCCAGGGATGAGTCATATTAACTAACTTATATATAAATATTGATTTTCGCGGGAAATCTTACTTAAACACAGCTCTCGCTACTTCCATAGGAGCTTTCTATAACGACGTTTGGAAATAAATACAGAAATTAAAATGAAATATATAATTACAAATTCACAAAGTTTAGAAGGATTAAGCTTTAATTAAACTGGAAAATTAAACAAGGTCATAATTTTATTACAAACTGCTTAGAAGTCAAATTTTTGAAGGGCTTAAACCAATTAAACAAAAACAAGATTTAGAAGGGCGAACATTCAATTTATAAAACGCTAACTTGTATGTTCACCTCACAGACTGTAGTTACACAACTGTTTGTGTAACAGTACGCAACAATGTTGCGTATATTGTCAGTAGTTTGATGTTTCAATGCAGGGGCGCTGGATTGGGTGGGATGAGAAGAGGAGGCGCTCTAGGTGAGTCTCGGGGCCTCGTAACCTCGCAGCCAAAAGAGGCTTCCAGCTCTAAGGTGGGATGAGAAGAGGAGGCGCTCTAGGCGGGTCTCGGGGCCTCGTAACCTCGCAGCCAAGAGAGGCTTCCAGCTCTAAGGTGGGATGAGAAGAGGAGGCGCTCTAGGCGGGTCTCGGGGCCTCGTAACCTCGCAGCCAAGAGAGGCTTCCAGCTCTAAGGTGGGATGAGAAGAGGAGGCGCTCTAGGCGGGTCTCGGGGCCTCGTAACCTCGGAGCCAAGAGAGGCTTCCAGGTCCAACTTTATATTATTTTAGTTCCTCAGCTATACAAAGTATAGAGAAAGATATGTAATCGGCCCAAAATTCAAAGTCCAGTTTTCAACTAAATTTAATGTTTTCCGACCTTCTGGATACCAATAATGAAAATAATAAATCCCTCTGTGGGAACATAATAACTCCTCCCGGATAGATGTATGGTCACGAAATTTTATATATGTTTCCAGAACCATATCAGGACGACACCTATTGTTCGGAAAATCAAAAACTAAGGGGAAATTCGTCCGATTTGGCTGAAAATCAAGTGATATCGTCCTTTGAGGGTTCAGGATTCACATATAAAATTTCGTATTGCTATATTCATTCTATCGGGAATTATCGTCTTCACAGACACACACACTTTTCATTTTTGTATCCAGGGAGTCGGAAAACGTGAAATTTTCTTGAAAACACATCAATGAATGTTTGACCTATTACATTAACATCCCCTATACTCCGTACTGCCGCGGGTGTAAAATAAAAAGGTCTTATAAAATAAATATAATTCATACTTTTTTCCTCTATACCTTTCTTTTCTCAATTCCTTTTTATTAAAATTTTTTAATGAAATTTTTTAATATAAATATAATATAAATTAATGGTCCCACGGTTTAGCTATTTGAAGGATTGGTAAATTTTAATAAATGGCCTTACTGACACAGGCCAGAGTGACGAATAAAATGCAGAAAAAAAAAGAAGAGAAAATACGAAGATGTAATAAAAGGTTTTAGGATTATTAAATATTTAAAATGTTATTAACTAAACCTTTATTAAAGAGGTTTACTATTATTACATTCTTGACGTTCATAATCACAAGATATTCACTATCCGAGACTATCACGTCACTCTCAAGTGGAGATAATACAACCGCAGAAGGCTGAGAAACAGAGAGAAAACCTGTCGGAGAAACACCGGTAATATAAGTACTTTTCCAGAAGGAATTAATGAATTAAGTTTTCCCTCTCCCGCCAAAATCAAAGCACTGTTTCAAACATCAATAGTTGAATTTGAATCCTCATAACTAAATTTTGTGTTGACACATTCATTACATCGGTAGTTTTTAGGGTTTTTGTGTCAAGCTGTTGTCCTGTTAACACATTCAGTGTGTTTGTGTGACTGTGAACATCATAACTCCCGATAAATTGCATTTATTGATACGACATTTTACATGTGTGTCCAGAACCCTCTAAGGACTTAATGTATTGATTTTCAGCCAAATCTACCAAAGGGTTCATAACTAGACCTGACGATGGTGTGAGGCCGAAACCGGTAGTTTATTTTTATAAATATCTTTAGTGGAATAGACAATATTTCAAAAAATACGTTTGTTTTATTTATTTATTACAAATTCCACAATATGTCCGAGTGAGCGATGGTCACGAACCTGTGCAATGTCAGGTATTCGTTAAAGAATTTTATCCTTAATAAATCTGGCTTGGAAACATTTAGGACTTCGATAGGGCTCATGCCCACCAGAGCGCTCTGGTAATAGACGATATAACTTCGTAGTTGAAGCCCGGGCATGAGTCACAAACTACAACCGTCTGTAAATGTGCCAAACAAATAAACAAGTTCACACTGTATGTTTTAATTATAAACTATTTTATAATTTATATATTATATTGTATATTGTATTTGATAAACATTAACTGACCGATACAGACCGGACGTGGTTACAATACGTGCACTTCATCAAAGGCGTTCAGCGCTTTGTCGTGCTTCGATAGTTTTAATTGGAAATTATATTGTCTACTACTGGCTTTGTCAACTATCCTAACCATTATATAATTAATAATTATCGTATATAAGTTCTTCAATAAATTTCAGACTAACAGTATTGTTCTGTTAAATTGAGTCTGCTTGACATCAATGAAACTAACCGCAACAAGCAAAGCAGAAGGCGCCAGTAGCCCAGAAGTAGCGTGCTAGTCTACTGAGCTCTAGATTGCTGCATTTTTGCCTGGGAGATGAAAGGGCC
This sequence comes from Aradus depressus, assembly GCA_963662175.1. Classification (NCBI taxonomy): domain Eukaryota; kingdom Metazoa; phylum Arthropoda; class Insecta; order Hemiptera; family Aradidae; genus Aradus; species Aradus depressus. Next base: position 41,517,534 of record OY759221.1, on the reverse strand, counting down.
TTGAGCACGCCATCCTTCAGATAGGACATTAAGCCATGTTCCCGGACAAGTACAATGTCAGATACTCGGTAAAGACCCCTACACTAGTTGAATACAAACAGTAGGCAACATTTAGGACTCTAATAGTAAATTTGGGCTCATGTACCCCAGAGTGACGAAAGAGCACTCTGGTAGTAGGCGATATGACCTCGTAGACTACTCCGAGGTAAAGTACTTCCCCAGGACGAGTTAATTAACTAAGTTTTTGCTCTCCCTCTGAAACCATTTTACCGATTTGATCAAAAATCAATAGGGCTCTTACTCAGGAAGTTGTGAATTATCATACTAAATATTGTAATGATACATTCCTTATATCAACAGTTTTTAGGGTTTTTCAACCCCTGATCACTCACTTCCCTTCGTCCAATTTGGCTGAAAATTGATAGACATCATCCCAATTATGTTTCAGATTCACATAGAAAATGTCGATACATTCATAACTTCTTTCTATTTGTACAGGATGCTACCAAATACAAGTAATTTCTTGATGAACAATTTAATTATTAAATAATATATTTAAAAAACCCTTATTTCAGTACCTATAGTTTATTGTTCCATTTTATTACAATTGTTATTGCTATTTCTATTATCTGTCTTATTATTATCTTTTTATTTTTACCTCCTTAATTTAATTTTTTCTTTATTATATTTCTATATGTCCATTGTCTGCAGGGCCGCAACGAGTGCGTACGACGGTACTACGATAAATCCCCCCCCCCCCCCCCCCCCCCACCCCCCCTTCCTCAATAAAGTATCCGAATGTTTTCATGTTTTTCCTCTTTACATTTTGATCAAGCTAATGATTTTTATTTTCCAAATAAATACAAAAAAAAAAAAAAATTAATAATTAACAAAATATGTAGGTACATATAAAATTTACTTTATAAAATAAACTTTGATATAATAGGTAATATTAAAAAACATAATAATAGTTTTTTTTTTTTTTTTTAAGAACACAACTTAGATTAGTAAAGTAGTTTTTAAGGAACACAGGTCAATTTTTTTTTCAATAAAACTAGAAAAATGTATCACAAATTATTTATTAAATAAAAGTAAATTGTGATCAAAGCACGGCTCTTCTGGCTTTAATGGAACTAATATTATCTATAGCACGTTTTGTGTCAATAGAATTCAAGAGATCACTTTCGATGGATAATAACGAAAGGCCCGTCAGTCTGTCAAGCAGCCTGCCTTTTGATTACCCATATTTCCCTTTTTCCCCATCCCTCCAAATGAATTTATCTTGCTTTTCCTCTTGATTTCGGTTTCTTTATGTTCTCTTGTCTTTATTTGGCTTTATCAACGATAGATTTAAAATAAGGAAAAGAAAAATTCGGGCAGCTAGGCCGCCCCTATTATGGGCTTAAATTTGGCCGCCCATGAGCCTCGCACGCCTTAGCCATAGGGTCTTCACGACTCATGATTGTCAGTATTGTATATTCGATATTAGAATGTTTTGTAAGTGCATGTAAATAAAATATATATTCATTGATAACTTCGGCAGTTATCGAAGTATTTCTGTTGAGACCCTCCCTCCTCCCGCCCCATTCTTATTACAACTACCCTTTCGTTGATTTCGCCGAAAATCAATAGGTGCCTAACGGGTTTCATCGACACGAAATTAAGAATCCCCTAAGAACAACCTATGGCGGAGTTCAACACAAAAAACCCCAAAGTAATGGAATCTATCAAGATTAAATTTGTAAGAGCAAGTCTTTAAGACACCTATGAATTTAAAATTGATAAATTGTTTTCAGAGATTGATTAATAAGAATTGGGGAAGTACATAGCCGGTGATTGTCCTACGACTGTTTTTTAAATTTAATTTGTTTAAAATCCGCTTACGAATGAAGGGGGAGACGATGTTGTTACTTTAAAGTGCTTAGCTGAAATCCGTTTAACTTAGTTTTAAGGCATCAGACACGTCAGACAACACCTAAATTTGTTTTAAAAATACTTTCTACCTATTAGAATCCTTTCATAAGAAAAATAAATAAATATAAAAAGAAAAATAATTTCAATAAAAAACTGTTTGGACAAGGATTAAAACACATTTTTGTTCAAATTACATTTTTCCTGTGAAACATGTAATTGACAGGATAATTAAATAAGTTCGTTATTAAATTTAAAAACAAATTTTAAAAAAACCTAAAATTAATTAACGTTTTTCAACTGATGAACAAAGAAACCTTTCTGAAAAATAAATAGTCAAAGGTCATGGCTAAATTTGTTTTTACTTTACTACAAAATTTAGGGTAGGCACCAGAGTAACGAAAGAGCACTCTGGTAGTAGGCGATATGACCTCGTAGTTAAAGCCCGGGCATGAGTCATAAAACCTAACCTAACCTACATATGAACCTACTCATTTGTTTCTTTTTAATTCGGATATTACGAATTTGGTTATAACGAACAGCTGATTTTCTGTTCCCGAAGTTCGTTAGAACAAAGGTATACTGTAATAGTTTTTATTGTTTCTAGTGATCATCCCTATACAATTGAGTCAGTGACATAACATTAACAATATTAACATTCACATAGGTCGTAAATACAAGTGGTTACTGTTAAAATCTACTTAGGCCCCGGAGTAAACTGGTTTCAATTTTCGTCCGATTTCGACCAAAATCTAATCAGCTATATAACTTAGCACATGTGACCCCTTCGTTCCAAATTTCAATTTCATAGCTACCAGGGTTTTTGCGGTAGAGTGCTCTCAAGTTTCCAATCACATACACACTGATACACACATAGACAGACATCAACGCGAAAATGGTCAAAACGTATTCAGGGGGCCTTGAAACTTGCTCCTCACGATTATAATACTTTCTTATACTATAGGTTAGGTTAGTTATTACGACTCATGTCCTGGCTTTAACTACGTGGTCATATCGCCTACTACCAGAGCGCTCTTTCGTCACTCTGGACATGAGCCAAACTCTACTACGGGAGTTCTAAATGTTGCCTACCCTAAATTTCGATTCACCTGGGATAGGGGTCTTTAACCCTTTAGTACACTCGCCGATGAGGATAATATGGGGGGGGGGGGGGGGGGGGGGGGGCACTAACCGCAAAAACTACAATAACTGCAGTTGTAATAAATGTATAGACACAAAATTTAGTTCAAATTCAGACACTGAAAGCGCAGCTGTTTTCACACGCTTGAAACATAGTTCCCAGCTTTGGTGTTTATTGGGTTTTGACAAAATTTATAAAATTTTAGCGTTGTGAGTGTGATTCCCAAATTCTAATTCAGGATCCATCGTTAAATCAACATAATACAACTTTGACCTTAGATAATTTCTTTATCATTACCCTCAACAAAAAAAATAATAATTAAAAAAAATACGATACAACTCAAATGATATGGTCTACCAACAGACAGAGGAAAAAATAAAAAATAAATTAATAGAGGAAATATATCGTGTATCGAATTGAGATTTCTAAGAAGTAATCAGTGTAAATCACAGATAGTGATTTAAGGAGGACCTGTGAAATACAGGTCACTGTCTGGGACTTTCCTGGCCCAAAGCGGCTGTAGGTCTGTGTGCTTCACACATCTGTAGAGCATCTTGGTATAAATAACGGCACAATGTTATCCTAGTATCAGTCCACCTACAGCCTTACAGCCTATAACATCAACTTTAACAGGTATATCTATTTATGAACTTATTTTATTTTAGCTATACAAAGTATAGGGGAAGTTATGTAATCGGTCAAAAGAATCGGAGTTTTCAGCAGAATTTTATGTTTTCCACAATAACTCTTGATAAAATGAATTTATGGACACGAAATTTTATATGTGTGTCCAGAACTTTATGAGGACGACAGCTATTAATTTTCAACCAATTCAGCCAAAGGGAAGAAGGGGATTAGGGGAAGGCTTAACACAAAAACTGTAATAACTGTAGTTGTAATGAATGTAAGTACATGAAATATTAGATTTAAATTCAAAACCCCACAAGGATGGCATCTATCAATTTTCCGCGAAATCGGTCGAAGGGAAGGGGGACCAGAGAAGAGGGGCTCGATTTAAATACCTTCATTACTTGCTATGAAATGAATTTCTCAACACAAAATTTAATGAGGATTCAGGAGCTACAACGTAAGTCTGAGTACTGAGCTTTATCTCTAACGTTCGATTGGCTTTGGAGGGAGAGTGACAACGTAATCGATTCATTCTTGCTGGGGAAGTACATATGATAATGGTGCGTATTTATCATTCCTATCATTTAAATATTATATTTTCAATGAAAATCAGTAAATAATTTACTGAGACGGTAAGAATTCATATTTTTTTCGTTGTGATTGGCGTAGAGCGTCCTAATTATAAACGAAACGGTTTGAAAAATGAAACAAGAAATGTAATTTAACTAAAATAAAGCTTTAGGACAACAAGCTGCACATATTCACTTCTATCGGCAATATAAATTTAACGTTATTTCTTTCTCTTGTAAAATGCGCTTTTCTGACGAAAAGTTCACATTTCCTAATTAGTCTTCTTCGTTTTGTAAGCTAATCTTACAATTGTTTTTCTTCTTTCAGATCCCCCAGATAACGCCATGAACACAATTCTAACTGTTGCCCTGATGGTCGTGTGCCTGACAGGACTTGTCATCGCTGGGGACGACAATCGGCCGCGTCTCACGGTAGAGGGAAGTCGGACGATGGGTTCTCAGGGACGACATGACCAGTTTAAGGTCTCTCAGGATGCATGGCGGTCCAAGAATGGCCAATGGTCCGCCGGAGGCTACGTACAACATGACCGCTTCAAGTTCCCAGGCGGGGGAAGAGACAAGAACACCCAGGCTGGAATACAGATAAAGGGAAGATTTTGAACGAGTTCTACAAAAAATAATTTATTAAAAATGTATTTGTAAATATTAATTTATGTATGTATATATTTATGTTTTCTAAATAAATGTTAAACATTGTTAAAAAAAAAAAAAAAAAAAAACGTTGTCTGTATGCATCAATACCAATGAGCTCCTTTTTTTAGAATTGTTAGCTTACCAGAGGAACAGCCTTACCTGTGGGTTTCTGGGTCAAAATAAAAAGAATAGAGTCGATTTGTTCATTCCACTGGGAACTCATCATTTGAGTTCTGAAGTTTATAAACGTTAGTGCTAAAAAGAGTAGGAGAGTAGGACTAATGTTTACCATAGCGAAGAAAGAGCGCTCTGGTAGTAGGCGATATGACCTCGTAGTTAAAGCCCGGGCATGAGTCATAATAACTAACTAACGAAAGTATTAGAGTCCTGAGCTCCCAACTTCTTCACAGTGCGCAGATGGCTTGGGAGATGATCACAGTACACTTAACTCATTTTGGTCATTTTACGACTTAACAACATAATATGTTGAGAATATTATTCTCTGTGACCATAAATATATTAAAACTTCAGAGGGCCTATTCTAGTTACAGAAAGACTAGACATAATTCAGAAAGATTACATAGTATCAATCACATAAATGAAAAAAATTATTACATGAAAAGAACAATATGTATAAAAAAAAATACAACAAGAGAGGAAAGAAATGAAAATAATAATAATAATAATAATTTGTACCTATGTACGTACGTACCTATATTATACATATTATGGTTTAGGATGACATCACCTGAGTAAAAAAAAAACTGACGCACAACCCTTCTTTAACTTGTAGGACACGAAACTGAACTGGAATCTTTTGATAAGTAAACATTGCAAAAAGAGGGAACAACTTAATGGCTTTCGCGCAAAACCGACAGAAAGGGGAGGGAAAATGAACTTAATATGAAGATGGCTGTTGTAGTGAGAAATGATTATTTCACAGGTTGTCAAATAAAATATAGCTAGCCGGCTTTCGAGGTTTCCCTCATCATCAGCCAGTCTGATAAAAAATTTAAAAAAACTAAATAATTTTATAAGAAAATAAATAGGTAAATAAAATAATGTAAAAACGTTTTTACATTGTTTCATTTATTTATTTTATTATAAAATTATTTAGTTTTTTAATTTTTTATCAGACTGCCTGATGATGAGGGAAACGCCGAAAGCCGGCTAGCTACTTGTAATAAAAATCTGTGAGAGGTCATACTATATTTTATTTGACAACCTGTGAGAATGAACCATTTTCTGAGTGGTTGTACATACACTTATGTATTTGTATTATGCCTTTCGAGGTCGTTGTAACCGAGTTTTTTCTAACTTGGGAATCTAGATGTAGTTCTTAGTTCGTATTAACCGAATTATTTCGTTATAACGGATTATTATATTTTGGTTCGTTTTAACGAGGGATTCGTTGCATCTGAATTCGTTGTAACGAGAGCTTACTGTATTAACACTATTATTGTTGAAGTGCAATCTAAACCAGTGTTTAAAAGTGTCAGAAAAGTGTTCAGAATTCTTAATTTGATGACTTTTGAGGTCACATGTGTGAGAAAAGACTTACCGGCACGCGCTGTTTTCTTCACACTAACAAGACACAAACAGATACCTTAGTAACGAAATTGTGACTATATATATACATATGAATGAAATTCAACAGGATACAACACAAGATTGAAAATTGAAAAAATAGCATTTGAAAATATACATTTCTATTATATTTTTCTCTTTGATTTTCCCTCTTCTGTGCCTGGATGTTTCTCCTGGAAATGTCACGGGGGTTTCTGACAGCACTTTTCATCTTTTTGCGATTGGCCAGAGGGAAGTACCAGCATCCCGTGTATTTGTATGAATTCAAAAAAAAAAAAAAAATCATCTATGGCGAACATGTAACTATGATCGTTCCAATTGGGACATGTTGTAAACGACAAGTTTCAGAAAGAACCAATAACCCCTAAAACGAATTAATGAATTAACGTTTCGCTCCCCCTCCAAAACGCGTCGACCGTTTGCGCTAATATTCAGTAGTTGACTTACATAGTGGGCTCCTAAACCTTCTTACTAAATTTTGTGTCACAAATTCATTGCATCGGCAGTTATTGAAATTTTTGAGTTGAGCCCTCTCTGATCCCATCTTCATCTTTTACTGATTCCGCCGAAAATACTGAATACTGAACTAAATATGTTCAACAGGTTTTATCAACATCTCAGTCTTCAAAAAGAGCGCTGGTAGCTCTGAGGTAGCATGCTTGCCTACTTCAAGATAGCAGGTTCGAAACCCGGCCGATACCCTTAGATATTTTTATCTGAGAGGCGGAAAAACCTTGAGTGCCTCCTCATTCGGATGGGACGTTAAGCGATTGTCCCGAGTCTGAACGATGTCAGGTATTCGATGAAGAGTGGTGAATAAACCTATAGGCAAAATCTAGTATCCCAGAGTCGGGCTCATGTCGACCAAAATGAGAAAGAGCGCTCTGGTAGTAGGCGATATGAATTAAAGCGATATGAATTGGCGTGGAAAGGCTGATATTTCATATGTGATAGTTAGATGTTGTGGGACGAGATTTCTCATAGAAAAAAAAGTCGTTCCTTTTGCACTGTTTAATTTTTGACCAGAACCGGTTTTCAACGCAACTGCGTCATCAGTGTCACATCTATGATTGAATAAATCTAATGTATAAATAACGAAAAGTATAAAATCCACCTCCTGTACATCGTAGAGGCTAAAGGACGATAAATGGGAGTAATATATAGTGCTTGGCCAGGCTTATATTAAATTGAACAGGGCTTGACTGCTTGTTTGTCTATAAGCAAACATAAATAGATAAGTGTAAGTTAACACAATATGAACGTTTCCCACGATGGAAACTACAAACATAAGAGAAATACCATTTGTACTTTCACACACAACCAATAACTGTACACAATACGGGTTGTAAAGCCGTACTTCTATTTTTTCACAGGTTGTCAAATAAAAAGTAGTATGACCACTCACAGATTTTTATTAGAAGTAGCTAGCCGGCTTTCGAGGTTTCCCTCATCATCAAACAGTCGACAAAAGAAACCATCCTTAATATAATATAAAGGCAACAAAGATACATATATTAAATTGTAAAGAGTTGAAAAAAAATTGAAATAACCATACCTGATAAAAAATTAAAAAATTTTTTGAATGAAAACTAAATAATTTTATAATAAAAATAAATAAATAAAACAATCTAAAAACTTTAACAATTTATAATATCATGGATGGGGACAGACGAGTTATTGCTGTCCAACATCTGAGTCACAACTGGGAGAACGGTGTACGTGAGACTGGACAAACCTCCCATCCCCTCTCTAGAGTTGAGGAGGGGGGACTCTCTCTTCCTCCTTTCCAATTTAATTTCTATACTCTCCATAGTATCCATCTTTCTACTTTTTTTGGATATGGTGTAGTAACGAGCCTCATGCCCTGTGTTTTGGAGGTGTTGGAAATATTCAGAGTCGCCCCTCAAATGTTCCCTCACTCTAGATGTTCTATGAGACTCATATTTCAGTTATAGAATGTTTAGTTCAACATTCGGATACAAGTAAACTGAAATCGGAAAATACGATTTCTCACTCTTTAGCTAAAGGTTTCTTGTTAATTAAATCGCGCCTGACTCCTCCCACGTATTATAAAAAAAAATAAGAAAAAAATCTAAAAGCTGAATCTGCAGAGAGTGGGCCAAACCACTTAGCTGCCCACGCAATTACAAATTAGTCTAATTTATCCCCCAAGTACAGACCGGAGATATTTCAGACATTTTTCCCTGTTTTTTTTCCCCCCTTCCTCTCCGCCCAGGGCTAGTGTCCCTGTTTTAACAAGGGTTTGTGGCCAGCCCACAAGAAGTCGGCATAGAACACTTCCCATAAATCCACAGTGTGTTCCGATAGAAGCCTCCCCCCTCCGCCCCCCCCCCCACGCCTCTGGCTGTAAATTTAGGGAAAAATGTCCCCCAGTTATGGTGAAGGGTTGGGGGGGCACTACCTCACAAAATATATATATTTATATGTAGGTTCTACCCTACATTAGCGCCCAGCTTTTTTATTTATTTTTTTTGTTCAGAGTGGAGAGGGCGGCTTGCTCTCTGTTTTTGATTTATTTTACAGGCCATTTTCCTCACTATATTTCTTCTTTTATTTAATATTTAAAAGTAGAATCGATACCGACACACATTTCTTCAGCAGAAGAAATGCACTTTCTTATGACCAAATATGGCGAGCAAGGAACGCATTTTTTTAAAATTTATTTAACAAGCAAATGTGCTAAGAAAGATAATGGCAATGTCAAAATGTCAAGAGGGGAGAAAACGCTCAGAGGTGACACTCCCTATTCTCTGAGTTAGGTACTCTTATTTGTAACTAATCACTGTCACTGCTTCTGCTAAGAAGGTCTCTAGGCCATTGGCGCTTAAGCCGTCGTTGGGGAAGTGTTGCAGAATGAAGGACACGGCATTTAGCAACTTCGGTGACAAAAGGTACGATAATCTGAAGAGTTTCTTTGGAGACGTAGTAAGGAGCATTGGCTATTCTACGTGTGTGTGTATAAGGATTTTCGATCGAAAGGATTGGTTGCGCTGAAGATTGGAAGCCTTGGCAGAACCCCGGAGTTCAAGTTATTTAAGTCGACATAGGTTTGAGTACTGCGTTGTATATAAGTAGTTTTATTTTCAAACTTAATTTAGATCTTTAATATAGTAGTCTTAGTAACAGTCTCTACTCAAATCTAGGATACAAAACATCACTGATAGTATATAATGTCAATACAGGCCCTGAAGAAGGCACACTCAGTGTTAAAAGCTTGACAGAAAATCTATAAGTTTGTTTTTATCGACCAAGTCAATCGTTCCCTAATCGATATTTCACTCTAAGTACCTCTCTATAGAGACCAAACCATTTGAGTAAGATACTAGGGATTGAATGATTTCTTACGTGACCACTTTCAAGAGGGAGGCCGGGTCTAGGAAATTCTAAAAATGGTCATGGAATAAATCATGTGAAAGTTTATTTCAAGATCTTTTAGAAACAGGAGGAGTTTCTTGTTTATCGATTTGAGTGAGTTTGAAGGAAGATGTACAAAAATGCGCTGGCGAAAGGCGTCGGTGAATGGAATCAGCAATGTTCTTCCCCAGCCCGGGTTAATCAATTACCTACGTCGCGGAAAGTTAATAAGTTGAGCCCCCTCTGATCCCCCCTATTCATCGGCTGAATCCGCAGAAAATTAATAGGTGTCATCCTTATGGTGTTTTACAAATACATATAAAATTTCGTGTTGATACATTTATTCTATCGGTAGTTATCGTGTTTATAGACAAATATAACAGGACATTTTTACTTGGCCAGCTATACGAAGTAAACGGGAAGTTATGTAATCGGTCGAAAATTCTATGTGGAATTTCCAAAGGGGTTGCATTCGGGTTTTCCGACCTCACTGAGGACGAGGTGGGAATTATGAGTATGTTTCGGGCCCTCCACAACCCCTTTTCCCGTTCAGAAATTCAAAATGTCACTGCTTATATTGTAAGTTGGACGATCCTTGAAACGAATGTTGGAAATTTCTTCAATATACGTTTAGCCGTTTTTCTCCGAAATTCAAACAGAAAAACACAGAGACAAAGATTGAAATTATGGTCTCTAAGGTTTTTATATAATATATATATTTTTTTAATTTTATTTATATATTTACAACGGCATAACATTTGCCATTAGCAATTGCGATAACTAGTGCAGTGACAAATGCGTGGCTGTATTGCTGAGGTACGTAACCGAAGAGGAGTCCAGGCTAGTCCTGGAGCAGGTCCCTCTGCCATATCCGCTTGAGGCGTCGTGGTGGATTTGTGGGGAGGGTGTTTGTAGATAATTCTTGTATAAGTGGATTGGCGTGATGATGGAGTTTGTCGTGAAAATTTTGGTACTGTGTCCTGATAATAGAGGGTACAAATGGGATGTTGAGATCATTATGTAATGTGAGGTTGGAAACGTAAAATGGCGCATTGGCAATGTGGCGTAGTATAATGGATTGTATTGACTGAAGACGTAGTATGTTTGATTTTTTGGTTGATCCCCATATCTCGATGCCGTAAGTCCAGATGGGTTTCAGTATAGTGTTGTATATAATATAAAACGGATTTTTAATCAAACGAAAAAAAAAAAAAAAAAAAAAAAAAAAAAAAAAAAAACATTCGAACCATGTATAGTCATAACGTTAACTTATCGTAATGTACCTATATAGTATATATGTGTATGTATATACAGATAATAATAGGGAACAAACAGCAGGTAATTAGAACATACAGGAACTCACCCCTAGTCCCATGTGGCCAGTTAGTAGAGAAAGGCTCTGGGGTAGTCCCTATTGCCGACAGTGTCAATATTTGGATATCATTACCTAGTCCAGCCTGGGGATGTATTTGGGGGGGGGGGGGGGGGGGGGGGGGTCAACACCGATATATTGTAATATATAGAGGACATACTACAGATAAAATTACATGCACTATTTGGCAAAATGCAGTTTAGTAAAGTCTCCGCTTCACTGGACTATGAAAATTCATTAGTTAGTTCTGAAGGAAATATAAATAAATTTAAATTTATTAAAACTGAAATATTCATTATTAATTGAAGACAGGAGAACAGCAACAAATGTAACTCTGTGACAAAATACATCCCCATCTCGAATTATTTACAATAAACTTACTTTTTGGTACTTTTTTTTGCAGAGATGAAACAATAAATAAACAACAAAAAAAGAAATGATTAACACTCTTTACGATAAATGTCACAAACTCTTCACAGATGCTTCAAAAACAACAGAGGGGACGGGGGTAGGTATCTTCGATCCCCAAACAGACACTAACCTAACAGAAAAAATCTCACCACATCATAACATCTGTACCTCTGAACTGATTGCTATCCAAAAGGCCATAGACTACTCTAAAAGTATTACATTTTCAGAAGAGATAGTTATATTGACCGACTCTAAATCCGCCTGCCAACTACTACGCAACTTTCACCTCAAAACTCGCAGCAACTACATACTCTCCACAATAGCTACATCCATTTACCAGTCAGATAAGAACTATTACATTCAATGGATTCCTGGACACATCAATTTGACTGACAACGACAGAGCTGACCACCTAGCCAAGCGAGGAACGACAAAGGACACAGTGACACTCAGAATCGACTTGACCTTAGAAGACACCCTTTCCATCCTACAACACCAGACATTCACGGAATGGCAAACCAACTATACTGACATATCCCAAACCAAAAGACAATACCACCACAGAGTACAGAAGACAATAACGACAAAGCCATGGTTCCATCCACACAATATGACACTGACGACTAAACAAATCATATACTTGACACGACTGAGGACCGGACATGCCAGAACAAACAAATACTTACATCTAATCAAAATAAAACCATCCCCCAACTGTGAACACTGCAATGAGACTGAGGACGTAATCCACATTTTCACCAACTGCAAAAAATACGACAACCAGAGACAACATGAGACACTACTATCCAACGAAAACACATCTCTTCAAACAATAGCTAACATTAATAACATAGAAAACATTAACAAACTCATTAAATTTATTACCAAATCAAAAATAGAATTGTAATCAGATCAATAGACTACTACACATACTCGCTCCGGCTTTATAGGACTACAATTAGTCTTACGGCATAATAAAAAAAAATAGGTAAATAAAAAAAATAAAAAAATAAAGTTTTTTTTTTAAAAATATTGTCTATATCACAAAATATATTTAAAATATGGGAGTACTTCCCAAATGCCTATTTGTTAAGTCGTGGCTGAAGATGGTAGCAATACTGAAAGTACTCCCATATTATATACATATATTTTGTGAAATGGACAATATTTAAAAAAAAAAACATACGTTAACCTTTATTTTGTAACTTAGTTTTTGTTCTTCCCTTAAAGATTATGGTTACCAGAAAGAAAGAAAATTTGGCTCCTCTCTTTAAAAAAAAAATATATATACGAGAAAAAGAAAAAGTATAAGAAAGAGGAATTATTGTTAAAAATTGTCTTAAACTAATTAAATAGAATAATTAAATGAAAAACTTCCCCACTTAAAATCAGTAAATACAAACTACTAAAACTCTTTATTTTTGAGAAAACTCTCTGTTCAGAAACGGATTTTTTTTCTAATTTTCAAAAAAATTAAAATAATCATGATATAAAAGTCGTATTTCATATACAAAAATATAATTTCATGATTTTATATTTCATTTAATTAAATTTTTCCTAACTAATAACCTTATTTTTTATTAGTTATTCACTCATTTATTTCTTTTGTTTTTACCGAACGGTGGCAAGCGTGTAGCTGTACTGCTGAGGTACATGACCGAAGAGGAGTCCAGGCTAGTCCTTCAGCAGGTCCCCCTGCCATGTCCGCTTGAGACGTCGTCGCGGATTTGTGGGGAGAGTGTTCGTGGATAATTGCAGTATAAGTGGATTGGCGTTATGATGGAGTTTGTCGTGAAAAATTAGATATCGTGTCCTGATAACATTGGGTACAAATGGGATGTTAAGATCATTATGCAATGTGAGGTTGGAAACGTAAAATGCGCATCGGCAATGTGGCATAGTATAATGGATTGTATTGACCGAAGACGTTGTATGTTTGATTTTTTGGCTGATCCCCAACTGTATATATACATATATATATATATATATATATACATATATATATATATATATATATTATTTTTTTTTATACATTTTTTATTATTCTTTACTATTATTGTTATTACTAATCACAACTCTAAAATGTAATAACTGTTTACATCTAATACATACATAAAATATCCTTTACGATGTTATAGTTTTAACAATGATAAATATTATTATTATGAACCTTTCTTCTTTGTCTGATTTGGCTGATAACTGATGATTATTACAATTCGTAATGATACATTCTACAAAACAACAGCAAACTTAAAAAATATTCTATTTCTCTCCTTTTCTCTTTAGAACACTTTCTCTTTCTCTCTTTAATTTCTCGTTTCTCTTTAAAAAATGTTTTAGTCTTAAATAAAAACACTTTAAAGACCGCCAAAAAGGGATCAGTCATTCCTTCCACTAACGGCACTTGTGAAAACACCTCCAAGTCATCTCCATCTTTCCTCAGTCGTTCTTATATAGGCCCTCAAGGGCGCCAAGTATAATTTATCATATTTTAATATTCAGAATGATCAACAGCAGTATCTATTCCTCTCCTTGACTCCTCCCATTGAAGATAGAAGAGGAACAGAAGCAAAAAGTAACAAAAGGAAACCAGAAGAAGAACAGAAGGAACCCAGAACATGGGATGCCAGACTAGAAAACTTTGGATTTAGGAGTGCAGAAGGTTGTGTAGCTACACCGCCCAGATCCCAGTTACTCTGCAGATAGTGGTAAGTGACATTCAGAAGACATTGCCAGCCCAATGCCGTCCGATCACCCGCCAGTTCTCCTTCTCTACCCGGCAAACTTTACCCATTTGCCAGACGGTAGATTTTTATCACTCGACATAAACTACAACTTAGATGGGGTTTGAATCGAACTTCAAACTATCATTGGGAGAGACTAACCCCAACTACAATTGACATTAGCTCCATTTGAAATTTATAATTTGGATTAACACACAGAAGACGGCTTAGGCCCGGAGTTGGGCAAACTTTTTTGGAGTGGGCCAGTTAGAAAACATTTTCTATGAATCACGAATGTAACTTTTCGTTCCCCCTCCAAAACCAGTCAACCGTTTGCGCTAATATTCTACAGTTGTCTTACATAGGGGCTCCTAAATCCTCATATTAAATTTTGTTTCGATAAATTCATTACATTGGTAGATATAAGGGTTTTTGAATTCAGCCTTTTGAACCCCCTCCCTTCACTTTAGCCGATATCGCTGTTTGACAGGTTATTTCCTTTAAATTGAGCCCCTGTCTGATTCCCCTCTTTCCTTCTACCGATTCCGCTGAAAATTAATGTGTCGTCCTTATAGGGTATGAAATTCACATATGAAATAATATTTTTGAGATAAACCTCCCCCTTCCTTTTGGTCGATTTGGCTGAAAAACAATGTCGTTTAAATACATTCATTCTGTTAGGAGTTATCGTGTTTACAGACAGATATGCCGTTTTATTTCGGACTTCCATAGTAGAGTCGGGCTAATGTGTACCAGAGCAAATAAAGAACGCTTTGGTAGTAGGCGATATGACCACGAAGTTAAAGCCCGGGCCTGAGACACAATAACTAACTATCTATAATGTAAATAATGATTTCGAATGTAATTTCCTGTAATAACTTAAATTATAGTTACACTGAAATAATAGACAATAACAATTTGTAAATGTTAGCTAATGATTAAATTTATATTATTATTCGATTATTTTCCAGTCAAATGACGATGATTGAATAATTAGAATATGTTAATTACTTTTCAGAAAAACTGAAAATAAAATAAATAAAAGTCAAACTAAACAATAAATAAAATAACATTTTTTTTTTGGAGTTTTTGGAATCTAGAGTTCGGAAACAAAGAAATTCCGTTGAAAACTCCACATCGAATTTCTGACCGATTACATAACTTCCCCTATACTTCGTATAGCTGCGGAAGTAAAAATCAAATAGAAAGTTAAGCATTTTTTTAGACGTTCGTATGAGAGTCAACTATTGGCCGTACTAAGCCATCTTGCGGGCATAATCAGCCACACTTCGGGCCTTGCTGAGGTACCCTGCGGGCTTTACTGAGCCACACTTCTGTCCTTGCTGAGCCACCCTGTGGGCCATTCCTGTCCTTCGGGCCTTAGCTCACCCCTGGCTTAGGCGAACCAATCAACAATCATGAATAGGATGATTAATCAAAATACAATTTTAATTTTCAAAAAGAAACCATTCAATTTCTTTGTTATGTCCAAATGGCTGGGAATGATTTTATTTTTCTCTCAATAAAAAATATTGTATACATTTTAAATTTTTATCAAACAAAAAAATATATTGGTTCCAGGAAATTAATAAATTCATATTCACGAAGTTTGTTTGAATTGACGTTCACTCTCAATTTTATTTGACAAAAAATATAAATAAAAATCAAAAAAATAAGTACAGAAATGTATTTTACCCTCCAGCTAATGAAGAGGAAAAAATAATGTATTATTGAGATGTACGGGAAACCTGGGTTCATCATTCGCTAACAATAAGCATTTGTTTATACAAATTAATGAAAAATGAAAAACGGAGAAGTGGTCAAAGTTAAAAGCATTAAACATAAAATTGGCGGTGAATCACAGACACTGTACTTCCCCAGAACCTGGTTGTCATGTACATTTTCGCTCTCCCGCCAAAACCAATTTATCGTTTGGGCTAAAAATCAATAGTTGATTTACGTAAGAGCAACGCAATCCTGATACAAAATTTTGTGTCTATACATTCAATACAACGGCTGTTATTGGAGTTTTGTGATAAGCCACTCCCCTTATCCCCCCCTTCTCTTTGGCAGATTTGACTGAAGATCTATAGGTGTCGTTCTTATGTGGTTCTGAATACCCATATGAAATTTCGTGTTGATACATTCAATCTTTCGGGAGTTATCGTCTTCACAGAAACACACATGCAGACATGTTTTTCGACTTCCTAAGTTCAATAATGAAAAAAAAAAATTCTATCTGCTTGTGTGTGAGCCTGTTAACACGATAACTCCCGATAGAAAGAATGTATCTCATATATTAATTTATAATTGATTTATCTATATATTTTCTTTTTTTTCTTATATTGTTATAGTTACATTGTTTTTTTTTTTCTTTTTTTTTCTATACCTCGCACATTGGGACCTGATGATGGGACGTAAGAACATCCCGGAACATCGTTGGGATAAAGACACGAAGAGTTTTTTAGAAAAATAGTTATCTTTATTTTTATTAAATTGAAAATGTCTACTTACTATAAACATATCTTGTATTAATTTGTTCAGTTCTTGTTAATTTCCTTTTTACTTGTTTTAAATAGTTTTGTAGTTACTACTAATCATAGCTGTGTTAGACTCAAGTAGTTATAAATCTATATCTTAATGTATAAATTCTTTTGAGATATCCTATTACCATGTGTTGGTTTAACGGAAATAAATTTATTATTATTATTATCGACACGATTTTTTTTAATGTGTTTCCATTTATATTTAAATAAAAATCCCCATAAGGATACGACAACTATTAATTTTCTACGAGATCGGTGTCAATTATCGTGTCAAATAAAAACAATGAATGTATACAAAAAATGAGGAAGACGCTACAGTGATTAAAAAATTAATTGATTACTTCATACCTGGGAATAGATTGCCTTTGAATTACTGACCACTTTTTTACCAACATGAAGTTAATTTTTAATTTAATTAGTAAAATTGTTAATTGTTCCTTTTGTGATGATCAAAGGATCAATAATAAATGCATGAAATTGGAGAGGGCCACCTCAGATTGTGACCACCCCAGCCACCCCTAACTTACTAGATAACATTTCAACATGAGAGAAAATGTGCCACATACAAGATCCTTTTATTAAAGCCAATCAGAAAATTCTCTTAACTTTTGGTCCCTGAGGGTTAGTTTATTTTATAGCAGAAGAGGATTGAATCAAGTTAAGTTTATTAGAAACTCTTCGACCATATTGTCTTCCGTTCTTCTGCTCTCTCTCTCTTTCATTCAAGAGGAAAGAAAACTAAGTCCCGTTGAAAACTCAACATACAATTACATAACTACCCCTCGAAGTATAAATGAAAACAATTATCATTTGAGGGGTTGAGGATGAAGACCAGATAAAAAGTCGTCGGTGAATCACCGGCTATGTACTTCCCCAGAACGAATTATTCAATTTCCTCCCCCTCCAAAACCAGTGGACCGTTTGCGCTAATATTCAATTGACTTACATAGGAACCCATAAATCCAAAAATTCTTTACATCGGCAGTTATTGGTGTTTTTGAGTTGAGCCCCCTCCCCTGAATCTCTCTTCCCTTTATTCAATTTCGCTGAAGTTTGACAGGTTATGCCCTCATTAGGTTTTGACTTTAAATATGAAAATTCATCACATATTCATCACATCATCAGTTATTGGGGTTTTGAGTTGAGCCCCCCTCTGATGCTCTCTTTCCTTCTGCCAATCCCGCTGAAAATTGATAAGTGTCGACCTTAACCTCTGTACACACATATAAAATTTCGCATCGATACATTCATTCTATCAGGAGTTATTATGTTCACAGGCACTGAGTAAATTTTTTTTTTTTTTTTGGAATTTGTAGGTCGGAAAATTTGAAATTCCTTTGAAAACTCGATATCAAATTTCTGTCCGATTACGTAACTTGTCATATACTTCGTATAGCTGTAGAAGTAAAAATATAGCCTTTTTATACAGCTTTTCAGCAATCTCAACCTTCATAAATATACGCGCATTTAAATTCCGCTAGGATCCTCACAAACCTGTCTCTGTCTTCCCTGGGGACTCTTTGTACAGCAACTATAACTCTCGAAGTCGCAATTCCTTAATAAATAAAAAAAATGAATAATCAAGTATTAGAAAACTAAATCAAATAAAAAAGGACGGACCTCCATTCATCGATACTGACGGTTTCTTATAAAAAATCGATAAACAGAAAATTCGATGTATTGAAAATTACATTATTATATGTAACATAACTCATTTTCCAAACAGAATTTGACGTAATTAAATTATATTTTAATAAAAAAAAATTTTATAAATATGAAAACATAAGAAGGAAGAAACATACTTCCATTTGTGTATAAAATTTCCAGAGAAAATATAGTAGTAATAATAGAGGTGGAATTATTAAAATAAATTTCATTTTATTTTCACAATTCATGTTATTAATTTCAACAAGTTAAAAAAGTTGTTTCAACAGCTGAAAAGCAAATTTTTAAAACAAACTTTCAAATAAAAACTGATTTAAAAGAAAAAAATAAAACGGAAATGTATAAAAGCTGGGTCCGCTGTATGAAATACACGAGTTGGTAGGCACTTTTGACAGAACCTCTGGAATTTATGTCCGGACTACTTTTTTTTTCAAGAGGCAACCATAAATATATCTCAAATTCACATAAAATCATGATCCCCCCTCCCTCCGGATTCATATGCCGGTTTTATGCAAATAGAAAGTTGAGCGGAGAGAGAGAGAGAGGGAGGGGAGCACGTAGAGGTGGGGAACTGATTTTACATTTGTGTCGCACCGAGATTCTCCAATTCCCCGGAACTTGCACAAAAAACAAGTCTATTTGCGGTTCGATTTATTTGGGTATCATTTCAGGTGTTCACAGATCAAACTTTTTTTTTTTTTAATGTCTCATGGACGAAGCTTATCACCTATGACTTCAATTTTGAAGGGGGTACCATAAGGGATCTGGAGAAGAGGAGCCCGAAGAGGAGCCAGGGGCCGTGAAGTGGGCCGGTAGCTTAGTGGTATGCGTGGTTGCCTTCTGAGCTCAAGGTCATGGCTTCGAAACCCGGACTTAAGCACGCCGTCCTTCGGATGGGACGTTAAGCGATGGCCCCGAGTCTGTATGATGTCAGGTATTCGTTAAAGACCCTAGGTGAATAAAAATTTAGGGTAGGCAAAATTTAGGACTCCCACAGTAGGGTCGGGCTCATGTCCACGAGAGTGACGAAAGACCGCTCTGGTAGTAGGCGATATGTCGTAGTTAAAGCCCGGGCATGAGTCATAATAACTAACTATTGTTCCTATTAATGAATTTGTATAAAACATCAAATATGAGAGGGATTTTAGATGAAACTTCAAAATTAGTAAAATATGTTTCAGGTAGACTTCCTGAAGAACTATGAAGTAGTCAAATTGTGAGCCCCGGTATCTCAGAGGTAGCCTACGAGCCTAGTGAGCTCAAGATCGTGGGTTCGAAACCCGGACGAGCCTCTTAGTTTATATTATCTGGGAAGTAAAAAAAAATGTAAGTACGCCGTCCTTCGGATGGTTCAGATCCTGTGCGATGTCAGGTACTCGTTTAAGATCATCACCGAACTAAACCTGGGTGCAAAATTTAGGATTCCCACAGTAGCGTCGGGCTCATGTCCACCCGAGCAATGTTTGAGCACAGACATCACCATGAAGATGGTCATTGAAAAGTGAAATTCCGTTGAAAACTCGATCTTAGATTTTTGCACGATTAGACTACTAAAGGTTCTCCCTTCTCCCGATAAAGACGCTTTGATCTTGGGAGGATGGCGAGAGGCATCTAACTACGCCACTGCTACGTGTAATTAATCGTGGATAAAGGTCTATAATTGATCGTTAAGGCTCTTCATTATAAATTAAATATATAAATTATCTACTTTTCAGAGGGTAATTTAAATCTTTCAAAGAGATTAATCAAAATGTACAGGAACTTACCTTAGCAAAGGAACAGCTTATGAAGTCATAATGATGGGGATCGCTAAGAACAGCGTTGCGAGCGACAACTGAAACAGAAATAATAATTATTATTTACTAATTATTTCTTTATTTTGAAAATTTACAATCGGTCAATACACAATAAGTAAATTTGTTGATATAATAAAAAAAAATAATAATAAAAAGTTTATAGGTACATTGATTTATATATCGATGCGTTCCAGACAAAAGGCCCTATCCCTCAATTTTTGAGATTTTCATGTTTTGGCCCTACCCCACACTATTGACTATCCCGCACATTTCTGTTAACTCCATTTTGTAATAATTTTTAACAAAATTTATAAAAATAGGAAATCAGAAATTGGAGGGCCTTTGGCATTGCAAAATGTGGTCCAGCGAAAAGGCCCCAACCCTCAATTTGAAGGCCCTAACTCACATACTCTCACAAAACTTTAAATCATTTGAGAGACCAAAAGACCTATCCCCCCAGTCCAAATGCCAAATGATCTATATTTTTGCCAAACATTTGTTCAAAAATATTTCTTGTGGTTTTTTGTTAAATATAAATAAATTAACAAATTTAATAAAATGTAATTTTTTATTTTACCAATGATAGAAGTGGGTTAGGGCTACGTTCTGAACATTCGGGACTTTCAAAAACTGCCAAAAGCCCTAACCAATAGGTTTTGGCAGTTTACATTATGAGACAGGCCCCATTGCTTCAAGGTGGCAAAGGCCCTAATCAACAAAGTTCACTTTACTGTTATTTCTTGTAAAGAGATGCAAGTATTGATGAATAATAATTGTTCCATGTAACAGAAAAGATTCTTAAAAATTACAATTAAACTAACGTGGAAAGCCAACTTGGTTTGTTTAGTAATGAAACAGTTTTTTCTTTCTCCTGTAAAGTTAACCTTATGTGGGTTAGGGCTTTTTGCCTGGAACGCATCGATATGGTTATGTACAAAATAATAAATAAATATATATGAAAAATAATAATGATCTATATACAAAACAAATTGAAATATTACATTTAAATAATAGTAATAATAAAGATAAACAATAATAATAAAGATAAAACAATGTGAGCATAAAAGCCCTTCAACTCGAGACCCCTCGAAACATCCCCTGTTCTCTGTCATCCCCATCCCTCCAACTTAGTGGAGGCAGAGGAGGCCGCGGGGGTTTGAGTTATCCCTCGCCGCCTTCCCACCTAGCCAGTACACTTTCCAGCAGTGGAGGCAGACCAAGAAGGTAAGGAGAGCTGAAAGTATGAGCATTACATGGGGGGAGAAGCTGGTCTCCACGGGCACTCCCTAAATATTTTTGCTAAATTACACCAGCGCCGCCTCAGCCTTCGAGGGGGATCGTCTGGATGGGAATGGGATGACAAGGGTCGAGCAAATGGGAAAAAATAATAGAGTAGAATTTGGAGAAGCGGGACTTGAAGAGGTCAATCACGGAAGGGATGGTTGGGAACATGGAAGGGAACATCGACAATTGTTCTCAGGGCCTTGGATTGGTAATACGCTGGGTGGTAGTTGGCTTAAATAATAATAATAATAATAGTACTTATTTCCGTTAATCCATAAAATAGTAATAGTGGAATATGACATAAAAATGTATACATTAAGATAGCTTATAAATAAGATGCATAAACAAGGTCATATCGCCTACTACCAGAGCAATCTTTCGTCACTCCGATTGAATTATCAACCCCATCAATATGATTAAGAAAAACATAGTCGGTGAATCTCCTTCTAAAGCCAAACGATCGTTTTAACTCAATATTTGATTTGCATCTGAATCCTCATACTTAATCTTGTGTCGATACATCGGCAGTTGTCGATACATCGGTAGTCATTCCACTCCCCTTCGACCTTTCACGAGAAAATAATAGGTGAAATCCCTATGGGGTTTTCAATTAAAATATAAAATTTCGTGTCAATACAATATTTACTTTATCGGGAGTTGTAGTGTTCGCAGACAAAATTATTTTTTAATTTTTGGAATCAGGAATTCGGAAAACATGAAATTTCGTTATAAAACTCAACATCGAAATTCTGACCGATAACACACCCTTCACTTCGTATAGATGGGGATGTTAAATGAATCGTCCAGGTATACAACGTTTATTCATGACGTAATAAAGAAGAGCCAGACATTCACTTTCACATTCTATTTCCTCAGCATTCTCGGGTTATCTTTTTGGAATAAAAAAGTTTTATATGTAAAGGGTAACTTTAACCTGCCATAAGTCCTAACTGAGAGACAAAACTCATACCAGGATGGGGAAAGTTTTGCAAGGGTGTACCCACATGACCATTTATGAAGGTATTCAAATCTCACCTACCCTTGTGTTGTATATTTGAACGACTGCCAACTAACCTAGGACCATGTTCGAATATTGTCCCGATCTCAGATTTCGATCAATTAACTCTTCTAGACTGTCCATAGGTATTTTTTCCTGAATAAGATTTTTTTATAAATATCACAGGGATTAGGCAGAGACAATTTTTCGGGAAGAGAAGGCATAGCCTGATTTCAAGACTACAGTAGACTCCCGCTAATCCGGACACCGATTATCCACACAACCGGTTATTCCGGGCAGGATTGAAAAAAAAAACTAATTAAAATTTAGTAAATTACGAAAAATATAATTTAGCGAGCGGTAAGTACGAAAATAATTCAAAGAGAGGGTTTGACTTGACTCACTCAGTTGGCTACGATGAAAAAGTGCCGAAAAAGAAGTCGGGGCGCTAAATATTTACGCTGATATTTCAAAAAATACTTTAAAGTACTTATCATGTTCATTTTACAGCAAATTTCATTTAATCCTGACATTCGATTTTCCGGACGAGGTCCGATCCCATCTAGTCCGGATTAGCGGGACTCTACTATATTTCTATTGCATAGGGAAAAGGTAAAAAAGTCGCTGGTGATTCACCGACAATGTACTTCCCCAGAACGAATTAATCAATTAACTTTTCGCTCCTCCCCCAAAACCAGTCAACAGTTTGCTCTAATATTCAACAGGTTACTTACATAGGAACTCCTGATCCTCCTACAAAATTTTGTGCCGATAAATTCAAACCCCCCCTTCTCTTCAGACGATATCGCAAAAATATGACAGGTTGTCTTCATTTTTTGACTTAAAATATGAAATTTAATGTATCGACATGACAGATTGTATCGACATTCATTACATCGGCAGTTATTGGAGTTTTTGAGTTGAGCCCCCTCTGATCTCCTCTATCCCTTGGCAAAGGCTGAAAAACAATAGGTGTTGTCCTTAGAGGGTTCCAAATTCACATATAAAATTTCGTGTCGTTAAATTCATTCCAACGGGAGTTATCGTGTTCACAGACACACGCACAGCAATCTAAAGGTCGGAAACATGAAATTCCGACGAAAATTCTACATCAGGGTTAAAAGTGAGCAGGGTTAAAAGTGAGCAGGGTTAAAAGTGAGCAGGGTTAAAAGTGAGCAGGGTTAAGTGAGCAGGGTTAAAAGTGAGCAGGGTTAAAAAGTGAGCAGGGGGCCCTGCTCGAATTTTTTGACCGATTACATAACTTCCCCTATACTTCGTAGAGCTGGGAAACTAAAATAAGTTTTCACTCAAAATTGTTTACAACTATTTCATGAGTTATGTGCTCAAGAGTTCAATCATAATTGATGGGTTCCAGGCTCGAGTCATGGGTCCCGACGAAGTGGATGGCGAAGACCAGAACTGGGGGGAGAACATTTAATTAATGAGAAATATCAATTAACTAATTACATTAGATGGAGACTACCCATCAGAGAAACATAACATAGAAAAGGAGGTAGGGGGTAGTGTGCTTGCCTATTGTGCTCAAGATCACAAGGAGGTAAGAAAACTTCGAGCATGCCGTCCTTCGGAAGAGACGTTAAATTGCAGTCCCGGGCAAGTCAGGTGCTGGTTAAATACCTCTTAACGTGTGGTATTTCAACATTCTGAACTATAATATTTTTTATTTTTTTGTCGAATTACTTAAAAAGCTTTCAGATGTTTTGGAATTCATAAAGGTTCCCCTTTGAAACTGAGCCATTAAACCATTCAAAAGTTTAAAGGTTTAATATTAAAAAAAGCATTTTCTAAAAGAAAAATGTGCCCCCCCCCCCCCCCCCCCGCTGTGCGCGCCCCATTACTTTTTCTTTAATTTTTTCTATTTTATTTATTTATTTTTTTCTCGTTTTAATTCTTGAGAACTCTCAGAATTTCCTGATTAGAAAGTCTCTTTCTCTCCAGATATCCTTCTTAGCCGTTCTCCGTTCTCTTAGCCGCCTTACCCCCCCCCCCCTCCAAGTTACAAATTATGAAAATCCTCTTTTTAACCCTCAGAAACTCCTTCAGTTAATTGGTCCTCCTTCCCTCTCTTCAGACTAAGTAATATCTCAATTAAGGAATCTCAAGTTTATTTAAAGAGAAAAGAGGAAGTATCTTGAAACTCGCACAAATTATAGCAGGTGTTGTTCTTTTTGAAAATTATTTTGTTTTGACATTTTGGTATACCAGTATGCTATACTTAAGATTATTATTAAAATATTTAATTAATAAGTTGCGTTCTTATGAGGTTTTGAATTTACATTATAACAAAAAAAACATTAAATTAAAAATGATGAAAAACCCGATACAAAACAAAAAGTCCGGTCTTTGGTGTTTTAAATACAAGTCAATTAAAAAAATTTTTTTTGTGCATTCATTTTTTTTTTTTTACTGAAACCTTGGTGAGGAGGGTTTTTTTTTGGGCGTATGTAAACTCCTGGACGAACTTAGGTATAACAATTTCAGATATTTCAGATATGACATGGGAAGAAAGGTTAGAGTGGAGTTTGGAGAAGCAGGACTTGATGAGGTCAATAACATAGGGGATTTTAAGGTCATTATGGAGGGTAAGGTTGGACACATAGAAGGGTGCATCGACAATTTAAAGTAGTGATTGTGTGGTAACTTTTAAGACTAGTTTCCGAACGTCACTGGTCACTCGGGACTCTCACCCTGTCCTGGGTTAACTTGGGCTGTCCTGTCCCGGTGCACTTTACACTTTAATTAGTATTTATCCATCCTCTCGAGAACACACTTGACTCCATCGCATTTTTGCATCTATGGAGCATTGAGCAGCCTTGTGTTGTTCTCTACAAACGTTTGTCTGTGTTGGTGGAGGTGGCCTTTGAACAAAGAGGCGTTCAATGAATCCGGTTCATGGTCCATGATTTGTCACCTAAAACTCCTTCTAGTTGCCTCCGGCCAGGGCAGATACCACAGGTGATGTCGTAAAATTTTTATTGAAACATTATCTACACCTGAAACCAGCTTACCAATTTAATTAAAAATCAATAGGGGTCTTATTCGGGGTTTTCTTATTCCTCACAATAAATTTCGTGTCGATACATTCATTATAGTCAGTTATTGAAATGTTGTGCTTTGAAAGTGGTTTAAAAGGGATCATATAGCCCTTAATTAATTATTAATAACTTCTTAATTTAATCATTACTAATTAATAATTATTTTTATATTCTTTAAAAAAAAATTATTATTTTTTTTATCCCCTTTTCTTCTTAAAAGTTAATTCAAGCGAAATTGAAGGGAGAAAAAAAAGTCGTATTAAGAGGGCTAAAAGTTTGGGTGGATGGCTGAAGTCTGAGGACGGAAGGAAAGTTGATAAACGCCCTCTGGACGGCACTCCTTGACTTTTCTTACATCTTAACTTGGTCGTGGCCGCCCGTCGCCTACTTCATAAGTCATGAGTTGCAAGCTTTCCAAGGTAAAGTTCCTACCTGGTTCTAGTATACATTATCATAATATCTATTTCATTATCATAAGTTGTTACATTTTTACTTCCTTACACTGATGGGATTATTGTAATCGCACGGAAATCCGAGATCGCATTTTCAACGGATTTAGGTACACGTTTCAGGATCCCCTGCACTTAAAAAAAGGTCACTTTACACAAACACAATCCATTCACCAAAGCGACGAAAGAGAAGAAGGCGATAGAGGGCGCCGGTAGCTCAGACATAGAGTGCTGGCTCACTGAACTCAAGATCGCGGGTTCGAAACCCGGCCTTTTAACAATGAGGTGAAAAAACCATGAGCGTCTTACGGATGGGACGTTGAGCGATGGGTCCCAAGCCTGTACGATGTCAGTTACTTAACGCCCTACAATACGTGTCGCCCTTAAGGGATTCTGGATAAGCAAGTATTGTCTCTACGGCTGCGCTGCAGGTGCTGGCCGCGGCCCCGCCCATAGACTTGGTCTTGGACGGAGCCGTAGCCTCGTACTATTGTAGACGCAATCTGCCTCTGGGACAGGATGTTGATGGGCCCCTGTGCGCGGCACTAGCGGCGGAAATGCAGGGCGATGGCAGACCAGAGCGCTGCAGGGACATTGTTCAGGAGTGGATAATGTCCAGATGGCAGCGACGCTGGACGCATTCATCGGATGGCCGAACGACACACGCCTTCTTCCCGGATGTGCGGGCACGACTCGCAGCGACATGGGTCCAGCCGGACCATTGGACGTCCCAGTTACTAACTGGTCATGGTGACTTCAACGCTAAGCTTTTCTTTTTCAAAAGAAAAGACAGCCCGAACTGTGCGTGCGGTGGCGTCGAGACTGCGGAACACGTGGTCATCGAATGTCCACTGTACGACGGGCCCAGGGCAGCGTTGATTCGCTCAACCGGATCGTACCTGGGACTGATCCAGCAGCAACTGGTGACCGAGTTTAGTTACCCGGCATTCACCCAATTTGTAGCGGAGTGGAGGAGGCGAAAAAACGCCTCCTAACCCCGAGCCACGGCGGACCACCGGTGTCAACAACACTAGGTGGTCCTAACCCGGTATGAGCTTTCCGCGTCACCGCACTCCTGAAAGCTACAACTATGGTTTCCTCAACGGAGGACGAAGAGGGTGTTATGGTCCCACACAGGGATGAAAGCACCCAGGAGCAGGGGTGGTGTTTTTAGTGGAGGCAGTTCCCACACTATTGGGAAGCAAGCTACTTTCCGTTGTCCGTCAGGGATTTTCACCTCCTCGTAAACAAAACAAAAAAAAAAACAAAAAAAACAAAAAAAAAAAAACAAGTATTGTAATCGTGCGAAAATCCAAAATCAAGGTTTCAACAAATTTTTACGTTTCAAGATCCCCTGAAGTGTTGATCTATTTCGCGATGATCTCTGTCTATGCGTTTGCGCATATGTGATTAGAAAGTTGTGAGCGCTATAACACAAAAACGATTTTAAATATGAACTTGAAATTTAAATGAAGATGTCACATGTGCTAACTTAGATGTGAATAAATTTTGGTCGAAATTGGTCAAAAAATGAGACAACTTTACTTTGACGTCTAAGTTCAGTTTACAAGATGCCGCTTATACTTATGACCGGATTGATCAGCTTGACTATCAAACATATAATCAAAAATTAGAAATTTATATGAATATGGAAAACTGAGAGAACTAAATCATAAAAAAATAAAAAATTGAACATTGTTTTTTTGCAGGAAGGTTGTTTTGGGGTCTGGGAAAAAGGTTTTTCTGGTAAATGAAATTGACTGTATACAGGAACAATACAAAGAAAATGAGAAAACCATGGTGTCTGTACCAGGGAAATTGTGTTAATAATAAAGAACAGATGTAAGATACCTGTGTATGATCTCCAATCTACTTGCTACCAATGTATAATAAATGTTATGGAACAATACACTATAAACATCATCTATTGTTACAAACAATAGTTTTGTTTGTTACTTATACAATTAATTTTCAAGAACTTTTAAATCTAGAGAAGCAAAAATGTGAAGATTGCGGGAGTATCAGTTATCCGAATTTTTTGGTTATGCCCCCATCTAGTCCTCTCTTATCCGTTGGCTCATTAGTCCTTTGTATTGTACAAAAAGTACATACATTATAAATTTTACAATTCTGTAAAAATAATTATTTAATTATTCATTTTTTTTTTAAATAGGACATTCAATTTATCCTTATTTTCTTTGCTCACTACGCTTATCCAAAAGTTAACTCTCACACATCCTTAATCCTTTCACAGGCAGGACCCTGATTGTGCTCCTATGGAATACTAATGGTCTTGTTACACGCTCAGGTGAACTGACTCACGTACTTCGGGAGAGGCGAATTGACGTCGCTTTAATAACTGAAACTCACTTTACAGATTTGACCCGATTTCACATAGCCCCAGATACACGACTTACCGGACGGACCATCCAGACGGGACAGGCCTTGCAGGAACGGCGGTGCTTGTCAGGAGAGGTTTGGTGCATCACTTCCTTCTGCGAGCCTCATCTTCAATCGTCAGCGGTGCTCTCACAATTTCACACTTGCTTCAGTTAACTCAAGTGATGTTTCTGTTTTTCTTTGCTCATATTTTCTAGTTGTGATGTAGTTCATAGTTGGAAATTATGTAATAAAGGTGAAAAAAAAAAAAAAAAAAAAAAATGTTGATTTTTTCAAAGGACAAAAGCCGGGTGTACATCTAGACATCATGACAGACATGAAGCGAAGCACAACATGAGAGTGTAATGGGAGACAGTGTATACAAGTGTAAATAGGAAAAGGATTTGACATTTTTTTTGATGAAGTAGTCACCAATATATTGTATGCAATAAGAAATGGTGTTCATTTCAAGGTTCCCTAATCCTTTGAATACGGAAATCCCCCCAAAAAATTGAATTTCGCCGGAGCTACCTAATTCTTGGACAAGTACATGATAGGGAAACGGAGAACAAAAATAAAGGGGAACAAAATAATAATACTGAATACAATGTAAAAAAATATTATATTATAAAAAAAAATATTAAATAAAACAAAAAAATATTATTATTTATAATAAAATTAAAAATTAACTATGGACTATCTACAATTAAAGTAATTCCGTAATAAATAATGTTTAAATACACAATATGTAATTAAAACTGAAAATATTAACGTGAGCTCACGATGAAAATAAAAATAAAATGATAAATCTATTTGATGGCAACCACAGTGGGGTGAAATGATGATGTTCGAAGGATGATGGAACTCGAAGAACGGTGAGATCCGAAAAATTGGTGAAATTTGAAGAATGAAGACAAGGCTGAACAGGCACCTCTGGCAGATCTAAAGTCAGAGAAGTTTAAATAAAAAAAGAGGGCCGTAATAAAATACGGCAATAAAAAATAACAACTAATAACAGGTCCACTCGCGGGCAACCATAGCAGGGGATTGAGTATCAAACTGAGAAGGATTACCAGTGTGTTTACATTACGTTCGTGTTTACAAACGTTGTTGACTAAACAAATGGTATGATATAGAAGTTAGGACAATGGTGAGTGAATTACGGAAAGAAGGTACTGTTTTTTTTTTTTATTAAATTGTGACCACAGAGAAAAGGTTCATGTAATTTTCGGAATTAGTGGTAGAATTTTTGTATATACAGTAAACTCCCGATTATCCGCGGGATTGACTGGCGTGGATACCGCGGATAAGCCGCAAAATTGCCGATAATGGTTAAACAAAGGCCGTATTTTTCGATAAGAAAATTGAACATTTTTGCAAATTTAGAAAAAATTGTCTGGCATCTCAGAATTATATTTTAAAAGAAATCCAACCGAAGGAAAATGACAATTCTTTTTTTTTTTTTTTTTTTCATACATGCACTTTGTTTTAAATTGCACCTCATATGGTTTATATTTCTTATTAAGACCCTTTTTGGAAACTACTATAGAAATACAAATGTAATATAAAATCAGCCAATTCCTACACGAAATGTTATAATTAGATTTAATATTATTACATTTTTTATTATTATTTTTAATATTTATTATTTTAATTTATTAATTTTTTTCTGATTATCACACCTTATGGGGTTCTATTTCTTTTAGGTACATTCATTCTATCGGGAGTTATTTTGTTGACAGACAGAGAGAACATTATTTACTTCCACAGGTATACGAAGACATACGTCCTATTTTCCTGCATAAAGCAGGCTAAAAATTGTTAAAATAGAGGAGTTATAGAATGTAAAGGCTGATCTCTCAAATCCTACCTGGGCGGCAGAGATATCACCTTCAAGACACCGTCATTGGAGCTTACCTTAGCAACACACGGCAAATGTCATGATTTTTGACTTTCCACAGCTATACAAAGTGTAGGGGAAATGATGTAATCGGTTAAAAATTCGATGCGGAGTTTTCAACGGAATTTCCATGTTTTCCGACTTCTAGATTCCAAATATGAAAAAAACAATTTCTGTCTGTGTGTCTGTGAACATGATAATTCCCGATAGAATGCATGTATCGACACAAAATTTTATATGTGAACCCAGAACCTTCTAACGACAACACCTATTGATTTTCAGCCAAATTGACCGAAGGGAAGGAGGGGATTAGGGGGTAGGCTTCATGAAAACTCAAATTACTGCCGATAGGATGAATGTATCGATTTTTATATGTATGACAAGTAACTTAGGAAGTCTTTGTACTAGCATGTAAAACGTTTGTTGATGAGTTACTCGCCCCAACAAGCCACGGAAGAGAAAATGTTAACAACAATAGCAGAATAACCAAACAGAGTGGTAAGGCTGTTAAAGAGGGAAGCCAGTAATAAAGCTGTACGAATGATGTATGGCTGGCCGGGTCACATAGTGCCCTCTCGGATATCTTCGTATCGTACAGGGCAGGCATAACTCTTCACTGCTATTGTAGCTAGAGCTAGCTTTCAGTCCAACATTACCAGTAATGTCAAAATACATATTTGCGAACTGGGATATTAACTTTATAAAAAAAAAAATCGTGAAAAAAACTTTTTCGCTCCCCCTCCAAAATTAGCCGGCCGTTTGCGCTAACATTTAATAGTTGACAAATTTGTGACGATAAATGTATAACATCGGCAGTTATTGGGGTTTTTTAGTTGAGCCCTTCTCTGATCCTCCCTTTACCTTCTGCCGATTTGGTTGAAAATGTATAGATGTTGTCCTTATGAGGTTACAAAAACTTATTAAAATTGGAAATTTTCACTTCATGAAACAACCAATGAAGGATCTCAATTATAGATAAATGTTAGTTCCTATTTCCACTACAGAAATCACTTAATTTTTCTTTCAATTTTCTCTTTGTTTACTTACCAGCCAATATATTGTAACCGCTCTTACCTTTACTACTTTGAGGGCGCCGGTAGCTCAGTGGTATGCGTGCTTGACTTCTGAGCTCAAGGTCGTGGGTTCGTAGCCCGACCGAGGCCCTTACTTTATTTTATCTGGGAGGTAAAATAAACTTAAGCACGCCGTCCTTCGGATGGGACGTTAAGCGATGGTCCCGAGCCTGTACGATGTCAGGTACTCGTTAAAGACCCTAGATGAATAAAAAATTTAGGATAGGCAAAATTTAGGACTCCCACAGTAGAGTCGGGCTCATGTCCACCAGAGTGACGAAAGAGCGCTCTGGTAGTAGGCGATATGACCTCGTAGTTAAAGCCCGGGCATGAGTCATAAAACCTAAAACCTAACCTTTACTACTTAAGATTATTATTTATTTTTTTTAAATTAAATTTTACAAGCTAATTAAAATTATGAGTATAAGACGTTCGGATTGAGATTATAAATAATTACACGATAAAGCTAAGCGCGCACTAGGGCGGCACGGCACGGACGGCATTTTTAAAGGTGGGTGCACGTACTAAACGGGAACTCCCGCCATCCGCACATGGCAGTGTATACTGAGCTACCGTGTGGTGAACAAGGTCAAAATGGATAGTGATGACGAGTGTTTGGTTGTTAGTGCAATTTTGGTAGAAGAAGAGGAAGAGATGCTAACCTAAAAAAAAAAAAATGTTGGATTCATCAAATCAATAGAAAAAGACTGACTTTTGGTGAATTTCATACCTTGTTTCCGGACCTTATGGAAGATGATGCTAAATTCTTTCAATACTTCCGAATGACTCAGGAGAAGTTCGAATCCCTTTATGACCTCATTAAAGATGAAATCTTCTAAGTTTCGAACCAAAGGAAAGGCTAGCGATTTGTTTGCGGTAAGTTCCTACGTGATTATTTCATTGGTCGTTTTATTAATATTATTTTTTGTAATACTCTAAACTTACTATGTATTCTGTATAAACATTTTGAAGACCAGACGGGTTTTATATGCCAAACAATGTATAAAGTTTTCCAGGTTTAGCACAATTTTAAAACCTGTACACATAATGAAATAGTACCAAACATATAGGCTAACACCAATGTATTTTCCAATTCACTAAATGATATTTTGCTAATTTGACTTTACTATAGGGGAATGTATAAAATAAATGAATAAATAACGGCGCAGCTTCAATGTTATAAAATTTATATTTAGAAAAAAAAAAAAAAAAAACAATGTGGCAATATCATTTTTTTTTTTTTTTTAATTTATTTTTTATTGAAATCTCATGCATCAGTTTCGTCCCTCCATCCCCAAGCGCTGTAGCTGCTAAGTGTTGCCTCGTCAGCATTTGGTTGTGGTGTAGGTCGTTGAGGAGTTTCATTGTATTTTGATAAAACAAGGCCAGTGTTTTCTGGTTGAGGTGGAGCTTGCGAAAACAAATGTGACTATCTTGAAACTGTATCCATGTTGTGTAATACAGACGTTGGTGGTTCCCCCACTCTAAGTGCAATGTCCATTTCTTTGTCTGAAACCAGTTTAAAAATTTTTCTTTTTATGTCAATCTGGTCACGAAGAGGAAAATTTTTGACAGTTTTTCCCATTGTTGTAAAGAAGGCTGCTAAAGAGTCTTCTTCGGTAGGTTCCTGTCTTTTTCTTGCCAAATAGTCCTCCAACACAGTTGCTGCAGTTTTTGCAGGGGCATTTCCAGCCCTATTCCTTTTTTTCGGGTTGGAAATGAGCTCTTTCTTCGACCAACTACGCGACGATGCCGTGGATGACGGAGGATATGTGGAGAGCGAATCCTGCGAAGTTATCGTTAGATGGCTTGGAACTGGCAAGGAAATATTAGGCGACTCTGGCATTTCGGAATTATTATCTTCCTCTTCATAATGTTTGTCTTCTTCATCTTGATCGACAGCAGCTGTAAAGTTTGATTGACGATTATCGCCATCGGCAAGATATGGTACCAGGAAGGCTATTTCTTGCTCAAACTTCGGTGGTTTGCAATTTTTCGCAGCTTGGCCACTTTTGGTTCCCCGGCGTTGGAGTGCTTTTCGATGATTGTCTCGAACTTTTGCCCAACGATCCTTGCATTCAGTACCTGAAACACGATACGTTTACATTGTCTACTGAATTAACACAATCTTCAAAACAAACAAAAGTTAAAGTTATCTCGTGCTTATAAATAAATAGGGCCTACAATTTGTTTAATAATACCGTTTCATAATAGAATTAATTAATTTTTTAATTTTTTTTTTTTTGGTTTCTTGCAACTGGAATGTCTTACCGCTCCATGGCATTCTCTTTCAGAATGGGTCTAACAACAGTAAGAGAAATTGTTCATTTAACTTGCAAGGCAATATGGAAGTGCTTACAACCATCCGCGATGCCCCAACCTACAGAGGAGATGTGGAAAGATATTGAAAGAGGGTTTTGTACGAAATGGAACTTCCCGAACGCTGTTGGTGCTTTGGACGGGAAACATGTCATCGTAGAAGCACCTCATAACAGTGGAGCTGATAACTTCTGCTATAAAAAGTGCTTTAGCATCGTATTATTAGCATTGGTGAACGCAGATAAAAAGTTCATTTTTGTAGATGTTGGTGGTTATGGAAAAAACTCTGATTCAAGTATTTTCAATTCTTCTGAATTGGGAAAAAGGCTGGAAAATGGTTCACTAAACCTTCCGCCTTCCAGTTGAAAATGCATTTGGAATTTTGGTGAGAAGGTTTCGTATTTTTGAAAAGAAACTGTCCCTTTCTCAGGAGCACCTGATCTCTGTGGTTTTAACAGCCTGTTGTTTGCATAATTATTTAAAGACGGACTCATGTTACTGGACTGAAAAAGACTTAGAAACTACAGTTTCAGATGCTAAATCACTTGCTCCATTAAAAGGCACAGGTGGTTTGTCTGGTTGCGAGGTCCGAAACATATTTAAAGATTACTTCAACTCTGAGTTGGGATCAGTAAAGTGGCAACAGAAACGATCTCAAGCTGGAAAACAATGTGTTTAAATTACTATAAAACTTAGTTATAATTTTGTTTTGTCACAAAACTCTGTAAGCTACTTTTTTTTTTTTTTTTTTTTTGCCTTTTATTCATAAAGATGCAACTGTTGCTAGGGGGCAACAACCAGCATCTATGTTGGTAGTGGTAGGTATGGAGACGTTGGCGTGAATGGCATGTGAGAGGAAGGCCACCCAGTGGTAGGTCCTCGGGACGAAAATTTATATTAATTATAAGGACAAGGGAAAAAAAAAAATAAATAAAATAATAATAATAATAATAATTAAAAAAAATAATAAATAAATAAAAAGGAATTGAAAGACAACTTTGATGGAATGGGTAAGAGAGATGATAAAAGTGAAGGGAAATAATGTAAAAGAATAAAAAAAAATAAAAATATTAAGAACGAATAGGAATTAAGGTGGCAGTAAGTCGCGGTTCCACCTCCTCTTCAACCTGCGTGGGGGGTTTTGTGGTAAGTGTTGTGAAGATAAAGTACGTATTTCTGGATTTGTATGTGTGTAAAGTTTTCTAAAAAAACGTATGTAAATAGTTTGTATTGTGTCGGGTACTGTGTATATCATAAGATCGTTATGAAGTGTTCTGTTGTTTATGTATGGGGGGCATTGTGTTATTAGTCTGAGGGTTTTTGACTGTAAGCTACTTAAAAAATATTTAATTATACAACTTATAATAAATGAACATAAGTAAATGAATTCGAAATTGCTTGAACATATGCGACTGCTACATACTCAATCTAGTTGCATCAGTAATGGTTATATTAAGAAAATATTTTTGTGTAATTTTTTATTTATATAAAATATACATATATTTTAAGAAAAATGGTACCTGGCACAAATGTAGAAGATTCAATGTTTACTATTAATAATAATTATTAAATATCTAAATGCAATATTATTGAACAGTGTTATGTTCACATGTTCAATTAAAAATGATTATAATTGTAACCACTGGAATAGCCGATTTCGTCGAAATCAAAGACTCAGGGGACCCTAAAACGTGTAAATCCATTGAAAACGGCATTCTCAATTTTTTGACGGATCAAAATACTTTCTTTACCTACAGTACAGGGTAAGGACAGTTATAAGTGTGAGAGTGACAATCCATCAATGGACACAACTAAAAATTATTGTACATAATATTAATTATTACTAATACTAAAAATTATTATTACCTACTTACATACTTCAAGTTACTTACCATTCTGTTTCATCAGTCCACCGATCTCTTCCCATATATTTTCCCGTCTGCTACTGTTGAAATATTCAGGGTGGCGCATGTTAAATATTTCTGGATAGTTTTGCACTAATATAATCAATTTGGACACATCCATCTCTTTTTGTAGAAGGGTAGAACTCAACTGACTGTCAATCTGTCATGAGGATGACGTGGCAAACAATTCCAAGGCGCCCGCCGGAGGGGCGCGCTCACTACCCCAGAAATGCCGATGAGTCATCGGTACGGCCTTTCGGAAATGTCCTGAAGTTCTTCCTCGCCGACTTTTTAAAACGGCGGAAGGTGCGGAAGCCCTGTCCGGCCGGCCGTACCGACCAAGTGAGCGCATACATATTTGATTCAATGATATTAATTTTTTTAAATAGCCGTAACGGCCGCCCGTCCGTGCCGTGCCGCCCTAGTGCGCGCTTAGCTTAAGGCGTTACATTTTAAAAAGATAATAATTTATTAAAATTTCTTTTTTTATTTGGTTTTAAAAGGGTGGTTTTAAAACAAATGAATCATCGGATCATCAATTATTGATGATCCGATGATTCATTTGTTGTACCATTGATGCGATGGATTTCAGGTATACCTCAGACGTCCTCTTCTGATTTTTGGTAGTCGGTCCCTTATAACACATCCATTTCTTTATCATCTGCCTCGACTGCTCATCACCACTGATCTGCATTACTC
The DNA here is from genome assembly GCA_963662175.1 of Aradus depressus. Classification (NCBI taxonomy): domain Eukaryota; kingdom Metazoa; phylum Arthropoda; class Insecta; order Hemiptera; family Aradidae; genus Aradus; species Aradus depressus. The sequence continues at coordinate 41,481,094 of OY759221.1, read as the reverse complement.
CGGGACAACCACTATCTTGGCACTTGTCCTCAGACAACCAACTCAGTCCACAGACACATTTATTTTAAAAATTATCACTCCACAGACATCCTCTCAACTTGCACTCTGAACATCGACTCCCCTTTTTTCCTCGTGGGACACCGATTTCGCCATTCTTTTTTCAATCCTTACATCTGATTGGTTAAAATTCGCAATGCCTTTTTTTTTTTAAATTTGTGATAATAATATTTTTCTTTTACAAATTTCACACAATACTGACTCCACAACATTATAACAATATTATTTTTATATTTAAAAATCATCAAACAATTAAATATTTTTTTTTATATAATACAATATTTATAACCCCTGTATAACCTTACTCTCCACTGAGGTGGGCGTGGCCACTGCACTTTCCTTTTTAAACTTATGTAAGGTCATACAGAACATTACAATATATATACGAACAGAAGTACGTAGTCTGAACTACATATATAGGAGTTGGGAGAGAATTGTGAAGAACTGATCTGGGATCTCGGGGGGCCTTCAGGATAGCCAACCTCTGAAACTAATGGTGTCTAGAAAAGTTAGAAAGGACTTTTTGAAAACAGTCTAGCATTGAAAATAGCTTAACAATAGTCTATAGATAGGACAGGAACTCTGTCCTGGATCTGGGATAGCTTCTTAACAGACAAGAAACTTGTCTTGGGAGGGGGGTCTTGTTTGTAACATTTGACAAAAGATAGAGAAACAAAATTCTCACTTGTCCAAATGTATAGTTAGTTACCAACTATCATGTTTGTCAGTTGGTTATTTCATGTATTCATTGTTAAGCTAGAGGATCAGGACCAAGTTTAATTTTTTAACCATAATATTTTCGAACTTACCTACTTATATAGAGAAAAACTTTAAGAAATAAAATACGTTGTCTTCCCACTGCTTTATTTTAGACCAGAACGGGTTTTCAGCACAACAGTGGCACTCCACCAGTATATAGTGTGGCGTCTATACGAACACTTTAGACACCACACTAAATATATAAAACAAACATTGTGTTTCTTAAACTTCTCTGGGATGTTTTTTTTTACAGACGTGTCTACTTTATCTTTTTTTTTTGACCATATTTTGGGACACTTCCGAGACACTGAAGGTTCGAATTCCAAAGAAAAAGGCCCTTAGGTAATTATTTTATTGGGGAAGTGAAAAAACATTAAGCACGCCGTCCTTCGGATGGGAAGTTAAGAGATGGTCCCGAGGCTGTATGATGTCCAATTGGTAATAATGTTTCTAATTGTAGAGTCGGGCTCGACGAAAGATCGCTCTGATACTAGTACATCAAGTCGTAGTTAAAGCCCGGGCATGAGTCACAAATACTAACTAAGATTGCTTCAACTAGCCTAGTTGAAAGTCCAACTCCTTCCTTTACCTACCTGATGCCCCTATAATAATAAATTTATTTCCGTTAAACCAATACATGGTAATAGGATGGTTCACGTTAAACAAAAATAGTGTTATAAAATTGCTCTTCAAAAAAATAATTAATAGTGCGGTTTTTACTGTGTTTGTAAAAACGTGAAACAGTGAAAAGTATCAGGGAGAGGACCTTTTCACCAAACGGAATGAGTTGCAGCGGGGCGCGCTCTTCCTGGGTTGAAGAGAGTGCACCAGTGCCCACGGCCAGCCACAGCCAGCCAAGTAACATCAAACAGGTACCACACCAGCCCCTGGCCACAGCATCGATGGCCGTTGACCATCCAGGCCTTAGCGGCAAGAAGAGGACCCTAGACCAGCCTGACCAGGAGACACCCGCCTCACACCTCGCCGTCACCAAGAGGTATAAATCTTACAACTCACCAGTCATAGTTTCTAACAGGTATTCCGCTCTAACCAATTTAGACACTTCCAAGCCCCAACCGGCCGATTCAAATTCCGAAAATAGTAAAAAAATTAAAATACCTCCAATTTTTATTGTAGGTTACAATAACCTAAAAGAAATAACAGCTGACATATTAAAGGTGGCTACATCACCGTTTGAAACCAAACAATGCCTAAAAGAAAAAATTAAAATTCAAGCGACCTCGTCAGACGATTTTAGGGCCCTGACAAAATTCTACGATACGCATAAAATTAACTATTATACTTATGTTAATCCAGAAACTAAAAATGTATCGGTGATTCTCCGAGGTGTGCCGTACGCGTTCAGTGAAGAAGACGTCAAAAATGAATTGGTCCCTCACTACCCAGTTATTTCGGTCACCAGGTTGCACAATAGAGACAAAATGCCCACGCCATTGTGCGCAGTCGAACTGACTAATAACGATCAGGGAAAAGCCATATTTTCACTTACAAAACTATATTACAGTCGGATCCACGTGGAGGAAAGACGCCGGTCCCTGCACGTTCCTCAATGCATGAACTGTCAAAAATTCGGGCACACCAAGAACTACTGCCGCCTTGAGTCGACCTGCGTTAAGTGTGCAGGGAATCACCATTATAAAGTTTGTCCTTTCCAAAAAACTGACAAACCGAAGTGCGCCAACTGTGGGGGCGACCATACCGCCAACTTTGGAGGCTGTCTGAAACGACCACCGAAACGGCAACTACAGTCAGCTTCCGCAGGCACCACCGCAAGCCAAACATTTCACACTAATACTAATCAACCTCCGCAACACACACACGCACATTCAGCCAACACACCCAATACACCACCATACGCACCTACCTCCCCGGAGCCCAAACCACCTACGAACTTTTGGTTTGACAAAAATCGAAGTAGGCTAACACCACCCCAACCTAATACTGCAAACAATGGAATTAGCTCTGAGGCAACGACTGAACTGACTGGACTCATCATGAACCTCATCAAACCATTCATCCCCCACATCCAAGCTTTCTTATCCAATTTATTCACTAACCTTTTTTCGATGAATCATGGCAAACCCTAATCTGGGAACTTTTCAAAATTTAACTATATTAAACTGGAATGCGGACGGCTTAAAGATAAGGCAACCGTCATTAACCAACTTTTTATCACGATATAATGTCGACATTGCATGCATAACTGAGACCCACCTCAAACCGACAGACAAACTCAAACTCTCTGGCTACTGTTCATATAGACTGGACCGACCGACACGTTTCGGTGGTGTTGGCATTTTCATCAAACGACACCTGAAACATTCACAGATTAACATTCCCCCTCTCCAGAACTTGGAGGCAGTTGGAGTCACCCTCACCACACTCTCCGGCACACTCAACATCATATCAGCATACCATCGACCGAACACAAGACTGGTACAGACTGACTTCGAACATATTTTCACAGGACTACCGACTATAATGATCGGGGACCTCAACAGCAAACACACGCTATGGGGATGCAGAAGACAGAATAACAACGGGACTAGACTACAATCCATCTCAGAAAACCTGGGGATACAAATATCGACACCTGACGAACCGACATTCTACCCAACTCAACGAACATACCAACCCGACATACTGAACATAGGACTGATACACAACTTTAACTTGCCCCTGTTTCACGAGACACTGACCGACTTAGACTCAGACCATCTCCCAGTTATCTGCACCTTCCTAGCACGGCCACAGAAGGAGGAATATCTTCCAAGGTTGATCACGGGGAAGATAGACTGGGCCACGTTTGAAGACGGAATGAACTGTCTCGGGGTCCCCCATCATTATAGCACGACGGACGACATTGACAATGCAGTTAGGACGTTCACACAAACCATACATACCTCAGTACATGAAGCAACATACCGACATTTCACTGACAAACGACACCTATTCCACAACAAGACACCAACACACATAATGGATATGATCCGTACAAAGAACACACTACGACAACATTGGCAAAGAACAAGAGATCCCCTTGAGAAAAGAGAACTGAATCGCCTGACCCGACGCATACGATGGGAACTTGACAAAGACAGAATCGCGAACTATCGAAAATACTTGACTGATATGACTCCGGGCGACAACAACTTATGGAAAGAGACACGACGACTTCTAAACCAAAGGACACCCCTACCCATCTTAACTGACGGACAAATGACTGCCACAACTGCCAAAGAGAAAACCGAATTACTGGCGACCCATTTGGAAAATAAATTCACAACGACAGACGCTGACGATCATGAAACACTCATCACAGTTGAATCATACCTCTCAAATACACTTCACACAGTCGAAGCACCCATTCAGCATACCACACCATCAGAAATACACGCCCACATTACACGACTACACATCAAGAAGGCCCCCGGTGAAGACATCATCCCCAACCTGGTGCTGAAGAAGCTTCCTCCGAAGAGCATAGCCTACCTGGCAAGTGTGTTCAACGCCTGTCTTCGCCACGGCTACTTTCCTGCAGACTGGAAAAACGCCGTTGTTCTAACATTTCACAAGCCAGGTAAGGCAAAAAACGATCCAGGCAGCTATAGACCAATAAGCCTTTTAAATAGCCTCTCAAAACTTCTTGAGAAAATAATTCACAAGAGGCTCCTCCGTCATCTGGAGACTGCAGGGACCATCCCTGCCCACCAGTTTGGGTTTAAATCAAACCACTCAGCCGTCCATCAGCTACAGAGAGTTGCTGAGACCATTGTGGGGGGCTTTGAGCGGAAGCAGTACACAGTAGCAGCCTTCTTGGACGTCGCAGCTGCCTTCGACACCGTCTGGCACGAGGGCTTGCTCTTCAAATTAAAACAGACCTGGCCTCCGCAATACATCCAGAACATCATTAGCTCTTTTCTTCGTGACAGAACATTCCAAATAAGGGTGAACAACACACTGAGCTCCAGAAAGAAGATATCAGCGGGAGTCCCACAAGGTGCGATCCTCAGTCCACTCTTGTTTGATCTGTTCTGTCACGACATGCCAGAACCAGTCTCTGCAACCCTGGCGACTTACGCTGACGACACGTTGATCCTCAGCCAAAACATAGATCTGGAAGCGGCCATCGACTCCCTACAAATCCAGGTGGATGAGATCGGCCAGTGGTTTGGAAAATGGAAGCTTAAGTTGAACGGTGGGAAGACGGAGGCGAAGGTGTTCGCTTTACGCCGCTTCTCGATAGAACACCTCAGAAGGCTGCAAATCGACCAACTCCCAATTCCATGGAATCCTAAAGACCAGGGTGTGCGCTATCTTGGAGTGCACCTTGACACAAGACTAACATGGCGCCTACATATCAACATAAAACTCCAACAAGCACACACACGACTCAGGCTCATCTACCCACTCATAAACAGGAATACACCACTCAGACACACATGCACATCCTTACTTTACAAAACACTAATACTTCCACTCTTAACCTACGCTTGCCCCGTATGGTTCTGCACTAGCCACACTAACATAACACGATTACAAACATTCCAAAACGAAGTCCTCCGGATAGCGGTGAACGCACCTTGGTTTATCAGGAACACCCAAATCCATCGGGAACTGGGAGTTGCTCCTTTTGCAGCCCACATTGAGAAACTCACCCGAAGCTTCCATGAAGGTCTGCCAACCTGCTCTGGTGCGGTTCACTACAGTCTCGGCCAGCCTGTAGCTCGCAGGCTGCAACCAAGACTGTACCAAGACTTTTTGTTTTAATCATAATTTTCTTGTTTATTTGCTCATTTTGTGTAAAGTACATACTTAGTACTGGTCCAAATAAAATGTTTTTCTTCTTCTGGTAATAGGATACGAAAAAAGAATTTATACATTAATGAAAACTGACATTATTGCAGAGATATTGTGAAATAATTCAAATGGACTTGAAAAATAAAATAAAACTTGTTTATTTGATATATTGTCTAATTTCACTAACTATATACATATACATGGGAGTACTTTCGGTATTTCTACCATCCTCAGCCAAAAGCATAAGAGATAAGACATTCTTATCTCTTATGCTTTTGGCTGAGGATGGTAGAAATACCGAAAGTACTCCCATGTATATGTATATAGTTAGTGAAATTAGACAATATATCAAATAAACAAGTTTTATTTTATTTTTCAAGCCCATTTATACATTAAGATATAGATTTATAACTACTTGAGTCTAACACATCTATGATTAGTAATAACAACAAAACTATTAAAAGAAAGTAAAATGAAATTAATAAAAACTGAACAAATAAATACTTAAAAATATATGAGTATATAAAGAAATTAATACAAGTTACGTTAATAATAAGTAGAGACATTTTTCAATTTAATAAAAATTAAGATAACTATTTTTCAAAAAACTCTTCGGAAGTGTCTTTATCCCAACGATGTTTCGTGACGTTCTTATATGAATGGTTCGATCTCAGCAAACTTGGCTTAGTATATTTTTAGCTAAACCTGACGATCGTGTAATCCCGAAACTGGTTAGACCGTGTAAATTGTATATTCGGCTCAGTCCCGAAAATAAAGATTATAATTTTACAGTTTTGTTTAAGACACATCATCCGTGAATATATAATATATATAATACATAAATAAAAAACATTGCACAACATAAGCAATTTTAATTTCATTTTTGATCAGTTTTTTATTGCCAAATTTTATACCTTAGTAAAGCACATACAAAAAAAAAAAAAAAAAAAAAAAATCGGTAAATGAACTAATTTAATATACATACGATATTTGAAGTCCGAAGTGGCATTGTTGGTCCACAGTAATCTACCAGCTTCTGAACGAATCTGATGTTGCTCAAAAAAAAAAAAAACAATCGTAAAAGGTGCCACAAAAAATTCAGCCCTCCACAAGAATCCCGAATATTACTTGTTTGTCTAGAGTAAGTTACGTAATATGGCAAAAATTCGATATCGGTTTTCAGGGGAATTTCATATTTTCGGACCCCCTAAGCCAATAAATATTTGCCTTTGTGTGTGTTTGTGATACTCGATAACTCCATATATTGTGAAGTCTCTGTATAAAACAGTTGATAAGAAACAATTCGACCTGGAGAAGTACAAGATCGGTGAAGCGCCCAAGATTTTTTTACCTAAATATTTAATATAAAAAGTATTGATAACGTGCAAAAATTCGAGATTGAGTTTTAAACGAATCTTGAACACGTTTTGATAACTTTTGCGATGATGGTTGTCCTATACTTCGGTCTGTGTGTCTGTCTGCGTGTACATGATTGGAACACTGTGAGCACTATAACTCAAAAAATGATTGTAGCGATCAATCTACTTGTGCTAAATTAGATTTTGACCGAAATCAGGCAAAAATTGAGATCACTTTACAGGGCCTATTGTACATTTCACAAGAAACTGTAGTTTATAGTTCTGACTTAATCAAAATATTCATGGAATTGTAGAGAAAACTAAAAAGCGAAACTGTATAAAAATATATACAACAAGCAAATATGCTAATACAGAGATAATGGTAATGCCAAGAGGGGAGAAATCACCCAGTGGTGACACTTCCTAGTCACTGATATACTCTCATTTGTAACAAATCACTGTCACCGCTGCTGCTAAGGAGGTCTCTAGGCCATTAGACGCTTAAGCCGTCGTTGGGGAAGTATGGCAGAATGGAGGGCACGGACTAGAGGATTATTGTGGGAACTAAGAGAAAATAATTTTTTATACTTGGATTTAGCGACTTCCGTGACAAAAGGTACGAGTGAAGAGTTTTGTTGGAGACGTAGTAAGGAGCACTGGCTATTGTACGAAGGATTTTGGATTGAAAGAATTGGATGCGCTGGAGATTGGAAGCCTTGGCAGAACCCAAAACTATATCTATGAAAATTAACTCTCTCCCGGACGGGATTCGAACCCCCAACCCTTGCAAAGCACTACGCTTTGCCACACGGCCACCACGGACCTAAATAATTTTATTGTTATGATATTAGTTGGCTTGTTATTAGAGGCATCCAATTTCTAGTTGCCCCGAGCCCCCACACCTTTAAATCTGTCTATCCTTACAACTTCAATTAGTTTCGTCATTAACGTGAAGATGAGGGTTCCTTCAATTTTGTTATGTAATTTCCTTGTTAAAAATTTATAAAAAGCTTTGAAAACAAAGCCCTTGTTAGTTTATTTTCTGTTTACTTTACCTGCTCTTCCTTCATTAACAAAATAAAAAAATAACAACACTTTTTTCTTTTTACGCAATAATTAAAAGAACTTCTTCAGAAGTATTCCAAAACATATAAATACAAATAAAATAATTTGTTATCTAAAAAATATTTTATATAACCATTACGTGACATTTCATTGTAGGTACAGTAATTTTGAATGTGAGTTTCTTATAGCCAGTATGAAATGAGGTAGGAATATGATAAGAGGGAGAAAAAGATGGGGGGGGGGGGGGGGGGGGGAATCTCAATTACACATTTAATTCTTATTCATTCATCTTTTCAAGATCGCGAGTACATAACCCGAACGAGGCTCCCCATTGACCAGATTAGGATTGTTATTGTACAATGCATGTTACATCTAACCTATACATACATATAAATATATATTAGAGGGCGCCGGTAGCTCAGTGGTATGCGTGCTTGGCTTCTGAGCTCAAGATCGTGGGTTCGAAACCCGACCGAGAACCTTAGTTTATTTTATTTGGGAGGTAAAATAAACTTAAGCACGCCGTCCTTCGGATGGGACGTTAAACGATGGTCCCGAGCGTCTACGATGTCAGGTACGCATATAGATCCCTACCCTAGGTGAATAAAAATTTAGGGTAGGCAAAATTTAGGACTCCCATAGTAGAGTTGGGCTCATGTCCACCAGAGTGACGAAAGAGCGCTCTGTTAGTAGGCGATATGACCTCGTAGTTAAAGCCTGGGCATGAGTTATAAAACCTAACCTAACCTATAAATATATAACTGAGAATGCTCCCGTGGTCCAATCTTCTAAAGTCCTCCTTTATCTTTACCAAAAATGAGAAATCTCGTCAAAAGAAAACAATCAGGGGCCAACTAACCGGGCAAAGCCGGATAACCTGTTAGTTATATTCGTCTCGTTCTCCACATCTGTCACAGGTGGGACTGTCCTGGACTCCTACAGTGTGTATGTGTCTATTGAACCCGTGTCCTGTGAAGACTCCTGTTAGTTGTCGATGCTCGTTCCTTTTGAGTTTCAAGATCCTATCCTTCAACATCTTAAAATCCTCATCCAGGAACATCTTAGATTATCTCCATGTGGTTATTTCTCTCCATGACTTCTCCAAAAGGTCTCTAGTTCACGTTTTAATCCGGGTTCGGTATGCCTCCCCAGATATTCCTAGTATTGGCTCTGACCCCATTAAGGGCTTACTTGAACCTTTCTTGGCTAGTCGGTCTGCTTCCTCGTTTCCCTGAATCCCTGAGTGTCTGGAAACCCAGTAGAGTTCCACTTTCTTGTAGTTTTCTAAAACTAACACCCCATTGACGAACTAGCAATGTTTCAGCATTGCATGTTACAACTAACACCCCATTGACAAACTAGCAATTGTTTAGTTCTAACTCCCCTCTATTAGATAGCCCACCAGTTCAAAAATCTCTTTTCCACAGACTTCTTTATTCAAAGCCCCCTAACAATGCAAATATCCTCCCACGATATACTGCACACTTCACAATTTCATAATATATATCGTATTGTATGGCCAGAATATATTTCATATATGCTCCTCTTAGAATGAACCTCCTGCATTCTGAGGGAGAAATCGCATAATGGGTTTCCCATGTTGTACACCTAATTCAGAAAATATATCTCTTCTTCCATTCAGAGTTTCTGGCAGTTTTTTTTATTGTATTATTCAGGTTATAACATTACTTTTTTTTCTTCTCTCCCTAATTTCGGGTGAAGAAAAAAATTAAATACAACTGAAACATAATTTCATTCAACCTAGTTAGTACTGATTCGAATTAATCCCTAATGGACTAGTTACGTTATTTATCTGAAAAATAAAATAATAATATAAATAATCCACTAATAAAACTCTAAGGATTGGTCTTTGCAATACGCACAATTATTCCAGGTTCGAATCCAAACCTAAGCTAATCTCCACCACTCATCATTAGTTAGTTATTATAATTCATGCCCGGACTTGAACTACAAGGTCATATCGCCTACTACCAAAGTGCTTTTTTGTCGCATGGTGGACATGAGCCCGATTCTACATTACATAACTCTCCTATACCTTGTATAGCTGGGAATGTAAAAATGTAAAGAAAAGTTTCTAAAATTCTAAATAACTTAACCACTTTTCATCCGAAGGACGGCATGCTCGGCTGGGTTCAAACCCACGATTTTGAGCTCAGGAACCGGCACCCCCATACGCATTATTGAGCGTAATAGAATTCTTTCAAGATTCAGGTAAGTAAAAGTTTCTTAAGAGCCTCTTCAAACAAACTTCTGCCTATGTCAATACTCGACAAAAAATTTCTTTGAAATTATGCGCAATTTAAGTTTTCTTTAGAGTTCACTCAACAGTTAGATAAAATTTGTTTGTTCCAGAAAAAAAAAAAAAATCATCCGTGAATCATGTACCACAGAAGGAAATAATTACCTTTTCGCTTCCTCTCCAAAAGAAACAACAAGCAAATATGCTAAGAGAAAGATAATAGCAATGTCAAAATGTCAAGAGAGAAATCACCCAGTGGTGACACTCCCTATTCATTGAGTTACGATCATTAACTAATCACTGTCACTGCTGCTGCTAACAAGGAATTGATATACTAATTTATTTTCCTTGTTTTCTCTTTAATGTATTTTTATTAGCATTCTTTATTTTTTTCTTATATTTTCAACTAGCTAAACCCGCCATGCGTTGCAATGGCCATCTTTGTAATTAAAAAAAAAAAATTAAATTAAAAGTGGTAAAATCTCTTTTTAAACAGTTGCAGTGATGTGTCATACATAACCCATAAGTTTGAGCACAGTGATGTGTCATACATAACCCATAAGTTTGAGCACAGTGATGTGTCATACATAACCCATAAGTTTGAGCACACTAGCTTCAACAGTTTCGCATCCTGTAAGCCTTACACAGACGGACTTTCATTTTTATACATATAAGATTTGTAAAGTGTAAACAAAATTCGTTTAGTGTATACAAACAACAACACACTTTATTTGGACCAGAACATCTTGGTTCTTCACACAAAAATATAAAACGGAATAATTAAATAATAATGTCTTGGTACAATCTTGGTTTGAGCCTTCTATGGAGAGTAGGCTGGCCAAGATTGTAGTGGGCTGCTCCAGAACACAGGCCTAGTCTTCCGTGGTAGTTATCTAATAAGGCCTTAAATAGGCTGCGACCCGAGGAACTCCCAGTTCCTCATGGAGATGGCTGTTTCGGATAAACCATGGTGCATTCAGAGACACACGAAGAATTTTGTTCTGAAATGTTTGTAGTCGTGTTGTGAGTGAAGGACTGGCGCCATGCCATATAGGACAGACGTTTAGTGTAAACAAAAATCTGACAGTTTTATAAACAATGAATTGTCAATTCGATAACAATCGTATTATTTTCGTTTCGGAAAAGACAAATATATATAGATGAAAAGTTATTACTTGTAGAATGTAAATTTTCAAAAACAAACATTACGAAAAAAAAAATTAATACTGCTGAAACGACATTTTATTCCAAAACAAAAAAAGATGTAAATATATTTTTTATACGTGATACTCACGTGGTAAGGTTAAGGTAAAACAAAGTCTCAAACACTTTCTGGGTTCTATAGAATTCAATACAAAACAATTTACGCCAATTCGTGTAATAATTTTAGTTTCATGAGAGAATGCACAAAATGCGAGGGTGGGGTACGGGGGTAAGATAAGGGTAGGGGTAGAAAGAAGTTTCCAACATTTTCAATGCTCCATAGAATTTCAATACTAAACATTTTATGCCAATTCGTGCAATGATTCTTATTCCATAAGCGAATGCACCAAATGCGAGGGTGGGTAAGGGTAGAATAAAACTATGTTCTAAACCTTCTCGGTGTCTCGACGAACATAATTGCTGAACATAAGAACAAAATCGGATAAAAGTTTAGGTGTCTATAAAACACCAACATACAGACATTAGATTTTATATACAGTATGCAAAAAAAGTATTTGCCCAGCCTGAAAATTACAGTGTCTTTCTTTTGAGGGCGCCTTCCTTCTATTCCATCATTATGGAGAACGTTCCTTACTGTTTGTGACGTAACAGCATTCCGCCATGTTGTCGCCAAGTCCTCAGCAATTTTTTGCGCGCTAGATTTTGGATTTTTAAGAGCATTTCGCACTATTTCACGTTTTTGTCGATGCGTGAGTTTGGATGGTCGTCTTTTCCGGGGTTTGTTTTCAACACTACCAGTCAATTTTTTTTTTTAACAATATATCGAACTGTTGATAACCCGATTTTTCCGATTTCACGGTAACTTTTGCCTAACTCACGCAAAAAAATGATTTTTTCACGATCAGAACGCGATATTTCGTTTTTCTTCGGCATGTTAATCAATTCAAACACAAAGTTCAACTGAATCATAGTGCGTATTAATCCTTATTTGTTTGTAAACAGCGAAACAAACTACCGAACGAATTACCTCTACCGAACCAAACTAATAATTGTAATATGTATAATAATATGAGCGTGCAAATATTTTTTTTGCGTGAAATTCTGTTAATTGTGTTGATATAATTATTAAATTATTTTTTTTTTAGACAACTGCTATTATATTTTTGAATCTAAGCAATTATAGAATAAAACAAATTAATTTCATGTTATTCTCTGTTAGTAGTTAAAAATAAACCCAAATTTTTATGGTGTGCAAATACTTTTTTTGCCTACTGTATATAGATATAAATATTTTATAATTGATTTATATTGATTATTTTGTTTTCTTTCTCTTCTATATTTCTCACATTGTGACCTGAGGAAGGACGTGAGAGCGTCCCGAAATGTTGTCGTGAAAAAGACCTTTCCGGAAAAGTTATGAAAAATTATTATTCTAATCTTAATTAAAGTGAAAAATGTATCTACTGTATTTATTATTATTTTTGTACTCATATCATCAAGTATTTATTTATTCATTTCTTTATACTTTTTAGTAGTATAGTTAATTCTCCATGTGTGTGAGACTCTAACAGTTAATATCTGTATCTAACTATAAACTATCCTAATGTATACATTCTTATGACGTATCCTATTACCATGTTATGGTTTAACGGAAGTAAATATTATTGTTATTATTGATTTACTGTCAAATCTGCCAAAGGGAAGAGAGAGTGGGGATTAGGTGAGGGCTTAACACAATACCCCCAATAACTGCAGCTCAAGAGGAGAAGGGGATCAGAATAATGAGGGTTTTAGCCAAAAACCCTAACAACTACTCGCTTGCGTACTGAACTGAAGATCGTGAGTTGGAAAATCGACCTTAGGTTTTTTTATCAGGGGAGTGAAAAAATCTTGAGCACAACGTCTTTCGATTGGGGCCGATGGTCCCGAGCCTGTACGATGTCAGGTACCCCTGCTCTAGGTGAATAAACAAAATATAAAACTCCCGTATTAGAGTCGGGCTTATGTCCACCAGACGAAAGAGCGCTCTGGTAGTAGGCGATATGACCTCGTAGTTAAAGCCCGGGCATGAGTCATAATAACTAACTGCGACGTACGTCAATTTTTTTTATTTTCTTTCTTAATTCAATTCGGGGATAAACTTCTATTTCTCTTTTCTAATCAATCCCTCAGTTTCTTTTTCTGTTTTCCCGGCACCACCAACCGATAAAACTAAAGCCTGTTAAGAGCAACATATTAAATTCATCAAGCTCCTTCAAACTTCCAAGGAACTTTACTTTCCAAGTCTTTTCATTTACTTAACAAGTATATCATGAGATAAACTATCTGAGAGGAAATGAAACCAAGGTACTTAAATCTGAATTACTTAAATTCAATCTCAACAATGTAGAGAAATTCAATCCCCCCTTTTTTTATGATAATTCGTTTGTTCAATGGTAAGTACATATTTCGAAGAACTTTGTAACTTCACCAGCTATATGAAGTATAGGGGAAGTTATGTAATCGGTCAAAAACTTTATGCGCAGTTTTCGACGGAAATTTCATGTTTTCCGACCTCCAGATTCCAAATATCAAAAAAAAATGGCTGTCTGTCTGTGAACACGATAACTCTCGATAAATAATGTATGACCACGAAATTTTATTTGCTAATCCAAAACCCTCTTAAGACGTGTGATGTATAACAATTACACACATTGAAATTATTAATATTATAAAAAATAATTATATTTATTTATATAAAAACAAAGAAGCAAATAAATTGGTGAATAATTATTGAAGAATTGAAGTTGCATTTGTTTTAAAACAACCAATGAATAAAAAACAAAATACGACCATCAGCTGTTCTAATTAGAATAGACCAGACCAGTTGAGGTCTGAGATGTGAAGGTGGTCAGAGTTGTGTTTAGACTTAAGGTGTAATGAACCAAAAAGGTGTGAAATAACAGTAAAATTGATGAGCAAAAAAGGTACTGTTATTTATTTATAATTACCAAATGTATATGCCCAAAAATATATACCTATATTTGATTTAAAGAATGGCATAAAAAAAAAAAAAAAAATTGAAATAGTGTTAAGAATTTAGTTTGTACGATTTTTCTTTTGATTTTCGTTTCAATGTTTAGTTTTTAATTTTATAATGTAGATTTAAGAAAATAAACCTAAATATTTGTTCTCGTAATTTTATGCTATTCCTTTTTCTCTGTTGGCCCAGTAAGATAATTTAAAAAACCTTGGATTAGATTTAATATTATTGAAAAATGTAGAAAAACTATATGGCATCTCTTCAAAAATCAAAATGAAATGTTTGTTAATTGAAATTTTTGAAATTACGTGTATTTTCTTAAAAATTGAACTTTTGATATTTTTTTTCAGGATCCTTTTCGGAAATTATTGTAGAAATCAAAATTTAGTAAAAGACCAGAGATATAATTATTTTTATTTAACAATAATAATTTCTTTATCACATACGACACCTGTTGGTTTGCAGCCAAATCAACTGAGGGGGAGCGGGGATTAGGGGGAAGGCTAAACACAAAAAGTCTAATAACTGTTCATGGGCCCTTTTCGGAATTTACTGTAGAAATCAAAATTTAGTAGAATACCAGCCATAATTTCTACAGGAAATCTGGTAATATTATTTATTTTAATTAAATTTTATTTTATTTTACATTTTTAAATTAATTATCGCAATATTTACTGCTAAGCGATGGTCCCAAGCCTGTACGATGTCAGGTACTCGTTAAAGACGCCTAACCTAACTGAATAAAAATTTAGAGTAGGCAAAATTTAGAACTCCTATAGTGGAGTCGGTCTCATGTCCACCAGAGTGATAAAAAAAACATAAATTAAGGCGTAGTCAAGGTCCACGCCTCAGATTCTCCGTGAAAACGACGGGATAAAATCATAACAAGTGTTTCGTATTAATATTTCATTTTCTTTTCGATGCTGCCATAGCTCTTGCATTTGCTCGGCTCTAGACTTTTTAGGTTTTTTAAATTCCTTTTGATGCGAGCTTTCCTCTGATTTGCGTTTTCTATAATTCCGCGCATATTTACGATTCATATGAGCGACATCTTTAATTTTCAATTTAATACAGATTTTTACATATATTTCGGCGAATATTTTTATTGTTTCACTTTGAGTCCTCCTTTGAGTAGTGCTCCTTAAGCTATTTACAATGACACCCGAATCAACGTTCTATCTAAACGCGTTATCACGCTACACTAATTTCTAATTTTACACAACGCTAATTTGCAATAATCATCCGCCGGCGCCCACAATAGCCCGATAACGTCACAGGCAAAACAAACACGTACAGACATGCTCTATCCATTGTCACCTCAACCGTTGTTATCGCATTATTAGTATCGTAGTTATTAGCGATTGAAATCTGACAGTATTTGGTAACATAAGACATTTTGACCGGCTATCACTGTGTTTAACGAGCGAATAGACGTTTTCACGTCAAAAGCGCTCCGGTAGTAGGCGATATGACCTTGAAGTTAAAGTCCGGGCTTGAATCACAGTAACTAACTAGATGATTATTTAACAATATTTTACTTTATGTAATATGCAACTAAAGTTTCAACTTTCTAAAATTATTAGTTACAAAGATGGAATTTAAATTGAATTGAATTTCCAAAATTTTAATAACGTTGTTTAGTTTAAATGCATTATATTTAGAAAAGGGAAATGAAAATATTCTGACAGGTGTGACGGAAAATGAAGATTAATAACATGGGAAATTTTCAGAATATTGTTTTACAACGTTTAACTTTCGAATGTTTGTTTACAAAGGGGTGTTGAAATTTCAGTGTAAACATTGGCCAAAGGTCTTTTATTGACAATGGAATGTGATGAACACAAATGTTGTTAGTGAGAAAGGGCTTAGCCTCAACTGTCTACTTCCCCGGCAGTTAATAGTAAGTGTTTCCTCTCCCGCCAAAGCCAATCAACCGCTTGGCATAAAAATCAATTATTTGTGTTACATGGTATCTGAATCCTCTATACTAAATTTTGTGTCGATATATTCATTATTATTGGGATTTTTGAGTTGAGCCCTATCTCAGATTGCCTGAAACTCTTCTAACTGCCGTTGTAATGAATGTAGCGACTCAAAAACTTCATAAGTAAATTCAAAATTTCATAAGGATTACACACGCAGAAGAGAAGGGGGTTCAGGGGAGGGAGCTCAACTCAAAAACCCTTATAACAATTGTACTCAAATTTTTCTTTATAGGTCTTCTCTCCCAATTAGTTTACACTTTCACTATTTATTCATCTTTTGTATAATAGTCAAACAGTTTCGGGCATTGCCCATTACCAATGATTGTTATTTGTACTTTTATTCTATTGTATAAAGTGTCTTTATTATGGATGCTGCGACTGTCCATCATTGATATAGCCTTATAACAAAGACGTATTAAATTAATCGACAAAAATTTTATAAAATTATGAATTTGAATGCCTTTTTATTTAATCAACACTTTGGTAGTAAGGCAATTAGGTATACAACTTTCAAAATACTTTATTTCATTATTTTATTTTTTCTTAAGACGTTTCGACTACATTTGACATTTTCAAATCTAAAAGAACAAGTCAAAATTAAAAAAAAACAACAACATTAATTCTGACTTTCACAACAATTCTTTTTCCATAACATTATCACATACTATAATTAAGAACAAATAAGGACTTGTGATAATGTGATAATGTTATGGGAAAAGAATTGTTGTGAAAGTCAGAATTAATGTTTTTTTTTTTTTTTAATTTTGACTTGTTTTTTAGAATTGAAAAGGACGAATGTAGTCGAAACGTCTTAAGAAAAAATAAAATAATGAAATAAAGTATTTTGAAAGTTTTATACCTAATTGCCTTACTACCAAAGTGTTGTTTGAAAAATTTTATATTTAAAAGTGCTTATGTTAGTCAACAATTTATGATTAGCTCAAAAGGTCGACTCGTTTAGGAAGAGGAGCAAAATGTACTAATTTATTAATTTGTGGGGAAGTATATTGCCGCTTTATGTCGCAGGTTGTGGATTTACTGACATGCCTTTAAGAAGTAGAAAAAATAAATAGACTAAAATCAAATGTCTGCTTAGTGATTAGTCACAAATTAGTGATTTGACCTGCCACATGCTAAATTTATCCTAGAACTATTAGAGACAGCATTTTCTCTATTTACATATTAAATTCTTGTAGTAAATATTAAACAGTTTTCTTGACACTAGACATTTAACTATTAACACAATCTAAAATGCTCTTAGGATATTGTTAGTTACTGTGACTCATGTCCTGAGGTCATGTCGCCTACTACCAGAGCGCTCATTCGTCACTCTGGTGGACTTGAGCCCGCTCATTCGTCACTCTGGTGGACTTGAACCCTTGGGAATCCCAAAATGTCTACCCAGGTTTAGTTACGTAGGGTAGGGTTCTATAGTTAGTATTAGTATCAGCTTCTAATAACTGGGGAAGTAATAGTGTCCAATTTATCAAAGGGCACCGTAGAATTATACATTAGGGGGGGGGAGGGGACCGTAGAATGATACATGGGGGAGGGGGGCACCGTGGAATGATACATAGGGAAGGCACCGTAGAATGATACATGGGGGAGGGGGGCACCGTGGAATGATACATAGGGAAGGCACCGTAGAATGATACATGGGGGAGGGGGGCACCGTGGAATGATACATAGGGAAGGCACCGTAGAATGATACATGGGGGAGGGGGGCACCGTGGAATGATACATAGGGAAGGCACCGTAGAATGATACATGGGGGAGGGGGGCACCGTGGAATGATACATAGGGAAGGCACCGTAGAATGATACATAGGGAAGGGGTCAACTTATCGCAGGTACACTTTGATGTTATTTAAATGGTTTCTCTGATTTTTGTCAAGCCCCCCCTCTCCTTTGAAGCTTACACCTTCTTAAACTTTACCTATTAAGGACTTTTTCCATTTTCTTCTTCTCTTTTCCCCCAAAGCTTTCCGCAGTTTTTCTTGTTACATTTTTAACCAGGTTTATGCAGTTACAAGATTTCAACCCCCACCTGTTGGTTTTTCTTGGCTGCTATCATTTGCCACCCTCGTCTGGAAATTTGTACAACATTTTCAAAAACTATAAAGAGTTCAGAATTAACTGTTATCTTCCCTGTTATTTTGCAGGTGCAAGGAAATAAGAAAAAAAAAAAATTATCGGTGAATCACCGGCAATGTATTTCAAGTTTCTGCTCTCCCTCCAGAACCAATCGATCGTCGTTTGGGTGTAAAACCAATGGTTTCCGTACCCCTGATTCCAAAAATGAAAAAAAAAAAAATCGTCGATGAATCATCGGCAATGTATTTCCCCAGAAAGAATTAATCAATTAACCAGTATGAAAATTTATGTAGATTTGGCTGAAAAACAATAGGTGTCATACTTAGAGGGTTCTGAATACACATATAATGTGTTGATGCATTCATTCTATCGAAAGTTTTTCATATTTGGAGTCTAGAGGTCTGAAAACATAAAATTTCCTTGAAAACTCAGCAACCAATTTTTGATCGAATTTGATGTTTTAATTTGATTATTAGCCAAACAAAATTGGATTTAGAGGGAGAGCGTAAAAGTAGTTGTATATAAGCGATGTCATCTTTTAAGACAGTTGTTCTCTGTGGGCCAGGAGACACTGCAGTAGCTGCGGGAGACAGGAAAGGTTGGACTCATGAGACTCCTGTCAATTTGTGGTGAGCCGGGAGCTGTTGAGAGACACCAATTACTGGGGGGCTACCAGCCAGCTTGACACTTCCCAGTCAGACCTCTGCTGACTCCAACCTTAATTATCTACGTAGGTCCATCCTCATCTTCATCTATCATCTGTTCAAAATGTTACTCTAAGGACAGTGTTGCTGTCCTCTCAGACCAAGTATTGGGGAAGTTATAGAATCACAGGTTGTAAAATAAACTATAGTTTCACGTCGAAAGCAGACCTGGGCATTAGTCAGATACATTATTTTTTAAATAATGAATAAGATAGTATCTTGCAAGATACGTATCTCACAAGATAATGTTATCTTGCCAAATAGTATTTGTTTCATAAAAATATACTTTATTCAAGATACTTGGTTATCTCACTCATCAGATACATTATCCCGTTATCTTGTTATTCAAGAACCGATTTTGAAAGTATCTTGTTATCTTATGAGTGATCACTCATTATTCAAAAGATAATTAGATAACCAATACCTTAGTAAGCCGGGACCACAATATTGCTCAGATTAACTACAAGGTCATATCGCCTACTACCAGAGCTCTCTTTCGTCACTCTGCTAGACATGAGCCCGACTCTACGGTGGGAGTTCTAAATTTTGCCTACCCTAAATTTTTATTCGCCTAGGGTAGGGGTCTTTAACGAGTACCTTATATCGTTGAGGCTAGAGATCATCGCTTAACGTCCCATCCGAAGGACGGCGTGCTTAAGTTTATTTTACCTCCCAGATAAAATAAACTAAGGGCCTCGGTCGGGTTTCGAAGCCACGTTCTTGAGCTTAGAAGTCAAGCACGCATACCACTGAGCTACCGACGCCCTTCAATTCCTTTAAATGAAATAAAACAGGTTTATTTCATTTAAGTTCATTTGAATTATTTCACAATATCTCTACAATAATGTCAGTTTTCATTGCTCAGATTATTCAAGGAGCCCGGGTTCGAATCCCGACCAGTAATATCAACTTATTTTACAAATAGCTCACGTTACCAACCCGGGTCCGAATCGGGTAAAATAGTTCGATATTATATATGAAATACTTGATTAATAAGTTGATATTACTGGTCGGGAGTCGTAGTTGTAGAATAAACAAGGTAGGAAATATTTAGGACTCCCATAGTAGAGGCTCATGTCCACCAAAGCAGGTAGTAGGCGATATGACCTTATAGTTAAAAGCCCGGGCATGAGTCACAATAACTAACTATATTTTATAGATTAACTGAATTCTCGTCTTACTTAACAACGATATATCCTCCCCAGCAGCCAATACGCGAAAATGTTACTTTTTGTAATAAAACAAAATTTATGAATGTGTCAATTTTTGCCTTCAGTTAAAAAAACGTTAACAGTATTTCCGATAGAATAATTACATGATGGTATGGACCATTTGTTACTTGTGATGTATTGGACAGTATGTAGGTACCTAATGGATGGTTAGCGAGCTAACCATACAACCTGTTTACCAGGTGAAGATCCACATAACTGATATTTATCACCTGTCAATATGTTAGTCAATTACTGGAGAGATGGGGCGGTGGTTAGTCAATGTTTGACTAATGTCCATAAGTCATCTCAAAAGTAATAGCCCCCTCCCCTCCCACTCCGTCTTACATTATTAGTTAGTTGTTTCATGTCTCTAAGTCCTGCTCATAGAGGTCAGGATAAACTTTAATGAAAAATTTGAGTTGCTAACTCTATGGATAGGTGTTGAAAAATTCAACTTTCATAGAAAATTCATATATGGACGCATTTAATGTTGGGTTTTCATTGGAATATCATGTTTTTCAAACCAATGACTCCTAAACGGAAAAAAAAGATGTTGTCGGTGAATCGGCGATTTTTAGGGTTTTTGAATTGAGCCCCTTCCCCTGAATCGTCTCCCATGGGCGGAAATCGCTGAAATTTGACTGGTCATGTCTTCATAAGGTTTTTGACACCACATATGAAGTTTCTTGTCGATAGATTCATTACATCTGCAGTTATTGAGGTTCTTGAGTTGAGCCCCCCTTCCGATTCCGCTGAAAATTGATAAATGTCGCCCTTATGGGTTTCTGAATTCATTTGTGAAATGTTGTGTTGATACATTCATTCTATCGGAAGTTATCGTGTTCACGGGGATAATTTTGTATTTTTTTTTCATTTTTGGAAATTGGAGGTCAGACAACATGAAATTCCGTACGGAATTTTTGACCGATTACATAACTTCGTCTATACTTCGCATAGCTGGGGATGTAAACATGTTCTGTCTGTGTGTGTGTGTGTGTGTGTGTGTGTGTGTGTGTGTGTGTGTGTGTGTGTGTGTGTGTTTGTGTGTCTGTAAACACGATAATTCCCTATAATTCATCCAAATCGGCCAAAGGGGAGGGGGAGGAACATTATTCGCAGTCCCTCAAGAAATAGAGTGGGGGAAACTGGAGCTATTTAAATACATCTAATAAGCGTTTAATTGTTATAATAAAAATATATATAAATTATATAATACTTTCTATTATCACTCGTATATTTTATGATTCAGGAGAGACGGGGTGGGTTTATTTATTCCAGAAGGTAGGAGAGATAGGCGGACAGAGAGAAATGACAGCAACTCCGGAAAGATTTATCGTATTTCTGAAAAGAATATATTCTAACATGCAGACTGAATATAAGAAGAAGAACCGACCCTTCATGGAAGAGAAAATATATCTATTTTCGTAAATTTCGAGAATAAAAAACTGTTGGCACGAAAGAACACGAAACATACTACGATGTGTCTCCTGTGAGTTTGGTTAAAGGAGTTCTAATTTCACACAAGAAGAAAAAAGACGTTGACAATGTACTTTCCCTCAACAAATTAATCAAATAAATTTTCACTTCTCTGCCCGGTAGGTGTGTATGAAGCACCTTAAGGACAACTTAAGTAAGTGCAAACCCCCCCTTAGCCCTAAATCTAATTCTTTACACTGAGAAAGGGACTCGATAACAATCTCCAGCGTATCGTGAACATTCACGTCAGATTTGTTTTCGATGTCTAGGGGACGATCACATCTCGCCTTGATACTCCGAGTTGAAATGGCTCAAACCTCCTTACTGGCGAAATTACCTCCTAGGTTCCTTCCACTTCCAAATCCTTGAATCCAAAGAACCCTACTATCTTTTCCAAATGTTTCAATTCCAGTCCTCTGTTCACCAAAGACACCCGAGATCTCGTCCTTTGGACCTGGTTTCTTGTCCAGGCCTCCTCTATCTACAACTCTCTGCCTTCCCCTATCCGTCCCTCTTTTCCGTGGCTTCCTTCAAATCTTCACTATTCCAATTTCTCTTTGCTGAACAATTCACTCCCCTCCTATTAGTTCTTCATCTTTCTCCGCTGTATTTTCCCATTCGTCAACATCAATTATCTAACTATTTAACAGTTAAATAAAAATAGTAAAAAGAATAAATAATAATAAAATAAAATAAAAAATAAATAAATGCATGATAAAAATATATAAATATGTAAAATGAACAAGAAAGCAATAATATTTATTATGATACCATAATTTAGGGAATATGGGAAAATAAAATATAATAAAAAATAAAAAATAATGGGATAAGTAAATAAGTTACAATATAAAAAAAAAGTGGGATAAGTAAATAAGTTACTTATTTACTTACAACCTCACATTACATAATGACCTCAACATCCCATTTATACCTTCTGTTATCAAGACACGATATCAAAATTTTCACGACAAACTCCATCATCACGCCAATCCACTTATTCTCCAATTATCCACGAACACTCTCCCCACAAACCCACCAAGACGTCTAAAGCGGGCATGGCAGAGGGACCTGCTCCAGGACTAGCCTGGACTCCTCTTCGGTCACGTACCTCAGCAGTACAGCGACACACTTGCCACAGCACATCATCACGATCACTAGTGACAAATGTTGTCGTTGTGAATATGTAAATAAATAAATATATATTATTTACTTATCCCATTTTTTATTTATTTTTATTGTTTATTATATTTTATTTTCCCATATTCCCTAAATTATTATATCATAATAAATATTATTGCTTTCTTGTTCATTTTACATATTTATATATTTTTATCATGAATTTATTTATTTTTTATTTTATTTTATTATGACTATTTTTATTTTCTTTACACTTTTTCTATCTAGCCCCTACTGTCTAAAATTAATTTAATTTCAAACCTTGTCAGGGCATCCTCCTTTCTCTTTTATAGTTAACCATCATTGTATTATGCTCTGTCAAAGTTTATTCATTTATTTTATTCACATTTATATTGATACCTTTTTACATATTTACTTCTAGTTATATAGATACTTTAATTTCTTCATAATTAAGCTGTTAATGTTATGTTTTGTCATGTTAATTTTTTGTTTAAATATGATCATAATTGTCTAGTTTTTCTTCAATGAAGCACTAATTTATTTATCTATGTATTTATTTGTTTCTACGTCATACTGATACTTTATTCCATTGTTTCTGTTCTTTAGCCAGGCCGTCCACTGAAACCGTGTTCGGCCAAACATGCCCGAACGATCCCCCAATGTAGAAATTAATTGAACCACTTCCATTGCGTCAGACTGTTGGGCCGTGCACGGCCGATGCCTCAACAGATCCGAAATGAATTGGATTTTCCGGGCTCATTCGGCCAAAGTCCCTGACCTGCCCAACAACAGTTCAATTTTTTATGATTTTATAAGAACTGGAGTCTGCGGGCACTACTGACGAAAACCGGCTCCAGTAGACGAACGTTCGGCCGTGTTGCCGGTCGTCCGTCAAACGGCCGTACACGGCCGAATACGGTTCCAATGGACGGCCAGCCTTACTCTATATGTATTTATTCTTAGGGGAGGAAGGTCTCAGAAAAATAAAAAATGGTTTCATTTAATTTAATTTCTTTTCATTAAACCTTACCTTAGAAATCAATTCATCCTACTACGAATATGTGACTTTTCTGACAGTGGTCCTCTTTCGCCTGAGGTAACTTTAGACACGTAGCAAATTTAAGACAAAATGTGGGTAAGAACTGAGACAAGGAACCCACACACATACATCATAATAGAATCTCTAAAAGTGGCAAAGAGACGCAACTTTGTCATCGGTTCCACGTTATTGGTGTAAAGAAGGTGTGGAAGGTGGTTTGAGGTTAGATTCAATCAGAGAGGGCCTTCTGGGATGTCTGCTCCAGTACATCTTCACTAGAGCTAAGTGGATATCGTCCTGCCCTCTGTCACTGTTAGTCGGTAGCTGTTACATAGAACTCCTTTCTCCCATTCTATCTGTTATCATTTACTGTTAGTCTGCTCCTACAAAAATATCTAATAGTTGAATTTTACTCATCTATATATTTTTATTATATTTCGTTAAATGCCAGATTGTTATAGTCCAACGCTCCAGACTGAGACGGGACTATGTCGAATGTCCCTGTACCGTGACACTATCAACACCACTTCGACGTGTTCCTGAGTCCTCGAATCTTTTTGAATTTATAAATGAAATAACATAATTGAGTCAATTGAACCCCACCCGAGTCCATATGAATTAACGAAATATTTCTCGCATGAAATTATTTGTCTCTTTGAATAAGAGAAATAGTGTAATATATGTAGGTGAGGGCGCCAGTAGCTCAGTGATATGCATGCTTGCTTACAGAGCTCAAGATCGCTGGTTCGAAACCCGGCCGAGGTTCTTAGCTTTTTATCAGAGAGCACGTCGACGTTAAGTGATAACCTCGAGCCTGTACGTTGTCAGATACTAAGCACGCCGTCCTTCGGATGGGGCGTTAAGCGATGGTCCCGAGCCTGTACGATGTCAGGTACTCGTTAAAGATCCTTACCCTAGGTGAATAAAAATTTGGGGTAGGCAAAATTTAAGACTCCCCTAGTAGAGTTGGGCTCATGTCCACCAGAGTGACGAAAGAGCGCTCTGGTAGTAGGTGATATGACCTCGTAGTTAAAACTTGGGCATGAGTCATAATAACTAACTAATCAGTCATAATAATTAATTATATAATTCAATTCATGTACCCATTGTTGATCTAGAATGTCCGAGTGCAAGTTTCTAGTCAATAATAATACTCCAAATTACCATTGCTGATCGATTTATTGAATTGTGATTCAGATCTTTATTTTTATTTAAATACCCAGATTTGTTCGTTTATATTTAAAAGTAGTTTTTAAGTTATTTTAAATATTGTTACTATGAGTTTTAACGAGTGACATTGTATAGGCTCGGAACTATTGTACTCAAGGTTTTTTCACCTCCCAGTTAAAAAAACCTAAGAGTCTCGGCCGGGTTTCAATCCCGCGATCTTGAACTCGGTAAGCAAGTATGCTACCTCTGAAATACCTTCGCTTCTTGCAAGATAAATTGTAAGCCATCTAAAAATTATATGACAACCATTTTATTTTATGTTGAATAGGTAAATAAGAAAGTTCAGCCTTAGCAGACTGGAGGTAGCTACGGTTAGTCCGATACTGACTCCATGGGATTAAATCTTCAGGAGGAAGAAGGTCAGGAGATGATGGATTACAGAGAGGTAAGATGGAGCAACGTCCGACCTCCCATCTTTTTTAGCCATCTCAGACAGTTGGCTACTTTTCTCTTCTATCACATAGTTTATTTATTCAAGAGCTTTTTTCTTTTTTACTTTCTTATACCGATAGTAAAAAGAAGTATTGTAATCGTGTGAAAATCCGAGATCGAGGTTTCAACAGATTTTCACGTTTCTAGGTTGTGCTTTGACCATTTTGATTATGTCTGTCTGTGCTTGTATATCCGATTGGAAAGTTGTGAGCGCTCTACCACAAAAACGATTGTAGCTATGAAATTGAAATTTGAAATAAAGAAGTCACATGTGCTAACTTAGTTCTGGTTAGATTGTTGCTAAAATCGGATGAACATTGCGACCACTTTTCTCCAAGGCCTAAGTACATTTTACAAGATGTCCCTTATATTTATGACCTTATCAAAAATTGTCTTAAGTAAAAGTTGTAGAGAAAACGGAAATATATATTTTATATGAAATACAATTTTTTGCAGGTCGACCGCTTTCCAAGATACATGCCGAAAACCGTCCGGAAATGTCGTTTTGAACCACATATTTTTAGACAATTACTAGATTTATCAGAAAACGGTTAGATCTTGTGCTCAATAGGCTCTGCTAAGAGAAAGAATAATAACATATAATTGTCTTGGTCTGTCTGTGTGCGCTCCAACTCAGAAACAGTTGTAGCAATGAATCTTAAATTTGAGATGTCCAAACTTAGCTGTGTTTATATTTTGCCAAAATCGGACGAAAATTCGGACCAGATTACTTCATGGTTTAACTACATCTCACCTGATACCGCTTTATATTATTTGGCTAATCAAAATTCTCTTTAAATAAAAATAGAGAAAACAAAAAGGCACATTTTATAATACAAAAGATTTATTTTATAATATAAAATATATTTCATATTATGAAACAACTAAGAACCCATTTTTTTAAAAGTTAGATTGACTTTTGTGAAAAGGGTTGGTCCTGTCGAAAAATTGATCAATTACAGAAAAATGATCTTTATCAACTTTTAATGGACCTCTTTATAGCATAAAGAGCTATAATAGCATCCCAAAGATTGTAAAATAGAAGAGTGTTGTAGATAGTTTAGGACAGGAGTGGCCATCCAAATGATCTTGCGGGCCACTTTGGAAATGCATTATAATCCTGCGGGCAGCATATAAAATTATATATCCCCATATTAGATTTTGACCCATTACAACAATTTTTTGGAGTGAAAATTTGAAACAGAATGAATTATTATTATTCATACAAATAAAGATAGAGAATATAATAATGATAGTAATGAAATTATGGAATAATATTTAATTTATTTAATTAATGAGATATTTGCTTCTCAACTCTTTCACTTAGCTTTTGCAAGTCGATCTCAAGTTGTCTGGCACATGATAGTCGAGGTGCTGGCTGTTGTCTGGCATATATATAACTGGCTTTTGATTTTCAAATATTCTTGCTAACGAACAGGTCGTTAATAAAGCCATCGCCGTCCTTGTTTTCCAAAATTATTCATGTTTTAAGAATATATTAAGATTTAAACGGTTTTTCAGAAAAAAAGGAAAATGAAAACCAACCTTGAACTACTTGGCCCTTATGTTAATTCAAATTTGCATTGAAATTTAAATTCGAGTGAAACATGAAAAACAACTACTTGGAGAAGGGCAAGATGGAGGAAAATTGTACCCTTTAACGTTTTTGTGCAGAAAATCCTAAAAAATAACTAATAAACATACACTCAACAATGAGGGCACCGGTAGTCCAGAGGTAGCGCGCTTGCCTAATGAGCTCAAGATCGCGGGTTCAAAACTTTTTTTATCTGGGAGGTGAAAAAATCTTGAACACGCCGCCATTTGGAAGAGGTAGTCTGAACCTGTACGATGTCAAGTACTCGTGAAAGACATAAAGAGCTCTTTCGTCCCTCTGGTAGTAGGCGATATGAGAAAGAGCCCCCCAGAACCCCTTAAGAAAGACTGTTATTGATTTTCAGTCAAATCGGTCGAAGGGAAGAAGGAATCAGGTAAGTGGCTTAACTCAAAAACCCTAATAACTGCCGATGTAATTAATGTATCGAAGTAAAACTTAGTATGAGGATTCAGAAGTGTATGTATGTAAGTCAACTATTGATAATCAGCACAAACTGTCGATTGGTTTTGGACGGAGAGTGAAAACATAGTTGATTAGTTCGTTCTGGGGAAGTACATTGCCAGTGATTGACGATTTTTTTTTTTTAATTTCGTTGAAAAATCAACATCGATTTTCTGTCCGGCTATATAACTTTACCTATATTCCGTAAAGCAGTGAAAGTATAATTTCCTGGTTATCTGTGTGTCTTTGAACACGATAACTTCTAGCAGAATTAATATCTATGGTCACAGGGAATAAGTTGTTAAGTCGTAAAATGGTCAAAAGTGTATCGTGATGATCTCCCAAGCCATCTGCGCACTGTGAAGATGTTGAAAGCTCAGGACTCTAAAATACTTTCAGAATTATAAAGATGTGGGTTTCTTGGTATCTCGTAAAATTGTGTTCTCGGTTAAATCAACTTAATCTACTTCTTTGAGGAATCATTCACAAGATAACTGCATTTAACCATTTGTTCACTACGGCAGACTATTCCAAGTGAAGAGGGTGTTTTCGGTTAAATCAACTTGCTCAACTTTAAAGAGGCATCATTCACGAGTATTTCAAACAGTATGGTAAATAATTAGATAAGTGATCGGGAATGATTAGGTAACCAAGGAATCCAAGAAAGGATTGAAAGGATTAACAATATTCATCTTCATTCACTCCTATATTAGATAATATATGATTAATAATGGATGCAAACATAATTTATTTATTTTAAAAACTGGATTTACACGATTAATGCAAAAGTAAAAAAGTGCTTCCCTGAAAAGTTACGAATTTAGTCTTACCAATTTATTCCCTGTGACCAAGAGATATATGGTCAAGAAATTTTACTATATCCAGAATTTCATAGGAACGATACCTCATAATTTTCAGTCAAATGGACATATGGAAGGGGAGATTGGGAGATGGCACAAAAATTCCAAAAACTGCCGAAGTAATGAAGTTAGTTAGTTATTGTGACTCCTGTCCGGGCTAAGACCAGAGCGCTCTTTCGGCACTCTGGTCGACATGATCCAACTTTACTATGGGAGTCCTAAATTTTGCCTATCCAAAATTTTTTTTTACCTAGAATATGGGTCTTTAACGAGTACCTGACATCGTCCAGGAACTTAGTAAATTATCAACAAAAAATTTAGTGTGAGGACTCATAAGTCCCAGAGTAAGACAGGTATTAGGGAGAAAGCGAAAACTAAGTTTATCAATTCGCTCTGGGGAGGTACACTGCCGGTGATTCATTTACTACGTTTTCATGGACGTTCAAATCGATTTGAATCCCAAATAGCGTGTTCGAATCGATTTGAGTTCCATGAAAACCCCTGTTTCAAACCGATTTCAAATCGTGTTATCCCAAGGTCAATTCGCTAATTTCTGGGATCGTATCGAAAGTGATTCGTATTGAAGTACATGAAAACCCTTAATACTAGTATTGAGTACTCTCCTGGCGGATTTTTCGTGTACTGAATAAGGAAGGATATTTTTTGCAGTTATTGAGGTTAGGTTTTTAATGGTTTTTATTAGTAAAAAAAGTGACTATTATTTTTTTTGCGAAATCCATTATGCAGTATACAAAACAATTAAAATCACTGTAATTATTAATATTTATATTAACAAATAAAACACTTTTGAAATTAAAATAAACAATCAACAAACAAGGCCCTTAGTTTATTTTATCTGGGAGGTAAAATAAACTTAAGCACGCCGTCCTTCGGATGGGACGTTAAGCGATGGTCCCGAGCCTGTACGATGTCAGATACTCGTTAAAGACCCCTACCCTAGGTGAATAAAAATTTAGGGTAGGCAAAATTTAGGACTCCCCCATAGTAGAGTCGGGCTCATGTCCACCAGAGTGACGAAAGAGCGCTTTGGTAGTAGGCGATATGACCTCGTTGTTAAAGCCCGGGCATGAGTCATAAAACCTAACCTAACCTATCAGCGCATATCACTTGTTTATAACCTGCTCACACAAAACCTAGGTGAGGTTACTTTTGGCAGTTAAAATCCTCTTTTCAATCCGATTTGGAATCGATCTGAACCCACTCCATGAAAACCCTTGTCAATTTTCAAACCTTGTTCAATATTCAAATCGATTTGAAATGCATGAAAACGTAGTAATGACGACTTTTTGTTTCGATATCTTTTCGATATAACTATCGAAGAGCTGGGGCAGTATGGCGCGATGATTTACCGACAGTTTTTGTAAATGTTTACACCTTAAATACCGAGGGTGTAAATAATTCGACCACTGATGGTACAATATGTCGTAAATACTGTTTACGACCGAGCACCCTGGTGTGGCTGAGCTGGAGTTCGTTGTATAAATCCTGTTGCCAATTAGCTAACCGTAACAAGCCCATTAGGCCAGTCTGAGAGGAAGACTGGTGTTAAGTTGGGCTACGGAGCTCTCCTCGCATCGGTAGTCATGGCGTATGACTCCCACTTACCTGTACAGGCTCTCCAGCCTCCCAGCATCCCCCTTCTACATTAGACTAACAGCCTGCATTTCTGGAGGGGCCACAAATATGCTTGAAGGGGCTCCACCAGTTTTTTCTAACTTTCCCAGCTATACGAGGTATAGGGGAAGTTATATCAAAAATTCGATGGAGGGTTTTCAAAGAAAATACATGTTTTCCGACTTCTAAATTCCAAATATGAAAAAAAAAAAAAAATCGATGGAGGGTTTTCAACGTAAATTACATGTTTTCCGACCTCTAGATTCCAAATATGAAAAAAAAAAAATGCTATCAGTCTGTGTATCTGTGAACACGATAACTGCAGATAGGATGAACCTATCGACACGAAATTTTATATGTAAATCCAGATCATTCTATCGAAACGTATTGTTTTTCAGCAAATTCACATCCTGGAGATCAGGGGGATCCCGGTAAGGCCAGGAGAATCACCTGAGAGCTTGGTCTCCAACGTCGGACTCGGACTAGGGCTCAGGCTGGCCCCAGAAGACTTGGACTACGCATTCAGACAAAGAACCTGAACGACCACTGAAGACTCATCCCAACCACCGGCCATCATAGTGCGGTTTGTGCGCCAGTCCGTCCGGAATGAGGTGATCCGCCTGAAGAGAGTGAAGCGAGACGTTGGGACGCGGCACCTCGGCTGGACGGACAATCATACGATATATGAGGAGTTTGGAGCCAGAGCGGACCAACTGGTTGAAACTGAACAGGTAGAAAATGGCAATTGAAAATTAAGTACATTTTGTTTATCTCCATAAATGGGCCCCAAATATTTATTTATATTTGAAATTTTAGAATAGTATTGGATGAGTGATCCCTTTTTGTGTTCTATAAAGTTTTTGAAGGCCGTATGATCCATTGAGACTTTGAAAATATATGCACAAAATACTTGTGGATTAAACTTAAAGTGCTGCTATCTATTACTGAAGTGAAGAAACTAAAAGATCCACACTGGTTTTGAAAAAGGGAACCTATGCCAACATCAGGATGGTAATAACTCATTTTCCGAAAAATTGTGGGTAGGTCCGCTCTGGCTCCCAACTCCTCATATATAAATGAGTCCCTTACTCTACAAAACAAAAACATGTAGGCTGAGGCTAGACGGTTGAAGAGGGAGGGTAAGGTGAAGTTGGTCTGGGTGAACGGAGGCAAGGTCCTCGTCCGGAAGGATGCAGGACTGCCCGTTGTTATCATTTCTAAGCCTCCCGATTTGCATCCATTTATTTAGTTATTGTCGTTCCGTTCTCTCCCCGTGTCAAACTGACCCCCTCCACCTGGCTCCTCCCCTCTCTCCCACTCTCTCGTTCCTCCACCGTGCCCTCCCCCCTCCACTTCATACTATATCAGTCTGCCCTAATCTCTCAGCGTACATCCATTTCATCCGTTATTATTTCTTAGTTTTCTATTATAAGCCCTTTTTGAATTTTGTTTTTTGTTATTCCTTTTTTCCTTCTTTACTTTACACATATGTAAGAGGAAGTCGATGCCTAGCCTCGGTCTATTCCTAAATATTTATATAATTTTACTTGATGTTTTGTTGTCTCCTAATTTCTCTCCTTTACCTCCCTTCCTCACCCCTCCCTCTCCTTTGTCTGTCCTTCCTCATCACCTCTCATGACGTAAATACCCTTCAATGTTTCCTTTTTCTCTCTCTCTCTCTCTCTCTTTTTTGTCTTTGTCATTTTCTATTTTTATTATAATTTTTTTTATCATATTTTCTAAATTATTCGATCATAATCAATAGTAGGTATTCATTTTTGGCTCATTTACACATTAATACATTTTTATTATGCATTTATTTATTTTTTATCTTATCTTATTTTCTGCTTTCTAAATTAATTTTATTTTTAACCTTGGCTGGGCATCCTTCCTTCTCTTTTATAATCAACCATCCTTCCTTCTGCTCGGTCGATTTATATTTATATTTATATTATCAATTTTGTTTCTTTCTTAGTTGTATAGATTTGCTTTTTTTCTTTTTTACTTATTCTCTTTTATTTTTGTAGACACTTTTATTTATTTTTTTTCATCATATTAAAAAAACTGTACAGCTAAAAAATAGATAAACAGGAAATAAAAAAAAAACAGGAAAAAACATAAAATTAACAACTTAGTTTTTTCCTGTTTTTTTTATTTCCTGTTTATCTATTTTTTGTATAGTTTTTCTCCAATGTAGCACTAATTTTTATTTACCTACCTATCTTTTTATTTCTTTGTTCTGATACTATATTTCATTGTTTCATTTTCTTTACTCTGTATGTATTTATTCTTAGGGGACCTCGGTCCCAGAATAATAAAATTTCTTTTCATTTCTTTTCATTTCATTTTCATTTCAAAGCCAAATGAGTTGAACGAAAAGAGGGTTCAGGGTAGGGGGCACAATTAAAAAAACCGTAATATGTGCCGATGTACTGAATTTATCGATACAAAATTTAGTATGAGAGTTTAGGAGTCCCTATATAAGCCAATTCTCGACAACTGGTTTTGGAGGAGGAGCGAAAAATTATTGATTAATTCGTTCTGGGGAATTACATTGTCAGTGATTCCACATTTTTAAAAAGGTTTTAAGGACAGAATGAAAGCTGGGATGATTCCCCAAATATTTCAACAGATTATCGAGGTTGCTATTTTAAAACTGCAATTTTTACCTTTCCATCAATACGAAGTTATATGATCTGTCAGAAATTCGATGAGCACGAGTTAATCAATTATGTTTTCGCACTCCATCTAAAATTAATCGATCGATTTGGCTAAAAATCGATAGTTGACATACACAGAGATTTCTGAGTCCTCATTCTCAATTTCGTCACTATATCCATTACAACGGCAGTTATTAAAGTTGTGTTACTTTGCATTTCATGGATAGGGACAGATGTGTTATCCACCATCTACGTCCCAACCGGCAATAAAAAAAACCAATTCTTGTTCCCCCATCTATGAAATATTAATTACTTTTGAATATTTATTTATTATTAGTCAGCTTTATTTTATTAATTTTATCTTTTCAAATTGATGAAGGCAAGCTCGAAAGCCGGCTAGTACACAATAAAAAAACTGAGAGAGGTGAGACTACACTTTTATTTTGCATCATATGAAATAATCACATCTCACAAAATCAGTCCTCTTTAAATTTTGTCACGTTCTAGGAATTGATAATTAAAATACAAAATTTCTTTGTCAAACTTCACTATATATTCTCAAATACTCAACTAGTTTCACCGTGTTAAGGCATCATTATAAGGCATTATAGTTTATAAGTGACTCTTGACAATGCCTTAACTCGGTGAAACTAGTTGAGTATTTGAGAATATATAGTGAAGTTTGACAAAGAAATTGTGTATTTTAATTATTTATTCCTGATCATTTATTGTCTTTTCAGTGTGGTCTGAGGATTCCATGTCATTCAGGATAAGTGGAGAGAAGTGTAGTATCGCCTGCAAAGGGATGAAGCTGGGATGTCAGCTGTGTATATCGTTAAGAGAATAGGACCAAGGATACTTGCTTGAGGATTTCCCGATACACCTCTATTGAAGTGAAGCTCAGAAGCTAATAATAAGCTTCCTATCCGTGATCTACACACTTCAAACTTTCCAACGACTTGAACGTGACGGGGAATTTAAATGTAAAAATACTTTTTTTTTCTGCAATTTTTATCAATAATGAATAGCTGCTACGTGTTGTATTAGTGTCAAGGAGATTGCCAGGAAGAGAGGGGGGAGAAATTGTCGACAATTTGTCTACAAATGGACTATATCTTATTCCCTGAGGTAGAATACAAAAAAGGGACAAATTACTGAGAAAAAAAAAAAAAAAATCCCCATGGAAGAACATTAAGATAAGAAAGTTGAATGGGATCCAATCCTAAGAAGACGAGGATGGCTGTTCTTGGACGAGGTTTACGATGTATGGGAGGAAGAGAGCGCTTCAAATGGGAAGAGTGCGTGTTGGGGTACATTTAGAGTAAGGCTGGTGACGAATGAGAACAGACCAACGTGTCTGCCAACCTAGAAACGAAGGGCACACAACTTATCTAAGTAACCTTCCTGTAGAGTCTCATATCTCAGGATGGGAGCACGGAAGAGGATCAAACCTTCCACAGGATGAGGACTGGAGTCAGAGACTACTCACAGACATAGGGCAATGGACTTCATTCGAGATCGGACAAATGGGAGTCCAAAATCAGAGATATTTTAAATAAATACAAAATGGCGGCCAGCACTTCATTATCTATTGTTATTATGTATTTTTTACTTTCCCAGCTACAAGAAATATAGGAGAAGTTATATAATTCCACAAAAATTCGATGCAAAGTTTTCAACGGATTTTTCCGACCTATAGATTCCAAATATGAAAAAAAATCTGTTTGTGAGTCTGTGGATAACTCCCGATAGAATGAGTGTATCCACACGAAAATATATATGTGTATCCAGAACCATTTCACGTCGACACCTATTGTTTTTCAGCCGAAACATCCCATCCTATACAAGATTTTTTCACCTGCCAGATAAAAATCCTAACAGCCTCGGCCGGGTTTCGAACCCGCGATCTTGAGATCAGTAAGCAAGCACGCTACCTCTGAGCTACTCTATTCATTAATATTATTATTTTTGAACTCATACATTTTCAATTATATTTTTATTCATTGAAATGAAAATAAATTTTATTCCGGGACCGAGGTTCCCTAAGAATAAATACATTAAGTCACTGAACAGAGCAACAAATACAAATAAATAAAATATCAGTAATGAGATAAAAGTGCTACAGAAATAAAAACTACAATAATATAAAAATAAAATAGATAATGATGAAATAAGTAAAAAAATAAAATAATAATACAAAAGTAATTAAATTAACAGCTTCATTATGAAGAAATCATATGAAAATAAATGTATCTAAATAAATATATAGAAGAAGATTCATTCCATTTTATTTAATAATAGTATTGTTATTACTAATCGCACATTAAGTCACACTCGTAAATATCTGTTTATGTTTGTTTAGTTATTTACAACATCTACGGTCCCAGGAGGAAGTGGATGCATCTACGAAATAAAACTAGAACGGGATTCGAAAACTCAACCATTGGAGACCATGCGATCAAAGCCCTATGCTCTAGCCCGCACGGACACCATGGCCTCTGTATGTATTCTTAATGTATACATTCTTATGATGCCTATATCCTATTACGTTTTTATGGTTTAACGGAAATAAATATTTTTATCTGACATACTGGAACAGGAAAATCTGGGATTAGAGCGCTCTCCGTTTCCGGCAACACTCAAACAATGGGGGGGGGGGGGGGGGGGGGGGGGGGGGGGGGGCGTAAAGACGAGGAGGGGGTCTAAGCATGCGAAACTTACTTGTGCACACTTTCAGTGCGCGCTGTGGAAGCAACAACAATCGGCTACACACGCTCGGGGTTCGGGAGAACAAGTATATTCGCGACTTTGCTAGACCCTCATACGGGAGCGACAAACTAGGCATGAACCTACAGCAGAATCGGCACATTATTATTGCTATATAGTAGTGTATACATACAATAGTTAGTTATTATGATTCACGCCCGGGCTTTAACTACAAGGTTGTATCACCTACTACCAAAGCGCTCTCGTCACTCTGGTGGACATGAGCCTGAATCTAGGGAGTCCTAATTCTAAATTTTTATTAACCTGACAGCGTACAGGCTCGGGACCATCATTTACTGTCCCATCCGAAGGATGCATGCTCAAGGTTTATTCACCTCCCGGATATAAAAACCTAAGGCCCCAGCCAGGTTTCGAACTTCCGATTTTGAGTACAATAAGCAAGCACGCTACCTCTGAGCCACTGTCGCCCTAAAATAAAATAGATATTGTGCCTCAAAACCCCTGACTTAAGTTAATAAACCATAGGCAAAATTTCGGACTCTCACTGTACACCAGAGCGCTAAAATGCCCTGGTAGTTAGCGATATGACCCATTAAAAAAGTTTTCAATGAACATTTGGAATATGTAAATATTATTTCTACTTGTGTAAAATAGTTAATAAGAGAACAAGAACAGAGCCGAAATAAAGACAATAGACGAGATTGAACGAGTAAAGAAGATGTGAAAACAAGAGAGCCATTGTGAGAAATGACAATTAGAGGATGGTGTGGTGTGTAGTGGAGGGTGTTAGTAGGCGGAAAAAGAGAGTCCAGTGTCTTCCGGATAATAAAGCCTGGGGGGGAGCTTCAATGGGTCGTGAGGAGTGTGACGCGGGCCAGCAGCCATCTCCTGTTGTAGTTGCACGTCTTTCTATCTGGGGAGGAGGCTTTCTGGAATTAACAATGAAGTAAGCAGGCAATGTACACACAATTAACATTCCGTTCTCCCTGTGAAAACAATCGATCGATTTGAATGAAAATCAATAGGTGTCTCATAGTCAGGGACTATGATACATATAATAGTTTCGGAGATTATGTTTGGATCGCCCTACATTTATCCCGAGTTCTCTCGGCGCGCCAAGAAAATTAAGGTGGGCTGGGAGTGACCGCTGATCGTCGCAGATGGTCGGCAGCGGTCGCTCCTAGCCTACCACAGCATCATATATTTTGTATTTTTAATTCTATATTTTTAATTTCTATAATTTGTAAATAAAATCGTTAGGCCTCCCTTTTTCCCCGACGATTCGGCGATGGGTGGCCTCCACCGGAGGTCGGCCACCAAAAAAAAAAAAAAAAAAAAGATGTCCTTATATATCAAATTTCGTTTCGATATATTGATTCTATCGTGTTTTTTCGGTAAAGATGTTGGTAAAGCTATTGTTACACATTTAATATAGTTAAAGAATTTTGTGAAATAGACAATGTTTTTAAAAAACATACGTTTCACTTCCCTAGCTTTACGAATTATAGGGGAAGTTATGTAATTGGTCCAAAATTCCATTCGGAGTTCTTGGAGGATTTTTAAATATGAAAAAAAAATCTGTCTTTCTCTGTGCCTGTGTGTGTGTGTGTGTGGCAGAGCGTGAACCCAGAACCCTCTAGGTATTACGATGACCACGGACTGCTACCACCTTATTACGGTAGCTACTCTGTTACTAAAATTTAATATAATGATTTCAGAGCCTCTATGTAAGTAAATTATTGATTATTAGAGCCAACGGTCGTTTTATTTATTATTTATTGTTATCGGTGTTTTGTTAATAATGTTAAAGCCACATGTTTCTAAGAACAACCTTAAAAACGCTGAGAAGTGGTTGCTGATTTTCAGTCCAGTTGCTGATTCCCTAGTTCATGTTCACTGTCTCAAGAGCTCCTTACTCCATGAGAGCTGACTTGGTCCTGATGTTGACCCCTTTCTTTAAAGATGTGACTTGATGATTGTAAAGGTTTACACCCCCGATGGAGCATGTTCGATAAGGACTCGCCTGACATTCAGCTCTTCCTCAAAGAGATGGAACTGTGGATAGATGAGAGAGACAGTAGAGTGTAGACTCACAAATCCAGAAGAGCGCGCATATCTGGCAATTTTATCGCGTTACTAATTGATACCCGAACACTTTCAGGGTTGGTTTTCATTAGATAGGAACTTTCCCAAGTTTGTTGCCAACTCTAATGATTAAGCTCTTTTACTCTTTTAGATTTCCTTCTCCTAAAAGAAAAAGAAGAGAAAAAAAAAACGGCTTTGAATGCGCCCCTCTCAAGGTTATATCGGCTGAATCTGAAATTAGCCGATAAAAGTCTAAAGAGGTTTCTCGGCCCTTATAAAAGCAGGTTTCTGTTCCGTCCTCTTTCTTTCCGCCCAGCTGTCCCTTTCCGAATTTAAAGTGATTTCCCGCTCACTCAATGATTGCCTGCCCTTTCCCTCCTTTTCAGAACTTCTATAAAAGATATTTTAAAAATTTTCTTTCAATATTGTAGAATTATATTGGACATCTCCATTAGCAAGTCCATGGACAATTATTACAGACAACACAACGAAGAAAATGTATTTACGTTACAAGATTCCCTTCCATACTTGTCTCGGATCAAGTTCGCCAGCTTGGGATCCATCTAGGCCCAACCAGTCTTTATTTTAGTACATGGAACCCCCACAAATGACTGAAAAGACAAGAACTGAACCGATGGATTTTC
Organism: Aradus depressus; assembly: GCA_963662175.1. Lineage (NCBI taxonomy): Eukaryota > Metazoa > Arthropoda > Insecta > Hemiptera > Aradidae > Aradus > Aradus depressus. The sequence continues at coordinate 41,442,614 of OY759221.1, read as the reverse complement.
TGTTGGGCAGCTCTATCCGCTGCTAAACAGAAAATCCAGACTTTCTGTCGAGAACAAATTGACTATATACAAGACTATAATGGACATACGGACTCGAACTATGGGGTTGTACTAAGCCATCTAACATCAAACGTATCCAGTCTTTCCAATCCAAAGTCCGAAGAACAATTGTCGACGCACCCTTCTATGTATCTCACCCTCCACAATGACCTTAAAAATCATATTGGTAACCTAAACTTTCATTCAAAACATTCTTTCCAAGAAAATCCTTTTGTACAATCTCTGTCATCCAATTCCCATCCCGAAAATCCTTCTCTAAGATTGAGGCTGTACTGCCCGAAAGGCCTGTTACTTTAAAGTATTTAGCAACTATTTAGGAGTGCTGGCAATAGTTTCTCCCCTCATGCCCACTCATATTCAGCTCTTACTATCCCTCTCAGTCTGCCACCACTGCTGGTCATAGGCTGGCAGAGCGAGGTGGTGCGAGGATCACCTGGGTTACCATTAAATTGGAGGAATGAGGATGGCCTCATCGCGGTGGAGCTGAATTTATTTATTTATTATTTTGTAGATACCATTCACCATTTTATAGAGTCATCTTTATTTATATTTGTAATTATAATTCCTATTATTTTATTTTTCTTACATTCCTTACCTTGTACGTTTTACATTTATTATACCTTGTACGTTTTACATTTATTATACCTTGTACGTTTTACATTTATTATACCTTGTACGTTTTACATTTATTATACCTTGTACGTTTTACATTTATTATACCTTGTACGTTTTACATTTATTATACCTTGTACGTTTTACATTTATTATACCTTGTACGTTTTACATTTATTATACCTTGTACGTTTTACATTTATTATACCTTGTACGTTTTACATTTATTATACCTTGTACGTTTTACATTTATTATACCTTGTACGTTTTACATTTATTATACCTTGTACGTTTTACATTTATTATACCTTGTACGTTTTACATTTATTATACCTTGTACGTTTTACATTTATTATACCTTGTACGTTTTACATTTATTATACCTTGTACGTTTTACATTTATTATTTTACATTATATTATTTTAAAACATGTTGTGGTATTATATTACCGATTGTAAATATGCTCAATAAAATAAAATACGAAAAAAAAAAAAATAAAAAAAAAAATAGGTGGGAGAGTCCTTCTCCCACTCCAGCTCCGTTGAGGTTGTGGAGGGGGTTCCCTCAACTCCATTAACCCATGGCCTTTACTTCTGAACTTGTTATTATTTTGTTTATACAAATTATTTTACCACTAATTGAACGCTTTAATTGTCTTAACCCAACGACGACACAAAATCAGACAATCCTTCAACTAATTAAAACAAACAAGTTAACAACAGCCGTTCAAAATTTTATATTAGTTTTATAAACTTTGTTTTTATTGTTTGGATTATTTACTTCTTTCATTGTCATTTTTATTGTTAGAGGGAGGGAGGGCGCAAAACAAAACATTACAATAGTTATAACTTATTTAATGTTAATATTATTCGTTTAATGTTAAAGTTTATAGTAAAAATTTAAGATGAAAAAAATCAATTAAAACTCCTGAGAAAGTTTAGTTTGAATGAAACTAAAATAGAAAAGTTATGGTAAAAGGAGTGAGAATGTTTTAAGATATCAACATTTCTACATTTTTTTATTCTGTTTTTTCTTCTGAAATATTCTTTCCAACTTTCACATGGGAAATACTGACGTAAAGGATACGGAAACATTAAATAGAGAGTAAATGAAGCAAAATCTAGAAAAATGGGTTTCAAGATGACATTTTTTAACCCCGACGCAAAAGGCGGGATGTTATAAGTTTGAAGCCTTTGTCTGTCTGTGCCATCGCAGCTCTAAGACGGGTGAATTGATTTCAAATCGGTATTTTGCGGTATTTGCTGGCAAAAGCGAGAGGGTTCTTAGCCATGTTTGGTGGAAATCGGTTATCCCGTTTCCAAGATCTTCAGGTTTCATTTTATGTTTCGGTTTTTTTTGAAATTGTCAATAAGAAAGTTTTAGTCATGTATCTCACCACTTAAATGTATATCTTATTCAAAACTCTCTTTAAATAAGATATAAATTTAAGTGGTATCTTGCTGAATCCAATTAGGCTATATATAGAGGGCGCCGGTAGCTCAGCGGTATGCGGTGCTTGCTTATTGAGCTCAAAATAGAGGGTTCGACACCCGGCCGAGGTCCTTAGTTTATTTTATCTTGGAGGTGAAATAAACTTAAGCACGCCGTCCTTCGTTAAGCGATAGTCCCGAGACGTGTACGTATTTCAGGTACTCGTTAAAGACCTCTACCCTAGGTAAATAAAAATTTAGGTTAGCCAAAATGTAGGACTCCCATAGTAGAGTCGGGCTCATGTCCACCAGAGTGACGAAAGAGCGCTCTGGTAGTAGGCGATATGACCTCATAGTTAAAGCCTAGACATGAGTCATAAAACCTAACCTAACCCTATAATTAATTTTATAATATATTATCAATAATTACAATGTGTGTAATTTTATACATCCCAGCTTAAATAACATTTCGTTTCGAGTTAGTTAACAACGTTTTGTTCCGATATATTCATTCTATCTATGTGACCATAGCCACACTTACACAACTAGACAAGCATTTTTTTTTTTTTTTTTTTTTTTTTGAAACCAGGATGTTCGTTAACATAATATCCATTGAAAGAACAACATGGAATCGTCGTATAGCTGGGAAGTGATATAAATATTGTAATGTTCTATATTGTCCATTACATGTAATATTTAAGAAATGGAAAATAAAATACGTAAATACAATCAGTTTAGTAGACCTAAGGAAGGTTACTGGGGGTTATCTAATCGATTTGTACCAGGGTCGATATAGTTTCAAAATATATCAAATCATTTATTTCAATTATGTCATAAAATTAAATGTTAGGCTAATAATTAGTTAACAATAAATGTAAGCAATTAGGATTGTATACGGGAATATGAAAGTGGTATAAAAAAAACCAGATGTTTAGTGCTAAAGGCTGTAAAAATTGTGGCCAATGACGGAGCTGAATCCAAAACGAGAGAGAAGTGGGCTGTCCCCTCGTGGAAGGAGTCGGGTTTTTATCAGCTCTGTTCAGAGTAGGTAGTAGATGTATGAGAGAACTGTGCGGAGAGAGATGGGTCAGTGAAAGTGAGTGTGGTGAATGGTAGAAAATGTAAGTGATCTCTTAAAGGCTGTGATAAGAAGGAAGAGTAGCTGAAATACTTGGAATCCAGAAGAGAGGAGAGGACGTGGCCGCAGTTGCGACACCCCATATTCAACGTACCACGCTGGAGACATCATGTTACCCACCAGCACAATAGAAGAAAAGAAAGCTGTCCCGCAGGTTTAGTTGAATGTTGTGTTTACAAAGAAAAATCTCGATGTCTGTAAAATTTATGTGATACTAACCCATAAAAAAATGTGTCATGATGAAATTTAAAATAAAAGAAAAATGTAACAAATTATTTTAAAGTAATTATTTTTATTTATAAATCATACATAACCCGGTCCTCTAATAATCGTTATTGTATATAACTATTATTCATATAAATTTAAATTAGAATATCAAGTAGCGCAATATAGTGAGCATTACAAATGTCGCTTCGAACAGGGACTTGAAAAATTAAGGACTTGAAACATTAAGGATTTGAAATATTAAATTTTTATATGGCGCCCGAAAAGAAAATTATAAAAGGACCTTATGTATAATTTTGTAAAAAAAATATTTGTAAAAAATTAATTTTAAAACTGTATAAAAAGTTAGCGTCCAAAATGGCCGACTATAATAGAGGTTCTCAGAGAACGAATCCGAACAATAATGGCGGACAAAATAGAATAACTTATGATAATTGCCTTCAGCCGGAGAGTGAGACAAATGTAAGTTTAAATACCATGATGGAAATGATAATAAAAAATATGAACGTAAAATTTGAGCAACAGTCAAAACATTTTAATGTAATATTCTGGGGGTATTGAGGGTCAGTCAATAAATTGACTGACCCTCAATACCCCCAGAATTTTGAATTCTACAGTCGCTAGCAAACATCTACACTTTTAATGTAATGCAATCAAAAAATTTTAATGAAATGAAGTCAGAAATAAAGTTAGAATTAAATTCAAAAATTGAGGAATTAAAGGAAGACGTAAGCATAAAATTTGAAAATGTAAAAAAGAATGTAAACAAACGTTTCGATCAATTTAATAAAATTGTTGATCTGAAATTTAGTGATCAAAGTTTAGAAATAAATCATAAATGTGAACAATTAAATAATAAGATAGAAAGTGCGGTAGAAGCTGTCGAGAGTAAATTAAATCGAAATATGAGTGTAGAGGGACAGGAAAATGGAGAAATAAAGGAAAATATAAACATCAATAAGGTGCTAGAGAAATTTAAATATATTACAATTCAAATAACAAATGGTAGTGTGGTGAAAAGACCGAATCATAATAAAAATAAAGAAACAAGGAAATTATACAATAAAAAAATCACAAACTTAAGAAAACATGAGATAAATAAAATTAAAAGTCCTAGAAAAATCGGATATCGAAAAACAAATTTTCATAGATGTGTAAATGAACATAACTATAACAAGTGTAAAAAACTTGAGTTCAAAAATAATCATAATAAAAATAATTTGGAAAATTCGAAAACAAAATATCTACGTCAAAGAAATAAACGAATAAAGAAAAAGATAAGTTTAAACATTAGTAACAAATTTAGAAAAATAGATAATCGAAAACTAAATTATAAATATAAAAGAAAGAAATAATAGGTATTTAACCGATGAAATTTTGGATATTGAAAATTGCTTGTCCTAGGATTATGATCTGGAACTATAAAATGTAACATTAAAATTAATAAAAAAATTAAACATAGAAAGTATCAGTTAATATGTTGAATTTTGTCGAAATGAATAATTGCAAAATAAAATGATATAATTAATTAATGAAAAATGTACCTGAGATTTGATATCACAATTTTATCTGTCAAGAATTGTTTGCATGTAAAATTTGAGTTAATAAAAATCAATAAAAATGAATAAAATTAATGTAAACAAAGAAGTTGTCACTCGAGATGTAAATAGGGTCTAATTAATAAATAATTGAAAATAAAGAATAAATTAAGCTAAAGTTAGAAATAAAAATATGGGACGTAATTAACATGATATGTCAACCAAGTCTAGGTTGAGGAGACGAACTGATAAATAGATAAAGGATAAGACAGCTGTTAGAGTCTTTTATGATAAACAACTGAAGTTTGTAAACAGCCCAACAAATGTCAATATTGGGTGTGTGTATTTATTTTATGGTATGTCTTGTTATATTTTAATATGATGTATGCTATTTTTGTTGTATTAGAGTGGTTGTATTATGAAATAGGTAATAATGACCAATTTTGGGTCTGAGACTGATTAATGAATATTATAGTGGGTGATGTTCTGTCATAGAATAAAAAAAAAAAATTATATAATTAAAATTAGATGTAAATAATGTTTAGTTTACTCTGCACTCTGTACAGAAAATTTGTGATTTTTAAATGTTTTTAAATAAAAACATATTTATTTATTGAAATATTATATTTATGGTGGTTATTTTTATGGGAAATTTTATAATAAGGGTTAGTCTCGAGTTGAACTATTTATTGATATTTAAGCATGCATTTTTTATGGTATTGGTGATAAAAGGGTAATAATAAATAAAAAAAAAAAAAATATTAGTTTAAAGGGTTTGTTATTGTTATTAAACCGTAATTGTCAACAACGTGGGCCATGTTGATTTAAGGAGTTTGGCGTCCTTACGGAAATGAGCAATATTAACCCACAAATGGTTTTTGAGAGCGATAATCGCTAGTAGTTTCAGAATAATAAGTGATGAAATTAGAACATCCACATGGATGCATAGATTACAAACGTTAAAAAAAAAAAAAAAAAAAAAAAAAAAATATTTTTTAATCATAACCTTGTAAGTAATTCAGTATAATAATAATAATAATAATAAATAAAAAAAAAAAATTTTTTAAGTGAAACGGGGAAAATGTTATAAGAATATTTTTTTTTAAGAATATCATCTTAAGAGCATTATATATAAAAATTAGTGCAGTAAATCAATAGGGAAAGTAAGTCGAGATAGCGTAAATAAAAGTAGTAAAATATAAATAATTATCTGAGTTATGTCTAATTGTGACAGTGATGTTATTGATAAATGGAATATTAAATAATAAATAAATAAAGTAATTTAAGAAAGTAAATCTAATATAACATTATGGTAAGACGTAAACAAAATAATTGAATTGGATTTGTTACCTAATTGTTGTTTAATATTATTAAAGAGAGTTACCTTGAAGAATGTATTCCATAATAGACAAAAAATTTGTGTGTAATTAATTAATTATAGAAACTGGGTCACCATGTTATTTTGAGTCGCCAAGTGGTACAAATAACCATAAGATCATGAAATAGTTTGGTACTAAACACTTATGTAAGCAAATGAATGATATATTTTGATATTTTTAGCAGAGGGCAATGTAATGTTCTATATTGTCCATTACATGTAATATTTAAGAAATGGAAAATAAAATACGTAAATACAATCAGTTTAGTAGACCTAAGGAAGGTTACTGGGGGTTATCTAATCGATTTGTACCAGGGTCGATATAGTTTCAAAATATATCAAATCATTTATTTCAATTATGTCATAAAATTAAATGTTAGGCTAATAATTAGTTAACAATAAATGTAAGCAATTAGGATTGTATACGGGAATATGAAAGTGGTATAAAAAAAACCAGATGTTTAGTGCTAAAAGCTGTAAAAATTGTGGCCAATGACGGAGCTGAATCCAAAACGAGAGAGAAGTGGGCTGTCCCCTCGTGGAAGGAGTCGGGTTTTTATCAGCTCTGTTCAGAGTAGGTAGTAGATGTATGAGAGAACTGTGCGGAGAGAGATGGGTCAGTGAAAGTGAGTGTGGTGAATGGTAGAAAATGTAAGTGATCTCTTAAAGGCTGTGATAAGAAGGAAGAGTAGCTGAAATACTTGGAATCCAGAAGAGAGGAGAGGACGTGGCCGCAGTTGCGACACCCCATATTCTACGTACCACGCTGGAGACATCATGTTACCCACCAGCACAATAGAAGAAAAGAAAGCTGTCCCGCAGGTTTAGTTGAATGTTGTGTTTACAAAGAAAAATCTCGATGTCTGTAAAATTTATGTGATACTAACCCATAAAAAAATGTGTCATGATGAAATTTAAAATAAAAGAAAAATGTAACAAATTATTTTAAAGTAATTATTTTTATTTATAAATCATACATAACCCGGTCCTCTAATAATCGTTATTGTATATAACTATTATTCATATAAATTTAAATTAGAATATCAAGTAGCGCAATATAATGAACGTTACAATATGTATATTTATATGTATATATTTGATACAGCTGGTCTAAACTTCGTTAGTTCATAAACTCATTGGATAGTTTAGTTTATAAACTATCTGACTTGGTTATTAGTTTCCCAGCTATGAGAAGTATAGGAAAAGTTATGTAATTGATCAGAAATAAGGTGGTAAGTTTTCACCGGAATTTGATGACTTCCGGCTCCATAATTCAGAAAATGTAAAAATGGGTGTCCTCTGAACATAATAACTGCCGGTAGACTGAATGTATCGACATGCATTCGGGATCAAATTGGATCGAAACCTAATGATTTTCAGTCAAATCGGTTAATGAAAGTTAAAAACGAGAAAAACATCTTGACTGAGAAAATAGAGATTTAGATAGAATAGAATAATTTTATTTGTCGGCGTTTAATGGTCTAGATTTTTGACGCCTTACAAGTGATTAAATTATATCGATGAGGTGACTTGTCTTCATTGTGGATAGGACGGCTTCTATAGACAAGTTGTCATCTCCTAGCATCTCAAGTGTCTTGTTCGTAAGCCCATGGTCATTAGTATTTCTTTATACCTATGGCACTCAGAGGGCGCCAGTAGCTCGGTGGTATGCGTGATTGCCTTCTGAGCTAATGATCGTGGGTTCTAAACCCAACCGAGGCCCTTAGTTTATTTTATCTGAGATATAAAATAAACTTAAGCATGCCGTCCTTCGGATGGGACGTTAAGCGATGGTCCCGAGCCTTTACGATGTTAGGTACTCGTTAAAGACCCCATTCTCTAGGTGAATAAAAATTTAGGGTAGGCAAAATTTAGGGCTCATGTCCACCAGAGTGACGAAAGAGCGCTCTGGTAGTAGGCGATATGACCTCGTTGTTAAAGCCCGGGCATGAGTCATAATAACTAACTAACTCTATGGCACTCCTCCAGGATGTGGCTTACCGTGATCGGGTAGGTCACAATACTGGCACTAGGAGCGCTCGGTTTCATTAGCTATAAAGGTATAGCGGTGTATATACATATACTGAGGGTGCCGGTAGCATAGAGGTAGCATGCTGACTTACTGAGCTCAAGATCGCGGGTTCGAATTTGGCCAAGGCCCTTGGATTTTATTTCTGGTGAATGAAAAAAACTTGATCACGCCGTAGTTCGGATAGGACGTAAAGGGATGGTCCCGGGCCTGAACGATATAAACTCCTAACAAAAAAAAATTGTTTGTGAAATTCACTTGCAATGTACTTACCCAGTTTAAATATGTGTTTTAATTTTTCATATTATTTTAAATTTTACTGTTTTCACATTTATTATATTTAGTTATGTATTTTGTAATTATTATTTTGTTTATATATATTAATTTGTCAATACTTTATATTATTATTCTTATTGTATTTATTATTATTTTATTTTTTCTTATTTTGTGTATATTGTCATTTATTATTATTTTTTTTTATACTCACTATCATCAAAGTTACTTATAGTCATATTTTAACTGATTGTAAAAATACCAAATAAAAGAGAGAAAAAAAAAATTAGAAAGATTCTATGAATTTTTTTTTTTTTGTTTCTAACAATTATTGTTAGTGAGCGGACTGCAAGCTCTCACTTCAACCTCCTCTGAAAATCAATAGATTTGATCGTCATGGATATCTCACCCCATGTGATATAGATGTTACATAGTGAGGCAAAGTAGGAAGACAGTTTAATGTGTTTCTGAGATAAGAGATGGCACCACTTTCAAGGGTAATCTTTGCCCCCCTTTTTTGCCTTGTAAAAATCAATAGATTTTTAACCGAAAATAGGCGATGCGGAGTTTTCAAAAGAATATCAACTATTTCGACATTCTGATTCCAAAAATCAAAAAAAAAAAAAGTGCTGTCGGCAGAACTTATACAGTAATTTACCCCCAAAAAAAATAACCGGCCTCTTCATCACTACACCTGTTGAGAACATTCGAGTGGTCCATTTTGAACCGCTACAAAATATATTATTCCTGTTTCTGTAAACTCTCTAATCTCTACTTAATATATTATAAAGTACGTCTCCAACTTTGAACGGAATTAATAATTTTCAACTATTTCTGAATGTCCACCAAAGGGGGCTTATTAAGATTAATGGCGAGCTGGTGGGGATTTGAGGATGGGATCTGTAAAATCTGGCATGATAAATAGGGGAATGGAGAGAGCCACCAGCTTTGGAGAATTTGGGCAAGATCTCAGCCCCGAAATTCCCCACTAAATCCTTCCCCATCTCAATCATTCCCCTATTCCCTCTGTTTATTCTCTGTCTCTACAGTCTCTCTAAATGATTCAACGTTTATCAAGTATCCATTTTTTTTATTTTTTCATTAACAAAGATATATATGTATAAAGAATATACTAAGGGTGAAAAAATGGCAATGAATATATGTCAAGAGAGGAGAAATTACCCAGTGATGACTGGTTACTGTCACTGCCTGATCTGAGAAGATCTCTGGGTCATTGACGCTTATGGTGTCGTTTGGCAAGTGTGGTAGAAGGGAGGGAACTAGAGGATTAAGTGGATACTGAAGGAGAAATATAATTTTTTGTATTTGGATTTAGCTAATTCAGTGACGAAAGAAAGTATCAAGTTGAAAGTCTATCATAGTTTGAAAATCTATCATAATTTTTCATTTAGCTTGCCAAAAGACAAGGGAAAGGGCTGTAAGCACATAGGAAGTTTGCGCTCTCCCTCCAAACTCCTCTGAAAGTTAATAGTTTTGATCGTCATGGATATCTGAACCCATGTGATACAGTTGTTACATAGTAAGGCAGTTTAATTTGTTCATGAGGTAAAAGTTAGCAGCACTTTGGATGTAAACTTTGCCAGTCTTTTTTGCACAGTAAAAATCAACCGATTTTTAACCTAAAAACTGCATTTGTCTCAGTTTGATGATCCATATTCTTGGTCGACCTGTTCATATTTAGTAATGATACTTAACATGTTTGCAGAGATATTGTGAAACACTTGATAAAAATAAAGAAAACGTATGTTTTTAAAAAATATTGTCTATTTCACAAATAATATATAATATGGGAGTACTTTCGGTATTGCTACCATCTTCAGCCACCACTTAACAAATACTTGTTAAAATAGATGATAGTATTTGTTAAGTCGTGGCTGAAGATGGTAGCAATACCGAAAGTACTCCCATATTATATATTATTTGTGAAATAGACAATATTTTTTAAAAACATACGTTTTCTTTATTCATATTTAGTAGTTAGTTATTATGACTCACGGGATTTAACTACAAAGGGATCCAACTACCAGACAGCTCTTTCGTCGCTCTGGTGGACATTAGCCCGATACTACAGTGGAAGTCCTAAATTTTGCCTACCTAAGTTTATTCATCTAGGTTAGGGAAGGGGTATTTAACGAGTACCTTGGGACCATAAGGAGAAATATGATTTTTTGTACTTGGATTTAGCTAATTCGGAAAGAACGTCCCATCCGGAGGACGGCATGCTCAAGTCGATTTTATCACGAGTTACATCAAAACAGACGAACATCAACATTTTCATTTCAATTTACTTCCTCAGCTGTACGAAGAATTTTTGAGGAAAAGTTAGAAATGTTGAATTCGCCGACGGTTTTCTCTATGATTTTTTTTTATTCATGAGATTCAGAAAACTCAAAATTGCAAGGAAAACCAACATCGTATTTTTGTACGATTATATAAACTTCCTTAATGTTAGGGAAGAAAAAAAAAATCAAATAAAAATATATTTAAGAGGTACAATGATTTTAGGGGTATACCGAGACTCTCGGGGAAAAATACGTAATAATTACCTATTTTACAATATATCTATTTGTATTACGTATTGATCGTATAGAGCCCGGTGATTACCAGAGAGCACGTCCTCCGTGCCTTGGTTCAGAACCAAAGTATCAAGTTCAATTAAGGAAAACAATATATAAAAAATAAACAGGGAAAACTCTTCAGATATTAACCTATAAGTAGGGAGGTGGGGGGTTCACAGCACCCCACGACGTTAGTTGCTCTATATTTTTAATTAATAGATTTGTAATCCTGTTCATCTATTTGCTACCTTCCTAAATAACATCTGTTTATATATTGAGGTGGCAATGGCATCAGATTTAACTTTCCTTGTTTATCTTTAGGATCATTTATTGTCTGAGGGTGCTCATAACACCCCACATCCCTACTTACGTTATTATAATATAAAATAGAATTTTTTGTTCGACTTCAGTTTAATATGTCGTATGAGAACTCCTAGATAAAAATTTGACCAATGTCGGAACTATAAGGAAAAATAAACTGGAGCTTCCTACTGAGCTAAGTATGATTAGAGGCAGGACAGAAAATAGCACCATTTTTGCCTACAGTAACCAGCTCACTGCACTTTCCTATATACCAAGGAAAGGTAAAAATGTTTGACTCCATTCAAGTATGTACCCAAATTCTAAAGATTTGGAATCGACTGGAGATAATAATAAGCCAGAAATAATTACATTCTATAATCTAACGAAAGGTGGTGTGGACGTCATTGACAAGATGTGCGCTACATATACTGTAGCTCGGCGATGTAAACGTTGGCTCCTAAATGTCTTCTTTAGAAGCCTCGACATTGCCGGCATTAACTCTCAGGCAATATATATGGGCAATAATCCTACCACAAACTTGGATAGTTCAAATTTTTGATTGGACCAGAAATTGAATAGAGGTCTTTGATTCCCAAAAACATCAGGCTAAAGGCGGCAAAAATGTCCGGGAAGAGCACACCAGAACCAGCACCAAAATCAGAGCAGAGACTTTCCGGTAGATGTACTGTTTGCCCATGAAACGCAGATAAGAAAACAAAGTTTTTTTGTTGTTCTTGCAAAAAATTTATGTGTATGAATTACATGAAAAAAATTTGTTCTGAATGTTTAGAGTAAGTGATAGGTACTACTTTACTGTTAGAATTTGTATAGTTAGCAACAATATATTTTATAAAAAGTAGTTTTTTTGTCTCCTGCTATCCTTTAACAATCAATTGTAACTTAGTTTAGAATTGTATATGATTTTACAATATCATATTTTTGATAAAGGTATAGAAAAATAATAACTCAAGAAGAAATCCTATTAAAATTGTATCATTAAAAAAAAGACAAAATTCGAGCATTTTATTTAATTATTTATTTATAAAATATAGGTATAGGGTTTAAAAAATGAAATAGTAATATAGATACTAATTTTCAAAAAGGCATTTATTTTTTACGATTTTTTTCGTTTGGGTGTTGTGAGCACCCCACCTCCCTACTTACGTTTGGGTAAACCACCTCCCTACTTAAAGGTTAAGGCCTCCATCACTTTTTTTTCGGTAGATTTGATTATTCTAGAGGAAGGGTAGATGCAGAGTTGAAAGAGCATTAGCATCCGACTGCAGCTTGACAATCCATTCAAAATGCAACAACACCTTAATAAAACTCGCTATTCTATCTTCTTTAACCTATATGCTTCTTCAAGTTAACTTTATTGTAAAAGTATTGTGAGGGTGCGAAAATCCGAGATCGAATTTTCAACGGAATTTCACATTTCAAACTCCCCTGAACATGTTTTCATCATTTTCCCGATTGTGTCTGTCTGTGTGACTGTGTGTACGTCATTAGATCTTTGTGAGCGCTCAAACCCCAAAACAACAATTGTACCAATGAATTTGAAATGAAAATATGAAAAATCGATCAAAGGGTTGGATGAGACCGGAGAAAGGAGATACCCTAATAACATCCGATATAATGAACATATCTGCACAAAATTTAGTATAAAGGATTCACAAGTCTATATGTAGGTATAACTATCGATTTTTATCGCAAATGTTCGATTGGTTTTGAAAAGAATAAAAAATTGATTAATTCGTTCTGGGGAAGCACATTGCTGGTGATTCACCATTTTTAGATTAATACAAAATATTTTGAAAGTCTGGACCACGCATAGAACTGATGTTACACACACACAAGATCAGTTCCATACAACTCGAGAAGCAGACCTCGCGTTGCACCGTTAATATGAATTTCGGTTGGTATTGTAATAATTTTCCTCTATGCTTAGGTACTTATTATTCCGAACAGTACTTTGTTCTTAGAAAGACAAGCAGGTACTAAGTACAAAACAAAATAAATACTTAGTAAGTATGCAGTTAATTCTTCATCAAATAACTTGAAAATAAGTAAGAATTAAAACCAGGACTGAAAACGAGACAGAGAAATATACTCTATTTAAATTCGTTAATATTCAGTCGAGGAAGCGTTATAATTTCTTTTTTTATTTCTCAAAATGCATAATTCTCTTTGTCCCTTTCACATAATCCATTAAAAAAATAAATTTTCATAAATGAATTTCTTCCTGCTTTTAATACCCTTAATTTCCATAACTTTTTCTCAAAATGTCTTTAGTAACGTCGAGGAGGACTAAAACGAACATAATAAAGTCGTACCGGTATTGTACTTCCCCAAAACGAATTTATCAATTACGTTTGTCTGTGTGTCTGTGAACACGATAACTCACGATAAAATAAATGTATCAACGTGAAATTTTATATTTAAATTAAAAATTCCATAAGTAACACATAAATAAATTTTCAGGGAACTCAACTCAAAAACCTTTGATTGTGGGATAAATGGACGTTGTCTTCTCAAAGTTTTATTTTTGTTCAAAACCGGTCTTCAACGCAACAACACCAACTTCAGTGGCACATCCAACCCATACAGCATAGAGGACTACTGGACAGTAGCATTTTAGCTGGTGAGATGTGCCAATGATGATGACGCTGTTGCGTTGAAGACCGGTTCTTTTCTGACACTAAAATCAACTGTAATAAGCTGTTTTTTTTGTTTTTTTTTTCAATTTACGATATGAAGAAAATGTATTTATTTATTTACATATTTACAACATACCATTATAATTGGGATAAGTTGCTTGGCTGTACTGCTGAGGTACGTGACTGAAGAGGAGTCGAGACTAGTCATGGAGCAGGACCTCTGCCATGACCGCTTAAAACATCGAAGTGGATTTGTGGGGAGAGTATTAGTGGATAATTACTGGATAAGTGTTGATGGACTGTCGGGAAAATTCAGACAGCGTGTCCTGTTAACACAGGGCACAAATGAGATGTTGACGTCATTAAGCAATGTGAGATTGGAAACATAAAATGGTGCATTGGCAATGTGGCGTAGTATAATGTTTAAAGAGACTGAAGAAGTATGTTTGATTTTTTGACTGATCTCCATATCTCGATACCGTGGGTCCAGATGGGTTTATTATTGTCTAAAGCTAGCATCTACTGAAGCAAGCAGATTATAGCGACTGTACCCGAACAATAAAGGTGTCGCAGAAGCAGACAAACACAAATATAACCAAACATGGGGGCCATTAAAAATTAGGGACCATGGTGGCCGTGTGGGCTAGAGCGTAGGGCTTTGGTCCCATGGTCTCACCTTAGTTGCGGGCTCGAATCCCGTCCGGGAGTGAGTTTTATTTCATATAAGTATACAACTCCCTCCCGGGGCCATGGATGTTGTAAATAAGTAGATAAAACCATTATTTATATAGACATGGCTAATATGCATCGTACATAAGACCAAAAAAAAAAAAAAACAACATTGCCAACCTGCCAGCTCCCGTGACTCCATTTTCGAAGTTATTGTTGGGAATAATTTATATTCATTATAATAGGGGCGCCGGTAGCTCAGTGGTATGCGTGCTTGACTTCTGAGCTCAAGGTTGTGGGTTCGTAGCCCGACCGAGGCCCTTAGTTTATTTTATCTGGGAGGTAAAATAAACTTAAGCACGCCGTCCTTCGGATGGGACGTTAAGCGATGGTCCCGAGCCTGTACGATGTCAGGTACTCGTTAAAGACCCCTAACCTAGATGAATAAAAATTTAGGGTAGGCAAAATTTAGGACTCCCACAGTAGAGTCGGGCTCATGTCCACCAGAGTGACGAAAGAGCGCTCTGGTAGTAGGCGATATGACCTCGTAGTTAAAGCCCGGGCATGAGTCATAAAACCTAACCTAACCTATTCATTATAATATACATACATTTTATATAAACATTTTAATCCATTTGGCCACTGTAAAAGAAAACAGGTTTGAAACAGAAAAAAGACAGTCAGAGGGAGTTTCCAAGTGTCAATGTGTAATGATAACAAAAAAAATTGTAAATAATGTTAAAAAAATTTCATTCTGTGAATAAAATATATTTTCTTTTTAACACGCTTTTATTCTTATCGTATGTATGTTATAATATATTTTAATTTATTATTATATTTTTTAGTTCTAGTTGAGTTAATGTTAATACTGATATATACTTATATATTTTTTGAAACATTTTTATTATTGCCGTCCAGTAGACAACTGTTCTATTGGTAGCAATAAATAATGTTAAGGGTGCGCGGGGATAGTCGCTTTACGACACGACATAACATTGGCGACAAAGCTTCTAAAGGACAGCCCATTTCCAGTTATTCTCTCAATAATACCTGCAATAAAAACATGTTACTTCGTCTTTAGATGGTCGACAAGCGTCTTTTCCAATAGTTTGATACAAAATTGGAACAAGTTTGTACATATATACTTTTCATGGGAATTGACTCATACTTTTAACGCTCGATTAACTATTTAATGATTAATAAATGATTATTATTACAGTCATTAGTCTTTTAAAAGGGATGATAAGAGGAGAATTAATTGTGTATAAAATGGATCACAAGGTTTGATAATTGTGTAATTGACTAGTAGATTCAGAACGATTCTCGAAAAATAACTCAATTAAAAAAAAAATGTTTCCATTCTTCCCCAGAGCGAATTAATGAAGTAAGTTTTCGCTCTCTACCAAAACCAATCGTTTATGCTTATGAATCATACTAAATATTGTGACGCCTTACTCTTGCACCCACTGCACACCGCGCGCATTACTCTTCCACCCACTGTACGGCGTGCACCTAACTCTTCCTCCTACTGAACACCGTGCACCTTACTCTTCCACCCATTGCACACCGTGAACCTTACTCTTCCACCCACTGCACACCGCGCACCTTACTCTTCCACGCACTGCACACCGTGCACCTTACTCTTCCACCCACTGCACACCGCGCACCTTACTCTTCCACCCACTGCACACCGCGCACCTAACATTCCCAACCCTTGGCCGCTACATGTTTTATCTTTGCACCTCTCCCTCTGTTATGTATTACCCTCATATGTTGTCTGTTCCGGTTCCCCCTCCCCTCTCACACTTTTTATACCCCCCTCCTCCCCCCAACGCAGATCTATTTAAGTGAGCTACTTCCTCCCCCAAATTGTATCACGGTAAAAACTCTTTTTTCAACGTTTTTCCCTTCATTCTTTTTCCTTTTTTTTTTTTTATTACTTTTTCTGCTCGTTTTTCTATTTTCTTTTTCCTTTATAGGCAGGGCAGAAATCGAGAAAAAAAAAAAAGCCGTATGCATCAACTGTCTAGGTTAGCTTTGCGGTCAATCGAAGAGCTTTGAGGCACTGTCGTTTCAATTCGCCTTACAAATAGGTTGTCGAGATACTCACATATCGCTGTAGATACGCAACAGATCGACTTCCTGAACCAAATATTTATTTGTCTGTGTATATGTCTGTGACCACCAAGTATCCTATTGATTGTCTGCCAAATCGGAAGATAAGCGATGGAATGGACATGTGAAATGAGAAACTCACAGAGTACGACACCAACTCATTTTCAGTAAATGGGCCGTGGAGAATAGAGCCAATAGTGGGAGAGAGAGAGAGAGTTGATAATTTCTTGAAAAATTTGGATCATTTCGGGAGAGGAGAATCAGATAGTCAGACAAAAAAAAAAAAAAAAATTGTTCCAATAACTCGTTATTGACTGAACATATCGACACGAATTTTTACATGTGTATACAATGTCCCAAAGAGGGCGCCGGTAGCTCAGTGGTATGCGTGCTTGACTTCTGAGCTCAAGGTTGTGGTTAGTTAGTTTATTTGATCTGGGAGGTAAAATAAACTTAAGCACGCCGTCCTTCGGATGGGACGTTAAGCGATGGTCCCGAGCCTGTTCGATGTCAGGTACTCGTAAAAGACCCCTGCCCTAGGTGAATAAAAATTTAGGGTAGGCAAAATTTAGGACTCCCACAGTAGAGTCGGGCTCATGTCCACCAGAATGACGATAGAGCGCTCTGGTAGTAGGCGATATGACCTCGTAGTTAAAGCCCGGGCATGAGTCATAAAACCTAACCTAACCAATATCCCAAATATCGAAGGCCCCTATTGATTTTCAGCCAGTGGGAAGGGAGGAATAGGGGCTCAACTACCGAATGTATCGACATGAAATTTTATATTTAATTCAAAACTCCTTAAAGGACAAGACTTATTAAATACGCGAAATCATCTAAAGGGGGAGATCAGAAGGCTCAACTCACAAACCCTAACAACTGCCGATATATTTAGTATGAGGATTCACAGGTATGTTTCTTAAACTTCTCTGGGATGTTACATTGTTGGTTAATTCCGGCATTTCTTCCAGAGGTGTCTTCTTTTTTTCTTTTTAGACAATATTTTGGGACTCTTACAAGTCCCTTCTTCAAGTCACTATGAACCTGTTCACAGGAGTATTGTTCAGTGCCGGATTAAGCGAATAGGAGGCCCTAGGCCCTTAAAAGTTTTGGGCCCCCCCTTTTTTTACAAACTACAATAAAATGTTTATTTATGCATTTATATGCATTTAACAATGGATTTATATTATTTCTAAGGTATAAACATGAAATAAATTTTATTTTTATTTATGTTAAAACAGAACTTCCGTCAGGGCTCTGCTATCTCCTCAATAAGACCCATATTAGCGGGTGTACCGCAGGGTTCTGTCTTAGCTCCTTTATTATATACAATATACACATCTGACATGCCCACCTCCATCCACACAATGACACCGCCATCTTAGCTGCTGCTGACCTTCACATACACGCCTCGTTTACACTACAACACCATCTCACACAAATTTAAAACTGGTGCAACACATGGAAAATAAAACTAAATACAGAAAAATCACAGCACATCACATTTACACTTCGACGAGAAACATGCCCCCCCGTTTTCATCTACGACAAGCCCCTCCCTCAAACTAAAACTGTACGATACCTAGGACTGACATTGGATCGAAGACTGACATGGAATCCTCACACACGTCTCACACGAAACACGCTGAACCGTCGACTCAAAATACTCTACGGACTTCTAAATAGACGATCAAAATTAGACATGACGCAAAAACGGAACTGTTATACTTACTTACTTAGACCATTATGGACATACGGATCACACATATACGGTTGATAATACGGGAAGTTATATAATCAGTCAGAAATTATATTTTCCAACCCCTTGATTTCAAAACTGAAAATGTCGTATATCACCGGCAATGTACTTCCCCACACAAATTAATTAATTAAGTTATTGCTCTCTAAAACCTATTGACCGCTTGAGATAAAAATCTATTGCTGGCTTACATGATTGCTTGTGAATCGTTGATTATTTGATAATATTTCGGGACAGTCACACCTCCCTTCCAGAAGAATTGTCAAAAAAAAATGTAAGCCAGCAATAGATTTTTATCTCAAGCGGTCAATAGGTTTTGGAGAGAGAGCAATAACTTAATTAATTAATTTGTGTGGGGAAGTACATTGCCGGTGACATACGACATTTTTAGTTTTGAAATCAGGGAGTTGGAAAATATAATTTCTGACTGATTATATAACTTCCCGTATATAAAGTATGGGGCTGGTGTGGTAATAATGAAAAGCATACGTAGGTATGGGAAACATGTCGATTACATATGGAAGACGTGAGAGAATCTGGAGGATACCTGGATACAGAAGAGAAGAAATATAAAGAACATAACAATCCTCTAATTGCTTGAACTCAGAGTCAATACATAAGAAAAAAAGCAAGCAGTGGAATTTTGTAGGATGGGGGGGGGGGTGTTCTGTAGTTAGCCCCGGTATACGCTCCGAATACTAATAACCCCCAATTCCCCTCCGCTTTTCACCGACCCCCAACCTCCAACAATTTCTTTTATAGATCCTATTTTCCATTAGATCTCCAAGAACAACTCTTTTGGAATAATAATAAAAAAAAAAAAAAAGGAATGGTTACCTCGTTTTTTTGAATGGAAATGAATCCTTTTCCTTTATTTCTTCTCTAGCCAGGAATCTTAAAGGAATCCCTTCCTTTGCTTTGCTGCTTTCCCACAAAAAATGAAAAAAAAAATCTAATCACAGACTGTACTCCACCCAAAACCAATTTATTAGTAGAAGTATAGAGGATGTTATGTAATCGGTCAGAAATTTGATGTTGAATTTTCACCGGAATTTCTGTTGTCAAAACACCATTAGGATAATACCTGTTAATTTTCAGGGGAATCAGTCGAAGGGAATGGGGGGGGGGGGTTCAGGGGAGGGGGCTCGACACAAAAATCCTAATAACCGCTCATATAAATGAATGTATCGACACAAAATTTAGTATGATGATTCAGTCACTTTGTTTTGAAACTATCGATTAGTTTTGGAGGGAGAGCAACACGATTGATTAATTCGTACTGGGGAAGTACCATTACGAAAGACGTAATCATAAAGTACGTGAAGACGTATCATATTAGAAAGAAATTACTTGCGGTGTTCCTCAAAGATCTTAGGGCCGATGCTGTTTCTCATACACAATAAAATTTATTGTATTTACCGGTGCCCTCATATAGCTAGGTAAATCATTTAATGATTTACCTAGCTATATGAGGGCGCCGATAGTTCAGTGGTATGCGTGCTTGCCTTCTGAGCTCAAAATCGTGGGTTCGAAACCCGGCCGAGGCCTTGAAAGTTAAGGTGAAGAAAAATTTAGTACTCCCATAGTAGAGTCGGGCTCAGGTCCACCAGAGTGACGAAAGAGCGCTCTGGTAGTAGGCGATATAGCCTCGTAGTTAAATCCCGGACATGAGTCTTAATAACTAACTAGCTATATGAAAGTGCTGAGGAAAATAGCAGGTCCGGTCAAGGATAGAGAAACCCAAGAGTGGAGGATCAGAACCAACAGGTAGCTGAGGGACATCTTCTGGCAACACCCGACCGTATGAAATCACGGCGCTTAAGATGAGCTGGACATGCAGAGAGAAGCGGACCGCAGACAGTCATAGAACGCATCATGGACGCTCAGGTCCAAGGAGGAAGACCACGGCTGAGGTGGACTGACCTGGTGAAGAAGGATGCTGTGGAACACCACGTGGTGAACTGGCGACCGGTGGCGCACGACAGATCGCGGTGGAGAAGGCTAGAGTGGGCGGTAAAGGATCTTCAGGGTTCGTCGCCAACGGAGTAAGAGAGAGTAGGTAAGTATGTTGGACGTAAGTCGAATTCCTATTGTTTATGTTTCCATGTGTTAAACTGTTCTTGTCACTTCTTGTTATCTGTCTTGAGTTTCTGATATTTAAATACATTCTCAAAGTAGTTATATTAACAGCCTAATTTGTGTTGTGATTGAAACTCCCAAGGATTAATAATTATAATACCTCTGGTTTTAGTCAAGCAAATCAAGTAACATAACATAAAGATAAGATCCCGGTTGGTGAGTGAAGCACCAAAGAAGAATTCAAGTATGAGTATTAAGTAGCTACAATCTTATTTCTTCACAAGTGGCGAAGTACCTCAAATCTACTTACTTCTTCACAGAACTTTTCTTAGACTTTAAGTTTCTGATTTTCAGATAAATAGCCCAATGAAACGTGGGGCTAAACATAAAATATTAAAACAAAAAATTAAAATACTTAAAAAAAAAAAAATTTCGGTGAGTCACCGGCAAACTTCCTCAGCTCGAATTATTTATAATGTAAAGTTTTTGCGCTTCCTCTAAGTCTTCCTCCTTCTCTTCGGCTAATTTGGCTAAATGAAGACTAAGGGGTCTCTCCACTGGAAGCTAAGCTAAGCCATGCGTAGACACAAATTATACTCCAAAGCTACCCTGTGCTCAAGGGCGTAGCCAGGAGGGGGGGCAAGAGGAGGCTCGTGCCCCCCCCCCTGGCCAGAGCAAAAAACCAAGATAAAAATTTAATAAACAAAAAAATTTTTTTTATTAAAAATGGATTGCTTGCAAGTTACTATTAGGATCTTCAAATTTCCTGTGCGTCATCCCTAAATCAGCAATCAGCGGTTACATAAATGTATATGTACAAAACAAGTCATATTACATTTATTTAAATATACATGAATTCGATCATTTCATTTCCTCGCTCAAAATCGTCATTTATGTTATACTTCATACTCTTAAAGCTGATTTTAGAAGCGCAGTAAAAATGCAAAGCGCAGCAACAGCAAATGCACGCTATTGGATGTGAGTCATTTAATTCTAAAAGCACAGAAACCACAGCGTGAATTTGCTGCTGCTGCGCTTTGAATTTTTGCTGCTCATGTAAAGTCAAGTATTACAGTCAGTGGTTACCTCAGGGGGAGCTTCTAGGGGTCCGAGTCTCCCAAATGAATAACAAAAAGTCTGCAGCGCTAACCACGGAAACTGTGGGCTGTGCCCCCGGGAGTCTATACCCCCCCCCCTCGTAGCCTAACTTTGTCCCCCCCCTGCTCAAAATCCTGGCTACGCCCCTGCCTGTGCTATGTATAGGAAACTGTTGTACTAGCCTCTACTTCATCGTTCGAGCTATGGTTTCCAGAACGCTGCCTCTCCTGAAGACATTATTTCCCAGATCGGTCCCCTAGTAGGGACTAGGGCGACATATCGTGGATTGGTTACTGGTAGAATTGCCTCCAACGCCCCCACATAACTTCACCTCCGTTCTTTCTCTTCACATTTTCCATCCCTTTTTATCCTTCCATTCCTTCTTTCCATATTACATGCTTACCATTTTTTATTATAATATCTAATCTCCCCTTTCCCTTGGGTCGATTTGGCTGAAAAACAATAGGTGTCATCGTTAGAGGGTTTTCACATAAAATTTCCATAAATGTTGGCTACCCAGGTTTATTTAATTAGGATAGGGATCTTTAACGAGTCCCTAAAGTCTCGTCCAAAGGACGGCGTGCTCAAGATTCTTTGTCTCTCAATTAAAAAAAGTAGAGACCTCGGCCGGGTAGATTTCTCCACTTAAAAAAAAAAAGCATTGGCAAGACTTCAAGAGACTTTTCTCTGTGATATTCTACAAAGCCCAGAGAAGCTTTACAACGATTAGCCACAAACATCTCAGTCCAAATAAACTAGTTGCTCTGAAGAGATTTGTCTCCATGAAGGGCTGAGCCTATCACAAATGGAGGAAGACCGGGCAGAAAAGGAGGCAAGAGGTTGGTGGCAAACTTCCAGGCTAGGCAATGGGCAAAAAGAAAATTTGTAGGGCAGAAAAAAATACAAGACAGAGAGAACAAAAATAAATGAAGTCGAAGGTGATATCGACGGATTCACTCACAGACTTATTTGAGAAAAAGAGTCATTTCTTTCATTTTTCCAATCTTTCATTTGTCATTTTTATTATTTGTTCATTTTTTGTCTGTTTTTTTTTATCATTTTTATTCCATGTACTTTTTTGCTACTTTTTTTCTTCAGTCAGCTTCTTTTTTTCGTCTCTTGCTTAGGCTTTATTCCCCTTTTCACATTCCGCACTAGAGAGAAGAGCCGTGACGGGAGACTCGCGTTAGGTAGAGTATTCATCGAATGACAAATGGGTCTGCCTTAAAACTTGCTGAAAGAACCTCATCAATCGAGGAAGAAAAAAATAAAACTAGAAAAAAAAATGATTGATTTAATCATTAGCCAAAAAACAATGATGAGGGGATCGGTTAAAAAAAAAAAAAGTATTTAAAAAACTGCTATAACAAGCATACTATATTCTGCTATAATTTGTCTACGTTATTATATGATGTACTTCCCCAGCCAAAATTAAACAAAGAAGTCTTCGCTCTCTCTCCGAAACTAATGTACCAATTTGGTTGAAAATCAATAGATCTCTTCTTTACTTTTGAATCCTCATACAAAATTTTGATATGTTCGTAACATCGACAGTTGATAGGATTTTCGAGTTAAGCTGCATTACCCCTGATCCCCCTATCTGCGATGCTATGCGAACCGTATATGGTCTACCCATTGTCTCCACCTGTTCGTCCAAATGTTCCTGAACCTTCCTTCTCTTTTGAGACCTTACCAATTGCTTATAATTCCTAACAACATCAGGTTGGGTACGAAGGAGTCGGAATTTCAACTAGGAAATCTCCATGTCTTTACAGGAATTTGTTTCTTCCTGAAATACATATCTTAAATAACAGTGGTAAAACTAATTATTACATTCTATATCCATTACATCCATATAACCATATAACTTGATTTCCTAGTATACGAAAGTGTCATATTCTGTCAACCTTGAAAACGAAATAAAAACGGTTAAAACAAATAAAAATTCAATGAGGTGCCACGATCGAAGTTACTAATCTGACAGATACCTGACTAACCAGTTTAAAGTTACTAAACGAGCAACTCATGCGTAACTTGAGTAACCTGCTAATTTCTTATAATTCCTCCATAGAAGATTTGTTTGTCGTCTCAAAGAATGTCGCCATCTGGTTCGGTTCTAGGTCCTTGTGCTTCCTTCCTCATCCTCTATGTCTCTTCCTCCAAGTGATCCTGAGCCTTTCTCCTCATCTGTGGCCTTGCCGGTCGCTTGACTATGCTTCCTTCCTCATCCTCTATGTCTCTTCCTCCAAGTGATCCTGAGCCTTTCTCCTCATCTGTGGCCTTGCCGGTCGCTTGACTATGCTTCCTTCCTCATACTCTCTGCCTCTTCCTCCAAGTGATCCTGAGCCTTTCTTCTCATCTGCGGCCTTGCCGGTCGCTTAACTATGCTTCCTTCCTCATCCTCTATGCCTCTTCCTCATCTGTGGCCTTGCCGGTCGCTTGACTATGCTTCCTTCCTCATCCTCTATGTCTCTTCCTCCAAGTGATCCTGAGCCTTTCTCCTCATCTGTTGCCTTGCCGGTAGCTTGACTATGCTTCCTTCCTCATCCTCTCTGCCTCTTCCTCCAAGTGATCCTGAGCATTTCTCCTCATCTGTTTCCTTGCCGGTCGCTTGACTATGATGCTTCCTTCCTCATCCTCTCTGCCTCTTCCTCCAAGTGATCCTGAGCCTTTCTCCTCATCTGTTGCCTTGCCGGTCGCTTGACTATGCTTCCTTCCTCATCCTCTATGTCTCTTCCTCCAAGTGATCCTGAGCCTTTCTCCTCATCTGTTGCCTTGCCGGTAGCTTGACTATGCTTCCTTCCTCATCCTCTCTGCCTCTTCCTCCAAGTGATCCTGAGCATTTCTCCTCATCTGTTGCCTTGCCGGTCGCTTGACTATGCTTCCTTCCTCATCCTCTATGTCTCTTCCTCCAAGTGATCCTGAGCCTTTCTCCTCATCTGTTGCCTTGCCGGTAGCTTGACTATGCTTCCTTCCTCATCCTCTCTGCCTCTTCCTCCAAGTGATCCTGAGCATTTCTCCTCATCTGTTTCCTTGCCGGTCGCTTGACTATGATGCTTCCTTCCTCATCCTCTCTGCCTCTTCGTCCAAATGTTCCTGAACCTTCCTTCTCTTTTGAGACCTTACCAATTGCTTATAATTCCTAACAACATCAGGTTGGGTACGAAGGAGTCGGAATTTCAACTAGGAAATCTCCATGTCTTTACAGGAATTTGTTTCTTCCTGAAATACATATCTTAAATAACAGTGGTAAAACTAATTATTACATTCTATATCCATTACATCCATATAACCATATAACTTGATTTCCTAGTATACGAAAGTGTCATATTCTGTCAACCTTGAAAACGAAATAAAAACGGTTAAAACAAATAAAAATTCAATGAGGTGCCACGATCGAAGTTACTAATCTGACAGATACCTGACTAACCAGTTTAAAGTTACTAAACGAGCAACTCATGCGTAACTTGAGTAACCTGCTAATTTCTTATAATTCCTCCATAGAAGATTTGTTTGTCGTCTCAAAGAATGTCGCCATCTGGTTCGGTTCTAGGTCCTTGTGCTTCCTTCCTCATCCTCTATGTCTCTTCCTCCAAGTGATCCTGAGCCTTTCTCCTCATCTGTGGCCTTGCCGGTCGCTTGACTATGCTTCCTTCCTCATCCTCTATGTCTCTTCCTCCAAGTGATCCTGAGCCTTTCTCCTCATCTGTGGCCTTGCCGGTCGCTTGACTATGCTTCCTTCCTCATACTCTCTGCCTCTTCCTCCAAGTGATCCTGAGCCTTTCTTCTCATCTGCGGCCTTGCCGGTCGCTTAACTATGCTTCCTTCCTCATCCTCTATGCCTCTTCCTCATCTGTGGCCTTGCCGGTCGCTTGACTATGCTTCCTTCCTCATCCTCTATGTCTCTTCCTCCAAGTGATCCTGAGCCTTTCTCCTCATCTGTTGCCTTGCCGGTAGCTTGACTATGCTTCCTTCCTCATCCTCTCTGCCTCTTCCTCCAAGTGATCCTGAGCATTTCTCCTCATCTGTTTCCTTGCCGGTCGCTTGACTATGATGCTTCCTTCCTCATCCTCTCTGCCTCTTCCTCCAAGTGATCCTGAGCCTTTCTCCTCATCTGTTGCCTTGCCGGTCGCTTGACTATGCTTCCTTCCTCATCCTCTATGTCTCTTCCTCCAAGTGATCCTGAGCCTTTCTCCTCATCTGTTGCCTTGCCGGTAGCTTGACTATGCTTCCTTCCTCATCCTCTCTGCCTCTTCCTCCAAGTGATCCTGAGCATTTCTCCTCATCTGTTGCCTTGCCGGTCGCTTGACTATGCTTCCTTCCTCATCCTCTATGTCTCTTCCTCCAAGTGATCCTGAGCCTTTCTCCTCATCTGTTGCCTTGCCGGTAGCTTGACTATGCTTCCTTCCTCATCCTCTCTGCCTCTTCCTCCAAGTGATCCTGAGCATTTCTCCTCATCTGTTTCCTTGCCGGTCGCTTGACTATGATGCTTCCTTCCTCATCCTCTCTGCCTCTTCCTCCAAGTAATCCTGAGCCTCTCTCCTCATCTGTTGCCTTGCCGGTCGCTTGACTATGCTTCCTTCCTCATCCTCTATGTCTCTTCCTCCAAGTGATCCTGAGCCTTTCTCCTCATCTGTTGCCTTGCCGGTAGCTTGACTATGCTTCCTTCCTCATCCTCTCTGCCTCTTCCTCCAAGTGATCCTGAGCATTTCTCCTCATCTGTTTCCTTGCCGGTCGCTTGACTATGATGCTTCCTTCCTCATCCTCTCTGCCTCTTCCTCCAAGTGATCCTGAGCCTTTCTCCTCATCTGTTTCCTTGCCGGTCGCTTGACTATGCTTCCTTCCTCATCCTCTCTGCTTCTTCCTCCAAGTGATCCTGAGCCTTTCTCCTCATCTGTGGCCTTGCCGGTCGCTTGACTATGCTTCCTTCCTCATCTGTGGCCTTGCTGGTCGCTTGACTATGCTTCCTTCCTCATCCTCTAAGTCTCTTCCTCCAAGAGATCCTGCTCCTTTTAAAAATCCGCTGTTTCCATTCACAATTCTCAAAGCATAACACGGCGCAAAGAGATGGTAACCTTTGTTGTCATATGTTGATAAACACATTGGTATAGAATGTATGGATGAGTGAGTGGGATGGATGGGATGTTTTGAGACTATTGCCCTTTGTATCCCATTGGATATCCTGTTTCATCCTTCTGGATCCTGGATCTCCTCATAAGACCAGCCTCTCTTCCATTCTCCTATCCTGCCTGCTCCTCTTACAAAAGTAGGATCTCAAGATTGAACATTCGATTCTCTTCTATCCCCACCCCCTGTTACTTTATCCTTTCAAATAACTTGCCCCCTCCCCTTCTCTCTCCAAGACTCCACTTTCAATTGTCAAAAAGAAGGAAAGAAAATTTAATATAACTTATTTTTTTCTACACAACTTCTGTCTTTTTGTGTTCCCTTGAGATGGGTTCTTTAAATTTCAAAATTAAAAAAAGAAGTCAAGCAGAAAGAAATTTAATAATATACAAATATATGTATATTAAATACAAGGCCATAAAAAAAATAAACATGGCAAAAGATTCCAAGGAAAGAGAATTACATGTTGGTAGCCCGCCAAAGGTATATAACAAAGTTGAATAATTACGTCTCTATACATTCACTACAATGACAGCTATCAGAGTTTTTGTGTTGTCCCATTCCAGGGCCGTCGCGTGGTTTATTGGCGCCCGGGGCGAGATGTTGTCAGGTGCCCCCCCCCCCAAACACGCAATGAGTGACGCTCGTTATACAAAGTTGCGTGGCGGGTTGCGTCGCTGTCTGCGTTTTAATGCCCAACAAGAGACACCTAAACGGATTGAATTACCTTACAAAAATACTAGTCAGGAATTAAATTACTTAAATTTTTGATAAAAATGATAATCAAATCCATACAAATAATGTAAGAAAATATTAACACCCATAAAAAGTACTATAGGTTAGGTTAGGTTTTATGACTCATGCCCGGGCTTTAACAACGAGGTCATATCGCCTACTACCAGAGCGCTCTTTCGTCACTCTGGTGGACATGAGCCCGACTCTACTGTGGGAGTCCTAAATTTTGCCTACCCTAAATTTTTATTCATCTAGGGTGGGGATCTTTAACGAGTACCTGACATCGTACAGGCTCGGGACCATCGCTTAACGTCCCATCCGAAGGACGGCGTGCTTAAGTTTATTTTACCTCCCAGATAAAATAAACTAAGGGCCTCGGTCGGGTTACGAACCCACGACCTTGAGCTCAGAAGTCAAGCACGCATACCACTGAGCTACCGGCGCCCCTAAAAGTACTATATATTGAAATGATTCTTACTTACTTTGATTTATATTATTCCTTCTTTAATTCATAAATCTATAAAAAAAACAGGGGTGGCATTCTTTTCTTATTTAGAGTGTTTATGTGAAAATAAAGGAAAAAATGATAACTACAATTTTTAAATCATAATGTTTTATAAGTGTATATTTTTACTTTCTTTTTTGTAAATGGTTAAAAAAAAAGGTTACGGGGTTAGTGAACTATTATAAATTTTTGACAATACATGAAATAAACCTCTTATGAGTTAATTTAGACAGAAAAAAATGTACTCTTGGCAAATGACACAAACTAGATGATTATAAACATGGATTATAAAATTTCTGGCAACTCACGGCATCCTATATCCTCTTTTGTATCCTTCCTTCTTGGTAACTTTCTGCTCAGTCTTTTCTTCCTTCCATATACAAAAATTTAACCTTCTCGGGACTTTTCTTTATTCTTCTTCCACGACAATCCTTCATATAAATGTGCTATCTTCCATCTTCTACGCTACTTCTACGCTCTTCAAAACACCCGACACCTCCTCCACGTTCCTCCAAAAACAGACTACACCTCCTCCAAGATGCTCCAAAACTCTACTACCACGAGTCGGCTCCTTCCACACTTCTCGCCATCTTTTTCCCCACCCAATGTCATCAGGTTAGCCTTTTCTTTTACAATTAATCATATTTTTTTTTCTTACTTGCTTTTAATATCTTTTGCCAAGATGTACCTACATTTTTATTTATTTGTACTTACTATTTTTTTTCCTACTATTTTTATAAAGAATAACAATTTCTTTTATTCTTTGTGACCCCCCCATTCTACACGTCACATATTCCCTTCCTATATACAAAGAAATCTGTTATTCTTTACAGCCCTATGCATACAAATACTTTGAACCTTTTGACACATATTTTATGTAAACATTTTTTTTTTTTTTTTTTTTTTTCATTAATACACTATTTTCTTTCTAACATTTTTTTAAATACTTATGCAATCAATCCTCTAACCAATATTATAATTATAACATATACAATTTCATAGAAACCATTTTTTTTTTTTTTTTTTTAATATAAAGGTAACTAACAAACAAATTTTTTTTTTTTTTTTTTTTTTTTTTTTTTTTTTTTTTTTTTAAAGCAATAATACATTAACTAGCAAACAAATTTTTTTTTTTTTTTTTTTTTTTTTCAAAATATAATATAATTTCAATAAATAATTTTGTTTTTTTTTATCATAAAAAAACATTAAAATATCAAATTTTTGTTCAGAGTGGAGAAGGCACTAAACATTTTTTTTTTTTTAACAATATCACATATAACCATAAAATTTAAGAACATGTATAACCAAAAAAAAAAAATTCAATTTCATAAACTAAGACAGAAAATACATATGCTTAAGCGAGGCTTATATGACCCAGACAAGCCGATCCACACACATATGGAGCAAGGTCTCTCATGATTTTAACATATTAGAGGTCATACTTAATCAAAAACAAAATTGCCATAGCAAAGACCGACAAGTCACATAATGATAATTATTATGTTATTATTATTATTTTTACAACATGACACAAGACTTCAATAAATTCTCTCTACATCACAAATTCAC
Organism: Aradus depressus; assembly: GCA_963662175.1. Lineage (NCBI taxonomy): Eukaryota > Metazoa > Arthropoda > Insecta > Hemiptera > Aradidae > Aradus > Aradus depressus. The sequence continues at coordinate 41,412,736 of OY759221.1, read as the reverse complement.
AAAATATCAAGAATCGAATTATATTACAATTTTTTTAGCTAGATATCGGTCATTAGGTCAGAACTACATGCATTGTTTATATGGGTCAAACTATCATAATCCTATTTGAAGTGTGTACTACCTCTCTGTCCCACAGAATCCCGTTAGTTGCAGTCCGTCTCTCCACCAGAATCTATCCTCCATCAACACGTTGGCTTAGCGATATCAGTTCCACAAGTGACCGTACTATCAATTCAGATTTTATTATATTTTGATTTTCATATTTCAATAGTTTCGACTTCTCAATTTAAGATTTTTTTTTTAAATCTTTATTTCCAAGGTGAAAAACACACAACAAAGCTATTATTTGCTACTTCGTAATAAAAACAATTTATTCATTAGCTGCTTACTTTTAATTTATAATTTAGTTTTATTTTTACTTATTATGATTTAAGAAAAATATATTTAAAAAACAGAAACCATAGCCATAATTCATTTAAAAATCCAATTACACAAGTTCCTTGTTATCAAAAATAATCCATCGGTTTATCTGAAGGAAACTTTTTTTTTTTTTTAAATTTCTTGTGATTTTTAATTTTCTTTAATTTAGTGTGATTTTTAATTAACTTTATTAGTTCTGGGATTTTAAAGTAAGCACTTTGTTTCTGTTTATTTTCATATTTGTACAACTTTATCTTCCGATATCTAATTCTCCTAGAGTTTGGCTGCAACATTACTTTAGCTTTTCTTTTATTAGTTTTCTTTAATTTTTTCTTATCACAACTTTCTTGGCAAATATGGCCCAAATTTCCTTTACAATTATTCTTATAATTTATTTCTGTTAATTTTACTTTCAAGATAAGGATATTTTTATTTTTTATTTTATCTTTGGATATTTTTGACAATTTATAACTTTTTCTAATAAAACCTAGCCGACATAATGTATTAAACGGAATATAATCTTTATTTATTTCTTTGTTCAATTTTATTTTTCTATTTTCCTTTCTATTTGATTTGCTTTTACTTATTTCTAATTCATTTTTCTGAGCATTACCTATTTCATTTAATTTCTTTTTCTCATCTGTTATTAATTTATTTTCACATTTATTTTCAACTTCAATAAGATCTGTTTTTGTCTCCACTATTATTTCATTCGTGTTATTATTTTGTTGTTCCCCCCTTAGTTGCTCTATATTTTTATTTATTGTTTCATTTATTGTTTCTAACTTACAACTTAACTGTTGATTTAACTGTTCAAATTGATTTTGCATACGATCCATCATTTGATCAAATTGGCTCGGATTAAACGGATTATCGTCTTTCTTTTTATTTGCTTCCTCATCCCCCGAATTCGACCTTCCTATAAGCGGACTCATGACTATCATAGAATTTTCTCCCGTTCCTTCTACAAATCCAGATTCCCGAACATCGCTATCTACGTTCCGGAGTCCTAATCCGCCGAGGCCACTCCCGATTCCGTCCATTCCTGCAGCTAATTCTCCCGCCTCCCCATCGTAAACAAACTCCGGACCTTGCTCTCCCGCCATGCTATGGGTCGACTCACCTGTGTCCTCGTCCGCCATCTTGCTTCACAATGCTACTTATTCAACAAAAAAAATTACAAGAGCCCGACTCTACTGTGGGAGTCCTAAATTTTGCCTACCCTAAATTTTTATTCATCTAGGGTGGGGATCTTTAACGAGTACCTGACATCGTACAGGCTCGGGACCATCGCTTAACGTCCCATCCGAAGGACGGCGTGCTTAAGTTTATTTTACCTCCCAGATAAAATAAACTAAGGGCCTCGGTCGGGTTACGAACCCACGACCTTGAGCTCAGAAGTCAAGCACGCATACCACTGAGCTACCGGCGCCCCTAAAAGTACTATATATTGAAATGATTCTTACTTACTTTGATTTATATTATTCCTTCTTTAATTCATAAATCTATAAAAAAAACAGGGGTGGCATTCTTTTCTTATTTAGAGTGTTTATGTGAAAATAAAGGAAAAAATGATAACTACAATTTTTAAATCATAATGTTTTATAAGTGTATATTTTTACTTTCTTTTTTGTAAATGGTTAAAAAAAAAGGTTACGGGGTTAGTGAACTATTATAAATTTTTGACAATACATGAAATAAACCTCTTATGAGTTAATTTAGACAGAAAAAAATGTACTCTTGGCAAATGACACAAACTAGATGATTATAAACATGGATTATAAAATTTCTGGCAACTCACGGCATCCTATATCCTCTTTTGTATCCTTCCTTCTTGGTAACTTTCTGCTCAGTCTTTTCTTCCTTCCATATACAAAAATTTAACCTTCTCGGGACTTTTCTTTATTCTTCTTCCACGACAATCCTTCATATAAATGTGCTATCTTCCATCTTCTACGCTACTTCTACGCTCTTCAAAACACCCGACACCTCCTCCACGTTCCTCCAAAAACAGACTACACCTCCTCCAAGATGCTCCAAAACTCTACTACCACGAGTCGGCTCCTTCCACACTTCTCGCCATCTTTTTCCCCACCCAATGTCATCAGGTTAGCCTTTTCTTTTACAATTAATCATATTTTTTTTTCTTACTTGCTTTTAATATCTTTTGCCAAGATGTACCTACATTTTTATTTATTTGTACTTACTATTTTTTTTCCTACTATTTTTATAAAGAATAACAATTTCTTTTATTCTTTGTGACCCCCCCATTCTACACGTCACAATATATGTTATTAATTAATACAATACAAATTGAAATTAATGCAATGGTGTGCAAAACCTCGAACCAAACCTACTCTGAATAGAATATACAGAATAAAACAAAACCACGTTATCACATTTTGATATAAGATCCTAAACATTAAATGGCATTCGCCTGGATTTTGCACGAGCAAATGTCTTGAGAATGTCTTTAAAGTCTATTTTTCTAGCCTCATCGTTTTCAATCGACATGATGGCAAGAGAATTCAGTCTCTCCTGTGACATGGTTGATCGTAAATATGTCTTTATAAGTTTCAGCTTACTGAAGCTACGCTCAGCACTCGCAACTGTCACTGGTGTAGTTAAATAAATGCATACAACGTAATATTCAAAATTCAGTTATACATAACTTTCCAAAATACGTTAAGTACATCTAACTTAATTTTTTCAAATTTTTTTGTATTACTTTTCGCTTCCGCGGCGCCCAGGGCGTCGCCCCACCCACGCGACGGCCCTGCCCATTCCACTGATCCCCCCCCCCCCCCCCCGTCCTACCTTTCGGCCTTACGCGAAAATTAATGTGTTGTTTTTGTGGGATATTGGATTTACAAATCAAATTTTAGGTCGATATATTACCAATTTTTGTCACTCTTATGTTGTTCTGAAAATATATATAAAATTTCTTGGGATAAATTCATCCTAACGTTTATCGTGGCGCCCAACGTGGGGCTTAAATTTGTGGAGGTAGTTATAATTGAAAAAATTTTTTAAATATTAATATTTGGATACATTTTAATATGGTCTTGTAAAATTATTATATTTTAAAATTATATTATAGAACATTTATTTTTTATTTTTCAGGGAGTCACGGTGGCCATGCGGGCTAGAGCGTAGGGCTTTGGTCACATGGTCTCACCATGGTTTGCGGGTTCCAATCCCATCCGGGAGTGAGTTTTATTTCGAAGATAGAACTCCCTCCCGGTGGTGTCTGCCGAGGCCAAAAAACAAACAAAAAAAAACATTTTTTTAATATTAATATTTGTATACATTTAGATATGGTCTTGTAAAATTATTATATTTTAAAATTATATTTCAGGAGGCGGCATGGAGCAGTAGCACCTCCGCCCAGCCTGTCCACATACACACACACAACGTACCACAGCACATTAGAAGACTGCTGGTTGAAAAACGCAGATGTCGTCGTCAGTGGCAAAGACATAGATACCCATCCATCAAAACACGACTCAACAGACTCACACACGAACTCAAAACAACTATATCACAATACAAAGCAGATACGTTTTCACTTTACACTGACACACTAGCCACTGACGATGGATCTCTGTGGAGAGCAACCAGACGTCTACTGAACTTTTCTTCCTCCTCCTTTCCCATTCAAAACCCGGACGGAACATGGGCTAAGTCGGACGAGGAAAAAGCACAATTATTTTCTCAACACTTAACAGACACTTTTACACCTCATGACATTCATCATCCACTTCATAAACACATACACGACTTCCTCAATATACCTCTACAACTGAGTTTACCCCCGAAACCCATCACTCCGTCTGAGGTGCAACAGGCTATCCTTCTGCTTCCCAACAAGAAGAGCCCTGGCTATGACCTCATTACTGCCAGAGTGTTGAAAAATCTTCCGCGCAAAGCTGTCATCTTTCTTACTTACATTTACAATTGCATCCTTCGCCTTTCCTACTTCCCAGTTCTTTGGAAATTTTCTATCATTACTTTAGTCCCGAAACCAGATAAACCTAAACACTTGCTCTCTTCATACCGCCCCATAAGTCTTCTTCCCACTCCTTCTAAACTCTTTGAAAAAATTCTTCTTAGCCGCCTATTACCTCTCTTCGAAGAACACGACCTTATTCCGAATCATCAGTTTGGATTCCGACAGAAACACTCAACACTTCAACAATGTCACAGATTAGTTGATGAGATTTCCTCTGCTTTGGAAAGGAAGTGTTATTGCTCTGCAGCATTTTTGGATGTGAGTCAAGCTTTCGACCGTGTCTGGCATGTTGGGCTGCTGTATTAGCTGAAACATGTGATCCCTGACGGATATTATCGTCTCCTCCGCTCCTACCTGGATGATCGTTTTTTCCAGGTCAGACAGGGCAGTGTCCACTCTGACGTTCAACCCATAAGAGCTGGTGTCCCACAGGGGAGCATTCTGGGTCCACTTCTCTATGTTGCAAGCACATCCAGCATCCCAACATCGCCTGAGACGGTGTTAGCCACCTATGCCGATGACATAGCAATTTTAGCTACTAATAAATCGGCTGGGGACGCATCCAAATCTCTGCAGGAGCACTTACACCTTCTAGAGGGTTGGTTGCATCTGTGGAAGGTAAAAATAAATGAGATCAAATCCCTTCATGTTACATTCGCCTTGAGGCGCGGTGACTGCCCAACTGTATGGCTGAATAATGTCCCTCTGAAACATGACAAAGACGTACGATACTTAGGACTCTATCTTGACAGACGACTGACATGGAATAAACATGTTTCACAGACTCGACAGAAAATGAAACGGCGATTTGGACTACTCAAAAGACTACTAGACAAGCGATCTCAACTTCGCCTCAACCACAAACTGGGTGTTTACAAGACCGTTATCAGACCCATCTGGACGTATGGCGTTCAGCTCTGGGGTTCAGCTAAGCCCTCACACACCAAAAGAATTCAAGCCATCCAAAATAAAATCCTCCGAACAATCACACAATGCCCTTACTACGTATCAAACATAACATTACATCATGACCTGAACATACCATTCTTACACGAAGTTAGACAACGATTATACACAAATTTGCACAACAAATTCACGTCACATCCAAACACACTGGTGGAAGCAATGTCGGTCCGGTCCTTGCCGGGCAGACCTCCTCGGCGACTGAATCGTCGTTGGCCGCGTGACCTCCTGCCTGAGGGGGACCCCTGAGGAGGCGGTGGTGTTGACCAGCCGTCTCATCAAGAGACTCAAGTGGTGTTACTGTTTTTCTTGTTGTGTTCATATTTCCTAGTTGTGAAGTAATTCATAGTTGGAAATTAAGTAATAAAGGTGAAAAAAAAAAAAAAAAAAAAAAAAAAAAAATTATATTAATATTTGTATACATTTTGATATGATTTTGTAAAAGTATTATATTTTTAAATTATATTAAGTTTTGTATACATTTTGATATGGTCTTGTAAAATTATAATATTTTTAAATTATATTAATATTTGTATACATTTTGATATGGTCTTGTAAAATTATTATATTTTTAAATTATATTATAGAAGCATTTTTTTTACTTGTCTTGTTTGGGCTGTCTTCTTTTTTCCAAATCCTCCTGTACATGGACGTTCTACCTTCACTACTTCTATTTCTTATTTGCTTCGATGTCTCCTTGACTCTTGCTGAAGATACGGATGAACAGGGACATACTTCTTTACAAACAGAGATAAAACAGCTTCCGGGACAGATTGACATGGACACTCGGGGACAGACGGCCGTGCACACCTCCTCGAGCTAGACCAGCTCTCTCCCCTCATGCCGAAGCCATCTTAACTCAATTCAAAATTATTTAATGTTTTATTATTATTATTATTTTTTTATTTATTTTTATTTTTTTATTTTTTTTTTCTTAAATTAATCGCATTAGCTAAAAACGAGAGAAAAACAGTGACTAGGGAGTGGTCACCACTGGGTGATTTCTCCCCTCATGACATTTTGACATTGCCATTACCTCTTTATCAATACATTTGCTTGTTGTATTCATGTGTATACAGTTGTAAATAGCTATTTGTAAAAAAAAAAAAAAATTAATCATGTACCCCTAATTACAGACCGTTACACTATATGTATATATAGGGAAGGAAGGTGTGTACACCTAGGGACCTAAGCAACCAATACTCTTATCCCTTCTCTGCTAGAGATTATGGGTGTCCTGAATTTTCCTTGTCTTTAACGAGTACGTGACATCATACAGGCTTGGGACCATCGCTTAATGCCACATCCAAAAGAAGGCGTGTTCAAGGTTTTTTTTTTTATCTCCCAGATAAAAAAGTAAGGGCCTAGACTGGGTTTCGAACCCACGATCTTGACCTCAGTAGACTCTACCTCTGAGCTACGGGCGCCTCTTTTTCGGAATCAGGGGGTCAGAAAACATTAAATTTCATTGAAAACATAACATAGAATTTCTGATGAATTAAATAACTACGTCTATACTTCTTATCGTTGGAGAAGTAAAATGCAAGTTGATGCAGCCATTCTTGTTGAATCAATATGTTCATTTTGGCAAGACTGTATCTTTGTTGTTTCTACAGATTCCTTTATCCGATTGTTTTCTTCCAAGAAATGGAATATATATTGGTTTTACCTCTATTTTCCTGTAGGTATTTTCCAGGTGTCCCATATAACTTTATTTTCTGTCTCTATTTCCCAAATAAATATCATGTAATATATATTATAAATGAACAATGAATCTTTTTTGGATTATTGTGTCTTTATTGCCAGCACTTTTTGACAATGTGCCAAAAGAATTTTTAAAAATTTTTTAACCCAAACTTCGGTTTCACTGGAATAAGTTTGTGTGTCATCGGCTGGATTAAAAGAGTATCGTTCGATTTGCGCAGAAAACATTATAATTAAATGTATCTTTAATATTCTACTTTTCCTATGCCTGTTCGACCATCATCTCCGCACTTGTTGGAAAAGTTCGGGTGTCATCGTTGAGACAGTATTTCCAATTCCTCTTTCCCGACCAAACATGCTATCTCTGTCCTTTCTATTCATCTGCTGTTCCTCCAGTTATTCTTCAATATTCTGCTATTCCTCAGGTATGTTTCAGCCATTGATTCTCAATTCTTTTTTGATCATTCTCATAAGAGGGATCATCTCACAACTTGAGGTTCACTCGGAAACGTTCGGATATCATCGTTGAGACAGTATTTCCAATTCCTCTCTCCCGACTAAACATGCTATCTCTGTCCCTTCTATTCATCTGCTGTTCCTCCAGTTATTCTTCAATATTCTGCTATTCCTCAGGTATGTTTCAGCCATTGATTCTCAATTCTTTTTTGATCATTCTCATAAGAGGGATCATCTCACAACTTGAGGTTCACTCGGAAACGTTCGGATCTCATCGTTGAGACAGTATTTCCAATTCCTCTCTCCCGACTAAACGTGCTATCTCTGTCCCTTCTATTCATCTGCTGTTCCTATAGTTCCTCTTTAATTTTCTGCTTTTCTTCAGGTATCTGTCGGCCATTGATTCTCAATTCCTTTTCGATCATTCTCATAAGAAAGATCATCTCACAACTTGAGGTTCACTCGGAAACGTTCGGATCTCATCGTTGAGACAGTATTTCCAAATCCTCTCCCTCCGACAAACCATGTTATCTCCTCTCCCTTCTATTCATCTGCTGCTCCTCCAGTCCGTCTTTAATCTTCTCCTCCCCTCAACCACGAGCCTATCTTGGGTTATCCCTGGGTCACTGATTCCCAATGTTCTTTCTTCCATTCTTCTGAAAGGGATCATCCCGAGCCCCCAAATATCCCTAAATCCTATATAGACTGCATTGAAAATGAAACCACCAAACATTTCTCTATAATCAGGCCTCTTTTTACCTCATCATTTCTCAAACATTTCTGTGTATATATTTTTATGGTATTGTATCTCTAACAATCCGGATGCCAAAATCTCGTTAAGATTTTTTTTGAATGGCTTTTGAACGTTTTGAATGGCTTTCATATTTCAAAGCATCTAATTATCTAACTAAAACTTCGTCGGTGAATCACTGGCTATGTACTTCCCCAGCACAAATTAATCGATTACATTTTTTTCCTCTAAAGCCAATCGACAGTTTGGGCTGAAACTCAATATTTGACTTACATAGTAGTTTCTGAATCCTCATTCTAAATTTTGTGTCGATACATTCATTACATCGGCAGTTATTGCGGTATTTGAGTCGAGACCCCATAGTCTAATCCCGACCTTCCAAGAAGTATAGGGGAAATTTTGTAATCGATTAGAAATTCGATGCAAAGTTTCGGGAATTTTATGTTTTCGACCTCCTGTTCCCAAAAATGAAAACTCCCAAAAGAATGAATGTAATGGGGCAGGCTTAACTTCCAAGTTGGAACTGGGTACTTCCAATATTATAATTTTCACTCCTACATCTCCTCTACGCCTCTCTCACTCAGACTGGTTCACTATACCTTAACCCTTAAAACACTTCTCTCTCTAGACTGTCCACTTACTTACTGATTACTCCTTAGACTGTTTTTCACTATTTTAAACAGCTGATCGTCGTCATTTGTCTCCATTCTTTGGTTGTTCACATTTACTTTTAAAACAAAATGCGACTAGTACATCTTTGTATATTTTATTCACTAATTAAGTTACTTCAACAGCTGTTTTTATACAAATAATAATAATTGACTTTATTATATATTATGGGGAGGGTCCAAGCTTCCAAGCTTAAGTTATTAAACTGCCGTTGTGATAAATTTATTGACACAACATTTCATATGTAAATTCATAGCCCTACAAGGAAGAAACCTATTAATTTTCAGCGAGAAGATCAGAGGGACCTTAACCCCAAACATTCCCTAATCTACCGATGTAATGAGTGTATCGACATGAAATTTTATATTTAAATTTGAAACCACATAAGGAAATCACCTACCAGTGAAAGGGAAGGGACTTCGACTCAAATACCTTAACCATGAATAGTTCGTGCTTGCGAATTACATAGCCGGTGATTTTTTTGTTTTTATATGGGAAATAAAAAAGCCTTGAGCACGCCATCCTTTGTAGGGGACGATAAATGGTAGTGTCGAGTCTGTGCGATGTGAGTAACTCATTACCTGGTTAGGCAACATTTAGAATTCCCACAGTTGACCTAAAAGGAAATGGATAAAATCAATTAGTGCTTAGGTCCCTGTGTGTACACATGAGCTCAATCTATATCTGAATTAACATACTTTCAATATTCATATGGTATTTTACTTGTAAGTAAGGGAGCCCTTTATATTTACCCTGAAGATAGCTCGCTGACGTAGAGTGGATAAGGTAGGGATGGATTATTTAACATGATAAAGGGAAGGAGTAGGGCGGGTGACGTAATAAAGGTTAGGGGCGGATCTAGCCCCACCCAGTCAAGTGGCTAGGAAGGAATGGCAACATTATATTCTAGTTAAGAAGATCAAAGGGGGAGGGTCCCTGCTTCATTTGCCAAGATAAACCAGTACCTTAGGGTACGTGATCCCGGCCGATCTATCAGGGCAGATTCCTCAAGAACCTGCGTAACTTTAGCGGAATTCTATGGACTTTCACAGCTATACTAAATATATAGGCGAAGTTATGAAATTGATCAGAAACTCGATGGAGTTTTCACCAGAATTTTCCGACTCTTGTTTCCAAAAGAGAGAGAAAAATGTAATTGGTGAATGACGGGTAATGACTTCTGAATTCTTATACTGCATTTCGTGTCGAGACATTCATTACATCAGCAGTTATTAGGGTTTTTGAATTGAGCCCACTCCCCTGAAACTTCCCTTCCTTTCAGCCGATTTCACTGAAATTTAAGAAGTGTAGTCCTTATAGGGTTTTATATTACCATCATCACATATATTACAACTGCATTATTAGAGATTTTGAGTAAAGCCTCCCTCCTAATCTCCCCCTTCTCTTTGGTCGATTTGGCTGAAAATCAACAGCCATCGTATAGTTGCCTCCCCCTGAGGTAGTTCTAGTCTGCTCCCCGTTGCCTACAAGGCCTCATTAGTTGTCTCCATAAGTTGCCTTCCCCTGAGGCCCCTTCGTACTGTTGCCTACACGGCCCCAGCATCTGTACTCCCGTTGCCTACACGACCCCAAGTTCTAGTCTGCTCCCCGTTGCCTACAAGGCCCCATTAGTTGTCTCCATAAGTTGCCTTCCCCTGAGGCCCCTTCGTACTGTTGCCTACACGGCCCCAGTACCCTCTTTACTCCCGTTGCCTACACGGTCCCAAGTTCTAGTCTGCTCCCCGTTGCCTACAAGGCCTCATTAGTTGTCTCCATAAGTTGCCTTCCCCCGAGACCCCTTCGTACTGTTGCCTACACGGCCCCAGCATCTGTACTGCCGTTGCCTCCACTGAGGCCCCTAGTTTGCCTGCTCCAGCCTGACCTTCCAGACTTACGTCCAGATACCAAGGTATTTAATAGAATAACAAAAGTTGGCCAGCAATTTGTGTTTTGTTAGACGCCCCTGTGCGAAGATGGCTCAGCCTGGAAGTGGGTAAGTGCGTTTTAACATATGTAAGTCCTGTCTCCATACATACAGTCCACTTGTTCAAACCCCCCTCCTTACGCTCCACCTGATTCCGGATAAAATCGGACCAAGTGCGTACATTTTGGTCGATTTGGCTGAAAATCAACATTCTATCGGGAGTTGAATCACCGATAATGACTTCTGAATCCTTATACTCAATTTTGTGTCGATACATTCATTACATCGGATGTTATTAGGATTTTTGAATTGAGCCCCCCTTACGATCTCTTATCCCTTTGGTCGATTTGGATGTAAAATTTCGTGTCGATCTATCGGGAGTTGTCGTGTTCACCCCGTAAGGACTACAGCTATCGATTTTCAACCAAATCGGTAAAAGGGAAGTGGACTCAACTCAATAATCCAAATAACTGTCGATGCAATGAATGTATCGACACAAAATATAGTATGAGGATTTACAAACCATGTTAAGCCAAATATTCACTTTCACCCTAAACAGTCGATTAAATTTGGAGGCAGATAGAAAAATAATTGATTAATCCATACTGGGGAAGTTTATAGCCTTGTTATTCACCTATGACTTTTTTATTTTTCATTTTCGTGGGCTGAAAACATTAAAATCCAGTGAATTTCTGACTGATTACAAAACCTCCTCTGTTCTTCGTAAGGCTGGGGAAATTATGGAATATTTTTCTGATTTGAGGAGACTGCCGTATGATAGATAGTTCCTGAATTGTAGCTGGCACATTGCCATTGTGAACAAAAGATAAAAAGAAATGCAATTCTCTAGCCAGAATATATGGAGAACCATCGCTGCAGATGCTTTCTTGGTTTATTAAGAAGTAAATAATGAAAAGTATGCCTTTTTTTTTTTTTTTTTCACGAAAAGTTGTCGAAACATTTGAGACTATTTCAGGAGAACGACCTGCAAAAAAAACTAAAAAAAAACTGGGTAAAATACCTAAAAGAGGAGATCTAAACTTTGGAGTTCACGGAAATACTAACAGAGACCTGGAGTCATTTATCTCTTCTTACTTTCTTCTAAGAATCATTTCAACTAAATTTGAAAAAAGACTTTTTATTTATAATTTTTCATAAAAACTACCAATAATAAAAATATATTTTATAATTCGTTGTATTTATCGACACAAAATTTTATATGTGAATTAAAAACCCCATAAGGATGACACTTATTAATTTTCAGCGGAATCCGTAAAGAAACGAGGGGTGTCAACATAAATTCACCAATAACTGCCGAAGTATGAAATTTCATATTTGAAGTCAATACACAATGAATGAGTACACATAACCTGTAAAGTGTCAGCAATATCGGCCGAAGAAAAATTGGTTCAGGGGAAATAACAGCCGATATAATGAATTAGTATGAGGATTTAGAAGCCTCTATGTGTCAACTAATAAATATTAGCGCAAACGGTCGACCAGTTTTGAAGGGCAGTGAAAAGTTAATTGATTATTTCCTTCTACTACTTTTTTTTATTGTCTTTATAAGAGAGAGAGATAGAAAAAAAATTAAAGAATCAAAAATTACAACTTTTGATGTTATCCAAGTTATTATTTTTTTCAACGTAAATTTTTAAGTAAATGGTTATAAATAAATGTAATTTGGAAGCGAACTTTCTCTCCAGCCTGTATACAGCCGATACAATTTAAATATTATTATATATTTATTTAATATATTTGTGGCGTAGCCACATGTTATTTTATATTTTAATATATATATTTTTAATATTGATTAATTAAAAATATATATATTGTTAGGTTAGGTTTTATGAGTCATGCCCGGGCTTTATCTACGAGGTCATATCGCCTACTACCAGAGCGCTCTTTCGTCACTCTGGTGGACATGAGCCCGACTCTACTGTGGGAGTCCTAAATTTTGCCTACCCTAAATTTTTATTCACCTAGGGTAGGGGTCTTGAACGAGTACCTGACATCGTACAGGCTCGGGACCATCGCTTAACGTCCCATCCGAAGGACGGCGTGCTTAAGTTTATTTTACCTCCCAAATAAAAAAAACTAAAAGGCCACGGTCGGGTTTCGAACACACGATCTTGAGCTCAGAAGGCAAGCACGCATACCACTGAATATATATTGTTGTGTGATCAAAAAAGGTGATCTGAAAAAGAGCGTTCTTGAGTGTGAACAAATAAAAATATATATACGATGAAATTTGTGATCAATAATTCGGTTAACAATGCTACATATTTATTAAATATTTATTATCTCAAATCTGAGGACTCATCAGTTTAATAATCAACATTTTTGATAAGAATCAACTTTTCGATAGTACCTACTAATCGTTTTCGGGTAAATCAAGGAAACGTCTAAAAATATGTGTTTCAAAACATCATATTTTCTACAACTTTTACTTGTAAAGAGTTTTGATTAGGTAATAAACATAAGCGCTATCGTCAAATGTACAAAGGCCCTAATGTAAAGTGGTCTCAATTTTCCACAGAATTCGGCCTAAATCTAATCAGATTTAAGTTAGAACATGTGATCCCTTCATTCCAAATTTGAAAATTACAGCTACAATCGTTTTTCCGGTAGTGCGCTGACAACTTTCCATTCCCCACCCACCTGACGAAACCTGCTATTGAAGTCATCCTTTTCAAACCTTTCAATTTTTTTTTTTTTTTTTTTTTTGGTGAGGGACGGGGAATATTAATTTGGACGGGAAAAAAAAAAAACTTTTACAAAAATATGGACAGAAAAATATTATATAAATTTGACATCAGACATTTTGTTGGAGTGGGGAAACAGCTTGCCTCCGCCATTTAGTATATGAAAAAAGTTTTTCGGTGTAAAAGCGAATAATTTATAATTAAAAAAAAAAAATATGAAAGGAGAAAAAAAAAGTTAATTTACATAAAAATGAATATAAAATACATTTAATAATTTAGTAGGTACGTGATGGAGAATATTTTCCGACTTTTCTAAGAAATTATTTTTATTATATTTTTTTTTTCTCGCTGTTTGAAACTTTGTATAATCACACTAACACTGCATTTATAATTTATAAAAATGACGCAATATTGAAAAACGAATAATTTACCTCCCCAAAAATACACAGTATGAGATAATAATCTCAATCCATCAAAAATGTGATTATTAGTTTTCGCCGAAATTCCATATTTTCAGATTATCTGAATTGTATTTCCATAGTAGATATTTACAAATATTTAATTTTTTTCCTCATGATATTATTTTGGCTAGATAGAATTTAGATGGTCTCTTTTGAACATTTTACAAAATCAGGTAATCACTAATGATTAATAATGATGCAAACATAATTTATTTATTCCAAAAACTGGATTTGTACAATTAATGCAAAAGTAAAAATGTGCTGCCCTGAAAAGTTACGAATTTAGACTTACCAATTAATTCCCTGTGACCACATAATGCAACAATTTTGAAAAAATTAATTTTTGTCGAAAGAGGGTATATTTTTTTACAAAATATAATGACAAAAAAATATTCCATCATAGCCAGTACATTGTACTACCAGAGCGCTTTTTTGTCACTCTGGTGGACATGGTAGGGATCTTTAAGAGTACCTGACATCGTACAGGCTCGGGACCAACGTTTAACATCCCATCCGAAGGATGGCGTGCTTGAGTTGATATTACCTCAAAGATAAAATAAACTAAGGGAGCTACCAGCGCCCTCTATGCATCTATTGATTTCCAAATTTTTTTTATTGCACGATTATGCATACATTTGTACATATGTAGGTTATGTATTGGCAATATCACATTTCAGTATATCGTAACGTTCCTCCAAAATATCGTGTAGCGAGACTAAGTGCCGAGGTAGACTAAGTAAGTTACCAATGCAAACATAGAACTCCTATCTCCCGGAGTACTTAAGTAACAGTCTCTACCTCCCATCTAAGCTCCTTACTAAGTTGATACTAAGAGTATAATAGGTACCTTTACTTAGTATATTACAAGTCGTTAGCATAGAGCACGTCGTCCTGCTCTAGTATAGAACATAAAACCCTAACCTGGCACAGTTTGTCTAGAAAAAAATAAAACATAGAACGTTTTCAACATTTATATTGTCTAATTCTACAAAAAAATATATACATAAAGTGTACCGGTGCTTACTGCAACGTCAGCAGAAAGTTAAACAGTCCCACAGAGGAAGGAACAACTGTGAAAATAATTATTTTAAACACTTCAAAAAAAATATAAGCAAGAAAAAAAAATATGCCATTATAGAACATTCCTATAACAACCACGCTTTTACAGATCACTATCTATTGCAAATCTGAGAGCAACGATAGGAAATTTGATTAGAAACATTTTTAGTAGGAATTAATTTTTTGATAGGACTATCCGTTTTACGTGAAAATTGAACAAATGACTATAAGAATTGATTTGAACTTTTTACGACTGTTTTCAGCGTGTAGCTTTAACTTTTATTTGTAGAGATTTTTAATAATAAGCCGTATCTAGTACAATATACTTAGGTCTCAATTTTTGTTTGATTTCGGCTAAAATCAGATATATGTTAGCATATGTAACATTACCATTTCGAATTTCAAGTTCATAGTCACAATGGTTTCTGTTCTAGAACGCTCATAACTTTACAATTATAACTTCAGGTAAAATTAAATAAATGTATACCTAAAATACATAATAAATAAATACACAATATATTATATATTACTGAAAAAAAAGAAATTTAACCTGCGGTTTATATAAAGATGAGAAATTCAAGCAATTTCTATTTTTTCTTGCTCTATTTCGAATATATCTGGATTGCTTTTTTTTATATAGGAATAAAAGAATTATCCGTGCTTGACATTTCAGAATGTGTAGGTGAAACGAAAATATAAAAAGTTCTCGATAAATCTGGTTGGATGGAATCGACGTGTCGTCAAGTTGATTCGATTGTGTTTATTTTTCTTGGAGGGAGGGGGGAATGTTGGATTCCTTGTCTCGCAACTGACGGCAGACGGGTAGAGACGAGTTTGCCACCCCCCACCCCACCCCCTTCCCCGATTCCAAGCCGATGGACCGATTTATTGGTTTGATTTACCCCCCGCCCCTGTCCAAATCCCCCCCAATGATTTACCCCCCTTTCAATGCTCTGCCGTGTGATTCCCATTCAGTCCAAAACCCGGGATTTGGCCCCCACAACAAAACTCCCCCTGTCCCCTCTCTACCTTTATTCCACCCCCCCTTTATTTATACAACCTCTCTTGTTTTTGTCTGATCATCCCCTGCGAGGTGGCAAACCTCTCTATAAAATATATTCTATGGAATTTCGGGGAAATTGATTTATCACGTTACTCAAAAGGTATAAATTCATTTCCGTAAATGTTTTAACCATGAATTATAATAAACACCTTTATTTAGTATATTACAGATATAATAAGCACCTTTACTCAGTACATTACAAGTATAATAGGCCCCTTTACTTAGTATATTACAGGAATAATACGCTCCTTTACTTAGTATATTACAGGAATAATACGCTCCTTTACTTAGTATATTATATTTATAATTTGCACATTTACTCAGTATATTACAGGTATAATAAGCACCTTTACTCAGTATAATATATGAATTATACGCTCATTCCCTTAGTATATTACAAATATAATAGGCACTTTTACTAAGTACATTACAGGAATAATACGGTCCTTCACTTAGAATATGTTTTCGGAGTGGACTGTAGAATGCCACCCTCACAGGAACGTATAAACACATAGGATTAAGTACCTGCGAGTTTATAGAAAATGGACTTTCTTAAGGCGAAAGGGGACGACGACAGTCAGAGAAGTCCTATATTCGTAGAATCCGTAGGTGGGAGACGTAAAGTGTTTAATATAATGTAGTTTAATATAATGTAGTTTAATATAATGTAGTTTAATATAATGTAGTTTAATATAATGTAGGCAGCCGCAACACAAGGGGGTCTGGGAGCGCCAGTTTGTCCCGCAAGGGACCAGAGGCTGTCGCCCCCAGACACCCACAGCAACAAATAAATAAATAAATTTAGCATAACCATGTCATGTATCCTCATTCACCGACGAAAAAAACGGGCCGGGTGATTAACCGGAGCACCCGAAAAAAAAAAATATAATGTAGTGACAAAAAATAATGAACATACCTTTATTCCTGATTCAGGGGTAGAATCTAAAAAATAAATAAATAAATTATATTAATTGACATTAAATAAATTAGTACTTAGTATACAGATACTTCTTAAATTCAAATAGCAATATTATATACACAGGATGTTTGAAAGAATTTGTATAAATATATATAAAGTTTCACGTCGATACATTCATTACATCAACAGTTATTGGGATTTTCGAGTTGAACTTCCCCTTTGATCCCCCTTCCCCTTCCACTGATTCCGCTAACTTAATTTTTTACTTCGTGTTGGGGAAGTACATTTCCGGTGATTCACCGATAACTTTCTTCGCTCAATATTTCCTGTTTACTTTATTATTTTTACCGCATTGATTTATGCCTCCATATCCACCATTAACTTCGAGCAAAGTTTTAGTTACCTAGTCAATAGGATCCAAGATATCGGGGGAGGCAGACAGACAGACGTCAAACATCCACCTACGGAACTCTGAGGAGGTCTGAAGAAGATGCTGACAAATTGATCTCCTCTGTTGAGGAAAAAATAACGAATTTGGAGAAAAACAGAAGACAGTTAGGATCAATTAGAGTGTCAGGGGAGACAGATCAAGGAACATTTGTTGGAGACAACAAACTTGGAGCTGAACGTAAACAGGGAATTATTTGAGGAAGAGAAGGAGCCTAGTTGAATGGAGGGGATGATCGGTTTGAGTTATTTGAGGAAGAAGTGGAACCCAGTCGAATGGAGGGGATGATAGGTTCGAGTTATTTGAGGAAGAAGTGGGACCCAGTCGAATGGAGGGGATGATAGGTTCGAGTTATTTGAGGAAGAAGTGGGACCCAGTCGAATGGAGGGGAGGATCGGTTCGAGTTAGTTGAGGAAGAAGTGGACCCAGGCGAATAGAGGGGATGATCGGTTCGAGTTATTGGAGGAAGAAGTGGAACCCAGTCGAATCCCCACCATTCATTTCCAAATTTCATGTCTACAACGGCAGTTATTAGAGATTTTGTGTTAAGCTTTCCTCCCAAATACTGAAGAAAAAACCTAGAGCAATATTCCAAATGTAGATTCAAAACCTCACAAATACTTTTATTTATTTTCAGTGCAATCGGCCGAAGGGAAGGGGGAATCAGGGGGGCTCAACTAAAAAACCCTAATAACTGCCAATGCAATGAATGTATCGCCACAAAATTAAGTATGCGGATTTAAGAGCCCCTATATAAGTCAACTATTGACATTAACTTAAACTGTCGCCTGGTTTTGGAGGGGGAGTGACAAGTTAATTTGTTCTGAGAATGTACATGTACGTTTTAGATTATCCCAGTTCAGTGTACTTAACTGTATAATAACTGCAAAAAGCGAAATTAATTAAATACCTAGGATGAAGAACCATTTATAAAACTGAAACTCAACGTAAACAGGGAGTTGGGAGAGGGTTGCCTAAGGGCGAGCTGAACTGTTGATAACTTTCCGCCATTTTGAAAGTTATTTGTAATAGGAGGATGTTTGTGGAACTGTTGGTAATAGGTGAGAGGAGGGGTAAAAGCTCCCATTGTTCATCTCAAAATTATCGACAGGAAATATGACTCCTTCGATGGACTCGGCTGGAAATCAACAAGTGTCTTAATTATGAACTTCGGGAATAGAATGAAAATTTCCAATATACAGTAAACTCCCGATTATCCGCGGGATTGACTGGCGTCGATACCGCGGATAAGCCGCAAAATTGCCGATAATGGTTAAACAAAGGCCGAAGGCACTAAAAAAACAACACACAAGTAGTGCTTTAAATAAGTTTATTATACAATAAAAGGACGTACCTGATAACAAAACTCAATCAATGTCATGTAGGTTATTAAAAAGTCATGTTTACTGTTTAACAAAAAAGTCAGTCATTTGCTTTTGCTTTTTCGTAGTGAAACACTTTATCTTTATTTGTGATTTGAGTTTTCTCAACACCATCTTGTCACAAAGTGATGCGTCGTCAAGGTATTGAATAATGCTGTCATTGTGTCCTAATGCTGCATCACGTGCAAATGACTCACTGGTCAGGCGATTCACTCGCACGCTAAGTAAGCAAACATCTGCAGTGTCGCTAGTCGCGTCCAAAACTGCTCAAGCACACACTACGTATATACCGATATATGTACTGCACAGTAATACTGAACTACATAAACGTTTTGTACTGTACATACATTATTAAATGTACTGCACTGTATGTATATTTGTGATTTACGATTTTTATTACGTTTAAGTATGTATTTAGTAACTTTATTTCAATTTTTGTGAAATAATTTTCTGTTTCAAAACCTTCCTTTTTTATAAAAATGCCTCCTACAGGCACCGCGGATAATCCGCAAAGCGGATAAACCGCCCGCGGATAATCGAGAGTTTACTGTATACCTATATATAGCGTATTCATATTCTATTCATAATGTTGACTTATTTTCGTAGACCATAAAATTACAAGTAAAAAAAGTTGTCAGTCGAACACCGGCAATGAACTTCTCTAGAACGAATACATTTTGTGTCGATACATTCATAAGCAGTTATAAGGATTTTTGAGTTGTCCCCCCCTCTTCTGCCCCCCCCCCCCCCCCCGTAGCTCTCGAAATATGAAATTTCTTGTCAATATATTCATTAAATCGGCAGTTATTAGAGATTTTGAGTTAAGGTTGCTTGCACTATTTATTTTAAAGATCATGTCAATTTAGTTGTTATATTGCTTATTCTGTACAATTATTCATACAGATATTTTTTATTTTATTTTATTTTATATTCCTAATTATAAGAATATTTATTTTATAAAAAAAAAAAATAAAACCCACTCATTAAGGTAATCTTTTGTACAATAACAGTTTATCTATCTCTATCTATCTAATCACTGCGCCGATGTAATGAATTTATCGACAAAAAATTTTATGAGTATTGAGGAGTCGACTGTTGAATATTAGTGCAAACAGTCGACTGCTTTTTAGATAATTAGAGAGTTCAAAAACATGAAATTCCGGTAAAAAAATCTACATCAAATTTCTGACCGAATGACTGATTAATGAAATTATTTCCACGAATTTTCTTCTATTATAAATTTCCAAGCGTCACTGTAGCCAAAGAGGTGGAGATAAAACAGTAACCGAAAGAGGTAAAATGATACTGTTATTACTGCGGCTAAACAACTAGCAGAATAACTCGTGTTATTATTACAGTAACTCCAAGATTAACGTAAGCTAAGTCGAGTTGTACCAGAAACATGTTTCTTCACAATGGATTATCTACTGGTGGGGTTCGACTTACACTAATTGTAGTTAATCAATTAAAGAAAGTTTCTGAAACTCACACCACCTCCACTCACACCTCAGGAACTTCGTTTGATTGTTTAAAACTTAGTCTACTGAGAAGAGGGGGATGCTGTAGCGTAGCCAGGTTTGGGGGTTCTGTATGCTAGAGTTTTAAGTGGCTCACAACTCACCTCGCTCAAGATGCCCCCCTCCCGCTCCACACCCCTTCTGTACAACACAGAATGAAGATTCGTTTTTCTGGGAAGTAAAAAAAACTTTGGTCCTGAACCTAGGCGATGTCAGGTACTCGTTAAAGACCCCTATCTTTAGACTCTCTATTTTTCCCAGAGCAGAGTTGGGCTCATGTCCACCAGAGCAACGAAAAAGTCTTCTGGTAGACAAGAACAATAAATGCCAATAAATACATCATATGATGTTCGTCATTAATTCAATATACATACGACAACTAGCAAATTTAGTTAGTTAGATATTATAACTTATGCCCGGGCTTTAACTATGAGGTCATATCGCCTACTACCAGAGGGCTCTTTCGTCACTCTGGTGGACATGAGCCTGCCTCTACTCTGGGAGTCCTAAATTTTGCCATTTTGCCTACCCTAAATTTTTATTCACCTAGGGCAGGGGTCTTTAACGAGTACCCTGCTATCGTACAGGCTCGGGACTATCGCTTAAAGTCCCATCCGAAGGACGACGTGCTTCAGTTTATTTTACCTCCCAGATAAAATAAACTAAGGGCCTCGGTCGGGTTTCGAAACCACGATCTTGAGCTCAGAAGTCAAGCACGCATACCACTGAGCTACCGGCGCCCTCACAACAACAATAAATACATCATAATATGATGATGTCATATTATGACGTTCGTCATTAATTCAATAAACATATGACAGCTAGCTAACCTCAAATTTAGTTGCTGTATCTTTATATAAACATTTTTTTTATAGAGGGCCATCATGGCCGTGCGAGCTAGAGCATCACATTATGGTTTGCGGGTTCGAATCCCGGACGGTAGTGAGTTTCATTTCGTAGATAGAACTCCCTCCTGGGGCCATGGATGTCGTTAAATAACTAGATAACACTTTTTTTTTTTTTTTTGATTTATGTACGCTGCATATTAGCCCCGGGAGGGAGTTCTATCTACGCACCAAAACCCTACGCTCTAGCTCGCACGGCCACCATGCCCCCCTAGATAACACCTTTAAAAGATAATAATATTATCTATCCATATTATGCATTGTGCATAAAGCCAAAAATTAAAAAAATAAAAATAAATTAATTAATTAAAATGTTTGTATAATTAAATTTTTTTTTTCTAAGACATTAGGACAGTAGAATTTTCTAATGTTATTGATTGATTAAATATTATATTATTCCATTATAATATTTATATTAATATTTTTTTAAATATTTGTCCAATCCTATAGCGAAAAACGGAGATTGACTTTAAATGCGTCTCTGAGTGTACATGGAGCTCTGTGAAATTTGGAATGATGATGTCACATATATTAACTTAGAAGTAATTAAATTTTGGTGAAAATCAGACGAAGAGTGAGCCCACTTTACTTAGAGACCTAAGTACATTTTACTAGACACTGCTTATATGCATTACCTAATGAAAAGTCTTTTCAAGTGAAAGTTGTAGAGAAAACTGGAAGACACATTTTATTTATATATTTTTTTTTTTTATTAGCGTAGAGAATGTCACATAGACACCGTAACGGCAAAAATAATACTACCATTAATGATTCATAATTTATATTAAATACGATTTTTTTTGCTGGCCGTCCAGTTTTCGAGACACATGCCGAAAAATGTCGTTTTGAAAAACATTTTTAGGCGTTTCCTCCATTTACCCGAAAACGTTTATTCTTATGAAAACATTTTTATTCAAGAAAAATATTCCTTATTAAATTTCCTATTGTCTATGTGATTTTTTTTTTTTCTAACGATTGAATTCAGGATACTCCAGTGACAATTTAATGTGAACTTTTTGGCCGATTATATAACTTCCCCTATGCTATGTACAGGTGAGGATGTAGAAAAAGTTTTATTAAAAATATGGCAAGTTGGAAAGAAAAAAGCGGCTGGCTGGGAGACCTGGAGGTGAGTTAGTCTCCTGTCCGAACTATACCCCGTACATCGCACCAATATTACCTCACTTTTCTTCAGCCATATGCCCCTTCTTTATGCCAACAAATCATCTGAATTATTACTTTAATATGCTTCTTACCCTTCTTCGCTCACCCCTAATAAACAATCACACAAAATATTTTTTTTTTTGTACTCAAATTTATATAACTCATAATAAGTACACCACAATAGATTGTAAGATGGGAATTCCTTCTTTCCGTGAATAAATTGTGTATGGGCAGTAATTATTAATATTAATATAAATAATAAATAATTAATATTAAATAATATAAATATTCTTCTTTCCGGTTTTCAATGAAATTGCATCACCATCAGTGGCACAACCTAACCGTTCAGTATGGAGTTCGATGAAAAACATCATGATCATGGCGCAATTGTGTTGAAAACCGGTTCTGATTAGAAATAAAACAGTGAGATGACTTTCTTTAGAATTTCATGAGCACCGAAGTTTTAGTCTAGCTGATGAAGGTGAGGCCATTCAAACGGTCACAGAAGTTTATAAACTTATTAGGGCTATACTCACATATAAGTTTCCGCTCTAGCTCTAAACCTGGCTCTAGACCAGGGCGAGGGATTCACGATTCTTGAACCCGGAACCAAGCATGGTTCGAAACCTGGATCCGGGTCTGGAACGTTCAAATGAGCAAAACAGAACGTAAGAGTCCACCAAATGAAAAGATCCAAAGGTTTAGAGGGAGAAAAAAACCATACGAGGAGGTCGGGGTATAGCCCCAGAATTAGAAATCGTAGATCTGCGAAAGACCCGAAACAGATGGTATGGTTCACCAAATAAAGAAATCAAAAGTTCAGAGGGAGAGCGGAAACTTGCTTGTGAGTCGAGCCTTAAATTGAGAGATCGAAGGGGGAGCTGAAAAGAGCCGAAACAGATGGTATGATTCACCAAATAAAGAAATCAAAAGTTCAGAGGGAGAGTGGAAACTTACATGTGAGTCGAGCCTTATATTGAGAGATCAAAGGGGGAGCTGAAAAGAGCAAAAACAGAAGATAAGGGTCCGGAATAGGGATGCTGAATATTTGTAGGAGGGGGCAACCGAATTCTCCGTTCCCGAGCCACATCGGGGCCACGGATGAAGACCCAGAAACTTAAGGTCAAGTTTGGGTGTGGCCTCTGAAGCCTTTGAAAACACATTAATATAATAACATGTCAGTAGAGAGGCTTCAACCAGATACGATGTTAGTCGTAACGAAAATAGTCGAGGAAGAAATATAGAACATGGGTTGTCCTTGTATCAGCGATTCCTTATTTTTTTTGAAAAACACATTAATGCATCAATGTCGGTAAAGAAGCTTCAATCAGATACGATATTTTGTAAAGTTTTTTTTATTGCTCTCACGTTAGTTTCCGCTCTCCCTCTAAATTTTTTATTTTATTTCTCTAACCCTTGCCTTCTGTTTTTGCACTTTTGAGGTCCTTTGATCTCTGAATTCTAGGATATAACCTGATTTTGGTGGACCCTTCCATTTGTTTTTGCTGCTGTGAGGGCCCTTCGCCCTTCAAAGTTGAGACTATACCCCTACTCACTTCTAAGTTTCCACTCTTCTTCCAAAACTTTGATCTCTTCACTGGTGGACTCTTTCATTATATTTTTCCACTTTTTAGGTTTCTGGTGATCTCTGAATTTGAGGCTACATTCTAGACATGACACGACACGTTGCGCCAGAACTACCTCGACTTCCTCCATCTCCGTTTACCAATAATGCAAAAAACCATAGACATTCAAAATGGATATTCCAAAACTCACTCAATATAAATCGACACTTAGCTGCACTAAGTACCATTGTTAACGTAATACTATGTTCAGATTAAATAATGGTTATTCTGTATCACTAATATTCCAGATTGGAAAATTATGGTAAAAGGTAGGAATATTAATTGAAAACATGGATAATCAAAGTGGATTTACGTAAAAACAGATAATAATAATCCACAAAATTACAATAACGACCAACGAAGTCGCAATTAATTAATAGGTAGCCAAAATCACTTAACACACATCTGATCGGATTTATTATTTAATGTTTATCATAATTACTTACATATATCTGTGACTTTGCCGTTACCAGGGTCGTAGAGAGAAAATAGCCGATATATACTGAATATACTCACATCAATAGATAGATTATAATTATCCCAGTGGTTCATTGGTTAGAGTGACTATCTAGAGGTTTTGCATCGTGTGGGACAACTTTTTTTTTCTTTTTTTTTGGAGGGGGGCATTTCCGATGGAGGCCACGACACCCGTTCGTGTCGTCAAGTCGTCGGGGAAGAGGGCCTAACAAGTTTACTTATCAAATAAAAATAATTATCTGTTGCTATGGTCGGCTAGGAGCGACCGCCGCCAACCACAGTACCCGCTTAATATTATTGGGGGCGCTGTTTGGCGCGCCAAGAGAGCTCGGGATAAATATGGGTCGCTGGCTGGCTGTACTACGGTGGGGCGAGAAGGGAAACCTTCGAAAAAAGTATTTAACATAAAATGCGCCTTTCAGATTTCTCTACATTTTTTATTTGAAGTAAAGAAGTAAATTTTAGTCTGATTTTGGTCAAAATCTAATCCGATCTATTTTAATGCACATGACATCATAATTTCAAATTTCAAGTTCACAGCTACATTCATTTCTGAGTTAGACTGCTCACAAACTTCCAATCACTTATGCACAAACAGACAACATTCTCTTCCGCTCCGATATCGTGTATAACTAATCGATTGTGTCCTTATGGAGTTGTCAATTTAAATATAAAATTGTATCTCGATATATTCATTACATTAACAAGTATAGAAGTTTTTGGGTTGAGCCCCCCTTCCCATCCTCCGATTCAGCTGAAAATCTACTGGTAATGTCCTTATGTGATTCGGGACAATCATATAAAATTTCATGTCGATACATTTATTCTATCGTGAGTAATCGTGTTCACAGACACATCATCACATCACTTAGGTGGGGAATTAAAAACAATAAAATTCCATTTTGAAATAAGACAACTGATGAAGAATAATGATGAATGACAATATGGTGAAGACAGGTGGGATAGAGGGAATATTCCCCGTTTTATTCCCCTGTAATTTGTTGACAATGACAAAATAGGAAGGGCTCCTGTGCCGATTACAGACTATTCCCTCTCTTCTTGATCTCATTTATACCATCGTCTTCTCCCCGCTCCCTCCCAGTCTAATATCCTCCCCAGATTACATGGTCATTAATTCCATTTTACAAATTCACCCCCTTCCCCCTCTCTTCATCTTCTCCTTCCACAGTTACCCCCACGTCTTATTACAAAATTTTCCTTAGGTTCTGATTTCCTTGACTTTAATCATCTTAAATTCGTACGTGCAACTTACACATTTCCCTCGTCTAATTTCGTTAGCGAGGAATGAATAATGAAATTCAATATTTCAATCATATATGGTGATACATCATGAAGTAGGAGGCCCCCTCCAGAAATTTGTTGAACAAATAATTAATGAGTTTAGGTGGGATAGGGTGAGTTAAAAAAAATGCACTACTACATTTCCTGTAGAAATGTTCCTTAGTTGCTCTTATATGACATTCTGATTCCACACCAGTTACAGTAAGTTACCGAAAAAAGTCTTAATTAATAAGAAAAAAATTAAATTTGAATGCTTGCGATTTTGAGGAAGTTTGGAGCTCACTCCCTCTTCCAGATCTCCAGAATAATTTGAATCAATTTAAGTTATTTTTATCCTCTTTCGGATGGAACGTTAAGCGATGGTACCTACCCTGTACGAAGTCAGGTACGCGTAAAAATTTAGGGTCTACCTAAACTGTACAATGAGAGTCGGTCTCATGTCCTCCAGAGCGACGATAGAACGCTCTAGAAGTAAAAGATATGACTTCAGAGTATGAGTCATAATAAATGAAGGCTTTGGTCGCATGGTCTCACCATGGTTAGCGGGTTCGAATCCCGTTCGAGAGTGAATTTTAATTCGAAGATAGAACTCCCTCCCGAGGCCATGGATGTTGTAAATAACTAGATAACACCTTTATGAGAAAGATGGTTAAATGCATCGTACTGTAATATCCAAAAATATGGACCATTAAATGTTTTAAAATGATTTAATTAAAATGAAAATGCAGATGGAAATATAAAAATTGGAAGCCAGGAAACTCGGTGGAAGAAGGGAGAAGTCTGATGAGTAAGCATCAATACCACGTAAGGAAGAGTACCAACTGACCTGGGCAACCAATAGGTGCGAAGGAAAATCCCGGCGGACGAATGGCGGGAGAGCTAGAGACGAACCCAGCTAGGCTTCACTTGTAGAGGCACCCTCGATGTGGAAGGAAGTGTTGAAAGAGCTCCCAACTGTAGTTGTAGAACTTTAGATGGATTTTTTTATTATATGAAAAAAAAAAGAAGTGGAACGTATATCAAGATGAACGTAGAGTCAGTAGATTATTGCAGAAATCCGAAGCCCAGCAGAAGTAGAATATTGAAGAAATCCGGAGACCACCCGAAATCGCGGTAGACAACGTAATATACAAATGTATTCTAGGATAGTTGTATAGAGAAATGAGGATTCTGAGAAATAATCAAAAATATCAATAATGTTTTCATGAAATATATTTATTAAAATAATAATAGAGTAAGTTTCTTGTTGTGTATTTTTCTACCTCATGTCATCTTAGTTTTTCAAAACTGTTGAATCTTGGAGAACCCACGAACCAAAACAAATAAGAAATAGAATCAAGAAGAACAATAAGTTACAAATAATATTAATCAATACATTACAGTACATAAGGCAAAAAATAAGAAAAAATAAGGCGTAGTCAAGGTCCACGCCTTAGATTTTCCGTGAAGACGTAAAATCATTTTTCATTTTCTTTTCGATGCTGCCGTAGCTCTTGCATTTGCTCGGCATTAGACTTTTTAGGTTTTTAAAGTTCCTTTTGACGAGAGCTTTCCTCTGATTTGCGTTTTCTATAATTCCGGGCATATTTACGATTCATATAAGAAGACATCTTTAATTTTTTTGCAATTTTCAATTTAATACCGATATTTTCATATATTTCGGCGAATATTTTTATCGTTTCACTTTGAGTCTTAGTAGTGCTCCTCTAGCTCTTTACAATGACACCCGAATCAACGTCCTATCTAAACGCGTTATCACGCTACACTAATTTCTAATTTTACACAACGCTAATTCGCAACAATCATCCGCCGGCTCCCATATTAGCCCGATAACGTCACAACACACTGCACAACAAACACGTACAGACATGCTCTATCCATTGTGATCTCAACCGTTGTTATCGCATTATTAGTATCGTAGTTTTTATTTATTGAAATCTGACGGTATTTTGTAACACAAGAAAGTTTGACCGGCTATCTCTGTGCTTAATGAGGGCGCCGGTAGCTCAGTGGTAAGCGTGCTTGACTTCTGAGCTCAAGGTTGAGGGTTCGTAGCCCGACCGAGGCCCTTAGTTTCAGTTTTATCTGGGAAGTAAAATAAACGTAAGCATGCCGTCCTTCGGATGGGACGTTAAGCGATGGTCCCGAGCCTGTACGATTTTAGGTATTCGTTGAAGACCCCTGCCCTAGGTGAATAAAAATTTAGGGTAGGCAAAATTTAGGACTCCCACAGTAGAGTCGGGCTCATGTCTACCAGAGTGACGATAGAGCGCTCTGGTAGTAGGTGATATGAGCTTGTAGTTAAAGCCCGGGCATGAGTCATAAAACCTAAACCTAACCTAACTGTGCTTAATGAGCGAATAGACGTTTTCACGTGAAAAAAAATAAGAAATTATTTTATTTTTTATTGTAAATTCCGTTTAAACTTATAAACACATTTTCACTACTTGTTTATTCTTATATTTGATGCTTCTTCATTTATCTTTTCATGTTAGTATTTATTCGTAATTATAAAAATATCTTCTAATATACCTATTGAACATCTGTTGCCTGGTTGAGTTTACATTGAAACAGTGTTGCCATTTTCTTCAATATTATTGTTGCCCCTCTTCCCTTAAAAAAAAAAAATTATTAATAATTTCACTATGACAATGTGTACTTTTTGTACCATCACAGAGGCTAGAAGAAGAAAATAAATAAATATTAAAAATATATATTGGATGTTATTCCTTATCGGTCTCTTGCCGAGTGGCGCCAACTTTGGCGGGACAAGCAGGGTCTAACATGACTCAAGTAGTAGGGTTCAATCGATACCACAAAGTAACGACACAGACTCACGAGTAGTATCGATTAGAACTTTCGATACTACCCAAGAATCTAATAAAACTTATCGATACCTACCCGTTTCGATTGAATCTAGTAGTTTGTTACAATTAATTTATTATATTAATATATTGTAGTGGGCATAAGAAACAAATAAATCAAATCGAATAAGATAAAATTATATTACTAAAAACATACTGAAAATAATAAAAAGCCTTATAAAATAAACATACAATTTATTCTTACTATGGAGATAAAACTACTCAAGACTATTCGTATTCTCACAATATTTCACTTTTTTAAGACACTTTTTGCAACTCGCTAAAATCGAATCGTTCTTAGTGTAATAAATTCACACTTTCGCCATAGGACGGGGAATTATATTTTGTAATTGATAAAATGGAATGCAAAAATAAAACAAAATGCTGAAATCGTAATCACGTTCACGGTTCTGTTCAAAATTAAACAAACTTATATCTTCATAAACGATAAACCATTTAATGTAAATAAGGTAAGAAATAAGGACGCTTCCCGCAGATCACGCAGCGTGATCACGTCACGCATGGGGTTATCACCATCAATATATTAAAACGGGGTAACTACTCGTTAAAATAATTAATAATAATTTATGGTTTCCAGACTCGTTAAAACCTAAGGCCAACCTCACATTAGGCAATTCCGAAGCGACGCGACTGATACTCAAGTATCAGCAATTTGAGTTGCCTGTGGGTATAATACCCGTAGGCAACTTTTCTCCTCACACTGAGGATACTGTGCAGCGACTAGGATCTCTTCAGTCTCCATCTAGCCGTGGCGAGAAGCTGAGTTGTTCACCATGTCGAGTGAAGAATCTTCAAGTGATGAAGATGTCGTTGTGTTTTATTATTATAGAAAAAGGAAAATCCGAAGATTATGGCGCCATCATTACATCAAAAGGAATGTTAACTGCAGATTATTTGTTGGTGCTAAAGGGCTGGAAAAGTCGGATTGCAAGTTCGTAGCATTCTACCGAATGACGAAAGAATCATTCCTACATTTGATTGTCATTGTTTCTCCATCCATAAGACAGAGGAACACACAAATGCGGGAATGTGTGAGTGTAGAAGAGTGTATTCACTAGCCATGGTGAGGCGACGCAGGAGACTCAAGGGACGGGCGACCTTCCTAGCAGGTCGCTTGAGACTGTTAGGATACGGGTAGGATACGCGTCTCCTGGGAGTGGCGTCGTTTGTGTCTCCCCACCACTCAACATAGGAAGTGACTTCTAAGATACCCTCAAGATACTTGAGTATCAGTCGTGTCGCTTCGGAATTGCCTAATGTGAGGTTGGCCTAACTGTTTTCATACCTTTCAGTGGAAACAGTCGTCACTGGCTGCTGGTCGAGTACTGTGGGCGAGCGCACATCATTTTCAAGCCACTGTTAATGTTGTATTAATTTTTCTCACTGTCGTCCTGTTCCGCCTGAAGTCTCATGATAGATTGAGAAGTGTTACTTGTGAAAAAATGACTGTCGTATCATCCGTCAGGAGTTAGTTAAACTTGGTGTGGATCCACTGTAATTGTGAGATCTAATTTGGGCGAACAAACCTCAGAAACTGCTACGAAATCTAACTCAGTTCGTCTCCTGTCTAGAGAAAACCACATTTTCTTGAAAATTAATTGACTTTCTTAGAAATACAGAAGAGATCTAACGTCTCTGGAGACACTGAGAGAGAGTTAGTGAATCTGTTATTCCACGGGGTAGGAGAGTAGATCAAATAATAAAATACAGAGCCAGCACATTATTAAATGCACATTGAAATATAATTATTGTTTCAACAAAACCTTCACTGAATTTCTAATTTATATTTCTCTATTGAATTTCAACTTCAATTGAACTATTCCCATCATTTTCAATGTTTGCATAACGTATGAACGGCAGGAGAGAGAATGGAGGAGGGTGCACCCATTTTGCAAAGTTTGTTTATGTTAGTTCTGCACCAAGGTTTCCAATTTCCAGCACATCCAATCCTTTCAATCAAAAATCCTTCGTAAAATAGCCAATGCTCCTTATTACGTCTCCAACGAAACTCTTCACACTGACCTTAACGTATCTTTTGTTACCGAACTCGCTAAATCCAAGTATAAAAAATTATTTTCCCTTCTTAGTTCCCACAATAATCCTCTAGTCCGTGTCCTCCATTCCGCCATACTTCCCCAACGACGGCTTAAGCGTCAATGGCCTAGAGACCTACTTAGCAGCAGCAGTGACAATGACAGTGATTACTTACAAATGAAAGGAAATCAGTAATTAGGGATTTTCACCACTGGGTGATTTCTCCCCTCTTGACATTTTGATATTGCCATTTTATCTCTATTAGCACATTTGCTTGATGTATTTATTTTTATACAGTCGTAAATATCTATTTGTAAATAAAAAATAAAAAAAAGTTTGTTCTGCAATTTTTTATATTTTGTTCTGGTTTTTACTATTTTTTTAAACTCGGAGTTCCTCTGGT
This sequence comes from Aradus depressus, assembly GCA_963662175.1. Taxonomy (NCBI): domain Eukaryota; kingdom Metazoa; phylum Arthropoda; class Insecta; order Hemiptera; family Aradidae; genus Aradus; species Aradus depressus. The sequence goes on along the minus strand of OY759221.1, from coordinate 41,381,488 downwards.
GCAGAACTTTTCAGACATGAATCGTCTGTTAACACCAATCGTAGTGAGAAGATAGCCGATCCAAGCGGGTGTTCCCCGCAGTGAGAAGATAGCCGATTCAAGCGGGTGTTCCCTTCAATGAGAAGATAGCCAATCTAAGCGGGTGTTCCCCAAGGTGATATAATTAGTCCCATTCTCTTTAAACACTATATCTAACACAAAATTAACATGAACAAAAAACTCACCCACTTTAACGTGAATAACCGTTTTATTAACGTGAATAATAGTCGATGGTGAAAAGATGGATAACTCGTTTTTGGAGGCAAAAAAATTGATGAAATGAGAAAATTCATTTATATTGATAATGAAAGTATCCTAAAATTACCTAAATTCCGTAACTACCACGGAAAAAATTATTAGCAGGATCTGGGCACAATATTTTATATTATTACAAATTTTAAAATTCGTCTCCTGAAAACCAGTGATTTTGAAGTTACCCACTTATTCACGGTTGGTGCGGAATTTTCCGGGGGAATCGGTCGAAGGGAGGTCACAGTGGCTAGTCTTGAATTCGTTCTGGGGGGAAGTACTTTGCCGGTGATTCACCGACGACTTTTCCAAGTATTTAATCCTTTCTATAAACTGTAAACATCAAAGGACTTAAGACATAACCTTGAAGAACACCACATTTAATGACTTTACGCTGTTGATAAGGGAGGGGGTGTGTAGCTGTCGCCTCCCCATCATTATCTACCCCGACAGCACTTCAACATGGAACCCTAACCTCGTCTTCCTGTATCCTATTTCCGAGTAAGCTTCATTTCCTTTCTCCAGCTGATTTCATTTCCATGACCCTCTCCCCTCTCTGTACTACGGATATTAATTTTCAACCAAAATTTCCTCCCCTCCGATTTTCAACAAAATACATTAATACGTGGTTGATTTGTTCGATGTCACTTTTTAAAATGTTTTTTTTTTTGTTTAATATTCGCTTCAGAAAATATTTACTGTTAACAACTTCGCAGAATCCCCAACTCGCATTTTGTTGTAGGACTATGAAAGTGTTCGAAATCATATTGTTATTTTTCAGGCATAAAATGAAACCTCAATGAATTGGGCAAGAAATGCAACTCAATTAATAATAATAATAATAATAATTTATTTCCGTTAAACCAATACATGGTAATAGGATACGTCAAATGAATTTATACATTATAATAGCTTATAAATTAGATTTATAACTACTTGAGTCTAACACATCTATGATTAATAGTAACAAAAAAAACATTAAAAAAAAGTAAAATTAAATTAATAAAAACTGTACATATAAATACTTAAAAATATATGAGTATATAAAAAAATAAAATAAAATAAATAAATTTAAAAAAATATTAATAATACAAGATACGTTCATAATAAGTAGACACATTTTTCAATTTAATAAAAATTAAGATAGGTAATTATTTTTCAAAGAAAACTCTTCGGAAGTGTCTTTATCCCCCAACGATGTTTCGGGACGTTCTTACGTCCCATCATCAGGTCCCAATGTGGCGAGATATAGAAAAGAAAGAAAACAATGTAACTATAACAATATATGAAAAATAATATATATATATATATATATATATATGCCTTAATATATATATATATATATATATATATATATATATATATATATTAAGGCATATTCATCAATCGCTTATCCAAGGACTCGTTATTTAGGTTCCTTAGAATTAATTAGTTTTCAGTCTCCTTCCAAAATCAATTGATTGTTTGGGTTAAAAATCGATAGTTGATTTACATTCGGGCTTCTGAACCTCATCATACTCATAATAAATTTTGTGTTTATACATGATTTATATCGGCAATTATTAGGGTTATATTTGAGTTGAGCCCACTTCCTCTGACCCCCCCATTTCGCTGAAAATTAATAGGTGCCATCTTTATGGGGTTTTGAATTTAAATATAAAACTTCATGTCAATCATTTCACATTGGCTGTTATTAGGATTTTTGTGTTGAGATATCGCCTACTACCAGAGCGCTCTTTCGTCACTCTGGTGGACATGAGCCCGATTCTACAGTGGGAGTCCTAAATTTTGCCTACCCTAAATTTTTATTCACCTAGGGCCGGGGTTTTTAACGAGTACCTGACATCGTACAGGCTCGGGACCATCGTTTAACGTTAGGACGGCATGCTTAAGTTTATTTTACCTCTCAGATAAAATAAACTAAGGGCCTCGGTCGGGTTTCGAACCCACGATCTTGAGCTCAGAAGCCAAGCACGCATACCACTGAGCTACCGGAGCCCTCTAATATATATTTATATATGTATAGGTTAGTTTTAACATGCAATGTACAATAACAATCCTAATCTGCTGGTTGTTTCCGGCATTTTTTTTTCTTTCAGAGGTGTCTTCTTATTTTTTTGGACGATATTTCGGGACAATTACAGGTCCCTTCTTCTGGTCACTATGAGTTCATAGTGACCAGAAGAAGGGACCAGTAATTGTACCGAAATATCTTCCAAAAAAATAAGAAGATACCTCTGGAAGAAAAAAAAAAAATGCCGGAAACAACCAACAGTGGAACATCAGCAACCAACAGTGGAAACACAAATCCTAATCTGGTCAATGGGGAGCCTCGTCGTGTTGAATCTCAATCAATCTGGAGTCATCATCGTGTTCATTGTCAATATAATAGAAAACTAATAAAATACATAAAAACAAAGAATTTGTTTACAATTCATATTGTCAAATTCCACAAAAATATAAACATAAAGTATACCGATTTTGGCTTACAAGGATTGTATATATATGACATAACATAATTTTGAATATAACATAATGTTAAACATAACACTTGCTTTATCTCCCACTTCGGGAGGAAAAAGGGAGTTCTTTACAGGTTACAATCTTATTTTACGCTCAACTAAGTTGGAATTTTTTTTTTTTTTTTTTCTTCTTCTAACGGGGAGCAAGTATTTTTACGTAGAAGATGGATGGTTAAGTTTAAAAGTCAATTTCATAAAAAGCTGATCAGCTAATGGGGGAGGGGGGGGGGGGACTCAACCATAATAATTTTATTTACTCATCTTATGAAGCTATCAAAACTTTCTTCATTTCAGTTCAACCAACTTTTTTCTTTTATATTTTCAAGAAAGAAAAAAATAAATAAAATGTTAACAATTTATTTATTTAAGATTTTAATAAAGAAAAGTTCAAAGTGAAATGTATGTAATAAAGGAATTAATTTGAAAAAAGGGATAATTCAGAAATAGGAGCTTTAAGAAATGTTTAAATAACCTAAACAGGTATATTTTTCAGTGTGAGTTTCCCCTCTTAAAGTGTTTAAATTTTGTATTTTGGAAAGAAAATTGAAGGAAACTCCAGGGATTTCCTTTGCCTAAATTGGGCAATGCTTGGTTTTAATGAAATTTTAATTTTTAATTTAAAACTACCCCCATTTTATCACTGATCGTAAACGTTATATGCAAGACAAAGTTTAGTATGGTGCTGTTGCCTAGTACTTCTGTAGAAGCAATATGCCTTCAGGAGCTCATATTTTACATAAGATGAGCTCTTACGTCTTAGCCGTGGAAGACGAGATAGAGCGTTGCAAGGTCATTATCCAGGAATGGATAGTGGTAAAATGGCAAGGATGGCCGAACGAGGTTCGCATACTTTCCGGAGGTCTGGGTACCACTCGACTCATGGATACAGTCTGACCACTGGATATCACTGATATTATCAGGTCACGGAGATTCTAACTCCAAACTCGTCTTCTTTAGGAGGACTTTAACAATGCAAACTGTTTGTGGGGGCATCGAGACTAGGCCAGGGTGGAGTTGATTTGCGGGACTGGATCTGCGGCAGCTGGTGACGGAGACCGGCTACCACCCAATGTTCAGAGGTGTCGCTCATGGGGAGACCCGAAAAAAGCGATGTGACGGGCTAAGGCGACGTTGGTACTTTAACGTACTGACAATTTAATGTTAGAATTTAAATTTCCTCTTTGGAATAATTGAAGAGTTTTTTTTGTAAAAGAGGGAAAATTCATTTGGGATATTTTCTGTAAGCTTTAGTACCTAGGATTTTCACTAGAATTTCCTGCTTTTCGTCATGTCTGTCCGTCCGTGAACTCGATAGAATGTATTTTCCGACGCGAAATTTCATATGTATATCTCATACCTCTTTGGGACGACCCCAATTCAATTTCAGCTAAATTCACCAAAAGGAAGTAGAGTTCAATTCAAAATTTTTAATAGCTACATGAAAGTATATGTACTCTATAGCGGGCGCCGGCAGCTCAGAGGTAGCGTGAGTGCTTACTGAGCTCATGATCACGGGTTCGAAACCCGCCCAAAGTCCTAAACTTTGAGCACACCGTCCTTCGGATGGTCTCGAGACTGTACAATGCCGTGTGTTCGTTAAAGACTCATACTCTAGTTGAATAAACTTGAGTAAGCGAAATATAGGACTCCCACAGTAGAATCGGACTCATGTCCACCAGAGCGACGAACCAGTGCTCGGGTAGTAAGCTATATGACCTCGTAGTTGAAGCCCGGGCATGAGTCACAATGACTAACAAACTATATTCTACAGCTCAACGGGGAAAGGTGAAAAGAGTTTAGAGAAAGAGTAGAAACTTATTTAACCGCAAATAATTCAATCTGGGGAAGTACACTGTCGGTAAATCACTGTTGCCTTACTCTGTTATGTATTTTAGACGTTCCACCAAATAAATTCATATATTCTGTAAGGTACGAAGGTAGTTGGGATGCAATGTTTGCTGTCGTGGCCCCCCGTGTATTTTCAGTATAGACCCATTGATCCGGGGTGTGTCCCCTGAGGGGGTTTGCCAGGGCAAAAACCGGGCCCCGGCTTGTATATCTGTTGTATATAGGATGTAGTCCAAAATAAAATCAGCCCCCCAGAACCCCGGAGCTATGTATCTATACATCTACCATTTGGTATTCTTCGCACTTGACGGAACGACGGAACGGTGTCCTGTACAGAACTCCAGATGGGACAAACCGGATCTATTAGATTAGTGGAGGTATCACGTATCCAACACTTTCCTAACCCATCTAGAGGCGAGACTTCAACGCTCTTCTAGGGGACAGGAGAGAAGCGCGCAATATAGGGGCCCAGGTAGCTCAGTGGTATGGGTGCTTGCTTACTGAGCTCAAGAACAATGGGTTCGAAACCCGGCCGAGGCTGGAAATAGACGGAGGATATATGGACATAATGACCATCAAAAGGCCCCTAGAAGGAATTGTTCATTGTGATCCCAGAGTTTGTTTTAAATTTTGTTCTATACGTGTCTATTACATCAAATTTTTACAAAAATGTAATAGACAAAAACTTGGCATCAACATTTTGCATAACCAAAAGTCAACAAGGTCAAAGCTGATCGATCCGTCATTTAGATTAGGCGTCTTCAACATGCGGCCCGCTGAAGGAATTTGAAGGCCCCCACATTTTAATTTCAGGCAATTTCAAGAAAAATTGCCTTGTCAGCTTTTTGTCGTAAAAAAACTTTTTTTTTCTGTTATTCTTGATATTTAAAACATCTCGTGTTTCATGTGACATGGCATGACATGTTTCTTTTTTTAAATTTAAACCATTTATTATCAATGTCTACAAATAGGAACTTAATACACAAAAAACTAAAGAAAATTTATATGTAATTTATATATATATCAATATAAAAATAGAAATTACATATTAAATTACATTGATAATACCCACAAGGCTACGCCAGAGATGGGGGAGCGAATAAAATGTTTTTACTAGTAAAAGCATAAGTTACACACACAGTTACAGCAAGACAAGAAAAACAATAATATTAAGTCGAGTGACCTTGAATCGAGATACTATACTTTATGAATTGCAACAACACAGATTAAACCGGATATTGAAACTTTAAACAACGAAAAACAATGTCAACTTTCACATTAAGACGACTAAAGTAACTACCATCTCCCGCCATTAATGTAAGTTGTTTTTTATTGTAAATGTATTTTGTAACATCGTTCTGTACAATCACCTTCATTATTTTCATAATAAAAAAAAAAAATTCAAAGTATTTTAGTTTGACTTCCATTTAACTTTTCTGTAACCAATATATATATATATAAATCTGTAACACCATCTTCCCTTAGAATCTAAGTCTTGGAATCAATTGTAGTCTTGTAAAATGTAAACATTTCCTTTTTTATATAAATTTTCTGACTAAACTATTTTTTTGACAGACGTGTGACCCGCGGATCTTAGTGAATTTATTGGCCCTCAGGCGTAAAAGGTTGAAGACCCCTAATTTAGATCATTGTACTGACGCAAATGACGTTTTTAGATTAAAAATTGTTTTGATTTGTGGCCAAAAAGGGGGGAAAAGCTATACCCGAAAGTGGTGCCATCTCTTATCTGAAAAACACACTATGGTGCCGTCCTATTTTGCCTTAAATAAACGAGAGCTGTTCGAATGATAAGTTGAGAGGTTTAGAAGAGCTGGAGTGCTGATTAAGAAAAGTGGTTCAACTAGAACAGGAAGGAGGTTAACGTTGCCAAAAACGGATTATAGGTCGAGGTTTAGTACCGGGAATGACAGATTAGGGGTGCGTCAACAACAAAATCATTAGAAAAATGCAGTTCTTTGCTTATTTGTTTTACATTGTAGCAACTGCACTCATAGACTAGCTGATGAGTGCATTGCACGTAATAAGAATAACTGTTATTGTTTAAAGGGTTCATCTCTTTAGTCAGTGACCATTACAATATGACATCATACAATGTGTAACATCGTGCACAAGACAATACAAATAGAGAAAATAAAATATAAATTAATTTTGATGAATAGATAAAACAAAAAACTGAGAATGCAGAGAAATAAATAAATTACATAAAAGAAATTTAATACAAATATAATAAAAACAAACAGAATATCAATTCTTAAAACAAAAAGAAAGGTGTATATATATAGATTTATATTGTTAAAAAATAATCACTGAAAGTAATATAATAAAAAATATAATCGACTATGGACTACGTACAATGAAAGTAGTTCCGTAAGAAACAATGTTTGAATACCCCATATGTAGTTAAAACTGAAAATATTAACGTGAGCTCACGATGAAAATAAAAATAAAATGATAAATATCTTTATGTTGACAACAACAGTGTGGTGAAAATAGTGAAATTGAAATACAAACAAAAATGATGATGTTCGAAGGATGATGGAACCTGAAGAACGGTGAGATGAGAAGAACGAAGCTCATCGGACGAACGAAGACAAAGCTGAACGGGGACACTGGTAGATAGCAAGTCCAAACAGAAGTTCAAGAAAACCAAAGAAGGAAGGAGGGCCGTAATAAAATAGGGCAATAAATAAAAACTTAAAATAGGTCCATTCACGGGCAACTATGGCATGGGACTGAAAGATCGCAAGTCCAAAAAAAGAAGTTCGAGAAGTTCAAAATTAAAAGGAGGGCCGTAATAATATACGGCAATAAAAAAAAGAAACTATACACACACGTCCACTCTTGGGCAACTTATAGCAGGGGACTGACTGGGCCTGAGTCTCAGACTCCGAGAGGGATTAGCCGTGTGTTTACATTACGTTGTTGACTAAACAACGAAAAAATAACTATCTAGCTTATCTTTTCAAAGCGAGTTGAACTTTATGTAGATGCGCTTCGGAGGTATTATTATATAATGCATATATTAGAGATTTTAATTTAAATAGGGAAATAATTGTAAGTAACAATATTGATTAAGAGGAAAAATGAAAAGTAATATTACTACAGATGAAAAAAAGAAACTGATAGTTATAATGGCCCAAGCCTATGAGGTCATATTGCCACTACCAGTGCGCTCTTTCTCTTGTGAACATCAGCCATTCTGAGCGATCTAACTTTTGCCTACCCTAAATTTTTATTCACCTAGGGTAGGGGTCTTTAACGAGTACCAGACACCATGGCTAAATGTCCCATCGGAAGGACGGCTTGCTTATGGTTTTTACACCTCCCAGATAAAAAACCCGAAGACCTCGCAACGCAATTTCGTCAATATATAAACATAAATCAGCCAGTTCGTAACATTAATAATTTCTCTTTGTTTAAATGCATAATGTTTGTTTGGACGTTGGACGTCAACTGACACTCGAGCCAATGTTCTATCATCATGTGAGTCTAGCATAGTTACTCGGTGTAGGACCCCCGTAACATTGTGAAAGAGGTGGATTCTCACTGGACCCTGTATCCAGCCTACCTCCAGTTGAGTGAGTTAGATCCGTTGACACGTTACTCTGCCGAAGAGTTGGACTGTCTCCAGCCAGCTAATAGAAGGTCCCATGTCCCACAACACTCCCTCACACACTATTAGTTCTCTTTCTACACCTTATTCGCCCTGTGTCTTCACTTTGCCTTCTTTATTAAAGTTCCTAATCCTAAGGAAATATCTGACTCCAAAAATATATTGTTTAAATATAAAGTCCAAAAAATAACAACAAGAAAATCATATAAACTAATAAAATTTTATTCTTACTATAATTGCGGTTTCGAATCCCATACAGGAGAGAGTTTTATTTCATAGATGGAACTCACTCCCGAGGCTAATAAACATCGTGCATTAAACAAAAAAATAAAAATAATAATATTTATATACGCCAATAATTCCGGTTGTTATTAATATCTACCGGTCATTATTAATATTGATCGCGTAATTTATAAATATTAATTACAATTATAATAATACCCGGTGGGGCATGGTTAATATAATAAAAACAACAATTTGTAACATAATACAATAACTAAATGATCATATATAAATCATTCAAATAAATCCGAAAGAATAAAATGTTGACCCTCCGCGTCGCTCCTTTCAGTAAAGCAGAACAGGTTCAGAAGCTGCACTGCTTCATTAAAAGTTAGTTAGTTGTAGTTCATGGCCGGATTTTAACTATAAGGCCATATCGCCTACTACCAGAGCACTCTTTCGTCACTCTGGTGGACATGAGCCCGACTCTACTGTGGGAGTCATAGAGTTTGTCTACCCTTAATTTTTATTCACCTAGGGGTCTTTAACGAGTACCTGACATCGCTCAGGCTCGGGGCCATCCCTTAATGTCCTATTCGAAGGGACGGCGTGCTCAAATGTTTTTCACTTTCCAGATAAAAAACGTAAGGACCTCACAACGTAATATCGTATTCAAATTTATCACTTTTCGGTAAAAATGTAATACATTTCAATAGGATATTCCGTTGCGGGGCTAAAAATTATATATATATATATATGGTTCAGAAGAAATATGGGCTTTAAAAGTCTCGTTTGTATGGATGAGGTGACAAAAATAATAATTCGGATCGACGGGGCTCGCTGCGGCATATATAAAACACTTAATGCCACGAATATACCAAACAATCCGCTCAGGATTAACACTCGGTTTAACAACCGGACGTATAGTGTAAAAAAATTAATCTAGGGTCCAACAGGGGAATTGTTGAATTGAACCATGTAAATTGATTAATCTTCGGATTTGTCTGTAAAATGTCAGGCAGGCAACGGAGCGGCAGGATGATGGGGGTACAAACAAGTTAATTAAAATGATTCGAAGTTTATATTTACAAACAATATGAAATATAAAGGAGATCCTGGTTATGACTAGTCACTTCGTGAGTTGCCCAAAGTGGTTTTGTCTTGTCGATGCATATTAGCCATGTCACTGTGTTATCTAGTTATTTACATCATCTATGGCCCCGGGAGGGAGTTCTATCTACGAAATAAAACTTACTCCCGGACTGGATTCGAACCTGAAAACCACGGTGAGACCATGCGATCATAGCCCTACGCTCTAGCCCGCATGGCCCCCCCAAATTTCAGTTAAAACTAGTTTTAGCTAGTGAAACTGTTACAATGTTTAAAATCAGAGCTTGGTCAGTAATTTCTAGTTTTCGCTAACATCAGACAATACTATATATTCTACTAGATTTGGGATAAGAAAAGGCAAGGTTGGACCTAGCTAGGTCCAGCTTTGTCCAGTGAATTCGGGTTCTAACGGATTTCCGATTTTGACTAGAACATATAGGAACACAACTGCACAACTTATCTGCGGTAGGTCTACACGAAGAGGGAAATTGTTATACACTTTTACTTCCCCAACTATTTGAAGTATCATATATTAATAAAAATTAAATCGGTCTACGTGAGAGTGTGTCTGGACACGATAAGTTCCAATAGATCCTTCTCTACTCGTAGTCCTATGTTCATATCTTTACAAAAAATGTGGTATTTCGTCCAAGCATATCCCGAGTATTTTCCACGGAAGTGAGCTGTCGTCTCGTCTTCTCCACATCTGTCACAGATGGAACTGTCCTTCAGAGGACTCCTACAGAAGTGTCTATTGAACGGACCGTGTCCTGTGAGAACTCCTATTAGTTGCCGAAGTTCGCTCCAGTAACATCTTCGACTGTCTACATGTGGTTATTTCTCTCCATGACTGTTCCATAAGGTCTCTACACTAGTTCATTTTTTAATTGGGGCTCGGTATGCTTCCGGTATGATTTTGAACCTTCCTTGGCCAGTCGGTCTGCTCCCCGTTTCCCTGAATCCCTGAGTGTCCGGGGAACCATTAGATTCCAACATTCTTGTAGTTTCCTATGGAGTTTAACTGATTCGCGCACTCCCTTACTAGCTTTTTCTGATTTCAGCACCAGCAAGTGCTTGGAGTGCTGTTTGGCTGTCGGAGATCGTCACCTTCTCCATGTCATTTCCTCTCTCCTAGATGCACATTCCAGGATCGCCACCACCTCAGCTTAGTCCCTATGTAAGTCAACTATTGAATTTTAGACCAAACTATCGATTAGTTTTGGTGGGAGAGCAAGAACTTAATTGAGTAAGTTCTGGAGAAGTATATTGCCAGTGTTTCACCGACGAATTTTCCCATATATCTTAAGGTTGAAGATAAGACCTTCCGCGACAGTGAATGAATTTACACAAAAATACAACTTTTTTTTTTTGTGTGTACACAAAAATAATGGAAGGTGAAAATCCAACCCATCATGTGAAGATGGAAGTTATCAAAGCTGTTGAAAAAAAATACTAGGGTCAGGAACAGATGTGGTATGAACAAAAACTAACATTTCTGTAGAGAGAATAACAGAGAGAAAACGTAAATGGAAAAATGAAAAACAAATATATAGAAACAAAAATGGAAAACAGAGGAAATACAACAGAGTTAAAGTTTAGATTAAAATATAACCAAGAGCTGACAACCAAACTGGAAATAGTATACATCAGCTTGGAAATTCAACTCTCCTCTTAACAACCAAGATGGTGGCTCGGAATGACCGATAATAAGCTGTGGGTCACCAAAAACTCAATTCATCATCCAGAAAAAAAATAAGTCGTCGGTGCTTGTACTTCCCCAGAACGAATTCATCAATTTTCCAGTCCCCCTTTGCGCTAATATTCAATAGTTGGCATGCATAGGGGCTTTCAATAAATTCATTACATCGGCAGTTATTAGGGTTTTTGAGTTAAGCTTCTCCCCCAATCTCCCCCTTCCCTTGGGCCGATTTAGCTAAAAAATTAATAGGTGTTGTCGTTAGAGAGTTCTAGATTTATATGTAAACGGCCTAAAATTTGTTCCCATAACAAAACAAGAAACATCACTGCCTTTTTCCATGATTTGAAAGACTATATGCTTCATTTCCATATGATTCAATGGCAATTACAACGTCATGACTGTACTGTTGGAGAATCGCCCCGCAATTGCATGAGAAATATTAAGTTCTCTAGGCAATGCCGGGTAATACTGTTAGTATATACATATATACACGTTCACAATGTGTCGACCTAAAAATGAGAATGCATTGTGGCTGTTTCTATAGCTGACACAACACGAATTTTGAATTGCAGTTTTTCAGCAATGAACAGGATGCAAAAGTTCAATTGCTCAATGCACAATATCCGACTTTGAGACTACCATTCAAACAAAATATTGACCATCCTTTAACAATAAAAATCATTGATAATGACAAAACCCGTTGAACAAACAAGAAAATCTAAAACAGGAGGCCAGAGACGAGCCATGTCAAACCTGATTCAGAGATCAGACTCGTATCTCCTCATTTAGATGATATATTGGTCCGATAAATCACAAACCGAACAAATCACAAAATCAAACGGCAAGTACAGTGATTATTCAAAGCTCTTCAATTCTTCTCATGAATTTTCAAGTGGAAAATTTCAATGTGAAATTTCATTATTTTGTTCAGATAATTTTCATTTACAGAATATATTTACATATTGATGCATCTTAATGAGAAGATAACAAAGATAGATAGAGAAGATGCAGGGAGAAATGAATATATAACAGGTTGGAAAATAAAGACGCCGTAGATTTTATAGTTTGTGCTAGCTGACTTTCGAGGTTATCCTCATCACCATGCTATATCATTTATTAAAAAAAAAAAAAAAAATGCGTAAAATAAGTACTACATAAAAAGATATATTTAGATATAAATAAATACATTTAAAAAATAAAATCAATAATCTGTAATATTTAAAAATATGGACATTAATTGTGTTAAAATTATTTAAATTAATATAGTATTGCAGTTGGAAATATCAGAATTGGAAGCCAGGAACTTGGCAGGAAATAGGGAGAAAACCGTCAGCAGTGCCATATAAGGCTGAAAAAAAAAATAAAAAAAAATATTTTTTTTGGTTCAGCACAAGTTGGTACTATACGATAAGGGAGGTTGATGATCACATGACCTGGGCAGCCAATAGATGTGTAGGAAAGTCCTGAGCGCGCTTTCGTCACTTTAGTTGATATGAGCCACTTTCGGAGTCCTGAAGTCCCATCTAAAGGACGGCGTGCTCAAGGTTTTTTCACCTCAGATAAAAAAACATAAGTGCCTAAGCCAGGCTTCGAACCTGCGACCATGTCAACCATTTTAACAAAAAGTTGTTCATATCATTTTAGTTTTTGTTGCTTACTATTGATTTTCATTGAATTTATTTATATTTGTTCATTTTAGCCATATACCCAATATTGTTACGTATTATTTTAACAATTAGAATTTAGGGTTTTATGTAAACTGCCTGATGATGGGGGCAACCTCGAAAGCCGGCTAGTATATTATAATAAAATCTGTGAGAGGTCAGTGATAACCCCTTTGTTTATTTTGTAACCTATGAAACTATGTTATCTCCCAGCAATAATTTCAAATAAACTAGGTTTCCGCTCTCCCCCTAAACTCAGACTTCTCTATGTGTTGTCTTGTAGCTCTCAAAGCATGAACAAAGTAAAAACACAACATGCAAGTTTCACCAATTATATAACTTCCCGTATACTAAATGTGAAGTGAAATAACATGTTGGTGCGCAGAGTTCATCGCCTTCTTCATGAGCTAGGCCATTTCAGGGGGTGCCGGTAGCTCAGAGGAGCGTGCTAGTGTGATATAAAAAAAAAATTACACACATTAAAATTATTAATACATTATAAAATTAATTAATTTATTTGTATAAAAACAGCTGTTAGGAGTGAAGTAGTAAATAAATATACGAATGATGGACTAGTGGCATTTTGTTCTGGAACGAAATGTGAACAACAAATGACGACGATCAGCTGTTTCAAATATTCAAAAAAACAGTTGTTTTGTGGAAGTGAGAGTCTGAGGAGAAATGTAAAGGTGGACATATGTACACCAAATATACCAAATAACATTGATATAAATAATGGCCAATAATAAAACAAAAATTTATTTAAAATGTAGGTTAGGGATGGTAAAATAAACCCAAATATTTGTTCTCCTATGCTATTCATTTTCCCTGTAAACCCAGTAAGATAATTTCTACCTTTGGATTAGATTTAACATTTTTGCAAATTTAGAAAAAACTATATGGCATCTCTTTAGTAAATTTAGAAAAAATCCAACTAAAAAGTTTATTAATTGAATTTTTTTTAAATACGTGCACTTTCTTCAAAATTGCACGTCTTGAACTTTCTATTTTTTTTAAGGCCCTTTTCAGAAACTACTGTAGAAATCAAAATTTAGTCGAATACCAGCTAAAATTTCTACAGGAAATGTGATAATTTTATTATTTATTAATAATTTTATTTTAATTTTATATTTATTTAACATTTACATAATATCATATCATCACACTAGCCTACGCGGCCGAGGCCCTTAGGTTTTTTATCTAGAAGGTTAAAAAACCTTGAGCACGCCGTCCTTCGGATGGAATGTTAAGCGATGGTCCCGGGCATGGGTCACAATAACTAATTAACTAACTAATTCGACCTTTAAGTGGGCATAACTTCTGTACCAATGTAATGGGGGTTAGGTTTAGCTGAAAAGGCGTCTTTGCTCTTCGGGACCCTACTGTTATCGAAATCTTAAAAAGATCGTGCCAAAGGAAACGTTAACTACTCTATATTACGCCTATTTTCATTCCACAATCAGTTAATACATTGGGGCGCATGTAGCTCGAGTATTAATATTTTCAGACTAAACAATATTACTCAATGAATAAACTGCAGAGAAATATTTAAACAACTTAAAATCCTGCCTTTGCCATCGCTGTTTATATTTGAAAGATTAATGGTTTTTAGGAAAAATGAAAACATTTTCCCTCTCAACAATACTAATCATGATTACGATACCAGGAAGAAAGAAGACTTTCGAATAATTAAACATTGCTCTTCTCTTTTTGAAAAAAGTATAACCCATAAAGGAATTAATTTATTTAATGCCCTTCCCCACTTTTTGAAGTGATACAGATACAATAAAAAAATTTAAACTTCAACTAAAAATGTTTATGTTAGAGGAAACTCTTTACACGGAAACAGAATTTTATTCTCACTGTTCAAAAAGAATAATATAATCACAATAAAAAATCGTGTTTCATATCCAAAAACATTATTTGATACATTTCATTTTTATTTTTTGGGCAGTTCCTCCCACACCTTAAAGGTTAGCCGAATGTACCTACGTTATGTTTAATCATTACTATTCCCTACATGTGTACTAATTTATTTTATTTCTCTTGGTATTATATTTAATGAATTGTTATTACATATTTCTTATATTTTTTAATATTATATTCAGAAATATATTATTATTTAAAAAAATATTATAATTTTTGCTTATTTCTTATTCTTATTATTATTTTATGGGTCTATTTATTCATTTATAATTTTTCATTTATTCATTTATAATTGATTAACATACCTATATATATATTTTATGTGTGTATTGTTATAGTTACATTGTTTTCTTTTTCTTTTCTATATCTCGCACATTGGGACCTGATCAAGGGACGTAAGAACGACCCGAAACATCGTTGGGATAAAGTCACTTCCGAAGAGTTAAAAAAAATAGTAATCTTAATTTTTAATAAATTGAAAAAATGTATCTACTTACTATAAATGTAAATAATATATACCATGTATTGGTTTAACGGATAAAAATAATTATTATTATCGCCTATAACCAGAGCGATCTTTCGACACTCTGGTGAACTAGAGCCCTCTACTCTAAGAGTCATACATTTTGCCTATCCAGGTTTAGTTAGGGAATATCTTTAACGAGTATCAGACATCGCACATCTAAACTTGTTACGACATGGCTAAAGATGATAGCATGATCGAAAGAACTCCCATATTTTATATATAGTTTTTGCAATAGACCAAAATTTAGAAAACATACGTCTTTCTTTTTTTTTATTAAGTGTTTCACACAATAATACCTCTGCAAAAAATGTTAAGTATCAAACTTGTCTTAGTAACTAACTAACTAACTAGTAACTAACTAAACCTGAAGATGAACTAAGGCCGAAACTGGTAATTTATGTATAACTTTCTTGTGAAATAAACAATATTTCAAAATATTTCAAAAAACAATTTTATTTATTTAAATATATATATATTAATATAAATATATAACTGTAAAATCTGACATTCCTTCCTCGTATTTCAACAAGAGGTTATATTGTCAGAATAAATTGAAGAGGAGGATCTCTACTTCAAAACAATAAATAACATTTAAAAAGAAAGTGAATGTGACAGTTCAGGTTCTACTTACACATTACATCTCACATCACTTTGTTTTCGTATTGTATCTCTTTTCCATCAGGAGAAAGAGGAAAGACATCAAAGTTATGTCTGTTTTCAACCCGAAATCTTGTGAAAGCTGTCAATAAATTCTGTTGATTGAGAAACATAAAAAAAAATCGACGGCAATGTACTTCCCCAGAACGAATTAATCAATTAAATTTTCGCTCCCCCTCCAAAACCAGTCGACCGTTTGAGCTAATATTCAATAGTTGGTTTACACAGCTTCATTCATTACATCAGCAGTTATTAGATTTTTGAATTGAGCACCCCCCCCCCCCTTCCCTTCTGACCGATATTGCTGAAATTTGACAGGTCCAATTCCCAATGCCCTCATTGGGTTTTGACTTGAAATTTCATATTTAAAATTACTTGGGCAGTTTTTGGGGTTTATGAGTTGACCCCCTCTGATCACCCTTCTGCCGATTCCACTGAAAATTTATCTGTCGTCCTTATGGGGATTTGAATTCACATATAAAATTTTGTGGGGATACATTCATTACAACGGCAGTTATTAGTTAAGCCTTCCCCCCCTTCCCTTTGGCCAATCTGGCTGAAAATCAATAGATAATAATAAACTACCAATAATATATTTTTTTAAATTATTCGTTTTGTTAGGAACCAATTTTTCGATAGGTCTAACCTAAAGGAAACGTCTAGAAATATTAGAGTTTCAAAACAATAATTCACAACGGTTTTTGACATGTATCACGAAAACCGGATGACCTGCGAAAAATTTTGTATAACTAATGAATTTTAGTTTTTCCTACACTTTTACTTGAAATAATTTTTGTTTAGGTCTAAGTATAATGTATCTTGTAAAATATACTTAGGCCTCAAAGTAAAGTGTTTTTCATTCAAAAAGTCTTAACAAAAAAATAGAGGTTAAGAACTCCCTTCTGCTGCCTGACCTACCTGGTGTGAGTGATTGGTCCAAAACTAAGGGAAGTAGCTGTCCTGTGAGGGAAGTATTGTAAATATGTTTTGGCTGGTTTTTATAATGATATTTATTGTGTATTTTAATTCAAGTCTGTGATATTTTTAACATTGTATTATTTATGTTTTTATTTTAAAAAATTTGTATATATTTTATGACAACAATTATTTCTTTGGCTATATGATGAACAATTTTTATATTATGTACAGACTTATTGTATTTATTGGAATGAATGGTTTTTGCATGTTGAGAGAGTGAGTGAACCTGGCTATCCCCACCCCTTAGAGCTATGCCAGTTATCTTCCAACCGCTGTGCTGTGTGGGTGGGGTAAGTTAATTTTATAATTTTATTTTCTTACTCTGTACCCTGATGCTTTATGAATTATTTATACTTTTTATTATTTGTATTTTTGTTACTCTATGATAGATGAACCACTGATGATGACGCTGTTGCGTCGAAAACCGGTTCTGGTATAAAATAAAACAGTGGGAAGACAACGTCTTTTATTTCTATTAAAGTGTTTTTCGTCTGATTTCAGCCAAAATCTAGGCTGATCCAAGTTAGCACATGTGACATCTTCATTCAAAGGTTCATAGCTACAATCGATTCTGCATTATCTCGAAAATGGTCTAAACGTATTCAGGGAACCTTGAAATCTCCATCTCGCATTTTCGTACGATTACAATACTTTCCCATAGTAAAGGTATAAGAAGTGAGTAAAAAGTTGCAATGTACTTCCCCAGTGCCATTTCATCAACCAAGTTTCTGCTCTCCCTCCGAAATTAATTTATCAAATTGGTTGATGGACTTCTGAACCATGATACTAAATTTAGTGTTGATATTATAATTAAGTCTACTATTATCCGAGTCTTTAATACATCCCTTCCCTTTGCCCGATTTGGCTGAAAATTGATAGATGTTGTCCTTCCTGGGTTTTGGTCACACATATAAGATTTTGTATTGATGCATTTGTTCTATTATAGTTATCATGTTCATAGACACACTTTTTTTTTCATATTTGTAATCTGGATATCGGAAAACATGAATTTCCGTTGAAAACTGCGCATCAAGTTTTTGACCGATTACATAACTTCCCTTATACCTACTTCGTAGAGCTGGGAAAACCTCGCCCAGGACAAGCATTTCTGGAGCTACCGGCGCCCTCACCTATATACCACGATCCAGACGACTTGTTTAGTGATGCTAGTACATGACAATATCTTCCTACCCTGCTCCAAGGTATGTTCAGTTAACCTAGTTGTGTAGAACTTTTGTACGAGATGATCCAGGGGGTTGGGGGGGGGGGGGGGGGGGGGGGGGGGGGGGGGGGTGGAGAAGGGGTGGTTAGTTGAAGAAGAAAGTCGAAGGAAGAGTAAAAGAGTTTCATGTCCGGAAGACGAAGGAAATGTATGTATATCAGATTTAGAAGCGGAGGGACGCTAACTGACTTGCAGGAGTTGTGATTTAACGCTTCACCTCAGGAAATATGAATATTCAGTGAGGGGGAGGAAGGAGCTTTGCTCCCCCCCCCCCCCCCCCCCCCCTCCGTCGGCCCCCAACAGGAAAAATGTGAAGGAATTCTAGTCCCTTGCTTTAGGAAAAGTAAGCCGTTAGAGTTGGACAAAAGTAGAAATGTAAATGTCCCAAAGTTAAACTTTTCAATGAAAACTATAACTTTTGTAAAAAAAATAAAATAGTTGGTGAATCATCGGCAATGTACTTCCCCAGAACGAACTAATCGATTAACTTTTCGCTCCCCTCCAAAACCAGTTGACCATTTGCGCTAATATTCAATAGTTGCCCCATTAGGAGCCCCTTTAAATATGTATATGTATGTGGTGGGCTGGTATTTTACATCTAGGGACCTAAGCATCCAGTGCTCTTATCCGTCCCCTTAAAGCGCTGGGCTTCCCCCTTATCATTTTACCTGTATGTTTATATTACCTAAACCGAGTCCTTCATGAAGTGCTCAATCTCCCAGTTTCCTTAATGAACCTGAGAATGCTCCCGTGGTCCAATCTTCTAAAATCCTCCTCTGTCATTACATCTTTACCAAAGATGTGGAATCTCGTTCGCGCGTATCCCGTGAAAATGCCCAGGAAGTGTGCCGCATCGTCTATTAAACGGACCTTGTCCTGTGAGAACTCCGAAATTTCGTGTCGATAAATTCATTACAACGGCAGTTATTAGAAATTTTGAATTAAGCCTCCCTCTAATCCCCCTCTCCCGATTGAGCTGACAATCGATAGGTGTTGTCCTTATCGGATTTTGATCATACAAATAAAAATTGTTCTCTATATATTCAGCTATATATTCTATCAGCAGTTCTTCGAGTTTTTATGTTAAGCCTTCCCCCTAATCCCACCTATTCCATTGGTAGATTTGGTTGAAAAACAATAGGCGTGGTCGAAAGAGGGTTTTTCACAGACAAACAGATTTTTTTTTTTATTGGGAAATGGAGGAGAAAACATGAAACTCCGCATCAAATTGTTGACCGATTACAAAACTTCCCCTATACTTCGTATAGATGAGGAAGTAAAATGTATAACTAATGTTTGTTTCCATATCAAGTAGGGGAAAAAAAATGCAACATAAAATTTCACTTGTGAGGGGGGATTTCCCCCCTAATCTAGAGGATTACAGGAAAAGAGATTACCTAGGGGTGGTAATATATAGAGGGAGATGGTGAGGTAATATACATGAGGGTAGAGAATGAATATAGAGTAGGGGAAGATTGTGTGGGGAGAGGGAAGTGCAGGGGTCAGTGCAAACCAGCCTCTAGTATATGAACTTGTGTCCAACAGAGCTGTCATTTGAGGGTTCAGGTCCCTTGGTTCACCCTCCACACCAAGGTTCAGCTAATGGAAACAGAGGAATGGTACAACTGTTTCCTTCAGGTTTTCTAACTGGGAGGTGAAAAAAACCTTCAGCACGCCGTCCTTTGGATGGAACGTTAAGCGTTGGTTTCGAGCCTGTACGCCCTATCTGAGATGATTAAACAACGGTATGCAAAATTAAGGAATCCCCAGTAAAGTCAGACTTTCGTCAATAAAAGTCAGACAAAAAAACTCCGGTAGTAGTGTATAAAGGTTCTGGGGCAGTGGATGTGGAGGTGGAGGTGGAGGGAAGTGTTGGTGGAGGGATCTGTGACAACCTTTGACCCCCCCTCCCCCCCACTACTATAAACTCCCAGTGTGGTTATCCTTGTCAGGTTATGTTATCCCAATCCTCATTGTAACCTCCCAGTATGGTTATCCGTGTCAGGTTATAATATAAATTATTGTGTTTTATATCGATTATACAATATATCGATTGTATCAAATATCTATTATTGCTAATTTTATTTTTTAATACCCCTATCCCTTTCAGGCCGCTACACCTGTCAAAAGTTCACTTTTTATCCGGGTTCGTATTCTCTTTTGGATATTCCTAATACATACTTGCTTTGGCCCTATGAAGGGCTTACTTGAATCTTCCTTGGCCAGTTAGTTCTATCCCTGAATCCCTGAGTAACCAGGGACTCAGTGGAGTCAAAGTTTCTTGTAGTATGCACTCCTTAACTAGCTTTGATCTGATTTCAG
Source organism: Aradus depressus (assembly GCA_963662175.1). Classification (NCBI taxonomy): domain Eukaryota; kingdom Metazoa; phylum Arthropoda; class Insecta; order Hemiptera; family Aradidae; genus Aradus; species Aradus depressus. Next base: position 41,360,870 of record OY759221.1, on the reverse strand, counting down.
TCCCACCAAGTGCTTGGAGTGCTACATGGCTGACAGAGAAGATCAGATCTTCACCTCCGCCAAGTCACTATTCATTACTTCGCTTCTAGATGCGCTAGGATCGTCATTCATGAAGTACATGTGGAACGTTCGCTTCCAACTCCAGGCTGGAGATAAAGAGCAAAAGGCGCCACAAATAATTTAAGAAGAAGCCTTCCTTGGATAAAGGAACTTGTTTTAATTTGTATCTTTATGAAGGAGGAAGTGGAGAACTTCAATCAGTGTCTCAGCAGTGAATGTAACAGACATCTTTCTGGTCCAAAAAGAAGAAAATGTCTTCTTTTCTTTTTCTTCCTTTAGAAGAGAAAAAAAAAAAAAAAAAAAAAAACGGAGTGAAAAGATACCGTAACCAAAAGGAAGACCACAAATGGATAGGAAATAGAAGTGAAGTGATGTGGAGTTCAAATTAGAGTTTGAGAAAGAAATAGGGGAGGACTCTCTAGCGGGTCCTATAGAAGGGAAGATGTGAGACGGGCGAAGAGGAAAGAGTGCTTTTGTCCAGGGACGTAGTGTAAGGGATGGAGGGGGCAAGGGGAAGACAGCTGATGGGATCCCCGGGAAAGCTGGAAAAGTGGCCGAGGGCGATCCCATTACCAGAGCCAGCCTTTCCACTCTGAGAAAGGAAACAGCTAAATAGAGGCAGCCAACAGGAGATCTGGTAAATATAGTTGGGTGTGGTGGACAAGATGCAGAAGGGTCAGAAACAGACACTCCAACAAGGTAAATTTACTTATTTATTTAGAGGGCGCCGGTAGCTCAGTGGTGTGCTTGCTTGTCTTCTGAGCTCAAGATTGTGGGTTCGAAACCCGACCGCTGCCCTTAGTTTATTTTATCTGAGAGGTAAAATAAATTTAAGCCGCCGTATTTCGGATGGGACGTTAAGCGATGGTCCCGAGCCTGTACGATATCAGGTACTCGTAAAAGTATGTACATAACATAAGGTATAGTCCCTAGAGTTGTTCTCTTCGATATTCACATATCTCCCGTCGATATAGATACCTGACTTATCTTTCTTCTTATATTAATCCGTTTCTGTATCAGTAGCGTAAATAAATTACTGATGTTATCTATGGGGTGGATTAATAACAGAACAAGTCAAAATTAAAATAAGACAGTGTATTAAGTAAAACCAACGGACTTTAATGAAATCATTGTACACAATATATTATAGACGCGTAAACCGGATTGCCTATCACTGTATAAATGTCTATAATAGAATTATAAATATAAATATAATATAACAATTGTTGTTTCCCAACATATTGGAGAAAAAACTTTGAGCACGCCTTCCTTTAGATGGGACGTTAAGCAATGTTCCCAAGCCAGTGCGTTGTCAGGTACTCGTTGAAGACACCTGGGTGAATAAACCTGAATAGGCAAAATTTAAGACTCCCATAGTAGAGTCGGGCTCATGTCCACCAGAGTGACAAAAGATCGTTCTGGTAGTAGGCGATATGACCTCGTAGTTAAAACCCAGGCATGAGTCATAAAACCTAACCTAACCCTAATAAGGTAAAGTGATCTGTAAAGAAAAGGCATACATGAATCACTGGAAATGTACGTCTCCAGCACGAGTAACGTTTGGCTCATCACAAACAACCAATCGACTGTTTGAGCTAATCAATAGTTGAATAATATACGAGATTTAGACGAGACCTCTACCCTACGTGAATAAACCTAGGTAGGCGAAATTAAGTACTCCCACTGTAGAGTCGGGCTCATTTCCACCAGAGTGACGAAAGAGCGCTCAGAGATAGTTTCAGAGCGCTATAAAATTTCGTATCGATGTATTCATTTCATCGGAGTTATTGTCTACACAAACAGACAAAAAGCATTATTTTATTTTCATTTACCCCCTTCTAAACACCGTCACTTTGACCGATTTGATTAAATTTTTTTTTTTTTTGAATCAGAGGTCAGAAAACATGAAATTCCAATGAGAACTCAACATTGAAGTTCTTACCGATTACGTAACTTACCCTATACTTCGTATAGTTGGGGAAGTAAATAGAGTAGGCACAACGAATAAAACATGATTTTCCTGTAACGAGTAATAATTTTATTACTACTAATGATAACTTTATAACTACTAATAATAACTTTAAAACTACTCATTAACTTCCCCTATACTTCGTATAGTTGGGGAAGTAAATAGAGTAGGCACAACGAATAAAACATGATTTTCCTGTAAAGAATAATAATTTTATTACTACTAATGATAACTTTATAACTACTAATAATAACTTTAAAACTACTAATAATAACTTATGCGCTACGAACTTTTTTTATTTTTTGGGAAGCATATTCCACGTCTAGATAGAGAACTTCAACGGAGACAGAATTCGGGATATAGTTGAAGAAAACTGGAGAGCAAAACTTTTGAATTAATAATATCATTAGCAATTATAATAATTATAATTGTAATATTATAATTATTGTTGTGAGAGTGGGAGAGAACCTTGTGATTACAAGACGCTGACGGTAACGTTAACAACATAACGTTTCTCCAAGTTAAACACAATATCTGGCTATATGGAAGAGGTTACGGTAAACAGGAGGGGGGGCAGAACAAACTTGGGCTGGAGGCGGCTCAACCAAAACTTTATCTACGGAGAACATGGCCAACAACATACACTTTAGTGTACCGGCAACACGTCAAATCACCTTATCTCTCTACACTTCCAACAGTTATACGAAATGAGGTGAACCCTGCGTAATCGGTCAGAAATTCTGTGAACAAGATAACTCCCCTTAGAATGTATATATCGACATGAAATTTCATGTGTATCCAAAATCCCAAATCCCATTGGGACGACACATATCAATTTTCAGCCGGGGGCCCAACTCAGAAATTCTATTAAGTGTCGATCAAATTTAGTTTTTTTTTACTTTTTTGTTTTTATATTTTTTAAATATTTGTTATTCTTATTTTATTTTTTTCATCTTATAAATATTTCGCGCATTTTAAAGACACGTCCGGAAAAATTTTTTATCTTTTTATTTATTTATTTATTTTTTTTGTATTTTATTTAGAAAGATGCAACTGTTGCTAGGGTGCAACAACCAGCATCTATGTTGGTAGGTATGGATATGTTGGCGTGAATGGCATGTGAGAGGAAGGCCACCCAGTGGTAGGTCCTCGGGACGAAAATTTATAATAATTATTAGGACAAAAGACAAAAAAAAAATAAATAAACAAATAAAAAAATAAATAAAAAAAATTATAAATAAAAATGAATTGAAAGACAATTTTGATGGATGGGTAAGAGAGATGATAAAAGTAAAGGAAAATAATGTAAAAATAAAAATATTAAGAAGGAATAGGAATTAAGGTGGCAGTAAGTCGCGGTTCCATCTTCTCTTCAACCTTCGTGGGGGGTTTTGTGGTAAGTGTTGTGAAGATAAAGTACGTATTTCTGGGTTTGTATGTGTGTAAAGTTTTCTAAAAAAACGTATGTAAGTAGTTTGTATTGTGTCGGGTACTCTGTGTATCATAAGATCGTTATGAAATGTTCTGTTGTTATGCATGGGGGGCACTGTGTTATCAATCTGAGGGTTTTTGACTGAAACGCCTGAATTCGTTTGATGTTGGATATTTTCGCTGAACCGTCTATCTGTGATCCGTATGTCCAATTATGAAAAAAAATATTATCTTATTTTTGCATATATTAAAAACTGTATCAACTGTATTTATTAATAATATTTTTGTACTCATTTTTTTTCGAGTATTTATTTTTATTAATTTCATTTTATTTTTAATAGTATTGTTATTACTAATCATATTTGTGTCAAGAATTAATAATTGTTTAAATGTCTAATTTATAGTTAGTTATTATGACTCATGCCCGGGCTTTAACTACGAGGTCGTATCGCCTACTACCAGAGCGCTCTTTCGTCACTCTGGTGGCCATGAGCCCGACTCTACTGTGGGAGTCCTAGAGGGGGTCTTAAACGAGTACCTGACATCGTACAGGCTCGGGACCATCGCTTGACGTCCCATCCGAAGGACGTCGTGTTTATTTTACCTCCCAGATAAAATAAACTAAGGGCCTCGGTCGGGTTTCGAACCCACGATCTTGAGCTCAGAAGGCAAGCACGCATACCACTGAGCTACTGGCGCCCTCTCTAATTTATACATGTATTCTTAATTTATACATTCCTATGACGTACTCTTTTACTATGTTATGGTTAGAAGGAAATATTATAGACGACAGTAATCAATTTTCAGCCTAATCGGCCACTACGGGGAACACAACATAAAAACTCTATTAACAGTCGATGTAACGAAATGAACATGAAATTTAGTATTATAATAATTATTGAGAAGTCCCTTTTTATTTTCAACCGAATCACGGTCGACTTTCTTTACTTTCTCCATCTGATCTGTTTGTCCCTATCCTAGTTACGTTATTATGACTCATGTCCGGTCTTTAACTACGAGGGCGCTCGTTTGTCGCTCTGGTGGACATGAGCCCGACTCTACTGTGCTGTGTTAAATGTTACCTACCTAGCTTTATTCACCTAGGGTAGAACGAGTACCAGACCATCGCTTAACGTCCAAACCGAAGGACGGCGTGCTCAAATTTTTTTTTCATCTCCCAGATAAAAAAAACCTAAGGGCCTCGACGGGGTTTTGAGCCCTCGATCTTGATCCCAGTAAGCACTGAGTTACCGGCGCCCCTACTGGAGTCAGTGAATGTCATCCGTGGGCGGATTCAGGACGTGCCCCCCAGAGGACGATCTCAATGCTCCCTGTTTCTGCCGCAGTTAGCTATTTCACCTCCCCCACCCCTCCCCCACCCCTCCCCCACCCCTCCCCCAGTTCCTTTCCTTTGTCCCCACCCTATTTCCTGGGTTTAACATTCTGAACGCTTATAGCTCATCTACAAACATAAAAGGGTCCTATGGAAGTGTTGTCGTTTAGGAATCCCCGGGTCCCGCTTTAAGAAATAAATGGAGACATAATTTTATTTTAAAAACAATTAGAGAGAGTGGAAACTTACGTGTGAGTCGGTGTGTAGTCTCAAATTTCTCAAATCTCATGGAAAAAAAGATTTCAAAGGTTTAGAAGAAGAGCAGAAACTTAAATTTAAAACGATTAAGTTTGGGTGTATCCTCTGAAGCCTAGAAAAATACATTGATGCAGCAATGTTAGTAGAGAATCTTCAATCAGATACGATGATGGTCAACCATAACAAAAAATGAAAATTTGTTCTGGTTCTAACGAAAATAGTCGAGGAAGAAATATAGAGTATAGGTGACCCTTGTAGCAGCTATTCTTCATATTTTCTGAAAAAATTTTAATACAGTAATGTTAGTAAATAGGCGTCAACCGGAGATACGATAATAGTTCTTCAGTAAAGCTGGTAGACGGTTCCTTCCGGGTATTTGAATTTTCAGATACCCATGGTTTTCAAAACCGGACCCGCGTCTACGGTTCCAAATTTTCACAAGCTTCCTGATGAGGTAAAGTTAGTGAAGCTTGCAAGTTTTTTTTAACGCTCACACGTAAGTTTTACGCTCTCCCTCTAAATATTACATCTCTTTATTTTGTAAACCCTAGTTCCTTTGAGGGTCTTTCTATCTCCGAGGCTACAGTTTGAGGCTATAACCCGTGCTACTTCTAAACCAGATTCTAGACTAGGACTCTGGGTCACGGTTCCAAACACAAATGCGGGCTCACAGGTCACCAATAAGAAGGATTAGAGGGAGAGCGGAAACATACATATGAGGCAGGATGTAACCTCAAATTCAGAGATTGGAGGACCCTCAAAAGGGCAAAAACAGAAGATATGAGACCACCCATAAATAAAAGTTGAGATGGAGAGCAGAAACTAACATTTTAGTTTGGATGTAGCTTCTGTAGCCTAGAAAAACACACTAATGCAGAAATAGGTTCAATCAGATACGAAAATAGGCTACCATAAGTGAAGATGAAAAATATGTTCTGGTAGGTCCTAACCAAAACAGTCGAAGAAGAAATGTAGTACATATATTAATGGTTCTTGTGGCACCGGTTCTTCATATTTTCTGAAAAAAACATTTAATTCTGCAATGTCCGTAGATCGGCTTGAACCGGATACGATGATATTTCATTAGTAAAAAGTTAACTGAAAAATTGCTAAAACTTAAATAACTAATTTTGGAAAATACAATGCCGGTGGTTCACCTAAGACTTTGTTTTTGTATAAACGTCTAAAAACAAAGCTCTGTCGAGAAAAAAATCTATTTTCGAAAGTGCTGACTTGACAGAGGTCGACACTATCGCTCTTGCTAATGCATTTCTCCATGATATCAACTGCAGTTAGATGAACTTTATTTTCCTTCAGATAATGTGTTTGTGACGTTTAATGGTCCATAAAACATCACTAAGTTGTACTTTACGGACTCAAGTCGTTAACTCTAACTGCTAGGGAGACCTTGGGACTGTAAACTTCTCAGAGTCCTCTCAGGTATAGCGTTGTTGGGAAATTGCAAATTGATCCTTGCGAAAAGTCTTTTACCTCCATGTTCATTATGAGGTCGGAAAATCGTGTCCGAGATGTCAGATTCTCAAAACATAAAGACGTAACATTTGACATAACATTTACAAATATTTTAGTTGTCAATAATGTATATCTTTTCCGTTTTTCCTCTCTGACAATATCTCTATTGTATTTAGTATTTCTGCTCCCTCATAAAAGACATTTCTCAAAGAAATATATTCAACAATATAAAAAATCTACACATTGTTTGATGAAACCACCAATAGGAGGTGGTTTCAGCTTTTATTAAGGCTTTTTGCCAACAATTAATTTAAGTCAAGGACCGCCATTTGAGTCTGGGTGAGTCATTGTGAAAAGGCGATCGATCAAGTTGAATAGCTCAGCTAAACTTTCTCACCGACTAAATAGGATTTTAATGTAAATGAGACCTAAGGTAAGCTTCTTAGTGGATATGAAAGTTCAAAGCCACCCAAGAGTTGAAGCTTTCAATCCTGGGATGACCGCGTTGTATGCAAGCAGCTTTGGGGAAGAGGGGGCCTAATGCAAGTCCATTCTACACTAAAAGTTAATAATTGAATCTGTTATTCCCAAGATATTTGACCAGTAATTACCTCATGAACAGATTAATTTGCATAAAGTGAAAATTTCTACTCAAGTCGAATCGAACCTTAAGAAGGTTTAACTTAACTGACAAAGCACCTTCTGTTTCGGAACCTCTCGTCACTCCTATCACATCAATGTATAGATTAGAGTAAAGAGTATATAATATAAGAAATGTTGGTTCTAGTCTTCTGGGATAAAAAGTAATAAAGAAACTTACTTTGTTAATTTTTTAATCAGCGATATAATTTCCGCAATTTTCTACAACATTTTTCCATCTCTTTCACATTTTCAATTCTTTAAAAAAAAAAAAAAAACTCTGGGGTTTAATCCGAAAAATAAACCGACTGTCTTTCCTATCTTTTCCGATGAGTCTATCCTCTGGCCAATTAGATAGTTTTAGAGACTCCAGAACCGATGGTTATGTGAACGGAGAATGCGGTGGCTGACTTATAATTTACCCAAGTGGTGTCGTTTTTCTAGGGTCTCTCTTGCAAAATGGTTTCTCGCATTGTCCTTTTTGTTTCAAGGTTAGCATCGGTCAAGTTGTTCGTAGTTGACCTCTTTCATAATTGTCTAAATACCGCCAAACAGTATATGAAACCTTCCGCCAATGGATGCCAATTGTAGGCTGCGGTATTGGTCTTTCACCAGGGTTCAGCCAATGCCAAGACTTTATGCGGAAAACACATTCTCGCCTTTTTAAAGCTGATACGTGTCACTTCCAATTTTAAATGTTAATTAAAGAAAAAAACTTTTTTTTTCCCATCACAGTACGATGAAAAATTGAGTTATTAATACAAAGTTAACACCGTTAACAGCTAACACTGTTAGTACACTGATCATATTACAGAAGCATTGACATAATAAAATAAAAGAAAAAAACATTGATATACAAAGTAATAAACCTCTCCCCACTCCTGTCTAACATCTGCGGGTGCCGTCTCTCTTCATACCGGGAGTTCTCTTCGAGTATCTCATCTTGGATATATCTAGGCCGACCGGGAGGGTCCCATATGGGGTCGTCTACAGACCCTAAGATAGTCACCGCCATGTAATCCAGACTTCCTGAGGCCTACGACAACTACAAAACACAACTAAACAAGGATTAGACTGGTCAAAGTGGCTTACCACCCAAACAGACCTGGTCAGCTCTGCGGTCTACCCTTCGGAGCCTCTCCAAAAGCAGACAGATCTCCATGGACCGGAAACATACGTCTGGATGACCTCAATCGTGACCCACTCCACACCTTCCAACTTCCATCCCACCGGATTTCCTTTCATCTTCCCCCCTCTAAACGTGAATCTAGACCAATTCTTTTAACAAAATGCACAAAAGAAGATCATTAATATATATATATATGTTAATTAAAGCTATTGTTTTACTTTTATTTTTAGAAAATTCTCCTGAAAATGTGAAACTGATAATGAACGAAATTACAATGATGTAAAAAATAATAATACGAAAATATGTAAAAATGTAAAACATAAATCATATTTTGATAATACAAAATTCTTTCTTAAATTTGATAAAATAATTTTTCAAATTTAATTTAAGAAAAAAACTGTTAAAAGGAAACTTTTAAAAATACATCCTATATGCAACTTTCAATTATGAAAAAAATAAAATAAATCTATTAAATCTACTAAGTTTCACTGGGAACGTGCGGCTTCTATTAACTATCACACCGATCAATATGAATATGAGAAAAGTTTCTCTCTGCGTACAGAGTAATAGAATAAAAAACAAAAAAACTTGCTTATCCCATCCGTACAATGTAGAGGCTAAATGACTACCGGTACAACTCAAAAGAGTGGGGATAGCGAGGTACACTCACTCTACATACAGAAAAAAACATTCATTCAAAATATACCCAACGAAAAAAATAAATATCTATGATGTCTCTGCAATAGTATAAAATTCAACATAAAGCCAAAAAAATTATTGTTAATAAATGAATAAATTTAACAAAAAAATTTAAAAATATATATACTATTTATTACAGAGTTCAAAAATAATATCAAGATAACAAATATGCACTTTCTATAGCTGGAGATGAAGAACATAATTCCTCAACGGACACAAAAAGTTTGAAAATAATTTTTATGTAAGGCTAAAAAGTTAAGAGCATTAAACAAAGCCGAAGCTGTGAACCTTATTTTTAGGTAGACGCAGCAAGTGGTAGTTACCTGGGGTAAACCGCTTTACAAACCCCAAAACAGAAATGTGCCACCCTCCTACCATTATAATTTGGCAGATTAAATCTGAGGTGGGGGGGGGGGGGGGGAGGGGGAGGGCAGGTTTAATTTGAACGGGAGCTAAGCTGAGCTGGAGGGCGCACCAGCTAATTACAGAGGAGAGAGAGAGATTTGCCATTGACCCAGCAGAGGGCAGACGGAGCTCACATCTGGTCCAGCCCTTCAAGGCAAATACACTGATTCTTTTTATGTCCTTCTTGATAAAAGTAGTACAACTGTTGCATACATTTTACCTGTTCACCACTGTTTTGTAGAACGATTTACTTCAAAATCTGTATCAATATGCTGGATTGATTCGTGAATGAAGTAGGTAGCTTAAAGGGAGCATGCTTCAGTACTATGTACTATCCTTAGGATAGGGCGTTAAGCGATGGTCTTGAGCCTGTGCGATGTCAGATGCTAGTTGAAGAATCCTAACCTAGGTAACTTAACCTGGATAGGCAACATTTAGAACTTACTTAATAAAATTAAATGAATTTAAAATAAAATAAAGTTACTTGAAGTTAATTTAAAAAATATATATATTCTATCTAAATGAATTTACCTTAAGAGGTTAGGTTAGGTTTTATGACTCATGCCCGGGCTTTAACTACGAGGTCATATCGCCTACTACCAGAGCGCTCTTTCGTCACTCTGGTGAACATGAGCCCGACTCTACTGTGGGAGTCCTAAATTTTGCCTACCCTAAATTTTTATTCATCTAGGGTAGGGGTCTTTAACGAGTACCTGACATTGTACAGGCTCGGGACCATCACTTAACGTCCCATCCGAAGGACGGCGTGCTTAAGTTTATTTTACCTCCCAGATGAAATAAACTAAGGGCCTCGGTCGGGCTACGAACCCACGACCTTGAGCTCAGAAGTCAAGCACGCATACCACTGAGCTACCGGCGCCCTCTTTACCTTCAGATATTTACTGAATAAAATTGACTAACAGAATTTATGTAAACAAAAAAAAAAAAAAAAAAAAAAAAAATCATTAATCATATAAAGAAAAAATTTATCAATTACACTTTGAGTGAAGCTCTAAAAAATATATATAAATAGCCCTGGGAAAAATTGATTCTAGTGTAAATTGTACCAATTAATCAAAAAAAAAAAAAAAATATCTTCCGACTTAACCCATTTTTGCCCGGTGTTCCCATTTGGGAACAACAGACTTATCTTCACTCTTTTCTACTTTGACACCACGAAAATGAACTTTAGACCCCAGAGGCTTATTCACTTTCGAGTCTACATCCAGTGGAAGCATATTAGTGCTCGTTTGTGTTTCTGATTTCAAACCTGTTGGTTCTGTGCTTGCATAAAGGTACTACTATTTTTTTCGCCTGAGATGTCTTCAAAGAAGTAAGTATTTTGTCAATGTTTTTCACCAAAACATCAAATTGACTTAAATTGTCTCCTTTCTTATAGTAAATCTTCAAGTTTTAGTACAATATAGCCCATTCACGACCTTTTTTGTTCATTTATTGAACTTTGAAGTGTCGTGTTCCCAAATGGGAACTCTAGGTCCTGAGAACTGTTCAGTGAATTATACCTCTAGATAACTTGCGAGAGTTCTAGCTAACAAAAACTACGAAACCAGCTAGATTTGGCCTTTTTATTGAATCAACATTATTTGTAATTTATATTATTTCTATTACTCCTTCAAACATTCCCCCTTCTCTTCTACTTCAGAGTTTGGACTGCAGAGGAACTTATTGCCATATTGGAAGTGCAAGAATTCGTCGAAGCAGATATTTTCATCACGCCCCCAGATTATAGCAATGACACTGAGGAAGACCGTGGGTATGAAGAGGCTGGCGGAACTCACAATAATCTCTCTGGGAGACAGCTGACCGCATCTGCAGAGGCAAGGATAAGAAGGGTGGATGGGGTAGATTACCTCAGTGATAGGACGGACGACTTGATACCTAATTCCTCCAGTAGTGGAGATTCAACAGTAGTCATCAATCCCGCTCAACCATGTACCTCTTCTCAAAACATTCTTGGCAACTTTACCGAAGAAATATAGGGAGTCAACCCCGCTAGATCACATTTTGTTTCGCAGGCAGATCGTGAGGACTTATTTGACCAAGTATGGTACCACCCCACCCCCTCCTAAGGAGGACGACCGAAGTCGTCAAAACATCTTTTGAAGAGAACAATGGACACTATTCGTTATGATGGGAAGCACCATTGGATGATAAGTTCCACAAAACAAGGAAGATGCGCTGTGTGCAAAAAAAATGCAAGAAGAATGTGTGATAAATGCAACATAATTCTTCACGAACACTGTTTCAAAGAGTACTATGTATAAATATGACTTTTCTTTTTACAGAAAGAAGTTATCGGACGTTTTTATCCTAAAAGATATTTTATTTGATCAATAAAAAGTTGAATTTATTTACTTATTTGTCTTCTTTGTAATCGATATATTTTTGAGGTGTGTTGTCCTGGTGTTCCCATTTGGGAACATCGTTTTTTACAAAATCTGAGCATGATTATTAACTAAAATACATATAGGTGGTCTCAGGATACATTATTGGAAGTATTTTCACCATTTATTAAAAAATTACAGCGAAAAAAAAACTCGGGCAAAAATGGGTTAATATGGTAAATAAAAAAAAAAAAACATTCTGTGTCCCAATTGGTACTTATCCAAAGCCGTTGATGCGTAGAGGCTTATAAGTTTTGAAAACTCAAATTAGTTGAGAGAGAAGGGAAGAAAAAAAAAGATATTTAAAACATATTTACAAAATTAACAAAAAGTTGAAATAAATTTATTGAATTTGACAGCCATTAATAACAGAATTTCTACTTACAGTAGTGACATCACATCGAATTTTAAGCTAACATTAACAATTTCATTTCTATGATTCTAAAGAAAACAAAAACCTCCATTTATCCAATCTCTCTCTTTGTCACTTTACACTCTGAATGCACTGTAAGTAAAAGATATGACCTCAAGATCAGGCAAGAGTCACTAATTTTTGTTTTGCTATTTCGTGAAGAACCGAATTCGAATCTCGAAAATTGGAAAAAAACGAACATATCTGCTTTTTAATTCACCAATATGTAATAGATGAATTGTGAATCGCCTCCCCTCTTGCCTTTGGCCCATAAGGCTGAAAATCAACAGGTGTCGTCCTTATGAAGTTCTGGGTACTCACAGAAACACACAAATACAATATTTGTTTTTTCTTTATTGGAATCAAGGGGTCGGAAAACATGAAACCGCTGAAAAATTAACATAGAATTTCTCATCAATTACATAACTTCCCCTATACTTCGTATGACTGATAAAGTAACATAGTTGCAAGTAATATGACTCATGCCCGGGCTTTAACTACGAGGTTATATCGCCTTCTACCAGAGCTTTCTTTCGTCACTCTGGTGGACATAAGCCCGAATCTACTAAGGGTGTCATAAATTTTGCCTATCCAGGTTTATTCACCTAGGTGTCTTCAACGAGTACCTGACATCGCACAGGCTCGGGAACATTGCTTAACGTTAATATGAAGATGGCTGATGTAGTGAGAAGTGATTATTTCTGAGTTGTGACTCAGATGGTGGACAGGAATAACTCGTCTGTCCCCATCCATGATATTTTAAATTGTTAATGTTTGTTGTAGATTTTTATTTATTTATTTTTATTATTTAGTTTATTCAAATTTTTTATCAGACTGTCTGATGATGAGGGAGACCTCGAAAGCCGGCTAGCTATTACTTTAATAAAAATCTGTGAGAGGTCAGACTACCTTATATTTGACATCCTGCGAAATTGCTTAACGTCCCATCTGAAGGAAGGCGTGCTCAAAGTTTTTCCACCAATATGTTGGGAAACAATAATTGTTATATTATATTTATATTATAATTTTATTATAGACATTTATATAGTGATAGACAATCCGGTTTACCTATAATATATTGTATACAATGATTTCAGTAAAGTCATTTGATTTTAATTAATACACTGTCTTATTTTAATTTTGACTTGTTCTTTAATTAATCCACCCCATAGATAAAATCAGTAATTTATTTACGCTACTGATACAGGAACTGATTAATATAAGAAGAAAGACAAGTGAAGTATCTTTATCGACGGGAGAGGTGTGAATATCGAGGAGAACAACTCTAGGGACTACACGTTATGTTATGTATACGAAGAGGGATCAAAGATGGATCCCTGCGGGATACCCTGAAATAGGACTTGATAATAAGACAGCACCGCTTTGAGCCCTCTCACAACACATAGGACGGCTCCATAGCCATCATATTCTATAGGATTTTCAATATATCCAATGTCTATATTATTATTCTATAATGCTAAAATCGTCACACTTTAAAACATTAAATCTAGCAATTATCTACTGTGGTTATACATGAAATTTAATGGACATTAGAAAAAAATATAAATATTTTCCCTCTCAGCAATATTAGCATAGGACTTTTGTAGCATGGTCCTACTACAGTTGCGGGTTCGAATCCCGTTCGGTAGAGAGTATTATTTCGTAGGTAAAACACCCTCCCGGGGCCATGGATGCTCCGTACATAACCAAGTGACACCGTTATATAAGGCAATAGATCCAATTAAAAAATAATAATAATAATTCAATACAAATGTTTATGTTAGGAAACTCTTTATTCGAAAACGGATTTTTTCTCATTGTACAACAAGAAAAAAAAAAATCTTATAAAAGTCGTGGTGCTTCATTTGAAAAGCTTTAATTCATACTTCGCTTTCATTTTATTTCTTAGCAGATGTCCTCCACCAATATTCTGTAAGTTCTAACTTAATTAATTTTATTTATTGTTTTTATTATTATCATTAATTGTATCACAATTTATAGATATATTTTTTTTACTACGTATATATTTTTAAACAATTTAAAAAAATAAATTCACAAATAAATAATAGAAAAGCTCATATGTGTTAGTAAGATGTGGAACGAGATTTCTCGTAGAAATAAAAGTCGTCTTCCCGAGATGTAAACAGGCCATTTCTCCTTTAACCGCTACCGCGATGATAGACGCTGTTGCCTTGAAAACCGGTTCTGATTTATATAATAGTAAAGTTGCTCTAAACACGCGATAAGACATGAAATTTTACTCAATAACTGTCAAACGGTACACTAATGAATAGCCCCATGGAAGTGAACTATTCATTTTTAGCACAAATTATTGTGATTCACCGACGACTTTTTTCTTTTCATTTTTTAAATCAGGGGGTCGGAAACTGTGAAATTCATGAAAAAACTCAACATTGAATTTCTGACAGATCACACAATTTCCCTATACATGGTATAGCTGTGGAGGTAAATTGTTCAATGTACTAGTGAATCCCTAGCTAGACTGCGTAGTGACTGATGAGAGCGACCCATCAAATGTTTCTACTTGGCTTGCCCAGGATATTAGATGCCATTTTCCGACAGACCTGTAATTAGCTGGAGTCAGTCTGTTATCCAATCTATGTTAACTCCACCTGAGGTAGGACTCCAGCTGACAACATCCAACAGCCAAGCTAACAGCAGCTAAGAGTCAGGACGTTACTCTCATCACAGAAGATGGCAAACTTAACTCTCCTGGGAACACAGGAATCAACCCCATTAAAGCCTCATTCGGAGTTTTCCAAGACTTGTAATTGTCTCTCTTAAAAATGGCTACCAGTAGTGTATAAAGGCCAGTTCTATCGCAGGATCAAGGAGCAAGAAGCAAGGAGCAATTGAAGCAAATTTGATGAGAGGCTACAAGAAAAATGTTTTCTGATGTCTAGTCATTATAAGGTTAGGTTTTATGACTCATGCCTGGGCTTTAACTGCGAGGTCATATCGCCTATTACCAGAGAGCTCTATCGTCACTGGTAGACATGAGCCCGACTCTACTGTGGGAATCCTAAATTTTGCCTACCCTAAATTTTTATAGGGGTCTTTAACGAGTTCCAGACATCGTACAGGCTCGGGACCATCGCTTAACGTCCCATCCGAAGGGCGGCGTGCTCAAGTTTATTTTACCTTGCAGATAAACCTTTTATATTTGGTTATATATTTATAACCTTTCAGCGATATGTGGTAGTCAATTTACATTGAGTTCTCAGATAATAATTGAAACAATAAATTTCTGAACCGGTAACAGGACCCATTGTAACATCCTGACATCCGGATACACACTTCAAGTAAAATACATCACGCCAAATCTAAGAAATTAACCAAGAAAATAATCAAAACATCATAAATTGTGAGAAGCTCAGACATGGAAACAGAGGCCCGGAGAAAAAATTGAGCTACAACTAGATTCGCAGATCAAAAATACTGAGAAGGCATTAAATGAATTGTCTTAATTTAGATAACCTTAATGAGTTGAAAAATACCTATTGAGAATATATAATTCCTCTATAATTCTGAACACGCACGCAATATTTTATTATTGTATTCAAGCAAATTTTATGAGAGGTTACAAGAAAAATGTTTTCTAATGTCTAGCCATTATAATTGAAGCAAAAATGTGTAGCATACCTGTTCAAAGATTTGGCCATTTTGTTTGACATACTAGACATGCGTTCACCATGTTGAATCATTTCCCTGAACTCCTCCCCAGCCATGCCTTACTGTGTTCCAAGAAACCAACAGCATCCTGTCCACTCTCGGGAGATAGATTTTTCGCATGGGACCATTTAAGGCTGTCAGTTGTCCGTTAAAAGAGGGCTCATTATCGAGAGCTAAACTAAGCATTTATTTGAGTGGTCTGCTGCAGAGACCATAGAAATCTTATCCGTTAATAGAGTTATTCGCTATCTAGAGGTGTCCGTTAGAATAGGTTTCACTATGGTTATACTATTTTATGGTTTAACGGAAATAAATATTACTATTATTATATCTTCTCTTCTAAAATTCTGGAAAGAGGAACAATTACACAGGGAAATGTATAAATCTTCTGTGCTAAAACTAATATTTATAAAATTATTTGCAAATTTCAACTAAAATTTGTGTTTTTGCCATCTTTAACTACGGTTCTGACCACGTTCATTGGAGTAACTGAGAAAGAATTCTATAAATTAGAGTAGGTACATTGTCCAAGATTGTTCAATACACGCAGAACAACTGTACGAACATTGTCCAACAATGTTCATTGTTTAATCTTTATGTCAACATAAAGATTGAAAGACTCTAAATTAAATGATGTCATCCACTAGGTGAGCGCCAATATACATAATATAGCGCCAATATACATAATATAGCGCCAATATACATAATATAGCGCCAATATATATACAAGTCTTTGTCCCAATCTGACTCTACTCTACTTGTTGACTCACAGAAATATCAAACTTTGTAGAGAATTATTGAAATGTTCTTGCGTACATAGGTATATGCTTGCCAAAGATATGTAGCCAACAACTTATGATTCGTTAAACTTTAGGCAAACAGATCTCAGAAAAATAAAGACAAACGTAGGTTTTTTTTTAATATTTAAATATTGTCTATTTCAAAGAATATATATATATAATACAAGGGAGAACTTTGGGTAATGCTACCATCTTCAGTGACGACTTAACAAATACTAAATGGAAGTTCAACAAGTTCACATTCCGAACTGTCCCTTCTACAGATCCAACGGGATTATCTTTGTCCCTTTCTCCTGTACAGCTATTTCCATTTGAAACGAAATTATATTTTTAATATGAAGATGGCTGATGCAGTGAGAAGTGATTATTTCACAGGTTGTCAAATATAAGATAGTCTGACCTCTCACAGATTTTTATTAATAATAACTAGCCGGCTTTCGAGGTTGCCCTCATCATCAGGCAGTCTGATGAAATAAAAAATTTTGAAATTTGAATGAAAATTAAAACATTTTAATATTTTATAGTAATCGTGCAGAAATCTGATTTCAAGGTCCCCATTACTATTAAAACATTAAAAGATAAAATTTTAAATGTTTTATAATAAAAATAAATAAATGAAACCTAAAATTTCAGGGATGGGGACCGGAATAACTTATCCATGAATTTTTAAATTGTTAAAGTTTTTAGATGGTTTTATTTATTTATTTTTATTATAAAAATGTTTAAATTTTATTCACTAAAATATTTTAATTTTCTTTCAAATTTCAATTTTTTTTATTTTATCAGACTGCCTGATGATGAGGACAACCTCGAAAGCCTATGAGAGGTGAGACAAAATCTTATTTGACATGTGAAGTTATATTTTTAATGTTTTCCATGTTTTTAAGACTTTACTGGCAGAGGAATGGGACAGGGAAAAAACCCGGGGCTGAAGAAGGGACCGTTCGGAATGTAAACTTGTTAAACTTCAACATAGTATTTGGTAGTAAATCGTGGCTGATGATGATAGCCATACCAAAATCTCTGTAGAAAATGTTAAGTATTATATCTCAGAAAGTTTATAAGTGCTATCAAGTCTTTCAAACATAAAAGTATCAAGTTGTTCAAACATATAAGTTCGTAGTTACAATATAAGTTGACACCAAAAGTTTCAGAAAGAATTTTCTTATTTTATTTCTTGTTTGAACAAGCAAACGTGTACATACGTATACGGCTCCCTTTAGGCATTATTATATGAATCAGGGCTCAGCAACTTTTTTTGCGCTTCGCACTGAAGTGAGGGCCACTTAACAAAATACAATATACTCTCCCTCGTCTCAAATGTGAGGGACACGTGGCCATTGATATTTCAACAAAGTAACAAAGAACCTTTTTGGTAAGAACTCATTTTTCGATACAACTATACGTTTTCGGGTAAATCAAGAAAACGTCCAAAACAAAGTGTTTCAAAATGACATTTCAGTATGGTTTTCGGCATGTATCTCGCAAACCAAACGACCTGCGAAAATTGATATCTCTTAGAAAATATGCCTTTTTGTTTTTTCTACAACTTTTATTTGAAGAGAATATTGATTAGTGTCCAGTGTTCTAGTCTAGTGTTCTTAGCTACAATAGTTTGTGAGTTAGAGCGCTCAATAAGTTTCACACAGACTTCATCGTGAGAATGGTCACGCACATTGAGGAAGGGACCTTGAAATCAGATTTCTGCACGATTACTATAAGTATAAAAAAGTAAGAATACATTTCTGATGTGGCCACAACAGGACTTTCTTATAACAACATTTTACTGAACATTTAATTTCAAATTGCTTCCAGATTATAAAGATTGTTCGTTTAGTGAAATTGTATTATCGTTCTTGAGTGTGTGAGTCTAGCAAATCAATAAGAGATCTCCCCATTGGCGTTACAAATTTTAAAATAGAGTTTCGTAGTTCCCTTTGTCTTTGTACCCGGTTGGAGGGAATTAATAAGGGATGAATAATAACTAGGTTATCTTAGTGGGTTCATTGTCTGTTTGACCTAACATGCTAAACACCATCAAAGGGCTGACCCTTCGTTAATTTGGCTGGTAGAGTTCAAAGCCAACTGACAAGCGAGCGATACAGCGACCCCTGCGCTATAGTACAGACAGACTGTTCATACATCAAACACAGGCCTGAATCTAGGACAATGGAGAGGTGAAAACAAGACGGGGGATCAAATACAGAATTCATCATCTGAGGTCAATCCAAGTATTATCGACAGATAACTCAAGTCCATTTTGTACTTTAATTTTTAGAGTGAAATAGTTACAAATTTCAGAGATCAAAATCGCTCAAAAATACCAGTGAATCATTGGCAAGTACTTCCCTAGCACGAAATAATCAATTAAGTTTTAGCTCTCCCTCCGAAATCAATAGTTGACTTACATAAACTCTCTTGAAACCTCATATTGAATTTTATGTCGATACAATCATTACTTTGGCAGGTATTAGGGATTGTGAGTAGAGACCCTGCCCTCATCCCCTCTTCCTTTCGGCAGATTTCGCAACAAATTAATAGATGTAGTTCATGTGGGGTTTTGAATTTAAAAGAAAATTTATGTCGATATCTTCATTACATCGGCAGTTATTGGGTTTTTCGAGTGTTCATAGACTCACGTAAGATGTACGCAATCAGACAGCATTTTTTCCCCCTTTTTTAAGTGAAACTTCTTTAGCGAAACTAGCTCCCATTAATCCCTTCGTTACTTCCTAACTATCCTCTCGCAATACAAACCTCACTCACCACACTACAATATATTGTATGAGATATATCTGTGAGTGGTGGGACAGTGTGACGTCACAACAGGGTGCTCTCCTGGCCCCTTCATGATGTAGTGTGGTGACATCAAGTGTGTGACGTCTACTGAACACTATACAGTGTACTAAGCTCCCCTTGGTCCCTTCATTAAATCCTAACTACCCTCCCACAATACAAACCTCACCCACCACACTACAATATCACATCAAGTGTGTGACGTCACAACAGGGTGCTCTCCTGGCCCCTTCATGATGTAGTGTGGTGACATCAAGTGTGTGACGTCTACTGAACACTATACAGTGTACTAAGCTCCCCTTGGTCCCTTCATTAAATCCTAACTACCCTCCCACAATACAAACCTCACCCACCACACTACAATATCACATCAAGTGTGTGACGTCACAACAGGGTGCTCTCCTGGCCCCTTCATGATGTAGTGTGGTGACATCAAGTGTGTGACGTCTACTGAACACTATACAGTGTGCTAAGCTCCCCTTGGTCCCTTCATTAAATCCTAACTACCCTCCCACAATACAAACCTCACCCACCACACTACAATATCACATCAAGTGTGTGACGTCACAACAGAGTGCTCTCCTGGCCCCTTCATGATGTAGTGTGGTGACATCAAGTGTGTGACGTCACAACAGGGTGCTCTCCTGGCCCTTCATTACTACCTACCTACCTTCTCGCAATACAAACCACACTACACTTCTATTTTTTTGTCAGTAACATTTTTACAAGCCCCTTCAGACCTACAAAAGAAACCCCCTCTCCTTTCCCCACTCCCCATTTTCAACACACTTTTTTCCTGTTTTTCTTTATTCACATTTTTCTTTCTCGTCCCAGTTCTTTATATTTCCTGCTAATTGTGCAGTGCTTTATATAATACTCCCAATTACTTTTTATTTTTCATACATTTCTTAAGTACATGCTTAAGTTCGAAAATACCAACATATCATTCTTTTCAAATTATTCTTTTCCTTGTATTTTAAAATGATTTTATTCCCTTCTATAAAAACATTCAAAATGACCCTTAACCAAGAAAGTGTAACTGCTACGCATTCCTTCTCAAACCACGGTGGATATACGATTCGAAAATTAACTGTTCGGCTAAAACTTCTAATCTGAAACATATCCTGAATTCTCAGTCAAAGAAACTCATTACACAATGACTATCACCATACGTAAGTAACAGAACCCAATTACCCCATGGCAAACACAGTTAGACGACACAATTCAGGACCTTTACAGACATTTCTATAGCAGATTGGGCGCAGAACTCACAAATCCATATTTACACTCACTTTCTTCATTTGCCAGACATATTTTCCTTTTCCAGTTAAAAACAAAGTATAAAAAAGTCGTTGATGAATCACCTGCTTTGCACTTCCCCAGCACGAATTAATTAATTAAGTTTTTGCTCCTTCTCCAAAACCAGTCGACCGTTTGCGCTAATATTCAACATTTGACTTACACAGGAGCTCCCGAATCATCAAATTTTGTGTCCATATATATTCATTAGACCGGCAGTTATTAGGGTTTTTGAATTGAGCCTCCATCTCTCTCTGAATCCCCCTTTCCCTTCAGCCGATACCGCTGAAAATTAATAAGTGTCATCTTTATGAGGTTTTGAATTCACTATGAAGTTTTTTCATATTTCCCTTTTCTTTCCATATTTTTATTCTAAAGGTCGGAAAACATGAAATTTCGTTGGAAACTCCGCATCGAATTTTTGACAGATTGCATAACTTCCCCTATACTTTGTATAGCTGAGGAAGTAAAATTCATAAAAAGGTAGTGGCCAAGGCGCTCGCTTGGTAATGCTCAAGATCAGCTCCCAAGACCATCGGTTTTGATAAGAACACTCGAATGAAGAGGTTAGACTGAACAGGTGAGCGAGTGCGTGCCCCTTTGCCACAACCCTCACACCGTCACTTCCTCCCCGCCTCGGTATATGTCGCCATTAATTTTCGGAAATGTTACTTACCTCCGTAATTTCTAAATTGAGCGAAAAATGTTTAAAATAATAGAAAATTCAGAAGACATAACCTCCCCCCCCTCCCCTGTTTAGTCATTTATATTCTTTGTCGCTGTGACAACAGGTTGCCCTGATCAAGTCATCTGCGTCAACTCTTCTTCATCTTCATCTCCAGAAAAACAATTATAAATTTAAATTTAAATGAGAGAAATTCTTAAAATGAGAAGCTTAATGAAAATCCAGGAGACTTGCAAACCACAGAATGATTAATACCACAGACAACGTCTAGTAACAGACACAGAAAGATTTGTAAAGTACTCTGACATATAATTATACATATATACTAAGTACATATATTATACTATAAGTCCCTGCCGACATATTACAGACTTTATAAGCGACTTAATGGATTTGACATACAAAGGAATACAGAGTTAATTACACTTTGCCAGATTTCCTTCTTTAAGTCAAACTTTGTTATAACAAAATGAAAAATAATTACCAACCAAACAATTTCCAATATTTTCTTGTTCAGATATCAAAGAAAGGCCCATTTGTTAATTACAGACTTAATTAACCATCTAATGACTTTTGTAATTAGTTCATTTTTTTAAACCCTTTTCATATTGTATTTTCCTTTTAAATCCTGTTATTGTTTCTTTGCTTTTATATTTTTAAGTTCGAACTATTAGGTTAGGTTTTATGACTCATGCCGGGGCTTTAACATATCGCCTACTACCAGAGCGCTCTTTCGTCACTCTGGTGGACATGAGCCCGATTTTACTGTGGGAGTCCTAAATTTTGCCTACCCTAAATTTTTATTCACCTAGGGTAGGGGTCTTTATCGAGTACCTAGCATCGTACAGGCTCGGGACCATCGCTTAACGTCCCATCCGAAGGACAGAGTGCTCAAGTTCATTTTACCTCTCAGATAAAATAAACTAAGGGCCTCGGTCGGGTTTTGAACCCACGATCTTGTGCTCAAAGGCAAGAACGCATACCAATGTCCCATAACTTACGAGAAAAATAATAACATACCTACGTATCTTCATCTTCTCTTCATCCTCTCGGGTTGTCTCCTCTCCATCCTCTCGGGTCGTCTTCTCTTCATCCTCTCGGGTCGTCTTCTCTCCATCCTCTCGGGTCGTCTTCTCTTCATCCTCTCGGGTCGTCTTCTCTTCATCCTCTCGGGTCGTCTCCTCTCCATCCTCTCGGGTCGTCTTCTCTTCATCCTCTCGGGTCGTCTTCTCTTCATCCCCTGGGGTCGTCTTCTATTCTACCTCTTCGGACGTCTCCTCTCCATCCTCTCGGGTCGTCTTCTCTTCATCCTCTCGGGTTGTCTCCTCTCCATCCTCTCGGGTCGTCTCCTCTCCATCCTCTTGGGTCGTCTTCTCTCCATCCTCTTCGGACGTCTCCTCTCCATCCTCTTGGGTCGTCTTCTCTCCATCCTCTTCGGACGTCTCCTCTCCATCTTCTCGGGTCGTCTTCTCTTCCTCCTCTGGGGTCGTCTTGTCTTCATCCTCTTGGGTCGTCTTCTCTTCATCCCCTGGGGTCGTCTTCTATTCTACCTCTTCGGACGTCTCCTCTCCATCCTCTCGGGTCGTCTTCTCTTCATCCTCTCGGGTTGTCTCCTCTCCATCCTCTCGGGTCGTCTCCTCTCCATCCTCTTGGGTCGTCTTCTCTCCATCCTCTTCGGACGTCTCCTCTCCATCCTCTTGGGTCGTCTTCTCTCCATCCTCTTCGGACGTCTCCTCTCCATCTTCTCGGGTCGTCTTCTCTTCCTCCTCTGGGGTCGTCTTGTCTTCATCCTCTTGGGTCGTCTTCTCTTCATCCTCTTCCTCCATCTCCTCTCGCCGATACCTTTCCCCGATCTCCTCTCTAACAAGTCTGCTGCAATGCTGTTTCCGTTCACTCTTCTTATCGTCTTCTTAGGCCGTACAAGGAGATCGTAAGATCCTTTCGTGGTCTAGCCAATGGAGTTTTGGCTTATTGGTCAATTGGCTTCCTTTCCAGATGTTTAGTTCTGCCGCTTCTAATTTGTCCGATTCGGTCATCTCCCTCCTAACTCGCTACTTTGTTACCATTGTGCTCTTCACTGCTAGAATCATGTCAGAAGCTGTGTCTTGAACGTTTCAGGGTAAACGTTTGATAACCTGGCATTTGGTTGATTAACTCGTACTGGCGGATCATTGCCGGTGATTCACTCAATTTTTTTTTGTTTTAGATACTGTTATTTAAAATATTTTTAGGGGTATACTTTGAGAGGGGCCATCATGAAAATTCATGGCATATTCTCCACTGAGAGGAAAATCAGTGAACTGAAGATAGGATGATAGATAGACCAGGAAGGATCATAAAATACCATTTTACGTCCATGTTTTACGAGAACCTCCCCTGGCCTCTTACATATATTATTTTATTATTTAGTGGCCATGATGGCTCTCTGGAGAAGCCAATGATATATTAAATATTAATATACATACATAAAATAATATTAGATATAATAATGAAAAACTGTCAACTCACTCACCGAAAATCTAACCTACTTCCAGTGGGGTTGTGAACACCTTCAACATGGACTTAGCTTGATAACATTTAGTTTGCAAAAAAGTCGTCGGTAAATCACCGGCAATGTACTTCCCCAGCACGAATTAATCAATTAAATTTATTTGGGCTAAAAATCAATAATTGACATCAATAGGGGCTTCTGAATCCTTATACTAAATTTTGTGTTGATAAATTCATTACTATGCATTATTAGAGTTTTTGAGTCTAGACTCCTCCTCTCAACCTCTCCTTTGAACGCTTCGGCCAACATTGCGGAAAATTAGTAGGTGTATTTCTCATGGGGTTTTTAATTTAAAAATAAAATTGCATATTGATACATTCAGTAAGTATATCGCCAATTACTATGGTCTGCAAAAAAAAAAAATTTTCGAGCCCTGACACAATTCCTGCTGATTCTTATGTAAAATGACCTCCTGAATCCAAATATGACCCCCGTTTTCCCTCACCTATTTTTATCATTTTTTGATAATTTGATGGCAAAGAATTTGATTTGGAGGGGTGAAAAGATTTTAGCTGTAAATAATAATAAATAAATATGATATGTACCTTCATTTGGTGCTTGCTTTTCTTTTGTACCCTGAGGTAGAAGTTTCTCGTACCAAAAACCAGCAGTACTCTGCCAACATGCTCGCATTCCACTTCCCTGAAAATCTCCTCTCGAACATATTGATCTCTTGATGGAACCGTTCCCCGTGTTCATCTGAAATTGCTCCTAAATTTTCAGGGAAGAAGTCAAGGTATGATAATAATAATAATTATTGGAGATTTTGAGTTGAGCCGCCCTCTGATCTCCCCCATCCGTTCGGCCAATTCCACTGAAAATGCATAGGTGTCCATCCTTATAGGGTATTGAATATACATATGAAATTTTGTTTCGATACGTTCATTAGAACGGCACTTATTAGTTTTTGTAAGGAGGGAGCTTTTGCTTTTGTTTTGTTTTATTTTGTTTTATTTTTATTTTATTTTAATCAAGAAGTAACAGTTATACTTAAGAAATAATTTAAATTAATTTTGGAACATTCGTTAATTTCTTTTCTGATCTCTTCTCTTGAAAGAGCACTAGACTCAAAACCTCCAAAAGGAGAGGCTTTTGTTCTAAAATAATGTCAATAAAGCTATTTTATTTTATTTTATTTATTTTATAAGGAGGGAGCCTTAACCTCCTAATCTCCCCCTTCCCTTTGGCTGTGTCATCTTGGTGTCGATTTTGAGTTTACATATAAAATGACGTTTCATAACGATAGTTATTAGAGTTTTTGATTAAAGCCCTCCCCACCCCATAACCACTGACTCACACAACGAAATTTTAACCGTCTTTCATAAGTGGTAAAGAGATGTTTTTTTTTTTTTAAATTCCAAGAATGGTGGAATTCCGTTGGTGAGATATTGGAGAGTTTTTTTTTAAATGAAGCTGATCGAAAAATACAAAGGGTTCAGCTTGTGGTATGCGAGCCAAAAGAAAGAATGATGTGACTATTACAGGAATTACTTAGACCAACCACCGTTGTACAGATTAGTCTCCCTTTTCCCCTACGTCTTACTCAAAATAATTTCATACTGGCATTTCTGGCTATAAGGAATTTCTGGTTATCGTCAGCCATTTTTATAGTTTCTTTTGTACAGCGAAATTCTAAAAGTGACTGACCTGTAGTCAGTAATGCTAGTATGGGGGTGGGATGTGGAGAGATTGGTACAAAAGTGGTTGGTATTATAAATGTCCTGTAATGGCCATGTTACATATTTTTTTCTTTCTTATTCATAATACATAATATTTATTCTTTGGGGCGCTTTTATTTGTATAGAGATAATTAATTGATGTTGACGAATGGGGAAAATACGGGGAAGAAGGAATGAAGAACTAATCAGAGGGAGTGGAATAGTGAAGATGTGAAGGAAGTCACGGAAGGAGAGTGAGGGATTGGGGGAGGCAGGGAGTTGCAGAGAGAGGACCTAGACGAGGAACGAGTTGTGGAAGGCCGAGGAGCGATGGGAGGGGATGAAGAGGAGGCCTGGACAAGGAACGAGTTGTGGAAGGCCGAGGAGCGATGGGAGGGGATGAAGAGGAGGCCTGGACAAGGAACGAGTTGTGGAAGGCCGAGGAGCGATGGGAGGGGATGAAGAGGAGGCCTGGACAAGGAACGAGTTGTGGAAGGCCGAGGAGCGATGGGAGGGGATGAAGAGGAGGCCTGGACAAGGAACGAGTTGTGGAAGGCCGAGGAGCGATGGGAGAGGATGAAGAGGAGGCCTGGACAAGGCACGAGTTGTGGAAGGCCGAGGAGCGATGGGAGGGGATGAAGAGGAGGCCTGGACAAGGCACGAGTTGTGGAAGGCCGAGGAGCGATGGGAGGGGATGAAGAGGAGGCCTGGATTATATTGTCCCTTGGTAAGATGTCTCATCCTGATAATAACCACTCGTTCAAAAGTTATATAAGGTTACTACTGTGATTTACTGCACACAATTTTCAATCTTTTTCGTATTAAAATTTCATTGCTTTACTTTCTTCATGTCTTGTTTGTTTCTTCGTATCTTGACTCTATATTCCGACTAAGGTTATCCTGAAAAGAAAATCATTGCGGTATTTCCTTTATTTCATTTTCCCTATGGCAATTTATTATTGATAAAAGAAAAAGAGAAGAAAATACAACTAGGGCAAAGAGGAAATACATCATGGACTATTGAAATATATAAAAGATATATAAAAAAAAAAAGAAAACCTCTTACTGGAATTCACGGTGCAAATACACAATCGTCTGTCTATTTACCAATTTACTTTGAAGGGAGGGGGAGCTCTGGAGGACATATGGCGAATTTAGTATGCATAACATACATCAAGGAGAAGGAAAACCGATCAAGATGAAAATAGGTAGTTCAGTGAAGTGTGAAGGGCGAGTCAGTGAAGACTGAAGACAACTTCACACTTCCATAGCTCCCTTGTTATTATGAGTTATGCCCGGGCTTTAACTACAAGGTCATACCGCCTACTACCAGAGCGCGGCCTCGTGAACCCGAATCTACTATGGCAGTCCGAAATTTTGTCTACCTTAAATTTTTATTCAGCTAGGGTGATCAGAAAAATAAAAAAAAGTATATAAGTAAATACAATAGCCAGCGGTATGGAGGGATGATGGCGACCACTGAAGGGACTGGGATAAGATCAGAAAAATAAAAAAAGTATATAAGTAAATACAATAGCCAGCGGTATGGAGGGATGATGCCGACCACTGAAAGAACTGGGATGTGGGGGTGATCAGAAAAATAAAAAAAGTATATAAGTAAATACAATAGCCAGCGGTATGGAGGGATGATGCCGACCACTGAAAGAACTGGGATGTGGGGGTGATCAGAAAAATAAAAAAAGTATATAAGTAAATACAATAGCCAGCGGTATGGAGGGATGATGGCGACCACTCAAAGAACTGGGATGTGGGGGTGATCAGAAAAATAAAAAAAGTATATAAGTAAATACAATAGCCAGCGGTATGGAGGGATGATGCCGACCACTCAAAGAACTGGGATGTGGGGGTGATCAGAAAAATAAAAAAAGTATATAAGTAAATACAATACCCAGCGGTATGGAGGGATGATGGCGACCACTGAAAGAACTGGGATGTGGGGGTGATCAGAAAAATAAAAAAAGTATATAAGTAAATACAATACCCAGCGGTATGGAGGGATGATGGCGACCACTGAAGGGACTGGGATAAGATCAGAAAAATAAAAAAAGTATATAAGTAAATACAATAGCCAGCGGTATGGAGGGATGATGCCGACCACTGAAAGAACTGGGATGTGGGGGTGATCAGAAAAATAAAAAAAGTATATAAGTAAATACAATACCCAGCGGTATGGAGGGATGATGGCGACCACTGAAGGGACTGGGATAAGATCAGAAAAATAAAAAAAGTATAGAAGTAAATACAATAGCCAGCGGTATGGAGGGATGATGCCGACCACTGAAAGAACTGGGATGTGGGGGTGATCAGAAAAATAAAAAAAGTATATAAGTAAATACAATACCCAGCGGTATGGAGGGATGATGGCGACCACTGAAGGGACTGGGATAAGATCAGAAAAATAAAAAAAGTATATAAGTAAATACAATAGCCAGCGGTATGGAGGGATGATGCCGACCACTGAAAGAACTGGGATGTGGGGGTGATCAGAAAAATAAAAAAAGTATATAAGTAAATACAATACCCAGCGGTATGGAGGGATGATGGCGACCACTGAAGGGACTGGGATAAGATCAGAAAAATAAAAAAAGTATATAAGTAAATACAATAGCCAGCGGTATGGAGGGATGATGGCGACCACTCAAAGAACTGGGATGTGGGGGTGATCAGAAAAATAAAAAAAGTATATAAGTAAATACAATAGCCAGCGGTATGGAGGGATGATGCCGACCACTGAAAGAACTGGGATGTGGGGGTGATCAGAAAAATAAAAAAAGTATATAAGTAAATACAATAGCCAGCGGTATGGAGGGATGATGGCGACCACTCAAAGAACTGGGATGTGGGGGTGATCAGAAAAATAAAAAAAGTATATAAGTAAATACAATAGCCAGCGGTATGGAGGGATGATGCCGACCACTCAAAGAACTGGGATGTGGGGGTGATCAGAAAAATAAAAAAAGTATATAAGTAAATACAATACCCAGCGGTATGGAGGGATGATGGCGACCACTGAAAGAACTGGGATGTGGGGGTGATCAGAAAAATAAAAAAAGTATATAAGTAAATACAATACCCAGCGGTATGGAGGGATGATGGCGACCACTGAAGGGACTGGGATAAGATCAGAAAAATAAAAAAAGTATATAAGTAAATACAATAGCCAGCGGTATGGAGGGATGATGCCGACCACTGAAAGAACTGGGATGTGGGGGTGATCAGAAAAATAAAAAAAGTATATAAGTAAATACAATACCCAGCGGTATGGAGGGATGATGGCGACCACTGAAGGGACTGGGATAAGATCAGAAAAATAAAAAAAGTATAGAAGTAAATACAATAGCCAGCGGTATGGAGGGATGATGCCGACCACTGAAAGAACTGGGATGTGGGGGTGATCAGAAAAATAAAAAAGTATATAAGTAAATACATACCCAGCGGTATGGAGGGATGATGGCGACCACTGAAGGGACTGGGATAAGATCAGAAAAATAAAAAAAGTATATAAGTAAATACAATAGCCAGCGGTATGGAGGGATGATGCCGACCACTGAAAGAACTGGGATGTGGGGGTGATCAGAAAAATAAAAAAAGTATATAAGTAAATACAATACCCAGCGGTATGGAGGGATGATGGCGACCACTGAAAGAACTGGGATGTGGGGGTGATCAGAAAAATAAAAAAAGTATATAAGTAAATACAATACCCAGCGGTATGGAGGGATGATGGCGACCACTGAAGGGACTGGGATAAGATCAGAAAAATAAAAAAAGTATATAAGTAAATACAATAGCCAGCGGTATGGAGGGATGATGCCGACCACTGAAAGAACTGGGATGTGGGGGTGATCAGAAAAATAAAAAAAGTATATAAGTAAATACAATACCCAGCGGTATGGAGGGATGATGGCGACCACTGAAGGGACTGGGATAAGATCAGAAAAATAAAAAAGTATATAAGTAAATACAATAGCCAGCGGTATGGAGGGATGATCAATATGTAGGAGGCGAAATGGATATTTAACTTTTAAATAGGGAGAAGGCGCACAATTGGTAGGGGGGGAGGGGCGGGGTGTGATTTCAGTCCTCATTGGTCAAATATTCCATTCATATGAATGCAAATTGTAGCCAGGGCGGGATTTTCAGCCAGGCCCCATTGTATTCTACCTCAGAGCAGATCTTTTTTGGAGGCTTTATAGGTCGAATGGCTCAAAACAAGTGCTTGAGGTTACCTTTTTTCCAGAAATGGTTAGTTATTATGGAAATTCGGTCTGTGTCCATTTTGTTTTCAATTGAGTTGGTCGAAAGCATCTGTACATCTCTGGCCGTTTAATTCCCAGATCCATAAAAACGGTTAGTCCTATCGAAAAAATGAGTCAAAATTGTAATTTATCTTGACCCAGGTAAATAACTCGAAAAATAATAATTTTCTCAAAAAAACCTTGAGACCAAAAATGTAGTGTAGAATTGACCACATTATTTGCTGTTATGTAATTTTTAAACAAATGAAAATTTTTTACGTTTTTATAAATTAAATTTTTTTTTTACCGTTAACCTATTTTTTTTATATATATTTAGATTCCTAGGAAAAAATTAAGGGGAGGTTAAATGAGACATTTTTTTGTTAGACCAATATTAATGAGATTTATTGTAGTAAATGTTCGAACTGGTGTCCTGCAACTTCAATACATTTATCGAAGTTGTTCCGGAAAATTGCTCAAGGTAATTCCCTAGTAAGAAAGTCTTCCTTTTAATATTTCTGATCATTTAAATTTTCATCGATAAAAAAGGGACAAATTACTTTGTCATGATGATTCCAGCCCATACATTAACTGACCATGGATGTTGTTTATTCATTTGAAGAAACCAGCGAGGATTTTCTGCACTCCAGTAATGCATATTATGCCTATTTACTAATCCAATATTGGTGAAAGTTGATTCGTCTGAAAACATGTGTACCGAAAAAAAACACAATTAACTTGAACTCGTTCACGCGCCCACTAACAGAATATAACACGGTTATTAAAATCTTAACCAGATAGAGCTTGATGATGAGAAATATGGTAAGGGTGAAATTTATGGTTCTTCAATATTTTATGAAAACTACCAACATAATCCTAGAACCTTTAGACATTTTCCGGAACAACTTAGATAAATGTATTGAAGTTGCAAGACATCAGTTCGAACATTTACTACAATAAAATTCATTAATGTTGGTCTAACAAAAAAATGTCTCAACTAACCTCACCTTAATTTTTTCCCAGGAATCTAAATATGCAAAAAAAAAAAATAATAGGTTAACGGTAAAAAAAAAAAATTTTATTTATAAAAAGCGTTAAAAATTTTCATTTGTTTAAAAATTAGATAACAGCAAATAATGCGGTCAATTCTACTCTAAATTTTTTGTCAAGCTTTTTTTGAGAAAAACATTATTTTTTGATTTATTTACCTGGGTTAAGATAAAATGAACACCCTGTATAATACACACAACAGAAGTTCCTTTCCTTATACCAACCACTTTTTTACAAATCACTCTCCCTCCCATATTCCACATCATATCATATATATTTTATTTCATCGTTTCATAATTTTTATATAACTTTTATTTAACTGTTATATCTTGGCATTCAATGTTCTTTTTGCTGTAATTAAATGAAGAAAATAAATAAATAAATTTTCATAGAAATGGAAGACGTTGTCCCAACATGTCAGAAACTGTCGAAAGATTGACTTATAATATCCAGAAATGCTACGGAACTATATCATTTCCAAAGCGGAGGAGATCACATCAACTAATCGATGATATTGTTGAAGAGTTGAGTGGTTTTGTCGTAATCCGAACTGATGAATCGAGATGAGTTTGTGTTCTCCGAATAGGGGTAAGAGACGACAAATGAGAATGTTCATTATCTTTAACAATCTTTTTTATTTCAGCTAACTGGAAAGCTTGAAGATAGGAAGCATTAAAAGCGCTCAGGGAAACAGACGAACACAAAGTAGAACTTTTTTAATATTGGAACTACTGGTGAAATTTCTTACAGTCGGAAGGATGAAGAAAAATAATAGTTCCACCGAACCGGAGGAACATTATAGAACGAAAACACCTAAAATTAAACAAAAATATACGACGACAAAATAAACTACTAAATAAACAAACGTCGAATAATTTTTATAACTGGTAAATTTATAATAAATAAATAAAATAAGGAATATTACAATACATTGTTATAATTATAATATTAGCACGATCCTAGGATATAATTGCATAGTAAAATGCAAAACTGTAAACAAAATTTTAACCCAATGACAATGTATTGCCTAGTAAGTTAATCCAATCATACGGTTAATAAGGTGCAGTAGGAAATTTCAGAACAGTCGGTAAAATATTTTAATGCCCAGTAAGAAACATTAAAAACTAAGATTTAAAATGCACAGTAGAAAATTGCAGTTTACCGAGTAAATCCAGTTGATGAATCCGAAGAAATAAAATGTTGACCCTCCCGTCGGTCCTCAGTGTCCAACTCTTTTAATTTCTTAAGGACCTTTGTGTACAAACGAGATAATTTGTTAGGAGCTAAAACATATACGAGGGGCAAAACTTTACCATTACGCAGGCCATGAAATGAATATAATTGTAAAGAGAAAAACAAGTCATACGTATTTAACTAACCATAAACATTCCATTTCGAACCAAGGGAGTCATGATAATTATTTTAACGACCAATATTATTAAATCGATATTACAGAATATGATATTTAAGTATTATATATTATACACCATGATATTTTTAAATTTGATATTTAGACGTGATACCGAGGATCGAAAATCCTTACTTCAAATAACTGCCGATGTAATGAATATATTAACTTCTAAGTTGAGGAACGCGGTTAGTTCATAACTAGACCTGACGATGGTATAAAGCAGAAACCGGTAGTTATATGTATATATATCTTTAGTGGAATAGACAATATTTCAAAAATAAGTTTGTTTTATTCAATGAATATATCGACATGGAATTCTATTTCTAAATTCAAGACCCCCCCATAAGGACGGCTCTTGATAATTTTCTGCGAATTCGGACGAAGGGAAAAGGGGGGTTCCAGAGGGGAGGAATCGAGTACAGGGGGTTGAAAAACATGAAAATCCGGTGAAAACGTATAACTGAGGTAGTCATTTAGTATTTTTTTATAAACAGGGAGGTCTATACTAGAAATAAATTTCCCATGGAAAATAAAGTCAATAAATAACTTCGAAAGCTGGCTGGTATTAATAAAAATTGTGTAAAAATCTGACTGTATCATCCTTTGAAACCTTTCATTTCTCTGGCAGACGGTTGGATAAAAACTATTCTTTTCCTTTTCAAACCTGCAAATCTGGCTGAGCCTCTCACGACCATTCCTCCAAGATTGCCAAGAAAGAGTTGGACCCTGAAATACTTTCGATAAATGCACCCCTATATGGCAGCCGTGAAAATAGCTCTATGGGGGAAACATTCCTACCTCCAGCCTCCATATATATTTTTCTTCTCTTATTTTCTATTTTATCTATCGACGTAGAGGCATCCAACTGAGATGCTGGCAAGAATATCTCCACAACACCAACCTACATTTTGTCATTTTTTTTTTTTTTTTTTTTTTTTTTTGACGTGACTACGTCTAATAAATCGATGCGACGGGCCGCATGTTCGAAAAAGTGTGACGTCATGTCACGTTCCCTGCATTCGTGTAGCCTACCTTATCATGTCCTAGCATGATCATCATCATCATTGTATTCAGTATTATTTTAAACTGGAGTATTATGATGGAAAAATCGGCTACCTACACTTTTGAGCATGCCGTCCTTCGGTGCCTTGAATGGTATTGCATTTAAAAATATAATTCAAAGCTCTTCATATTGAGTATGTTGTCCGATTGGAGTAATATATGCGAAAAAATATTTATCTCCAATTCCGAGCACGCTGTCCTTTGGTGTTATTTGTGAATTCTTGTTTTTTATTATTTTATTTTTTTATATCCACTATGGTTTGGAAATGACCTTCGTATCTATAGGAATTAAGTCGTTGTTTACATGTTCAAACATGTCGAGACCTGTTGTTGCAGGCATACTTCACCAATTTTTATTTCATGATTTAATCTTACATCCCCACGTCAATTAACACATCCAATGTGCTTCCCCATCTCAATACCCCCGCTCTCCCGCCGAATCACTACTCTCTATCTTCAGTATAGCGGCGTAGCCAATCCATCTCAATTTTCTCACTTATACTTCCCAATTATCCCACCTCATTCTCCCTTTAAACCTTTTACTCAGACACACATCCAAGCAATTGGTTGTCCATTGGTTGTCCTGTCATCGTTCTATCCTCAACAGAATAACACAGATCGAAGGAAATTGAATATCACACATGTACAAAAGATGTAAAAAAAAAGATGTAAAGTAATAAACATATTTTAATTCTTAATGCAAATGAATGTTAATTATCAATGAACTTGTTTCCATTTTATTTTCCTTCCACTTCTTTTGTGTATTATACTACTGTGATGTTATGACGTAGTCACGTCAACCTACCGGCCGTACGTAAACCGACTTTACAGACAACCAATTTTTTTTTTTTTTTTTTTCCCACCTGCACAAAATATAGGGGTAGTTGTGTACTCGGTCAGAAATGTTGAGTTTTCACCGGCATTTTATGTTTTCCGACACCCTAATTCCGATAATGAAAAACATGGCAGATCGATCACATGGGGAAGTAGAATATCCTGGTCTGTGAACATGGTGACTCCCGATAGTAGGTAATGTACCGACAAGAAATTTTAAATGTATATCCAGGACCACATATCTCAGGAAAGGGGGGAGGGAATTAGGAGTTCTTATCAAAAAAAACTGTACCAACAGCCGATTTAATGAATGAAACATGTAATTTCATATGTGATAGAAAGATGTGGACGAGATTTCTCATAGAAATAAAACACGTTGTCTTTCCACTGTTTTATTTTTTGCCAGAATCGGTTTTCAACGCAACAGCTTCATCATCAGTGGCACACCTATGATTGAATAAATATAGTACCTATATAAATAATGAAAAGTAGCATCAGGGTACATAATAACAAAATACAACTTACTTATCCCAGCCACACAACGTAGATAGGACAACGTAGGAGAAGGGTGGGGATAGCTAGGTTCACTCAATCTGGTGAATTTTGTACTATTGCAGAGACATTTATGTTACTATTATGTAGATATTTGTTTTTATAGTTATTGTGTATAACTGAATAAATGTTTTTGCATGTAGGGTCGGGGACCAGGTTTCACACCCATAGATCAGAACGGGCTATACCATGGAGCTATAGATCCTATACTTCAGGTTCCTTGACAAGGCTCTGGACCGTAGCAGCTTGATGACAGAGAAATACGTAAAGCCCGTTCTGATCTATGGGTGTGAAACCTGGTCCCTGACCCTACATCTGGAAAACATGTATTCAGTTATACACAATAACTATAAAAACAAATATCTACATAATAGAAACATAAATGTCTCTGCAATAGTGAACCTAGTTTCCCCACCCCTTTGAGCTATGCCAGTTGTCCTTTAACCTCTACGCTATGTGGGTGGGGTTATTCTATACTTTGATGTTTTACGATTTTATACTTTTCATTATGTGTACATTATATTTATTTAATCACAGATGTGCCACTGATGATGATGCTGTTGCGTTGA
The DNA here is from genome assembly GCA_963662175.1 of Aradus depressus. Lineage (NCBI taxonomy): Eukaryota > Metazoa > Arthropoda > Insecta > Hemiptera > Aradidae > Aradus > Aradus depressus. The sequence continues at coordinate 41,325,438 of OY759221.1, read as the reverse complement.
AAACCGGTTCAGGGTAAAAATAAAACAGTGGGAAGACGTATTTTATTTCTATGAAATTTCAAATTTAAATTCAAATCCTCATAAAGACAACTATTAATTTGACTGAAGGGAATGGGGGTGTCAATTCCAAACATTTTGGACAGTTTTTGGCACATATCTCTAAAACCAAACAACCTTCAAAAAAACCTGTTGCATATAAGATGTGCCACTTAGTATTTTCTACAACTTTTTACTTGTACAGATTTTCGATTAGATCATAAAATTTATTTATATTTAATATAAGCAGTATTTTGTAAAAATGTACTCAGTAAAGTGTTCTTAGTTTTCCAATCACATACACAGACACTAAGATATAATCGTGAAAATGGCCAGCCAAAATATGTTCAAGAGTGTCGAAAGATAAAATCGTGTTGTAAACTCGATCTCAGGTTTTCGCACCACTACAATACTTCCTTAAACTAAAGTTATAATATATCTTCTTAATATATATAAATTACGTGTCACGTTGTTTGTCCGCGATGGACTCCTAAACTACTTAACCGATTTTAATCAAATTTGTACACCGTGTGCAGTTTGATCCGACTTGAAAGATAGAATAGTTTTCATCTCGATTTCTCGGCTTCTAACAGATGGCGGTGTAATTTAATTTAACGACAACACTTCAACATCTTTTGCTATCTAGGTTGTGTAAACAACCAGTAGATGGCACCGTGTTTAGATTTCTTGACGCTACAACCTATTCCACATCATATGTGTTTATGTTTACGACATAACCATTGTGTTTTTAATCCTTCATATATCCGTTTTATAATTGTGCTGTATATTATAATTTTTAATAATTCTAATGTTAATAATTCTAACATTATTTAAAATTCTAAAACGCGTAAAAACACACGCGGTCCGTTTTAGTGATACACGGCTACGGTTGACCGGGCTAGGCATGCCACTGGATGACGGGCTGATAATGATCCGAAGTTTCTCCAAATCTATTTTATGGGTAGTTGTGAAGAACGCGTGACAACTCGGTGCCATTATAATTTCATCGAACAAGCAGAAGAGAGAGCAATTGTGTTATTGTTGGAAGATTTTTTGGAAAATCATAATCAACTTATTCAATTGTTTAAAAGAGTGTTACCACAATTAAGAAATGACAACTGTCAAATCGTCATCAAAGCCGACAACGGTTGTATGTATGACAAAGACGCAATTATTTTGACGACATGTTATCCATCCCGGATGCCACGGACGCCTCTAACACATACTTAAATTTCATGTGTGGGGAAACCATCAAATCTATTTGTGTTAGCAAAAGACGGGCTAACTAAAAATATTGTACACCAACTGGCACTTAAATAGGTTGAAATATTTGAAAATAACGCTTTCTGCCTCCTTTATAAAATTGGATTATTATATTGTATTAATTCAGTATTTAATAAAATGTAAATCTAACATTTCTATGTTGGTTTGTGCTTAATTTTAATTCTCCGAAACTCTTTACCAATCACTTTTAAATTTTGGTGTAACGTTCCATTCTCATTCCCATAGGTTTTAAGATCGGCTAAGACGTTTTTATCATTATTAGTTAATTTTAATTTGACTGTATTAAAAAGTTTGAAGTTAACTGTTTTAGCTGTAATTCAAAGTTAAAAGAAACACAGCAACGCGTGGCCGGGACAGCTAGTATAATATATATATTTCATTATATATATATATATATAGGAAAACCTATAAAGTTCAAGAATTATGTGTTATTCCAAATAGCTTAATGTGTTTTACAAAATGTAATAAAACACATATGAGTGGGTACTTGAAATTTTCATGTTTTCACGACCCCTCACAGATTGCTTTCCAATGACCAACTACTTAAGATGGAAATAAAAATAAAAATAAACAGGTGGATTTAAGATTGAATTTCAAAAATACGATTACTTATACGATTGAAGATACGATCTATTGAATAAAAGATGGCAACTTGAGAGAATGCTCTGTAGTGGATTTAGTGAATAATCGCCTCACTCAGACGACACTAACTTTAACGTTGAAATTATGTCAATCCATAAGAAATTTTATTACTTCCCCAGCAAGACGGTGTATGGAGAAAGTTATTTATCGAAAGTTATTTAATTGGTTAGAAATGCAATAAGTTGAGTTTTCACAGGAATTTGATGTTTTCTGACCACCTGATTTCGGTAAATCACTGGCTATATATACTTACAGTTATGAAATCACGGCGCTTAAGATGGGCTAGACATGTGGAGAGAAGCGGACCGCAGACAGCCATAGGACGCTCAGCTCCAAGGAGCCAGATCTCGAGGAAGACCACGGCTGAGGTGGACTGATCTGGTGAAGAAGGATGCTGTGGAACACCAAGTGGTGAACTGGCGACCGGTGGCGCACGACAGATCGCGGTGGAGAAGGCTAGTGAGGGCGGCTAAGGATCTTCAAGGTTCGTCCCCAACGGAATAAGAGTGTCATATCGCTTACTACCAGAACGCTCCGGTGAACCTTAGCCCGACTATACAATAGGGGTCCTTATGTTCCAACCCCTGGTTCAGTGACCAATACCTGACATCGCAAGACCTAGACTAATGAATACCTGACATTGCACAAGCTCGCAATCAACGCTTAACGCCCCTCCAAAGAAAGGCACGCCCATGTTATTGCAATAGGGGTCCTTATGTTCCAACCCCTGGTTCAGTGACCTAGGCTAATGAATACCTGGCATCGCACAAGCTCGCAATCATCGCTTAACGCCCCTCCAAACAAAGGTACGCCCATGTTATTGCAATGAGGAACTTTCAGTAAATCCAACAAATTCATCAATTTTCTGATATTTGAGGTAGATGAATATTTCTCGAAACATTTTAATTAAAAGTTTTACGAAGGCTTTAATTAAAAGTTGTCGGTTGGATTTTCGGCAACGATTTTGATTTGAGGGAAATTCCTTTTCCATAAGTCAACAACAGTATTTTTCGTTGCTACATCCGAGAGCTTATGTTTTTCATAAATTCTTTATTGAGATAATCTAAATTATCTGTGAATCTGCAATGTACTGTCCCAGGTCGAATTTATTTGTAAGAAACTATCTGTTCACACTCCCTCTAAACCCTTCTATGCTGGTCAATCTGACTGAAAATCAATAACATGTTTTCCTCAATTACTTCTCAACCCTCATAAAAATCTTCATGTCGAAAAATCCATTACATCCGACGACTATTGGTATTATGGAGTTAGGAGAAAGAATAACAGAAGAACATTGACCCAGAGCAGAGCAGATTTTCCGGATACGGAGAACAGAATTCGGGCTCTTTAGAAGATGACGTAACGCTAGTATCGGGGTCACCTGGACCCCGTGATGCGCATCGTCTTCCTCTGCCTCGTCATGTGATCTCTTATATTTGCTTGCCCGCCTTCTCACCCCTATGTAAATATATATATATTTAAATTATAAGAAATTAGGAGTGAAGTTAATGAAAGAGTAAAGGACACATACAAATGATTGCTTATAGTTATTTATAAGCAAAATTTATTACCCCATTAATATTTCTGTTATTAATATTTTTACCTCTCGCAAGTAAGTCACAAAGCAAGACACTGGAGGCTGGTGATGAGCCTTTAGTATGAACCTCTGAGAGAGATTCTTAAATCTATTTTAATTTTTTTTTTTTACGAAAATGAGCTAAGATAGAAAAAAAAAATTGCAATGTCATAATGTCAAGAGAGGAGAAATCACCCAGTGGTGATCCTCACTAGGCATTGAGTAGCACTCATTTATAGCTAATCACTGTCACTGCTTGATCTGAGAAGGTCTCTAGGCCATTGGCGCTTAAGGCGTCGCGACGTTCTGGAAGTGTGGCAGAAGGGAGGACGCGGACTAGAGGATTAATGTGGATACTAAAGGAGAAAAATAATTTTTTGAATATGGATTTAGCTAATTTGATGTCAAAGGGAATATTGAAATAATTGTGAAGGGTTTTGTTGGAGACATAATAAGGAGCATTGGCTATTGTATGAAGGATTTTGGATTGCAAGGATTGAATGCACCGAAGATAAGAAGCTTTGTCCATAAGTCCACAAAGGCATGAGTATTGCATTATATATTAGTCGTTTCGTTCTCAGAGTTGACTTTGATCTTTTGTCTAGTAGTTTTAGTAACAGTTTGTATCGTCTGATCACTTCCTGTCTTTAAACCTATTTTTAATTTATATTTTTATTTATAGTTAGTTATTATGACTCATGCCCGGGCTTTAACTACGAGGTCATATCACCTTAGTAGGTGATAGTGAGCTATTTCGTTGCGCTAGTGGGCATGAGCCCGACTCTACTGTGTAAGTACGAAAAATTGGCAAGCCAGGTTTATTCATTTTTGAGAGGGGCCTAATATTGCGCAGGTTCGGGACCATCGCTTAACACCCCATCCGAAGTTTTTTTTAGAAGTAGTTGAATTCGACATGAAGTAATGTAGGTGTCACTGTTGGGTGATTGGAATTAACATTTTAATGGCTCCATAAAATAGTCACTATTTTATTGGTACAAATAAAGGCTTCTCTTAAATTAGCAGACAGAGTTGCCGTGTTTCTAACTCTATACTCGTATATGAGAACCTGTTATTGGAACACAAAACACACAACTCAATGGGCTATAACCATTAATAAACTTTCCCCATGTAAAGATAGTATACACTTATCAAAAAAAAAAAAACTGAAGTAAAAAGTGGTCGATGATTCACCGGCAATACACAATCAACTCAGTGTTTTCACCCTCTGAAACCAATAATCAGAACTGAATCCTCATATAAAATTTGATAAGGAAAACAATTATAATAATAATAACAAATATTACAGTAGAACCTCGATTAACCGTGTCTCGATTATCCGTGGTGTGTAAGCAGTAAGTATAGGTTCCTAGAAACTTAGAGACGGAGTAGAGTGACAATGATGACAGTTTTGGCGCTAAAGAAGAAAACATTCAGACAAGTCAAGCAATGGAGGCAATTCCTCAACTTCTGCAGACAGGAAAATTTTGACTTGCATGACGTCATGAATTTGAGAAAAATTAGAATTACTTCATATTTCAAGCCCTGATAACGTTATAACATGACAATGTACACATATGTAATTCCTTAAATAAAAAGTGTCTTGATTAATCGTAGTTTTCATTTATCCGTGCGACCTCTCCCCCCCATTACCCCGGATAATGGAGATTCCACTGTATCACATTTCCTGTAGAAATTTTGGCTGGTCTTACTTATACTAAATTTTGAACTCTACAGTAGTTTCCGAACAATCCTAATAAAAAAAATATAAACTCAATGACTTGTAATTTTGAAGAAAATGCACGTATATAAATAAAAATTTCAATTTGTAATTACTTCATTTGGATTTCCTCTATAATATAATTCTGAGATGCTAGCAAATTTTTCTAAATTTGCAAAAATGATTATGTATCTAATCCAAAGATTGACAGGGAAAATGAATATAATATAATCGAGAACAAAATATTGGGTTCATTTACCACTTTCGGCGCCCTACCTGTAAATTTTAAAAAATGAAAAAAATAACATGTAAAAAATTAGAGAAAATACATAAAAAATCCAAAATTCCGAATTTAATTTTTAAAAAAATAAAAGAGTGTCATATCAATTCTACATTTTTTTATTTTTTTTTATTTTTTATTTTTTTGTAGCCTTATGTACGATGCATATTAGCCATGTCACTGTGTAATTTACTAGTTACTTAAGACATCCATGGCCCCAGGAGGGAGTTCTATCTATGAAATAAAACTCACTCCTGGACGGGATTCGAACCCGCAAACCATGGTGAGACCATGCGACCAAAGCCCTACGCTCTAGCTCGCACGGCCACCATGGCTCCCAATTCTACATTTATACTGAGTACAAAGGGAAAAATATTTTTAAAAAGTTGAGCCGTTTAGTCAAAATATCTTTAATACTTTCGCTGCTACTAGTTGTGCCATCTGTTGAAATAAATTCATAATAAAATAAGGGACATTTAGCCATAACCTACATTAGAAGAAAAAAATAGTATATTTGGGAAATTATATACAAATATTCTTATTACTACATTAATACCTAAAATTACATAAATCTTTTCTTTGTGGCTACTCTTTATTGGTATTCTACAAATGTAAATAAATAGTAAATCTGAATAAATGTTAACTATATTTAGTTAATTGTAAAAATAATATGATCAGTCAACAATTCAATAAGACGACACACATATGAAACCTTGTTATTGGGTTATAGAGACGTTTCGAGGGGAAGTACTTCAGAATTAGTTCCGTGAATGGATCCTGACTTTTTTATTTAATAGATAAAAAGGAACATACCTCTAGATGAAGTTGACAGGAACTCCCTGACACACTGCAAAAACGAATATTGAATTAATTGTATTGAAATACCAAATAACAAAATGTGAACATATCGCTACCTCAGAACAAGACTGTCACTACTAAAAAAATGTGAATTTTGGAAAATCACGTTTCAAAATTCACTGATCTTTAATGGTACTTTACTTTTGATATTTAGAAAACTACTAGATATAGATATTTATTGCTAGAGCAATAACCTTTTATCCGGTTAATAATACTTACTTATTACCATTCTTCCTATGAGTTTAGTATGAATTCGATATTTTTTGAGTTGTGACAATCTGGTTCTAAGGTACCGATATATGGACTTTTTCTCAATTTGAATAGAAGACAATCAGTCAGCAATCAGCAAGTTCTTTCATATCGTTTGAGATAACCATGAGAAACATTATTCCCGATATATTTTCATCTCAACAATGGGCACAAAATAGAAAAATTCCAATTTTTTTAAATATTTCTAACAGGATATACAATACAATTTCAAACTTATAGGCTTCGTAAAAATATTTCAGAAATAGATTAGTGGAGATTATAGATGACTTTTGCTTAGAGGTAGCGTGCTTGCCTTTTGAGCTCAAAATCGCGGGTTCGAAGCCCTTAGGTTTTTATATCAGGAAGGTGAAAAACCTTCTGAACACCATCTTTCGGATTAACGTTAAGCGATGGTCCCGAGCTTGTACAAGTTCAGATACTCGTTAAAGACCTCTACTACGACGAAAGAGCTCTTTAAGAATTATTCTTTAGAAAAATCATAGAGGTTCGGTGTTCTTCCAAGGGACACACAACATTATTTTTCCCTGAAAAGTAGTATAAAAATCTACAATCTCACATAGATTGCATTATATAATGAAAGTACATTAAATAACGCTACATGTGCAGACTGCATATTGAGGTGCATCGACGTCAATTGTATGCAGATCACTGCAGGTGTCCACTCACCCGTCCAATCAAACTTTTGATTAGCTTCCACAATTTATCTCTCCCACTTCGCCATCTGCATCAATCCACTCCCATCAAACAGTACAACAATAAATTGTTTTATTGTTTTTAATAATTAATCATTTTTAAATCATGAATTCAAAACAATTTTTTTTGAAAAACCTCCATGATCCTTCCGTTACTCTTCCCGCTGAAAATTAATAGGTGTCGTCCTTATGAGCTTCTGGATTGATATGTAAAATGTCGTGTCGATAAATTCATTCTATCGAGAGTTATCTTGTTCAACGACACACGTAGTTTCTTTTTTTTTTTTTTTTTTTCATTTTTGGAAACAGTGGGTCGGCAGGCATGAAATTCCAGTGAAAATTGAAGATTGAATTTCTGAACTTTTACATAACTTCCTCAATACTCTTTATAACTGGGAAGTTAAAATTTTAAGAAATAAGTCCTGTCTGTCAACAATATAACGCCCGATAGAATGAATGTATCGACATGAAATTGTATGTTTCCATCCAGAATTCCATAAGGACGACACCTATTGATTTTCAGTCAAAACGGAAGGGGGGCTTATGGCTTGGGCATATCACAAAAACCCTTTAAATCGTGCTGGGGAAGTACATTTCCGGTGATTCACCGACTATTTACTATATCTTTTTTTGAGGAAGGAGACCCTCGGAAGGAGAGTTCTCGGAAAAGAGAAAACGAAGAAGAATAGTTGTTTCTAGGAATAACGAAGCGTGTCTCGGGGCCTACCCAGGATTCTTGGAACGAAAATATAATTTTCGTTTGAATTTCTAGCAGGAATTTTCTCATACAATTTGTTATTTGAGTCGTGAAAGAACAACATTTTCGCACAAAAGTGGTTCTATTGAAAGAAAAAAGCGGTAGAAAGTCTCTAGTGTAAACAATATGTATTGTTTTTTTGTTTTTGCATTTTTTTACAATCTTTAGTTCGGAACTTCTTTAACATCTGTTAATTATTGCGCTCCTTCATAAATTATGATTTAATATTTTGGGAGTCATGGTGGCCGTGCGGGCTAGAGCGTAGGGCTTTGGTTGCATGGTCTCACCATGCTTTATGGGTTCGAATCCCGTCCGGGGGTGAGTTTTATTTCGTAGTCAAAAAAAAAAATAATAATAAAAAAAAAAATAATAATAACATTTTTCTTTCCCAGCTGTACACGAGATAAAAAATAATACAAGGTTTCCTGATTCACCGACAATACCTTTATTATTTTAAACTAACTTTTCCTGAACTTTCTGTACTTTTGATCAATGGAAGTTCGATTACATGAACTTAGAATTATTAGAACTATATACACGAGTATGTCCCCAATTGGAGTCACATTAATGGTCTGGCTTCCGGCTCCTATAATTAATAGATCCTTTCTCCGAATTAACTACAGTAAACTCCCGATTATCCGCGAGATTGACTGGCGTGGATACCGCGGATAATCGAATTTCTCGGATAAGCCGCAAAATTGCCGATAATGGTTAAACAAAGGCCGAAGGCACTAAAAAAACAACACACAAGTAGTGCTTTAAATAAGTTTATTATACAATAAAAGGACGTACCTGATAACAAAACTCAATCAATGTCATGTAGGTTATTAAAAAGTCATGTTTACTGTTTAACAAAAAAAGTCAGTCATTTGCTTTTGCTTTTTCGTAGTGAAACACTTCATCTTTATTTGTGATTTGAGTTTTCTCAACACCATCTTGTCACAAAGTGATGCGTCGTCTTGCTCTTCAAGGTATTGAATAATGCTGTCAATGTGTCCTAATGCTGCATCACGTGCATATGACTCACTGGTCAGGCGATTCACTCGCACGCTAAGTAAGCAAACATCTGCAGTGTCGCTAGTCGCTCCAAAACTGCTCAAGCACACACTACGTATATACCGATATATGTACTGCACAGTAATATTGAACTACATAAACGTTTTGTACTGTACATACATTATTAAGTGTACTGTACAGTATATATATTTGTGATTTACGATTTTTATTACGTTTAAGTATGTATTTAGTAACTTTATTTCAATTTTTGTGAAATAATTTTCGGTTTTAAAACCTTTCTTTTTTATAAAAATGCCTCCTACAGGCACCGCGGATAAACCGCCCGCGGATAATCGAGAGTTTACTGTATTATAAGAAACGTAAAGATTGATAAGCGGTAAGAAAGTGAGAATCAGTGATAAATAAGATGTGTTAAGACGCCCCCCTCTCTAACCCTTTTCTTCCCTTAGACCGATTTGCCTGAAAATCATTAGGTGTCGTCCTTAAGGGGTTCTAGATACATAGATAAAATTTCGTGTCGATATATTAATTCAAACGGAAGAGTTATCGTGTAACAGACGTCGACAGACTGACGGAAAACCTTCCGAGCTCAAGATCGTGGTTTCGAACCCCGAAATAAACTTAAGCACGCTGTCCTTCAGATGGAACGTTAAGCGATGGTCCCGAGCCTGTTCGATGTCAGGTACTCGTTAAAGACCCCTGCCCTAGGTGAATAAAAATTTAGGGTAGACAACATTTAGAACTCACACAGTAGTGTCGGGCTCATTTCCAACAGAGTGACGAAGGAGCGGACTGGTAGTAGGCGATATGACCTCGTAGTTAAAGCCTGGGCATGAGTCATAATAACTGACTATAACTTCTCCTATATATTTTGTATAGCTGAGAATTTAAAAACATTTTTCAAATTTAGATAGGTAGTCGTTTTGTGAGTTGAAATATTGACGTATACGAATTGAATAGCGGGATTTCATTGAATTGGTCAATTTCCAGTATAAATGTACTGGGTGGACCCAGATGGGAGGCGGCCATTGAAGTGACGGAGAGAATGTAAACCACTCGACAAAGAAGCCATCTGGACGATAAGTTGGCTGTCAAAGGCCGAAATAAATAAAGCCAGGCAACTCTACTGTCACAAGCTCCACTTAAAGCCGCTTTCACAGTCCATCTCCCCCCCCCCCCCCCCCCCCCCCCCCCCCCCCCATTTTATCAACATATCTCTCAGCACAACAATACTCCCACTTTATCTATCACTGGCAGGGTTACCCAGCCTTGCCCTGTTAGTAAGGTTCTGTTTAACCTGAGTTGTCTCTTCAGTTAATAACAGGCACACTGGGGCAAAACTAACAAATTTCTGGCCAAAATTATGAAACTTATAATTATTATTATTTTTTGTTGTGCTGAACACGGAAAAAAAATACTTTAAAAAATCCTGACCCTTCATTGAGTACCCTGTAGTTGTTACATTGAGTCTTCGAAAATTCGCTAAAATTAAACGTCAGCGTCTGCGTCTTTTCGTACGTATTTATAACTTTAAAATTAAGTTTTTCCCAACTTCGCAAATTTTCGCAAAAACGGAATTCATTTTATGGTTATATCATGAAAATACTTTAAGAAGGTGAAAGAGCGAGTGCCCGGCAACAACAAAAACTGATTTTTTCAGTAGTTTTTTTCTTAAGCAGTGACGCTAATGATAGTAATTATAATTCAGTACACTTACCTTGAGAAGAGATCTACATATTTAAAACGATAAAATCTTAAACATAATCTTGTACAGGTGTATGGAAGTAAACCCTTCACTCCCTCCTTAAATTCTGCAATTGTTTTTTTGTATTTTGGCCAGGTTTTGAGACCTCTTGCCCCAGTGTGCAGCGGGGAGGTTATACGAAGGTTACTCAGACCCAAAGCACCCACTTTTATACTACTAATAGTTGACTTACATAGAGGCCTCAGGCTCAAGCCCACCAGAGCGACGAAAGAGCGCTCTGGTAAAGAATTTTTTTTCTCTTTTTTTTTTTTTTTATTTTATTTTGTTGCTGCCACGGACTGCTGTAGAACTCGCCAATCGCCGGGGCGTCTGGCCGGGTTCCCCCCAACCTACCTTATCGGCGTTTCCCGAGAAATCCCCAGTCGGCCATCCCCGGAACCACGCTAAACTGCCATCTTTACCCTCCGCCAGGAGGCGACGAATCGACCGAACTCCGGGTAGTCAGCCTCACTCATCAGCTTCAGCGGGGGTTCAGATCCAGGTACGATCCTGTCCGGCGTATCAACTCCGCCCTAGGCTCGTCGTACAGCAGCACAAGCCACATTGTGGCATTGGGGCATAAGCCACAATAACGAACTTTATAGTGGCTTCCAAATCCTAATACTAGTTATAATGACTTATGCCAAGGCTTTAACTACAGGGTCATATCGCCTGCTACCAAAGCGCTCTTTCACTTCTCTGGTGAACATGAGCACCGACTCTACTCTGGAAGTCCGAAATCCCGCATACCCTAAATTTTTTTTCACCTTGGGTAGGGGTCTTTAACGAGTAGGTACCTGACATCGTACAGGGTCGGGACCATCACTTAATGTTCCATCTTACACGTATTGACATGAAATTTGATAATTGAACCAAATCACTTAATTGGTTTCAGAGTGAAATCTGATTAGGGGCAGATAGAATGAATATATTGATTTAAATATTTTATAATTGGTTTTCAAAATTTAATTTTTAGCTAAATCGACTTAACACAAAAAATCCAATAATTGCCGAGGTACACGAACTTTAATAATTAAACCAAATCGCTTAATTGGTTTCAGAGCGAAAACGTAATTCATTAAATCGAGCTGAGGAAGAACATTGTCGGCGATTCACCAACCACTTTTTGTATACGAAATGCAGTAGATATGAAACCTTTTTTTTTTTTTTTTAGGTAATTGGAGAAAAAAAAAACTCTTTGTTTGAAAGTTGGAGAGGGAAAGGCCGAGTGTTTCAAGAGGAGAATGGAAGGATGGAGCAACAAAAGAAAAGTGAAAGTCGAAGAGAAATAAAATGAAAGGCACCCCCAGAATGACTTCCATAGAAAAAGTATTTAAAAAACGGAAATGGGGGGGGGGGGGGGGGGGGGGGGCCTAATTGATTTCATCTTTTCTATGTTTAAAACAAGGATTTAATTTATTAAACAATTATAAAACGATGAAAAACAATAGTGTTTTTATTACGTTTAATGTCTATTATGGGTTGTTGATTCAAGCCAACTGTTTACGTTTTACTTATCATTTCCCAGTTCACCAGAGTTGGGCAAGTTTCAGCTGCCAACCTGCATCAAGTATAGGCGATGTTTGGCTAAGTTGTCGGTCTATCACGGAAAATGTACTTGTATATTATACCTATAAATTATAAAGAAAACACGAATGTTTTTTAATATTGTCTATTTCACAAGATATATAAAATATATGGGAGTACTTTCGGTATTGCTATCATCTTCAGCCATGACTTAACAAATACTAAATGGAAGTTCAACCTTGGAAGTTCAAGCTGACTGTTTCATACAAAGGCCCTCTAAAAAAAACAGATAATTAAACTATTAAGTAGTAAAAAAAGAAGCTAAAAAATAATAATAATAATAATTTTAAAAAAAAAGATAATAAAAGCAATAATTGTCCATTATATCTGGTTGGTGGGTGGGAGAGTCCCAGACCAAAAGAAACCAATATTCAAGCTGAATTTTCTGTTTATATCGATCTTCTCACTAGCTACTTCCCCACAAAGAACCCCCATGTTGAACTTCCATTTAGTATTTGTTAAGTGTTAAGTCGTGGCTGAAGTTGGTAGCAATACCGAAAGTACTCCCATATATTTTATATATCTTGTGAAATAGACATTATTAAAAAACATTCGTGTTTCTTTATAATTTATTAAGTGTTCCACAATCTGTCTGCAAAAATGTTAAATATCATATTATACCTATAGTACAAGGAAGTTTTGTAATCTCATGCGAAAATCCGAGATCGAGGTTTCAACAGATTTTCAAGATCCCCTGAATACGTTTTGATCATTTTAGCAATGTCTATGTGTGTGTGTGTGAGTATGTAATTGAAAAGTTGTGATCTTTCTACCGCAAAACTATTGTAGCTATGAATTTGAAATTTGCGAGTCACATTTTTTAACTTAGGTCTGATTAGATTTTGGCCAAAATCGAAAAAAAATTGAGACCAGTTTCCTCCGGGACCTAACTACATTTTACAAGATACAGTTACCTTTTATGACCTAACCAAAAATTTTCCGAATAATAGTTGTATAGGACACTAAAATACATGAATGATATGAAGTATGATTTTTTACAGGTCATCCGGTTTTTTAGATATATGCCGAAAACATCTTTAAATGTAGTTTTGAAACATATTTTTAGACGTGTCCTTAATTTACCCGAAAACGGATAGTCCTATCGAAAAATTAATTCTTAGTAAAATTGTTCCTTATAAAATTCGCTATCGCTGATAAGTCCTCAGATTTGAGATAGGGTCAATACGTCTAAAAGGAATATATCTAAGTAACTCACGGCAAATAACTTTAAAGTATGGTTTGTGTATTGGTAGTTTTTTGAAAAATTAAAAAAAATTAAGAAAAATGTGAGGTGGAAATTACAGGATTTTCTTGTACCAAAAATGCTTAAAGATCACTCTCTCTCCCCCTCCCCTTCTCAAAACCATTTAATTTTGTCTCTTTGTACGTTATCTTGACAGTAGTACATTTTGTACCCAGTAATGGCTGTATGAGTGATCTGTAAGCGTGGTTGGTATAAGAAAGTCCTGCAATGGTCACATCACAATTTTTTATAATTGGAGAGATGATATTAATATAATAACCGCAGGTATATTCTGTACAAAACAATTAGCGCTAAACAAAAGGGTGACTTTGAAAGGGTTCTTGTCTGTGTCTGGTGTATCCTGTGGTAAGGCGGAACCTGGGTTGTGTTTTTCATTTAGCCTGAATAATAAATCAAAGGAAGACGAAGAGAGAGGTCGGGTGATGGCATGGTCTCTTCTATCCTCTTGACAAAGTACACTCACCACATCCACTCCCAACTCCAGAGAAAGACATTTTAAAATCTCTTACATTCGTTTGTTTCTAAACAACAAACAAAATTATACAACTTTCTTATACCAACCACCTTTGTTCAAATCACTCTCCCTCCTCCCCCCCCCCCCCCCCCTCCCCTTCCCCCTTTCATATTCATGTCATACTGGCGTTACAGGGTTTATGAAAGTAAAGATTTATATAGTACCTAAGAGGGCGCCGGTAGCTCAGTGGTATGCGTGCTTGACTTCTGAGCTCAAGGTCGTGGGTTCGTAGCCCGACCGAGGCCCTTAGTTTATTTTGTCTGGGAAGTAGAATAAACTTAAGCACGCCGTCCTTCGGATGGGACGTTAAGCGATGGTCCCGAGCCTGTACGATGTCAGGTACTCGTTAAAGACCTAGATGAATAAAAAATTTAGGGTAGGCAAAATTTAGGACTCCCACAGTAGAGTCGGGCTCATGTGCACCAGAGTGACGAAAGAGCGCTCTGGTAGTAGGCGATATGACCTCGTACTTAAAGCCCGGGCATGAGTCATAAAACCTAACCTAACCTAACCTATAGTACCTAATCAGTGGGTGTTATGTACTAGAGCGTTGGGATATAATTCTTGTGAGGGCAACATCATATATATGTATATTTTTTTAACGAATTAATCAATTATCTTCATGTCCCCGTTCCAAAATCAGTCGATTGTTTGTTGAAAACGACATTTTAGGACTGTTTTTGGCTGTATCACGAAAATCTGATCCCCCCCCCCCCCCCCCCCTCCCCCAACATTCGAGGAGGAAGCACAACTCAAAAACCCTAAGAATTTGGAAGCCCCTGCATAATAATACACCTAATTAATTCACCCTGGGGATGTACAATGCCGGTGATTCACTGACGACTTTTTTTTATATTTCCTCAATATTACACGTCCTAAATTTTATTTTTTTCAATTTAATTTACTCTTTTTATGCTAATTACTGTTGAAATCAAAATTCACATAAGACCAGTTCAGAATCATTTCTATTCAGGAAATAAGGTACCTTACATTATTTCTCTGATGGCTTGAACTCTGGGGTTCTGCTAAATCCAAGTATAAAAAATTATTTTCCTCTCTTAGTTCCCACAATAATCTTTTAGTCCGAGCCCTCCATTCTGACATACTTCCCCAACGACGGCTCAAGGATCAATGGTCTAGAGACCTCCTTAGCAGTAGCAGTGACAGTGATTAGTCACAAATGAGAGTAACTCAATGACTAGGAAGTGTCACCACTGGGTGATTTCTCTCTTCTTGACATTTCGACATTGTCATTATCTCTCTCTTTTATAAATTTATTTTTTATAAAGTTATAAATATCTTTTGTAAAATAAAAAAAAAAAAAAATAACAAGGGGATCGGAAAACAAATTCACCATTCCCAACTCAAAAATATATTTTAATATTTGTTAGTTGCTTCTACAATGGATTGTTTAAAAAAAAAAGGAATAATTCAGGGCTCTAAATCTGCTCAAGAGGATTGATCACGCTAAGTACATACGAGTACCAATCAGTGTGCACCCTTAAGGCAATCCCAAACCTTTTTAATAAGCTACAGAGCAGAGGTCTTACTTCCACCCTAATGATCCTCAACCCCCCCCCCCCCCCCCCCCCCCAAAAAAAAAAAAGTATAAATGTTTTTTTTCCTCTCTAAGATCTTCTATTAAACTATGCGCCAGAAGTTCAGACGTAGCATGCTTGCTTATTGTGCTGAACGTCATGGGTATGAAACCCTGTCGAGGCCCTTAGTTTATTCTATCTGGGAAGTAAAATAAACTTGAAGAGTTTACTTTCAAATGGGCTTATATCCACTTAGAACTTTTTTGGGAAAATTGAGAAAAACAATTTGAGATATGAAGCAAATTTTCTAGGGTTCCCAAATTTTCAAAATATTTTGTATGTAGATTCGTCTATTTTACCATAAAATTTCGAAAATCTGTCTTACGTTTTGGAGAAGATACGGGCATTTTAAATTTGGATATAAGCCCGTTTGATGAGAATGTTTTTGGGTTGTTTAAAAAGCATCACATTTTCATTTTTTTTTATTGTAATATCAATAAAATTCAAAGTATAAAAACATGGAACAGAAACACGAAAAAATGAAGAGAATTTTCAAGAAAAAATAAAAGAAATCTACTTTTTTTTTTAGGTTTTTTGAGTACTTTTCACTAATATTATAGAGTTAAAATCAAGGATAAAAACTTGAAAAAATAAGAAGTAGGTAGGTATTTTATACGTGCAGTTCACCACAATCTTGGTCAAGGCAGTCGCATTCTATTGCCTCATCTACCTCATCATTTTCATGCGTGGATCGCCTCTTTCTGTGCCCCTGGTTCAAAGACCCCACTGTGTCTTCCTCCATCGATATCAACACAAAATAACACAACGAAATGTCAAGACAAAAATAATTTTAAGAAAACAATAGGTACACGTTTCATAAGTACAGTCTGAATTACAAAAAACAACACTACCTAATCGTACGACCGGTCTTTGCACTTTTGTAAGCCGCGATACTGATAAACAAGCGGGTCCAGTGATAACCACAGGTGCCCAAGAGTGATGGTGATGCCACGTGTTGTGAGAGTCGATTACTACTGTTTATTAAAGAGCCTGGTCTAGTGTTTCCCTCTATCGGTTGGGTAATGAATCACATTCGAATTAGAAGCGAGAAATATTAATTTGGATATAAGCCCTTTCGATGTGAAATGAACCACAAACATACCAGTAACGGATGGATAAGAGCCAGTTTGATAAATAAGAATTTATTGAATATAACGCGATGGATATAAGCCATTTCGGTGGCGAACCGATTTTGAGTGTGCTTTTAATGGGGGATCAAACCCATTTCGGAAAGAAAGCGACTCGTGAGATGATAGGCCTCATCCCAAAGATTCAGATTCCGTAAAAAAAAACACAAAATGTAAAAAATGGATATAAGCCCATTTGAAAGTAAACTCTTCACTTAAGCACGCCGTCCTTCGGATGGGACGTTAAGGGATGGTCCCGAGCCTGTACGATGTCAGGTACTCAAAGACCCCTATCCTAGGTGAATAAAATTTAGTGTAGGCAAAATTTATGACCCCCACAGTAGATTCGGGCTCATGTCCTCCAGAGTGATGAACGAGCGCTCTGGTAGTAGGCGATATGGCCATATAGTTAAGGTTAAGGCGTGAGTTATAGTAAACATTAGTTACAATACAAAATTAAAACTAAAAAAAAATAGTATATGTTATAATAAGCAAACGTGATACATAATAAATAAATGTCTTGGATGTTGAAAGATAAATCATTTATCTTTATCAACAGGATAAAGGAATATACACACACTAAAGGAAATATAAACTCCACACTCTACTTGTCAATATTTTCACTATATTGGTCAAAATTACACAACTATAGTTTCGCCTCTTACGGCATTATCAAGTGAACTAAACAAAGAGTACTGCTGAACTAACACAAGGCAGGACAAACAAGGTCATAAATTAGACATGTGACAAGAAAGTAAATGTAAACAATAATGAACAAAATGGAGACATTACGACATTCAAGTCTAACAGAAATATGAAACAAAACTTAATTGAATAGTTAACAATATAGTCTTAATCTATTGATGTATGTATAAAACATTAATATTATCTAAAACCTCTCTTTAAATAAAGTTTGAATACATGTACTTAAGGTTTAAATGTATTTAAGGTCCTTCGCCGATTATTGATATGTGTAGGATATACAGTAGAACCTCTATAAGTCGAATCTCGATAAGTCGAAAACCTCCAAAACTCGAAAAAATGTTTTGTTCCTTTCCCTTCAAGCCCCAAAACCTCCATTACTCGAAATCTCAACCCTCTATTAGTCGAAATAATCAGTGAGTCCCTAGAAACCATTTTGGTACATATTTTCCCTCTATAACTCGAAAAAATAAATTGGACCTCTGTATCTCGAACATAGCAATGTTTTATTTTACAACCTTTACAACCCGATTATTTAAAACTTATTACCTCTATAGCTCGAAGAAAAACAAGTTACCGACTTTAAGAATTTGCCGACAATGTACACCATTATTTCTTAGAAAACAATTTAGGAGTATACAAAAAATAGGATTACCAATTATCTAAAGCAAAAAAAAATTACTGACTTTTTTTAATACCTACATATACTACGTATTTTTTATTTTAAGTATGTTTTGAAATAATGTTGATTTATAATAAATATAAATATGTTTGTTACCTCTGTAACTTGAATTTTTATTTATTTCACCTCTCTAACTCAAAATTAGTTAGAATGAATCTTAACCTCGAATCAAAATCCGCCAAGTCGAAATCCTCCATAATTCGAAAACTCTATAACACGAATTTTTTGGCGTCTCCCTTGATGTTCGACTTATAGAGGTTCTACTGTATACATAAAGGAAAGAGCTAAACTTTAGTGATTTTCGGGAAGTCTAGAATAGTCCCTGGGAATACTTATAGATCCCTTCGGAAGTTTAGGAGATGGCCATTCTCAAAATCACCGATCCAAGAAAATCAAAAACTTCCCGTTCAATGAGCCGTGGAATCGAAAAGCGTACGTTATTGATGTCTGCGTTTAAGAAATACTCATTATGCGAAAGTTGCACTGTCTAAAGCTTGTTATCGTGTGAAAGATGTCATTCAATCGCGGTTGATCAAAAGTGAACTGCTGGTCGAATGATGTATGAAACGAGTTTTCCACTTTCGACGGATCATCATTTTTCTGGATAGATGTTAGAAACTGTTTGATTCCTGCTAACACCCCTAGCAGACCTAGATGCCCCTAGCAGTCCTAGATGCCCCTAGCATAGGACTAACAATGAACTGAGTTAGCCCCGGGAGACCCAAGCTAGGACCTTGTTTACCCAAACTCTCCAACCAAGTGTGTCCGAACAGACATCCGTCCTGTCGTCTCCTCACTCAATCTCCACTTCTCAGATCCAGGAGGGCAAAAAAAATAATAATCACTTGAAGTGACGATTTCTCTCGGCAAAGTCTGCATCCTGGTTTTGCCAGAATATTGACCGAGTTCCTAGAAGATGTAATAACTAGGATTTTCCTGGTGTTGAAACGAAACGACGCATAACCACCAAAATCATGCCTTTCAATTGTCTACTCGAGGGCTGATTTGTCATTGTTCTTTTAATGCGATTGTTTTGCCTTCACTAGAAAAAGAGTGCAGCATGAGAATTTGTACATATTCTGCTTGAACGATGTCCGGCACGTATAAAATTAATCGTAAAAATTGTAATTGGTTATATTGGACAGAGAGGCCGGATGCTCATGACTAGAGTGAGGGAACTTATGAGGAGCGACTCTGAATTATTCCAACACCTATAAAGCATAGTACATGAGGCCTCAAATCTAGAGAGGGGATACATCTATCTTTCCTCATGCACTCCGTGCGGCCATTTGTGAGATTTTTATTTAATTGGTTCAATTTACCTTTTTGAATTGTTATGTTCTAAACAATGTTTTATCAGATATGTTGTTGTCGCTTTTTCTTTAAAATAAATAAAAAAACAAAGAACTTGCTTAACTTTTATAATGTCTAATTCTAATTATACCTAAAGTGTAACCTTAAATGTATCCACACAAAAACTAGTATATTGCATTATAAGCCCCTATGCAAGTCATCAATTAGCATAAGTTATTGAGTATTAGTCTAAACAGTCGTTTTGGAGGGAGAGCGAAAACACAATTGATTAATTCGTTCTAGTGACCTATATTGCAGGGTGATTAACCGTCGATTTGCACTTCCCCAGTTATACAAAGTATAGGGGAAGTTATGAAATCGGTAAAAGATTCGAAGCGAAATTTTCAACTGCATTTAATGTTTCCCGACCTCTAGATCTTAATTTTAAAAAAAATAAAATAATCCGTTAATGAGGTTGAACTATTTTTATGCTCAACCTCCACTCACAGTCTCCCCTCCCGATAAGATTTTTGAGACGTCACACACCCTTTTTTTCAATTTGGCTTTTAAGAATACTACATGTTTAATTTCATTACAATCCGATTATCCGTTAATAAGTTAGCAACATTTTTATGCTTATGCAAATTTATTGAAGAAAAGGGGAGAAGTAGGGGAGAGGCATAACTCAAAAACTTTAACAACTGCCGATAGTATGAATGTATCGACATAAAATTTCATATTTAAAGTCAAATCCTATACCTGTCAAATTTCAGCACTATCGTATGAAGGGTAATGAATTTGTCGTCACAAAATTTAGTATGAGAATTTAGGAGCTCCTACGTAACTCAATTGTTGAATAATAGCGCAAAAGACTGGTTTTTGAGGGGAGCGAAAAGTCAATTGATTAATTCGCTGTGGGGAAGTACATAGCTAGTGACACCGAGGACTTAATGCTTTCTTCTTCCTTCACAAGTCCCCAGTAAATATATAATTTCAAACTGGCAAACCAATCTAGTTAAATGCGACATTAAAAAGTAAGAATCATTAGATACAAAATGTTCCATTAGTTGGATGCTGAAGGAGATTGGGTGGAGAAGGAGGCCATTTAATTAATGATTAAATAATAAATTAATTAAACATTTGGCCAATTTGTTGTTAGAACAAACCGTTAAATTTGTTAATTTTTAACAATGTTTTTATAGCGAGTAGTTTATTTAGTCGCTTTCACGGAATTAGGAATAGATTCCAGTTAGTACCATATTAGATTAGAAGAATGATGTCTATCTTCAGCCAAATCGACTGTAGAGAAGGGGGGCTTAGCTGAACAACCCTCATATAACATTACTTTCCCAGCTAAACAATATATAGAGGAAGTTATATAATCGGTCAGACATTCACCGGCAATGTACTTCCCCAGAACGATTTATTCAATTAACTTTTCGCTCCCCCTCAAAAACGTCGACCGTTTGCGCTAATACTCAACAATTAACTGACATAAGGGCTCGTAAATCCTCATAATAAATTTTGAGTTGATAAATTTATTACATCGGCAGTTATTATGTTTTTTGAATCGAGCCCATCCCCTTCCCTTCTACCGGGGATTCCGCTGAAAATTGATAAAGGGTCGCCCTTATTGAGTTTTAAATTCAAAATATGAAATTTTGTGTCGATACATTAATTTCAACAACAGTTATTGCAGTTTTTATGTTGTCCCTCCTCCGTAGACCCCCTTTTTCCCTTCGGTCGATTTGGATGAAAATCTATTTCTTTTTTTTCTGTTTTGAAGCTCCGAAATGTTCAGTTTGTTACCGCTCAGTGTCTGAGACTAAAGAAAAGATCTATATTAAAAATTAGGGCGCCGATAACTCAGTGGAATGCTTGCTTGCTTAATGATCAAGAGCGCGGGTTCAACTTGGCCAATGCCCTTAGTTTATTTTATATTGGAAGTGAAAAAAGTCTTGAGCACGCCGTCCTAAAAATTTAGGGTAGGGAAAATTTAGGACTCCCATAATAGTCGGCTCTTGACCATCAGAGTAGAGCGCTCTGGTAGTAGGCAATTTGACCTTGTATTTAAAGCCCGGGCATGAGTCATAATAACTAACTCTATATGAAAAACTTTGTTTTAAGTAAAAAGTTGCTACACTGTTTTTTTTCTTGTTTTTTTTTTTCTTTTTCATGACAGAGTGAAGTAGAAGCTAAAAAACGAAAAAAAAAACAAAAAAAACAATTTATTATTTATTTTATATTTCTTGGTTGTTTTTATTTATTTTTTTTATTTTTTCTGTTATTTGGCTCACATGGGGAGGGTCTTACAAGTAATGTGATCACAAGGAGGCTAAAATTGGATGGTGTGAAGCAAGCAGTGAGAGAAAAAGGAACAAGATTTAAATATATGGGGCGCTCGTGTCCTGGAGAAGAGGGAGGGGGGAGAGGGGGGGCGCATCTCATAATGGAATTAGGGAGAGGGGCCCCTTTCTACTTCCCCAGACTGAAAATAGATCTGTCAGTTGAGTAGGAACCAAGTGGTGCGATCTAGTGAACAAACCCTTTAATACTGGCAGAACGGACGCAACAATGACGGCACAAAATTGTATAGAAATATTAATTAACATAACTGTTAATTGCCACATTTATGTAAAGAGTGAAAAGTTATAATGGAGAAAGTATAGCAATAGATTGGAAATTAGATCGAAAAATCCCTCAAAATCAGAAACAATAATGAATGATTATCGGAAGAAAGAAACGGTATTGCCAACCGTAAAATTAATACCGTCATTTTATGAACAAGACAATCGAAGTATAGGGGAAGTTATGTTATCAGTTAGTAAATGTCATCGGTGAATGAAGAACGATTGATTAATTACGTTTTCCCTAAAAGTCGATCGTTTGGGCTGAAATTTAAGGGTTGACACATAGAGACTGAATCCTCAAACTAAATTGCGTGTCACCCCTTTGACTGATTTGTCTGGAAATCAATAGGTGTTGTCTATTGATTGAATCGACACGAATTTCTATGGGTAAGGAATCCATATAAATAAGTGTCGATTAATTCGGGAGTTATCGTATTCAGCAACACACACACACAGACAGGATATTTTTTTTATTTTTGAAATCAAGGGGTCGAAAAACATGAAATTCCATTGAAAACTCAACATCGAATTTCTGTCCGATTATATATAATAATTTCCCCTATTCTTCGGAAACCTGTCTGACTGTGTGCCACTGAACGCGATAAATCTTAACAAAATAAATAACTCTGTTACACTGAAAATAAAAAATGTCAGAGAAAGGGAAAAACAAATAAACCAATAACTACCGAAGTAATGAATATATCGATACAAAATTTTATGTTGTTCCTCGACCCACACAATTTTTCAGTGAAATCGAACGAAGGAAATGTTACTCTTATCTTTTATACTTTTGGCTGAGGATGGTAGAAATACCGAAAGTACTCCCATGTATATATATTATGTGAAATTAGACAATACCACAAATAAACTTAAGTTTTATTTCATTTAAGTTCATTGGAAGGAAAGGTGGGTTTTTCGCTGATCTTTGCGTTTGTACACTTCATGATACGGCGAATTCTAGAAATTATATAAGTCCACAGAGAGCCATCAGTAGGCACTTAAAATAAGTTTAACACATCAACAGGCAGGATGGTGGCTACCGATGTTATGGAAGTCGTTAGAATAAAACATACTAAGTATAACTAATATTTTTATTATTGTTATCTTTTCTACTTGTACAAGTTACTTTTCTCTGTTAAGATCTTAATATCCATTTTCATTTTTATCTTCCCTCCCTAGAAACGAGGGAAATTGTACACTTTTATTAGTATATTCATAGAGTTAGTTCTTAGAACTCATGCCCGGGCTTTAATTACGAGGTCATATCGCCTACTACCAGAGCGCTCTTTTGTACCTCTGGTGGACATGACAGGCACGGGACCATTGCTTTATTATCCGAAGGACGGCATGTTTAAGTTTATTTTACCTCCCAGTTAAATAAACTAAGGGCCTCGGCCGGGTTTCGAACCCACGAACTTCAGCTCAGAAGGCAAGCACGGATATCACTGAGCTACCGGCACCCTCTTATATTCATAGATGTTGGTCCACCCAAAAACAGGGGAGGACGCCGATAGCTTATAGGTAGCGTACTAGCATATCGAGCTCAAGGTCGCAAGTTCGAAATCCGTCCGAAACCCTAAGGTTTTTTGGGATTTAAAAAAAATTGAGCACGCCATCCTTCGGATGGACTCAAGCCAGTACGATTTCAAGTACGTGTTAATGACTCTCTCACTCTAAGTAACTAAACCTGGGTAGGCAACATTTAGAACCACAGTAGAGTCGGGTTCATGTCCCGCAGAGCGACGAAAGATAGCTCTGGTAGTAGGCGATATGACCTCGCAGTTGTCATCATCAGCCTCGCAAGGCCAGACATCAGCCACAATAACTAACTAACACAATTACTGTGGCTTTTTCTTCCTATCTTAGCCATTTATTTTTAAATAAAATATTACTGTTTTATCTACATATCACAAGTCATATTATGGCGAGCCACAAATAAATATGCACGTAGCCTATAGTCAGAATTCCACCGATGTGAACCATAACAGGACAACTAATCACTTCTTTAAATATCACTCTCACTAGTCTTCACACTTCAGAAAATTCTTAGTATAAAAAAGTCCTGTTATGGCCACATCACAACTTGTCTGCTGAGATTTTTTTTTTTTTTTTTAGCCTGGATGGCTTAATGTGGACTCCAAATAAAAAACTAGATTTTACAGTAGGAATTTTGTTGGAGAAAAACAAGTATATGAATCCTTCCTAGTGACATTCCTTCCATTTTTCTTGAAGTCTGCAAAAGCAAAGAACATATCAAAGAAATCAACCCTTTGGCTGATTGAAGATGTACAGGTGTCATCCTTACTGGGTCCTGAATCCACAATTTCGCATCGATACATTCATTACTTCGGCAGTAATTGTGGTATTTGTCCCCCCCCCCCCCCCCCCCCCCCCCCCCCCCCCCCCCCCCCACCCCCCCCCCCCCCCCCCCCCCCCCTTCATTCCTCCCAAGAAATTTAATGAGGTACAGTTTTGGTATGAACAAATGTTTCGATTGGACTAACCGTTTTAGCGTAAATCGAGCAAACGTATTTTAAAAAAGGCTTTCAGCGCGGCATTTGACATGTATCTCGCAAACCAAACTACCTGCAAAAAATACTATTTAATATTTTACTTGAATACATCTTTGATTTAGTCTTTAAATATAAGCAGTATAAGTGGTCTTAATGTTCTTCATATTCCGGCCAAAATCTAATCAAATCCAAGAACATTTGAGTTTCATGCTGACTGTTACAATCGTATCTGAGTTAGAACATTCGCAACCTTCCAACAGACAGACATCATCGCGAAAAGGATCAAAACATGTTCAGGGAACCTAGAAACGTGAAATTCTCTTAAAAACTCAATATAAAATTTCTGAACAATTATTTCCTTTATATTTCGTGTAGATGTGGAAGTAAAATTTTCCAAAAGACAATAAATGAAAGAGGCACTGAAAGTCTAATATTTTGGGTTAAATTAATTTTTCATAGTGAAAGGGAAGAAAGGCGCTTGAGAAAAAATACTTTGGAAAAAGTAGAAATATTTCAAAGTGTGATTAAACAAAGACAAGCGTACAGTCTTAAACAAGGACGTCCATTATTAAAAATATAATTTAATGCCACTAATTAAAAAGGGCAAATGAATTTACGCTTTTGACAAATTAAAATAACTGTTCTAATTCTGAAAGTTGGAAAGTTATTTTTTCCGTTCTAAAGAATGGGATTTGAGGGATACGGGAAAGCTGGTGCCTATTGGTTTTAATTAAGTTTGAGATGCGGGGAGACCAAGATGTAAATTTGAGGGCTGAAGCTCCTTAATTAGGGGCTTTTGGAGGAGGGAGGAGGGGGGGGGGAGCGCCGGATAAACGAAAAACCTTGATTATCCATCATTGGAAGTCTTCCTTGCCTAACGAGGGGGTGCCGTCAAGGCGGCTTTAACTGTGTCTGTGTACTTAGTACGGATTTATAGTCAATCAATCTAACCACGTTATAATGCAAGGAGGCACAGAGGTAGCTCATTCAAAACAGATATCAACAAGGTAATCTTGAAAATATACGGATATTTATCGAAACAAATACAGCGGGGGTGCAGGGTCAGACTGTTTTCTTCTTTCTCCGATAGGAGGCAACAAATCGGCTGAGTACTAGACGATCTCCAGCTGCCATAAGTCTTGTCCCAGGTACAATATATAGCGTATCAACTCTACCCTAGGCCCGCCGTAAAGCGGACATTTGAGGACCACATGCTCTGCAGTCTTCACTCCGCCGTACACAAAGTTTGAAAGTATCTGGGACATCCAGTGGTCAAATAGTGCCCCATCTAAAGTCTACGCGTAACCGAATGTCCGGGAAATGTGCGTAGGTCGTTCGACAACCGATGATCGTGACCACCATTGTTGTCATTTCTCAATGACAATGTCCTTGCAACGCTCTGGTTCGGACTGTCCGCGCAACTCTTCCTGAGGGCTTATCCTGTTCCTAAAGGCATAATTCGTCTACAGAAATACGAGGCTACAGTCCCGTCCAAGACCAAGACTTTGGGCGGAATTCCAGCCACCACCTGTAGCGAATATGCCTTCGTAACCCTTAAAAGGACTGCTTTCTGGGCTTGCGAAGAATCACGCAGTTTGGTGGACGATGCCGCCACCCGACTCTCTAAAACCTCAAACACTCCAGTGTAGTTAGTTCTACACACAAAGTAGCCGAAGTCCAGCGCAGCGCGGGCTAGGCAGCTCAGAGCTATGAAAGTGGCGGCTATCCTTTCTTCAACAGTAAACCTACTCACTCTAAGTGTTCCTTACATATTTTTGCAAGATCTCCCTCCCCTTTGTCCATAAATAGTCCCAAAGTTCGACTTCCCCCCCCCCCCCCCCCCCCTCCACGTAATTTATGGACGGTCCCTTAAGACGGACTGTATACTATCGTCAAAAGGCGAAAGGCAGTAACTCTGAAAAACGAAAAGAGAAATTAAGGGTTGAAGTCTTTTGCGTCTCAACAATTTCAGAATGCTCTGTTGACTTTTAATATTGTTTTATGGCAAAAATCTAGTTTCTTACTTGGGAGAAAGGCAGTACCTTTTTAATTTTTTCGTACTGCTTTTCAACTTAGCACAACCATGCAGGTTTCCAAAAGCAGTAACTAGTTCTCGTAAATAATAGTAAATATTTATATTTTATACTTTTTTTGTAATTATTTAGCTAAATAGAACTATTTCTTCTGATTCCACTGATACCAAAATCTCAAAACTCGAAAATTTCGACACTGCCTTTCTCCTTTTGACGGCAGTATAGGTCAGGCTGATACAATTCTGCTGTGTACAGGTAATCTATGATGTGTCCACATGATTCACAGAGTCAATAGTAGAAGGAGACAGAAGCAGACCCTCGTAGACAAGTATAAATATATTCATAAGTATATGGTTCTATTTACTACTATATTTAATATATAGCCCCAGCCCTCTCCTGGAACGGAAACCTATCTGATTGAATATTCCTTACCAATAATATATTGAATATATATTCTATATTCCGAACCCAAAATATATATATTTTTTTAGTTCCCCAGCTGTACGAAGTATGGAGAAGATTTATATAATCGGTCGGAAATTCGATGTTGTGTTTTCAGCGGAAATTCATGTTATCACACATTCTTAACTTGAAAAAAAAATTTAAAAAAAGTCTTCGGTGATTCGCCGGCAATGTACTTCCCCTGCACGAATTAATCAATTAATTGTTTGCTCTACCTCTTAAACCAAGGACTATAAATCAAAAGTTGACTTAAATAGGGGCTTCTGAATACTCGTTTCGGCGGATTTGCCTGAAAATCATAAGGTATTGTCCTCATGGGATTCTGAATATTATATGGATATACAAAATTTCGTGTCGATACATTCGTATTCACAGACACACAGGTAGACTGACTTGTTTTTTTCATTTTGAAAATAGCTGACTCTTTATCCTGCGAAATAATCACTTGTCACTATATCAGCCATCTTCATATTACTCTTTAGAGGGTTCTGGTTCATATGTGAAATTTCGTGTCGAAACTTTTTTTTTTCATACTTGAAGTCTAGAGGTCGGATAACATACAAATCCGTTGAAAACGTTTTTACCGATTACATAACTTTCCCAATACTTCATTTTTCGGTTGTTTCATACATTTTATCGGGAGTTATCGTGTTCACACAAACAGAAGATTTTTTTTTTTTTTCGATACTTGATGCTTCTTACTCTGCGTTTGTCCAATGGGATATTCAGAAAATTTGTATTTAATTCCATTATAAAAAAAAAAAAACTTTTTTTTTCTTTAAAGACAACAAAACCATTCGGTTAAACTTTTCTGGGATTCCGAACTTCTTTTTAAGGTAGAATAGTAAATCCTTCTTTTATGTTAAACACATTTCCAACTTTTCATCCCTTACCACCGCCGGCGTGGAAAGTTAACTCTACCATTTTCTCAGGGAAAATTAAATTTTCTCAGTTCGTGCTCTGAAAAGTGAGCTTACATAAAATTCACTTTTACTTTTACAGCTGTACGAAGGATAGGGGAGGTTTTGTTATCGGTTCGAAATTCCATGCGGAGTTTTTAACGAAATTTCATGTTTTCCGATCTCCTGATTCGAAAAATGAAAAAGAAAAAAAAAAAAAAATTGTTAGTCTGGGCGTCTGTGAACACGATAACTTCCGATATCCGTATCCATGCGCAATTTTATCTTAAAATGATATCAGCCAAATCGGTCAAAGGAAAAAGGGGGATTAGGGGAGAGGCTAGACATAAAAATTCTAACTAATAACTCCCGTTGTAATATATTGTAATTGTTGACACAATGTCCTATATGTAAATTCAAAGCCCTATAAGGACGACATCTATCAATTTTCAGCAGTATCAGCAGAAGGGAAGGAGGGCTCAGACGAGAGCTCAAATCAAAAATTCCAATAACTCCCGATGTAATGTATCGAAATAAAATTTTATATTAAAATTAAAAACTCCATAAGGATGGCACATATTAATTTCCCGTGAAATCAGTCGAGTCGAAGGGAAGGGGGGACCAGAGAAGGGGGGGCTCGACTGTAATGAAAATTAGTATGAGGATTGAGAAGGCACTATATCGAGTTAAGTCCAAACCGTCAATTGGCTTTAGAGGGAGAGCGAAATAATTGATTAATTCGTGCTGTGAAAATAATGATTCACCGACGACTTTTTTTCTTCTTTGTACCATTCTCTTCAGGGCAAAAGTATCTATTAACTATCTGCGGTTTTATTTAAACTATTTTTTGCCATACGATCACAACAATTTTCACAACGACTTGCACACTTCCGAAATCGATTCTTGATCCAATGCATTTTTTCATTATTAAAAACGATAGAATGAATATATTGACACGAAATTTTATATGTGAACCCAGAACACTCTAATGATGACATCCATTGTTTTTCAGCCAAATCGACCAAAGAGAAGGGGGATTAGGAGGAGGCTTAACGTAAAAACTCTAACTGCTGATAGAATGAATATATCGACACGACGAGGGCGCCGGTAGCTCAGTGGTATGCGTGCTTGTCTTCTGAGCTCAAGTTCGTGGGTTCGTAACCCGACCGAGGCCCTAAGTTTATTTTATCTGGGAGGTGAAATAAACTTGAGCACGCCGTCCTTCGGATGGGACGTTAAGCGATGGTCCCGAGCCTGTACGATGTCAGGTACTTGTTAAAGACCCTTGTCCTAAATGAATAAAAATTGACGGTAGGCAAAATTTAGGACCCCCACAGTAGAGACGGGCTCATGTCCACCAGAGTGACGAAAGAGCGCTCTGGTAGTAGGCGATATGACCTCGTAGTTAAAGCCCGGGCATGAGTCATAAAACCTAACCTAACCTCGACACGAAACTTTATATGAATGACAAAAACCCCATAAGGACAAGACCTATCGATTTTCAGTCAAATCGGTCAAAGGGGAGGGAGATTACTTAAACTTGAAGTAAACCTGGTGAAGCAGCTGGGTCATGTTATCAGAGGATGGTTCTCAAGAGCAGGGCCTTATCTCTCTGTAGCTGGTGGCGGCAGGGAGACTGTCCATAGCCCACTACTATAGGTTTGGGGTCCAGGGACCATGACCACCAACTTTAACCACTAAATCAAAGGGAATCTTAGTGTAATATAATCCCTTCAGAGGAACTATTTCCCACAGGACTAGGACCGGTAAAGTGACCTCAGTAGATGAAGGAAGGAAACTCTAGTAGGATTGAGACTCTAGTTGTAGCTTGGACATTACCATTGGAGTGGGACATACATCATACTGAACCGCCATTTTGTGGATTATATCTTTCCACCAGAACGTACAAATATTCCCTACTAAATCTAATTTGTTCTAAGTTAATATGAGATAATCACAGATTTAAGATTTAATTTTAGTACAGTGTACATAAACCTCAACTTTCATATTTCGCAAATGTAATGCAATTGCTAATTATGAAAAAAGAAACGTCGATGAACCACCGGCTAAGCACAGGAAAACATGAAATTCCGTTAAAAATTTCGCATTAGATTTCTGGCCAATTACTTAACTTCTCCTATACCTTGTACAGTTGGGGAAATAAACACTTGTTTACCTCTGACTTAATAAATATTCCACTCTACAATAAAGAACTATTTATCCGCTATTTTCCGACAGTGCCATGCTTAATGACACGGCCAAAAGAAAACTTAAACAATAAACGACGGGAGAAAACATACCACTATCTTTAGGTCTGTTCGACAGCTTGCACCGGTGCACACTTTTGTACACCGAAGCGATCTGTGGGTCCGATGTAGATCGGGTGTAGCAATACCAGGCTGTTCGAGAGCTCAGTGTAACCTGCACTGGTGTAGACCTCCTACACCATCTCAATACTGGGTGTAGTTTCTACACCAAAATATGCTGACAGCTCATTGGCTGTAGGCGCATAACCTTTTTAAATATGTTTGAAATACTGTTTACGGAACCCAAAAGTAGTTCAAACACTTCCTGAAGTAAAGTTGAGGCCAAACAACTTGGTTGTTGAACAAAATGTGGATCAATCTGAAGTTACAAAAATATTACTAAGAGAAAACTATATCTAGTGATAGATAAACCGATAATATAATTTAAAAAAAAAAAAAATGAAAAGGAAAGGAGGAATTAGACAGAAACATGAGACTTCTAATGTTGTGAGGAATAATAATGTATATACATAGAACTTTTTTTTGAAATATTGTCTATTCCACAAAACATTTATACATAAACTACAGGTTTAGTTTAGCTATAAATTAAGACAAGTTTGCTGAGTGCCAATCGTTCATATAGGTACATCAGGTGGATTGCAATTTCACAATATTTCAGATCAAATAAATGCCGAACTGTACAGCTATGGGGTTTTCCAAGTTTAAATTCCAACCCCTTCCTGACCTGATATATAAGATTTGTTCGCACTCAGCAAACTTTCTTAGATTATAACTGTCGATGGTATAATGTCGAAAGTGTCTAATAAATTTTTCGCATGGAATATTGTGCAGCTACTTTCTAACAATAATTAACTACTACCATATGTGTCTTTTTGAGGGATATCAAAAATGTTCTCAATAACACCCTCATCACCACAAGAACCACTTGAGTCACTGTTCTCCGTCCACAGTACAAACGTAAGCATTAACCTATCCATAGGTTAGGTTAGGTTTTATGACTCATGCCCGGGCTTTAACTACGAGGCCATATCGCCTACTACCAGAGCGCTCTTTCGTCACTCTGGTGGACATGAGCCCGACTCTACTGTGGGAGTCCTAAATTTTGCCTACCCTAAATTTTTATTCATCTAGGGTAGGGGTCTTTAACGAGTACCTGACATCGTACAGGCTCGGGACAATCGCTTAACGTCCCATCCGAAGGACGGCGTGCTTAAGTTTATTTTACCTCCCAGATAAAATAAACTAAGGGCCTCGGTCGGGCTACGAACCCACGACCTTGAGCTCAGAAGTCAAGCACACATACCTATCCATAGGTATATTAAATTAAAATAAATCAGTAGGTACGTAAATTTATAAACAAAACAAGAGATAAATGTAGTGTTTAGGTTATATGACTGTTATCTTGCACCAACCTGCACTCTGGCGTTCGGTTGATCAGGTACAAATCACTTACACCCCACTACACCGCTCTACACTGCTCTACATCTTACACCAAGTCCTGTGCGAACCTGTGCAAGCTGCCGAACTGACCTTTTATATAACTAATAAAAATCACCTTAGTTCAAATGAGAGAACATTACTTTCACTTTAAAAAGTCAATTTACTGTCAACAGAACCAAATACTAGAAAATTGGATGAAATATCGGGCCCTCTCTCAGTAATATGTCGAATATATCTGTGACAACCATAATCCCATATTCACAGACACGAGAACAGGATTTTTTTTCTTCATTTTTGGGTAACGGGAGTCTGAAAACATGAAATTCTGGTGAAAATTCAACATCAACTTTTTGACTACATAACTTTTTCCCTATGCTTTATATATAATGGAGAAGTAAAAATATAAATAATTTAGCCATAGCCACTGCCAAATATAAACAGCACCCAATGGGTCCCACAAGGGATGCCATATTTATATGCTTGTTACCTTGATGAAAATGAATAAATAGAGGAACAAAGCTAGTGAATGAATATTTTACAACTTGCTCAAATGGGCGGTCCCGAGTGCTGACAAGGCAGCCATTGTGTTGCTTGTGAATGTTGTCGAGGACCAACCTGAGGTAATGTAATAGTGGTTATCAACGTTTCACAATACTCTCTTTGTCTACGCCCAACATTCGTAAGCATGGCACTTTCTATGTGGACTGTATTCGATGGGTGCTAGTTCATGAAGAAGCTAACCTAACATAAAATAATGTAAACTGTGTTTCTAATAATATTTCTTAAACACAATTAAGTGCTCACGGATTTGTGGCTCTCTTGAAACTGGATTCAGCCGCATCTATAAGGTACATAATAAAGGGGGAAACACTGATATGGAATTAATATATATTGCCTGGCCAGGCTTATATTATATAGAACAGGGCTTGACTGCTCGTTTGTCCATAAGCAAACATAAACTGTGAAAACGTAATTAACACATTATGAACGGTTTCCCACGATGGAAACTACAAAAGAAGCGAAGTATCACATGTACCTCAACACACTGAGTAGCCTATAACTGCATAATATACGGTTTGTAGGACCGTACTTCTGTCATGAGAGCTATTTGGGCACTAACTGGTCCTAGACTCACACAAGAGTTGCACAAAAACTCTTGAGCCTAACCACACGAGTTGAATTGAAACGAGAACGACTAGGGTCAACCCACACAAGCTGACGCCGGAGCCGAACTGACCTCAGAACCTAGTTGGTTAAAAGACTGGCGGTAAAATTGTTTATCCGTTAATCCCTAGCAAAGGTAGGCCCAAACACTCTTTTAAAAATGAAAATCGTTATGAAAAATAATAGCGTTCTATATAAAAAATAGTAGAGGCCGCCGGTAGCTCAGTGGTATGCGTGCTTGTCTTCTGAGCTCAAGATCGTGGGTTCGAAACCCGACCGAGTCCCTTAGTTTATTTTATCTGGTAGGTAAAATAAACTTAAGCACGCCATCCTTCGGATGGGACGTTAAGCAATGGTCCCGAGCCTGTACGATGTCAGGTACTCGTTAAAGACCCCTACCCTAGGTGAATAAAAATGTAGGGTAGGCAAAATTTAGGACTCCCACAGTAGAATCGGGCTCATGTCCACCAGAGTGACGAAAGAAAGCTCTGGTAGTAGGCAATATAACCTCGTAGTTAAAGCCCGGGCATGAGTCATATAACCTAACCTAACCTATAAAAAATAGTTATAAATGTGAAATTACAAAGTTAGTTCAATTTTGGAGTTCCAATGTTAAAAAAAAAAAAAAAAAAATCAGTGAATCTGTTGACTTTTGCGACGTCTCTCGTCTTATCTTCATCATGGCTGATGGTCTGTCCTGAGATCTTCATCTGTGATGATGAGACAGCTGCTGAGTGGCTGGGTTGCTATGAACAAGCCCCCAGATCTCTGGAGTGCAGTGACCCGCAGCTCATCAGATAACTCTGTGCTA
This sequence comes from Aradus depressus, assembly GCA_963662175.1. Taxonomy (NCBI): domain Eukaryota; kingdom Metazoa; phylum Arthropoda; class Insecta; order Hemiptera; family Aradidae; genus Aradus; species Aradus depressus. The sequence continues at coordinate 41,291,579 of OY759221.1, read as the reverse complement.
CACTCAGACACTTTTTTTAACATCCATCCCATCTAATGAAACCTTACTTACGTCTCACCGCCTCGCCTCTTCCTTAAGTTCACTTCTCCAGTTATATTAAGTATAGACAAAGTTATGTAATCGGTCAGAAATGCGATGTTGAGTTTTTATTGGAATTTCACATTATCTCCGTAATTTCAAAAATTAAGAAAAAAAAAATCGGCGAATTGTTAAGAAATCACGGATTCTGAATCTTCGTACTCAATTTCGTGTTGATACATTCGATACATCGACTTTTTGAATTGAGTTCCTCCCAAGTTGCTTTTTTCTGCGGCCGATTTGGCTGAAAATCAATGGGGTTCAGGAAGAACACATATAATTTTGTTCGGTGTATTCATTCAATCGGAAGTTATCGCGCTCTTAGAACTTTGACGTTGAGTTGCCACCGGAATGTTTTCCCTGATTCTAAAAATTAAAAAAAGTCTGTCCGTCTGTAAACACGATAACTCCCGCTAGAACTAATATAATAACTCAAATTTTTATAGTTATTTTTAATAAATCAGCCAAAGAAAAGAGGGCTTAAAACAAAAAATCCCAATAACTGCCATTGATATGAATGTATCGACTCAAAATTTAGTGTGAGAATACAGAAGCTCCAATGTGTCAACTATTGATTTTAGCTGAACAGTAGATTGGTTTTGGAGAGAGAGCGTAAACTTAACTGATTAATTTTTGCTGGGGAAGTACAATTTTCCACTATATCGATACAGAATACGGACGTTTGCCATAATGATAGAAATAAGAACCTTGTTATAAAGGATGATCAGGGGATCCCACAAGAGCATTGAGTGAGTAAATGGAGAGTTTATCGTGTTCCGTTCCATTATGTATCGATCCAGATTGGTGTTACTATGCATAATAATTGAGGTATTATTTATGTAAGGGGCTGGCAGGAGCCAGGGAGGGGGTGTCTATTGTTTCATCTTGACAGCCTATTAGTAGTTGGACGTTCTTACATTATATACGACAGAGGGTAGCTACCCTTTTATCTCTAAAAGCGTTAAAAATATTTTCAACAAGCTGATCTTGTAGCAAAGCCCCAGCAGTGGTACTCGGCCTTGTCTCGGAAATTAATGAACATTCGATTTTTATGACTGTAGGAGCGAAGGTCAAAAAGTTATACCAAAAAACAGATTATACATATATAATCCCTTAAAAAATATAATAGTGTATAATATATTATAACAGAGGGCGCCGGTAGCTCAGTAGTATGCGTGCTTGCTTATAGAGCTCAAGATCGTAGGTGCAAACCCGGCCGAGGCCCTTAGTTTATTTTATCTGAGAGGTAAAATAAACTTGAGCACGCCGTCCTCCGGATGGGACGATAAGCGATGGTCCCGAGCCGATGTACGATGTCAGGTACTCTTTAAAGACACCTAACCTCTAGGTGAATAAACCTAAGTAGGAAAAATTTACAATTCCCTAAAGTCCCGTTCATGTCCACCGGAGTAACAAAAGAGCACTCTGGTAATAGGCGATATGACTTAGTAGTTAAAAGCCCGGCCGCGAGTCACAATAACTAACAATTCAGCAGAAAAAAAAATAGAAGAATAAATATTAAATGTTAATGACAGGGAATAATTAAAACAATAAAATTAACTAGTAAATGGTAGTGAGCTTTTTGTGAGAACAGATATATCGAATGAAACAAAATGGCATCTCACAGTCTATTTTATACGACTCTATTGTGTCATCCTCAGTGGTACATCTACAATATAATAACTCATGTCCCACCTTTAGCTAATATCCTCTTCCATCGATCTGGTGGACATAAGCAGACTCTACTATGGGAATCCTAAATTTTTTTATTCACCTCTTTAAGGAGCATATGACATTATATAGGTCCAGGACCATTTCGTAACATAACTCTGAAGGACGGCATGCTCAAGGTTTTTTGTTCAGGCCTCGGCCAGGTTCTGAGCCTAGAGCTCAGTAGACAAGCAAGGTACCACTGAGCAGCCGGCGCCCTCTATTACCTGTTTGTTTTTGAAGGAACTATTTTTTTTATATACATATTTTTAGCATATTTATTATGTGTATAATTTTTAATAGATTCAATTAATTCCTAATGTTTTTAAAAATAATAATAGTATTAGTTAATTTACTTATCTTATTGTTAGTTAACATTATTATGGTTTTAAGAAAGATGACCAGGCGTGGCGACGCTTTAGAATTTTTAGTATTGTTATGATCGTTGACCAGCATGGAAGGGTCTTAGTATTGTGATAGTTGATGGAGCAGTGTTTTTTTGATAAAAAGAAAACTAACACCTTCCTTACAAAATAGCTATTTAGTTCATTTTCTTTTTATTGGTTATCCTTACAGTGAGGTCCGATTGTTTACATGTTTTTTTGATGTTTGGTGTTTGTATGAGCTTCGTAGGAACAAACTAAGTTTTATAAAATTACAGTACTGTTTTCTTTGATTTGTAAATAGATCAAATTGGGGCCCGAATAGACACGAGTATAGTAAATATGAGGTTCATTGTAGTATGTATTCAATATTCGTTCAATAGGTATATCCTTGCAGCCAAATATATATTTTTTTTGCTTTACTCATTTTTTGCTTTTAAATAAAAAGCAAAATTTCAAAAACCCAATAGTTTGCCCGATATCGGGGAGGGTCAAGATATCGAAACAGACGGACGTATATGTCAAATACTCATTAATAGGATTTACTAGAATGTCTTCGATCTACGGAACACTATAAGAATATGATACTTTTAATAAACTTTCCAATCAGTGAGGAAAGGCAGGCGAGGGACTTAGTGAAGGCAGAGAAGGGACTTTGAGTTAAGTTACTTAAGTCCGTCCTTCTGGCTTCTGCCTAGCTTCATTGAGAGCTACTAATGACTAAGAACTTCTTTTCCTTCTCATCCCTTTATACATTTTGTAATTATAAGTAAAACTGGAATTAGAACAATGAAGACACTTAGTAATACTTCTGTATTTCAAAGACTAACCTTATCGTATAGAAACGTTTTAAAAGAGCGACATTAGCACAAAGGTAGCCGTGCTTGCCAACTAAGTTCTTTACCTGGGAGGTAAAAACACTAGAGCACGTCCTCCATCGGAAAGGGACTCAGTATCGAATTTCAGACAGACTACTTCAAATAGCTGGAAAAGTAAAAAAGTGTTAGGTGAATCACCGGCTATGTACTTCCCCAGAACAAATTAATCAATTAACTTGCTCCCCCTGCAAAACCAGTCGACCGTTTGGGCGAATTTTCAATGATCGGCTTACATAGAGGCGACTTCCATTTCGTCACTCTCGAAGTGTCTTTTTCACTACGAAATTTCGGTACGTCCCTTTATCAGGTCACAACGTGTGGAATATAGAAAAAAAAAAAAAAAAAATATTGTGTGTGTATATACATATATATTTGTATTTTTATGCCTGTAAAAACTCAACATGGAATCTGACCAATTACATAACTTCCCCTATATTTTAATTGCTGGAGAAGTAAAACTAATTCCCAGGACTGGAGCTCTAAAGAAAAAGACTCAGAAAACTGATATTTCCTTTTTGTTGCTCTTATCCGGATAAATGAAGTTTTCCCCCTCCTTCCTTTGTCTACAAAATACACTTTAGAAGTAGGTCTTCTTGAAGCAAACTTCTGCCTACAAATCTTCAACGATATTCTCATCCAATCTTGACAATTTTTTACTTTCGCAGCTATATATTCAAAAAGATTAAATAACCATAATAAATAATTCGCGTTTCATATTCAAAAGTATTATCTGATACATTGCTTTCATTTTTTTTTTTTTTTTTGACAGAGTTCCTCCATAGATATCCTCTTTTAAGGTCTATGGTTTGTGAACATGATAACTCCCGATAAAATAAATATATCGAGATGTGGATCCAGGATCGCCATAAGGACAGCACCTATTGATTTTCCGCCAAATTGTTCAATCGGTAGGGAAGGACCTATAAAAGAAGAGACTTAAGTAAAAAAACTTAATAATTGTTGATGTAACGACACAGAGATCAGAAGTCTTTGAAAAGTAAGTAACCTATTGATTTTCAGCCAAATCGGTTGATTTGTTTTACACCGAGAGCGGAAACTTCCAGAGGTATGTTCCTTCTGCATCTGAAATTGATATAATATATCCGGGGCAGCATATATATTTATATTGTGTTTTCTGTAGTTAACGCCATGAGGACCATTTGTGTATGTTCGGGATGGTTGCGAGTTATTTCACTTGGGCAACAGTTGTAACGAGTATCATGAAAGAAAAATATAAAAATACGTTTTAGAAACATGATTTTGAAAACATCACAAAATGTCATTTGAAGTAATGCGGGTTAGTAGCACAAATAAATGAAGGCAATTTGTGAATTTGTTCATCCTGTAGATGCCAAATTTAGTTATTGTTTTTTACAGATTTTTCAAAAAGAAGGATCCCGTATACAGGCTTTTTGTTATAAATTAATGGTTTAATATTTCCAAATTTAAATTTAGCTCATAGCTAAAAACATTTCTCACTGAAATTTTCCTATTTGTAAATTTTGTAAAATTTTATTTTTTTCTTATTCTCTTGCAGATCTGGATAGTGTTTGATTCGTATCATCGAAGCTACATCAATTCCAATATGGCATTTAAATGGCATGGTCACTTTTGAGACGTTTTATTTTCGTCGTATCTCAAATTTGATATGATCAGAAATGTTAAGAATATTTTCGGCAATGTGCAATTTGTTTTTTATTAGAACGACCGATTTTTGCTCAATTCGAAACATAATATTATTGCTTTTTCAAATTTAATCCTTAAATGTTCTGTAAATTGTAGGTACGTGATGGAGATGGTGTGTACCAAGGTTTCGAATTGCCTTCTTCTCTCAGATAATTTTTTTTGATTTGAGCGATAACCGATCGTTCTAAAAAAAAATTGATAGATAGATAAACTTTTATTGCACAAAAGATTACAACCTCTATGGCAATGAGTTGTTTTGCGAAATAAATATTCTTATAGTTAAATATATAAAATAAAATAAAAAATATCTATATAAGGAATTGTACATAATAAGCAATATAACAACTAAATAAAAAGATACCAATAATATTGGAATAGTAAAAATGGACATGCTCTTTAATATGAATAGTGCAAGCAACCAGGATAAAAGAAACAATTCAAAAATTATATAAAACAAGATATGACATGAGCATGAATCAATTTTAAAAATAATAATAATAATAAATATATATATCCATCTTACATGCAACAAATTAAATTATGTTATTCTTTATTTTCAAGGTGACAGTAAAAAATAAAAATAAATTGTTAGTTTTTCTAACTTTTAAATTATTTAAAATTTGCACAAATGTTTCTGAGTAATATTCTGGTCTATTGGTGAGATAATTGTTGAGAAATGCTTGCCTGGGGATACACAAAGAAAAAAAAAAAGTTCCACATTGCCGAAAATGTTCTTAACATTTCTCATCATATTTTATAAAATTTGACGTACGACGAAAATAAAACGTCTCAACAGTGACCATGCCATGTAACAGGTAAATTGCTCGAAAACTTTTTTAATTCCCTAATTTCCCTAGCAATACTGAATACCACAGATAGTAATATCTCAATTCCTTAAAAAATATACTAATTGTCCTGTGTAATGACTGGATGTTACCGAAGAGGTAGATACTGGAACACTATTTATAAGGACCCTTCGTCTTCCTGAAATAACTCGGCCAGAAATATAACCAGTTCATTAAAGCTAGCTCACCTCATGATGGATCCTCCTAAATATTACTCTTACTATTTTCAACGGAATTTCACGTTTCAAGGACCAAAATCCTTCCTCTTTCCATTTGTACAATTTGGCTGAAAATCAATAGGTGTTGTCTTTACAAGGCACACACACACAAACAGAAAGCTTTTTACTTCCCAAGCTAAACCAAAGATAAGGTAAGTTATTTATTCGGTCAAAATTTCGATACGGATATTCAACGGAATTTAATGTTTTCCTACCTCCAGATTACAAATATGAAAGAGTGTCTGTCTGTCTGTGAACACGATAACTCCCGATAGAATGAATGTGTCGACACGAAATTTTATCTGTGAACCCAGAATCGTCTAACGATGACCCCTATTGTTTTTCCAGTCAAATCAAACAAAAGGAAGGGGATATTAGGGGGAGGCTTAACAAAAAAAGCTCTGATAAATGTATCGACATGAAATTTTATATTTAAAGTCAAATCACAATAAGAACATAACATGTCAAATTTCAGCGAAGAAAAGAGGGGTTAAGAGGAGGGGACTCAACTCAAAAACGCTAATAACTGCCGATGTAATGAACCTATCGACACAAAATTTTGTATAAGGATTTAGAAGCTCCAATGTAAGTGAACTGCTGAATATTAGCGCAAATGGTTGACTAGTTTTGGAAAGGGAGCGAAAAGTTAATTGAGTGGTTGACGCGAAAAAGGTTCTAAACGCCAAAATAATACTTCCTTCCTCTGCCATGTTGAGAACTACTGGTGGCTGTTAGAACCTTCTTCCATGAGGCTCAACGCTGACGTGGGCTCAATACTACCAACTGCTGCTGTAACGGCAAAAAAAAACTCCCCTACACAGTCCCTAGAGACCTATCGAACCTGATTCCACAGAAATCTCATTTTCGACTAAAGTGGCGCTTAGAACCTTTTTCGCGTCAACCACTCAATTGATTAACTCATATGTGATAGTAAGTTGTTGTGGTACGAGATTTCTCATAGAAATAAAATATGTTGTCTTCCCACTGTTTTATTTTAGACCAGAAACGGTTTTCGACGCAACAGCGTCATCATCAATGGTGGCCAGTTGTCTTCTAACCGCTGTGCTGTGTGGGTGGTATGAACCACTAATGATGACGCTGTTGCGTCGAAAACCGGTTCTGGTCTAAAATAAAACAGTGGGAAGACAACATCTTTTATTTCTATGAGAATTGATTAATTCGTTTTGGGGAATATTGCCGGCGATTCCCCGATGACTTTTTGGAATCTGTAGGTCGGAAACCATGAAATTCTGTTCGAAATTCAGCATCGAATTTGTGATAGATTACATAACTTATATCTAAGTTAATTATTAACCCAAAGCTTTACGTTCTATATTTAATGAAAATTATTATCATTAGACATAGTGCAGAATGTAACAAAACTAAACTGAGTTGTGTGCTCAGTGGTCCGTCAAAGGGCTACGTCCTGGTGTGACTTCAAAAGGGCTCTTTTGATGGAATCACACACAGAGCAAGGAGGCTAGCTCAATGTTTGAATTTCAAACACCAACTACCACATACTGAAAGCAATTCTCAAGTCTGAACATTTATAGAGTGAATTATAAAGAAAACACGAATGTTTTTTAATATTGTCTATTTCACAAGATATATAAAATATATGGCAGTACTTTCGGTATTGCTACCATCTTCAGCCACGACTTGACAAATACCAGTACTCCCATATATTTTATATATCTTGTTAAATAGACAATATTAAAAAACATTCGTGTTTTCTTTATAATTTATTAAGTGTTTCACAATCTCTCTGCAAAAATGTCATATATAGAGTGGGCGGCCGTCGGTTGGGCGTAAGGGAGCATAGAAAAATAATCAAACAACGGCTTTTAAAGCTAGTGATGATCATAACACCGGAGTGTATTTTTATCGTATTTTCTCGTGACAAGGCCCCATGAATACTTTTTGACCATTACCATGATGAAGTCTGTCTGAGTGCGTATAATGTGTGTGTAAGTGATGCAATGTCGCGCACTAACGCAGAAACGATTGTAGCTATGAACGCGAAATTAGAAATGAAGAGATCACATCGATGAGAGATCGATGCCAACTTAGAACTGGTTGGATTATGGCCGAAATCGGACGAAAATTGTGACCACTTTACTTTACTTACTGTACATTTTACAAGATACCACAAATGTTTATGACCCATTCAAAACTCTTTTCAAGTAAAATAAATCTATCTTATCTCTTCTGAGCTCAAGATCGCGGGTTCGAAACCCGGCTGAGGCCATTAGGTTTTTATCTGGGAGATGGCATTAAGTAATGGTAAGATAAGACCCCAACCGTAAGTGAATAAATATTTAGAGTAGGACTCCCATAGAAGGTCTCATGTCCACCAGAGTGAATTTTGGTCGCTCTGGTAGTAGGCGATACCTCGTAGCCATTAGACTAGTCCGAGCATGAGTCACAATAACTAAACATTATTATTATTATTATTATTATTATTATTATTATTAATTCATAGGAGTATAGCTCTAAGGAGGAAGAATACTCAGAAGATCGATATTTCCTTTTTGTTGCTTTTATCCGGATAAATGAAGTTTTTCCCCTCTTCCCATGATCTACAAAAGAAACATCGTACATTTTTGATGTAAGTCCTCTTAGAAGCAAACGTCTACAAATCCTCAATCGTAATCACAACCAATCCTCAGAATGTTCTCCTTCTCCAGCTATCTGAAGTATAGAGAAAGTTATGTAATTGTTCTTTGTAGATGGGCCCAACTCAAAAACGGTATAACTGTCGATGTATTGAATATATAATTACAAAGTTTAGTATCACGATTCAGAAGTCTTTGAGCTAGATAATTATAATTATTGATTTACAATGAATTCGGTAAAATGGTTTCAGAGGGAGAGCAAAACTTTGTTGATGAATTTGCAGTGGGGAAGTACATTGCCGGGGATTCACCGAATTTTTCTCTTAGGACATAAATTCGCATCAACTGCTCTGGTTCTTCCATTAGCGATGGACATAAGCATAGAAAGATCATTTATGTTGTCAAAAACTATAAACTCAAAAAAAAAAAAATTTAAATCGATTTAAATAAAAATAATACTACATAATAATTTTTTGATGGGCAGGAAAAAGAGTACAAGTCCATTTTTGACTAAAACAGTATTATTACATATTTCACAATGTGAAGTCAATCTCTAGAAGTGGTGAGAAGAGAACAAGTCTGACGTAGTGTAGAACTAATTTTTTGGCAATTAAAAAAACAAATTGTCCACTGGCAAAAGACATTTTCTGTTCTCCTGAAAAATTGACTTTTTTGACTTGTTCTGTTATGGCCTCCCACCAAAGAACTATTAAATAACCATAACTAAAATTTAATAGTATATTGAACAACTAGTGTGGATAAGGGGCTTATATCGCAAGAGGACGAAATGGTGAGGACTTATTTTTGCCCACATCCATACGTTTTTTTCCTTCCACCGACTATTATAATAATAAATTGTTGTCTTCCCTTTGGTCTCAATTATTTTTTCCTTTTCAATTATTATTGTTTTTATTTTTTGTATATATTTTCAGAATATCATTGTGGGAGTGACACGATACTCTGCCCCAATTGAATCAATTCCTATGGCGGTTGACTACTATCTCCTCACCCACCTAAGCTAGATCCATGAGGCTCACAGCCAAGGCCACTACCTCCTCACCCACCTAAGCTAGATCCTTGAGGTTCACAGCCAAGGCTATTACCTCCTCACCCACCTATGCTAGATCCTTGAGGCTCACAGCCAAGGCCACTACCTCCTCACCTACCTAAGCTATATCCTTGGGGCTCCCAGCCAAGGCCACTACCTCCTTACCACCTATGATCCTTGGGGCTCCCAGCCAAGGCCACTACCTCCTCACCCATCTAAGCTAGATCCTTGGGGTTCACATCCAAGGCACTATCTCCTCACCCATCTAAGCTAGATCGTTGGGGTTCACAGCCAAGGCCACTATCTCCTCACCCATCTACGCTATATCCTTGAGGCTCCCAGCCAAGGCCACTACCTCCTCACCCATCTAAGCCAGATCCTTGGGGCTCCCAGCCAAGGCCACTACCTCCTCACCCATCTAAGCTAGATCCTTGGGGTTCACATCCAAGGCACTATCTCCTCACCCATCTAAGCTAGATCGTTGGGGTTCACAGCCAAGGCCACTATCTCCTCACCCATCTACGCTATATCCTTGAGGCTCCCAGCCAAGGCCACTACCTCCTCACCCATCTAAGCCAGATCCTTGAGGCTCCCAGCCAAGGCCACTACCTCCTCACCCATCTAAGCTAGATCGTTGGGGTTCACAGCAAAGGCCACTATCTCCTCACCCATCTACGCTATATCCTTGAGGCTCCCAGCCAAGGCCACTACCTCCTCACCCATCTGAGCTAGATCGTTGGGGTTCACAGCCAAGGCCACTATCTCCTCACCCACCTACGCTATATCCTTGAGGCTCCCAGCCAAGGCCACTACCTCCTCACCCATCTGAGCTAGATCGTTGGGGTTCACAGCCAAGGCCACTATCTCCTCACCCACCTACGCTATATCCTTGAGGCTCCCAGCCAAGGCCACTACCTCCTCACCCATCTAAGCTAGATCGTTGGGGTTCACAGCAAAGGCCACTATCTCCTCACCCACCTACGCTATATCCTTGAGGCTCCCAGCCAAGGCCACTACCTCCTCACCCATCTAAGCTAGATCGTTGGGGTTCACAGCAAAGGCCACTATCTCCTCACCCATCTACGCTATATCCTTGAGGCTCCCAGCCAAGGCCACTACCTCCTCACCCATCTGAGCTAGATCGTTGGGGTTCACAGCCAAGGCCACTATCTCCTCACCCACCTACGCTATATCCTTGAGGCTCCCAGCCAAGGCCACTACCTCCTCACCCATCTGAGCTAGATCGTTGGGGTTCACAGCCAAGGCCACTATCTCCTCACCCACCTACGCTATATCCTTGAGGCTCCCAGCCAAGGCCACTACCTCCTCACCACCTAAGATCCTTGGGGTTCACAGCCAAGGCCACTATCTCCTCACCCACCTACGCTATATCCTTGAGGCTCCCAGCCAAGGCCACTACCTCCTCACCCACCGGTAGCAACATTATTACGGTCGTTGGTTGTAGAACCCCCTTTAATTTCCCCCAGAACTCAGCACTACCCTCTGATGGAACCACCCCGTTTTCTTTTAGTTGCCCCATGTAATTTCCTGTGGGCAGTCTGCCACCCCGGCCTTCGATGATTTAATTTCCTCTTCTCTTCCACTGTTATGACACTTCTGAATAAAACATTTTGCTACTTCTTTCTCTTTATTCAAATATTCCTTCTTCTTTAATCTGAAACATTACAATTGTACTAAAAAGTAATTGCCCTATTTAATATTATCACTAGCGTCTATTTTAAATGTTTAACACCGTTTTATTCACCCCAGTTATACGAAGTATAGGGCAAGTTATCTACCCGGTTAGAAAATCGATATTATTTTCACCGAAGTTCTTGTTTTCCGAGCGCCTGATTCCAAATATGAAAAAAGTCGTCCGTGAATCACCGGCAATGTACTTCCCCAGAACGAACTAATCAATAAAGTTTTTTCTCTTTGACTGAATATCAATAGTTGACTTACATATCTGAATCCGAAGTTCATAATTAAGACACTTGTTGATTTCCAGCCGAGTCCATCGAGGGAGTCATATTTCCTGTCGATAATTTTGAGATGAAAAATGGGAGCTTTTACCCCTCCTCCCACCTATTACCAACAGTTCCACAAACATCCTCCTATTACAAATAACTTTCAAAATGGCGGAAAGTTATCAACAGTTCAGCTCGCCCTTAGGCAACCCTCTCCCAACTCCCTGTTTACGTTGAGTATCAGTTTTGTAAATGTTTCTTCATCTTAGGTAGGTATTTAATTAATTTCGCTTTTTGCATTTAAGTACACTGAACTGGGATAACCTAAACCGTACAATGTACTTCCCCAGAACGTATTAACTTGTCACTCCCCCTCCAAAACCAGGCGACAGTTTGTTAATATCAATAGTTGACTTATATAGGGGCTCTTAAATCCGCATACTAAATTTTGTGGCGATACATTCATTACATAGGTATGTTATTAGGAACTTCGTTATAATTCTAAATCCGAACAAAACCTATTGATTTTCAGCAAAATCAGCCAAACGGAAGGAGGGTCTCTAAAACTGTAACTGTCAATCTAAAATCTAATGTCAGCCACAAAATTTAATTGAGTATTCAGAGGTCCTTGGTGTAAGACAACTATTAATTTCTAGCCTAAATGAAATATTGGTTTCAGAAGGAAACCGAAAACCTAATTAATGACGAAGTATAGGAGAAGTTATGTAATCGGCCAGAAATACGAAGTTGAGTTTTACCGGAATTTCATCTTTTCCGACCTCTTGATTACCAAAAATGAAAGCAAAACTGTATGTGTCTGCTAACACGATAACTCTCAATAAAATGGATGTATTGACACATAACTTTATATGTGTATCCGTGAGGTTGACACCTCATGATTTTCAGCCAAATCGACCTAGAGGGGCTAAACCCAAAAACTAAAATAAGAACAAAACCAATTTTCAGGAGAATCGACCGAAGGGAAGGATGGATTCCTTGCGGTGGATATTTCTGAAATTCTATCCAATAATAGCTTCCAAATTATCCAACTATTTCATTTTTAGTACTTCACAAACCTCCTATCTAAATTATAAAACAAAATTGTCCTCATCAGATAGCCTTTCTATTCCGTATACATACAGCAATCTCCACCTTTATTATTATAAATGTGTGCCCATCCAAAATAGCCTGCTAGGACCCCAACAGATCCATCTCCATGACCCTCGTGGTCGAAATGCCTTAAAGAAGATAAAAAAAAAATCAGATTACTCCATTTCTTCATCTGAGAGAGTGCCGTAAAAAAATTGAATCATAGCCTTAAAAGAAAAAAAAAATAAGAAGGTTGATATCCCCTGGAGTAAAGAGGATAAAGGTTAAAGTGAGATGAGTCTAAAGTGGGAGTTGATCCAGAAAGCAGGGAGAGACCCCGAGGGAGACACCAGCTGTTACCTCAGCCTCACCCCTTCCAAGTTATCATAGTTAATTTGAGATCATCCTTAGATCTACCCCCTCCCCCCTCTACCATCACCCTATGATAATTCACTGTCATCCCCTAATCACTACAAAATGGTCTTCCGACCAATTCACTTTGTACAAAGTTTGCATCTATTTGTCTCAATAGAAGCCAACCTTAAAGGAATTACTTTAAGGCGAAATGGTGACAGTCGGAAAAGTGCCATAATCCTAGAATCCATTTTCTGGCTACCCAGATTTTTGTTTTTAATTCTGGAAAATGCATTTGATCAAGAACCAATTTCTGGAATGCGGAAAATACATTAATATTCATTGTAAAAAAAAATTTTATGTAGTCAGATGGCAAAAAATAGTATAAATAAAAAATCGCCAGTAGTCATTTTGTAGATAGCTTCGCCCTGAAGGGAATGACATCTTGTGCGTTCACCAATGTTTAATAGAATCGTCGGCATCATTTGCAGACGCTTATGCAATAGGAACGAAGTAATGAATGTATCGACATGAAATTTCATATTTAAATTCAAACCCCGATGAGAACATAACATGTCAAATTTCAGCGATATCGACTGAAGGGAAGAGAGGGTTAAGGGAAGGGGGCTCAAATCAAAAACCCTAATAACTGCCGATGTAATGAATTTATCGACACATGTACTATGAGGATTTAGAAGCTCCTATATCTCAATAAGGGCAAATTTGCCGTTTGGTATTCATTCCATTGGAGCTGCGATTTAAAGCAAACAGCTTGGATACCATTGACGTTTTGAAATGAAGAAAAATTGAGGAACTCTTTAAAAATGTGGGCTTGATTGTACCACCAGAGAGGAATTACAACAGACATTTTTCATGATAAAACAACACATGTAACATCCAGTGTGTTGTATGTCAAGGAAGGTAAATATATGAGTGGCTTTTTAGAATAAATTTGCAAACCAAATTGTTTCATATTAGAGCCAACTGGGGAGGGGATGGGGGTGGTTTGGGGGGGGGGGGGGGGGGGGGGGGAGGGTGGAGTTATATTTGGTAGAGAGGCTTGAGTTTTTGTTGTTCTCTCTCCCTCTCCATTGACTTTCTTTATCAACGTTCCTAAGCCCCGCATCTGCCATCCGCGGCCCCTATATCCACTTGGAGCGATTAGCAGAAAGACTACGTGGGTGGGGCTATTCTAGATCCCAGAGAACACTTCAACAGTCAATAACTTCTAATGGTGATGTTCAGACCCCGATGGGTGGTACTCTAGGGTTTCTGTGTGTGTTTGTCTGGGGGAACTGTCACAACTCACGTTCACAAGAGCAACAAAAGAACGTTCTGGTAGTAGGGCAATATGACCGGAGCGTTTGTCAACGTAACTCGGATCGGTATTGATAAAAAAAACTCTCTTCCCAAGGTTTCCGACGCATTTATGAATCACCTCAATAACAAAGATGGACATTACTTTTTAGAATGTCGTTACATTACCTTCTATCTTAATACAGTGAAGCCTTTCGAGAGCGGACACCCCTCTTAACGAACAACTTGGACATAGTCTCAGAATAGATATGATTTGAATGCATTTTAATTCCTCTTTAACGGAACTCCTCCATACCTGGCGCGGACACTACCGTCAGTCCCCATCGGAGAAAATCACCCATAAGTGCGGCCGTTTCAAGACTCTAAAACATTTTCATTTCCGGTCAATTTGGCTGAAAATCAATGCGTGTTTTACTCAGGGAAATCTCAATCCTCCAATCCTCATATAAAATATTGTGTCCATATAATTCTCTTCAACTTTGGTGAATGGGAGAGTTATTTTTTTTTTTTTTAATTTTTTTTTGTTTTGGTGAAGCAAAGCAGTTATTGTGACTCATGTCTGATCTTTAACCACGAGGTCATATCGCCCACTACCAGAGAAGACATGAGTCCGACTCCACTGATACATATGTTTTATATTTTGCCTACCCAGTTTAGGGGTCTTTAACGAGTAGCTGACATCCTACTAGAAGTTATGCTTGATAATGCTGTTTGAGAATGTGGCAATTAATTGAAAACAGTTCTCCTGCAAGAAATGTGTTAGATACTTTATTATATAATTTTTTATATATTAGGAAATACCGAGGATACTCTAAGAGTTTCCCGGGTTATGCTGAAAGTGACGACGATGTAGTGATAACAGACCGTGTATGGCGGGAAGTTCAAGACAATATTTATCCTGTCTCCTTTAGACTTACGGCTTTAAACTATTATTTTCTCACCTATTCGAAGTATACCGGAAGTGATGTCATCCATTACAAATGTTATGTTGTTTTCACTGGAATGACAAACAAGTATAAAAAATGATCATTGTTTTTTTATGAAATACACAAATTAGTTTCAGGAAGGTAGGTACCTATAGTATGGTATGTGCATATTCCAGGAAGGTACATATAGTATGGGTATGTGCATATTTTTCCACTGAAAAACCTAAAAACTGCGAAACTTTCTCCCCTTATCCAATTTCTTCCTTTTTTCCCGGAAGTTCCCTCCCTCTCCCCTCTCAAACATCCCTTCACTTGTTTTGAATCTTTCAAACCCTCCTTTTTTTTCTTTTGAGTTTAATGCTTTATCATCTTTTACGTCGAAATGTCTTCCCGAAAAAAACGGAGGTCCCTTTAAAGGAAAATTTGGAATTATTCAATGCCATGATAAAGGCAGTTTGGTTAACTCCGTAGTGTTATGATTAGCTAATTGGATTGCTTGAGTTATTTAAATGATAAGTGAGACGAAATGGGATTCGCCATGATAAACGAAATAATTATTAATAATTACAAATTATTAAATATAAAAAACAGAAATTTTTCTGCTGAATATAGATTGTTAAATTTTGAACCAGAAAAATATAAGGGGAGATATTTCAAAAACTTGAGGAAAGTTGGTACAGGTGATGTTAGCAAAGTTTCCCCCTTCAAATCGAGTTCAAACTTTATTGAAGCTTGTCCAATGAGAAACATTTCCAGGAAAATATTATTTTAGCCAATAATTTTAGTTCATATGTTTGGTATTTCAGAGGTGAAAAGTTCTATGTCCATATTTTGTTTTTTTATTTAAGGTTTTTGATAGGCCGAAAGAGGAAAAATATGTTAACCAACTTAGTGGTGCAGAAAAAGTTCTTCAAGTGCCTAAAATGTTTTCAAAATGCATAAAATATTTATTTATTTATTTATTTATTTTGCCTCACACATACAATGCATTTTAGCCATGTCATTGCAGTGACACATGTGTTATCTAGTTTTTTACGACATCCATGGCCCCGGGAGAGAATTCTATCTACGAAATAAAATTCACTCCCGGACGGGATTCGAACCCGCAAACCATGGTGAGACCATGCGACCAAAGCCCAACGCTCTAGCCCGCACGGCCACCATGGCTCCCAAAATTGATCCCCCTTAAAATAATTCCACATCGACATTAGTTAAAGGAGAGAAGAAAAAGGGCCCTTACCCCATAATTCAAAAAATAGAGACTGATGCTGTTCTAAATTGTTCAGTAGCACTAGGAGAGCGTACTTAAAAGTCCCAAGGTTTTGAGAGTCGGGAATGGGCGAGAGGGGGGGCGTGGGGAAGGGGGGGGGGAAGGGGAAGGGGTCTAAAACATAGGTTTTTGTCATTTTCCGACTATATCTCAGAATTTATACATTTTAATGAAAAAATTACTATATCCAAAGTTGAAGATGATAAACGCGTCTACAAAAATGTCCTTATGTATTTTTTGGCTAAACCTAGTAGTTTCGTCATGGGAAGAGAAAACTAGCAGAAGTGTTCTTTTTTAATTAGTTATTATCACTCATGCCCGGGCTTTTACTACGAGGTCATATCACCTAATACCAGAGCACTCGTTCGTCACTCTGGTGGACATGAGCCCGACTCTACTGAGGGAGTCCTAAATTTTGCCTACCTTCAAGGTTAGGTTAGGTTTTATGACTCATGCCCGGGCTTTAACTACGAGGTCATATCGCCTACTAACAGAGCGCTCTTTTGTCACTCTGGTGGACATGAGCTTGATTCTATGTGGGAGTCCTAACCGGGGGGCCTCGGTCGGGTTTCGAACCCACGTTCTTGAGCTCAGAAGTCAAGCACGCATACCACTGAGCTACCGGCGCCCTTTTTTTTTTTTTTTTCTCATATGTTTTAAATATATATTGAATCATTAGTTTTTTTGTTTTTTATCCCTATAAGTAAACTACCCTTTAAGGGTGGATTAAAAAAAAATACCTATTTAGTGAGTCTATAGGCACTTCATGAAATACAACTACTGTCCAAATTTCATATTTATAGCTTCGGCGGTTTTATCTGGAAACTGAGAAGGAGCATGAATGTCATAATGACGTAACCAGGACTCGGCCAGGTTTCAAACCCGCGATCTTGAACTCAGCAGGCTAGCATAATTCAATGGAAAAGTGAATAGAATAAGAAAACAAATTTAATAGGGTAGAAGAAAGATACATAAGAAGGAAATCGAAGAAGGGATTATGTTTAAGAGCTGATTATTTCAATTAGTTCAAGTCGGAAGGACCAAAATGACAAATTGAGGAGATGGATATAGGAAAATAAATCCCATCTTCTTCCTATTAGGGACTTCTTCTTCCTTTATTCCTTTTTTTTCCCTTCCTTAATATAAAAATTGCCCCCCTCCACTTCCTTCGCCCATTAGCCACTCACTCACGGATTTCATATTCTACTCTTTCCTTACTTTTTTCTTCTTTTATTCTTAATGGTTTTTATTCATGAACAGATTTGAAGAGTTAGCGGCCCCTTTCAATGATATAAATTCCCAAGGGGGGGGGGGGGGGGGGGGGGGGGGGGGGTTCAGCAGATGGAGAATTCTTCACCCTCTCAGAAAAGTATTAAATTTTTTTTTATTAAAAAAAAAAAAAAAAAAAAAAAAAAAGAATTGTCAACAATAATAAGAACTCATTTTTACATTCAGAACTTCTATTTACACTCTCCAGGTATTAGGGCTGTAAAAAACAGAAATTTTTTGGTTTCGGGTACCCGTTTTTTTCAAGAACCGATATGGGTCATTCTCAAAAAAAGTAGGAATTTCAAGTCCTAAATAAATAAATTTTTTTTTTTTATTTTTTCAACTTCTAATCATTTAATTAGTTTCTTCGCACTACCAGAAGAACACATAACAAGCAGCAGCGCACAATATTATTTAAATCATTAATTATTATTAATTTTAATTTTTGGTCAGTCCAGGAAAATGATTCTGTGACCAGGAAAATGATTTTTGCATGTCAGGAAAATGATATAAGGACAGGAAAATTATGTTTACCATTCAAAAAAGTCATAGGTATCGCTACAGTATTCAGGCACTGACAGGAGCGTGGAGAAAACTGTTCAGCTGCGTTCCCAAGACTGACGGATTGAATCATTGGCCATGGTCAAGCAGTGTTAACACAAGCTAACCCACCGAGACAAGCTAAATATCCCTCCTCACTACAACAGGTTTTGCTAGAGGACAGGAAAATGACTGAAACCTATGTGACGAAATTATTAACTGCATTGCATGAAATGCTTTAATGCTTAAAATTACGGAGTAGATTATTTATAAAGCTTAAATTAAGACAAATCCAAAAAGGTGTATGATCGATGTTAATAGTGAAATAGCGTCTCGTGGTAAGTTGGTGAATCTGGATAAGTAGGGTTTGGGACAGACAGGAAAATGACAAATTCAGCATTTTTCAACTTTAAAACATTTTTCAAAAATAATAACTTATAATTAGAATTAAATACTATGCATGGTCTTTATAGCCAAACCCCATTTAAAGCCATGAAAAAACTCCAGAATGACAGGTAAAGTATTTCAGAAGTTATGAGGATGGAACACAAAATTCCGATTTTTTTGAGAATGACCCATATAGAAATACCCGGTCCCGGGTTTAGAACCATTCCTAATATTCATAGACATGTATCAATTGTTTTTGTCTAGAATTAAAATTATTTGTTCAATAAATTCAAATGTGGCATTTCAAGTCCATTTATTTTTTCTAAAACCGATTTGTTCGTCAGTTAATTAGTCTATTAATTTCCAAGAAATGAAAAAGTCTTTTGAACATTACAATTTAGAAAATTGTTGAGATCAGTCTATAATTTTCCATTAATAATTTATCACATTTTTTGAATAGTGACTTTATTCTCGCTAATTTCAGTGAGTTAGGAAAACAACCTGATTCAAAACAATGATTGATTATGATACTCAGAGGCTCTGCGATATTTTTGGAAAGGTTTTTTTGATTATTTTTAATGTATCGTATGATGCTTTATTTTTCATTTCACTGATAGTATTAATGACTTCCTCACTCGTTGCTGGATAGAGAAACATGGATTTAGGGTTTGGTTTACTAACTTCGTTTAGTATTTCAATTGATTTACACATATCGATATTGGAACCATTAGGCTTCAATCGATCTTTAATTGTTACAAAGTATTTATTTATTTCATCAACTGCTTCTTTTTCTATCAGAACTGTTCTACCGTTACTTATTTGTAATTTTTCAATTGTATCATATTTTCTTCTTATTTCGGTATTTATTAGACTCCAGGCTGTTTTAATTTTATTATCTGATTGTGTTTTTTTGAAATGTAACTGTTTAGCTGCTTTAGTTAGTTATTGTGTTTCTTGGCTGGGCGAACTACGAGATTATATCGCCTACTACCAGAACACTCTTTTGTCGCTCTGGTGGACATAAGCTCGACTCTACTGTGGCAGTCCCAAATTCTATCAACCTAGTTTTATTCAACTAAAGGAGTGGCCCTCCCTACGAGTACCTGACATCGTACAGGCTCGGGACCTTCACTTAACATCCCTTCCGAAATAAGGAGTGCTCAAGGTTTTTTCAAGTAACAGATAAAAAACCTCGGCGTTTCGTACCCGCGATTTTGAGCTCAGTAGGCTGGCATGCAAGCTCTGAGCTAACGGTATTGTTTTTTATTAAAACATATTTTAAAAATATATTTGTAATAGGGTCAGGATTTTTTTTATACCAACCACGGTTTTACAGATCACTCTCTCTCCCATGTTCCTCTCTCAAATTCATTTAATAGTGGCATTACTGGTGAGTATAAGAAAGTACTCTCAGAATAACACTGTACAGTGAAACGAAAAAAACGCGAAAACAAAGTTGAGAAATGCGGACATATTGTGGAAATATATAAATTTATAAATGAAACAAACTTCGTTTTTTAGATATATCCCATAAGGAATGAATTCATGTCCTCTCCTCAGGGGCGTAGCCAGGATTTTGATCAGGGGGGGGGGGGGCAAAGTTAGGCTACAGGGGGGGGGGGGGGGGGGGGGCAAAGTTAGGCTACAGGGTGGGGGGGGGGGGGGGGGGCTATAGACTCCCGGGGGTACAGCCCGCAGTTTCCGTGGTTAGCGCTGTAGACTTTTTGTTATTAATTTTTGAGACTCGGACCCCTAGAAACTCCCCCTGAGGGTAACCACTGTCTGATACTTAAGCTAAGCTGACTTTACATGAGCAGCAAAAATGCAAAGGCAGCAGCAGCAATTGCACCCTGTGGTCTCTGTGCTTTTAGAATTAACTGACTTTCAGCCAATAGCGTACATCTGCTGCTGCTGCGCTTTGCATTTTTACTGCGCATGTAAAATCAGCTTTAACAGAGTAAATTATAACATAAATGAAGATTTTGAGCGAGGAAATGAAATGATCGAATCCAAGTATGTATATTTAAAAATTCTGGCGCCTGCCCCGCACTTGCAACATCTCATTGCTGATTTATGAATCAGAAGCACAGGAAATTTGAAGATCCTTTGGTAATTTGCAAGCAATCCATTTTTAATAAAAACTATTCTTTAGTTTATTTAATTTTTGTCTTGTTTTTTGCTCTGGCCAGGGGAGGGGGGGGCGTGTTGCTCCCGTGTTGACCCCCCCCCCTGGCTATGCACCTGCATGTGCTACTGGGTCCGACGTTACAACATCATCAGGTTTAGTGATGAACTAAGGTTTGCAGAGTTCGAATTATTTATGTAGGTACATCAGGGATGTAAGGACGGGGCTGTTGGACTTTCAACTAGGAAATCCTCGTGTGTTTACAGTTAGCAACAAGTTTGTTCTCAAATATCCTTCCCTTCCTTACAACATCAGTGGTGAAACTGAAATTGAAGATAAAATTATTATATGAGATAACCCCTCAGACGGTCAATTTGACCATGAGTATTGTCGGTCAATATTATTATTAATATTATTAATGTACATTTGTAAAAAGAAAAATAAATAAAGACTATTATTATTATTAATTATTATAAGTAAGTTGCTGCTCTCCCCCAAAAACCAATCAACTGTTTTGGAATAAAAATCTATAGTTGACTTACTATGAAACAGTATGAACAAATATTATTTGTATTGGCTTTATTTATTTCCAGTTGTTCTAAACTATCAAGTAACCTGCTTTTTGAGCAAAAATTGAGATATTTGATGTCATCGGTTGGATCAAAACTGTGACTATTGTCGATAATGTGGGTCATGAAAGTGGTCTAATAACGTCGATTCCTCATTTCAGTCATATGTTCTTCCCTCTGCCAGTCTGTCCACTGTACACTTTGTACTCGTATGAAATACGCCATCTATACTCAAGTTTAAGAACGACCTTTGTTCCTTTACCCATGGCAAAACGGAAAGAGATAGTATGTGGCAAAGGTCCAACACTCTAGAGACTATTTTTCATGTTTTGGGCAAAATGATTTCCTTTTTGGGCAAATAACTCAGTGATAAGAGAATCCGGACATGTCTGCAAATAAGACAGGGAAGAAATACTGTTTGTTTTTCTAACTCATGCCCTGGCTATAACTACAAGGTCGCCTACTACCAGAGGGCTCCACTATGAAATTCCTAAATTTTGCATACACAGCTTTAGTTAGACTTATTAGAAATATGTAAATTACATGTTGATGATAATGTAATATGTATATATAGTGCTGGAAGTGAGTCCTTATCTGATACCGAAGAGGTATCCTCTGAATTATTAGAATCATTTATTTGATTTCAGTCTAATGTAAATAATATAAGTATCCATATTTCTTTATTACAATTATATATGTTATTGTCTAAACGAACGAACAATCGGAATTGTTTACATTTATATGGTAAACCAGATTGTGGGAAAACATGGTTTACAACTTTTCAATATTGGTAATTGAGGCAATCAAGGTATTTGAAAGAAACCATATAAAAACATTGTACCTCGATGGTTGTGCAGAAATGAATGTATAAAATAAAATGATAGATAAAACACTTTTTTGAACACTTATATTGTCTAATTCCACAAACATATACTTAAATGTGTACCAGTTTCGGCTTACGCCATCGTCAGCATGATCAATCGTTCAATCAGCACAATGTTCAATCATTTTATTTTATTCATTAGTATTTCCACTATATCAACACAGAACGCAAAAAATGTATTCGGACAGAAATGAATGTATTGTGCACTTCATAATTTCCCGACTTAATACCTCAAAAACTATTGGTTGTGCGTAAAATTTGTAATAACATTTTTTGTAGAGCATCTTTTGGTTAACTATTTTTGTAACGACTAAAATTAGCGTACAGCAATAAAAAGCGAGATATTCGCGAAGAACTGATTTTTTTTTACATATGTCTTTGAATAATTTGCAACGCGAACAAGATTTCGAAATAAATTTTTTGCACGTTCTTCGTTCTGTCAAAATAAAGGTGTGTGCAAAAACATTACTTCACCAGTATTTATTTAGAAGTTTGACCTTTTTTTCGCCTAATTTTACTGGACTAATATAAAACCTGAGACTGTGGGATGCCTCTCTCTGTTTTTCAAAGGTGACAAGAACCCCAGGCGGACATTGCTGGTAGACTCATTAGTGGATATGGTACACTGCTGAAGACCTTTGTTCTGCCAGGAGCCTGGAGCCAATCTCTCCCTTAGAGAGGCCTACACAACACACTTTCACAGAACCTTCTATTCAAAATTATATATTAGCCCTTCTGTGTCTGTGGCCTCTCAGAGGAAGAAACACCCATCAGTTCACTTTACAATACCTACTACCTCTGGACTAGACTTTGCTTTACCAGCATCCCTAATCCCGGAATACTTCATTGTATGTGTATTATTTAAATAAATAATAATAATTTTGTTTTCGAAATCCTCCAGCTACACCTTGTTCAAATAGAGAAACGGTGACAACAGTGGCGAGTAAAGGTTATTGACTGAATTAAAGAATGGACTAAGGATCTTTTGGAGGGTACATAGAGAGAAAAGACCACATGCAGGCAGTCGAAGATGTTCCTGGGAGGGGAGTTCAGAGTTTTGAAAGATGGGATCCTGAACCTCAAAAGATCCGTTCAATAGACACCTACACACTGTGGGAGTCAAGGACAGTCCTACCTGCGTTAGATGTGGGTGAGAAGACGAAACGGTTCCTGGGCATCTGCTTGCGATATGCGCGAATGAGATTCCGCATATTTGGTAGAGATGTAATCGCATAGGAGGACTTAAGAAGATTGGACTATGAGAGCATTCTCAGGTTCATTAAGGAAACTGGGAGACTGAGCACTTCATGCAGGGCTTGGTTCAGGTAGTATAAACATACAGGTAATATAATAGGGGGTAGCCCAGCGCTTCCAGGGAAGGGATAAGAGCACTGGATGCTTAGATCCCTAGGTGTAAAACACCAGCCCACCACATATACAGTGAAACCTGGTTAATTGGAATCTCAAGGGACCAAGACATATGTACCAATTATTGAGGGTTTCCAATAATCCAGTTTTCCAATTAAGCAGGTTTAAAATTATAGTTGTCTCATTTACAGAGGCCCCCACTTACAGAGGTCGAAATGTGTCGTTATTCCATTTTTAGAGGTGGAAATGTTAATAAAAATGCGTATTTTTGGTGTTATGAATTTAATGTAGGTATGAATGTACATACATAATGTATTGCGTCGAAAAAAAAAACAATACGTAAAGTTTATGACTTAAAGTAATCGGTTATGTTTGTTTGTACTTGATTGCTAGTTGCTGAAACCTGTTTCTCGATAGAATAAATTTGATCAAAAATATTAGAATTATCAATATTTGACATTTCGAAATACTTGTGTAAAGTTTCTAAAGCTTCCATTGCCTCACGCTTTGAAATTTTTACTGGAGTCTCTTCACAGTCTTCTTCTTCTTCTTCTTCTTCTTCTGTGTCCAAAGAAGAATACATAGCAACTATGTCATCATCATTGAGCTCCTCTGAAATGAGTACATTATCATCCATAGAAACGAAATCCGGAAAAGTCGCCTGCTGCTCATTTAAGTCATTCCTATGTGTGGTAAATATTCTATCCCATTCTGGAAACGTTGCACAGATCTCTAGCTCCTCTTGTAGGCTCTCAGGTTCAGATACATTCGTCAATTTGAATCCAGCTTTTTTGAAGCAATTACTAATTGTGGTTTTGCTGACAGAAAACCAAGCTTTTCTCGCAAATCTCATGGCCTGGAGGATGTTGATTTCTGGGCTTTTATCTTCTTCTATAGATTTAAGAACATACTGAACAACTTCCTTCCTGTAGTAAACATGTCAAAACGTGTTAATACCTGATTAATTTGTCTCATTTATACAGGTAATTGAGCTACAGAGTCTCAATTATAGAGGTAAACATCGGAAAAGTCTTAGAATTCAAATCTCATTTAACCAGGTTCAAAAAGTCCCATTAACAGAGGTAATTTAATGAAAAAGAACCGGGACCTCATTGCAATTCTCAATAATAGAGGTTTCTCATTAATCCAGGTCCCACTTAACCAGGTTTCACTGTATATATAAAGGTTAATGAAGAAAAATGAAGCCGTGTCTCATTCGAACCTGTCCCACAGATTCCTTCAACAATTTTCCTATTCTCAACTCTAACCAAGTCCCCTATCTTGGGTTCTACGTCGACCAAAGATTAACCTGGAACCCCATACAAGACTGAAAAGACAAAAACTTAACAAAAGGTTTGAATTACTTTACCACTTGTTAAAGAGACAGAATCCAAACTAGTATAGAATAAACTATCATCTACAAGACCATCTTAAGATTTATTTGGATATACAGACTATGGGGTTGTGCTAAGCCATCCAACATGAAGCGCATCCAGTCCTTTCAATCCAAAGTCCTCAGAACCATCCTTCATGCTCCCTACTTACCCTTCCATTACAATCCCTTTGCTCGATCCTTGTCATCACATTCCCACCCTGATGATTCTCCCCGAAGACTGAGACGGTCCTGGCAGAGAGACCTGCGATAAGATAGCGTCCCGGAAGACTGTCGCCTCTCTTCAGCTCTCCTGTCCCTCTCGGTATCTTGTTGTAAGAATGAGGACATCATGATGCTCAGGGGTGTTTTGGGGTCTCCGAGTTGAATAGTTGTTTTTCTTATGAGTTTTTCTCTTATGATTTATCATATAATTTTGTAAATAGTTTTCTTTATTTTGTTTTATGATTTATTTATGTACTTTACTTTTTTCAACTCACTTATTTTATTTATTTAGTTTTACATTAATTTTTAATTATTATTTTATTGTAATCACATAAACATCAAATTTACTTATGATTGGACATGAACCCAACACTTCAATAGGGGTTATTTACCCTTCCAAGTTTAGGGTAGGAGTCTTTAACGAGTTGGGACCAACGCTTAACGTTCCATCCGAAAAACGATGTGCTACAGGTTTTTTTCACCTCCCGAAGAAAAAAAACCTAACGTTCTTAGTAGACAATCACGCTACCTCTGAGCTACCGGTGCACAACCTGTAGAGAGCCCGTCGCTAATAACCGAGCAGTTACTCAATTGAAAAAAACAGATTTAGGGTGTGGGCTTAGAGGGGGTAGGGGGAGGGGGGAAAGGGAGCTTGAGACACAGCCATTCCGTCTTTTTTCAATAAGGGGATAAGACGTTAGGCCGCTTTCAGGAGGAACGGAATGAAATTCAAAGGGCAAGAGGCCTCGAAGAGGGGGAACCCACTCAACCAAGTTGGGCAGATTTCATCAACTAATACTTAGACAAACAGAGCTCTACAGAGACCACTAACATAGCATATGCTACCATCTCAGAGCCAGTAGGAGTTTAGTTCCTCAGTTATACGAAACATAGGGGAAGTTATTCAATCCATATGAAATTCGAAGTTCAATTTTCACCGAAATTTTATACTTTTATCCCAGAACAAAAATAAAAAGTCGGGAGATCACCGGCAATGTACTTCCCCAGAACAAAGTAATCAATTAACTTCTCTCTTCCCCCCAAAACCAGTCGACTGTTTACACTAATAATCAACAGTTGACTTACATAGGGACTCCTAAATCCTCCTACCAAATTTTGTGTCGACAAATTCATTAAATCAGCAATAATTAGGGTATTTGTGGAGCCATTATTCTCTGGTCCCTTCCTTCCCTCCAACCGGGAGGGCAGGTATATTTTCGACGAAGGGTGAAGTGACTTCTTGTCGTTCACCTTCATTCTCCACTTTTTCCACCAGGGCTGAAATTTTATTTTTAATGTTTTTCATATTTTTAAGACTTTACTCCTTCAGGAGAAAGGGACAGGGAAAAGTCCCGTGGGCGCTGAAGAAGGGACAGTTCGGAAAGTGAACTTGTTGAGCTTCCAATTAATATTTGTTAAATGGTGGCTGAAGATGGTAGCAATGCCAAAAGTATTCCCATATATTATACATATATATTTTGTGAAGTAGACAATATTTAAAAAATATACGTTTTTCTTTATTTAAAAAAAAATAAAGAATAGTGTCGGGCTCATGTCCAACAGTACGAAGAGCGCACTGGTAGTAGGCTATGTGACCACGTAATTAAAGCCCGGGCATGAGTCACAATAACTAACTAATCTTCCGATACATACTATACATGTATTTTTTTTTTTCTTTTTTTTTTCTATTTTGAATATTTACAATCGGTATAAACCATGAGTAAATTTGATGAATGACAAAACATTAAAATATACATTAAAGAAAAAAAAAAGAAAAGAAAATAATAATAATAAAATAATATATGCCTACATCGAAAGAATATGATTATGTACAAAATAATAGTAAAAAAAAAAAAAAAAAGAAATGCAAATAATATAATATGTACAAAACAAAAAGAAAATATTATTTTTTTTTTATTTATTTTTTTTTTTATTTATTTTTTTTTTTTATTTACAAATAGCTATTTACAACTGTATACACATAAATACAACAAGCAAATGAGCTAATAAAGAGGTAATGGCAATGTCATAAGGGGAGAAATCACCCAGTGGTGACACTCCCTAGTCACTGTTTTTCTCTCGTTTTTAGCTAATTGAAATATTAAATTTGAATAATAATAATAAACATAAACATAAAAATAAAATAATAATAAAGATAAAATAAAATGAACATGAAGCCCATCAACTCGTAAGAGAATTACATGGGGGGAGAAGCTGGTCATCACCGGCACTCCCTTTCAATTCGGAGAAAAAAAAAATAAACCTAGTAAATTTAATTCGTAATTCTGTGAACTACCTCACCAATTATTATTATTTTGCCCCCCCCCCCCCCCCAATATTAAAACATCCAAGATTTTCAAGATATAACTAGACTGTAGTTCGGTAGCTCAATGGTATGCGTGCTTGCTTACTCGGCTCAATTCGCGGTTTCGAATCTCGTTAAAGACGCCTAACCTACGTGAAAAAAAAATTAGGATGCGCCAAATTTAGGACTCCGATAGTAGAGTCGGGATGATGTCCACCAGAGTGAGGAAAGAGGGCACTGGTAGTAGGCAATATGATCTCGTAGTTAAAGTCCGAGCATGAATTATAATAACTAACTAGGCTGCAGATTTTAAAACAATAATGGAAATTCTCCTAACAAAAAAGTAAAGCTTTTCGAGGGTTTTACAATTGAAAAACCATCCAAAGGACATCTTTACGAAATTATTCCATACATCTGTAATATCAATCTTCTTTTAAAATGTCCAATATCCATTAAAATGAATGAGAAGGTTTACTTACTGACTGGTTTCCATACAAATCTGAATTTACCTGAATCCCGGCTCATGTAAACAACATTGAACCATTTCCATCCCATCAATGGCAACCAAATATAGTTTCCCCCATCTATCGAATTGGCTTATATCCAATATAGGAATGTAACGCTCTCAACAGAGGAAAATGGAAACTGAATACCATTATATTATAAGAGCGGATATAATATTATATCGCTTCACTTAGGATTATTATAATTTAGATAATTATAGCTGTCGAGTCTGGTTTTGCACACTCTAAGCGGTAGTTAGAATGTGACTGACCCCGCAGGACTGACACAGAGGAGGGGGTTCCTGTGACATCAGATATCCATGGGTCAGCCTGGTGTCCCTTACGCGTAACCGTGTCAAAATTACTTCTTCTTTCCTTTTTTTCTCTTATTGAAGTGTTCCAGACTCAAATGGAGCTTTTGATGATCCTTAGCTTATTATCGGTCATACCGAGCCACTGAATCTGCCATTTTATTCATACTTTTTCCTTGATGTAGACGACGTAGTCACTTCGGAAGTGGGCAGTCCTAGTATGGCGTGCCTGGCATACTTATCTGCTGGCTTGTTACCCGCAATGCCACAATGATCTGGCATCCATAGGAAAGCAACTGAGATCTGGTTCCTTCTTAATGACCCCAATCAGTATGTTTTGGACAAGGAGATGTTCAGAGAACTGATTCCCCATGACTAATAGAGCCGACAGGGAGTCACTACAGACTATTATCAGTTGTCTTCCATGAGGCTTCATTTTGAGGTAGATATGAATTAAGTTCTGCGTCATGGATTTTACAACGATAATTATTTCTTGAAGGGTAACTAAGGGATGTGGCTGACCGTTTTCCTATAAATTAAACAAAATCCCGCAACCTCAGGTAAAGTTTTTCTTGCTGATATCATCTAAAAGTTCTCAATTAAAATTATTTCATAAAACTTGAAGCCCAATCAACTATATATTATTCTGAATTTTTCTGTAACAATATTTTATTAATTATTTTAATATTTTAACAATGTCTAACAACAGGAAAACTTTTGAACTCCGCTTTTCCAAAATATATGTGATGTGGCCCATTACAGGACTTTCTTATACCAACCACGCTTACAGCTCACTCTCTCTCCACCTCCCCATCTCAAAATCATTTCATTCTGGCATTACTGGGTATATGAAAGTAATGAGTTGGTGCTACTGCACCACGAGAAAGGAGATGTTAGCCCCAGTCTACTAAGTAGATCGGCACCACTAATAAAAATATTTTTGACGTCTATTGGCTCGTTAAGCACAGTGATAGCCGGTCAAACGTTCTTGTGTTACAAAATACCGTCAGATTTCAATCGATAATAACTACGAGACTAATAATGCGATAACAACGGTTGAGGTCACAATGGATAGAGCATGTCTGTACGTGTTTGTTGTGCAGTGTTTGTTTTACCTGTGACGTTATCGGGCTAGTATGGGAGCCGGCCGATGATTGTTGCGAATTAGCGTTGTGTAAAATTAGAAATTAGATAGGACGTTGATTCGGGTGTCATTGTAAAGAGCTTGAGGAGCACTACTATGACTCAAAGTGAAACAATAAGAATATTCGTCGAAATATATGTATAAATCTGTATTAAATTGAAAATTGCAAAACAATTAAAGATGTCTCATATGAATCGTGAATATGCGCGGAATTATAGAAAACGCAAATCAGAGAAAAGCTCGCATCAAAAGGAATTTAAAAAACCTAAAAAGTCTAGTGTCGAGCAAATGCAAGAGCGGAAAATTTTCCGTTTTCACGGAAAATCTACGGACCTTGACTACGCCTTAATGTTTTTTATTTTAATTCATTGCTACACGAAACAATTTAAACATTTGAAACGCTATAACTATAGTTGTATTAATTCTACCTCAAATCTAAGGACTTAGAGCAATCGGAAATTTAACAAGGAACATTTCTTGTGGGAACCAGGGGACTAACCGTTTTCGGGAAAATCAAGGAAATGTCTAAAAATATCTGGTTTAAAACTACATTTCAAAATTGTTTTCCTCATGTATCTCAAAAGCTGGACGACTTGCGAAAAATCATATTTCATATAAAATATGTATTTCAGTTGTTTCTAGAACTTTTACTTGAAACGATTTTTTAATAGGTTATAAACATAAACGTAACGTGGTATAAACGTAAGGTGGTATAAACGTATAAGTAACGTGGTCTCAATTTTTGTTCGATTTCGGCCAAAATATAATCAGATCTAAGTTAGCAAATGTGCCTTCTTCATTCCAAATTTCAAGTTCATACTTTTTGGAGGTAGAGCGCTCACAACTTTCCAACCGACATCAGAATGACATCATCTCGAGAATGGTCAAAACACATTCAGGAGACCTTGAAACGTGAAAATCCGTTGATTCTTCAATCTCGGATGTGGGCACGATTACAAGTAAAAAAGAAGATATAAACGTAATGTATAGCTTTTCCGAAAAAGATTTTCTAAATTGTTAGCATTTCCACCATCTCAAGTTGAGAGCTGTCGTTTCATACACGGATATTGGAGAATTACCCAAAGTGGAAAAAGGACACAAACCAGCTTCTATTTCCCCACCGATTATATGGTATAGAGGGGAAAATAATGTAATCTGTCAAAAATGAGATGTTGGGTTCATGTTATCCGTCCCCCTAATTTCAAAAATGAAAAAAAAAATGTAGAAATGTTTTGTCTGGGTGTCTGAGAACACGATAACTCCATATAGAATGAACGTATCAACACGAAATGTGTATATAAGACCCCTACGGACACTCCCCTTTGATCAAAGAAATAAAAGACGTTGTCTTCCCATTGTTTTATTTTCAACAGAAACGTTTTCAACTCAACTGTGTCATCCTCAGTGGCACCAACACCTATATAATATGATGAACATCTTGTCCTTTTAGACACCATGCTATAAAGGTGATCTGCGACTGATGATGACGTAGTTGCGTTGAAAACTGTTTCTGGTCACAAATAAAACCGTGAAATAATGTATACACACTTAATCCCCAAGAACTTTGTACAATCTGCAATAAAAATGAATTGGAAGACGTATACCACCTGTTAATATCCTGTCCGATATACTCCCCCTTTAGAAGCCACTTCCTGCCTCAGAGTATCAGTATAGACGGGCGTCGCCGGATTCCTCTCCAATTAAGAGCAGTGGGGGGAACAGTCTAATCCCCACATCACGATTCCTCTCGGACGAAGTGGAGTGCTCTCAGCCGAATGGCAGGATTCCTCTCAGTTGTGTAGGGAATAAGTAAATAATAAAGTTCAGATCACATACTTAATATAAATTGTAGGGGCGTAATAGCCGGCGTTCCGCCGGCGGGACGATATATCTGCCCCTCTCCTTAGTTTCTAAGCTATGAGGACAATTCAGGTTAAATAATTTTATTATATAAATAATGATAAATAATAATGTGAACACTGACCTTGACACTGGGACACTGAGCAAGGGATGATATCCAGACGGATGCGTGAATGGTGAGGAAGGGGTGGTGACGGAAAGGAAACAAGTTAAAGTAAACAAGATGATAGGTGAGAGGAAACCTGCCATGGGCTAAACGCAATCAAAACTGCACATAGAGGAATCGGAGAGGAATCGTGCATCTCCCGTATAGACCGATCCAACTTTCATACATTACTCCTGGCCCATAATAAGAATGAGATCTCAAACATTTTCTATTATTTGATCAGCGCTCTGAAACTTAGAGCATTCATTGTTAATGAATAATGTACTTCAACTTACATATTATCCCCATTCCATATTTACTGTCTGTTACATTATTATTATTAATTTGTAATTACTTATTTTATTTATTTATGTTATTTATTTAGTTTGTTAAAGGTTCATTTATATGTGTCATTATTGTTCTATATGTGTATTCCTTTATATGTGTCATTATTATGTTAATATTGTAAAAGTAATGGTCACTGACTCCATTGTAGGGTGATCCCTTTAAACAATAAAAATTATTATTATTATTATTATTATTAAATAAAATCGTGAGAATTCTTGTCCCACAACATCTTAATATCACATATGAACACCCAATAATTTACAAACCAATCGGCCAAAAGGCAAAGAAGGGCCTAACATAAAAATAACTGCCAATGTATAAGAAGGTATTGACATGTTCATATGTTAAGTACTAATATTATAAGAACGACAAGTAGTAAGTTTCGAAATCGGCCAAAATAATGTAAGGATTGGAAAAAATAGGAGAGGGACTCAAAAACCCTAAAAACTACTGATGTAATGAACATATGGAAAGTGAAAACCTAATTGATTAATTAATTACCTACTGATTGTCAAATCAGACAAAGGAAAAGAACGGTTTAGAGGGAGAGCGTCAACATAATTTATTATAAATAATTTCATCTGGGGAAGAAAATTGCCATTGATATGTGATGTATAAAATTACACACATTGTAAATATTATAAAATTAATTATATTTATTTGTATAAAAACAATGAAATAATTTAATTAGTGAATAAATATATGAAGTCGCATTTGTTTTAAAACGAACCAAGAGTAAAGAACAAAAGAAGATCATCAGCTGTTTTAATTAGAGTGAGCAGTCGAAGTTGGGCTGTGGAGTTGAGAAGTCTAGGAGTGAGAAAAGTGTTTAGGTTCAAGGTGTGGTGAACCCAAAAGGTGTGAAATAACCTTGAAATTGATGCGCAAATGGGTAACCTTTATTTACTAATATGTACATAATATATTTGCCCAAAATGTAAAAGAAATATAAATTAGTTTGTAAGATTTATTTTTAAAAAATAATTATATTTTTGTTATTTTTCAATATTTAGTTAACCAATTTATAATGTGTAGGTTTAAGTAAAATAATCCCAAATATTAGTTCTCTTATTCTATGCTATTAATTTCCCAGTTAACCCAGTAAGTTAATTTATACCTTTGGATTGGATTTAAAATTTTTGAAAAATTTAGAAAAACAATATGGCATCTCGTTAGTAAATTTAGAAGAAATCCAAATTTGTTATTTGAATTTTTTTTTTAAATTCGTGCACTTTCTTCAAAATTGCACGTCTTGAACTTTTGATATTTTTTTAGGGCCCTTTTCGAAAATTGTATCAAAATTTAGTAAAAGACCAGCTATAAAATTTCTAGAGGAAATGTGGTAATAATATTTGTTATTTATTCTTTTCGTTTTAATTATTAATAACTTTATTTATTAAACTATTTTAATTTTATATTTATGTATTTTATTTTACATAATTTTCATTATGACAGATAAACCGATAACTTGTTATATCATTGAATATAACTTCGCATCAACTGCTAAGTTGGTGATGGGCTATCTACAGGTACCGGGAACCGTATCTACCGTATGGAACCATGAACTATTGTCTTTGTAGACGAGGTCGTTATCCACTCAGCCACTGAGTCTCCACAGACCGAGGAGTGTTGAGAAGATTATGTCAGTCAGAGCCGGGTATCTTAGGAGAGTTGATACTTCTCTGACTAACTGACTTACATTAATACTTGTAAGGACTAGCTAGGGTGCGCTGTCTGACGAGAAAACTGGAAGACTCATGATCCCATTCATCTCTTGTACCGCGCCCCTGCCGTCTCTGTTTCACAACATATGACCCGGACATCTATCATGGAGTGTCTCCAGACATCCCAGTCAGCCTCGAAGACATTCCTCACCCGCTCAATCCGGACAGTATCTTCAAGAGAGGGATGTCTCCATACTAAGAAGTACCCCAATTCAGGTCATAGGAAGTCATATTTCTTAGAGATCGTTATACTTCGGGAACGCCTTCGTTAGCTGAGAGGATCTTAGGAAAGAAAATTCCTGAGATGTAAATTGATTTTCGGAAATTTGTTGGAACTGGCCGATGTAATTGGGAAACGTGAACATTACGAAAAGAAGAATATAGTCCTTTCTCATACAAAAAAACAAAAAAAGGAATTGGAACAGTTCCATGTTTCAGGAGCACTAACTCAATTGAACCTTCCAAATTTACATGATCGGAAGCAAACCAGATGAAGATATTGATCTTGGCATGACGACGTTGAACTCAAGAAGAAAATTATACACATTTGACGGGGAAATTACAAGATAATTGGAGAAAATCACAAATTCACGGGAGGGCTTTCAACATCATAACTGACACTTGGAAACATTAATGAAAAGACGAGGAACACGAACTCAGACCATGACAGATCCGATCTACGTAAACAACGGTTACAACGGAAATACACTTCATTAGCTCACAATAACTAACTTTTATGAAATTTATTTGAGTCACCCAACAGAGAGTATAGGCCAAAATACGAAACTATCCATCAATAATATACTGATAATTTACGAAACAGTAATATAGTTTAGAGTGTCTAAACTCGTGTTCAATAAGTCACTAGGTGATTTTATAGGCCAATGGTTCTCAACCTTTTTTCTCTTTGGAATTATTGAAAATTTGACGGTACACAGATGTGTTTTGAATGAAGCTACTGAGCCTTTCAAATACATGTCAATTTCACTTCTCCAGCCACAAGAAGTCGGAAGAATTCTGAAGAATCGGAAGAATTCGATGCTGAGTTTTCATAGAAATTGCATTCCGACCACCTGTGATTCTAAAAAAGAAAAAAAAATTGTCGTTTGTATATGTGTGTGAATACGATATCTCCTGATATAATGAATGTATTGACAGAAAATGTACTACGAGAATGCAGAAACTAGAATGCACTACGTATGAAGAGCAAAAACGTAATTGAATTCTTTGAGCTGGGGAAGTACAATGTCCGTGATTCCCCAACTTTTTTTTTATTATTAATTACTAATATTGGGAGAGCGCCGGTAGCTTAGTGGTATGCGTGCTTGCTTACTGAGCTCATTATTGTGGGTTCAAAACCATCATCTGAGAGGTGAAAAAATCTTTAGCACGCTGTCCCGAGCCTATATGATGTCAATAAAATTATATCGGGAGTTACCGTGTTCACAGACACACACAGATAGACTTTTTTTTCCATATTTGGAATCTGGAGGTCGGAAAACCTAAAATTCCATGGAAAACTCCGCATCGAACTTCTGACGGGTTACATAACTTCCCCTATACTTCGTATTGCTGGGAAATTAAAAACAGCATTTAGTCATATTTTTGAAGGTACACAGGTACTTGCTACTCACTTGGAGTAAAATTAGAACGGAACCATAGCTTTACGTCCCTTCCTAAGGGCTTGATGAACTCCGCCTGGTTCCGAACCCGCGATTTTGAGCACATTAGGCAAGCACGCTACCTCTCTCCTCCCGGCGGAACGATGACGGAATCCTTCAACGCATGTATATTTACATTTAGATCTACGTAGACAGAGAATATTGACAGACAAATCCCAGAGGAACGTGAGAGTTCCAATGACAACAAATCCAAGGTATGTTCTGTTAATCATGACTTGAGTCTTTGCGGACATTCGACGTCTCATCGACGTCGGCAAATTTTCTGGTTGAATATCGATAAAAATGAAATGTCGTCGGTGATTCACCGCCTCAGCACGAATTGATCAATTAATTAATTATAGAAACAAAAGCTGTCGTCTTCCCAATCAGCGTTATCATCAGTGGCACATCCCACCCGCACAGTGTAGAGTCTAAAGGACAACTCAGAAGGGATGATGTATGTCTCTGGGACAAGGTGTGTCCCTTTTTAGACACTATATTAAACGGTAGATGTGCCACTGATGATGACATAGTTGCGTTGAAAGCCGGTTCTGGTAGCAAATAAGGCAAAGGGAAGACAAGGGGCGGGGGGGGGGGGGGGGGGGGGGGGGGAGGGAGACTCCTATGTAAGTCAACTATTGATTAAAACTACAGAGTTGTCCTTTAGACTGTACACTGTACAGGTGCCATGTGTCACTGATGACGCGTTGAAAGCCGGTTTTCGTTGTAAATTAAACAGTGGGAAGACAACGTCAGAAAGTTGAAGTGGTCAAACCAGATATTTAATATAAAATTCCCGACAATTATTTTTATTTATATTTTATTATTTAACTACTACCATTTAATAAATATATAATTCATTGTCTCCATTAGGTGATATTTTTTATGTTAATGTAATTACTAAAATTATTCACTTCCCCATTTAATATTTTCTTCCTCTTTTCAATATTTCAGACAGAATAATTCTACTCAATAATTGAGTGGGACCATTATAAAGGAAGTTGTCTCGAAGTAAATATTTAACAATCAGGAAATTAAACAAAGCCTGTAAAAGGAGACGGATATTTTATTAACAATTTACTATTTTTAATTAATTGGAAAAATTTCTCAATCAAAAATATGTTCCTGGTTTTCAAGTTGACAGTTGAGGCGAGCGGGCAGCAGAGTTGACATAAAGTAAAAAAAACTGCTTAGCCAAAGTTAAGTAACAAACAATGTACGAGTACTTGCAGAACACGAATTAATAAATTATTTTTTCGCTCTCCAAATCCCTAAAACTCAATATATGATTTTGTGTCAATACATTCATTACATTGGCAGTTATTAGTGTATTTGAAGCACCGCTTCTCTGATCCTTATTCCGTTTACCGATATTTCGCCGGAAGGAGAGGTCCTTGGATGGTAGGTAAAGGTGGAGGGTTGGACAACCAGCCAGCCTAGCCCCAAGTCTAGGGAGTGTTGTCACCAAGGATAGCAAGCCTCTCTTGGGGGCCAGAGCGCTTCCTGTTCTTCAGTAAACCATCACAAATATGAATTTCAACAATTATTTCTAAATATGCATGAATATGTGTATCTCTTTCAGAAATTCAATTAAGTTCCGGAGTCTAGGTGTTCTCTCGTTAAATATATCTTGGAGGGTTGCGGGCATGCTGTTATTTTCCCGATACTTGGCCAGCTTCTGACAATCTTCAATGACATGTCTCACCGTCAGCAACTCCCTACAGAGGACACACCTTGGAGGTCTGTTCCCCACCAGGAGGTGCCCATGAGTCACTCTCGTATGGCCAATGGCCATAGAATGGCAGTTATTAATGTATTTGAGTTGAGTTCCCCCTCTGATCCCCCTCTCCTTCGACTGATTCCCCTGAAAAATAATATGTGTCATCCTTATAAGGCTTTGAATTTACAAATGAAATTTCATGTCAATACATCCATTACATCGCCAGTTTTGGGGATTTTTCAGTTGAGCCCCCTCTGATCCCCCCTCCCTTTCGACTGATTCCGTTGACAAATAATAGGTGTCGTTAGAGGAACATAAACATATGAAATATCGTGTCGCGATATATTCATTCTTTGGGGAGTTGTCGTGACTCATTTAATTTTAATTTTTGGAATCAGGAATATGGAAAACATGAAATTCCGTTGGAAACTCCGCATCGAAGTTTTGACTGACCATTTAACTAACTTCCCCTATACTTCATATAGCAGAAAAATTAAAAATCGTTAGTAGGTGGGGTGGGGTAGGGGGAGGGGGGGGGGGGGGTCTAGACTCCCGGGGAGCACAGCTCCCAGTTTCCGTGGTTAGTTCTGCAGACTTTTTATTATTAATTTTGGAGACTCGGATCCCTAGAAGCTCCTCCTGAGGTAACCACTGACTGTAATACTTAAACTGACATTACATGAGCAGCAAATGCACGCTGTGGTTTCTGTGCTTTTAGAAATAAATTACTCACATCCAATAGCATGCATTTGCTCCTGCTGCGCTTTGCATTTTTACTGCGCATGTAAAATCAGCTTTAAGAGTACCTATAAAGTATAACGATTTAGGAATCAGACGCACGGTTAATTTGAGGATCCTATTGGAAACTTGTAAGCAATCCATTTTTTATTTTTATCTTGGTTTTTTGCTCTGACCAGGGAGGGGCACGTGCCCCCCCCCCCCTCCCCTGCCCTCTCCTGGCTACGCCCATGTACTAAGCTGAAGATGGTTTCGAAATCCGGCCGAAGAACATAAGTTTTTTTTATCTAAGAAATAAAAAAAAATCTTGAGCACGGCATCCTTCTGAAGGGATGTTAAGCAATGGTTTCCAGCCTGTATGATGTCAGTTACTTGTTAAAAGTAATTAAACCTAGGCAGACTCTCACAATAGAAAAGGGGCTCATGTCCACCAGAGCGACGAAAGAGCGCTCTAGTAGAAGGCAATATGAACTCCGTAGTTAAAGCCTGTTATGAGTCACAAAAACGAATAAATTGATGACACTGTTTCCAACAATTTTATAAATTCTTAAATAGCTGATCTTTTTTTACTGTTGAAGAGAGGTCACTATTGGGTGAAGACACCACCCGATTAAGGCCTCGTAAATCTTCATTATAAATAATGGGACCCGGTGGGGGGTCGGTCATCAATCTCAATTCAAGTTTGTCTTCAAAATAATTATCAACATAGAAGAAAACGAAGACGAAAGGACATTGAAAGAAATGGGACGCTGAGAGGACAGTCAGTGGAGAGACAAGACCAACTTAGAATACAAATACAAATACATAAAAAAACTTAGAACATTTAAAATAATTTGAAATGTTTAATAATTTTTAATTTTTCTCTCGGACTAGGCCAATGGCAGGATTAGTTACCTTCTTATCTGTTAAGCTTAGTACACACCAGGTAACAAATTGTTGGCAACATGTTGTCAACACAATGTTGACAACATGTTGCTCTAAACAAGCAACATGTTGATGGATACCCGTCAACATTTGGCGGCATACATCAAAGAAATTTGTTGCTTGTTGCTTGTATCCATGTATCCCGTTTTATACGGGTAACATCGCTCTTATATGGGTAACATCGCTCAGTGTGGACAGTGTTGACAACATTTTGCGTTGAACACCAGCAGCTTTCACGTCCATTTTCAACATTTGACTGGTTGTGGTGTGGACGCACAACATCACAGACAACATGTATCCAGATACAATTGAAGCAACTTCATGTTGCCATGTCAAAGTGTTGGCAACATGTTGCCACCAATTTGTTGCCTTGTGTGGACATACCTTTACAGTAAAAGGGATTGAAAGGGCAACAAATAGTTTGGTTATGGAGAGGGGAGAGGGAAGATTTAGGGAAAACTGTTATTGTTTCGACATTCAATTTAAATTTCAACATTTTCAATATTTATTACATTGTTTATTTAGGATTGGAGCCGGACCCGCCAAAAGACTCCTCCCCACTAATCCTACTTCCTCAATATTTACCAAAGTAGGCTGTACCTAAGCCTTCAGAAGAAAATAATAATGAAAAAAAATGAAAAAAAAAAATTTAAAAAAAAAAAGTAGATACCCATGTGTAATTTTATTATTAATTACCTACCATGCTTTGGCAGTTATTACATAGGACTATAAGATATGCTTTGCAGCTCTGTCGTAAAAATTCAAAAAGTTCAACTACACTGTAATAGCTGTGTGTTTGGCCTCCTTACGTAGATCTCACTGTGACTGCTCCCAGATCGCAGCGGGAATGTGCCGTTCTCCTAGAGTCTCTTAGCTGGGCCCCGGGATAGTCGGTCCGTCACCGTGTTGTCTCTCTGGTCCGCTCTGATCTGCCTCCAATCATATGTCTGCATATGACCACCTATTTTTTGTTTTTTATTATTATTTTCTTTTAAAAAAATAAATAAAATAAAATAAATAAAAATATATATATAGTGATAGGTACCTACTGTAAAATACGCTAGATTGGCGCTATGACCCTGGCTGTTGCGTGCCAAACAAAAAACCAAATACTACTACTACTACCTAAGCCTTCAGTAGCCTGCCCGGAGCCATCCGGACCGCACGTACTTTCATCTATCACCAGATCGTCCCATCACCACGCCGTCCCATCAGATCCATCATCTGACCATCTGGCAGCCCCCCTCCCCCCCCCCCCCCCCCCCCCTTCTCCCACCTCAAAGGCTGCATCCAATCTTCCGCTAAGAACTTTATTATTTTACCTTTTTTAGTTTTTACTTCGAATTATATTTTTTCATCCCTAATATTAAGTTCGATTCTATGTTCATGTAATCTATGTTTTCTTTTCAGTTAGCCAACTGCCTTTTACGAGGTTTTGTTTTGTACATTAAATATTTGATATCACTTTAAACTTAATCAGTCTTATCATTACAGTCTTACCTCTTCTTCTATTCTCCAACATTTTGGAGTGGTCCTCCAGAAACACCAGAGGTTATATAGCTAGTTACTTGGCAACCTCTTTTAGGTACCATTACCGGTCTATACAGTTAGTGGGTTTTGGATTCACATACAAAATATCATGTTGTTATGACAGAATTGTTTTTCTTCATATTTCTAGTCTGAAGCTCGGAAAACATAAAATTCCGTTGAAAACTGCGCATCAAATTTTTTACCGATTACATAACTTCTTCTATACTTTATACATCTGGGAAAGTAGAAATATGGGCAACATGAAACAAGAAATGGATGAAACAGTTATTTCATTTATTTTTCATTAACAGCTTTTTATTCCAGTTTTTCTGGATTTTTCTTTATTTATTATACAGTTCTTAATAAAGGGGAAGAACGGCAAGCCAAATGAAAAGTAATTTATTTTTAATTATTATTATTTATTTTAATTTTCATAAAAAATAAAATTAAGTACTTGTAGTATTTTATACTTTTTGTTCAATTTTATTTATTTACTCCAGGCTATAACTTAAAAAATAAAAACAAGTAATATAGTACATATCGTCTGTAATAGAGCTTAATTAAATAATTAGAGAAGTAACTGCCAACATACCATCATTCAATTCACTTGGTCAAAGGTCTCTGGGAAAGTTATCTTGGAAAAATTCTCTCACAGAAAAACGGACGCAAATATAAGGGAAGAAAAACGGACGAGTATAAGGGAAGTTATGAAAACGGTCAGAAATTCGATGTTGAGTTTTTACTGGAATTTCATGTTTTCCGACCCAAAAAATGAAAAACAAAATTGTTGTCTATTACTGTTACTTTGTGTGTGGATCTGTGAATCCGATAACTCTCGGTAGAATGAACGTGTCGTCACGAAATTTTATCTGGGTATCCACAACCCCGTGAGGGCGCCGGTAGCTCAGTGGTATGCGTGCTTGTCTTCTGAGCTCAAGAACGTGGGTTCGAAACCCGGCCGAGGTCCTTAGTTTATTTTATCTGGGAGGTAAAATAAACTCAAGCACACCGTCCTTCGGATGGGACGTTAAGCGATGGTCCCGAGCCTGTACAATGTCAGATACTCGTTAAAGACCCCTATTCTAGGTGAATACAAATTTAGGGTAGGCAAAATTTAGGACTCCCACAGTAGAGTCGGGCTCATGTCCACCAGAGTGACGAAAGAGCGCTCTGGAAGTAGGCGATATGACGTAGTTAAAGCCCGGGGATGAGTCATAAAACCTGACCTAACCACAACCCCGTGAAGGACGAAGCCTATTTATTTTTAAAAATATTTAACACAAAAAGTCTAATAACTGCTGGTGTTATGAAGGTGTAGACACAAAGTTTTATAAGTAAACATGAATGAATGAATGACTTTATGACTTATAAAGAATTTCCTTACAGCAAGGAGTTCGATACATAATTATAAATACATAGATAGATTCAATAACTGATAACAAAAAGAACGCAATACTTATATTAATAAAAAGGTAAAATTAAAATTAAAATAAAGCCCCAGGTAACATTAGTTTTTTAGAGCTTTTCTTAACTTCAAATCTCTGAGTATAATGTCACCATTTAAAGGAATATTTGAAAATATAATGTTAGAAATAATGTTAGCACTTTGTTATCTTATTCATGGTACAAACGGAGCAGCAATATAATTCAAATTTTTAGGGCACAGTGTAAAGAAATTAACATTTAATTAAGGAGATTACCTGAAAAAACAAAAACCCTAAAAGATTAATAGAGATAACGATTTTTATGGTAATTTGTTCATATGATAATTTGCTTTGGACGAGAAGAATCATAATATTTAAGAAAAGCTTTATAAGTAAACATGACGGAGCATTAATTTTCAGATAAATCGGCCGAGAGGGCAGGATAGGAGACCCAACTGAAAACCCTAATGTCCCGATGGAACTTTCCTACCATAAAAACCCTTTTGCCCAATCTCTGACGTTTCATTCTCTTCCTGACAACTCTCTCCGAAAGCTTGGCAGCCCTGGCCTAGAGACCTGTTAGCTATTAATTAAGTAGCTACTACTTAGGGAGTGCCGGCACTGACCAGTTTCAACCCCCATGTACGTTAAGCTCTTCCT
This sequence comes from Aradus depressus, assembly GCA_963662175.1. Classification (NCBI taxonomy): domain Eukaryota; kingdom Metazoa; phylum Arthropoda; class Insecta; order Hemiptera; family Aradidae; genus Aradus; species Aradus depressus. Next base: position 41,249,460 of record OY759221.1, on the reverse strand, counting down.
GTCCCTCTCGGTCTGCCACCACTCCTGGTCAGAGGCTGGCTGGGGATCAGCCGGCCTATCGTGGCCTCCTCTACATGGGTTAGAGGAATGAGGATGGCTTCTTCGCGGTGGTATGTCGGGGGATCTTGAGCTGAATTTATGTATTTTTGTATTATTACCACTCCCATAAAATTTACTTATGGTTTTAACCGATTGTAAATATGCATAATCGCATACATAATCCCGATGAAATGATATAATCGACGTGAAATCAAGTATGAAGATTCAAAAAAAAAAAAATCGTGTACAAAATATTAATCGCATGAGGTATAAAAGTGCGAATATTATGATTTCAAAATGGAACATGTCCTGGGTCAGTCTAGATCAACAATGACATAAAATGACTTACTTAAAAAAACATTAATGATTCAGTACCTACGTAACATTATTAACATTGCAGTTTTCGAGTAAATATGAGAAGGGAGTGGAGGGGGAGGGAAGTACAGCTGTTCTGCGGCAGAAACAGGAGCCATGGAGATCGTCTTTGGGGGTGGAACGTGTCCCCTGAATCAGCCCCTCGCTTCTAATATTTAATAGTTGTGCACCCTTCCACCAAACTGGTATCTGTTTTCCGGAATTTTCAAACGGGGATTATGCTATATACCTATAGGTATATCAAAAATTCGATGATGTGTTGAAGAAGTAAACAAAAAAATTCTGTTTTCCAACCCCTGATCTAAAAATGAAAAAAAAAAATGCCTTTTTTTTGTTTGTCTGAACACGATAAGTACGACTCCTAATGTTTTCAGTCAAATCGGCCAAAGGGATAGAAGAGATCCAGAGGAGGGGGCATCAAATCCTCTAAAAACTATAATTACTGTAGAAGCATTGATTTTCAAACAAATGATTTGGTTTTCAGAGGGAGAGAGAAAACGTACTTGTTGGAAAAAGTACATTGATGACTTCTTTCTTCAAATGAAAGTGTCCGCCCGGCTGGTTGTGTATGTTATTGTATAGTTGGGACTTGAAATAAATAATATACAAAAAAAAATGTAGTTAGTTCATTATTGTGACTCATGTCGGGTCTTTAAGGTAATATAAACTATGACCAGAGTGCTCTTTTTTCTCTCTGGTGGACATGAGCTACAGAGGAAGTAATTCTGCCTGCCAATGTTTATTTACCTTGGGTAAGAGGTCTTCAACAAGTACCTGACATCACCATTGCTCAACATCCCAACTATAGGATGGCGTGCTCAAGGTTTTTTTGCTCCCCAGATAAAAAACGTAAGGGTTTCAGCCGGGTTTTGAACCCGGGATCTTGAGCTCAGTAGACAATCACGCTACCCGCGCTCTCAAAAAAACATGTATGTATACATATTTTGACATATTTCGTCAAAAAAAAAAAAAAAATAGTTGGCCACGAGAAAGAATTCTTCAGCTCGTTTCCTAAACAAAGACTCAAAACGGAAGCTCCCAATGTTCTGGATGTTTAGTATGTAGTTTTTTGAGAAGGGTCAGAGAGAAGGAAGGATGAATAAGAAGAAGCAGACTTCCGGCCGCTCCCACATCCGGAGAGGACGGGACCAGGAGCCGGAGAAGTCAGGGGTCGGAACTTGAAGAACTGTACAGAGGGAGGGCAGCCCAGCGGAACGAGTCCCTGCCCAGCCTTCACTCAGACTTGATGTAGTCTGGTGATTTATAGAGACTGCTGTACTTGGTTCTTTGAGAAGTTAGCCAGAGCTGAGACCTCACAGTGCACAGAGGGGACCACAAAGCCATCAAATGAAAATCTAACATCTAAGTTGAGATGTGCGAAAAATTATAATAAATAAAACTTATTTTTGAAATATTGTCAATTCCACAAAACAAAAAAAAGTTGTCGGTGAATCACCGGCATGTACTTCCTCAGAACGAATTAATCACATTTAAGAAAAACGATTCTCCTAAGCAGGACTACGGTGCTAAATTAGCGTGCTAAATTACTGTGATCAAGATCGCGGATTCAAAAACGATGAGGCTCAAATGTTTTCTTATCTGGAAGGATGATATGGGAGGTGCTAAAACCTTAAGCACACCGTCCTTCTGAGAGGACGTTAAATTGTTGTACCGAGTCTTTCCGATGTCGAATACTTACCTACTTGTTAGACACCTGCACCCTAAATAAACATGTACAAGCAAAAATTTAGGTGACCGACTGTAGAGCTACTAGAGGCTTGGATGCTTAGTTCCCTAGATAAACCTTCTAGGATTAACAATGAATTGGTAAATGCGTTTGGCTCTCAACAACAAACATTATATCAGTAAGTCAAAAATGTAGGCGACTGTAGAGCTACTAGAGATTTGGATGCTTAGGTCCCTAGATAAACCATCTAGGATTAACAATGAATTGGTTAACACGTTTGGCTCTCAACAACAAACATTATATCAGTGAGTGAAAAATGCAGGAGACTGACTGTAACCATCTAGGATTAGCAATGAATTGGTAAACACGTTTGGCTCTCAACAACAAACATTATATCAGTAAGTCAAAAATGTAGGAGATTGTAGAGCTACTAGAGTTTTGGATGCCTAGGTCCCCAGATAAACCATCTAGGATTAACAATGAATTGGTAAATACGTTAGGCTCTCAACAACAAACATTATATCAGTAAGTGAAAACTATAGGAGACTGTAGAGCTACTAGAGTTTTGGATGCTTAGGTCCCCAGATAAACCATCTAGTATTAACAATGAACAATTGGTAAATAAGTATGTTTGTAAACATTATAACAGTGAGTGAAAAAATCACATTTAAATGAGAACAATATAAAAAAAGAGCATACCGGATTGAGTTATATCAAATCAAATTCAGAAGTAAAAAAAAAGGGGGGGGGGGGGGGGGACGCCCCCGGGGGCTTTGGAAAAGTTTAACAGCTTTCCAATTTATCTACTCAGGATTAAAGGAAATCTATATTAAAATTTTTACTTACTACTGAACAAAGGGAAATATTTATTTCAATTTATTTACATCCGAGAAAGACTTCTTATATATATTCAATTTATTTACATCTATTAAACTTTCGCGGAGAAAGACTCGTTATATCTTTGACATTTTATATTATTTGTTTTTAATATCCATTCTGACAACTTATTCAATGAAAAATGAAAAATAATAATAAGAACGAATGAATGGGGGGGGGGGGGGGGGGGGGGCTGTACTTTAAAATATATCTGAATCTATTATGTATTCAATTCCTCGTGACAAATTGGAAAAGAAAAAAAACTTAAAAAATTTCTTAGAATATATTTCTCCCTTCTTGTCCTTTAGAATTTCATGTTGAATTTTCACTGGAATTTTATTTTTTCCGTCTCCCAGATTCCAAAAATGAAAAAAAAAAAACTGTCGGTGAATCACCGTCTGTGTACTTCCCGAGCACGAATAAGTCGATTACGTTTTCGCTTTACCCCCAAAGACAATCGACTGTTTGTGCTAAAACGCAATATTTTACTTCTGTATCCTCATACTAAATTTTGTGTCGATACATTTATTACATCGGCAGTTGATAGGGTATAGCCCCCCTTCCCTTCGACCGATTTTGCAATAAACTGACAGGTACCATTCTTATGAGCATTTGAATTTAAATTTTAAATAAATTTAAAAAAAAGTATACACTGTATTTATTATATAGGTACTTTATTTACCTACTGTATAATATTATTATTTTTGTATTTACTAATTTCTCTTTATTTTTTTGTATTAATTCCAATCCATGTGTCGCAGACTTTACGAGGCAATATCTATTTATGTAAGTATCTAATTTATAAGCTTAATGTATCCATTCTTACGACGTATCCTATTACCATGTTATGGTTTAACGGAAATATTATTTTAAAAAAATATGTATACATAAAATTTCATGTCGATACATTCATTACGTGTAAACTTTCCCCCGAATTATCTGAAAATAGATAGATTTTGTCCTTATGGTTTTTTGGGTATTTACAAATTTTTGTGTCAATGCATTCATTCTATCCGGCGTTATCGTCTTCACAAACTCATTTTTTTTTCTCATTTTTGAAATCACGGTGTCCGAAAATATGAAATTGCGGTGAATTTCTGACCGATTACATAACATCCTCTATACTTCGTATAGCTGAACATAAAACAGTTTTTTTTTAAAGAGATTCTGTATAAGTTAAGAGAGTTAGATGGTACAGACAAGCCAACTGAATCCTCTTCAGTCTGAATAAATCGTAATTCTTTCATGTGGGATTCCCATGTCAGTAGCATGAGTTCAGTCATAACTTACAGGCTCGTAATATCTTATAGAGTCTGTGACTCGTAAAAAACTTCCATAATCAATAACTTATATGAAATGAACGAGGCAGCTGTCAGAAGAAGTACTTCCAGAACTCGTTGGAATGTACTACCATTTCAAAAAATATATGGAATAAGAAGAGAGCAGTAATATGGCGGTTCGTGTACATTTTTGCGGTTTGTGCCAATATAGAATAAACAAAAAAATCTGTATTATGTAGCCTGTAATGTAAAAAATTTACACACATTAAGATTGTTAATATATTATAAAATTAATTATTATAATTTGTATAAAATCACCTGTTAGGAGTGAAGTAATCAAATTAGTGAATAAATATACAGAGATGGACTAGTCGCATTTTGTTTTAAAATGTGAAAATAACACGTTGAAATGTGAACAACCAATAAATGAAAAATGAAAGACGATGATCAGCTGTTTTAAATACTGTAAGAGAGTCTAGAGAGAGAGGTGTTTTTAGGCTAAAGGTGAAGTGAACCATTTAAGTGTGAAAATAACAGTGAAATAGATGCGCAAAGGTACTTTTATTTATTTACATATATGCTCAAAATAACATTGAACTAATGAATGGCCACAATATTTAAAAAGAAAAAAGACTAAAGTAGATGTAAAAATTAGTTTATAAGATTTTTTTTGTAAATAAATTGATTTTTTTATTCGATATTGATATTTTGATTTTAATTATAATGTAGGTTTAGGTAAATAAACCCAATAGTTGTTCTCTTATTCTATGCTATTCATTTCCCTAGTAAGATAATTTATACCTTTGGATTTGATAGAAATTTTTTGAAAATTTAGGAAAACAATATGGCATTTCATTATTATACTTAGAATAAATCCAAATGAAATTTATTAATTGAATTTTTTTTTAAATACTTTCACTTTCTTCAAAATTGCACGTCTCGAACTTTCGATATTTTTTTAGGGCCATTTTCCAAAATTACTGTAGAAATCAAAATTTAGTAGAATCCAGCTATAATTTCTACAGAAAATGTAGTAATATTTAAAATTTATTTATTATTAACTTTATTATTTCAATTATTATTATTTCCATTACTTTTATTTAAATTAATTTTTCTTTTTATTTTATTTTAAACATTTATTTTTATTGCTTCAATCTATAACAAAACTTTCTTATATCAACCACATTTTTACAGACTCCCTCCCCCTTGATTTAAGAAAGTCTTGTTACTGCCACATTACATATATTTTATCTTTTCTTTATTTTTTTCCTTTTTTTAATGAAAAACTGTAAATAATGAAAGATATTTTTATATTCTTTACTAAGGGAATGTATTGTGTATTCTTTAGGGCGCTGTAACTTTGTCCGTAATGGTCTTACCTTAAATCTGAGGGCATATATATGATAGGTCTAACCATTTTCATGTAAATCGGTTTTCGGGATATATCTGGTAAACCGGGCGGCCTTGAAAAAATCGTATGAGTAATAACATATCGATAAGAAATTTTATATGTGAATCCAGGAAAAATAAGTACACCTTTCGATAGTCACAGAACTCGGCCGAAGTGAAGGAGGTCAGAGAAGGTGGCTCAATATAGAAGCCCCAATAACTGCCTAAGTAATGAATGTATCGAAATGAAATTTTATATGTGAATCAAAAGCCCAATAAGCAAGGGAGGAGGCCTAACTGAAAATCCCTAATAACAATCGATGTAACAAATGTATCAACACAAACTTTAATATGAGGAATCAGAAGAGCCTGAGTAAGACATCTATTGATTTTGTACCAAATCGATAGATCGAGTTTCGAGGGACATTACCGGTGATTCAACTGATGACTTTTTTTTAATGAGCACTGAATTGGTTTCCAGTTTTTCATTCAAACCTCCAGTGCTTTAGCTAAATGTTTCTGGAGAGGGGGAGATCAGAAGGTTTAGTCATACAATTTAGTTGATATAATAAATTGGGGCATCAAATTGAACGATGACGAGTGGAATGAGGATATATTTTTGTTTTAATTTCACTTACAAGATGGCGGCGTGAGAAGGGGAATTATGAGGGGAAAAGTTTGTCCCCCACCCCCCCTCTTCTAACTCGAACAACTTTGAGGGAATTAATCTGGAAATATCCTCTCGGGGGAAACTTTGTTTTTTTGGAGGGAAATTGTTTTTGTTCATTTAGCCTGCCTTTGACTGCCTTGGAGTCATTGTAGCATTGCAGTTTTTACATTCCTTATTTTTTTCTCAGCAAACTACATCATCTCTCACAAAATTCCGGCTTTCGAGGTTACGCTCATCATCAGGAGGTCTTCAAAAACCCATCATTCAGTAAAAAGGTATAAAAACTCTAGGGGCTAAAATAAATACACAAAATCTACTACATCCCCTAAAATGAATTTTTCTTTAAAAAAATAAATTAAATATTTAATGTAATTATGAATTTATTATAGCGTACAGAATTTTAGTATGTCTTTGTATCTTTTACTTTCCCAGCTATACGAAATATAGAGGAAGTTATCTAATTGGCCAAAAGTTCGATGTTGAAATTTCACTGAAATGTCATTTTTTTCGAACCTTTGCTCACCTTAAAAAACCCTAATAACTGCCAACGCAATGAATGTATCGACACACAATCTAGTACGAGGATTCATAAGTCCATATGTCAACTACAGATTTTTAGTCCAAAAAGTCGACTGGTTCTGGAGAAAGACCGAGTTATTTAATTCGTTCTGGGGAAGTACAATTCACCGACGATTGTTTTCCTTATTGTTAAAGCTGCTTCAAAAATTAGTATACAAATAATAATAAATAATGATTAAACAAAAGATATATGAGAAAAAAAAAGTGAAGAAAATACTATATTTTGTTTGGTAAGGAACTTATTGCCATGTGTTACACCAGTTTAGAAGGGCCATATTTTAGAAAATCTCATTTGAATATGAAGTTCAACATAGGAACAATTTTTTAAAAAGTTTTCATCCGTTCTTAAAGCTTTATTGAGAAAGCGAGATGATTTTTCACTTGAAATTGTAAAAAATTAACTTCAAAAGATGCAGGAAGCAAGAGGACGATGAAACTGGGCTTCACTTCCTCGGTAAGTATATAGCTGGAAGAGAGACTTCGGATCTTTGGCAAAGAAGTGATCATAGTGGAAGAGTATAGACGCTTCATTACTCGGATATCCAGCAGTTCGGGAAAATGAGGAGATTAGATAGATTGTGAAGAGATTAAAACAAGATTAAGTTTAAAGTGCACTAGGAACGAGGATAGGAAGGAGGACAGCTTCCAGAAAGGGGATAGCACTGGGTCGAGCTTCCAGGGAGGGGATAACAGCTCTGGGATGAAATTCCAGAGAGGGGATAACAGCACTGGGGCGAGCTTGCAGGGAGAGGATAACAGCACTGGGATGAGCTTCCAGAGAGGAGATAACATCTCTGGGGTGAAATTCCAGGGAGTGGATAACAGCTCTAGGATGAGCTTCCAGCGAACTAATACAGGACTTTCTTATACAAACCATGTTTGTACAGATCTCTGCCCCTTCCTCTCCCCCTACCTTCTCAAATTCATTTCATACTGGGATTACCGGGTATATGAAAATAATGTGTTGGCGTCAGCGTTTTTCATTGTTTCATTGTGCAGGGTAATTCTGAGTGTGACTATACTCAGTAGCATGAAATGCATTTGAGAAGGGGGCAGAGGGAGGTAGAAGGATCTGTACAAAAGTGGTTGGTATAGAAAGTCTTCTAAAGACCATATTGCATATTTTGTTTTTCCTAATTTTTTCGAGCCCTCTCCTTCTCCAAGTACAATGTAATAATTTTTAATAATAAGTACAATTTAAACATGTCTTCAAAATATTTCTTATGGAGATTTATTTCATATATTTTGGGATGCTCCAACTTCAGTCGTATTGATCTTAAATATGAAATTTCGGTACATTTATTACAACGACGGTTAATATGCGTTTTTGTGTTGAACTGTTCCTTAACCCCCCTCCCCTTTGACCGATTTGACTGAAAATCAATAAGCGTCGTCTTCAGAGGTTTCTCTGGATAGGTTAGGTTAGGTTTTATGACTCATACCCGGGCTTTAACTACGAGGTTATATCTTTTTCGAGCGATAGTTACACTCTCCAGTCCTGTTCTTAATAAGAAAGTTGTTAGTAATATTAGAGAACAATGAACTAATAGTAGAACTAATATTTAATTCTAAGTTAGTTCATCACGACGTTGACTGCTTCAAGTAAAAACATACATAAAATTCGGCTCGTTCATCAACGCATTTTAATACGAAGAGTAACTAAAGTTGAGTTCATTAGAGATTGATATAGAAACATCTGACTGAATTAGAAGATTATATATATTTTTTTAAATTAGTTTGTGACCTTAAGGACTTACCATATCAGCCATAAGATTATAGTTCACATTTTGTTAAATATTTTCGCTTACAAATCCACTTCTCTCGAATAGTGAAAAATAAAAGGGTTCTTAGTATTCATTAAAAAAATAAGTGAAGCACATATTTGTCAAAAAAGTTGGTAAAAAATCAACATTTTAGGTTGTAATTTATTTTTAAATTTCAGGATCACAGTTCTTATCTTTTCGAGCGATAAATGCGAAATACTTCATTACTCTCTGACGTTTCATTCTCCTAGCAGGGTTCACGCGACATTGCTCTGGAGTAACGAAGTCGCAAAATCTCTCCAAGGCGCTTCACATTAAAAAAAATTATTTTTTTGGATTTTTCCGGGATATAAAGTATGGAAGGAACTGACTGAATATTTTTATATTTATAGACCACATGGAAATACCTCAGAATCAGATCAGTGAGTATGTGAATGTTTCATTCACTTCATAGATGTAGAGAAGAAAAGGAACGTACCTCTAAGATGAGCTGACGTTGAAGCTGACTCGTTTACACCCTGTAAAATACGAATATTGAATGAATTAGGGTGAATATTAAGGAAATAAATTGTATTACTGTACCAACCCCTGTTGAATCAGTACATAATCACAAAAGTTTGAATTAGAAGGATCGCAATGTTGCCAAGACTTGCAACCCTTCCATGCCTCGGAGCACAGACGGCAAATGGAATACCAGGGGCAGGCTAGAGAGATGGAAATACAGCAAGCGGCACGATGAGAGTTATGTGCCTTCTGTGCCAATCCCTGCTGATAATCCCAAGGCGGCCCCTCCCCTTTCGATCCCACATCGACTAGCCCTCTTCCTCGTGCGTCAACTCTGTTCCGCAATCCCACGACTAGCCCCCTTCCTACTACTACCATTCCCTTCTTCCACCAAAGCGCAGTGTAGAGGGCTCTGCGGAACCTGAGCCAGCACTAGGAGATCCACAATACAACCAAGGCCACATCTCTCAATTTCTCCTGCTGAAAACGCTGAAGAGAATGCTTTTCCTGAGGATAAGAACACTGTCTGCTTTCGTCACAACCGCACCAAAGAACAACGAACAAAGTTGAATTTTGGTTCAAACTAAGGATAAGAAAATACGAAACAATACCAACATTTGACTCAGAACAACGTAGTTGGTTGCAGTATCGTGGCTAACATCCACAGATTTATATAAGATGTAGATAATACATAGCTCATGGGGCTGAATTAGCATATATTTACCAAGTCAAGAGCCTCACTCAACCTAGTTAGAAGGGCTTAGAAGTAAAGTTTCAACTTGGAACTTTTAATGTATGCAACGAACCACTGAAGAACTGTACTCCAAGATGTCCCCCCACTTCCAAATAGACTTTGCAGTTTGCCTTGATGATCTGGGAGAGTTCTAGAACCTCAACTGGAAATGGACTCGACTTTCCAATAAAAATTAATACAGATCTAGCAGGAAAAACTGTCGAATGACTTGATGATTAATCATTTGTACCTACAGTAATTGTTCGTTGTTTTTTCACCCCCAGCTGTGGAGAAGAGGGTTTATAAAAAAACTACATTGTGTTTTCACAGAAATCAAATAGTATACATTTTTTTTTTTTTTATCTAGCGTTTGGCCACGGATCCATTCTAAACATTATCCATAAGATGTTGGGTTCTATCTGAGAGGTGAAAAAATCATGACGTCCTTAAGTTAGATTAGTTTGGTTATTGTGATTCAACTACTAGTTCATATCACCTACTACCAGAGAGCTCTTTTTCGTCACTCTGGTGGACCTGAGTCCGCATCTACTGTGGGAGTCCTAAATTTTGACTCCATTGTAGAGCCGGGCTCATGACTAGACTTTACAGTTTGCCTTGATGATCTGGGAGAGTTTTAGGACCTCAACTGGAAATGGACCCGACTTTCCAATAAAAATTAATACAGATCTAGCAGGAAAAATTGTCGAATGACTTGATGATTAATCATTTGTACCTACAGTAATTGTTCGTTGTTTTTTTCACCCCCAGCTGTGGAGAAGAGGGTTTGTAAAAAACTACATTGTGTTTTCACAGAAACCAAATAGTATACATTATTATTATTTTTTTTTTTAAATCCAGCGTTTGGCTACGGAATTATTCTAAACATTATCCATAAGATGTTGGGTTCTATCTGAGAGTTGAAAAAATCATGTCGTCCTTAAGTTAAATCAAGTTGGTTATTGTGACTGATGCCCGGGCTATAACTACTAAGTCATATCGCATACTACCAGATCGCTCTTTTTTGTCACTCTGGTGGATCTGAGCTCGCATCTACTCTGGGAGTCCTAAATTTTGACTCCATTGTAGAACCAGACTCATGTTCACCAGAGAAAAACACTAGACGATATGACCTCATAGTTAAAGCCCGGGAATAAGTCAATTATTGTGTTCAACACAAAATTGTATATATTAATTCACAAATCTATAATCGAGATACAGTGATTTTTAGTCAAAACGTTTAAAACTAGAACTTTTAAGGCAAGAGGTATAACTGAAAATACTGTTGAAGTAATTGCAAAAAAAAATGTTGCTCACAAAAAGACTGCAATCCCAATCCTCTCATTCCAATCAACTGTGCTCAAGATCAGTGGTACGAAACCATTTTATCGGGGAGGTAAAAAAAACCTTGAGCATGCTGAAAACTCCTCCGTGAGTGAATCTGGGTTAACCAAATTTAGGACTTCTAGTCGGGCAATAGTCCACCAGAGAGAAGAAAGAGGGCTCTGGTAGTAAGGCGATAAAACCTCATTTAGCCCGGGCATGAGTCACAAAAAAAAAAAACCAATAACAGCATTCTCCAACCTAGAAAAAAAAACTAGCAAATTATTCTAAAACACACAGTTGAAAGTGACTATCCTTGATCTCACCTTAAACCAAGACTCCCCCCTCACCTTAAACCTAAAACTCCACCCAAATTAATTAACCCAATTTCACTTTAATTAAAATAACTCTGGGCAAAATTCCAACTAAGAGATTCCTTGTTTTTTTATTTATTTGTTTTTTTTTTCTTCCCGCAAAATATCTAGTATAAACTTTTTTTTTAAAAAGAAAAAGTCGTAGGTGAATCAACGGCACTATACATCCCCAGAACGAACTAAATAAATTTTTGCTTTCCCTGCAAAACTAGTCGGCCGTTTGAACTAAAAATTAATAGTTGATTTGAGAAGGGAATTCTGAATTCTCATACTAAATTTTGTGTCGATTTACTCATTACATCAGCAGTTATTAGGGTTTTTGGGTTGAGTCCTTCCCCTAAACCCACTTCTCCCTTCGACTTTCTTATGGGGTTCTGTATATACATCTAAAATTAAGAGTTGTCGTGTTCAAACACACAGACAGAATTTTTTGTTTTTCATTTTGGAATTAGGTAGTCGGAAAACATGAAATTCTGGTGGAAACTCAAAATCGAATGTTTGACTGATTTACAAACCTTCCCCTATACTTTGTATCGCTAGGGATAAAAATAATGCAGGGCTGGCAGCAACAAAGCCAGGGACCGAACCCGCGTACTCGTATCTACCAGGGATACTTCAAGACGTCGGAGAGAGATTGGAGAGGACGAGATGGTGCCAGGCATACCTACCCAGGAAGATTACACTACAGTGAAGGGCAAAGAAGAAGAAAAACAATCGGAACTACTGGACTGGTGTGAGGGTCCCGAGAGATGAGCTGGATCAGCGTTTCTGTGGCGAATTACAGGCAATAAACCTCCATTGATTAAACAATAATTAATTAATTGCGAAAGGAAGTGTCCTAAAGAGAGGTAGGAAGACCTGTATGCAAGGATCCATAGGAAGGAGGAATTACCTGGGAGGAACCTCTGTAAGGAGGAGGAGGAACCTCTGTTAATCTAAATCAAGTGAAGTAAAAGAGGACACTCCCAGTGGTAGGCAACTAGAAGATAAATTACAGACTTAACTAGTCTGTGTATGGAGCGCTTACCCACAATCTTAATGTTAGTCGTTCGTCAGGAATGGGTGGCTTCCGACTTCCTTCAGTGTTGAGTCACTGAAACATGACAGCTAGGGAGGGGAAGGGTGCGTGGTGAGTTGTAGCCAATACGAGAGGTGCAGCATTGCCACTTCTCTCGTCTAACCCTGGTGGTGGTACCCATCGTGGTGGGCCCATTGCGCTTCGAGGCTAGTTGGTACAAGTCTAGGATCTTGAAATCCCGAACAGAGATTTGTTTAAGAGGACAATGGAACCAGAGTTATACCTCAAGATTTATTGGTGTGATGTACAGATGGTTCTAGAATCAAAAATCGTTCAGGATATGAAATCGACTGAACTTTCAGGAGAAAGAATACGATTAGGTGAGAATGCTACAGTCTGTCAATCAGAAGTCGTAGCTAAACTGAGGTGAATATAAGAGGGTCATGTTAGTGATTCCTCCAGTAATGGAATCTGTATGTGATCAGATACCCAATAAACTCAAGGCTGGTCAAGGAGTCTGTAGATGAAATGGCGCGTGAAAAAGAAATTAAGGACTCCACAGGTCCCAGTACTTTGAAAGGATCCTGCGCTTCATTAAAGGGGGAGGAGAATGGGTAGTTAAATACAAACGAGGGGCTGTTATATGGGCCATCAGGGCTTGGACAACATGGGTACAAAACCCACCCCTAAGTAATTCCTGACGTACATTTATTACAAGGGCAACGTTCGAATTCTTTTTTTTCAAGAGAGTAAGATATGATTTTTTCCAACCTGGTTTTACGGTGAACCTAGACCCCTAGAACAGATATTCTGGGTGACTAGGCTAGAGGCTGTTGGAACTTCTAACGATGGCCGCACAATGGCGACTCCTCGAACCCCTATTAAACCATGCTTCTTCCGGAGTGCTGACTTCCAAAGCCCTCCTATCAGGCTGCCCCCACCCGAGCTATTCAACGTTTTATTCAGATTTGTTCATTCTTCAATGAGCTTTATAGACCTCAGACCCTACTTCCTTTTTTCACTTCCCCAGCAATACGAAGTATAGGGGAAGTTATGTAATCAGAAATTCAATGAGGAGTTTTCAATGGAATTACAAATTTTCCAAACTCCAGATTCCAAAAAAAAAAAAATGAGTGCCTATGAACACGGTAACTCCAAATAGAACGAGTATATCGACATGAAATGTAACATATGTATTCAGAAGCCTCTAAGGACAACAATAGATTTTCAGCCTAATCGACCAAAGAAAAAGGGGGGACTCAACCCAGAAACTCTAATAAATGCCCAATAAATGAGTGTGCCATCACGAAATTTTATATGTTTGTCCATAATGACAACACCTAAAGATTTTCAGCCTAATCGGCCTAAGGGAAGGAGGGAATTAGGAGAGAGTCTTAACTCAAAAACTCTAATAACTGTCGTTCTAATGAATTTCATACGTAAATTAAAAAAAACATAAGAAAGACATTTATTATCGATAGTTCTTTATTTAAAGGATAAAAATAATTTAAAAAAAAATATATATGTGGTGGCCAACAGAAGTCTTTCATATACCAACCACATTTTTACAGATCATTCTCCCTCCCCCTCCCCTCTCTCAAATTCATTTCATACTGGCATTACTGAGTTAGATGAAAATCACTGTCAGAAATATAGTGCTTATAATATTGTTATTTTAATATTTTGAACTATTGATGGAGACAGCTGATCAAGATGGCATTGGTTTGTTATTGCACAGTCGACTTGTTTTGGAGACGAAGCGAAAAGTCAATTGGTTTTACGAATTAGTCACCTAGATTTTCACTCTCCCTTCAAACCCACTAAAATTGGGATAAACTTGGCAACGCCGTCCTTCGGACGGGACGTTAAGCGATGGTCCCGAGCCTGTACGATGTCAGGTACTCGTTAAAGACCCCTATCCTAGGTGAATAAAAATTTAGGATAGGCAAAATTTAGGACTCCCATAGTAGAGTCGGGCTCATGTCCACCAGAGTGACGAAAGAGCGCTCTGGTAGTAGGCGATATGACTTCGTAGTTGAAGCCCGGGCATGAGTCATAACACCTAACCAAACTAAAATTGGGACTTTCGAATCCTCATACTAAATTTACCTTAAATTAAATGAATCAGTACATTCACTATTTCGGCATTTAGTAGGGTTTTTGAGCTCCTTGGATAGACATAAAAAATTTGTGTTGATATATACCTATCGGGAATATAGACAAACACACAGACAGACAGACAATTTATTCTGTCTATTAAATTGACAATATCTTGATGAGAAAAACTATCGTAGAATATGTTCACACCTCCTACAGTCATCTTCGTTAGAACTTCTCTCTGTTTTGAGGTTAAGTTGAGTTCGGTCAACTGCCCGTGCGTCGCTTTATTCATGAGCATCATTAATTTAATCATCAATTCATCTAATCATCAATTCATCCAATCAAGTAATGATTAGTTTAACTGTAGGTTATCTTACTTGAAACATGAACTAAATAATTGTAGAACACTCCTTTGATTAAATGCATCTAACCACCATTACACTCTTAATATTTGAACATATTCTATTTTCTCACTCCACAAGGCGTTACAGAATTATCTTAACTTAGGCCAAGTCTACCCGAAATCTCTAGATTCAAAAACATTTTTCATCTGGGGATAGTCTTTGTTTGTGTCTGTGAACACGATAACTCCCGATACAATGCATGTATCGACATGAAATTTTATATGTGTGATCAAATCCCCATAAGGACAACAGCTACTGATTTTCAGCCAAATCGACCAAAATGAAGGGGGATTAGCGAGAGGCTTAACTCAAAAACTCTAATAACTGCCGTTTTAATGAATGTATCGAGACAAAATTTCATATGTGAATTCAAAACCCCCTAAGGATGACACATCAATTTTCAATGAAATCAGCAAAAGGGAAAGGTGATCTGGGGAGGGGGGGGGGGCTCAACTCAAAAAACCCAATAACTGCCAATGTAATTTATCGACTTGAAACATAATATGAGTATTTAGGAGCCCCTATGTAAGTCAACTGTTGAATATTATGTAAACGGTTTTGGAGGGAAAGCAAAAAGTAAATTATATTTAACATTTTTGCAGAGAGATTGTGAAACAATTAATAAATTATAAAGCTATATAAAATATATGGCAGTACTGATATTTGTTAGGTTGTGGCTGAAGATGGTAGCAAAACCGAAAGTATTCCCATATATTTTATATATCTTGTGAAATAGACAATATTAAAAAACATTCGTGTTTTCTTTATAATTTAAAAAGTTAATCGATTAATTCGTTCCGAGGAAGTACCACCGACGACTTTTATTCTGCAAATGCGCGAACATACAGACAGGTACAAAATTCCAGTGAAAATTCAACATAGAATTTTTTAATGAAAACTTACATTATTGCAGAGATATTGTGAAATAATTCCAATGAACTTGAAAGAAATAAAACTTGTTTATTTATGAGTAGGTATGATATCTATGTCCTGGCGCAGGAAGTGACGTCACCCACCTCACTGGATGACGTCATTCCCTGCGCCAGGACATAGATATCATACCTACTTTTATGGTATTGTCTAATTTCACCAACTATATTTACATGGGAGTACTTTCGGTATTTCTACCATCCTCAGCCAAAAGCATAAGAGATAAGACTTTGAGAGCATAAGAGATAAGACTAAGAGATAAGATGAGTCTTATCTCTTATGCTTTTGGCTGAGGATGGTAGAAATACCGAAAGTACTCCCATGTAAATATCATAAATAAACAAGTTTTATTTCTTTCAAGTTCATAGAATTTTTTATCTACAGCGTAATATACCTTGTACACCGAATAGCCTGAGAAGGGAAAGCTGGTTGAAAATTATTTGTTTCAAACGGATCCCGGAGAAAGGCAATGAATGTCCACTTCATTTGAAATGAGAACTTTTAGTAAGATTAGAAAGAAGTGCTCATTGGTAGGAGGGTTAGTAGTGTAAAAAGGTAGAGTGTGGGACAATTGGCAGTGGAAATGGAGGGGGAATAGCCAGAGCCAACGATACAGAACTCATTTGTATTGTTGGTTACAGTCTCCAAGACCACAATGGCTGTCCGGAGAGTACATGGCTTGTCGGGGGTGGGAGCCCCTTTTAGCATTTACCACACGATTACAACTTCAACTGTTGCACAGTCAACGCGACGTTTTGACACCTCCCTCCTGTCTGAATATTGATAACAACTTTTGGAAAACACAACTCAAATTTACTTCAATGGTTATGACCATTATCATTAGGATGGTGTATTTTCTGCGTGGGTTGTTGTTGAACAGAAAGTGATAAAACATATGTTGGTAAAAGTGTTATCTCGAGGGTCGAAATGTAACGAATGTTCCAGAACGAAATTACGCGCCTTATTTTTTTTCGAAAGATTGACATTTATCGTCGAAATTCCCGTTTTTTTGTGTTGAAAAAGAAATGAAAATTATTGAATAATGTCTTTATCTAAATACGACGTAGAATATTTATCTGTCGTGTCTGACAGTAATTCAGAAAGTATTGTCAGGAAAACAACAAAAAAAAAAACTCGAATTATTAGAATTTGGCAAAAGAAACAAAAATTTTTATGTCCGAAAGAACTCGGAAGATTTCGTGCAATCTCTATCACAGTGGAAAAATTGAACTTCTAACAAAAGATTGGAAGGAATTAAAGTCAGTCTCATGGTGTACGTGGTGTACCTGCCCTCCAGTGTAAAATCCGATCCCTTTAAAAAACGAAATCCGCTATCTAGGCCTCATACTCGACAAACGACTAACTGGGAATCCTCACATGAGACTGACAAGAAATAAACAGACGTTATAAACTTTTACTAAGACTACTAGACAAAAGATCCAAATTAACTTTGAAAACAAAACGACTAATATACAACGCAGTACTCAAACCTATGTGGACTTACGAACTTGAACTCTGGGGTTCTGCCAAGGCTCCCAATCTCCAGCGCTTCCAATCCTTTCAATTAAAAATCCTTCCTAAAATAGCCAATGCTTCTTATTACGTCTCCAACAAAACTCTTCATACTGACCTTAACGTACCTTTCATCACTGAACTCGCTGAATCCAAATATAAAAAAATATTTTCCCTTCTTAGTTCCCACAATACTCCTCGAGTCCGACCGAGCCCTCCATTTTGCCATACTTCCCCAACGACGGCTTAAGCGTCAATGGCCTAGAGACCTCCTTAGCAGCAGTAGTGACAGTGACAGTGATTATTTACAAATGAGAAGAAATCAGTGATTAGGGAGTGTCACCACTGGGTGATTTCTCACCTCTTGACATTTTGACATTGCCATTAACTCTTTATTAGCACATTTTCTTGTTGGATTTATTTGTATACAGTTGTAAATAGCTATTTGTAAATAAAAAAAAAATAAATAAAAAATAAAAAAAAAATAATAAAAAAATTAAAATAATAAAAAAGGCGTCCATGGTTAAGGGGATAGTATGTCTGGCAATGAAACTAAGGGAGGCTCGATGGTTAGAGCGACTGTCCACCATTTTGGAATATCAATTTTAAGTGGTAATGAGCAATTTGGTTACTAAACTGAAATTTACTCTCTATAATAATAGTAAGTATCTCTCAATTTAATTAAAACAAAACGACTGCCAGCTCTTTAGCTTTTGATCGCATTTTGATTAAATTAATAAGTAATAATAAGTTATTAATAATTATTATTAATATATTCACATGTAGCATCCCCCTATACGCCCAGTTCAAACACAGGCCCCGTGGGATCTGAACATTTCGAACGGGGAATGGAGTGGGGGACATGAGTGCTTGTCTCTTCAACGGATGGCTGAAGATAGATCTGAATTTTCGGCCGAGGGCGAGTCTGGGCATTCCTTAAGACGACCAGACCCTCGTTCCTTCCTTTGTTACTGCAGTTCTGGAGTACCAACAGCCAATAAATCTTGTGCCAGTATCCGAGGAGGCAGTTAGGAACGGGACATTGATCACAGCACATTGAACAATGAAGTAACCCTAGACTACTTACTCAAATAATGACAACTTTCTAAGTCTTCTTACTTAGCCTAAAGGCAGACGGTAGACGATTTTCCAAAAAAGACTCGAATTAAGTTCCACAATGAACGAAAAAATATTATTTACATTTTTTTAGTTCTTCAGCTGTTCGTATGTATATATTAAATTCCACAAATTTTGTGGAATAAATACCTCAAAAAGAAGTTTTATTTATTTATTATCAGTTTCAACGATATGTCCACACTTCTCAACTTGGAAATTCGAAAATAACCGATTGCTAATTCGAGATACCCCGGTAGTGTAGAGTGTTCGCTGAACCGGTCCGTTGTCTGAACTAGGTAGGAACTTCTTCCTTCTTTAAGAACCCATCTCAAATCAAATAAGGATTTCTTTGACAAAACTATTTCACGTCTCCATTCATCTGTTAATAGACAAGTTTGTGCCGAGGCTCTTCAACTAGGTATGTATTTTCCTTACAGTATTTCCTGTATTGGGCGCCAGTAGCTCAGAAGTTGCGTGCCAGTCTACTGAGCTCAAGATCGTGGGTTCAAACCCGGCCGAGGCCCTTAGATTTTTTATCTGGGAGGTAATAAAAGCACGCCGTCCTTCGGATTGGAAATTAAGCGGTGGTCCCAAATCTGTACGCTGTACGATGACAGGTAATTGTTAAAAACTTCTATCCGGTGAATAAACCTGGGTAGGCAGTATTTAAGACTCCCTTAGAGTCGAGCTCATGTCCACCAGAGTACGAAAAAGCGCTCTGGTAGTAGGCGATCTAACCATGTAGTTAAAGCCCGGGCATGAGTCATAATAACTGACTAGCTCTACAGCAATGTATTGTAATGAATGTTCAACATTTTTCATAAGGAGCAATTTTTCATTTGGACTATTTTCTCATAAATCAAGCGAAAGGTCTTAAAGATATGATTTTCAAATGATCACAGGTTGTGACTAGTGCAGCATGTGCAGCGGTGCATTCGGGAATTATTCCCGAAGCTGTTCCTGGAACCACCTGTCAGTTCAATAAATCCTTCCTTCCTCACCAACATACCATCCTGTTTCCAGTGCCATTCCTGCCATATTAGGACCGTTCTGGCACTCCAGGAATGGAGAACACTATCCATTTTTTGCTTCCTCGGTCAGATAATCAATGCTGAATTTTCACTAAGAATTTCATGTACTCTCCGGTCCACTAATTCGAAAAAAAAATTTTAAAAACTCCTGTCGGAGTGAGAGTGATAATATGATCTATGAACTCTCCATAGAATGATTATAATATAATATTGTTGATATTATCAACATGAAATTTTATATTTGTATCCGAAAATGTGCATAACTACTGAAGCTAGACTTAGCGAAAAATCAGTAGGCCAAAAAATAATTTAGTAGAAAAGAAATTTTAAGCTAAAAAAAATTCTGAGAGTTCAATATATGCTTCAAATGGAAATTATATTAAATTGTTTTATATAGGTATATAATGAACTAATACAAGGTGTTTTTGTAAAATGAAACATGAAAATACCGAAAAAAATAACATTTTTTTATGATTTCACAACTGAAGAACTCATATAGTAGTTAGTTATTATAACTCATTCCCGGGCTTTAACTACGAGGTCATATCGCCTACTACCAGAGCGCTCTTGCGTCACACTGGTGACCATGAGCCCGACTCTACTATGGGAGTCCTAAAGTAATTGACATTGTATAGGCTTAGGACCATCACTTAACGTCCCATCCGAAGGACAGCGTGCTCAAGTTTATTTTACCTCCCAGATAAAATAAACTAAGGGTGCTCGACCGGGTTTCGCAACCGCGACCTTGAGCTCAGAAGGTAAGTACTCATACCACCGAGCTACCGGGGCCCTCAAACTCGTATAGTTGGGAGTTAGGAACTATGCTGTTATAACCTTTTTTAACCTCGTTAACATTCTGCTTTCCTAGAAGTAAGATGTATACGGCAAGATGTGTATTGTGTCAACAATTCGATACGAATTTACAACGGAATTTCATGTTTAAAAATAAAAATGTCTGTGTGTCTGTAAACACGATAACTCCCGATAGAATGAATGTGTGTGTATCTAGAACCAACCAATTTATTTTCAGCCAACTCGGCTAAAGATGTTGTCTTCCCACAGTTTTATTTCGGACCAGAACCGGTTTTCGACGCAACAGCGTCATCATCAGTGGTTCATCCCACCCACACAGCACAGCGATTAATTAGACAATTGTCTCCTAATCGCTGTGTGGGATGAACCACTGATGATGACGCTGTTGCGTCGAAAACCGGTTCTGGTCTAAAATAATACAGTGGGAAGACAACATCTTTTATTTTATGTGAAATCTCGTCCCACAACATCTTACTATCACATATGGACAGATCATTTTATTCCAAATCCCAAAATCATTTTATACTGGCATCAGCGATATTTTTTATTTCATTGTGCAGCAAAACTCTAAGAATGACTTTCTTATACTCTGAAATAACAGTATGAAATGATTCTGAAAGAGGAGAGAGATTGTGGAGATTCTCTCAAGATGCCGTTTTGGCAAAAGTGGTTGGTATAAAATAGTTCGTCACATTTTATTATTTCACCATAACCGTCGAATTTTCATGACTCAGAGTGGCATAAACAAAAACTATAATTCAGAATATAATTATATAATAAATAATACATTAATACAATGTTGACCTACGAAACCCTTCAGTTTGTGACCCGATGAAACAACTGTAATATTTTTGAAATAGCTGTTTCTCAAAATATACAATAAAAAAAACAAAAAAAAAAAACAGAGAGATGAAAGACTGATCACTTTGTGATGAATAAAGTCCATAATAAAAATCCATAATTTCACACAGAGAAAATGAAGTTATATATGTTAACCTATAATTCGATTTCCAATGTTTACAGGAATTCATAAAAACCTCTATACCAATATTTAACGAAGAGGAGGAAATTATTATTAAAATATAAAAACAAAACAAGGCAGTTTTAAAATGTCGGTGAGGTTCTCCTTTGTATCTTTGTGAACTTCATTATCCTAACTGGATAAAAAACCGTATTAAATATGTTTTTATTTTTTTTACAATGCTTTTAATATTACTTTTTTTTAAAACTGTTTACAAAGAAGATTTTGCTTCCCGAAGTATAGGGAAAGTTATGTAATAAGTCAAAAATTCGTGGGGAGTTTTCCGACCAAATATGAAAAAAAACCATAACCATAAAATATGAAGATGGCTGATGTGAGAAGTGATTATTTCACAGGTTGTCAAATAAGATATAGTCTGACCTCTCACAGATTTTTATTTGTATTAGCTAGCCGGCTTTCGAGGTTGTCCTCATCATCAGGCAGTCTACAAATGAAACCATCCTTAAGCAACAAAAAACAGATTCTGTTGGTAACAATCATAAAATATAAAGGCAACAAAGATGTTACTTTTTATAATTTAATGTATTTATATTTATTTAAATATTTGTTGCCTTTTTATTTTATTATTGTTACCAACAGAACCTGTTTTTTGTTGCTTAAGGATGGTTTCATTTGAGTAGACTGCCTGATGATGAGGGCAACATCGAAAGCCGGCTAGCTAATACAAATAAAAATCTGTGAGCGGTCAGACCATGGTTAAACCATAAAATGGTAATTGAATACTTCATACTATAAGATTGCAACTTGTGAAATTTCATAAAATTTAAAAAGCTAAAACTGATGTTATGTTTTTGGCTTCCCACAACCCCTTCTCGCATCCATCCTAATCTGGCCCATCCTTTGAATATACGGGAGCTAGCACTCATGTCTCCCCCCCCCCCCCCCCCCCCCCCCCCCGATCCCATGGGGCCTGCGTTTGAACTGGGCGTATAGGGATGCTTCATGTGAATATATTAAAAATTAGCTATCAATTTGATGAAAACGCAGTCAATAGCTAAAGAGCTGGCGGTAGTTTTGTTTTAATTAAATCATAAGATACTTACTATTATTATAGAGAGTAAATTTCGGTTTATTAACCAAATTGCTCATTACTTAAAATTGATATTCCAAAATGGTGGACAGTCCCTCTAACCATCGAGCCTCCCTCACTCTCATTGCCAGACATACTATCCCCTTAACCATGGACACCTTAAACACCGAATACCCTCTAAGGATCTCTAACCACACTAAAGAAAAGGTTGAGACCCTCTGTCATCAGTAATATATACTTGCTAATATTAAGCAAGTTACCATAAAAAATTCTAATAACTGTAACGGTAAAATAGTAACGTTAAAGGAACAGATAGTTTCTAATGATCTGGACAGCCGATTATACCTCGGTATCTTTATCAAGAAGCTTTCCTCAACTCGTTCTGGGAACGCCCAGTGGCCCCCCATGAGGGACAACCCTCTTCCGGTGATTCTTCTAATACTCTGTTCCATTACCGTTATTTCATTTTCAACTATACTCCTACTTCCAATTTTTCCAATTCACTATTTACTATATTCTTTGTTGTGTACATATTTCAAAATCCCCAATTGACCTCACCGTCAGCGCTTAAACGTGAGCTTAATGCACTCAAACGTTTCTCCTGATACATCATTTGGTGCTTTATAACATCTAAATAAATTATATTTTTCATAAAATGCATTTTGCATAAAGAAAAGTGAGGTTGAAAACAAAAAAATATTCTATTTTTGCTAAAATGCAACAAATGGTCGTTATTCAAACTCACATACCTATTACCTCTTCACGTAATTTGAAAAACTATAAGCTCATTCGACGCAGAATTATATGTACTTTAATTTATGACAGAGTACAAGTTTCTGAGAAATGGGTCGTTTGTGAGTTATTCGCAAAAAACCGAAAAAAGTCCAAAAATGTCTAGGTTTTTAAGACACCCCACCTAAAGCACAAGCAGAAAATTGGCGCAAACTAAAAAAAAAAAACTCGTTTCACAAGTAAATGAAGAGATTAAAACTGTTGTCAGCTTTCCACGAATTATTTCAAGCTACAGTCTTTTTTTGGTCTTACTTTCCTGGCCTAATGGCATCAGCGGGTTTTCTGACTTTCATTGTACATCGTCTGAAAGTCACTTTCATATACCCTTCATATAAATTTATATGTAGGTTTATTTACTTCGCAGACATCATTATATAGAAAACTACTTTCCAAATGATAGAAGTTAGTGTAGAATAGAAAAGTTTATCTTCCACAGAGGAAACTCGGAGATCAAAGAGACTGCTGTTCCACATTTCATAACACACACTCTTTACAATTGGACTGTTTAAATGTTTAAATTAGTCCCGACTACTATCAAAGCGCTCATTCGTCACTCTGGTGGACATGAGCCCGACTCTACTGTGGGAGTCCTAAATTTTGCCTATCCTAAATTTTTATTCACCTAGGGCAGGGGTCTTTAACGAGTACCCTGACATCGTACAGGCTCGGGACCATCGCTTAACGTCCCATCCGAAGGACGGCGGGCTTAAGTTTATTTTACCTCCCAGATAAAATAAACTAAGGGCCTCGGTCGGGTTTCGAACCCACGCTCAGAAGACAAGCACGCATACCTCTGGCGCCCTCTAAAGGAAATACTTCGATATCCTAGTAATGAGTGTTTAATGTCTATCACTAACCCAGGCACCATCGACTGTGATAATTTAGTGTCTCAATGATTCAGTGATTGGTGAATAGAATTGGAATTTGCCGGTCTTCCTGTAGAACTCATCTTTAGAGACATCTATCGGCAAGAACGAAAAACCTCATCGTCAAATCAGGTTGTTTGTTGGTTTCCATGTTGCCTACTTGGTTCGCTAGTTGTTTAGCTAACTATACTTACAACTTAATCTTATATTTTAAATAAATTCAGTTAAATTATTCCTAAACATTATTTGATTGTTTGAAGGAAGTAATCTTATTCCAAATTTATTGTTACTGAATTTATTTGGCTATTATTTAAAATGTTGAAGTTATATGTAATGTATACAACTCAGAATTATATTATGCAGTCTGTTTATGACTCTCAAAACAAATTTTAATTAAATTAAGATCATACTTCTACAGGATCATTTCTGTAGTAGCTATATCTTCACATGAGATACAAATCTCAAGATCCTCAAACCACGATGAGGAGTTGAGGTGATCTTTCCTGAGCGTGAGGCAGTCAGTTCTGGTCTGGAAGAGCAATCTTCACTAGACTAGCTCTGACATCGATGATCGTTCAGCCCTGTCTTACCAGGCGGGGTGTGGGAAGGATCGCTTTCTGAGTGGTTCCTTTATAATATTAGAATATGGTCCTGGATCCTTCCAACGGGCGATATGAGTTAATTTGTGTGTAGTGTGATAGTTGCGTGATGGTAGTAGTTTGATGATTGTGACACGGAAAATACTTGAAAATTCTCCCCCTTTCATCCTAGGTTTTCTTGAAAAGTTCTCTTCCTCAGCGCCCCTCAACGTTTTTTTAAAATGTTTCCAGCTCATACCTTCTGAAATAGAGGCAGGATACAATTGAACCAAGGTAAACGAAATCTAGGACTCCCACCGCCCAACAGAGCGACGAGAGAGCGCTCTAGTAGTAGGTGATTATGACCTATTCTAACAATTTTATTTATGGTACCCTAAAAACATATTTTTAAATTCGTTGCCGTGTTTTACAACTTAAACATTAATTTGAACTAATTCCTATAACAATTTATTGTGCATTATTTGAAGCGCTATAAATTCCTTTCGTATTGATCCTAAAAAACAGGAAGAAAATCTGGATTTTCGTACCAATTACAGGATTCTCGCCAAATTTGAAAGTTATCCTTACTTTATTTGTCCTAACATCTCTGAACATAAAAAGAAATACATTTTTAACTAATTCAGGGTTTTAACTACGAGGTTATATAGCCTACTACCAGAGCGCTCTTTCGGCCGACTCTACTATCAGATTCCTAAATTGGCTATCTCACCTAGAATTGTGCCTTTAAACGAGTACCCCAACATCGTACAGGCTCGGAACCATGGCTCAAAGTCCCATCCGAAGGACTTTTTCACCTCTCTGTTAAAAAAAACCTAATGGTTTCGAACCCGCAATCCTGAGCTCATAAGGTAAGCACGTTACCTCTGAGCTACTTCGCGTTCTCAAATTTCCAAAACATGGAGCGTTCCAACTTGGCTTGAAAAGTAAAAAAAAAAGTGAAATATTTTGTATCTACCAAATATTTTTGAAATTCCGGAAAATCAAAAATTTATATATTTATTTTTATATATAGACTATTTTAATTAAAGGGGAGTATTGATATATATTATATATAATAAATTCAATTTTCAATATTGGCATGAATACATAACTTCCTTTATACCTAAATTACACCCATGAGGAGAAAATTAATAACAAAATATATAGAAAACAAGCCAATTTATTTGAAAATTCAAGCACGTTTCTTTTAAATTGGATGGAAAAATTTATATAAAAAAAAAAAAAAAAAAAAAACCCGACTACGAATAAGAGAAAAAGAATATATTTTTGTGTTAGAACAGCTGAAATGTGATTACATAAATTACCCTATTAGGGGATTAATTCGTGATGGGGAAGTAAACTGCCGGTGATCACCGACGACTTTTTCCTTGTTAAAGCTGATCCAAATATTAATTATTGGGATTTTATATTGAAATTCATAACCCTACGTTAAATCGGCCGAAAGGGAGAGAGGGGGTAGGGTCATATTAGGGGGACTCGAGTCAACTACCCTAACAACTGCCTATGTAATGAATGTATCGACACAATTTATGTATGAGCATTGATAAGCCCTTATATCACACGCTGACTTTGGCAGTGTGACAACTCAAAAATCATAATTTTCGGGAATATGCGTTCTAAGTTTTTATGAAGGGTTGGCCATGGTGGCCGTGCGGGCTAAAGCGTAGGGCTTTGGTCGCATGGTCTCACCTTGGTTTGCGGGTTCGAATCCCATCCCGGAGTGAGTTTTATTTCGTAGATAAAACTTCCTCCCGGGGCCATGGATGTCGTAAATAATAAGGTAAAACACCATTAATAAGAGTCATGGCTAATATGCATCGTACATAAGGCAAAAAAAAAACGTTTTTATGAACATTAATGTTATGTGTTGGTGGCAGAACCTTAAATAAAATTATGTCATCAATTTATCGGTATACTGTTGGGATGTATCATTCCATACTATACATTGCAGCTTTTCGCTAACCAAAAACGGCGCCATTTTAACTCAATTTGTCACCTTATCCATTTTGATTTTTATTGATCAATTATGAAACAGTATTGTAGCAATTTCATTTTTATTATATTTAAATGTATTCCCAGATCTTTGAAATATTATGTTGTCAGACAGGTTTAAAGGTACCTACCTAAATAAGTTAGTAGGTAAATAAAGTGTTTATTCAAATTATTTTGCAGAACAATTACCTAGAAGGCACACTATTTTTTTTTTCATAAATTACATTCTTTTACAGTGTTTTAACCACAGTCTTTTAGAGTAAGAACATAGGGAACAAAATAACATCAAAATTATTATATCAGATGACTTAAAAATAATTTAATCACAGAGAATAGTTAGGTTTAGTTTTAGAATACTATCACTGACGATAGCAGGGGCGTAGCCAGGATTTTGAGTGGGGGGGGGGGGGGGGGGCAAAGTTAGGCTACGAGGGTGGGGGTAGACTCCCGGGGGCACAACCCACAGTTTCCGTGGTTAGCACTGTAGACTTTTTGTTATTAATTTGGGAGACTCAGACCCCTAGAAGCTCCCCCTGAGGTAACCACTGACTGTAATGCTTAAGTTGACTTTACATGAGCAGCAAAAATGCAAAGGCAGCAGCAAATGCACGCTGTGGTTTCTGTGCTTTTTAGAAATAAATGACTTACAGCCAATAGCGTGCATTTGCTGCTGCTGCGCTTTGCATTTTTACTGCCCATATAAAATCAGCTATAAGAGAATAATTTATAACATAAATGAAGATTTTGAGCGAGGAAATGAAGAGATCGAATCCATGTATATTTAAAAATTCTGGCGCCTGCCCAGCACTTGCAACAGCTCATTGCTGATTTAAGAATCAGACGCACGAGAAATTTGAAGATCCTATTGGTAACTTGCAAGCAATCCATTTTTAATAAATTTTTTTGCTCTGGCCAGAGGGGGCACGTGCCCCCCCACCCCTGGCTACGCCCCTGGACAATAGTAGTAACTTTGGAATCACAGTCAATCATTATTCTTAAGTATTTAATGAATTATAAAAGTCAAAGTATTTGGGATATATTTTCCGGTGAGCAGCGTCATCAAATCTTTTTTTTTTGTTTTGAGGAATATCTGGTGGAGCATTGTATGCCGGCTTTTCTTTCCAACTTATATTATTAGTCAACTAGTTATTGATTTTTAGCCCAAACGGTAAATTATTTATGGAGGGAGAGCGAAAACTTGTCTAATTATGTCGTTGTGGGGAAGTACATTGCTAGTGATTGACCAACGCCTTTATAAAATATCACTCCTTCGTTTAGCTCTGTAAGGAGCCTATTTAAAAACATTGCACTCAATCTGAGAACTACCCTCCTTGTCTAGGAATACAACCTGAATAATTTCATGGTCAATTTAAAACATTTTCATTTTATGGGGCAAAGAACTAGAGAGAAGGGAGAATAAGAGGCCGGAGGTTGTATGTTGAAAACAGGGCCGCAGATGAGCTGTTGTACTGTGGCGGGGAAGCAGGGCGGCACTTCCGCCAACATAATGGCCGTCGTAAATTTTGGCGGGGGGGTGGGGGAAAAGCCCCTGGTTTTGGCGGGATTTAGTGGCGGGCTTGGCGGGAACTCCCCCAGCCCTCCTGTCAAATGGCCATCCTATACTGGTTCGTTGACAGATGTGACAATCAGATTAGTATCCGGACGTCTATTAACGCCTTCGGTATGTACTATACCCACTTACGTAAATTCGGATATCTGAGTGATAGCGTCTAATAGAAATGAGATACCACAACAGATAAAATCAAACAATTATACATGAAAAGTAAAGAAAAAAACGTACGTTCTTTAAAAAATATTATCTATTTCACAAAATATATAATATGGGAGTTACTTTCGGTATTGCTACCATCTTCAGTCACGACTTAACAAATACTAAATGGAAGTTCAACCAGTTTACAATCCAAACGGTACCCTTCTTTCAGCCCCCACGGGTTTTTTCCTGTCCCTCCTAGGAACGGTTATGTTTTAATAAAATTTCGCCTCAAATTGAAATCTTAGTAATAAAAGAAAGTTTTTGGAATAGTATGTGCTAGTTAGTTAGCTATTATGACTCATGCCCAGGCTTTAACTATGAGATCATATATCACCTACTACCAGAGCGCTCTTTCGTAACTCTGTTGGAAATGAGCCCGACTCTAGTGTGGGAGTCCTAAATTTTTATTCACATAGGGCAAGGGTCTTTAACGAGTACCTGACATCGCTTAACGTGCCATCCGAAGGACGGCGTACTTAAGTTTATTTTACCTCCCAGATAAAATAAGCTAAGGACCTCGGCCGGGTTTTGAACCCACAATCTTGAGCTCAGAGGGCAAGCACGCATACCACCGAGCTACCGGCGCCCTCAATATGTGCTGATTAAAATAATAATAAATATGCTCTGACGTAAACAATTACGCACATTAAAATTATTAATATATTACAAAATCAATTATTATTATTTGTATAAAAAACAGCTGTTAGGAGTAAAGTAATAAATTATATAGTGAATAAATATACAGAGATGGACTAGTCGCATTTTGTTTAGAAACGAAATGTGAACAACCAATGAATGGAGAACAAATGCCGACGAACAGTTGTTCCAATAAAGAAGGAGAGTCTAGAGAGAGATGTTTTAGAGGTAAGGACTCGCCAACTTAAAAGGAGTTCTCGCAAAGAACGAGTAACACATCATGATAAGTGTACGAGTAAGACATCATGATAAGAAATCTTAACGAGATGGCTTCGAAATATTTTTTACGAGGTCATTTAAAACGCCTTAAAGGTTGAATATATAGCCTCTCTTTGGTTAGTTCCAGAACCTGGTGAACTAAATCTGAATTCCACCTGAAATCCACTTACGATCAATGCCGAAGATTCCGAATATTCAGAGAGGAGGAATCCAGAAGATTGGATCACGGATGTAACCTTACGAGTTGCCTAGGAAGTTGGGTCTTCTACGAAAGACCGGGTATCTTCAGATCCAGATGAAACGAGAAATTATGATAAAAAGGAAGTCTAGCGCTTCCAGGGAAGAGGTAGAAGATTAGATACTTAGGTCCCTAGTTGCATCCCAACCAGTATATAGTGATATATAAGGAGAGGATTTATTTATATATTTAATTATTTTCTCCTGAGTCTAGTATTTGTGGCTTAACCGAAAACTCTAATAACTGCCGTTCTACCGAATGTATTGACACAAAATTTTAATATATAACTTATAAAAGAGCGCCGGTAGCTCAGTGGTATGCGTGCTTGTCAACTGAGCTCAAGATCGTGGGTTCGAAACCCGACCGAGGCCCTTAGTTTATTTTATCTGGGAGGTAAAATAAACTTAAGCACGCCGTTCTTCGCATGGGACGTTAAGCGATGGTCCCGAGCCTGTACGATGTCAGGGTACTCGTTAAAGACCCCTGCCCTAGGTGAATCAAAATTTAGGGTCGGCAAAATTTAGAACTCCCACAGTAGAGTCGGGCTCATGTTCACCAAAGTGACGAAAGAGCGTTCTGGTAGTAGGCGATATGACCTCGTAGTTAAAGCCCGGGCATGAGTCATAAAACCTAAACCTAACTTATAAAATGTTTATTATTAGTTTTCAGAGGAATCGGCAGAAGGGAAGTAGATCAGAGTGATACATATATCTGCGTCATGTAGTAACATTTCACGAAAATCTTAGTCATTTCATTTAACGCCGGCATATAATGAAATAAAAAATGAAGTCATTCAACAGGATTTAACACAAAAACACTAATACCTTTCGATGGAATGAATGTATCGATACGAAGTGCAGTACGAAGACTCAGAATTCCCTGTGTAAGTCAACTATTAATTTTTCGGTAAAAGAGTAGATTTTTTCGTGCTGGGGAAGTACATTGACGGTGATTCCCTTTTTTCCGTTTTCCTTTGAATATAAAACAATAAAAATCGGCCAAAAATCCTATAATCGGTTTCAAAACAAAAAAAAAAAAAAGGAATAGAAAGTTCACAAAAAGAACAATTTGAAATAACTTATTTTTTAACTACAATCTTTTCCGAAGTTGAGAGCATTAAGTTAGCCCATAAAAGAGATAACCCTTTATTAGAATGGCAATAAAATATATTAAATGGAGACAGAAAAGAAAAGTTGACTATAGGATAGTATATATACAGGGGGGTACTGAAGAAATTGGATCTGAAGTGGAGCCCTGGTGTTCGCCCACCCTCTCTTCTCTGGAACAGATACAAATGGTTCATGAAAAATTGATTTCGAGTTTCTTTGTTTTAGGGTCCCTCTAACAGCCCTTCCTCCCTCAGCCAGTTTTTATTTCCAAGCCCTTCCCATCTGGAAACATGTCAATCCCTCAAACTTATATTTATTTTATTAAAAAGAAAATTGACAACCCCCGCATGTAGGGTGCAACTTTGATTGATCATCTTTCTGAAATTGCTATGAAAGAATTATACTTAAGTAAAAATCTAAAATAGTTTTAAACGGTTAATTATACACTCATGTCTAAAAGTATAATACACACAAGGGATGCCAATAATATCGATATTTCTGGATATCTTTGTTTTTGTATCAACAACAGATAATTTTTAAAGCGGCTCCTCAAAAAAACGTATATGGACAGCAAGGCCAGCCGCACACTAACGTTTCGTACCAGTAACCAGTTACGACTGTTTGTCTTGATTCTCCCCGCTCACTTGGGCAAACACTTCCAAGAATTGTTTCGAAGGTACTTTTAATTTCTTTTGAAATTCTTGGAACTTAATCATAATGAAGTCCTATACATACCCCACTTCGCTTCCAGAATGTTTTAAAATGTTGTTAGATGAGGAAATCGGTAGGATGGTCCCAGTTTTAAACCTAAACTAACCTATATGAAGTCGCATTTTGTTTTAAAAAGAACCAATGAGTGGAAAAAAAAAAAGACGACCATCAGCTGTTTTCAAAAAGAGTGGACGAGTCTAAGTTGAGGTGAGGTGAGATGTGACGGTGGAGTCTAGGAGTGAGAGTTGTTTTTAGGCTTAAGGTGTGGTGAACGAAAAAGGTGTGAAATAACAGTAAAATGGAAAGTAAACCAAAGGAGATACTTTTATTTATTTATATGTACATAATATATATATATATATATATATTTTTCCTTTAAATAATTTCATATTTGTTTCCAATGTTTAGTTTTTAATTTTATAATGTAGATTTAAGTAAATAAACCCAAATATTTGTTCTCTTATTCTATGCTATTCGTTTTTTCTGAAAACCCAGTAAGATAATTTATACCTTTGGATGAGATTTTTACAAAAATTTAGGAGAACAATATGACATCTCTTTATATTTAAAAGAAATCCAAATGAAAAGTTTGTTAATTAAAATTTTTTAAATACGTGCACTTTCTTCAAAATTTCAAGTCTTGAACTTATGATATTTTTTCAGGTCCCTTTTCGGAAACTACTGTAGAAATCAAAATTTAGTAGAAGACCAGTTATACAATTTCTACAGGAAATGTGATAATATTATTTACCTTCTAACTTGAGGGACGCGGACATATTGTGGAAACTTGTAGTAAAGTTAAATATTATTTAATTTTATTTAATTATTTATTATTTTATTTTCATTATTATTAATTCAATTATTCATTTTATTTTACATAATTCACATTATCACAGTACTTGGCCGTTTTTGCTGCCTACGACAGTTCATCTATTGCCCAAAAGGTAAAAATATATTATATTTCATTGATAATTTAACTAAATCTTCAAATCGTACACTAACTAAATTATATTAAGGATAAAAATGTATTTTAAATTAATTCTATGTTTACTCAATAGATTTAGTTGAAAGGAGGAGGGGTATTAAAAAAGTCTTATTCTAATCCTATTCAACACAAACGATAGGAAATCCTATAAATCCATATCGATTTCAACGTTACTCGAGGTGATTAAAATGTATACCTAACTACGCAAATCGATATTGATTTCATTAAAACAACCTTTTTTTTATGTATTTTGTAATGGATTCTTCATTTCAATATTAAAAACGTTGTCGGTGAATCACTGGCCAAGTACCTCCCCAGAAGGAATTAATCAATTAATTTTTCGCTCCCCCTCCAAAACCCTCTAATATGAATGAATGAATAACTTTATTGCTTATAAAAAATTATCTTACAGCCAGGAGTTCGATACAGAATTATAAATACAGTAGACTCTCCCTTATCCGGCGTTCTGTTAACCGGCGCACTCCCTTATCCGGCGCTCGCAAAATAATATCAAATTTACTAAATATTTACTAAAATTAACATTCAATTATTAGATTATCAATTATATGAGCCAAGTGTATTTAAGAGCACATAATGATTCCGTAACTCACGAATCTTTTGTGTACATATTTTTATTGTACATACATACATAATATGTATATGTAAATATTGTATTAGCGTTCTCTTCATTATAAATACATACAATGTACATAAGATGTACATTGTATTTATAATTAAGAGAACGCTAATACAATATTTTATTACTTCACTTAATTAAACGCAGATTTCAAAATATCTTTTTAATGCTTGAATAAATATATGTACAATGTACGTACTATAACAAATTAGTTTTCAGTATGTACATATTTGTCAATTTAATAAATGTTATCAACAAATTACAAACGTGTTTTATTCCTTAGCTCAACTAAACACTTCTTTTTATGCTTTAATTGATATATTTTTTCTCATTAATTGATGATTTCCGTTATCCGGCTTTTTCTGATATCCGGCGTCACGTCGGTCCCGGCAACGCCGGATAAGGGAGAGTCTACTGTACATAGATAGATTTAATAACTGATAACAAAAAGAACACACACAAAATAAAAAGAAAAAAAAGCAATACCTATATTAATAAAAAGATAACTTTAGTCTTTTAGAATTTTTCTTAACTTCAAGTTTGTTAGGACAAACAAATAAATATGATGAAGCTTCTGTTCATCTGAAACTAATAGTAAGTTGTGGAGATGTGTCTGTTGCAGAGAGACATCTACCGGAACATCTCCACTGAACCACCCTTCCCTTCTGCCGATATCTCTGAAATTTGATAGATTATGACCTCATTGGGTTTTGACTTTAAATATGAAATTTCGTGTCAATACATTCATTACATCGACAGTTAATAGAGTTTTTAAGTCTCTCCTCTTATTCTCCCATCCTCTTTGACCGATTTGGCTAAAAATCGATAGATGTTGTCCTTACAGATGTTTTGGTCACACATATAAAATTTCGTGTCGATACATTCATTCCATCGGAAGTTATTAGTTATGAACTAAGTCAGTTTGCAGAGTTCATAACTAGACCTTGCTTAGTTCATAACTAGACCTGACGATGGTATAAAGCCGAAACCGGTAGTTATATATGTATATATATCTTTAGTGGAATAGACAATATTTCAAAAATAAGTTTGTTTTATTTATTTATTACAAGTTTCCACAATATGTCCGCGTTTCTCAACTTAGAAGTTGTTATTAGAGTTTTTACGTTAATGCTCCCTCCTATTTGACTGGAAAACAATAGGTGTTATTATAGGGTACTAGAAGCACATATACAATTTTGTGATCATACATTAGTTCTGTCGGGAGGGATCTGGGAGGTGAAAAATCTTGAGGATGTAGTCCTTTGGAATAGTTAAGAGATTTCCCCAAGGCGGTACGATGTCTCGTTAAAGACCCCTATCCCCAGGTAACTAAATCTGGATAGTTCGACTATATGTAGACTATGTCCACCACCAGAGCGCTCTAGTAGGCGATATGAATTCGTAGTAAACTTTTTAGAAATCCCCAAATATTGTGCCGTTCATTTTCATTTCTTTACTTCCGTCCTACTGTTCAGGAAAAATTCTTGACTACGATGAATTATAATTTGTATGAATTCGTGCCAACTTTTTTTTAAACATTTACCCCACCAAATAATTATAAACAATAATCTTTTTAGCAATTAGTTTAGAAAAGTTTTCCAAAATGTAATTTGAAGCCTTTTTGGTAAAGAGCTCTCTCATTGTTGCAAGTTGGGCCAACTGACCCCCCACCCCCGGCTCAGTATGGAGATAAAGTTGCGAAGTAGGTCATACGAGGAGTGCGGGGCGGCGAACAAAAAGAAGGACCAGGATACATGGCAGGAAACTTTGTGATAAATGTCTTGGGGGCACCTTACACAGACCACCACATCTAGAAGTTTCGTTCATTCTGATGGCCGATGACGTCATTGTGAGGGTATCTTGCCGTTACACATCTAGGTTCATGGGTAGCGACAGTAAAATTTTATTTTCTAGCTAGATATTTTAGTTTTTTATTAGAAAAAAAAATCGTCGACGAATCATAGACTATGTACTTCCCCAGCAAGAATTATTGAATTACGTTTTCGCTCTCCCTCCAAACCCAATAAACCGCTTGGTCTAAATTCACTATTTGACTTATATAGTGGCTTCCGAATCCTAACTAAATTTTGTGTAGATAACTTCACTACATCGGCAGTTATTAAATATTTTTATCGAGCCCCCTCCCCTGCACCCCCTTCCCTTCGGCTAAAATCGCTGAAATTTGAAAGGTTGTGTCCTTATTAGGTTTGACTTCACATATGAAATTTCACATTAGTTTGTGAACACGACCGAGACAACTGTTTTTTTCAACTAGGACATCGTTTCCCAACCTTTTTTGGATCGCGTACCACTTGGTAGTACATCATGCTAAATGCACATGCACTTCGTAAAAATGATTGTATTTCGTGAAATTTGTTATTGCGAGTGTGTTATTTTATTTGCATTATAAATTTTATAGGGTGACCACGTATTCACATCACATAATGAGACAAATTACATTGAAACATGCCAAAACGTCATGACGATACAATCACAAACAATAACCTGTCATTTGTAAGCTGCGCGGTGAGTGGCGGCGACATCTCAAGTTACTGATGGCTAACGGATAATTTTTAAATGTACTCAAAAAAACGATATCGATTGCAGGATTTTCGATCATCGACTGTACATATTAACAACTTTACTGTATAATATTATTTATTAAAATAATGTTTATGAATTATCTATAATATACCTATAGGAAAAAAAGTTTCTATGATATTTTTATGATTTAATTTTTTTTTTTTTTTTTAATGTCCTCCATTGATTATTTTTCGCGTACCACCAACCAGCAACTTGCGTGCCACCAATGGTACGCGTACCACAGGTTGGGAAATGCTGAATTAGGAGATAGAAACATTGAACAAGTCGTCCTTCGGATGGGACATTAAGCGATAATTCTGAGCCTGATGTCAAGTACTTGTACTCACTTGTGGCCACCAGTACAACGAAAAAGAGCTCTGGTCTGCGATATAACCTCGTAGTTAGAGCCCAGGCATTGAGTCACAACACTACATACAGCAACTAGGAATATAAAACCGAATGGTTACTAAGACCAACTTAACAAACATAAAGCTTCAGTTTTAAGCATCACATCACCGCTCAAACTCGATTGTAATTAGGATAGATACATTAGTATCTTGGTTTAATAAATACTATAATGCTCAAAGAAAAGCAAATATTTGAGTCGGTAATGAAATCCATGACTAGGAGGCAGAACGTGACGCACGCGAAGTCATTCTCCATTAGCAGTAGAAACGTCACAATGAAATAATAACACACATTTTATTTGCTATTGTAATGGAGGATCGACCTTTCACGGCAGTGGCTCTCTCAAGAGGGTAGTTCTGGGAATAGCATGCTAAAATACGATCCCCATCTATTTGCAGAATATTTGAATATTTATAACTATATTAACTTATTGCGCAAGATAAAAAAAAAATATTGGTGAATCACCGGCAATGTACTTCCCCAGAACGAAATAATCAATTAATTTGACGTTGTAAATTTTCAATAGTTGATTTACATAGGGGCTCCTAAATCCTCGTACTAAATTTTGTGTCTATAAATTTATTACATCGGCAGTTATTAGGGATTTTGAATTGAGTCCCTTTCCTACTGCCGATATTGCTGAAATTCCATAAGTATTATCTTCATTGGGCTTCTACTTCAAATATGAAATTTCGTGTCGATATATTCATTATATCGGCAGTTATTGCGTCTCCCCCTCTGAACCCCCTTCCCTTCTGCCGATTCCGCTGAAAATGAATGTGTCGTCCTTATGTGATTTTGGTCACACAAATAAAATTTTGTGTCGATACATTCATTCTATCGGCAGTAATTATAGATTTTATGTTAAGCCCCTCCCCTAATCCCAGCCTTCCCTATTGTCGATTTGACTGAAAAACAATAAGTGTCGTCGTTAGAGGGTTTTGAATCCACAGTTATCGTGTTCACAGACACATAGACAGACTTTTTTTTCACATTTTGAATAATCTAGAGGTCGGAAAAGATAAAATTCCGTTGAAAACTCTGCTTCGGATTTTTGGACCGATTACATAACTTCTACTATACTACTTGGTATAGCTGGCAGTGGCGGATCTAGAAAAACTCTCTTGGGGGGGGGGGGGGGGGGGGGGGCGAGTTTTTTTTTTTTATAAGTTACTGAAACTTATGATTATTATATGTCATACTTACTTTTTGATGATGGACAATATTTATCTCATCTACATAACATACATAAAATACTACTATGAAATATTTTGTTATGACGCCACGCGAATTTTTTGCTTAACTGTAGCTGTAGACTCATCCACCCACAACTAACTTCATGTTATCAAATTTCACAAAGTTATCAAATTTCGTAAAAAATCCGACAGATGTCATCCGTTATGGCGCCAAAACTTAATTTTATTTAAATATAAATTTTTTTATACGATAAACGAAATATTAAATTTTAATTTATTCATCTGTAATTTGACAAGAAATTATATCTTAAAATTTTAAAAAACAAAATCTCTCAGGGGGAGGGAGGAGATCGTCCGATCGCCCCCCCCCCCCCCCCGCCCCCCCCCCCCCCCCCCCCCCCCGCTTGGATCCGCCACGAATAGCTGGGGAAGTAAAAAACATGAAATCGAATTTCTAGTACATAGTCTGATGATTGGTCGGAAAACATGAAATTCCGTTGAAAACTCGGCTTCGGATTTTTGGACCGATTACATAACTTGTACTATACCTACTTGGTATAGCTAGGGTAGTAAAAAAAAAAGCTTTTAATGATACGTCATTAGGTTTGTTATCAAGATACTTGGCATGGAGGAGGTTTAGATTGAATTGCTGTCGACAGATAAGAAACACGCAAGGGTCTGACAGTCTGGGACATTGGAGGGTGGCCATTGAACTTACCAGCACGAAATAACGACACCTATTGATTTTTAGACAAATTGGTCCCAGGAAATGGTTTTTTTTGGGAGAACACAAAAACTCAAAATAACTGCCGATGAAGAGACTCTGCTACTGTGGGAACGGAAAGTACTTAGAAAGATTTATGGACCTGTTTCCGAGAACGGCAGATGGTGTATCTTGAAGAGCAGAGAATTGAGAGACCTCTACGGGAATTCCGACATGGTGACCGGGATCAAGCAGGCGAGATTACGTTGGTTGGGCCACGTAGAGAGAATGGAAGGAGGAAGATTCCCTAAACAAGCCCTCAAGACCTAGACTCCGTTGGCTGGACGACGTCGATGAGGACCTCCGAGTGTTGGGCGTCAGAGGATGGAGGAAGAAGGTTTTGGATCGAGACGAATGGAGGAGAATTGTGACGGAGGCCTGGGTTCTTTCAAGATCGTAGCGCCGCAGGAAGAAGAAGAAGATAACTGCCGATGAAATGAATGAATCGAAATGAAATTTTATATTTAAATTCAAAACCCCATAAGGACAACACCTATTGGTGACATTTTCTCTTTCCTCCTTCCACCAATCCACCGTTTTGTCTGTAATCAAAAGTTAACAAATACAAGGACGTTTGCACTAAGTTTCTTGTTGATACAATTATTATTACTTCGGAAGTTATTCGGGTTTGAGCTGAGCCTCCTTTACTTTGACATATTTCGCGGAGAATTGTCGTCCTTATGAGAATCGAATATAAAATTTCATGTCGATAGGTACATTCATTACATCCGATGTTTTTAGAGTTTTTGGGTAAGTTCCCCAAAACCGCCCCATTCCCTTTGACCGATTTGGCTATAAATCAATAGGTGTCGTTCAAATGGGGTTCTAGGTACACATAAAAAAAAAAAAAAAAAAAAAAAAAAGGTCCCCCTAGGTAAATAAAATATCAATAAATAAAACCATTCTATCTAGTGTTATCGTGTTCACAAAAACAGACGGACAGACATTTCTCTTCCCCAGCGGTCAGAAATTCGAACCGATCTCCTAATTCCACTAACGAAAAAAACAATTTCTGTTTGTGTGTGTGTCTTTGAACACGATAACACCCAATAGTGTATCCTTCATTTTATGTAGCTAATCACTGTCACTGTCTCTGCTTCTGCTCAGGAGGCCTCTAGGCCAGTGACGCTTGAGACGTCGCTGGGGAAGTGTGGCAGAATGGAGTGCACGGATTAGAGGATTATTGTGGGAACTAAGAAAGGGAAAATATTTTTTTATATTTGGATTTAGCGACTTCAGTGTCGAAAGGTACGTTAAGGTCAGTGAAGAGTTTTGTTGGAGATGTAATAAGAAGCATTGGCTATTTTTGGATTTTGAAGGGATTGGATGCGCTGGAGAATGGAAGCCTTGGCAGAATCCTAGAGTTCAAGTCCGTAAGTTCACATAGGTTTGAGTACTGCGTTGTATATAAGTCGTTTTGTTTTCAAAGTTAATTTGTAGTAGTCTTAGTAAAAGTTTATAACCATCTAAGAACGATACCTATTAAACTGCCAATTCGACCAATTTGAAGGGGAGAGGGGATCAAAGGAGGCTCGAAACAAAAAAATAATAAATATATCAACACAAAATTTAGTGTGAGGATTCAAAAGACACTATATAAGTCAAATATTGAGTTTTAGACCAAACGGTCGTTTGTCTTTGGAGGGAGAGCGGAAACGTAATAGATTAATTCTGTCTGGGGAAGTACAAAGCCGGTGTGATTCACCGATGGCTTTTTTTTAATAAGTCATTTTCAGCCAAATCGGCAGGGAGGAGTTTAGAGGGAGAGGGAAAACTTAATTGAATCTAATCCGATCTGGAGGAGTACCCACAGTTCTAGTCATGATTACGATACCAGGAAGAAAGATGATTTCGAATAACTAAACATTGCTCCTCTCTTTTTGAAAAATGTATTACTCGTAAAGGAATTTATTTCTTGAATGCTCTTCCTGACTTCCTGCAGACAATAAGAAAACTTAAACTTCAAATAAAAATGTTTATGTTAGAAGAAATCCTCTATTCGGAAACGGGATTTTTTGCTCATTGTTCATTGTTGTAATACAAAGTCGTGCTTCATATTCAAAAACTCTATTTGAGTTCCCCCACCGATATCCTCTTTATGGTCTGTCGAATCTACGTTTTAATCATTATTTTTTATTATTATATACTAATTTATTTTTCTTGTTATGTATTTATATTATTATTTTATTTATTTATTTCATTCATTTATATATTTTCTATATATTGCTGTGGTTATTATTTTTTTTTTTCTCTTTTCTATATATTTCGCACATTGCGACCTGAGGAAGGGGCCTAGAACATTCCGAAATGTCGTTGTGAAAAAAAAAGACCTCCAGAAAAGTAATAAAAAATTATTAACTTAATTTTAATTAAATTAGAAAAAAAATAGTCTACTGTATTTAGAGGGCACCGGTAGCTCAGTGGTATGCGTGCTTGCCTTCTGAGCTCTATCCGTCCTTCGGATGGGACGTTAAGCGTTGGTCCCGAGCCTGTACGATGTCAGGTACTCGTTAAAGACCTCTACCCCAGGTGTATAAAAATTTAGGGTAGGCAAAATTTAGGACTCCCACAATAGAGTCGAGCTCGTCCACCAGGGTGACGAGAGAGCGTAGTTAAAGCCCGGGCATGAGTCATAATAACTATCTCAACTGTATTTATTAATACTATTATTACATTTGTAGTATAGTTAATTGTGTCAGA
Source organism: Aradus depressus (assembly GCA_963662175.1). Taxonomy (NCBI): domain Eukaryota; kingdom Metazoa; phylum Arthropoda; class Insecta; order Hemiptera; family Aradidae; genus Aradus; species Aradus depressus. The sequence continues at coordinate 41,208,607 of OY759221.1, read as the reverse complement.
TTCCATAATACATTCTTATGACGTACCTACCCTATTGCCATGTTATGGTTTAACAGAAATAAATTTAATAGACACTGATTGTCGAATAATTGCATTTATGAAACTTTCTGAATGTTTTCGTGTCTCAAATTTTGTAAAATAATAATAAATCAAAAATGATTTTCGCATTTGAATAGAGGAGTACCCTATCTGTTATTTCACATAATAACCGTAAATCAAATGATCCATACGAGTGAAGCCTGGATTTACGGTTCAAGCAACGCGAACAGGAGGGAACGGAACTAATAACACAATGCTTCCGGACTTCGTGCCATCTGAACATGTTATACTGAGTATAGACAATATAGTTAGTTATTATACTCATGCCCGGGCTTTAACTATGGAGACACATCGCCTACTACCCGAGAGGTCTATCGTCGCTCGGTTGGACATGAGCCTCACTCTACTGTGGGAGTCTAAATTTTACCTACCCAAGTATAATTACCGAAGGTAGGGGTCCTCAACGAGTACCTGACATCCTACACGCGTGGGACTCCTAGACGGAAAGGGTCAGGAAGAACAAATAGAAAAATTAAATGTGTAAAGTCCTACACGAGTCTTTTAAAAAGAAAATCAGACAAAAATTTCCTTCACACTTTATCTAAACTTAGGACTAGCAATGACATATGGTAGTTTATCCATATTACAATAAATACAACATATTTAAGATCCTCTATAAATTATTTTCTTTTTATGCGCCATACAAGAAATAATATTTATCTTCGAAAATAATCCATTTTCGTACTCCTTATTTTATTAGCAATATATTTTTTCCTAGCTTCATTTTTTAAACATTTTCTTCCGTGTACATTTAATTTTGCGCTTCGTATTTATATGTATGTTGTGATGTACACTATGGAACATTTTTTAATGAATATTTTAATGAAAAGAGGTAATTTTTTTTATTATAATCTAATATATATCAAGGTGTTTAAGAAAACAAAACAAGAAAACATATAAAACAGCTGTAAAATAGGGTTGTGTGGAATGGAGTCGTGAGCTAGCTCTTAAACGGTGCAATGTGGTTTGATATGTTTTAAATAAAAATGAAGTTGAACAATTAGATGAAAGTTGACTGGGGTGGAATTAAAGTGTGAAGAGTTGACGGGGTCTGGTTTTTGTGGTAGAGGCGTCGAGAAGGTACAATTAATAATATATATATTTTTCAATATGCCCAAATAATAATAATAATAGTTTTTAAGTATTTAGTTAAATGATTTTGTTGCTTTGTTTTTCTTTTGCTTTGTTCAATGTTTAGTTTTTTTTATTAGAATGTGCAAATAAAGCAAATAACCCAAATATTTGTCCTCTTCAAATTCTATTCTATTCATCTTCCCTGTTGGCCCAGTAGTAGTATCATTTAAAAAACCTTTGGATTAGAAATTAATATTATTTAAAATTATTAAAAATTGGTATCTCTTTGTGAATCCAAGTGTAAAGTTTGTTTAATTGAATTTTTTCGTTGTATACGTGTACTTTCTTAAAAATTGCACGTCTTAAATTATTGATAATATTTTTTTTAGGGCAATTTTCGGCAAACTACTGTAGAAATCAAAATTTAAATAAAAAAAAGAGATCAAATTTCTACAGGAAATGTGGTAGCAAACAAGCTTTTATCACATTGTGTTTGTTTGAAATGATTTAAGTACTTCAAAGAAGTTAAATGATGGTGATAAAAGTTTGCATTAAAGTCCGAATGAAAACTTTCACAACCGTTTGTCGTCGTAAGTCCTGATGCTCCGGCTGGTCGACACCAAACTTGAGGGGGGGAACGTACTTTCTTCTGATACAGTAGAACCTCTTTAAGTCGAACCTCGATAAGTCGAAAACCTCCGAAACCCCAAATAAAGTTTTGTTCCTTTCCCTTTAAGCCCCAAAACCTCCGTTACTCGAAATAATCAGTGAGTCCCTACAAGCCATTTTGGTACATATTTTCCCTCTATAACTAGCAAAAATAAATTGGACCTCTGTATCTCGATCATAGCAATGTTTTATTTTACAACCTTTACAACTCGATTATTTGAAACTTATTACCTCAATAGCTCGAAGAAAAATAAGTTACCGACTTTAAGAATTTGCCGACAATGTACACCATTGTTTCTTAGAAAACAATTTAGGAGTATACAATAAATAGGATTACCAATTATCTAAAGCAAAAAAAAATTACTGACTTTTTTTAATACCTACATACATATATTACGTATTTTTTATTTTAAGGATGTTTTGAAATAATGTCGATTTATGATAAATATAAATATGTTTCTTACCTCTGTAACTTGAATTTTTATTTATTTCACCTCTCTAACTCAAAATTAGTTAGAATGAATCTTAACCTCTACAAGTCGAATCAAAATCCGCCCAAGTCGAAATCCTCCATAAGTCGAAAACTCTATAACTCGATTTTTTTGGCGTCTCCCAATATGTTCGACTTATAGAGGTACTACTGCATACAAAAATTGTTTCTTTCACTAGTAATCTTATAAGCTTGCATGTTCATGAACAGTATACAACCTATGTACAATCAGGACTCACTGAAGACTATGGCTTCGTTTGGTCATTTCACAGCTACCTAGGGTCCCTATTAATCCCCCTCCCTTCCGTCTACTAGGTACCTGAACCTGTCGCCATCAATGAGATGGGGGGGGGGGGGGGGGGGGGGGGGGGGGGGGCTTAACACAAAGATCTTATAACTGCCGTTGGTTATAATGAATGTATTGGCAAAAAATTTCATATTTAAATTCAAAATCCCAAAAGAACGACACCTATAAATTTTTAGCGGAATCAACCAAAGGGAAGGGATGGATCAGAGGGGAGACTCAACTCAAAACCCTAAAAACTGCCAATATAAAAAATTTATGGATATGAAATTTTATATTTAAAGTCAAAATCCCAAAAAAACGACACCTATCAATTTTTAGCGGAATCAACTGAAGGGAAGGGAGGGATCAGAGGGGAGACTCAACACAAAATCCTAAAAATTGCCAATATAAAAAATGTATCGACATGAAATTTTATATTTAAATTCAAAACCCCATAAGGGAAGGGGGGATCAGAGAAGGAGGCTCGACTCACAATATCCTAATGACTTTCGATGTAATAAATGTATCGATACAAAATTTAGTATGACGATTCAGAAGCCAGTATATTAGTCAAATATTGAGTTTCAGGTCAAACTGTTGATTGGCTTTGGAGGGAGAGCGAAAACGTTACATCCCCTATCACTTGGTACAGCCTAGAGAAAGTAAAAATAATAGGGGTAAAAGGAAATATTTATGAAATACTATATTAAAGGGTTAATTTGGAAAATTGGAATCATTTCTGAGAAAACCTGCAAATTAAAATAACTTTCATTTTTAATAACTTTAATTAATTGAAAATGTTGACTCAAAATTCATTTTAATATCGTTTCAAAAAATTTAATTAAAAAAATAAAATAAAAACTAATGTTTTTAAACTTAACGATACAGACATCTGTCGATATTAGTTCCCTTCTATTGTACGCAATCCTGGATGATATGTGACATTTTCACAATTCAGTATTACATATTTCATGAAAACTCAGGACGCCAACTCCTCTCATCAGTCTGCAATACCAAGTTGTGTACATTGTGTCGAGCTTATCTCATTTTGTTATATGAACTAAATCAATTCACATCGTCTTCACCCTTCGTCGAAAATATACCTGCCCTCCAGTGTACCTTAACAAAAACCCCATCCCTTTAAAAAACGAAGTCCACTATCTAGGCCTCATACTCGAAAAACGACTAACTTGGAATCCTCACACGAGACTGAAAAGACAAGAAATGAACAGACGTTATAAACTTTTACTAAGACTACTAGACAAAAGATCCCAAACTAACTTTGAAAACAAAACCACTTATATACAACGCAGTACTCAAACCTATGTTGACTTATGGACTTGAACTCTGGGGTTGTGCCAAGGCTTCCAATCTCCAGAGCATCCAATCCTTTCAATCCTTCGTACAATAGCCAATGCTCCTTATTACGTCTCCAACAAAACTCTTCACACTGACCTTAACGTACCTTTCATCACGGAAGTCGCTAAATCCAAATATAAAAAATGATGAATTTCTTAGTTCCCACAATAATCCTCTAGACCGAGCCCTCCATTCTGCCATACTTCCCCAACGACGGCTTAAGCGTCAATGGCGAGAAAATCAGTGACTAGGGAGTGTCACCACTGGGTGATTTTTCCTCTCATGACATTTTGACATTGCCATTATCTCTCTATTAGCATATTTGCTAGTTGTATTTATTTGTATACAGTTGTAAATAGCTACTTGTAAATAAAAAATATTATATGAAAGTAATTAATTGTATATATTTTTAAAATTTCAACTTGTATGACTAATTAGGTCATGAAAGAGTACCTTCGGACCATCACTTAACGTCCCATCCGAAGGATGTCGTGCTCAAGGTTTCTTGACCTCCCAGATGAAAAAAAAAATCGCCGTTGAATCACCGGCTATGTACTTCCCTAGCACAAATAAATCAATTATATTTTCGCACTCTTTCGTAAGCCAATCGAACGTTTAGGCTAATGTTCAATATCTTACATAGAGGCTTCCGATTCTTCATACTAAATTTTTTGTCGATACATTAATATATTAGGGCATTTGAGAGTCACCCTTTTCCCGCCTTTCTTTCAACTGATTTCGCGAAAAAATAATAAGTGCCATCTGGGGTTTTTAATTTAAATATAAAATTTCATGTCGATACATTCATGACATCGGGAGTTATTGAGATATTGTGTTAAGCCTCCTCCCTAATCCCCCCCTTTCCTTTGGCCAATTCGGCTGAAAATCAGTAGGTGTTGTTCTTAGAGGGTTCTAGATACACATATAAAATTTTGTATCGATACATTCATTCTACCGGGAGTTAATAACTTCCAATGTAATGAGTTTATCTACACAAAATTTAGTATAAATAATTAGAAGACCCTATGTATGTCAACTGTTGAATATTAGCGCAAACGGTCGACTAGTTTTGGAGGAGGAGCGAAAAGTTAATTGATTAATTCGATCTGGGGAAGAACATTGACGGTGATTAACCGACAACTTTTTAATTTTTTTCTATTTTTGAAATCAGAAAGTTACATGAAATTCCTTTGATAACTCCGCATCGAGTGACTAACTACGTAACTTCCCCTATACTTCGCTGGGGAAGTAATCCTAATGGCCTCGGCCGGGTTTCGTACCACTTTATGGATTTTACTAATGAGTTTATTTATTTATTCTTTATTTGTTGTGTTTTTTCTCATTAGAATGAGGATCTCTTCACAAATTTGTTAGACACCCTTATCAGATAAAAAATTAAAAAAAAAAAACATTTTATTGGATCAGCACAAGTTGGTGCTATACACAAAATTGAAAACATTAAAAGGTAACATTTAAATTTAAAAAAATAAAATAAAAGTTCATGGATAGTTAACAAAAATGTTGGTAGAGACGAGGTTTGAGCCTCCTATCTGGTGTTGGTTCTCCCAACTTGTAGAACTGGGCTCCAGGCACCAGGACGAGGTTTTCATGATAGACCCGGGTCACTTTGGCGATGAATGCCTCGATGTCCACTTCCCTTCGGATCTGCTGATTCCGGACGAACCAAGGTGCGCCCACTGCCAAACGAAGGCCCTTCTTTTCAAGCCTTCCAAGTTTGTCTAGATGAATTTTGCTTGCACCTTGCCGAATGGGTGATGCATAGGTGATGAGTGGTCGTAACAAGGCTGTGTATAGTAGTGTGCAGCATTTGTGTCTGAGTGGTGTACGTCTGTTCAGTAGTGGGTATAGTTGTGATAGTCGAGTGTATGCTTGTGTTAGTTGTCTATGTATGTGTTTCTTCCATGTCAGTCTAGTGTCGAAATGTACTCCAAAGTACTTGATTGTCACACCAGTAGGAGTCCAGTCATTGTTGATTCGAATCTGTGTGAGAGTGTCCAAGTTAGTCCTTCGGAGAGTGAAAACTTTGGCCATCGTTTTAGCAGTGTTTATTCCAAGATTCCACCTATTGAACCAGTCCATCACGGCATGAACGTCACTTTGTAGAGATTCCACAGCTGAAGATAAATATAAGTGGCAAATACATTATCCATAGATCCGCGTCTCATCAAGTTATGACCCCTCCCCTTTCACTTCTGAGCATATAATTACACTTATAGACAATTCATTTCTCATGGCCGTTGCAACTTATGCTCAGATTTGCAACTACATATTAGCAATAAATTTTACTCCCGAAATAATTTAATATGGTAAACAGGTCCCTTAATATAATATAACTTTAGATTCGAACTTCTAAATTGACTAACTTTAACCTATAAATTTATTTAATATAAACTTATTTTAAAGTTTAACAAACATAGTTTATTTTCACAAATTGAATGGCATTGTTAGGAACTGAATCATTTATGTTTGTTGTTTACTTGGAAAGAACCGGAACCAAGTTTCATTTTTTAACCTTAAATATTCCAACTTAATCATGTTTCATCATTTTATAGTTCCCCAGCAATACCAAGTACAGGGCAAGTTATGGGTCAAAAATCGATGCGGAGTTTTCAACGGAGTTTTTGACCCTAAATTTCAAGTATGAAAAAATCATTTGTGAATCACCTGAAGAATAAAGATAAATATTACCTTTAAGAATGCCGTTATAACATCTTTTATCCCAATATTTACAACCCAGATCAACTCGAACCGTACCTAAACCTGAATGCTCCTTTCTGACACATCTCAGTTACAAAAATAATGTATACATCCTTAATCCTCAGGAACTTTGTACAAGCTGCAATAAAAACGAATTGGAAGACGTATACAACCTGTTAATATCCTGTCCGATATACTCCCCATTAGAAGCCACTTCCTGCCTCAGACTAACAGTATAGACAGATCCAACTTTCATACATTACTCCTGGCCCATAATAACAATGATACCTCAAACATTTTCTATTATTTGATCAGCGCTCTGAAACTTAGATCATTCATTTGTTAATGAATAATGTATTTTAACTTCCATATTATATTGATATTCAATATCTACATCCCCACGCCATATTTACTCTCTTTGTTACATTATTATTATTAATTTGTAATTACTTATTTTATTTATTTATTCTTTTTAAATTTATTTATGTTATTTATTTAGTTTGTTAAAGTTTCCTTTATACAGTAGGCTCTCCTAGACTTTTAGCAGATGTTTTTATAAAATTTTAAACATTCAATTTCACTAACGAAAAAAACGATCCAACGATTCTTTTCACTATGAATCAAATGAAAACTGAGAAAAAGAGAACTGGTGTAAAGGAAAAATAAATAGGAGGAGAGGGTTTCTGTGGAAAAAAATTAAAAACGTTGACTTTACTAGTTAAGTGTTCATTTCCCGATAAGACGATATTGTTGTGCCAAGGACGGGACGGTACCTTTGTATTTCTATTCTAGGAAACATTTTCTATAAATGTTTGATTTTCAACTATGTATTTATTATAATTTATTTATAGGATAGGTATAGTGAAGTAATAAAATATTGTATTAGCGTTCCCTTCATTATAAATACAATGTACATATGTATGTATGTACAATAAAAATACATAAAATATTCCTGAGTTACGGAATTATTATGTGCTCGTAAATACACGTGGCTCATATAATTGATAATCTAATTGAATGTTAATTTTAGTTTAATAAATTTGATATTATTTTGCGAGCGCAGGATAAGGGAGCGCACCGGTTAATAGAACGCCGGATAAGGCAGAGACTACTGTATATGTCAATATTGTTTAGTTGATCAATCTATAATTTTGGAAATGTTAATGTCAATATTGTAAAAGTAATGGTCACTGATTCAATTGTATTGTATAGGGGTGTAATGATCCCTTTAAACAATACAATTATTATTATAATATTTTTAAATATGAAAACAAAATACTGTCCGCTGTCTGTGAACACGATAACTCCCGACAGAATGGATGTACCGACATAAAATTTTATATGTGGGATCAAAACCCCATAAAGACAACACCTAACTAAATAAATTCGTTCTGGGGAAGTAAATTGCCAGTGATTCACCGACAACTTTTTTTATTAAGTTTTGATTGAAATCTGTTTATTTAAGTTAATTTCATGTTAGTTGTGGCTCATGCCCGGGCTATGACAAGGTCAAATCGCCTACTACCAGAGCGCTCTTTCGTCGCTCTGATGGACATGAGCCCGACTCTACTATGGGAGTCCTAAATTTTACCTACTTAGTTTTATTCACCTAGGGTAGGAGTCTTTAACGAGTAGCTAAGATGTAAGTCAATATTGAGTTTTAGCTAGATAAATTGGCTTTGGAGGGAGAGCAAACACTTAATTGATTAATTCGTGCTGGGGAAGTACATAGCCTGATGAACATCGGTTTTTTGATCGATTGCATAACTTCCCCTATACTTCGCATAGGGCGGGGGAAGTAAAGTTATATACTACATACTTACTGACTAAATTACTGTAAGTCACTAACCAATGGAAAGTTGCAAACCTGGCAAGTTGCAAACCTGGCAACGACGGGAAACCTGCCAGTATCCTATTATTGAGGTTTTAAAGATAATTTATTTTATCCCGCATTTAACAATGGTTTTAATGGGGCTTTGAAAATATAACAGTTTTTAATTTAACTCCCTGTTTGTTAAAGGCAATACGCAATTATTTGTTTTCATTTATTTACAAATACGTATTCACAACTGTATAAATAAAATATACAACAAGCAAATTTGTTAAAAGAGTAAAATATGGCATTGTCAAAATGTCAAGAGGGGAGAAATCGGACGTGTGGTCACACTCCCTAGGCACTGAGTTGCACTCATTTATAACTCACTGTCATTGGTGCTATTAAAAGGAGGTCTATAGGCCATTGGCGCTTAAGGCTTCGTGGGGGAAGTGTGGTAGAATGGAGGGCACTAAGGGAACTCAAAGAGGAAAATAACTTTTTGTCCGTGGATTTGGCTACTACGAGTGGAATCAGGGCCGGCCCTACCATAGGGCGAACAGAGCGGCCGCTCCAGGCGCCAAGTCCCAGAGGGCGCCTCAGTGGTAAAGAAAAATAAAGGAAAAAAATATTTTTTTTTCGCTTTTCGATATTTTGATTGTGAGCGTGTGGCTAGTATGGTATGTGAATGACCTTATCTGTTGAGTTCTACATCAACTGTTCCTATAGGTACTGTGAAGAGTATAGTGCCAACGAGCATGGCTGTTTTCAATCGACAAATTAGACAGAGACTTAAGATGTTCCCAGTTCCATGCTTGCACACACAACTGGTATATATTAGGGGCAAGCAAGGGGGGCGCCAGAATTGGATCTCGCTCCAACCTAAAACTTGCTTCGGGCCGACGCTGTGTGGACTGTTGTGGTCAGTATGGTGAGTCTTGTTGCAAACATAGTAAGGAGGATTGGCTATTGTAGGAAGGATTTTGGATTCAAGGGATTGGATGCGCTGCAGATTGGAAATTTAGATCATTTTTCTAGTACTCTTAGAAACAGTATGTAGCGTCTGTTCATATCTTGTCGTTTCAGTCTCGTCTGGGGGTTCCATGTCATTCGCTCGTCAAGTAGATAGCAGTTTTTTAGAAGGAATGGGATTATTGTTAAGGTATACAGGAGGGCAGGTATATTCTCTTGCTGACTTGAATTATTTATAAGGGGATATATACCAATATTACTTAAATATTTATGATGTTAGAGTATATATGAACCCAAAAATAACAATTACAGAAACATTTTCTATACAACAGAAAATGTTTGTAACATGAGGAGGAGACAAAGAAAATGGGATTAGGAAAACGATCTTAAGTAAATGAACCCCGGGGTTACAATCCACACGACCTTAGGAAAAGGTGTTCTCTCAAGATTCAACTTCTCGGGTTAATGGGTTTTGCATGTTTTCTGTTTTCTGCCTGAGAACTTTAGAACTGCTCGAAATGGATACATTTGTGATAAATAAACAACAAAAGTTAAATAGTTGATTCATTCCATCAGTTAAAATCCCTTCTCTGAAAATAGATCTTTCAACTTGACGATTGAGGGCGCCGGTAGCTCAGGGGTAGCTAAAGAGCACGCCGTCCTTCGAATGGAACGTTAAGCGATGGACCCGAGTCTGTGCAATGTCAGGAGAAAATTTAGGACTTCTGTAATAGAGTCGGGCTCATGTCCAACAGTGTGATGGAAGAGCGCTCTGGTAGTAGGCGGTATGACCTCGTAGATAAAGCTCGGGCATGAGTCATAATAACAAACTAAGTTGACGATTAAAATCAGAAGAGAAAATCGTCGGTGAATCACTAAAATCCGTTGTAAAAACTCTTCCTCTAAACACTTTTTCCTCATTAGCCAACTCGGCTGAAAATTAATTTATCTTATTTCTAGACTTCCGAATTCACATATAAAGTTTCGTTTCTAGGTAGTTTTTGAAGGATTTTTTTACTAGGAGATGTAATAACTGCCGATGTAATGATCATATAAAATTGCGTACTTAAAAATGCCGCTACATTCTTTGAATCCATTTCTAAAGTTTTTGAAATAATAAGCAAATGGCTACTAACCAATGAGTTCATGTTAATTAAATGCACCCAAAATAACCATTTTACATTTTAAATATTAATATAATATTTCTTATAAGGAACGAACCTTTTATTAAGATATGGATTTTTTCTCATTTGAAAAATAAAATAAAATAATTAAGATATAAAAGTTTGAATTCATACTTTGCTTTCATTTTAATTTTCTTAGCAGAGATCCTCCATTCTATAAGTTCTATTGTAATTGTTTTTGTTTAATATTTGATACTTTCTCCTTAATCGGACCGTACACTGTTACCCTTAAAGAAATTGTAAGAAAACACCATTCAAAACTTGTTTTTAACAGTCGAAGCGCTGTAGAGTTGAGCTTAAAGTCGAAATAACAATTTTGTCTGAAATTTCATACTGTTTCCCATGGTGTAATTGAATTAGAATTATGACAAAAACATTTTGAGATATTATCGATTTTATGGAAAAAAGTAGGAAAATTGAAAATTTTACGAAATCAAGAATAACTTTTGAAGGTGAACGAATCGGACCATGGTTTATTAGAACTTTTTTGTTCCAAATGAAGTGAAGAGGTTGCTGACACCCTGTATGTATTTTGCTCAGACCAGAGAAAGTGTATGATTGCCCAGAAATATCGTCATGAATGAAGACATGTTAAAGAACAATAAAGATAGTTTCTTTGATGCATACCCAGACTTCAACTACAAGGTCATATCGCCTACTACCAGAGTACTGATTAATTCGTCCTGGGGAAGTACATGTGACTGACTACCAATATCTGCATGGTTCAGACATCCTCTTCCCTCTTTCCCCCTCCCAACCCTACTATACTCCTATTAAATAATTAGGGGAGATAATGGCGACTACATATAGCTTACGTCGATAACGTAACATGACATCTGAAAGTTCATAGGGGCCAAATTATCGTGGCTAGAGCCAGCAATTACTGAGATGAGTACTCATCGACCACATGACAGTTAGCCTCGGAGCTACCTAGTGGGTACCGTAAACATTATATATACACGGACATTTTTTTTTTCTCTATGAGATAAACAAGTTGAGCACAACATCCTTCGGATGGATGGTTGAGCCTGTGGGATGTCAGATACTCTACTAAACCTAGGCAAAATTTAAGATTCCCATTGTAGAGTCGGTTTCATGTCTACCAGAGTGAAGAAAGAGCCTTGTAGTTAAAGCCCGGGCATGAGTTATGTATACATCATCATCACTATTGCTCCATTCAAGTCTTTGCCTCCTCCAAAGACTTCCCCCAAAAATTCCTGTTCAGAGCAAGATTTTACCAGTTTTGCAGCCGAAGGTTCCTTGTGTTCCCATCTCTTCCTGGGTCTTCCTCGTCTTCTGTTTCCCTCCGGGATCATTAATATCAGTCTTCGCGGGGTGTCAGTCTTCTGCATCCTCTGCACATACCCTGCCCATCGAGGCCTCCTCAATCTTATCACGACTGTAACTCGTACTGGTAAATAAAATTAAGCTATAATATTTGACAAATAATTGTGCTTCTCTGGGTTGGTCGTTGGTTCCCTTTTCTCGGCGTTTCTTCCAGTGCTATTATTTCGGAAATTGGTTCATATGACACGAAGAACGGACAGGCTCTGCTCTCTCATTGATCTTGGTCATATACACATACACAAGGACAAGAAATTTTTTGTTAATGTACAAATTCATTGATAAAACATGTGATTCCGGTAAAATCTTAACATCAAATTTTTGACCAATTTAATAAAGTCCCCAGGAGAATTAAAATAGGATCTCCTAAATTCAGCTCTCCTGTATGTTTCCAACTTTGGGGCTATTTTTCAAAATTCCATGATTCAAACTGAAATTGAGTAATAAATTACATCAATTAAATCCAGAATATGGTTAGGAAAAATTATAATATATATCTGAATAAAATTAATTGCATAATGTACCGTTCTCTGCAATAAATTAGACAGAAATAAACAATATCCATTCTTTCCGCTGGGAGATCACTCCAGTGACAGTCTGTCAGTTATTTAAGTGGGGATTACCTCGCTCAGTTAAATAACTGTGATTAGACCACATGATAACCTGTTATTTATTATGGTTATTGTTGTTCCATTTAAATTAACGTAAAAGCCCAAATGGATTTAAATTTTCCACTTTCCTAATTGTTTTTATTTTATAATAAACTCGTCAGTGAATCACACATAGGTGTACTTCCCCAACATGAATTAACCAATTAAGTTATCGCTCTCCCTTCAAAAGCAATCGATAGGTCGGGCTGAAAATTAATAGATGGCTTACATAGGGGCTTCTGAATCCTCAGACTAAATTTTGTATCGATTAGGGTTTTGAGTTGAGCCGATTCGGCTGATTCCATGGAAAATTAACAGCTGTAATCCATAAGAAATTTTAATTCGATAAATTCACCGCGATGGCAGTTATTAGCGCATTTGTGTTAAGCTTCTTCCCTAATCCCCCCTTCCCTTTAGCAAATTTGGCTGAAATTTAATGGGTGTCATCCTTATGGGGTTCTGGATACGCGTATAAAATTTCGTGTCTATAGATTCATTCTATCGGGAAGTTTTGTGCACGCAGGCACACAAAGACACAAAAACATTTTTTTTAATTTTAGGAGAAGGAGGAGGAATAGGAGGAGTTCGGAAAACATAAATTTGTGACCGATTATATAATATCCCCTATACATCGTATTGGTTTGTTGCAAAATTCAGACTGATTAAGTGATTAAAAGAATACATAGGTGAATCCCCAGTAAAGTATTCCCTAGTGCGCTTTAATTGTTTCCGCTCTCCCTCAAAAACCAATCAATGATAATAACGATACCGTATTCGGACATATTGACTCTGAACCAAATCGGTCAAAGGGAAGGGGGGATTCGAGGGAGAGGGGACCTAACACACATTTGAAGTTTCTAGGTAAATCAAATATCAATCAAGGCACAAAAGGTCGATTAGATTTGGAGGGAGAGCGAAAACGTAGTTGCTTAATTCGTTTTTATATTTTTACGCTTTTTTTATATTTATTTTTTAGAATCTGGCGTCGGAAAAGAGAAATTTCAGTGAAACCTTGGCATTGAATTTCTCAGTTTACATAACTTCCCCTATACTTCATGGGAAAGTTAAAAATTATATGTCTATATAAACTGTGGGTTGTTGAATTGACGTGGGGATGTATGTGGCTGTGTGAGGTGCCAGTCTGCCAGTCAGTAACCAATAGATCTGGGTCACATCGTTAATGACCAAACCATTCAATTGCCACAGAGCCGACCTCCTCTCTTCCTTCAAACAAATCATCCTTCTTTACCTTCACCACTCAGGTTCCTGTCTTCTATCACCTGGAGCAATCGTGAAACCGGGATTCCGATATCCAACTCTCAGAAAAAAAAAACTCGGTTTTTCATAAAACCAGCGGATCTATACCCAAACAACTTCTTCAGAGTTATAGAGTATTATCTATATACAAAATTATCTATGTTCTTAAAGACTTGGAACGTAACACATCTATGTATAAATGAAGAATAAATAGATATCAATTTATTTTTTATTTATTTATTAGCAAATCCTCTTCAATTTTCTGATTCTCTGTGTGTACTGATATTGGCGGAAGCAAATCGCGAAAAACTGAAAATATGTGAAGTTATTCGACCCGCACCCGCACGCACTGTCTCAATTAAAAACGTCTAAATTTTATTTTCGCGAAAGATACTAACAATCTAACGACGACTAAAAATGGCACCTCGTTCTTGGAATCCATTTCTAAAGTAGTTCAAATTATTAAGCTAATGGCTACTAACCAATGAGCCAACCAATGAGTTAATTAAATGCACTCAAAATAACCAAATATTATTATTGTAGCAGTCTTTGTATATGAAGATAATACAATATTTCTTAGAGAAAACCCTCTATTCTGAAAGGGAATTTTTTTTAAATTTCAAAAATGGAATGAAGTAACGATAATATATCGATCAGTACTCGTCCGAACGCAGGGTGCAATTAGGTCCCTCACTAAACCGGGAGCTGACCAGCACACTTCGCTGAATGTGCTGCTTTGCAGGCGTAGGATCAGTGCGATCCTTGGTAAGGGGAAGACTATAGTACTGCAATGTATCCCCTAGCCACTGCGGGATCCCAGGCAACGAAAAGACTGATAGGTTGGCTAAAGTAGGATCCCAGATGAAACAGCCTACCACGTCTACAAATCTGGCTACGGCAAAGAAGCAGAATGACAAGATTTACAAAGATCTGCTGAGGGAACTCCAGATAAGCGCAGCTGCTGGCGAGAGATGGAGAGTCTTTTTGGAGGAAAAACATCGGATAGCTGGGGACATGGCTAGGAGGGTGGCGGTGGCCAACTTCACGATGCTCACAGGACACGACTGCCTCCAGAAACATCTGAAGAGGATAGGAGTGGCCGACTCAAAGATATGCCTGCTCTGCAACGATGGGGAAATGACAGGGGGACCAACTTCTGAACTGCTCTGCGCTGGTTGATATTGTTTCAGGCCGGGATAACATGTCCCACGATAAATACAAGTCGTCACTATATTGGGCTGCAAGAGATTGGCTGAAATGCCAAAGATGGCCCCATTTTTAAAAAAAAATTATTCTTCCGAACGACTGAACGAATACGTCCGATCACGATACGGTACGCGCTCACTGGTTACATCTCAGTCTCCGTCCAGCAACATATGAACACAATAATCTATATATGTTAAAGAATTCTTCTTTAATAAGACACCAAGAAGACGCCAAGGAAGAAAAGAATATGTGAGTGGATTATATGTAAAAGAGAGAAGAACTGGGGAAATTTCATGAGATTTGAGATATGACAAGAAACGGTATTACAGTTACTTTCATATGACCCAAGAAATATTTGAATATATTCTCAACAAAGCAGTTTAAGTAATTTTACAAGACATCAACTGAAGAATGTCTAGCTGTAACTCTGAGGTATGTGTACAATTTTAAAATAATAATAATATTACTTCTGTTGCCTTAACATAATAATATGATACGTCATACAATTGTGTTGAGATGTATAAAAATACACACATTCAAATTATTAATATTATGAAAATTAATTATACTTATTTATATTAAAAAAACAAAGAAGCAACTAAATTAGTAAATAAATATATGAATGCACTTTGTTTTAAAACAACCCGTGAATAAAAAAACAAAACACGACCATCAGCTCATTTTTATAAGTGTAATCGAAGTCGAAGTGTGAACTAAAAATGTGAAAATAATACTGAAATTGATGCGCAAAGGAGGTAATTTTATTTGCTTATATGTTTTATATGCCCCAAGATAACTATTAAAAAAAAAAAAAAATGGCCAATATTTATTATATAAAATTTATTTAAAAAAAATTATTTTAATGTTTTTTTTTTTATGTTCCAATCTTAGTTTTTAATTTTATAATGTAGATTGAAAAAGATAAACTCAATATTTGTTCTCTAAATTTTATGCTATTCATTTCGCCTGTTGGCCCAGTAAGATAATTTAAAAACCTTTGGATTAGATTTAATATTTTTGCAAAATGTAGAAAAACAATATGGCATTTCTTTAGAAATCCAAATAAAAAGTTTGTTAATTGAATTTTTTTTTTAAATACGTACAGTTTCTTAAAAATTACACGTCTTGAACTCTTGATATTTTTTAGTACCCTTTTCGGAAACTACTTTAGAAATCAAAATTTAGTAAAAGACCAGAGATATAACTTCTACAGGAATTGTGGTAATTTTATTTTTATTATTTCAATTATTAATTATTATTTATTTTTATTTAACAATAATTTCTTTATCACAGTGTACATGAGGTTAGCTTATAAAATATGGACTTGAAAAAAATTAAATAAAACTTGTTTATTTAAGATATTGTCTAATTTCACTAACTATATATACATGGGAGTACTTTCGGTATTTCTACCATCCTCAGCCAAACGCATAAGAGATAAGACTATGCTTTTGGCTGAGGATGGTAGAAATACCGAAAGTACTCCCATGTATATATAGTTAGTGAAATTAGACAATATCTTAAATAAACAAGTTTTATTTTATTTTTTTCAAGTCCATTTGAATTATTTCACAATATATCTGCAATAATGTCAGTTTTCACTTATAAAATATAGGTTAGGTTTTACGATTCATGCCCAGGCTTTAACTACGAGGTCATATCGCCTACTACCAGAGAGCTCTTTCGTCACACACATGATCCCGACTCTACTGTGGGAGTCCTACATTTTGCCTACCCTAAATCTTTATTCACCTAGGGCAGGGGTCTTTAACGAGTATCTGATATCGTACAGGCTCGGGACCATCGCTTAACGTCCCATTTGAAGTACGGCGTATTGAAGTTTCTTTTACCTCCCAGATAAAATAAACTAAGGGTCTCGGTCGTGTTTCGAACCCACGATCTTGAGTTCAGAAGGCAAGCACACATACCACTGAGCTACCGACGCCCTGGATTATAAAATATATAAATCAACTTATATTAAATCTTGGAATACAAACACCGATACAAATTATACCAAAATTCGGTGTTTTAAGGCTGGTCCAAATGAATAAAATGATAATAATAATTAAAAAAACACCCGGAGCCAGCCATATTGGCTATTAACTAATATGTTACCTATATGGAGTCTCATGCCAATCCCAAATCTGCATTCCCAGTATGTGACAAACCATATAAGAACATTTTCATTTGTCAAAAAATGATTTTTTACAGTTTTTTTGTTAATATCTCATCACTTATTGGTCGTATAGCAAATAAACATCGATCAAATTTCAAGAGCATATAATTCTCTACAAAAAAGCTTTGTTGATATCTTTGAAAGAAGCAAGTGTTTAGGAGAAAATGTAAAATGAAAATGATGAACCGAGCGTAATTACCTATAATTTACTTTTTTTTTTTTTACAATTTGCTGTGAAATGATTACATAATGTCGTATAACCTTAATTGTAGATCATGGAATTCCGTATAGATTGAAATTCTCTTTAATTGTGTACATCCTAGAATCCATGAAATATGGAAGAAACTTGGAATGGGGGAAATGCACAATTACCTTGGTTTTCCGACAACCTTTTTTTTTTTTTTTAAAACCACAAAGCGAACATCGGCAACTGACAGGCAACAGACATCTATGTATTATAAGAGTCAAGGACATTGGCTGTGACAGATGCACAGACGACGAGACGGCAGCTTACTTCCTGGGTAGAAGCCCGGGATACGCTCGGACCATATATTCAGTAGCGGTAGCCTAAAGATTTTAAAAGATTGTACCACGGGAGTGTTCTTAGATTTGCTAAAGAAACTGGGAGACTAGATCTTTCATGTACTTCAGATCCTGATAATACAAGGTGAGGAGGAAGCCCCACTCTAGTTATTATGATTCATGCCAGGGCTTTATCTGTGAGGTCATATCGCCTACTACCAGAGCGACCATTCGTCGGGAGTACTAAATTTTAAATCCTAGGTTTATTCACCTATCATATTTACTCCCTCTTGTAAACTTTAACGAGTACCTGACGTCGCACAGGCTCGGGACCATCACTTAACGTCCCATCCGAAGGACGGCAGACTCAAGTTTTTTCTACCTTCCACTTAAAAAGGCCTCGGCCGGGGCTCGAGCCCGTGTCCTTGAGCTCAGTAAGCAATCACGCATACCACTGAGCTACCGGCACCTCCCACCCCAATGTATATATAATTATTACATTTAGTTATTTTTGCTAAGCGAATATTAAATTATTAGTTGAATTATGAAAATTATCCCAAAATTTGGAGGTTCAAGGCGTCATTGCTCACACAATATATATATTTACTAAAATATAGTGGTTCATGCCCGGGCTTTATCTACGAGGATGTATCGCCTACTATTAGAGCGCTCTTTCGTCGCTCTGGTGGACATGAGCCCTTGGGTCCACTTGTTACATAGGGTAATGGTCTTCCATCCGGCGTGCTCATGCAACAATTATTCCCACGAAAACAATATTTTTTAATAATGACATAGTTACCGGTAAAGACGTGAGTGGATAGTCAGAAGAACAACGAACAGCCACAAAGGAAGAGACACGGAAGAATACTGAAGTGAGAGGAGGCAAGGGAAGCTAGGAGGGGGCGGCGAAGGGTAACGACCGCCCCCGAGTATGTACGAGAGGCTACCAGCTGAGGGGCGGTCACTGGTAATTTAATGTGGGTAGGGACACAATAACGGCGGCGGAGTAAGTAGCTGCTTCGTGGTAGCGACAAATATCTGTATCGATCACAAAAGTATCGATAACATCGATTCTTTAACACAAAACTAGAAAGGCAGTGAAGGGGGGTTATTAGGACTGAGCCGATACCACATATTTACTTCCCCAGCTATACGAAGTATACGGGAAGTTATGTGATCTGTCGAAAATTTGGTGAGGAATTTTCAAAAAAAATGTCATACTTCCCAAAACTGTGATTCCAAAAATGAAAAAAACAATTCTGACTACGAACGAAAACTCTCGATAGAATGAATATATCGCATGAAATTTTATATGTATATCCAGAAACCTCTAAGGTCGACACCTTCTGATTTTCAGCTAAATCAGCCCAAGGAAAGGGGAATAAGGTGGGAGGCTTAACTGCCGATGTAATGTATCCACAAGAAAATCTATATTTAAATTCAAAACCTCAGAAGGATGGTACCTATTAATTTTCCATAAAAAAATGGAAAAGGACTTGACTAAAACACCCTAATAACTGCCGATGTAATGAATGTATCGACAATAAATTTAGTATGTGGATTCAGAAGCCATTATGTAAGTCAAATAATGAGTTTTAGCCCATGCCCGGGCTTCAACTTTGAGGCCATTTTGCCTACTACCACAGACTTTACATTTGCCTTCCCTGAATTTTTATTCACCTAGGTCTTTAACGAGTACCTGACATCGTATATGCTCGGAACTATCGCTTAACGTCCATCCGAAGGAAGGCGTGCTCAAGGGTTTTTCACCTCCCTGAAAAAAAGAATAGAATGGCCTCTGCGTATCGAATCCGCGATCTTGAGCTCAGTAAGCAAGCACGCGACCTCTGAGCTACCAGCGCCCTCTACTGAAAAATACATATAAATATAGATAAAAAACCTAGGTAAAGGCCCTGGCCGGATTTTGAACCCGCGATCTTGAGCTCAATAAGCTAGCGCGCATACCACTGAGCTAACTAGCGCTCTCAAAATATATTCGAAGCTGGTTCAAAGCCAATAAACCTGAAATATGGAAGTTCCCATCACAATTACAAGGTGTATTCTTTTTACAGCTTAGACACGCTAAGCCTTTATAAGCACTATTGGAGGAGGGCTTAAGCATACTTACCTTTTCTCTTTTCCTTTATTTAAATATATTATTATAGCCAGTTGCCCTTTAACCGCTGTGCTGTATGGGTGGAATGAACCACTGATGATGACGCTGTTGCGTCGAAAACAGTTCTGGTCTAAAATAAAACAGTGGGAAGACAACGTCTGTTATTTCTATGTTTTAGGTAACCCTCAGACTGATAACACAGTGCCCCCTATACATAAACAACAGAACACTTCATAACGACCTTATGATACACACAGTACCCGACACAATACAAACTACTTAAATAAGGTTTTTTAGAAAACTTTACACACATACAAACTCAGAAATACGTACTTTATCTTCACAACACTTACCACAAAACCCCCCACGAAGGTTGAAGAGGAAGTGGAACCGCGACTTACTGCCACCTTAAATCCTATTCGTTCTTAATGTTTTTTATCTTTACATTATTTTTCTTTTCTTTTATCATCTCTTACCCATCCATCAAAATTGTCTTTTAATTCCTTTTTATTCATTAAGTTTTATTTATTTATTTATTTTTTCTGTTCTTATCATGGAGGAGGTAATAAATAAATAACTGCCTATTTGCTACGCCAGTTTGCTGTGGACCATGCAAGATCATCAAAACCCTCTGCTACGTGCCATCCCTCTCCACCTGCCTCCGCCAAGACCAGAACGTCGACTGAAGAGGAAGCACCATAGCGACCTTAATCAAGAGGACTGACGCTGGTCAGCGGCCACATTCAAGTGCCAGATGTTTTGTTTTTATTTGATTTTAGCACAATTGAATGGACATTGTACAAAAATTGCCAATACATGTGAAAAAAAAAAAAAAAAAAAAAAAATTCTATCCTAATAATTAAGATAAATTTTCGTCCCGAGGACCTACCACTAGGTGGCCTTCCTCTCACATGCCATTCACGCCAACATATCAATACCTACCATCATAGATGCTGGTTGTTGCACCCTAGCAACAGTTGTATCTTTATAAATAAAATGCAAAAAAAAAAAAATGTTTTATATTATTTTAGGTACCTAGTTGTATTGTTAGTATAAATTATTATAGGATTATTTTTAGAGAATTCTTATGCTGAATTTACATGCATGCTTATGTATTATAAAAAATATATATAAAAATTATTATTATCCTATAAAAAAACATTTATCTGATATTATCAGGGGCTGTCCTCTTCTTTTCTATTTCGGCTGGTGGATCACGTGCGTGTATGGTGTCTTCAAATTTGCATGATACGACAGTATCACTGGACCTGATGTTCTACGATCTTCATTTATTTTATTTATTTTTTCTACTGAGATCAGGCTGATTCGACGGCTGAATGGGGGCATACTTCTGGACAAACGGGGATAAAACAGCTTCCGGGACATACAGACCTGAACACCCCTTGAGCTAGACCAGCTCTCTGCCCTCCTTTCATGCTGAAGCCTTCTCGCTGTACGTAAAGTTGTAGGTATATCATCGGCTGTGTACTTCCCCCCAACGAAACCTAGTTCCCGTTTGTCCCGGTCTGTCTCCGTGTGATACAAGAAGGTAGCTCAGTGGTACGCGTGCTTGCTTACTGAGCTCAAACCAGCCGTGGCTCTTAGGTTTTTTATCTGGGAGGAGAAAAACCTTGAGCACGCCGTCCTTCGCATGGTCTCGAGCCTGTGCGATGTCAGGTACTCATTAAAGATTCCTACCCTAGGTGAATACTTATATAGCTAAAATTTAGTACCCCCTCAGTAGAATCGAACACATGTCCACCTGAGGAAAGTCCCGGTCGAAAAATGGCGTGTGATGTATAAAAATAATACACACATTGAAAAGATTAAATTATAAACATTTAAAAAAATTAGTTATATTTATTTTTATATAGAAAGCAAATTTCTATTTAAAACAAATGTCAGTAAAAAACAAAACACGACCATCAGCTGGTTTTATTTAGTGTGTGTAGAGTGTCGAGGCCTGAGGTTCAATGGCGACGGTCCGAGTGAACATGGACAGTGGTGTTTAGGTAAGATGAACTAAATAAGAGTGAATAGACGGTGCAATTGATCCAAAAAGAAGGTACTTTTATTTGTTTATATGTACAGGACATATTCCCAGATTTACATAACTTAATTTTAGAGAATGGCCCAAAATATAAAACAAAGAGATTGAATTAGTGTTAAGAATTTAGTTTTTAAGATTTTTTTCCTTTGATTTTTTGTTTGTTTTAATTTTTAATTTTTTTATTTTAATAATGTAGTTTTAAGAAAATAAACCTAATATTTGTTCTCATAAATTCTGTTCCATTCATTTTCCCTGTTGGCCCAGTAAGATAATTTGAAAACCTTTGGATTAGATTTTATAGTTTTGCAAAATTTAGAAGACAAGATGGCAGAAATCCAAATGAAAAGTTTGTTAATTGAAATTTTTTTAAAATATAGGTGCACTTTCTTCAAAATTGCACGTCTTGAACTTTTGATACTAAGTATTAAAAGTTCAAGACGTGCAAAGTCTTTATTAGGGCCCTTTTCGAAAAACTACTGTAGAAATCAAAATTTAGTAAAAGAAAAGAGATAACATTTCTACAGGAAATGTAATTTATTATTTAATTCCATTATTATTTTTAATTATTAATTATTTTTTAAATTATTAATTATTATTTTTAATTATTAATTATTATTTTTTAATTATTAATTATTATTTATATTTTTATTTATTTGTGATTTATTTAACACTTAAACCTCTTCAATCATCTTTTAATTACCACAGGCGGGAGAGCTGGATAACCTCGTCTAGAACTTGCTTAGCCAGTCACGTTCGCACAGTAAGCTTCTCTGGAGTCAGACACCCTCGATGGGGATGAACGTGTTCGAAAAGCTTCAAAATGTTTTGAGATGTGAGTTGTAGAACTTTATCAGTCAGTACCCTTGTTATTATATAAAAAAGAAAAGAAGTGAAACATATATCAAGTGAAACGTAGTCAGCAGAATATTGAAGAGATCCGAAGGCCTACCACCGAAATCGCGGTAGACAACGCAACGCATCACCTGTAGATTAGGATAGTAGTATAGAAAAAATGGATTCTGAGAAATAATCATAAATATCAATAATGTTTTTATCAAATATATTTATTAAAATAATCATGGAGAAGGTTTCTTTTTGTGTATTTTGCTATCTCATGTCATCTTAGTTTTTCAAAACTGTTGAATCTTGGAGAACCCACGAAAAGAACCAAAACGAATAAGAATTAGAATCAAGAAGAACAATATTTAACAAACAACATTTAAACACATCAGTACTTAAAGCCCGAGCATGATATATATATTAGAATTTGTTCCCACGTCTTGCAATTTGAACATTATTACTTTGAACTATTTCCATTTTATTTCCACAATAGTAACCAATTAAATATTTTTGTTGATCCATACTCCAAAGAGAGCGCAGAATATTTTTTAAATTAAATTGAAATCAAATAAGTTTAAATTTACTTTTTACAAACAACATCGAAGTTTATTTACAGCAATTAGAGGAGTTTTTTTCAAATAATGATCGAAGTTATGAAAACAAGATTCCAATTAAAAAGACTCCGCAGCCTGGGTTCAGTTGACTCGAGTATCTACTTTTTAAATCAAGGTGAGGTAACTGAGTTTCTTCTGTTTTAAATCTCTTTTTATTTGAATATCTCACCGTGAAAAAAATATATATATAACAAAAAGAAGAAACAATAATTGAAATGATAATACCGGAGAAGTTATTCAAGAATAAGAAAGTTGGTGAATAACCGGTTGTGCACTATTTCAGCACAAATAATTCAATAACGTTCTCGCGCTCCGTCCAAAGCCAAATCGATCGTTTGAGCTGATAGGTATTCAATATTTGATTTACATAACTTTTGGTTAGGTTAGGTTTTATGACTCATGCCCGGGCTTTAACTACGAGATCATATCGCCTACTACCAGAGCTCTTTCGTCACTCTGGTGGACATGAAACCGACTCTACTATGGAGGTTCTAAATTTTGCCTACCCTAAATTTTTATTCACCTAGGTTAGGGGTCTTTAACGAGTACCTGACATCGTACAGGCTCGGGATCATCGCTTAACATCCCATCCGAAGGGCGGCATGCTTAAGTTTATTTTATTTAAATAAACTAAGGGCCTTGGTCGGGTTTCGAACCCACGTTCTTGAGCTCAGAAGACAAGGACGCTACCGGCGCCCTCCATAGCTTACATCGGCAGTTATTAGTCAAGGAAAATTGATAGGTACCATTCTTACGACGTCTTGAATTTAAATATAAAGTTTCATGTCGATATATCCTCCACTCTCCTTCGGCTGATTCCGCTGACAATAATTATAATAATTGTCAATAATTATTATTATTAGGTAACGTCGATATAGGCTTATATTTATATATAAAATTTCGTGTCAATACATTCACTATAACGGGAGTTAAAGAGTTCTTGTGTTAAGGTGACCGAGCCGCCTCATGCCTCCAGGACATAGCCCTACTTCGCCGGACTTACAGCAGGTACTTAATTAAATTAAATAAATTATGACATCAAAAACGTTGTCGGTGAATCACGAGAACAATATAATCATTTGACATTCGTCTAAAACTCAATATTTGATTTACATAGTGGCTTTTAAATACTCATACTAAATTTTGTGTCGATACATTCATTACATCTGCAGTTATTGGTTTTTTTTTCAGTTGAGCCGCCCTCTCATCCCCCTTCAACTTCGGCTTTTTAATTTACATATGAAATTTCGTGTGAATACATTCATTACAACGGCAGTTATTGAAGTTTTTGTGTAAAACCACCCCTTAATCCCCCTTCCTCTGGCCGATTCGGCTGAAAATCAATAGGTGACGTCCTTACAGGGTACATATAGAATTTTATGTAGATAAATTCATTCCATTGGGAGTTATCGTGTCAAACACAATCATAGACAGACAGTAATTCTTTGAAACAGGTCGGAAAACATGAAAACATTTGGAAACTCGATCTCAGATTTTCGCACGATTACACATTTCCTTATACATATGTGCCTATAAGAAAGTAAAAAAAAAAGTAATAAAATAAATTTAAATAAATAATAATAATGATCTGAAAGACTTGAGTGAGGAAAACACACAGCGGTGAACCCTGAACATCATTTCGTAACAGGTTCTGTGCCAAACTGTAAAAATAAATGTTCGTATAGAAACGTTGATGTCTATGGATCTGAAGTTAAAGTGGCGGTGTTAAGTTTAGATGCTAACGTATAGTAAGCATTGTGTGATCCGAATGTCTTGAATTGAAATACCTGAATTCTTTTGATGTTCAAAGTCTTGGCTGTACCATATATTTGTAAGCCATAGGTCCAGAGAGGTCGGAGAAGACAGTTTAGAACGCTCAATTAAAATAATGTACACCGGTCTAGTGTTAGTCGCGTCGTCCGAGTGTGAGGGTTCCAAGTCAGCCTTCTATCGAGGATTAATCCTAAATATTTCACTGAAGAGAAATGTTTTACACGAAGTATAGAGGAAGTACATAACTACAAAAGAATTTGTTGTTTTCAGCCCTCTAGATTCCAAGAATGAAAAAAAAAAAAAAATGTCTGTCTGTCGGTGAACACAATAACTCCCGATAGAATGAATGTATCGACACAAAATCTTTATACGTGAATCCAGAACCCTCTACCGACTACTACTATTTTTCAGCCAAATCGGTCAGAGAGAAGGAGGGGATTAGGGGGAAGCTTAACTCACAAACTCTAATAAGACACAAAATTTCACTTATTAATTTTCAGCGGAATCGGCAGTAGGGAAAGCGAAGTTCAAAGGAAGGGACTCAATTCAAAGCCCAATAACTACCAATTTATTGAATTTATCTATATAAAATTTAATATGAGGATTTAGGAGCCCTTTAACCCTTTTTCCTTTATGTAAGTAAACTGTTGAATATTAGCTCAAACGGTCGACTGATTTTGGAGAGGGAGCAACAAGTTAATTGATTAATTCGTTCTGGGGAAGTACATTCTCGGTGATTCATCGACGACGTTTTTGTTAATGTTACAGAATAGAATAGAATAGTTTTATTTGTCGACGTCCAATGTCATAGATTTTTGACGCCATGCACGTGATTAAATTAAGTCAATGAGGTAACTTGTCTTCATTGAGCTTAGAACAGCTTCGATAGATAAGTTGTCGTCTCCGAGCATCTCATGTAGTTCTCTTGTTCGCAAACCCATGGCCTTAAGTATTTCTCCAGGATGTGGCTCACTGTGAGAGTCCAGGCCCCACACCTGCCACAGACCGGGGCCATCTTGTTTATGTTACATATCGACATTTAATGGGTTCAATTGTTTAAAATATAATAAATAAGCAACACAATTTTTTTCTTTAAACAATATCTTTATTCTATCTACATACGTTTTTAATATTTTAATAATATTGTAGTTTATTTCTACTTATTTGACCAGTCGGCCATATTTAGTGAATACACAGTACAAACATTAACTGGGATCTCATTTTTTTTTCTTCTTTATTAATATATTTTTAAGATCTACATAGAATTTTTAAATTATTTATTTATTTATTTTTATATGATATATTATTTAGTTCGTACAAAAAACACAGTAAAAACTTTAGTTTTCAGTAATTAGCTCAACAATTTTTGCATTTATCTTACAAAATTAGACTACCTTCATTCTATTATATATATACAATGATGGTTTGACCTAAATAATAAAATTACAAAATTTGAAAAAATAAATTAATAAAGTTAAATTATTTTATTAACAATATAAAAAGGGTGTTGCTGATATCCATAAGAGGACTTAACAGATTTCAATTATGGGAAATTAAAATTATTTTCAAGTACATAATTTACAGTATTTTGAAATTTGAAGTAGAGGGGGGGAGGGAGGGGGGGATTTAGTAAAAAAGAGACATTGGCAGGGGAATTTAATGTTTAATTAAACAAATTTGTATTTATTTTTTAATAAATATAATTATAAATTTTTTATTTGGGGGGAGACGGGCTTAGGTCTTTAATATCTCCATGACTAGTTTAAGTATTTAATAGCAGATAATAAAAATTGCTATATTTTTACTTCTCTAGGTCCCATTACTTCCCATAAGTTATGTAAAATGTCTGTAATTCGATGTTAAGTTTCAATCGGAATTTTATTTTTTCGAACCCTGATTTCAAATAAAAAAAACAGATTATGTAGAGGGGGGGCGAATGTAGCAAAACGAAATTTAGTATGATTCATAAGTACCTGGGTAAGATACCTACTAATTTTCAATTATTTGACTGATATTCAATTATTTTCGTACTTTTTTATGGTGCTCACTGACAAACAAAATTTTTTTTTTGGGCTCAGAAAACAAGAAATTCCGATACAAATTTAACATTTCTGACCGATTACATAACTTCCCCTATACTTGGAATACCCTAAAAACAAGCTAACGGCTGGATGACACTCTCAACTGTTGAAATTGTCTTTAAACAGAGAACAATTCATTGAGGGTGAGCCATGAAGCAGGAAATTGTGCTTTGTCTGCTTAGAAAATGGCAAAGTCCTCTAATAATATCAAGCAATTCACAACTTAATACATAAAATTTCCAGAATATGCCTCATTTTTGTGAAAAAGGAAGAGTGAAATGTTGTTTGAATTCACTGAAATAATATCTTTGACAGAAATCAATTCACTAGACATGTTGATAGAATATAAATTTGTTTTTTTGTATCGCTATGAGGAGAACAAGAGTTTCAAATTATTTTTCAATTTACTGCAGATCACAAAAGTATTTTTATTTAAAATTTTATTCATGTCAACAGTATTCTGATTGTAACAACAGTTCAATATCTGACTTTAAAACAAAATTTGAGTGAATAACCTGGTACTCTCTGTAGATAATTTACGTTATAAATCCTTCACTTAAAATTTCTATTTTAGTCACTTTCTCTATAATAAATGAACAATATTAACGAAAAGCTCAAGTTTGTTTCACACAAAATTGGTGAAGTATAACCAAAATTATAGCAATTTTAAAATATAATGTAACAAGAGAGCGTTATGAATAACTTTATTTGCGTTACACATGACCAAGCCATAACTTCTTTATAAGTAATGAAACTGTTCCAATGAAATACCAATAATATCATCCCATACAAATTGATTACCGGATATAGCAACTATCGGGTTTAACAACCAAGTTCAGACGGTCCCTTGGATGTTCTTATAAACGATTTTTACAGTATGTAATTAGTAACACTTTTCACTCTTCACTTTAACTATATATATTTTTTAAATAACATTGAATAATCTAATAAAAACATAAATCGATAACACTTTTTTTTAAAATGTATTTTCTTTTGTTACTTTGTAACAAGCTTAAATTTAGTATAAAAAGAAACTAAACTAAGCATCCATTAAGTAATATTCATCTAGGAGACACAAGGAGAGTGAAGTTTGGCACTACACACTTCGTTACAAGAAACATGCAACATATCACACACCGACAGTTGAGGTATAGTCATCTAATTACATACAACATAGAGGTAATACACACTAAATAGACAACACTAAAAAAAAAAAATAATAATAGTAAATAAATAAAAAATAGGGAAATATACAAAAAAAAATGTAGGAAAATTTGTCTTTTTACATTGAGCAGATCCGAAGTTTAAAGAAAAAACAAAAATGGGTGACCTGTTTTTTGTAAGTGGGGACTTGACAGATTAAACAGTTTCATCCAATCAAATTCAGTTTTTTTTGGGGCCTATGTACGATGCATATTAGCCATGTCACTGTGTTATCTAGTTATTTACATCCATGGCCCCGGGAGCGTGTTCTATCTACGAAATAAAACTCACTCCCGGACGGGATTCCTACCCGCAAACCATGGTGACACCATGCGATCAAAGCCCTACGCTCTAAGGCCGCATGGCCCCCAAATTCAGTTTTGAAACATCAGCTATTTTGATGTTTTTGTGACTCAACTAGCTAATACTCCTGCTGATAGAGCGCTCTTTCGTCGACCTCGAGTTACCTAGGGTAGGGTGTCCTACATACAGGCTCGGGGCCATCGCTCCACACCCCTTGCGGATCAAATCCGCCATCTTGAGCTACCGGCGCTCTCCACATCTGCTATGTTAATGTATGCAAAAACAATTAATTTGATTGGATGATGAGATAATATAACAGAATATTGTTCAGTTGTCTACGTTATGTAATTTTAACAGTGTTTTTGTACCTAGTGAGTTTTTGCCTCAAGCTATACGATATGGTTGCTTGTCAAGTCCCAACTTAGGTAAAACTGACGATAGTAATAGTATAATAGTATAATATAGGCCTCAACTATAAAAGTGATAATGATAGTTAAAAATTGGAAAATTTTCTGGTTCATTTGCGCATTTTTTTTGGGGGGGGGGGGGGGGGGGGGGAGGGGCAAATTATATACCTATGTCATTCTTACGGATATTCGAGCTAAAATTAAATTTAATATGTTTAAGAGGAAACGGAACATTTTAATCGTTTAATAAAAAAATAACCATCATATGTAATAACAATGAAATATCCTCGCAAAAGAAGGATTTAGCTTTTTCACGTCGGAGAATGAAATTTATGGATTTTTTTATTTTATTTATAAATATAATTATTTTTTGTTATGATTCATGCCCAGGTTTCATCACTAGGTCACATTGCATAATACCACAGGGCTTTTTGCCTTGATATGAGCCCCGATCATATGATCTAATAACCGTTTGATGTATATAATTTTTGAAATTTCAATGTTATTGTTAAACTGAAATGAATATAATTATTATTATTGTTACCAAGTAAATGTACAAATATGTTAGAGACACATGTATTTGTTTTTTTGTAGTTTAACGTCGTAATGATGATTATCAACGACAGAACCAAAAATATAATGATAATTGATAATAATAAAGAACTAGAACCCTCCGACCTTCAGTTCGCTTGGATCCCATCGTCAAGGATTAAATAATTGTTAAAATAAATTGTTCACGTTTAAATTTCGCAAATTGATCTCGTTGAAAATAAAATGTTAATAAAAAGGCGCAAAAACTGACATTCATTTTGAAAGATAGTACCTACTTTGAGTATTCCTCTTGGAGATATTTCAGTTGTAAGGCCTATAATACTACACAAGAGTGACCAATGAGCTGCAGTAATAGGGAATATGTGTCTTCAGTATTTAGCTCGATTCGCAAAGAAAATTTACTGAATCTCAACAAAATAGTTGTTTTAGTCAACTTATCAAATATTTTTTTCCTTATAATATTCAAGTGGTTTAGTGCTTTCAACTCCAACGCTGATGAAGAATATATCTGGTTATTTATCAATAAGAATTCAAATCTAGTCAAACTGACAAATTTTTAAATCTTTCGCATTCTTCAATTATGAAAAAAAAAAAAAAAAACTACAAATTAGCATTACTAAGAAATATAAATTAACTAAAATTTGAAGTGTAACCTATGGATATATACACAGGTGGAAGCTGAAAATGATACACCAGAAAGAAAACATCGGTTTGGGTTCAAACTCCAAGAAAACATAAGCTAGTGCTGTAAAAACTCTGATGAAGATGAAAGTAATATTATTAGAATATTAGAGATTGTCTCTATAGAGCAAATTAGTGATGTCTATAACTCTATTCTAAATTCTATTAATTTAAAAAGGCAAACATTAAAAAATCTAACTCACAATAAAAATTAAAGGGGGAAAGGGGAAAAAAAATGAAATTAAAAATAAGAATAGAGGACAAAAAAAATAATAAAGATAATGAAAAATGAATTAAAGTTGAGATTTTCATATTAAGTTTTTGTTAAATACAGGTTATTTACAGTTTAAGTACAAAGTGTATGTATACAAGTAAATGTTCGCATTTATATAATATTTAGATATTTAGCTGTAATATTCTTACTTTATTATTATATCGGATGTATATTCATTTGTATCCCAAGTCTCTACAATAAGCCTTAATAGGCTTCAATGTAGTAATAAATAAATAAGTGCTGTATTTAGAAATTATTAAAGATTCAATATTTTAAATTGAGAATTAAGAGGGATAATAGGATTATGTTCCCCAGGGTGATTGGTTTGCCACAAAACTGTACAGAAATATTGACTCACTCACTCAAGATATTATTGTGGTTTTAGATTATTTGGTTGAATAATAAGAGAGGTGTGCCTCACTTACTACTGAAACACTAAAATGTAATTTGTGATGCATCCCTCAGGGGTATGGATACATGCAGCCGCGAGCCAAAACGCGCGATCTTAGACACAAATGGGTTGCAGATGGTGCGATGGGTGACCTGTCGGTACTAATCTCTGAACAAGTTGCTGTTTAATCGACGATCTTCAATCTTGGTGGTCTTCCGAGTTCTCTTCGACCAGTCGCCCCTTTTCGTTTTCATTTCGCACTGATTGTGAGACGAGCCACAGCAGGGTCGACGGGTTCCGGCCTCTATGGCATTAGAATCATCCGGCTTCAAGCATGCTCATTATTTTCAAGACCTCTTTCCAGTTCCGAAAATTGACAGAGAGGTACTGGACGGGGTAATAATCCCATAATTGTTCTTAATACACAGTTATTAGCATTGAAACTTTGATGATTTCTTAGTATAACACTACCTATTGTTTTAGTGAGGTGAATAAATGAAAAAAATATTTTAAAATTAATTAATATATACAATTGTATGTACATTAATAACGTAGTAAATAAAAATAAAATCAGGAGCATCGCAGGGATTTTACGTTATATTTCTGCTATTTCTTGTGCCTCACGCCTCTCCAGAGTTCAGCACTGCTCTCCCGCGGCGTCCTCCCCTCTCACTAGACTGGTATATGGCAGTGTGCCGGAGTCCCCCCCCATTTATTCATTTACCACTATTTATTTCGATCATACTTTATTTATTTATTTTTGTATGTTTTAGCTATTATTTTGCACATATTCATTTCTTTCTTGCTTCTTAATATTTTTTACTTATTATTTTATCAATAAGTATCCTTATTAATTTTTATTTTTTGGGCAGAGTTCCTCCACACCTTAAAGGTCAGTCCAATGTACGTTATTGTTTTATTTATTTAGACTATTTTATACATTCATTTATAATTGAGGTTAGGTTAGGTTTTATGACTCATGCCCGGGCTTTAACGAGCTCATATCGCCTACTACCAGAGCGCTCTTTCGTCACTCTGGTGGACATGAGTCCGACTCTACTGTGGGAGTCCTAAATTTTGCCTACCCTAAATTTTTATTCATCTAGGGTAGGGGTCTTTAACGAGTACCTGACACGTTCGTACAGGCTCGGGACCATCGCTTAACTTCCCATTCGAAGGACGGCGTGCTTAAGTTTATTTTACCTCCCAGGTAAAAAAATAAACTAAGGGCCTCGGTCGGGTTACGAACCCACAACCTTGAGCTCAGAAGTCAAGCACGCATACCACTGAGCTACCGGCGCCCCTGTTTATAATTGATTAATCTATCAAAACTTCTATATATATATATATATATATATATATATATATATATATATATATATATATATATATATATATATATTATTTTTCATATTTTGTTATAGTTACATTGTTTTCTTTCTTTTCTATATCTCGCACATTGGGGACCTGATCATGGAACGTAAGAACGTCCCGAAACAACGTTGGCATAGATACTTCCGAAGAGTTCTTTCTTGAAAAATAGTTATTTTAATTTTTATTAAATTGAAAAATGTGTCTACTTATTATAAACGTATCTTGTATTAATTTTTTTATATACTCATATATTTTTAAGTATTTATTTGTTCAGTTTTTATTAATTTCATTTTACTTTTTTTAATATTTTTGTTATTACTATAATCATAGGTGTGTTAGACTCAAGTAGTTATAAATCTAATTTATAAGCTATCTTAATGTATAAATTCATTTGACGTATCCTATTACCATGTATTGGTTTAATGGAAATAAATGTATTATTATTATTATAGCCAAAATTCTGCTTGTTTTTGTATAGATTGTTAAATAAATAAAAAGTTTGTTTTGATGAAGTTTGAACATGACGATGTTTTCTTCATGTTTCCTTTTCAATTTCCATCTGTGTATTATACAAATTGAGGCCACTAGCAGTGAATCCCAGCGTTGCCCAAATATAATCATTAACTTCCTCGCCATATCGAGACTTTTACCACAGTTATTTCTAATTACAGATATTGAAATATTCTGTAAATTGATAAGTACTTCTCCACAATGACTAGAAATATAGTAATTTTCCCATACAATTCCAAGTATCGAAAATTCATATTCCGTATACTACCTCTCATAGTCTTCATTATGACACCCACTAAAATTTAATACATTTATGTAAATATATACATAAAAACTATAAAATAAAATGAAATGTTTGGTTCCCCCATTCACTATCAACCATTGCTGTTCATTATCGCGTTTTTATTATTATTATTTATTTATTTATATTTATTTACTTTTTATTACAATTAATTTTTTTAAATAACATTTTATAGACAAATAAACAATTGCTTGTTCAAAGGCTTCACAGTTTCAGAGGCCTAAATAGTAACGATACGAAAACTTTATTATTAAAATAATCAAAAACATAATTATTTTTTTAATAAATACTTTTGATTTTATATTCGAAAAAAAAAAAAAAACTAGGCTCTCGCTATTATCACTACACTTAATATAAAATAAAAAATTAATTAAATTACTATTAATAATAGTACACAAAATTATATTACTAGGCCTCTGAAAAATAAATATTTAATATTTTAATTTTTCGTAGGCCAAAATGCACATTTTTTTTCTCTTGCTTATAAAACACTTCACAGTATAACAACTATACAATTACTTATACAATAAGTAATAATGATATACAAATATAAAACATGCTTATAAAAAAGTTAGTGGCCAATATCATGTATTTGGCCAAATTACAAACAGTTTATATAATTCTACAAAATTCTAATATAACGCTTTATATTATAAATATATAAGTACAAATCAGTGATGTACACAAATAAAGTGCTGAATTATGTTTTTACTTGTGTTCTTGAAAAATAATTTATATTTGTTGTCTATTTATATATTTTATTATTCAAAATTATTGAGGAGGCTTAGGTTTTCTCGGCCTTAACCGTGAAATATTCATGAACATGAATTAAATTCTTTTACGAATGTTATATCGCTTTACCTATTTGTTATTTATGTTTTTACACTTTTGGAGAGTGTTGGAAAAATATAAATTATTTTTAAAAAAACAAAACAATAAAAACATATTATTCATCAATTTATTAGTTTCTCACTGGTACAAATTATAGTATTCTGAAATATAAGTATACAGTATTTATTATATTTTTTTATTTCTACTTATTTATTATCGATTAAAAATTATTCATCTTTTAATTATGTTTAAACATCCTTTCATATATAATCTGGTGTTTCGAGTGAACATGATCTGTATGTATAGTCTGTGAGGTGAAAATATACATATATTTGAGGTCAATTTCCGATTGGCAGGAGGTAACTTTCTCGTCTGTTCTAAAAGCATAGGTTCTGTCTTCTCCACCATTTATAGTTTGACGATTGGTTAGTACATCATTCATTAATCTACCTCAACAACATTTTTCCAAATTGATTTTTATGTTTTTTTTATATTTAAATTTAAAAAAATAAAAAATTGGATACCTAAATTATTATCTTGTACATAACTACATTTGGTAAAAGAAACAAACTTTTTTCAGCACCATTAGTAATAACTTTTTTTTTTTTTTCTTCTTCAAAAATATTATTAATTGTTATTTATTATCTGATTACAAATTTAAATATTTCAGTTATTTTTAAATACAATGGACATTTGAGAAGCTGGACAATGCAGGGTTTAAATGCATTTATATTAAGAAAACATTTTAGTAACCAAAATGACATGGAATACATAAAGACAGACTGCGTTTGATACATAAATGTAATTCTATATAATAACTGTAATAAGTTCTATTGCCGTACGGTACAAGACCCGCAAACTAGTTTCACATTCTCCCACAGTTCAAGGATAATTCACAAATTATGTTTTTTAAATATACACATATATTCAGGACCAGAACGCGAGCAATATCAAAACGTAAGTTTGCATTAGAAAAAAAATTAAGGAAAAAGCCCACCAGCAAAGTTCATCAGAATTCTTTGAAAGTCAAAAAAATAAATTAATAATACCAATTATGGAAGCAGTTCATTTTATATAACTTTAAAATTTGATTACTATAGGCGAAATTGCGGTGAAAAAATAACAATAAAGAAAGTAAAAATAAATGTACTATTTAGGTTTAATGAACATAAATACATTTTATCTATACAATATAAATATAAGAATTTATGTAACTGAGATAGCTTCTTGTAACACTATATTCATAGGTATATAACATATAACCATAAATATATTTTCCTTTTATTAAATATATTTAATTTCTATTCTAAAAAATATTACATTTTGTCGCTTTATATTAAAAAAAAACGGACTATCACAGTTTTTTTTTTTTTTTTTTTTTTCTTTTTATACATTACAATACAAAATTTCCATGGACAAAAATCTTATAAAGCATTTTTTAAACTATAATTTTTTAATCCTAAACTATTTTTTTTTAAATAATATACCATTATCGTAGAATACTGAATAAAATAATTATATATTTCTTGAGCATTGAATTTCGGGGCAGCATCATCAAAAATATGCCTTTGCATTATGTTTTATTCGTTTAATTTACACTTTATACATGGTTCATAAAATTATGTATAATAATTTTTTAGCATTTTTTTTCTTAATCAACAATATTCAGCCCCAATATTCCTGTTTTCAATAGCCCAAGCATTATAAATCTCTACATAAAATTTAATATTTTCCGTCAATTTTTCTTTCAATAAATACACATACATATATGAATTTTTATTATAAAATTTTCATCTCTACAATAGTCACATATATAATTTTTTTTTTTAACAAGTGTTACGTACAATTTTTCATATCCTATTTTTCTTACGTATACACCCACCTATATCTATATTCCATCTGCCAGAAGACATTATTAGCGACCCTATCGGTACATTTTCATAACTCCTCGATCTGGTCTTCAGTTTCTGGGCTTTCGAATATCTTCAGTTTAAGACACTTGGGCCAAACCTTCATTTAATAACTCTTCAATGTCTGGAATGAAAAAAAAAACAAAAAAAAAAAACTATTATTAGAAGAAGCATACATCTTAAATATCTTAAAATATGATTAACATTGTACGACATCACATTTACTCATTTCATGTAGGTAAATAAAAATAAATAATGAAAAGAAATTGATGAAATTTTGTGTATATTAGATGAAGGCAAATACCAAGTTTTATTGGTATTTTCCATTATCTAATTTGCAAGTTAAGGCAAATGACATGATTTTCAAAGAAGCTAAACGTTTGCCAAGGTAAAAAAATGTTATTACTATAAATTACGTAAGGCAATTTTCGAAAAAACGTTTAGACGTGTAAAGTAACATAATTTTTGTTTACTAGAAGACGAGTAAAATAACGAAAATGTATATAGGTATATATTTTTTATTTTTTGAGTTACATAACATTTTCCGAGATCCCCCAACCCCCACTCCTCCCAATTCCAGCCAAAAAGGGGTAATTTCTTGATTGATTGTGACTAGATATATTAAATTATCATCTAATATATAATAACGAAACATGAAACTTGGATTGTGAGTAAAAAAATAAAACTTGTAAAACATACAATTTAAAACATAAAACACCATCAGACTGCACCACTTGTGGAACCCCGGTCACCGAATGTGGAAGATATGAGGGGCTAAGAGAGGAACTAGACCTACTAGTGATGCTTCGTGAATCACTGGGCGACGACGCCTCAGTTATTCACTTGGTAATCAGGTTCCTGCGCCAATCTTGACTCCCCAGTTTCCTTGCATGATATCCCACCCCTGACAGCTGATAATGCAGATTCATTACGTCTGGGATGCCTACGGGAGGCGGGAGGGGTGGCAAGACTGAGGAGCTTGTGCGACTCCGCCGGGATCTCTGGACTGACATAGTCGATCCTATATACAAACACACCCTCTTTAATAGGGGTCCCCGGGGTCTAAGCTCAATGCCTAGCAGAGAGACGCCAGATTGCGCCGTTGCTTGTCCCCTGGTCTGGTTGGGACGCTCACGGTCTTATGCTGAGACCCCCTCCGGCACCCCCGGTCTCTCTACGGGATCCCACACTGATTAGAACAGTCAGGCATCCATGACCCTCATGGTTGATATGCCTTTAAGAAAAAAAACAAAAAACAATGAAATGCAAAATAAGGCATTTTAAGGATATTACCAAATCAATAGTTTTTGCACCAACTTGTTAAAAACATACGGACAGATAAAACTAGAGATTTATATATAGAGATAACAACTCTTATTGAAAGCTATCTCTCTTACAGACAACTAGATGCCCCATTTTTTTTTTTTGTTATAACTTTTTATCGCCGGAATTCCTCTATAATTTTGATATACCTTAAAAGTTTAGGAAACATACACAATAAATGGCGCCTGGACGGCTATTTCTTCGCTTCACTTTTACCATCACTGCTCCCTTCTGATAAAGCGTGAACTTGTATAGCCTATGGCCAACGGAAAGAAATAAGCTTCCCGAGGGCGCCGGTAGCTGAGTAGTATGCATGCTTGTCTTCTGAGCTCAAGAACGTGGGTTCGAAACCCGACCGAGGCCCTTAGTTTATTTTATCTGGGAGGTAAAATAAACTTAAGCACGCCGTCCTTCGGATGGGACGTTAAGCGATGGTCCCGAGCCTGTTCGATGTCAGGTACTCGTTAAAGACCCCTGCCCTAGGTGAATAAAAATTTAGAGTAGGCAAAATTTAGGACTCCCATAGTAGAGTCCACCAGAGTGACGAAAGAGCGCTCTGGTAGTAGGCGATATGACCTCGTAGTTGAAGCCCGGGCATGAGTCATAAAACCTAAACCTAACAAGCTTCCCAAATGTTAAAGTATTATCCAAATCCGTTAAGTAGTTTGTGAGATTACTTCAAAGATACAAACAAACATTCTCATTTTATTCGTTTGTATAGATAACTGGAAAAATGTATCACAGTTTGGGAACGCCTTAATGAAAAGATTAACTTTTTCGAATATATACCCTATCTCTACAGGCTTGTGAATAAGGATGACATAGGATAACAGCTGTAGGAGTGACATCTTGGAGGAAGCTTATAAAACATTCTGGATAAAGACTATTCATAAATTTAAAAATAGATGTTTCTACCTGACTGTAGTGGTGGCAAACTCGGAGTATTTCTTATCAATAGGAACCCGGTCGTCGTAAAGTGTGGGGGCTTGGAGAATGATACCAGCCGTGCCGACCAGGACGGCCAGCGTGAAGATCCAGAGAAAGAGGCGATCCAGCACCATTGCAACGTACTTCCAGTCTTCTTTCACCTGCGACAGGAAGCATGACAGACAATAAACACTGCTGGAAGAAGGAAAACAAACGCCTTTAAAGCTGAATTAAAATCTGTTCGGATTAACAAAATTAAAAATAAATAACAGGTTACTTGGCGTTGCTGAAGTTGATTACGTGCGATACTCGTACAAATAATAAAGAACTTTCTCTTCCTCCTCCACCCTTCCCTTCCAATATCGCTACTTCTCACCATCTTCGCTACCAACAATGTTATTTCTCTCCAATATATCTAATTTCAGTAAAAAAGAAATGTAAAGGACGAAACATGTTTAAAATTTAACCTTATACATTGTTTTGTCCGGCCACAAGAGACGATTTGCGTGTAGGAGTAAGAAGTGGGGGATTATCCGTGGGTTAGCTGAAATGGCGTATAATATCTGTCTAATGCTACCTAAAACTAAACATTGGTCCTCTCTTTATGAAAAAAGTATAAATAATTAATTTTCAATCCACTTTTTTATAGCAATACAAACAACAAAAAAATTTAAACTTCGACTGAATATGTTTATGTTGGAGGAAACCCTTTATTTGGCAAGTTTTTTTTTTTTTCCTCTGTTCAAAAATAATAAAATAACAATAATATAAAAGTCGTTAACATTATTTTATATTTAGCTTTAATTTTTATTTTCAGAGCAGAGTTCCTCCACAGATATCCCACTTATAAGTCTGTCAATCCTTTGTTTATCTTGGCCTTAGGTACGATGCATATTAGCCATATCTAACGGTGTTATATTTAGTAACATCCATGGCACTGGGAGGGAATTTTATGTACGAAATAAAACTCTCCCGGACGGTATTCGAACACGCAGCCAAGATGAGACCATGCGACCAAAGCTCTAGCCCGCACGGCTACCGTGCCCCATTTTTTTTTATTGTTATTTATATATTTTTTTCTTCTATGTTTCGCACATCGCGATCTGAGGAAGAGACGCAGAAACATTCCGTTATATCTTCGAGAAAAAGGGATTTCTTGATGTATTATTAAAAATATTTATCATAATTTAAATTATAATTAAAAAATAACCCGGCCCAAGACCTTAGTTTATTTTTTCTGGGAAGTGAACTTAAGCAGGCCGTCTTTTGGAT
The DNA here is from genome assembly GCA_963662175.1 of Aradus depressus. Lineage (NCBI taxonomy): Eukaryota > Metazoa > Arthropoda > Insecta > Hemiptera > Aradidae > Aradus > Aradus depressus. The sequence goes on along the minus strand of OY759221.1, from coordinate 41,169,055 downwards.
GGGACCTTAAGCGATGGTCCCGAGCCTGTACGGTGTCAGGTACTCGTTAAAGATCCCTACCCTAGGGAATAAATCTAGATAGGCATAATTTATGATTTCCACAGTAGAGTCGGGATCATGTTCACCAGAGTGACAAAAGAGCGCTCTGGTAGTAGGCGATATGACCTCGTTGTTAAAGCCCGGGCATGTCATAATATCTAATTAAAAGGTGTATCTACGGTATTTATTAATAATATTATTTTTGTTCTCATTTATTTTCTAGTATGTATTTATTAATTTTATTTTAGTTTTTACCATTATTGTTATTACTAATCACTAGCATTTCATTTAACGGAAGTTGTTTGTGCATTTCGAGTTTCGAACAGCCAACTTCGGTGAATCACCGACTTTTTTTTTATTATTAAAACTAAGTTTGATAAAGTGTTGTTCTACTCACCTTGGTGGAGTCCTCCTGCATCCTGGTGTGCTCTGCTATGAACCGGACACAGAAGCAGGACTTGTGCATTGTGGGTGGACACCGGGAGTGGGAGAAGGCAGGAGATCTGAGGAGCGGTGGAGGAGGTGACTTGGGTTCGGACATTGTCACCTCCTCTGTGTCTTCAGAGACGAGGGAGGGGCCGTGCACTTGACAGGATCCGCTTAAGCCCCCACTCAGCCCTTCGCACAGACTGAAAACAAAAAAAAAAAAAAATGATACAGCCTTGGTGCTAAGGTTTTACTATATTGATATACTAACAATAGAGATACATGATGGGCTCTTAGAGATCTTACAAGAACTATGATATCAGGGTACCCCGTTTATTAAGAGCTGGCAGATCGGGTACCCAGGTTTCTTAGCAACCGAAGACCCATCATGGGACCCTAAAGGATAATTACACAGATTACAGCTCCTCCTTTTTATAAATACTTAATATTTATAAAAATATTTTCCCAGCTTTATTTTATTAAAAAAATACATATTTTAAGAGTTAGAACAACTTTTTTGAACCAAAAAATAAATATTTATAATAATAAGATGTTGATATAATGTAATTTAAACAAAAATAAAAATTAAAAAACAATTTAAAACTTAAGATATCTCTCTCTCTCTCTACATTATTTCAATAAGTTTCACCAATTTTTCTACAATAAATTATTGTATCGTGCATAAAATATATTTTAAAAAACGTCTTACCATTACAGAGCCATCACCAAGTTTGTGGCTCTGTAATGGTTTGGGGATGTTTTGGTGGGAACAGAGTTGGCGACTAAGTCAAAATTGAAGGAATCATGAAGAAAAAGAACAATATAAAAAATCCTGGAGGAGAATGGAATTCCTTCCGGTGAAAGGATAATGGGAGAAATGTTTATGCAGGACAATGATCCAAAACATTCTTCTAGACTGTGCAAGAGCTTTCTTGAGCATCCGGTTCAACAGGAAAATATAAACATAATGATTTGGCCACAACAGTCTCCCGTTCTTACCAGCTGTTAAAGTTTTAATTTTTTTTTTTTCTCCTCTTGGCCTGATGTTTTTTTATTTTTATTTCTCTTTAAATTATATTATACTCATATCAACATCTTATTATTAAAAATATTTATTTTTTGTTTCAAAAAATGTTGTTCTAACTCTTAAAATATGTATTTTTTAAGAAAATAAAGGTGGGCAAATACTTTTGATTGGTGGTGTATGTAATCGGTCAAAAGGTCGGGTTCGTTTGGCGGAGTTTTCAACGGAATTTTATTTTTTCCGACCTCTAGATCCCAAATATGAAAAAAAAAAGTCTGTGCGTCTGTGAACAGGATAACTCCCGATAGAATGAATGTATCGATACGAAATTTTTTATATGTGACCAAAACCTCATAAGGACAACACTTATCAATCTACAACGAAATCGGCAGAAGGGAAGGGAGGGATCAGAGAGAGGTTCAACTCAAAAACCCCAATAACTGCCGATATAATGAACGTATCGACATGAAATTTTATATTTAAAGTCAAATTGTGATTTACCGACTTTTTTTTTATTTCACCTCAAAACTTACTAAAACTTTTATTAAAATTAATTATTGTTTGCATTTGTTATTTCAGTTCAGTAGCTGAACCAAACTAAAAATATAGTTCAAAGTCCCATCTAGTGTTTTTGAATGGAAAATGGTTTCCATGAATTTGAAACAGCAATAAATTTTGCCCAAGGAAAATTGTCTTGTCACTGGAGTGTACAGACTTTAATACAGTTCTCCTCTATCGATCATAAAAGAAGACATCTCTGATGCATAAATACATACAAGACCGGATACAGGAATATCGTCAACGTGGGTAAAGAAAAATAGAGACGAACCTTCTCTCATCCATAAAGAATTATGGTTTGTTTATCGTTAGGTTGGAACTAAACAGACAAGAGACCCAACTAGGTTGGAAGTAATTTTTAACGTTAGCCAGGAAACAATTTTGTAATTTGACTCGACTCAGGTAAGAAATACTCTATATTCTTGGCTCCATATCCTATTAATTGAAGTCTGGCGAGAGACCTGACAGGTGGGTTCGTTTGGCTTTCGGAGCCTTCTTGAGTCAGCAGTTCTCTATCCACACTCATAATTAATTACTTCGTGGAGCATGCTCGGTTACTGCAAAGATGGGAACAAAATAAAAAATTAAAAAATAAAACACCGGCAATGTACTTCCCCAGAACGAATTAATCAATTAACTTTTCGCTCCCCCTTCCAAAGTTGACCTAACATTAATTTGAGAAAACTGATGTAGTGATAAAATAAAATAAATACAGATATAAAAAAAAAAATTGACGTTGAAATGTACAAAATAGAAAAAAAGGGGTCTGAAAGGGTGGAAAGAGCAGTCGTGGTAAAATTTCGAAATGAGGACTTAGGGAGGCTACTTGTTACTGATAACTGTTACCTGGATTCGAACCCCTAACCTCCACCTCTCTAGGCCTCCACTCTTTTCAGTGGGTTTCACGAGAACCGAAGACCTCAGAACGTGACATCTCGCAAAAAACTCGTTCTCAAATATCGGGCACGATTAAAATATTTCCTTACACTAATTTTCGAGCCGGTAGCTCAGTGGTATGCATGCTTGCCGTCTCAGCTCAAGAACGTGGGTTCGATACCAGGCCGAGGCCCTTAGTTTATTTTATCTGGGAGGTAAAGTAAACTTAAGTACGCCATCCTTCGGGTGGGACGTTAAGCGATGGTCCAGAGCCTGTACGATGTCAGGTACTCGTTAAAGACCCCTGCCCTAGGTGAATAAAAATTTAGGGTAGACAAAATTTAGGACTCCCACAGTAGAGTCAGGCTCATGTCCACCAGAGTGACGAAAGTGCGCTCTGGTAGTAGGCGATATGACCTCGTAGTTAAAGCCCGGGCATGAGTCATAACACCTAACCTAATTTTCAAAAAAATAATAAGAAATATTTTAAAATAAAAATGAAAAACATACGTAGAAAACCTTTGTACAGTATTTCTTTCCTGACGGACGCCTAATCAAGTACATGCAGGAAGCTGTGGTGCGGCGATTAATAGAAAACTATTTTTTTCCAGGATTACAGTGCACCTTGTTTTAAGATATCACATATCGCAAGTGAATTCGCATATACGATGGGGAAGTAATGCATCTTTGCTAAATATGGTCTCTTAAAGGCTCAGTCCCAACGTTTCGGTTAGAGACCGAATCTTCAACATTCAAATATTCACTGAGCAAATGATAATAGAAAGAAAGGTACTGTCTTCATTTGAATTGTTAGGAAAGAAATAACTGAGAGGAAAGAAATAACTGAGAGGACAGAAAACCTGGGAACCGTATATATGTCTTTCTTGGCTGATTATGTAACGTCTTATCTTAAGACACCCGGAGACATGATCAGATTATAGGCCCGACTCACCTGTCCGGAGACATTCTGTCCTTTGGGTTGCCGACGGGACTTTCGTTAGAGATGAACCCACTACAGCTGTACGGATAGTAGGAGGCGAGCTCTGTCTTCCCCTGTCGGCCTGTCTTCATCACCAGACCTCGGCTGAACCTACGAATATCAGACAAAAGCAGCAATCAGTGATACCTTATAACAAAAAATATTGTGTGCTTGGAACACACGCTTTTTGATCCATAAATATTATTTTTATGTTGTATAGGATTTCTCAATTAAATCAACATATTAGGTGCAAACAGTTTTATTTATTGGCTTATTTTATGTTTATTCATTAGTTAAATCAACATTATTTTTATTGTTAGGTACATCAGAAATCATTACATTTGATTCCAAAATAGAAATAATAGGCCTATGATAAGAGAAATAAGAAATGTAGGTTTTTGAACGCAAATTTTTAAGATACCTGGAGAAAACTGCATCTATTGTAGTGTCATATCTTGTTGTAGGCTCATTCGGATTAATATTCATTATGTATGATAATTCTCTCCCAACTCTTGAGAGACTACTGGAGAAAGGTTAAAACGAAAGCAGTATAATTCTAATTTAACATTATGTTTATTTCTAAACATACTTGCACTACATTCAGGTTTCATATGGAAAAGTAGCATTGATCCTCCGTGAAATACTATAAAAATAAATAGACGAATTTTGGTAACAAAACTGTAACCATCACTGCCACGACCAGTGTTGCCAGAAATTCATATATGATGTACTCATAAACATGTATTAATTTAATATTAAAAAAACATTATGTCCAGTAAATACTGTTCAGTGTGACTTCATTAATAAGTCTTATAAAAAAAACAACATGAAAAAAAATAAAGAAATCATTAAGGATTTATTCAAATCGGTTTGATATAGAGGTGTGGTGGGGGGAAGGCTTTGCTGCTGTTGCTTCAGGTTTCGAGCCGGCGAGTGCGCGCGCAATCTCTTTTTCTGTCTCTTTCTAACTCTCACCCTCTCTCGTCAGCGCGTCACATAATTTCATAACTAATTTACCAGTTCAGTCCCCAAGTTGCCCTGTGCGCTTAAAACAGTTTCACTTAAAAAATCAAATATATAAAAAGTGTCTCGATAAAATGGACTTAGGTCCCGAAATAAAATGTTTTCAATTTCCGTTTGATCTTGGTAGATCTAAAATGAATTAGGGCACATGACATTTAAAAGTTTATCGCTATAATTGTTTTCGAGTTATAGCGTCCTCAAACTCCAGTCACTAAAGACACAGTAGGATCAACATCGCAAAAATGGTCTAATCGAGTTCAGAGGACCTGAGAACGTGAAATTTTGTAGAAAACTCAATCTCGATTTCCGGGCACGATTACAATATTTCCTTATACCAAAGTATAAAAAATAAAAAAAAAACAATAATAAAAAATAAGAAATATTTTAATTGAAACCTAAACAAAAGTTGTATAATAATAACATGTTATCTTCATTATATAACATGCTATAAATTATCTTGAATTTTCTGAGTCATTTTTTATGCAATTATTTATAAGAGAGTAAAAATTCGTTAGTTTGTATGGACGTAAAGAAAATACACATGTTAAAGCAAGTTATTAAATAAAATTGAATTTTTGTTTACAATTTTCAAATAGACGAAGTGATGTGAAGAAGAAAATTGAAAAAAGTAATCTATAGAAGTGAATTTGCGAGGGAATCGAAGTGAAGGGAGTTAAGTGATAAGGCAGGAAGCTAGGATATTTTGTGAAAAATATAGTAGAAGAGAGAAAGTGGCGTCACTGATCCATGGAGGTAGTATTTCTCACAGTGAGTCAGACAGAGTGTTCCTGGTTCAATTTACAGCCCTGCACACCTTCATGTCCCATCATTCTATCGGAGCTCTATCTCCGCTTCTTTCTAACAGTCTAGTCGCCTCATACATACAAAGAAGCAACAATCAAATTTCAGAACGAAGTTGGTGATCAAGAACCGATTTCTGAACGATGAGGTGAGAACATAGTTTTATCTGTCGGTCTGTTTTTGAGCGTTGTCCTTTCCAATGCACCTGAGCTATTTGTTGGAGATGAGGTAGGCACTGGTGGTGGGGTGCAGTCTAAGTCCACGTTTTCTTTGGGCCGTCCGTTGACCACCATTGACCTTCTAGGGTGAAGTAGCAGACTTCCATTGTTGAAAATAAATAAATAAAATGGCAGCTAAATAAAGACCTACCACTAGAAGGCTCAGTTTGCCTTTACATACAAAACACGCTTAGCCACTGACAACGTGTTACCAGATCTAAGAACTAGATTTTTTCAAAAACGCTATTAAAATACAAGAGAGTGTCAGGGAGAACGACGCTCTCGGTGGACAAATTGATCTCCATGGGTCATCCTAACCTTACTGCTCAGAGGCCCAATTGACCCTAATTGATATTTTATTTATTTATTTATTCTTACGGAACTTCGCTTCCAATATAAATTAAATTAAGTTTTTCATTTCATTTCAATGTTGTTTCTGTCTCTCATTTTGTCCTTATGAAACATGTTTAGTCAACAACGTTCATAATGTAAACCATGGCCCCCACAAGGGTGGGGCTGGTGCAACTTTGGTTGCAGGGCCCGGGCCCAAGAGGGTCCGGGTTCAGTCCTTTTTATTTTTTTTATTTTAGTAGATTTTGCAAGGGATCATAGCTTAAAAAGGCAAAATATATAATTATAAGAAAATTTAGTATAATAGATACATATTCTAGTTGTGCGAGTTATTAAGTTATTATTTAATTAGTAATCTAAAAATTTAAACTTTAATTTCAGTAAAATGAAAGTAAATGATATAATCATGGTAGCAATTGATGTGTGAAATAATTTAATCAATAAAGTTTGGTTTTAAAATCTAACTGATACTGTAACATTAATTTTACCTTACAATCTATTTTTAGTTTAAATAAAATTGTAAAAGGGTTAAAAAATAACCATGTAATTATAATATAGCACATGACTATGAGATGGGGGGCCCGACCCTGATGCTGGTTACAGGGCCCGCAATCCAATGTGGGGGCCATAATGTAAACACACGGCTAATCCCTCTCTGAGTCTGACACTCAGTCCCAGTCAGTCCCATGCTATAGTTGCCAGTGAGTGGACCTATTTCAAGTTTTTATTTATTGCCGTATTTTATTACGGCCCTCCTTCCTTTTTTGGTTTCCTCAAACTTCTTTTTGGACTTGCTATCTGCCTGAGTCCCCGTTCAGCTTTGTCTTCATTCGTCCGATGAGCTTCGTTCTTCTCATCTCACCGTTCTTCAGGTTCCATCATCCTTCGAAGATCATCATTTTTGATTGTATTTCAATTTCACTATTTTCACCACACTGTTTTTTTTTTTTTTTTTTTTTTTTTTTTTTTTGGAGGGCATTTCAACCGCTAAGGGTCATGAGTGCCCGGTACAGCGATATTAATGTCGGGGTTAAGCTCTTCACCAGGAGACCAAGAGGTGCGAGACAGAAAAGCCAGGCAGAGACAAGGGGCCACCCCACGAGCGGCGAGGCCCGACCAGGGGACAAAGGGAGGCGCGACCAGGCCTCTCCCCGCAGCAGGCCCTATAGCAGGCAGTTTGAAGGGAGAACGGCGAGGCCTGATAGAGGAGGGTGTGCTCGTTCCTGCAGCCGACCACACCCTCCAAGCCCGGGACTGCCTCAGTCCAGAGCCCGGCGGCGCCCCCCCAAATCCCCCAACCGGACCGGCACACGCCCGCCAGGCCACCCCCAGGCCCCACACCGACCCCCCGTCCCACAACACCAGGCCCCCGGCGAAGGCTCAGGAGAACAGAACTACTTTATGAGAAAATGTATTGCTTGGTATACGGAAAGAATTGATACAAATTTAAAAAGGGCTAAAGCAGGTTTATGACTCCGGTGTGTACGAGAAATTTAAGAAGTTTAGTAAGGGTTTCGGGATAATTTTCCAACAGTAATGGCAAAGAGGAGGGAAGTTTATAAAAGGTTCTCATAGCAGAGTATCGGTGACAATATAATAACATGTGCTGGACCATGAGTGGCTGGCCACACGTAGAACACAGAGGAGGGGGTTCACGGGCCATCAGATGTTTGTGCGTGAGCCGAGTGTGGCCGATACGGAGGCGACAGACCACCACCTCCTCCCTTCTTCTGTCCCTGTGGCTGCTCTTCCAGGGCCTCACGGTGTCCTTAATCAACCTCAACTTGTTGTCTGTTTCATTCCTCCAGGACGACTCCCACTGTTCCAATAAGTACTCCCGGATCTTGGGCTTCGTGTCAGTCCATGGTATGGCCACAGCACTTTGTTCATCTCGGGCGGCAAGTTGGGCTGCTTTGTCTGCCATTTCATTTCCTTCTATGCCACAGTGCCCCGGTACCCATAGGAATCTCACGGTGAGGTTTGACCTCCAGAGATTCCAAAGTGTCTGATGAATTGTTTGTACTATTGGATGGGTACTATATAAGTTCTTCAGTGCGAGAAGGGCACTTAGAGAATCTGTTACTAATAAGATCGTATTCCTCTGATAGGCAACTGTACTAAGAGCACGAGAAATAGCAGTCAGTTCTGCTGTGAAGATGGAAGCTTCTGTCGGAAGAGTTACAGAGTATGTACGGTCGTTAATGGTGAAGGCGGCTCCTACACCATTGGGTGTTTTGGACCCATCAGTATGTATTACTGTTTCTCCTGAGTAAGATTGTATCAACTCTTGTGCAGCGGTTTTGTAAAAATATGGAGAGGTTTCAGACTTTAGAAAATTGGTTAGCTTCAGGTTCGTGATGATTGGGGGTACAATCCAGGGAGGAACGGACGGAATAAATGAAGATAGCAGTTTAAAATTACGGACAAGAAGCAATTCCAACAGTTCTCGAGTGCGAATGCCAAGAGGCTGGGCCATTTTTGGTTTCGCTTCGTAAACTCTGGAAAGGTAAACACTGTTGTTGTCAACATAAAGATATTTATCATTTCATTTTTGTTTTCATCGTGAGCTCACGTTAATATTTTCAGTTTTAATTACATATGAGGTATTCAAACATTGTTTCTTACGGAACTACTTTCATTGTACGTAGTCCATAGTCGATTATATTTTTTCATTATATTACTTTCAGTGATTATTTTTTAACAATATAAATTTATATATGTATATACCTTTCTTTTTGTTTTAAGAATTGATATTCTGTTTGTATTTATTATAGATCCGATATGTCCGATAATAATTATTTACCCAAGCTTTTCTTTTTAAACTCAAGTTAATTTTATTTTGATTAACAAGATTTATTCTTTTTTGCGTCATTGAATATACATACGTGGCGTTCAAAAGTATTTGCACAAGCAATATTTTACTCATAATCATAGTAAGGGATAACTAAAAAAATCATATAACTAGGTACACAAAAACGTTATTTATTTAAGCATATATTTACGTAAAACCCGTTAATGCGAAATAAGAATACATATTTTTACAACAATTTTTCTTGAAAAAGCTCCGTTCAAAAGTATTTGCACATAATATAAAACTTGAAATAAAAATTATTATAAAATCAATAAAACAACCTATAATATTTTTAATACTTGGTATAAAGTCCATTGGCGTCTATCACAGCCTCAAGCCTCCTTGGCATGGAATTAACTAAATTTTTTATGAAGTTAATGTCAACTTTATTCCACTCGTCCAATAAAATGTCTTTTAAATTATTTTTTTCCTTGATTTTATGTTTTCGAATGTTAAGGTCTAAATAGTTCCAAACATGTTCTATAATATTTAAATCTGGAGATTGTGGAGGGGTTTGTAGCATCCTGGGCGCATTATAAAGAAGCCATTCTCTGGTTTTATTGGCCTTGTGTTTTGGATCATTGTCCTGTTGGAATATAAAAATATTTTCCATATTCAATTTGATGGCACTAGCTCGGAGATTATGGCGCAAAATGTTGACGTAGGTATCAGCAGTCATGACAGATTCAATTGGGACAAGATTGCCTACCCCATTATAAGCCACACACCCCCAGACCATCACATGACTTCCACCATGTTTTACCGTAGGTGTGACATTAAGGCGTTTAAGCTCTTTATTTGGTTTTCGCCAGATATATTTTTTCCCGTCACTTCCAAAAACGTTAAATTTGCTCTCATCACTAAAGAGGACGCTTTGCCAAAATTCCATTAGCTTGCTGAGATGGGTTTTTGCAAATTCCAACCTTTTTTTCCTGTTGACCTGAGATATGAAGGGTTTTTTCCTTGGAACTCTTCCATGAAAATCAGCTTTATAGAGCGCTCTTTTTACTGTTGATTCACTCACACATTTTTCACAAGTCAATTCGACCTTATTGACTAATTGCCAACCACTTGTGGATGGGTGTGCCTTTACTTCCCGTACGATATCCCTGCACTCCCGTTGTGTCAGAGCCCTTGGTCGTCCTTTTCGTTGCTTATTTAACGTATTTCCTGTCTCCTCGAACCTTTTTATGACATAACGGACTGTAGAAAAATTTAAATTTAAAATATTCCCAATTTCATGGTAGGTTTTGCCTTGGTTTCTCAATAAAATAATATTTCCCCTTACTGACTGGGATAGCTCACGTTTCTTCGGTGCCATATTGCCTGAGACTGGATTAAAATAGTAAACTATTCTGAAGAATGTTAATCCCTAATTGAGTGAGAAAGGAAATGTAAACAAAAATAGTAAACACACTCAGGTATAGAATTACTGTACTAATTAAAATAACCAGTATAATTTGTGCAAATACTTTTGAACGGTCTTTTTCAAGAAAAAATGTTGTAAAAATATGTATTCTTATTTCGCATTAACGGTTTTTACGCAAATATATGCATAAATAAATAACGTTTTTGTGTACCTAGTTATATGATTTTTTTAGTTATCCCTTACTATGATTATGAGTAAAATATTGCTTGTGCAAATACTTTTGAACGCCACAGTATATATATTTTTTCTTATAATATATTATTTTTGAGGGCGCCGGTAGCTCAGTGGTATGCGTGCTTGACTTCTGAGCTCAAGGTCGTGGGTTCGTAGCCCGACCGAGGCCCTTAGTTTATTTTATCTGGGAGGTAAAATAAACTTAAGCACGCCGTCCTTCGGATGGGACGTTAAGCGATGGTCCCGAGCCTGTACGATGTCAGGTACTCGTTAAAGACCCCTACCCTAGATGAATAAAAATTTAGGGTAGGCAAAATTTAGGACTCCCACAGTAGAGTCGGGCTCATGTCCACCAGAGTGACGAAAGAGCGCTCTGGTAGTAGGCGATATGACCTCGTAGTTAAAGCCCGGGCATGAGTCATAAAACCTAACCTAACCTAACCTATATTATTTTTTTACATTGTTCTCAGTAGGTATTATTATTATTTTGGTCCCCTATATTTTTGTTCTCCGTTTCCCTATCATGTGCTTGTCCAATAGTAAGGAAGCTCCAGCAAAATTAAATTTATTTGAGGATTTCCCTATTCAAAAGGAATAGGGAGCCTTGAATTAATCAGTACAAATTTTTAATTTTTGCAAGGAAGTTTCTGTGAGGGTTTCTTTTCAAAATTTTGAACAGGAGAGGAGCTTATAGGGAGGGCCTAAATATAAAATGAGTACTAGGATCCTTATAAGCTCCGTTCAAACATAGGCCATGCGGAACAATTCAGAACGTTAGTTCAGAAGAAAAGTTCGAAATTGTTCATTCAATTTAGTTCCGGCATCTAATCCATTTCAGATAAAGTAAATACATTTTACATACATTTTAACATTTAGAACGAGAATAAGAAGTAACTTAAAATAACTAACCAGGCAACGCCGGGAAAACCTGCCAGTAAGGCCAACCTCACATTAGGCAATTCCGAAGCGACGCGACTGATACTCAAGTATCAGCCATTTGAGTATGATACCCATAGGCAACTTTTCTCCTCACACTGAGGATACTGTGCAGCGACTAGGATCTCTTCAGTCTCCATCTAGCCGTGGCGAGAAGCTGAGTTGTTCACCATGTCAAGTGAAGATTCTTCAAGTGATGAAGATGTCGTTGTGTCTTATTATTATAGAAAAAGGAAAATCCGAAGATTATGGCGCCATCCTTACATCGAAAGGAATGTTAACTATTTGTTTGTGCTAAAGAGCTGGAAAAGTAGGATTCCAAGTTCGTAGCATTCTACCGAATGAAGAAAGAATCATTCCTACACTTGATTGGCATTGTTTCTCCATCCATAAGACAGAGGAACACACAAATGCGGGAATGTGTGAGTGCAGAAGAGTGTGTTCACTAGCCATGGTGAGGCGACGCAGGAGACTCAAGGGACGGGCGACCTTCCTAGCAGGTCGCTTGAGACTGGTAGGATACGGGTAGGATACGCGTCTCCTGGGAGTGGCGTCGTTTGTGTCTCCCCACCACTCAACATAGGAAGTGACTTCTAAGATACCCTCAAGATACTTGAGTATCAGTCGCGTCGCTTCGGAATTGCCTAATGTGAGGTTGGCCTAAGAAGAATAAATGTAAACAATGATGAACATAGATTATTATCAGATATTAGTCTTTAATCAAGTCCGTTATCAAAGAGTAGACTTACATGGAACCCACAGGAGAATCAAAAGAAACAACGTAGTCACAAGAACCAAAGTTATATTTGTCAATACAAACTTCATATAAAATATTTATACGACCGATCCGGGGATAAAACATTTAAGAGGGGTTATGTCGTTGTTCAAATATTAATGTAGTCCAAAAATAAATAATAAAATAGGATATATTCCAAAGTTCTTGGACGAATTGTTAAGACATTCTTTAATGTTTCTTAAAGGATCCTTTATAACAACAAGACAATTTGAAAAAAAAAGGGTATTGACAAACGTCCTTTAGTTTCTCATTGTTATATCAGTAACATGGTTGATGAACATAGTTCACGAGCAAATATTGCACTAACATTATTGTTCACAAACACCTGACATTATAATACTTGAGTATGTTTTTCAAATGACAGTAACTTGACGTACCTGTTGGTCTCAAACTGGTACTGGGGCCTTCGCATCACCAGCAGCCTGGGTAGGATGTGTATGAAGACTCGCTTCACCCAGGGGGCCATCCGGTGAGTCTGGGGCGAGCGAAAGTGGACATTCAGTACCACGACCGTCACACAGATACTACAAGAACACCAAGAGTACAACATCAAACATGATTCTATTTGAATTATTTGTTAGCTATAATATACAACTCATTAATACATATTTGGCTCATTACATTTCTTATACCAACCACGATTACAGATCACTCTCTCTCCCTCCCCTTCTCAAAATCATTTCATACTGGCATTACTGGATATGTTAGTTAGTTATTATGACTCATGCCCGGGCTTTAACTACGAGGTCATATCGCCTACTACCAGAGCGCTCTTTCGACACTCTGGTGGACATGAGCCCGACTCTACTGTGGGAGTCCTAAATTTTGCCTACCCTAAATTTTTTATTCACCTAGGGCAGGGGTCTTTGCCTGTCCGTCCGTCTCTCTGTCACAGACTAATATCTCCAGAACCGCGTGATCTACCGTTTTCACATTTCGCATGGATTCACATATCACTTCGGCCAAGTCTCCATCTTAATGAAAATCATTAATGGGAAACTCCAATAGAAATTCTTTAATCTCTGGCGAGAGGAAGGAGAAGGGTATAAATGAAGAGAGACGAGGAAAAGTGTTTTTCCACCCCTTCATTAACATCGAAATTAATTCAATCAAAACATCAATTCTGTCGAATTATATTTAAGGAATTCAGTTGAATTCTCTGGTTATGTAAATCAAAAGTATTAGTTTCGTTTACGAAAATACTAATGAAGTTAATTATTTGAAGTTAATAATTTTTCCCAGGGTTCTTTGGGTTGCTTGTTGTTTAATTTTTACGCCAAAAAAAATTAGTGTTCGTTAATGAAATGAAAAAAATGAAAATACATTTTATTATTCTTGGACCGAGGTTCCCTAAGAATAAATACATACAGAATAAAGAACAGGAAACAGTGAAATATAGTATCAGTATGACGACGTATGACGTATGAGTACAAAGGAATAAATAGAAAGATAAACTGCTATAATAGAGAAAAAATAGACAATTATAAATATAGATAAACAAAACATTAACAGGAAAAACATAAAATTAACAACTTCATTGTGATGAAAAAACAATAAATAAAGTTATATATGTATAAATAAAAAATAATATGTACAAATAATAATATCTATATAACTAAGAAAAAAATAAAATCTATATAATAAAAATCGACAGAGCATAATATATAATGATATGATGGTTGATTATAAAAGAGAAGGGAGGATGCCCAGACAAGGTTTGAAATAAAATTAATTTTAGACAGTAGGGGCTAGATAGAGAAGTGTTAGGAGAGAGAAGAAAAATAAAACAACATATATATATATAACAAAAACAAAAAGAGAGAGAGAAAAAAAAGAAGGGAAGTAAATAATTAAAATGATTAGGCAATTGAGGTTGACGAATTAGAGAATACGGGGAAGAGATGAAAGGGGAGTGGATTGTTTGGTGAAGAGGAATTGGAATAGTGAGGATCTGAAGGAAGCCACGGGGGGGGGCTGAGAGTTGCAAAGAGAGGAGGCCGAGGAGCGATGGGAGGGGATGAAGAGGGATTAATAGTCATCTAAATAAAGGATATTGTAATCGCTTCAAAATATCGCATGAGAAAATGAAGACATCTTAGAAGATAGTTCGGAAATATCGTCCATATTTGATAAAAATGGTTTGGTTGTTGCCAAGCCACTATTATTAAGTCCTCCCAGTGAATGTTATTCAACAATTTATTGTTATTCTGTATACGAATTTTACCACAGGTTTTCCAAAAGCAAATAAATTGAATACCGAATTTTAATTAAATTATAAAACTTGAATATACCTTTTTTTTTCAGGTCATCCAACAATATTGAAGGGATTCCCAATTAACCGTTTGTTACCTTCCAACCAATCAAAACCGATATTTATGAGTTGCCGAGTTAAATTTTAAATGTAAACCTTCAGAACTTCGGACTGCCGTCTATCATGACGAAGTATAGGGGAAGTTGTGTAATTGGTCGGAAATTAAATGCGGAGTTTTAAACATAATTTCATATTTTCCCATATCTTGGTTCCAAAAATTAAAAAAAAAAAAAAAAAAAAAAAAAAAAAAAAAAAAAAAAAAAAAAAAAAAAAAAAAAAAAAAAAAACGTTAGAATGTACCGACACGAAATTTTATATGGGTATCCAGAACTCAGGGGCTCAACTCAAAAATCCCAATAACTACCAATGTAATAAATGTATTGTCATGAAACTTTATATTTAAATTCAAAAGCTCACAAGGATGGCACCTATTAATTTCCAGCGAAATCGGTCGAGGAGAAGGGGGGCTCAACATAAATACCCCAATAACTGCCGATCTAATGAATGTATCTACACAACATTTAGTACGGGGATTCAGAAGCCACGATAGCCGTTGATTCATCGACGACTTCTTTATTTTAGCTTCTCATGACCAGTTTTTTTAGTTCTTGTAAATAGTAAATGTGAATCCTGGAGTTTTTTTATTTAGAACTAGCAGTAATACTTTTTAGGAACTTTGAGACTTTTCTCCCAATATCTCCTATAAGGCTATTCAGATCCTCGACAGTACATTCATGATGTTATAATTTTCAATTATTCATACGGAATAAAGCTAATAGTCCTTCAACTGTAGTAACGCTAGCTTTGGAGCTAAAACTAATTTATTCAAAAAGATTTCTCATTAATCGTTGCAATGGTTTTCGAGTTACAAAAATTGCGTGAGTGGATGCTGGGATGGACCAGGGGTTGATTAAAAAATAGACCTTAACCTTCCGGTAGATAAAACTTATCTATTCAAAAAGATTCCTCTCTATAACCTTCCACAGACGATGACGAACAAATTTAAAAAAAAATTAATCAAATCCATCAAGCCGTTCGTGAGTTATAGCGGTACAACGCACAGACATTTTCAGCTTTATATATATATATGATAATTCACATACATATACATTTTTTATTAATCAGAGTTATTTTAACGTTTTCATTTTTTTTTCAACTAGCTAAACCCACCATGCGTTGCAATCGCTATTTCTGTAATTAAAAAAAAAAAAAAATTAAAAGTTGTCAAACCACTCTTTATACCGTTCCAGTGATGCATAACCCATAAGTTTGAGCGTAATAGCTTCGACATTATGACAATTGTATATTATATAAGATTTGTAAATAAAAATTCATTTTTGTTTTTATTTTTACTTTATTGATAGTAAAAAATATTATTTATGTATAATCCGATTATAGGCCAATTCGTGTAATAATTTTTGTTCCATAAGCGAATGCACGAAATGCGGGGGTGGGGTAAGGGTGGGATAAAACTATGGTCTAAACCTTCTCGGTGATTCGACGAACATAATTGCTGAACATAAGAACAAAATCGGATCGAAGTTTAGGAGTCTATAAACACAAACATACAGACATGTTTCTCTACTATTTTTTGTTAAATATTTTTTTTTTTGTTAAGGGTCAAGAACGTAAATCAACCAATAGTTTACAATTAAAATAATAAGTACATAATATATATTTAAAAAATCCAAGAATTTCTAGGGAATCTAATATAGAGAAATAGTTCCTCTTAGGGAATATAAAATGAGAAATAGTTCCTGGACAATAAACTGGGACACTTTCAGTGGGTGTATTCGAAGAGTGAATTGGTTTGTTGTAAAACTGGGGCAGGAGGGATAACAAGACAAGGAGCCAGGAGATTTGATCTAGGCTGATATGGTGAGGGACGGAGAGGGGACACAGAAAACATTCATTTCCTTTCTTTCAATCCCTCATTTCGAGACAGCCACCCCCCACCCCTCAGACCAACTTAAATTTCCTCTTCTCTCTATATACTCCTGTTTCAATTTCCGCCCTTCCTCTTTCTCTCTCACTCTCTCTGACAGAATGAAATTTGACCAGGATAGAAATTTTGAGCGATGGTAATGTTATTTGTTATCTAAAGTGTTCAATTTTGATTTTGGAGTAACGTTGAAATTGAAAGAATAAAAAAGGGTGAAATTGAAATGAAATTTTTCGCTCTCTCTCTGAAACCAATTTACCGGTTTGGTTGAAAGATAGCTCATCATTTATAGTCAGTTATTGTGACTCATGCCCGGGTTTTAACTAACTACGAGGTCAAATCGTTTACTACCATGTGCCCGACTTTACTATGAGAGTCCTAAATTTTCATTCACTAGGGTAGGGGTCTTTAACGAGTACCTGACATATTACAAGCTCGGCGTGCTTATATATAAAATATATGGGAGTACTTTCGTTAATGCTTCCATCTTCAGCCATGACCTAACAAAAATTAAATGGAAGAGGGAGGGGGGGGGGGGGGGGGATTCTTTTAGTATTTGTTAATTCGTGGCTGAAGATGGTAGCATTACCGAAAGTACTCCCATATATTTTGTGAAATAAATGGACATTATTTTTAAAAAATATACGTTTTCTTTATATTTTTTAATTCAACCTTATATAAAACAAAGCAAAAAAAGGGAAAATTGTAAAATAATAGTAGCCATAACACAAAAATAATAACTGAAAATAAAAATAAAGCAAATAAAACAAATAAAAAAAAAAATTAAAATATCTTATAAGCAATAAATTAAATTAAATGTTTCCTAATTTCTTCGCGTGATAAATAAAAATAAATGGTTAATTTTTTTGACATCTATATTATCAAAAAAGTCGACAATTGATTGTGAGTTGAATTTTGGTCTATTAGTGAGATATTTGTGAACAAATGTTAGCCTGGGGATACACAAAGAGGGACAATAGAACAAAAAGGCTAAAAGATAGTTTCTTTTCGTCTAAGGTACAGAGCCTGCAGAAACTTTCAGGACAAAACTATATCTTATATTATAGTAATATTATAATACAAAAGATGATAGTTACCTGATGGAGACGAGAATCATGGCAAATATGAGGTATTTGCCGAGGAGAGGTACCACCAAAGAGGTGGGAGGGATGATCTCAACAACCAGGAGGAAGAACACGTGAAGACTGATAAGAATTGAGATGGACAGCGTCACCTGGCACACAATAGTGTAATATTATTTGGTTATCTCTGGTACATCTGTCTATAGATGAAAAACATAACATCATTGGCCAAAACAACAAAAGACAAAATACCAAACACACAGTTTTAATACTTTCGCAAATCGGCGTTGGCGTAACTAGCTCAAGCCATTAGGTCGTGTTGTACTCTTATACCCCCACCCCACCCCCTGCGTTTCCACTCGCTTTTTACCTCACTTACATAGAAATAGTATCATATTGATACAAGAATATATCTGTTATCATTGATATATTAACGTATTATGTGAACATTATAATATATTCAAATATGTTTGATTTTTTTTTTCACAACTATTTTGAAATTTCCGTCTGTGAACATAAATCTCAATAAGGAAATATGAACAAACTAAAAAGAAAAAAAAAAAACATATCACTTTAGTCACTTGATGAAGCGGCTGGTCAGCACCACCTCCTCCTCAGGGAGTCACGCGGCCAACGTCGATTTAGTCGCAGAGGAAGGTTCCCCGGCAAGGACCGGACCGACATTGCTTCCGCCAGTGTGTTCGGATGTGGCTTGAACTTCTTGATATAATGTTTGAAACGTAGAATGGGTATTGTATAATTGTTCGGAGGATTTTAGTTTAGAATGGCTTAAATTCTTTTGATGTGTGTCAGGGCTTGGCAGAATTCCAGAGCTGAACGTTATACGTCCAGATAGGTCTGTTAATGGTCTTGTAGCCAGGAAAAATATTTAAAATGAAATTTAATAATACTATAATAAAATATTACAAAACTAGAATTTTGGAAAAGTGTATTAAATAATTAAGAAGAGTGAGTATTAATAGTAAAAATTGTATTAATTAATAAAGAATTTCTGGTATAAGAAGCTTATTTTCTTTATTAATTTAAATTAATTAACACATATCACTGTTTTTATTGTGTACATTATTTACCCAGACGAATGTTAGCATTTTTACAATAAGACTTTATCATTTATAACTATACGACTTTCAAAATTTACCATGTTTTTGAATTCATCAATCACTTCATCAAATGAAAGTGACAAAAAAGTGTCAGTTTTTTTTTTCTTTGTTTGTTATGGGTTTACCCGACATGTAGACAGTAGGTATGTTTTTTTAATCCGCTTCCGGTTGCTATAGATGTATAAATTCGGTCGGTAAATTGCATCCTTTGAAACATTTGAAAGATTATGCATTGTCAAAATTTGTGAATTTCTAAGTAAAATCAAAATAAATTAAGTAAAATACAAATGACATTTTATGGATTTTTTTTTTAACGTAACATTATGTCGTCCATACGACCCGTAGCTATGCTTATGGTAATCAGTTCTAATATTGAAAGTAGAATTTTTCTGAATTTATCGAAATCAAAGTAATAGTTTTACTATAAGAAAATAACTAGATAAAATATTCGAGAGTTCTAAATTTTTGCATACCTTAAATTTTTAATCACCTGGGATAGGAGTCTTTAACGAGTACCTGACATCGTACAGGCTCGGGACCATCGCTTAACATCCTATCCGACGACTTTTTTTTTTTAATTTTATCATAAGAAGTATGTTAATTTTTACTAATTGTCCATGATAGTCATATATATAAAGCTGAAAATGTCTGTGCGTTGTACCGCTATAACTCACGAACGGCTTGATGGATTTGATTAATTTTTTTTTAAATTTGTTCGTCATCGTCTGTGGAAGGTTATAGGCGTATTAGTACCTCAATATCTGGTCCATCCCAGCATCCACCCACGCAATCTTTGTAACTCAAAAACCACTGCAATGATTAATGAGGAATCTTTTTGAATAGATAAGTTTCATCTACCGGAAGGTTAAGGTCTATTTTTTAATCAACCCCTGGTACATCCCAGCATCCACTCACGCAATCTTTGTAACTCGAAAACCATTGCAACGATTAATGAGAAATCTTTTTGAATAAATTAGTTTTAGCTCCAAAGCTAGCGTTACTACAGTTGAAGGACTATAAGCCTTATTCCGTATGAATAATTGAAAATTATAACATCATGAATGTACTGTCGAGGAACTGAATAGAATAGCCTTATAGGAGATATTGGGAGAAAAGTCAAAGTTCCCCGGGCAACGCCGGGTATTACTGCTAGTATAATATAGATAGCACAGGTACTTTACATAAAAAGGAGATTTTTAACACTTTTGTTGTCCCATTAGTTTCGATAATTTCTTAGTAGCAAAACTTTGACAAAAATAAAACAAATTTATTTCGGGGAGACTGAAGGCCAACCTTTTGTTTGTTTCAAATCACCGTCAAGTAAACAAATCGAGGGTATTCTTCCTAAACATCAACAATTCTCTCCTCATTTATTGTGATTGATGTTGGACTCTTCCTTACACCAAGATAAACGTTCCTCTAAAAGAAGAAAGTTTTTCCAGGCGAAAATCTTTAAGATAACGTTTCCTTTCTTAATGGCATGAACGTTTCATGTTCAGTTTCAAATCTGAAATACTAGAAATCTTTCACTGTAACATTTTTCATGTGTACAACCTCCTTAACCCTCCTAATACCACGTGGGGTCAAAAAAGACCCCATGCGTTTTAAAATGTGTGTGAACTGCTCAATATAATTTCTATTTCGATGAGGCTTCAGGACATTTATCCGTAGACTATCCCCATTCGATTGCATTAAGAAAAAGTATTCAGTTTGTGTTTTAAAAATTGATATAAAATAATATTTTCACAAAAACGTAGTTGGGGTCACGCGGGACCCCACGTGGTATTATCCGTATCACATTTTCGTTCGTCTGATGAGAAGTATTTTCAAGAAGTTCCACTCAGTAAACAATTCCGAAAAGTTACGTTTGCTCTTCAATTGACCTGCAATTCGAAGAAGACATTGCCCGCACCCTCTGGAGTTTTTCCTGGAGCTCTTTCTGATCAACATTTCTTGGTTCCCACTTCTCGTTCACCTCTTTAATTTTATTTAGATCTAATTTCAGTATGCCTTGACGGTTCGGACCGTAAAGATAAATCATGGAACACATTGTGTCCTCGCGAACGTTGATGTTAGTAGAGCGTGCCAAGGAGATTGCAGGGTTTGAATCTCAGGAGGCCCTTGTGGAAACGGAACAGCTCGAAGTAATCTCCGATGTTGAAGACGTTTTGAAAACGGACGATGAAGAACTTGTGGAGCTAGAAGCACGTATGTAAAAACCATGTCACAAAAAAATTTCTTTGCGCTAAATGTAAATAATAATAGCACCCATAGTGTGAATATACTTTTATAAGTTTCATGATTTACTTTTTTTTGAATAAACATTTTTTATACCATTTTTTCTCAACTTTTTAAACTCTTTGTTATTTTTCCCTCATTTTTGAATGAACTTGATTGAAAAAGTTAGAATGAAAAGCTAGTTGGTACATGAAAATTGAAAAATGAAGTGGGGTCTCAAAAGGACCCCACGTGGTATTTTTCGTTTCACAGGTCACGTGGTATTAGGAGGGTTCATGATGATTCTTTTCATCTCACTAATGTAAGGCATCTTAAAAGTAAATATTCATTTTTTTTTTTTTTTTACCTCCCCAGATATACAAAGTATAGAAGATATTATGTTATCGGTCAAAAATTCGATGCGGAGTTTTCAACGGAATTCATGTTTTCTGACCTCTAGATTCCCAATATGAAAAAAAAAAAAAAAAAATCAGTGTGTCTGTGAAGACGATAACTCCCGATAAAATGAATGTATCAAAACGAAATTTTATATGAGAATCCAGAACCCTCTAATGACGTCACCTATTAATTTTCAGCCCAATCGACCAAAAAGAAGGGAAGATTAGTGGGGAGGCTTAACATAACAACTGCCAATAGATTTAGTGTATCGACACGAAATTTTATATGTGTGACCAATCAGCCAAAAAGGAGAAAGGATTAGGGGAGAAACTTACTCAAAAACTCTAATAACTGCAGTTGTAATGAATGTATTTATGAATTTCATATGTGAATTCAAAACCCAATGAGGACATAATCTATCAAATGTCAGTGATATCGGTCGAAAGGAAAGGGGGGTACCAGGGGAGAGGACTCAATTCAAAATCCCTAATAACTGCCGTGCGAAAAATTAATTGAATTATTCGCCAGTGGTTCACCGACAACTTTTTTTATTTTGGGAAACTTATCTATCTTGGAACTATGTCAATATGTTCTTGTTGTTAAAATTTATAGAGTTGAGGTAGCATAGCGAAGTTAAAGAAAGTAAACTTTATTTCTCAGCTTGATCTTGAGTCAAGAGTTACTACAGTTCATATGAAGTTTATTGAGTTGGAAGTCGGTATTTTTATAGTTTTATAGTTCTGCCCCCCCCCCCCCCCCCCCACCCCCTCCAACTGATCCGAGCTCAGAACGCCCTTGAATACCGTGCAACTTTATTTTTCAGACGAAGAAACCAGTTATTTTTCTCATCCTATTGCCGACAGTAACTTTACTGACGCTAACCGTTCCAGCTTCAGCACTTTCCCTTTCAACCATTTTTAATTAAAAAAAAAATAAAAACGAGAAGACTACAGCGATCCATAGGTCTTACTTGCATCATCAATAAAAGGTAATAATTAGAGGGCAACGTTAGGTCAGGGGAAGCGTGCTTGCTTACTGAGCTCAAGATCGCGGGTTCGAAACCGGGCATTCAGCACGCCGTCCTTTGGATAGGATGTTAAGCGATGGTCCCAAGCCGATGTGAGGTACTCGTTAAAGACCCCTAGGTCTATAAAAAATTTATGGATGGATAAAAAATTTAGGGTAGGTAAAATTTAGGACTCCCGTAGTAGAGTCGGGCTCACATCCACCAGAGTAAAGAAAGAGCGCTCTGGTAATAAGCGATTTGATCTTTTAGTTAAAGCCCGGGCATGAGCCATAATAACTAACTCTATATAAAAAATGTTATTTTAAGTAAAAAGTTGCCAAGATGGCTACCCCCTTTATTTTTTATGACAGAGTGAAGCTCATGTTCACCAGAGTGGTAGTTAAAGCCATGATTCATAATAACTAACTAAACCGTAATAACCTACACCAAGGACATTTCAAAGGAAGCAAATGCGCTTGCTCAGAAATCTTCTTTGTAGAAGAAATCCTGCTTATTGTCTAGTTGGATAAAACATAGTTTGTATGTATTCCAGGAGTGGATGGGAAATATTTTTCTTTAAAGGATTTCAGTATGACAAAACCGGAATCGATTGAAAATAACCCTTCATAAGAGGACAAACAGTCAGAAAAATGTAGAGTTACCTCGAAAAACATTTTTTAATGAGAAAACACCTTTTGAATATCACATAATATATATGAGGAGTTTGGAGCCAGAGCGGACCAACCCACAATCTTTCGGAAAATGAGTTATTACCATCCTGATGTTGGCATAGGTTCCCTTTTTCGAAACCAGTGTGGATCACTTAGTTTCTTCACTTCAGTGATAGATAGCAGCACTTTAAGTTTAGTCCACAAGTATTTTGTGCATATATTTTCAAAGTCACAATGGATCATACGGCCTTCAAAAACTTTATAGAACACAAAAAGGGATCACTCATCCAATACTACTCTAAAATTTCAAATATAAATAAATATTTGGGGCCCATTTATGGATATAAACAACATGTACTCAATTTTCAATTGCCATTTTCTTCCTGTTCAGTTTCAACCAGTTGGTCCGCTCTGGCTCCAAACTTCTCATATATAATAATTGTTAACACCCTAGTGTCTAATTAAATGTTGCCTCAGGATGACTTATTTTCTATTCTTAGAACTAACAACAAGCAAACACCTCACACAACATTATTTCATTTTAACTATTTTTTCTGGCAACACTGATACCCAAGTGCTGCTGTCTGCGACTAGTGAGGGATTGTGGCAATCTCTCGATCTCTCGCCGTCATTCTGTCCGTTCTTACTCTATCTATCTCTTGAGGACTTTCCTCCTTTTTCATTTTGCAAGCCTTATGCTACCCACAGCCCTTTTATAATCCTATTTACATTACCTCTCACAAGTTAAGCCCAAATATTTGTTCACCTGATTTGCCCCCCCCCCCCCCCCCCCCCCCCCCCCCCCCTCTCAAGAAAGGATCCAAGGAATGTGCCACTCTTACACCTCTCTACCAGATCTTCTCAACTCATCACACTCTGACTAGAGCACTCGGGATATAACCACTCCTTACTATATAATATAATCAAGACTGAAGGTAATTCGCTGAAGTGTATATCAAATCTCACTTATAGATAGAATAAAGAAATATCTATATTATCAATTCACTATTAAAAAAAAAAATATTCCTTATATAAATTCTTAAAATGTAATGAAAATAAAAATGTGTACATTAAATAATTTCATTCAAATTCTTCCTATATATATATATATATAAAAGCAAAACAAACAAAATAACAAAAACATAACCATTTAAAAATCTGTAAAATTGATAGTTAATTAATAAAATAGCTCCTCTTTTTTTTTTTTTTTGTCTTTTATTTATAAAGTTGTACAACTGTTGCTAGGGTGCAACAACCCGCATCTATGATGGTATTGATATGTTGATATAAAGGGCATGTGAGAGGAAGGCCACTCAGTGGTAGGTCCTCGGGACGAAAATTTCTCTTAATTATTAGCACAAGAACAGAAAAAAATAAAATAAAGAGAGAAATTTAAAAAAATAAATAAAAGAAATAAAAAGGAATTGTAAGACAATTTTGATCGAAGGGTAAGAGAGATGATAAAAGTAAAGGAAAATTAAAATTATGTAAAAAAAAAAAAAAAAACTTTAAGAACGAATATGATTCAATGTGGCAGTAAGTCGCGGTTCCATCTTCTCTTCAACCTTCGTGGGGGGTTTTTTGGTAAGTGTTGTGAAGATAAAGTACGTATTTCTGGGTTTGTATGAGTGTAAAGTTTTCTAAAAAACGTATGTAAGTAGTTTGTATTGTGTCGGGTACTGTGTGTATCCTAAGATCGTTATGAAGTGTTCTGTTGTTTATGTAGGGGTGGGCTGTGTTATCAGTCTCAGGGTTTTTAATTAATAAAATAGCTCTTCTTTTTTAATATAAATTATATTATCATTGTTCCGATAGGAACTACGCTTGTCGATTTTAAAATTGTTTACATCACCTTCATTAATACAATAAAAATAATTATAAAATGATAAGAATTTATGTGTATATAATATATTGTGCATACTATGTGGTGTTAATGAGATCAAGAGACTGTTTATGTTAGTGTGTGGAGGGTGGGGGTGGATGTTATGATTAGATGGACTCACCGCCGAGGAAGTTCCCGGGGTAGAGGTAAATAAAGTGAATAATCGTTAATATCGTTAATTTGTTAATCTCCTCTTATAAACCACCGACATCCTTAAGCAAATAAATAGAAAAATAAATTATTCATAGATCACCATGGGCGGAAAAAAAGTTACGAATTGCGCAAATGGCCGTTTTAGATGGAACACTTACCTTCTCTCCAGAGTCTGAGGGAAGATAGAAGGTGAGAACGGTGAGGAAGGATATGCCCATACAGGGAATGATGATGTTGACGGTGTAGAAAAGAGTCTTGCGGCGCATTGTGATGTTGAACGTTATGTCCAGGTAGGGCTCATCGCAGCACGTGTAGAACCTCTCATTTCTGAAACAACAATATAGACATGTACATCACAATATTATACCACTAACATAATTTAAGTACTTTCAATTTTTACTTTTTTATAGTATAAGGAAGTTTTGTAATCGTGGGATAATCCTAGATTGTGGTTTTAACGGATTTTCACATTTCAAGGTACCCTGACAATGTTTTGACAATTTTCGCGACTGGCACAACTTTCCAGTTGTGAGCGCTATACCACGGAAACGATTCTAGCTATGTACTAGAAATTTGGAATGAAGGGGTCACATATGGTAACTTAGATCTGATTAGATTTTGGCCAAAATCAGCCGCAAATAAAGACCAATTTACTCCGGGACCCAAGTACATTTTACAATATACAGCTTATATTTACGACTTACTCAAAAATTTTTCTAAGTAAAAATTATAGAGAAAACTAAAATACATATTTTATATGCAATACGATTTTTAGCAGGTCATCCGGTTTTGAAGATACATGCCGGAAAACTCCTGAAATGTAGTTTTGAAACATATTTACAGATTTTCTTCATTTTCGCGAAAACAGTTAGTCATATCGAAATATTGGTTCTTACCAAAAATATTCCTTATTAAACTTCCAATCGCTAATAAAACCTCAGATTTGAGATAGGATCAATATGATACACGTTAGAGCGACAAAAAGAGTGAAATATAAACTACCATAGGAAATATTACAAAATGTTAGTTATTTTGACTCATGCCCGGGCTTTAACTATGAGGTCATATCGCCTACTACCAGAGAGCTCTTTCGTCACTCTGGTGAACATGAGCCCGACTCTACTGTGGGAGTCCTAAATTTTGCCTCCCCTAAATGTTTATTCACCTAAGACTTCAACGAGTACCTGACATCGTACAGACTCATCGTGACGTTCCATCCGAAGGACGGCGTGCTTCAGTTTATTTTACCTCCTAGATAAAATAAACTAAGGGCCTCGGCCTGTTTTCGAACCCACGATCTTGAGCTCAGAAGGGTATATTCATATATTCCAAAATAAATAATGTTTAAATAGTATTGCATAGCAACGAATTATAAAATATTTTTTATTATTGGTGTTATTATTGGACGACGCCATAACTCAGAGGTAGTGTGTTAGCCCACTGAGCTAAAGATCGCAGGTTCGAAACCAGTTTTTTTATCTGAGAGGTAAAAAATCCGTCCTCAATTTTGTGAATTTAGGTTTTGTAAAAAACTGTTTAGTTTGGAAATCTCTTAGGCCTCCTTTATTTCTCAATAGAAAGTATTGGAAAATGGAGTACGTGATAGGTCAGCAGTACTTGAGTCATTAATACATCGAGTTTCTGTTCAAAGTTTCATGTAAATATACCAACACACAGGCTTCCTATAAATTGTATGATTGCTCATTAAGTGCCCGAAATGTAGCAGACTGGAGTCTTTAGTAAATATGCATGTCCAGAATTTGCCTATTTGAGTTTCATATTAAGGCCGATGATGAACTCAAATGATGCTCACTTGGCAAATAGTCTGGATTCAAACCATTCAATGTTGACATAGAAACATTTATGGCTCTTTATAAAATTTATTTATCCAAAAATATTAATCCGAAGTGTTTTAAATTATATAATAAATTATGTAATAATTTCACAAAATGAGAAAATATAAATTACGGATCCACATTCCGCTGAATCAAGACTATTATAAATGAACTGCTGCATTTCTTATTATTGTTTACTACTAGATTCTCTAAAAAAACGTTTACCACATTTCTTATCATTGTTTACTCATAGATTTTCTAAAAATCGTTTAACACATTTCTTATCATTGTTTACTCCTAGATTTTCTAAAAATTGTTTACTACAATTCACATCATTGTTTACTCCTAGATTCTCTAAAATTCGTTTACCACATTTTTTAACATTGTTTACTCCTAGATTTTCTAAAAATTGTTTAGTACATTCTTATCGATGTTTAATCCTAGATTTTCTAAAAAAATGTTTACTACATTTCCTATGGTTTACTACTAGATTTTCTAAAAATTGTTTACTACATTTCTTATCATTGTTTACTACTAGATTCTCTAAGAATTGTTTACTACATTTTTTAT
The DNA here is from genome assembly GCA_963662175.1 of Aradus depressus. Taxonomy (NCBI): domain Eukaryota; kingdom Metazoa; phylum Arthropoda; class Insecta; order Hemiptera; family Aradidae; genus Aradus; species Aradus depressus. Next base: position 41,141,385 of record OY759221.1, on the reverse strand, counting down.
CTTTGTTTACTCCTAAATTTTCTAAAAAAATGTTTACTACTAGATTTTCTAAAAATTGTTTACTACATTTCTTATCATTGTTTACTACTAGATTCTCCAAGAATTGTTTACTACATTTTTTATCTTTGTTTACTCCTAAATTTTCTAAAAAAATGTTTACTACTAGATTTTCTAAAAATTGTTTACTACATTTCTTAATTTCGTTTACTCGTAGATTTTCCAAATATTGTTTATTTCTAAATACATTATTTCAGATATAGAAAATACTATTTTATTGAAGCCAACATTTTAAAATAGCTTTCCAAAATATTTTTTCAAAATAGCCATTTCAAATGATTTACATACATTGTATTTTCAGTTTAAATTAAATTTGCGCACCTCTGTTGCATATACATATATTAGATTTTCATTTTAACGTTTTTAAAAACTACTCGACACAGAAGTGTGTTAACAAATAAAAATCATATTTTATGTTAACTCAGAAAACAGGGATAAGGACCTCTTCAAGTAGGCCATTTGGGAAAGGACTTCCAAGAACGAAACCACCTCAAATCAAAAAAGTACCCTCAATGCAGAAGGATTTAATGTCATTTTGTATGTGGGGCAAATGCACGTAAGAAAAACCATGCAAATGAAATGATTTTGTTCTTCCCTTAACTACCAACAATAAAATATACCGAAGTTAGGAGAGCGCCGGTAGCGTGTTAGCAAACTGAACTCAAGATCGCGGGTTCGAAATCCGGACGAGTTTTTTTTTTATCTGGGAAGTAAAAAAATCTGGAGCACGACGTCCTTAGGTTGGGATGTTGAGCGATGGTCCCGAGCCTGTACGATATCAAGTATTCGTTAAAGACCCGTTATACATTAAATAACTAAACCTGGATAGGGAAAATTTAAGACTTCCACAGTAGAGCCTGGCATGTCCACCAGAGCGAAGAAAGAGCACTTTGGTAATAGGCGATATGACCTCGTAGTTAAAGCCCGACATTGAGTCACAAAACTATACCGAAATTCCTGCAATATTGAAGAATTGCAATTCAACAATGTTTCATTGCCGAATAACAGAACACTCATACTGAAGGGACTTCTATATTTATGGTATATCTTTCCCAAATTTGGATACTGCTCGTGAAGTGTTGATAATTGGAGAATATATAGCCTGTAAGTAGTACAAAAAAAAATTACAGATATTTTACGATTTTCTAACAACAAACATCAACTCCCATCATCAAGAGAACGAGAAAATGACTTAAATTAAGTTATCGTAAGTCTTACAGTTGTGATGTACACTACGGAACATTTTTTTAATGAAAAGAGGTAATTTTTTTTTATTATAATCTAATATCATATATATATTAGATATATATCAAGGAGTTTGAGAAACAAAACAAGAAAACATATAAAAAACAGCTGTGAAATAGTGTTAAATGTAATGAAGTCGTGAGCTAGCTCTAAAACGGTGCATGTGGTTTTGATATGTTTTAAAATAAAAATGAAGTTGAACAATTAGATGAAAGTTGACTGGGGTGGAATTAAAGTGTGAAGAGTTGACGGGGTCTGGTTTTTGTGGTAGAGGCGTCGAGAAGGTACAATTAATAATATCTATTTTTCAATATGCCCAAATAAAAAAAGAAATAGTTTTTTTAAGTATTAATTTAATGTTTTTGTGCCATTGTAAATTTTTGTTTTGTTTGTTCAAATGTTAAGTTTTTTTAAAATTTAAATATGTAAATATAGATAATAACCCAATTATTTGTCCTCTTCAAATTCTATCCTATTCATCTTCCCTGTTGTCCCAGTAGTATCATTTAAAAAACCTTTGGATTAGAAATTAATATTATTTAAAATTATTTAAAAATTGGTATCTCTTTGTGAATCCAAGTGTAAAGTTTGTTTAATTGAATTTTTTTTCGTTGTATACGTGTACTTTCTTAAAAATTGCACGTCTTAAATTATTGATAATATTTTTTTTAGGGCAATTTTCGACAAACTACTGTAGAAATCAAAATTTAAATAAACAAAAGAGATCAAATTTCTACAGGAAATGTGGTAGCAAACAAGTTATTAATCACATTTTTGGCATATCCCTTGTGTGGACGATTTTCGCCACAAAGCCCCATCATATTTTGGCAAAACCTTGATGGGAGAATTTTTTTTATATTAATTAAAGTAGGGAAACAGGTTGAAAAAGATGAAAAGGATAGAATAGAGACAAATAAGGGTTACATTTAATTTTGAGAAATAATATTTTTTTGCCAACTTCAAAAGAAGGTTACTATTTTATATAACATTGTTTTTGTTTAGTAATTATATATTTAGTAAAGTAAGAAAATGCCAATTACCAGAGGACAAGCGAGAAGATTAGAGGAGGAAAGTAGAGAGGAAGGGTCAAGTTCGGAGGAAAGATCCGATATGGAGTTATCGGAAGATAGAGAAAGGGAGACTCCAGCCGCAATGGAGTCCATGCAGGGTACAGGTGAGGAGTCGCAAGGGGAGGGGGTAAATAAAGATAAAGAAAAAGAGGGCATTGCTGCTCCTGATATGGAATGGCTCCGTGTTGTGTTGACAAAGTTAACTGGGGATATGGGAAATTTAAGGGGGGATATGGGAAATTTAAGGGGGGATATTGGAAATATCAATCAAAAAATAGAAGAACAGGGAAAAGAATGAAGGGGGGATATTGGAAATATCAATCAAAAAATGGAAGAGCAAAGTAATAAATTAGGAAATTTAGAGACAAATTTAAAAAGGGAAATGGGGGACAAATTAGGAAAATTAGAGACAAACTTAAGGGGTGACATTAAAGATTTAGAGGTGAGATTAGATAAGCAGGTGGATAGCTTGAAGGATCAAATAGGGAGTTTAGAAATAAAAAATCAAGAGTTAGAAGACAAAGTTGATCAGGTAGCAGAAAGTTTAAAGGGGGAATTTAATCAAAAAATAAGCATTTTGGACGAGGGAGTGAAAATTCAGATGGAAGGAATAATCTGTAAACTAAGTGTTGCAAAAGAAAACTGTGATGAGCGGTTTCGAATTTTAGAATCGAAGTTGTCAAGAGTTGGGGAGGACAATAGCGTCCAAACAGCTGTAATTTCTGAACGAATAAGCCGTGTAGAGGGAGTTCACGAAGAAGGAACAGAGAATAACAGTGGGGAGGAACAGACCCAAATTTTAGAGAAAGATGTGGAGGAAGAGAGTCAAAATGTAGAAAAATTAGAATTAAGTGAAATTCAAGAAAATATGATGAATGTTGATGTGGATGGACAGAGTGAAAGGAACATTTGGATGTTATTAGACAAAACAAACGAACAGACTGAGGACAACAAACAAAAGACAAATTTTAAATTTAAGGAAAATATAGTTAAAACTTACAGACAAACTGGAAACAGAAAGGAGGTTAATAAAAGACATAAGAACAATTTTAAAAAAGGAGTAAGAGAATTTAAACAGGTATTAAGGACAAAATTAACACTGAACAAATATTTAGAAAAGGGGGAGGGGATTTTTAAAGACATAATTCGCCGGGGCATCCGGAAAAAGATAAAATTAAATTTGGGCTTTGCAATATAATTGCATTAGCCACTTTTTATAGTGAACCTATTTTTTTTTTGCAACTTGGATGAGTTTGAGGAAATGACTGACAGACTAACATGACAGAATTAGGATTAATTTAAAATATGACGAAGTGACCATGGACTAATATAATAGTATGGATGATACATTTATTTTTGGATGAGAGAATTTTGGTACATGAAGAGTATGAATGAATTTTGGTATAGTTCTGCGTTTAAATTAATTAGGATTTAAATTAATTAGGATTTACATTTTTTTAGGATTAGATTAGATATTAGGATCAGTATAAAAATTAATCTAAGATTATATTTAAGGATTAGTCATCCAAATTTAATATATACAAATTATTTATTTGAGACTTACTTGTTAATAACGATTTTATTGAAAATTAAAACATATATATATACAGCTGATTTTGAACGAACATAATATGGAAGAAGATAGATTTTTTTTTTATTATATTTTTTTATTACAAATGTTAGAAAGATAAAATCAGCAGGCTGAGAGATGCCTAGATCTCTTTGGAGACATGACGAACTTCCTGAAGCCGAGTCAAGAGGACAGATTTTCTGTTTCGGAACTGTTCAGCTAGGATACCGGACGTGACTAAATCATAATAATATTATAAATTAGAAAGACGAACGAAACTGTATAGAAGCCATGGAAGGATAATATATTATATAAATTGTATGTATGCATAGGTTAGTAAATTTTTGTTATTATAAATTCTATTATTTAGACAATTTCATTTATTATTTTGAGTAACATTTTTTCTACGTAAATTTGTTTAATAGAGAGAGTAGATGGGAATGGGAAGAGTTGTAGGAGCAAATTATATAACTTTAGGAATAGGAACAAACAAAGGGTAATATTAATTAGAGAAGTTTTGAATTAATTGCTGATGACATTCTTTTAGACGTCGGGATTATATAGATTTGTTTTGGGAGAAATTATTTTTTTTAATCCTAGTAAGAGCTAGTGATTAATTGGAGATTTATATTTTTTTTTGATCTGTGGGAGATGATTTTTTTTTGTGTGTCGACTAGAAAGAACTAGCGATATATTGGAGATATATATTTTTTTTCTGCATGGAAGATGATTTTTGTATGTCGACTAGAACGAACTAGCGATATAATGGAGATTTATATTGTAGTGTTGGTTGCCTACCTGAGATAGGAGGAACCGTATTTTTGCTACATCGACGAAAGTATTCTTAGGGTGTAATTAGTTAGGTAAGTAAATTGAAATGAAATATATGTGAGATACATTTTTTTAGTTAGGAAGTATGAAGGACGTCTCAAAGAATTTAATACCTCAAAAGACAAGTACTATATATATATTAAATAAATTAAATTTGTATTCCTTATTACCCTGCGTGAGGCCTAATTTTGATTGTTAAGTAATATTTTGGAAGTGTGATGAAGTAAAACCGAAGGATTTATTTAATTTTTATTTCAAGTAAATTTTTTATATACAATCTTTTTATATAATTATTTTGAATACATACAATTGTATATTGATGGTAAAGGCGGAAAGTAAAATTAATTGGCAATTTCTTAAATCTATATGCAACTTGATTATTTCCAAACTTGATTTAATGACTATGACTGATCCTGTAAATATGTAAAAATTTAGTATTATATTTTTATGTTCAATTAGTTCAAATTTTTATAAATTTAAGTTAACATTTTCTTTAGGTTAAGGATTAATTGTAAATTTTTAGATTAAGATTTGTTTTTGTTTATTAGAAATTAAGTACGTATATATATAAGTTTAATAATTGTAAATAGTAATAAAAAAAAAAAATAAAAATGGGCATATATGTATAAAAAGAGCGTCGAATTGGGCATATAAAAAATAAATCAGTGAGTGTAAGTGAGAGAGAGACTTCGATACATCGTTGATCAATGAGTTGAAGACATCAAGGAGCCAGCCAACATGTGGTTCGAGGAGGAGCCCATCATGTGAATTGGAGGAAGATGTTAATCCATCTGTGTATTGAAGGAGGAAGCTTATCATGTGGATTCGAGGAAGAAGCTAATCAACCTGTGTGTAGGAAGAAATTAAATCTGAAAGAACTTATATAAAAAAAAAAAAAAAAAAAATTTTGTGAACAAACATTTTTTTTTAAAAAGAAGGAAAAGGCAAATGTGATGTACACTACGGAACATTTTTTTAATGAAAAGAGGTAATTTTTTTTTATTATAATCTAATATCATATATATATTAGATATATATCAAGGAGTTTGAGAAACAAAACAAGAAAACATATAAAAAACAGCTGTGAAATAGTGTTAAATGTAATGAAGTCGTGAGCTAGCTCTAAAACGGTGCATGTGGTTTTGATATGTTTTAAAATAAAAATGAAGTTGAACAATTAGATGAAAGTTGACTGGGGTGGAATTAAAGTGTGAAGAGTTGACGGGGTCTGGTTTTTGTGGTAGAGGCGTCGAGAAGGTACAATTAATAATATCTATTTTTCAATATGCCCAAATAAAAAAAGAAATAGTTTTTTTAAGTATTAATTTAATGTTTTTGTGCCATTGTAAATTTTTGTTTTGTTTGTTCAAATGTTAAGTTTTTTTAAAATTTAAATATGTAAATATAGATAATAACCCAATTATTTGTCCTCTTCAAATTCTATCCTATTCATCTTCCCTGTTGTCCCAGTAGTATCATTTAAAAAACCTTTGGATTAGAAATTAATATTATTTAAAATTATTTAAAAATTGGTATCTCTTTGTGAATCCAAGTGTGAAGTTTGTTTAATTGAATTTTTTTTCGTTGTATACGTGTACTTTCTTAAAAATTGCACGTCTTAAATTATTGATAATATTTTTTTTAGGGCAATTTTCGACAAACTACTGTAGAAATCAAAATTTAAATAAACAAAAGAGATCAAATTTCTACAGGAAATGTGGTAGCAAACAAGTTATTATCACACAGTATTAAAGTTATTGCGAAACGTTTTGAGATGGTTTCTGAGTTAACCCCTACCGAATCACCAAATGCTAATACAATTCGGAAATTTAATGTAGTAGTGTGAATTTCATAAATATATAAAATCCTAAGAAAAATATAATAATGTATGTCTCCAAAATAACTATACACTATATAAGAAGGTCGGTAATGTTTTCTGCCCTTGATGAAATATCCTGCATGTTTTGTGAATATAGTCTTAACCGTTAGAGGGCTAGTACTCGTTTTATGTTTTAGGTCTCCCCACAACAGCCTCCGCCTTCTGTTCGAAATTTTGTGATTAATCAAAATTAATAACAAGAAATTCGAATTTAGCATTCACAGAAAACCGACTACAACAGACACGGTAATACACCCACCTTCTAACTGTCCTTCCAGTTACAAATACGCGGCCTTTTATTCCATGTTCCACAGAGCCTACTCAATTCCAATGACCCAACAATCAAAAGATAAAGAACTTAAGATTATTAAGGAAATAGCCAAAAACAATAGCTACCCACAAAAAACAGTAAATAAAATTGAAAAGAAGGTCAAAAATCATAATTTTAGGAACAAACTGACCAAATTAGAAACACAAAATAAAGTTTATAATAAATGGGTCAGCTTAACTTACCACGGAAAAATTTCAGAAAAAATAGGTAAAGAGTTGAAAAAAGAAGGTTTCAATATCGGGTTTAAAACTATCAATCCCATAAGCCAGTGCCTAGAGAGAGGTAGGGACAGAACAGATATTGAAAATAAAAGCGGAGTTTATAGTCTAGAGTGTGCGACGTGCAGTCAATTATACATTGGACAGACAGGACGTCGTTTTAAGGAAAGAATTAAAGAACACACGGCCGAAATAAAGAACCGAGGAAACCGTTCTACATTCGCGACCCACATAATTGACAATAGCCACACTTTCGACCCATCTACAGGCATCAAATATCTCCATTATTGCCCCAAAAGCCGGCTACTTAATAGCTTAGAGCAATTAGAAATAAATAAAGCTAACAAAAGGAACATTTGTATGAATGACCAAATTTATTTCAACTATTCCCCTTTGTTAACACCCTAAACCAGTTCTGTTTCCACATACATATCTGTTATTAATATTTGGTTCCACATATATGTTTCAAGTTATCTAAATCTTAACATTATTATTAATTTTATTTCTATTTTTATTATTTACTTGTATTTGTTCTCATTTATTTGTTATTTTTCCACGTATTAGTCTAGTGACATTGTTTTATGTAAATTTAGAACTAGGTTTTGTTAAGAAATATTTCATGAGTTAGCTAACGGTACAGCCGGGGGACTCCCAAGTTTTAATAGCACCCTTTGACCTGAGATGTATTTGAAGGGTCGTTCTCTGCAAACTGACTTAGTTCATAACTAGACCTGACGATGGTATAAAGCCGAAACCGGTAGTTATATATGTATATATATTTTTAGTGGAATAGACAATATTTCAAAAATAAGTTTTTTTTTTTTATTTATTACAAGTTTCCACAATATGTCCGCGTTTCTCAACTTAGAAGTTGAGAATACACAGATACATTGATACAAAAATTGAATTGATGTTCTATAAATTGTCTTATACAACAAAAACGAATTTCTGATCAAATAAAAATAAGAACATTTAGACTATGTACAGATAAACTTAAATGTTATCTATTTGTTGTATAAGGGACAAGGCAGAACTAATGGTGGCATCTAGCGGGAAGGAAAGAAACCAAACTGGAGCCGGCCTTCCCTCCTGTATTGTTGATGAGGCTGGTTGTCGCGACATATTGGCACCATGTCTCAGGGTCTACCACTGTAGAGGGTACATACTTCCAGTTGACCTTCTCTCGGACATTTGGGCACTACATAAATGAACCTGACAGACGCAAGGGAATGGCGCAATATGGTCGAGTAGGAGTACGTCCAATTTATCTTAATTCCTATCTTGTCATTTCGATTTGTACAAAATTTGGTGGAGGTGTGGCTCTTCAGTCTTACTAGAGATTAATATTTTCTGGATATTTCAGATATCATGTAACTAAAAAATACACTAGGCATCTGATGTTGAAAGCTGACATCTTATGAGGCAGGAAATATCGGATAAATCAAGCGAAAATATTATTTTTATTCTATAATAATTTTACTATCTTACGTTATTTCGCGATTCTAAGAACATTTATTACAATATTATCCTTCTTTTACTTCCACTGTACGAAGTAGAGGGGAAGTTATGTAATAGGTCAGAAATTCGATGCAGAGTTTTGAACGGAATTTCATGTTTTCCGACCTCAATCCAAAAATGAAAATCAAAAATTCTGTCTGTCTGTGAACACGATAACTCCCGATAGAATGAATGCACCGACCCGAAATTTTATATGTGTAATCAGAATCCCTTAAGGACGAAACCTGTTGATTTTCAGCGAAATAGGCAAAAGGAAAGGAGATATTGTGGCTGGTTTAACACAAAAACTCTAATAACTGATGTATAATGTAAATTCAAAGCCCTATAAGAACGAAACCTAATAATTTTCAGCGGAGTCAGTCGAAGGAGAGAGAAGAGGGGGGATTTCAAAGGGAAGCTCAACTCAAAGTACCAATAACTGTCGATGTAATAAATGTATCGATACAAACTTTAGTTTGAGGATTTAGAAGCCAGTAAAGTCAAAAACAGAGTTTTAGCCCGATTGGCGTGGAGGGAGAGCGGAATTGTATTGCGGTGATACACCAACCTCTAGCTTTGTGGCCCCACAACTAGTAAGCCTATTGATTAAAAAAATTTTTACTAAAAAAATAGTCATATACTATTTATTTACTACTACTCATACTTGACAAAAGAATGACGTGGAATTCTCACAACAAACTGAAACGACGGGAACTCTAAATAATCTCTAGGTATTAAGGACTACTAAAATTATTTTCCATTATTAGTACCCACATTAATCCTCTAGTCCGTGCCCTCCATTCTGCGACACTGCCCGAACGACGCCTTAAGCGCCAATGTCCTAGAGACTCGCCTAGGTGGAGTGTCACCACTGAGTGATTTCTCCTCTCTACATTTTGCCATTGCCATTTTTTCTCCCTTAGCATATTTCCTTTTTGTATATATATTCTTTATAATGAGACCGCCGGTAGCTCAGTGGTGTACGTGTTTACTTACTGAGCTCAAGATCGCGGGTTCGAAACCCGGCAGAGGCTCTTAGGTTTTTTATCTGGGAGGTAAAAAAACACGTGAGCACACCGTTGATCCTGAGCCAGTACGATGTCACGTACTCGTTGAAGACCCCTACCCCTGGGTGAATAAAAGTTTAGGGTAGGCAACATTTACGACTTCCATAGTAGAGTCGTGTTCATGGCTACCAGAGTAACGAAAGAGCACTCTGGTCGTAGGCGATATAACCTCATAGTTAAAGCCCGGAAAGAAGTCATAATAACTAACAACTAAAAAAATAAAAGTAAATAATTGTAGAAAAAAAAAATTATATTAGCACATTTTATTATTGGTTTTGGAGGAAGAGCGAAAACCTAATTGATCAATCGGTCAATATACCCGGTCAATAATCATTGAAAATTTTAATTTATATCAAAATTCATCTAACTTATAGTTTCTAACAAGGCAGTTTTAACACTAATAACCTGCTTAGGTTGATATTATATTTAATAATCAATAATAATACAGTTTTAAATTATATATTATATTATTAGTATATAATGTATTATATAGAATGGACAACATCTAACCTGTAGCTAATTTACATAATTATTAAAAACCGAGTCAGTTCCAATGAATGACCTACGAAAATATTGACACCCTACTTTACATTTAAATAGGGTTTTCAGAGCAATTGACAAATAAAAATGAAATTAAAAAAAAAAAGTTGCCGTTCTAAAGTTTAAATTAGCCTTCATATCACTATGAAAAAGATATAGAAATTGTAATTACCAGATTCATCTTTTTAAAGGCCTTGACAAAACTTTTTTTTGGATGGGAGGGTGGCTCGAAACTCTATTTTTAAAGCAAAGATAACATATCATATGCATGGAAATATTTAACATTTTCTGGGTTTTTCAAAAATCAGCTAACAGTGAGTCACCGGCAATGTACTTCCCCAGCATGAACTAATCAATTAAGTTTTCGCTCTCCCTCCAAAACGAATCAACTGGCTTCAGACTAAATCTTGTGTCGATACATGAAGAGCCCCCTCTTCTAATACTCCCCTCCCTTCGGCCGATTCCGGGAGCTCGAATGAAATACTCTAATAAGGACTGATGTAATCAATGTATCGACATGAAATTTCATATGAGGGTTCAGAAGCCACTATGTAAAGTCAAATAGTGTGTTTCAGTTCAGATGGTCGATTGGCTTTACAAGGAGAGCATAATCGATTAATTCGGTCTGGGAAAGTACAAAGTCTGTGATTAGCCAACATTTTTTGTTTATTTTTGGAATCAGGGTATTTGAAAACATGAAATTCCTGTGAAAACTCACGAATTTATTACTGTTTGCATGACTCCCCCTTACAATCCTTATAAAGTAAAAAAATGTAAAATAACCGGGATCTAAGCTTTTTTAAGCTCTAATAGTAAATTAAAAAATAATATAAACCTGAGTATGAATTTCTAGAGATAGGTTAGGTTTTATGACTCATGCCCGGGCTTTAACTACGAGGTCATATCGCCTACTACCAGAGTGCTCTTTCGTCACTCTGGTGGACATGAGCCCGACTCTACTGTGGGAGTCCTAAATTATTCATCTAGGATAGGGGTCTTTAACGAGTACCTGACATCGTACAGGCTCGGGACCATCGCTTAACGTCCCATCCGAAGGACGGCGTGCTTAAGTTTATTTTATCTCCCAGATAAAATAAACTAAGGGCCTAGGTGGGGTTTCGAACCCACGATCTTGATCTTAGAAGACAAGCACGCATACCACTGAGCTACCGGCGTCCGATGTACAGGTGTTGAAGAGTAAGCAAAAGGTTGTTCATATAAAAAACATTGAGTGTGGAGTACTATGAAGAGAAGGACATTAGATGGTCCCGGGTATCTGCTGCATAATAGAACATACACCCTGATTCCTGGAGTCTCCCTCCAGCTGCCTCATCTCACTGTCGCTCGGACTTCCAACAAATCTCTGTCTTTAGATGAGCTACTTGTACGCAGAATATCAGGATACCAAAAGAAGTTTTCTCAAAACTTCACAAAATGTGTAATGTCATGAATTTAGCTAAATTTTTTAAATAAAACTTTTCCAGACCATTTAAGACCTAAGAGAGAGAGAGAGAGAAGAGTTAAATACATAAGAATATAAAATAAATCAGACCTCAACATTCCTTATGTCCAAGACCTAATCCAACTCCGCTTCAAGAAATTCCATTCCAAGTATAAAAATACCCATCCAAATCCTGTCGCTCAGCGCATGTCCTCTCAGTCCCATCCCGACAACCCTCCACGCCGCCTAAGATGTCGCTGGCTTCGCGATGTTCTTTGTATAAATAACGATACTGTCTAAGGTCAGCACTGGCTGGTTTCTCCCCTCAATTGTACATTTTTAATTTCCTGTTCACTTCTACTCATTGTAAATTTTGTACAGAGTGTAGAATAAAAAAAAAAAAAATGTACCGAAACGTAATTTAGTATGTATGAGGATTCAAAAGTTAAATAGTAAAATATTCATAGATTTTCAGAAATAAAGAAAAAAAGTCATCGGTGAATCACCGGTTGTGTACATCCCCAACAGGAATTAACCAATTACTTTTCGCTCCCTCCAAAACCAGTCGACCATTTGCGCTAATTTTCAAATATTTACTTACATAGGAGCTCTTAAATCACCATACTAAATTTTGTATCGTTACATTCATTACAACGACAGTTATTAGAGTTTTTGAATTGAGACTTCCTCTGATCCCACCATTCTCTTCTGCCGATTCCGCTGAAAATTAATAAGTGTCGTCCTTATGAAGTTTTGAATTCACATATGAAATGTTGTGTCAATATATTCAATGCAACAGCAGTTATTGGACTTTTTCAGTTAAGCCTCTCATCTAATCCCCCCCTCCCCTTCGGACGATTTGGCTGAAAATAGATAGGTGTTTTCTTTATTGGGGTTTGGTCACACATATAAAATTTCGGGTCAATATACGCATTCTATCGGCAGTTATTAGAATTTTTATTTTAAGCTTCCTCTAAACCCCCTTCTCTTTGGTGGATTTGGCTAAAAAAAGACACATAGACAGAAAACATAAAATTCCAGTGAATACAACATAGAATTTATGATAGATTACGTAACTTCCTCTATACTTCGTATAGCTGAGAGAGGGAATAAAAGAATCGATATTATTCTCGATTTCCAATGCGTCAATCCAATTAAGATATTCAAAATACTGAAACAATACCTATAAACTGTTAGAATATTATTTGCAAAACTTATGAATCTCCATCTGACATCACGTTGGGAGCCATCCCACTCAACTATGGATCAACATGTAATTATAATGTAATGTCTACAACCTGCAAACAGTGAACCACTTTACATGTAAACAGAACTAAAGCCCTTCTCGATACAAGGAAGATCCACAAACCTAGGAGAACTATCATTATCCGGGTGTTAGTAGGTGAACCGCCAACATCCCGCCACTGTCTATCCTTCAATCTCACTTGCTAATTTTGACTGACAAACAGTAACAGTACACTAACCTACGTCCTTAGAGCTATCTTGGGAGACTGGGGTTGTTTGCTTGAAAGACTACTACGTTAACTAATCTCCTACTACAGTCGACTCACAATAATTTGAATCTCTCGATAATTTGAAGTTTTGTCCAGGTCCCTTGAAAAACACTCGATAAATTGAAAAAAATTAATGTACATTTGGTCCCCTCGGTAATTTGAAGTTGTAGCAATGGCATCTTACTGCCAACTCTCTATAATTTGAAGTCAGGGCTCCCCAACTCTCTATAATCTAAAGTGCCCTGACGTCACTTGTGATGTTATTTGATCCTGCACAGACCTGTCCTTTGTTTACATGCCCTGGACTATATTAATTGAGTTTACAGTTTTATTTCTTTAGTTAAATTTAAACAGCCTTTTTCTAATTTTTAAAATCAAAATGAGCTCCAGAAAGAATAAATGTCCGTCAATTGGTGAGAAACTGCGTGTTATAGAAGCTGCGGAAGTCCGTTGACGACGACATCGGTGTCCACGGTGCCCTAACTGATGCTGAACTGTTGGCCTGTCAGGATAAGGACGAGGAAGAAATTGAAGAAGAGCAACCGCCAAATCTGATCACATTGAGCGAGGCAAGGTATTCTCTTAACACTCTACGCTCCTACGCCCTCAGGACAGAAACGAATGCTGATTTTTTCTCAGCTCTCATCACTATAGAAAACTCCCTGGAAAATGCAAGATGGAAGTCGCTTATTCAAAAGAAAATTACGGACTTCTTTTCAAAATGAACATTTGCCTATATAATATTTTCATTTTTATGTTTTTGTACCTTATATATGGTTCGATTGTACCATATATGTACATAATTATGTATGTACATATGTATATTATTTTGTCAATTTTTAAATAAATATCACTTATGTATGAACGTACATACCTACATACTTTCAATCACACACTTGTTTATTTTAATTTTTTCCTAACTCCGTCTTGGTTATTTGAACTCTCGGTAATTTGAACTTTTCCTCTGGTCCCTTGAGTTTCAAATTATCGAGAATCAACTGTACTAAGATTCCTAGTAGTCACTTAGTAGTGGCGGAGAAAGAAGAAAACACTATGACCCTGCGTCGGGGACGACTCCAGGCACGCCGGTGGTCGCCCACAGCCAGCAAGTTCCCCACGTTTATCCCGAACTCTCGGCGCGGCAAGGCAATTACGGTGGGCTGAGAGAGACTGCATATCGTAGCACCTAGCCGACCACAGCAGAAGTGGACTACGGTCGGCAGATATGCTGTGGAAGTCCTCAGGAAGCTCCAAGAGATGGAGAAGCGTGAAATTGCGTAATGCGTAGTTGTCTTTGAGGGAGAGCGTCAAGCTAGAGCCTCCCCCGTAAGTAATGCGTGATGGCGGTTCCACGGGGATAATGAGGCAGGAGAGGATACAGGGACGTGTTTAGTGAGTAAGCCCAATCAGGGAGACTCTCACACTGCCCAGTAACTACATGTTCGCATGTCTACTCTTGTCACATGTTCGCCTATGGGTTTTCACCTCCCTCCGCAAAAACAAAAAAAAAAATTATATTTTATTATTGTTTCATTTGATAATAAACATGTCTTATTTGATAATAAACCCCGACGATTTGCCGATCGGTCACTTAGCAGTGAATTTTAAGCCCTTAAGAACTCCAACTAGGATGAAAGACACCCTATCGAACAGACATCAAATGTTAATATAATAGTCTGCTTACTAAGTATTAATAAGTCGTCGGTGGTGAATCATTGGCAATTTACTTCCCCACAAAGATTTAATCCATTAACTTTTCGCTCACTCTCCAAAACCAGTCGACCGTTTGTGCTAATATCCAACTATTGCCTTGCATAAGGGCTCCTAAATCTTCATACATAATTTTGTGTCGATAAATTCATTACATTGACAGTATTTAGGGTTTTTGAATTGAGTCTATCCAGGTTAATTCGCTTAGGGGAGGGGTCTTTAACGAGTACTTGACATCAAAGGCACGGGACCATCGCTTAACGTCCCATCGAAAGCCGGCGTGCATAAGGTTTTTTCTCAGATAGGCCAACTTTCGAACTCGCGATCAATAACATATACATTTGTCAATAATATGAATTTCGATATACCTGGAAAAGTATGTCTAAATTTGAAGTATGAGTGATCTATGTAGCAGAAATTTCAGTAAAATCAATTGTAAAATTACTTACTTCTAATTCAATAATAAATCAAAGTTATAAAAATCATTTTTTATTTTCTCTATAAACGTCTAAAATGGAGTCACACAATTTTACCAAATGTAGACAATCAAAATATTCTTAAATAAAAAAAAATTAAAAAACTTTAAATAATTATTATTTTCTTACCTGACAGCAGGCACTTCCAGGATGTCCCATTCGACGGACATATAGAATTCAGATAAATCGACACCAACATCGACGATAGGGGTGCCCTGTTTCTCGTCCATATGTCGAAGATCGACCTGTCAGGAGCAACCAAGCAGACACATCTGACAAAACATATCAAGCTGAACAGGACAACATTTATTGTAATTTTATATTATAGACAAATATAGTATCATTAGTAATATAATAATAAACGGCAGTAATAAAAAAAATAATGTTTCTATAACAATTATATTAAGAAAAATAAAAAAGGCATTTATATACAATAACATTTTGGAATTATGAGATAATTATTTTTAAAAACAATTCAAATTGTACATCACTGTATTTTAAAAAATAAACTTTTGGGTTGGAAAAGGAGATTCTGAATTTACAAATATAGTTAGTATGAATCATGCCCGGGATTTAACTACGAGGTCATATCACCTACTACCAGAGCGCTCTTTCGTCCCTCTGGTGGACATGAGCCCGACTCTACAGTGAAAGTCCTAAATTTTTCATTCACCTTGGACAGGGGTCTTTAACGAGTACCTGACATCGTACAGGCTCGACACCATCGCTTAACGTCCCATCCGAAGAATGGCGTGGTTAAGTTTATTTTACGTGCCAGATAGAATAAACTAAGGGCCTTGGCCGGATTTCGAATCCACGACCTTGAGATCAGAAGGCAAGCACGCCTACCACTGAGCTACCGGCGCCCTCTTTACAATTATATATTTTTCAGTTGCAATATATATATTTTTTTAAACCTAGCAAAATAGACATTTCGGGACGAATTCCCATCGTCAACATCTCTAATTTATTTGCTGTTCGTTTATTTAAACAATTGTTTATGTTGCTCATTATATGTCTCAACAAAAAAATATAAAATAAATAATAGTTAAACAAGTTATTTTTTTAAATTTATTTTATTAGCTTTCCACTATATCGACACAGATTGCAGAAATATATTCGAAAAAAACAATATAATGTACAAAAAAAATATTTTTACATATAGATATAGAAAATAAATTATAAATAATGTTGATGGAAGTTCATCCTCAAAACTCTATATTTTTTAGGGGGTAAAAACTAAAAAAATAAATGGGATAACCTAATTGTTTTTCTTCTGAAGAATCTACCTCTCGTTTTCTCAATGTATCGTAGTACAGTGTCAATATTCAAGAGAAATTCGAAAAATATAACCCTGGTAAATGTTGAAAGATTACAATATTCATACATTTTTTTGAAGGCTCATTTCCTCAAATAGGTTGAGTGTAGTTCCCTGTTTTAGAAGTTCCAACCGGGAGGGGGGATGGGGGGCGAAGGGACTTGATATTTAAGTAGACTGGTGTTAGTGGGCGGGGACAAGGAAACATCAAACGAGAACTTCAGCACAAAGGAGCCCCCCCACCCACTTGGAGGCATTTGTTGCCTCCACCAAAAACAACAACCGGAGGAATTTCCATTTAGTCCAGGAATTTTAGAGAAAATTGATAAATAGCTGATTTGTGTAAATGGTTCTCTATGTTTTGGCATCTAAAGAAAAATATTTTTCAAGTAAAAGATTATTTAAATAAAAATGTTTAACCTTAAACCAGAATCTTCATAATACTGACAACCATGTTCCTACCGGAGAGCGTATAGATTTTTTATCTGACGAAGTGTAAAATTTGGATAAGAAAAAAAATTAAGATTTCCTGTAAATATTGGGCTGCGCGCAAACAACACAGAGTTATAGAACACGCCTAATGAGAAAGACAGTTTTCAATCATTTACAAAAATTAAAAAAAAATAAAAATAAATTAACCAGCAATAGACAAAAACAATACAAAACATAATAAATTAATTTTTAATGTACAATAAATGCCTGTTTTCTAAGTAGAATATTCACCAAAAAAGTCAATAATTTTATTTCTGCCTTTTAGTACATAAAAAATAGTAATCATCATTAAGTACCAAAATTGTAATAAACACAGTTTCATTTACATATAATCGCATTTCCAAGGGTTCATCTGGTGACGTACAGAAAAAATAAATTATTTAAAAATATAAATTATGCCATAAATAAAAAAAAATAAATATATATATTATATACCTATATATTTGCAATTTATGTGATAGTGAAATGAAATTACGAGTAAAAAATAAAAATAATACCGATTTAAAAAATAATTAAATTATAGTTTTTTATATTTTAATATATAGTAATATTTATTATTCATAGATTAGTCCGTGCCATTTTTATATGTAAAAATGCTGTAACTTTATTAGGAAAGGATTTATGTATTTGTTTATTTACAAAAATAGTGATTTATATGGTGAATATTATGTACAAGTGAAAGCGGTGTCAATATAAAAATGAAAAAATAATACAAAAAAGAAAATTTAATAATCTAACTAAATGTAATGAAAAAAACGATTTCAAATAACTATACATTTTATAACTTTGAATGAATTATTTATAAACCATAGAGTTATTTAAAATAATTATTTTAAATAATCATTTTAGAATTTCATTATAATGAATAAAAAAGTTTATTTCTGCACCAATAGCGATACCGCTACAAACATTTCTGTAAAATTTGAAATGTTATGAAGAAACCTAAAAAAAAAAAAGAAATAATTAATAAATTAATAAAAAACTGATATTGATGAATAATTTAATAGCAATATGTTTGTTTTACATCTTCACCAGGAAATATATTCTAAACCCTATATACTATATACTTTTCACATCCTAGTAAAGAATATTCGCGACTTTTCGCAAATATACAACTATGTAGGTACTAAATAAGTAGAAAAGCTAATTAGAAAATGTGAAAACGCTGACGAATTATTATTTTTTTTTTACCATTTCACGGAAAATTGGTGGATGTCGTCTTTATAAAGCTTAAAATTAATTATGAAATTTCATTCATTACAACGGCAGTTATTAAAGTTTTTGTGTTAAGCCTCCTCCATAATTCCCCCTTACCCTTTGGCCGAATTAACTGAAAACAATGGGTGTTTTTCTTTTAGAGGGTTCTGGATACACATAATATATCCTGTCTATACATTCATTCTATCGGGAGTTATCGTGTTCACAGACACAAACAGAATTTTTTTTCCCCCATTTTTGGGATCTTGGAGTTTGAAAAATAAGAAATTCCGTTGAAAACTCCGCATCGAATTTCTGACCAAAAACATGCCATATACTTCGTATAACTGGGGAAATAATATTGCTTGACGGACTATAAGGAGTTTTCGGAAAATGTTAAGCCATTAAAGCAGTACATATTTCATAAGATAAGTTCATCCTGCTGTGTATAAAGAATTCATTGAGGATCCCATTTCCTGGTCTAAAAAATACATGTACTTGTGTTTTATACGAACGACCCTTCAGCTAGCGCAACAATTCGATGAAATGTCAAAACTTTTTTTTTTTGGGCGAATCGTTGCCAAATATTATATTGGACTTTCTTAAGAAAACTGTCATAACTCGAAAATTTTCAATTTATGATTTAGGACAAAATTTTAGACGAAGAACGATGAAGTTTGTCGTATTTTGTTAGATGTTTTATTCCTAAAATGTATAAGAACTTTTGTGTTTTTTTTTTGTTTATTGTTCTCTCGTTCATATTAAACAATAATACTCCCAACATATCTACACATCTTAAATCTTCGTTAGATAATGTTTATATGTTCCTAAATTGTATAAGAACCTTTATTATAATAAGATCCTATGTTCTAAGTTTTTTTTGTTTATTGTTTCTATCGTTCATACTATTGGGACCAATAATATTCACAGCATAACAAATCCTATAAATGGATAAAGAATATCGACGTTATTTCAATTAATTACCTTTTATTGTGACAATCTTTAATTATATTTCAGTTATAGGAACTAGAAAAAAAACAAAAACAATATGAACCAATTCTAATGAACATGACATGTGATTACTCCAGAAAATGTATCTTGACATTATAATTACGGAACATGTTCATAATTAAAGTATTATGAACATGTACAGTATTTAGTCTGTACATGTATATGCTAAGTAAAAAAAAATTAAACATTTGTATATAAATAGTATAAAAATTAAAATTGTCAATTTTAATTTGGTTTCTTTTGCAAAATTCTTATTTCTAGAGTTACAGTAGATTCTCCCTTATCCGTCGTTGTGTTAACCGTCGCGCTTCCTTATCCGGCGCTCGCAAAATAATATTGAATTTGTTAAACTAAAATTAACTTTCAATTATTAGATTATCAATTATATCAGCCACGTGTATTTACGAGCACATAATAATTCTGTAACTCACGAATCTTTTATGTATTTTCATTGTACAAACGTACATATGTATGTACATTGTATTTATAATGAAGGGAACGCTAGCTAATACAATATTTTATTACCTCACTAATATCCTATAAATAAATATAAATAATAAATACATGGTTGAAAATCAAACATTTATAAAAAATGTTTCCTAGAATAGAAAAACAAAGGTACCGTCCCGTCCGTGACACAACAATATCGTCTTATCGGGAAATGAACACTTAACTAGTAAAGTCAAAGTTTAATTTTTTCCCACAGAAACCCTCTCCTATTTATTTTTCCTTTACACCAGTTCTCTTTTTCGCAGTTTTCATTTGATTCTCATAGTGAAAAGAATCGTTGGATCGTTTTTTTCGTTTGTGAAATTGTGTTTAAAAATGTTATTTTACTCACGTACGACGTTTTTGTTTACGTTGTTTACGGACGTTTTGTACGGCCGGTGCAGGATAGTGAACAGTATTTTTTTTTTTTAATCATCAAGTTATAAAGTGATAAAACAATGGCTTTCACTTCAAAATATCTTTTTAATGCTTGGATAAATATATGTACATATGTACGTACATATAATAAATCAATTTAATAAATGTTATCAACAAAATACAAACGTGTTTTATTCCTAACCTCACGTAAAAACACTTTTTTTTATGCTTCAATTGATATATTTTTTCTCATTAATTGATGATTTCCGTTATCAGGCGTCACGTCGGTCCCGGCAACGCCGGATAAAGGAGAGTCTACTGTAGATAGTTTTCTTAGGGACGGGCTATATATGTATACAAAATGGTAAGTGCAGGGTATAGAGTTTATCTCCGGGTTCACAATATATCCCACAGGACCCAGGATAAAACTGGATTAAACAAACGGGTTGGCTCACACACAGAGGGGCGTGTATAACTTTACTAATTAGAATGAGAGAGTAGAAGACCGAAATACAGAATGAACTGTTGAAATAGTAGAGGGTGAGTTGTTAGTAATAAGGAGAGATACGAGTAGGTTGCATACGATAGACATCGGGTAGATGCACAGGAAGTACGTGGTGTGGACATTGTAAGGATAAGAGACAAATAATGGAGCATCGGCAATGTTCTTCCTCACGGTAAATTTATCAACTAAATTTTCGCACTCCCTCTAACATTTTCGACAGTTTTGACTAATAATCTGTAGACTAACACAGGGACTTATGAATCCTCATACTAGATTTGACTGAAAGTCAATAAGTGTTGTCCTTGAAGAGTTCTGGATACACTATAACATTTCTGGTCGAGATTAGGCTTTATGACTCATGCCTGGGCTTTAACTACGAGGTCATATCGCCTACTACCAGAGCGCTCTTTCGTCACTCTGGTGGACATGAGCCCGACTCTACTGTGGGAGTCCTAAATTTTGACTACCCTAAATTTTTGTTCACCTAGGGTAGGGATCTTTAACGAGTACCTGACATCGTACAGGCTCGGGACCATCGCTTAACGTCCCATCCAAAGGACGGCGTGCTGAAGTTTATTTTACCTCCCAGATAAATTAAACTAACACAGAACCTTGAGCTCAGAAGGCAAGCACGCATACCACTGAGCTACCGGCGCCCTCATTTCTTATCGATATATTCATTCTAACGAAGTTATCGTTTTGTCAGACACACATAAAGACAGAATTTTTCTTTCACAGCTATACAAAGTATAGGAGAAATTACATAATTTGTCAGAAATTCGAAGCGGAATTTTCAACGGAATTCTATGTTTTTGGAAATGTCCAAATTCCAAAAATGAAAAAAAGTTCTTCTGTGTGTGTATTCGTAACTGTGAACACGATAACTCCCGATAGAGTGAATGCCTCTACAATAAATTTTATACGTGAATCCAGAATCCTCTAACGACGACATCATATGATTTTCAGTCCATTCGACCAAAGGGTGTTGAAATTAGGAGCATGGCTGAACACAAAAACTGCAATAACTGCCGATAGTGTATAATGTATAGACACAAAATTTCATTTGAGAATTTAAAACCCCATAAGGACAACACTTATTAATTTTCAGCGGAATGGGCAGAAGGAAACGGGGGATCAGAGGGGGGGGCTCAACTCAGAAACCCCAATAACTGCCGATGTAATGAATGTATCAACACAAAATTAGCCGCTATGTAAGTCATCTATTGATTTTTAACCGCAAGCGGTCGATTAGTTTTAGAGGTAGAGCGAAAACGTAATTAATTCGTGCTGGGGAAGTATATTTTCGGTGATTCGCCGATGACTTTTTATTTTCATTTTTGGAAATATGGGGTGGGAAAACACCGGTGAAAAGTCAACTTCAAATTTCTAACCGATTACATAACATAAACTGAACGAATATAAATTGCGCTACCAGGAATTGTAACAGGTTAATTCACAAAATGTATATAGTTACAACAAAATGAAAAAATGAATATAATTAAATATAAAAAGGCGGGGAACGTTGCCGATAAGAAACATGAACATTTTTGTGAATGTTTCCAGAAGAGAAGATGAACATGAAGGAGTTAAAGTTTAATAAAGCTCGTGTATTCCTAATTCAAAGGACTTTTCTATTCCCGTTAATTTTGAGAAATGAAAAATACAAAAAAAAAAGATAAACAGAGGGAAAAAAACAGGGTGGTCGTATCATTTTTCATGGAATTCCCTTTTTCATTCAATGACATGGCAAAGATAAATCATATCATTTTTTTTTTTTCTTGTGTCGAATTTTTTTCCATGAAAGGTTTAAAATTAAACGAACTCTCAAAATGAACAACATTTAATAATAATTCTCAAATATTCAAATACTACTAAAGGCTTCAACTACGAGGTTATATCGCCTTCTACCAGAGCGCTCTTTCGTCGCTCTGGTAGACATGAGCCCGACTCTACTATAAGGGAGTCCTTTTACCATCCCTTAATTTGTATTCCCCTAGGATATAAGGATCTTCAACAAGTACCTCACATCATGGACTACTAAAGATGTGAAAAAAAAAAAATTTTCACGATTTTATGGCTGAGAGTTGAATATGAACAAATATTAATTTGCCCAGCTTAACATAAAGGTTGACATATTTACAGTATTTTTTTTTTTTTACGAGAGAGTAGTTACAACAGTTGAGGAAATTCGAGCTTCTATCGTATGGAGAATAAATTCAGTATTTTTTTTTTCTTCACATGGCAAAACCTCGACTTCCTCAATATTGTAAAGATACTGACTTAGTTTCATTATTATTTTCCGACTCAGGGAATCTGAAAAAAAAATCCTCCCCCCAATCCACACCTTCCCTTTGACCAATTTGACTGAAAATCAATAGGTGTTGTAAAAGGACTTTGAATATAGATATGAAATTTCGTGTTAGTACATTCATTACATCGGCAGTTATTGTGAGTTTTGAGTTGGGCCCCCTCTAAAATCTTCCCCCTTTTCAGCTGATTCCGCTTGAAAATTGATAGGTGTCGTCCTTAAGTCTCCCCTCTAATCCCACCATTCCCTTTGGCCGAAAATTAATAGATATCGTCCTTAGAGGGTTCTGGATTCACATATAAAACTTTGTGTCGCTACATTCATTTTATCGGGAGTTATCGTGTTTTACAATTGCACAGACAGACAGACATTTTTCTTTTTATTTTTGAAATCAGGAGATTGGATAACGTGAAATTCCGATGAATAGTGTAGAATTTTCAACCGATTCCATACCTTCCTCTATACCACACAAATCTGGGAAAATAAGGTTCGGTAATCGAACAACAACATATACATCTCCAGCTCGAACGATACAATCATTTTTGTTTTAGCTCTCATTAATAGTCTCCCTCTGCATTGTTCGTTCTCTCGCAAACTATGAAACAACAACATAGAACATTTTCTGGTGAAGTATGTACTAATATATATATTTTATAAATAATTAAACAATAAAAATGTATGCTTACGCCGAAAATTGGGGAATTCTATCAGTTTAAAGACTTAAACCGAAGTAATAAATAAATTAAAATAATGAAAAATAGGCATAAGTAAGTAGCACAAGTATGAAATGAAGATAAATTATTCAAAAATAATAATAATAAATTATAAATATAATACAAACTGTGAATCAGAAAGCTTATTATATAAATGCGACTATAGGCAGAGTGATATTCATTTAATATCTTGAACTAAATGGAAAATAATAATAATAATAATAATATTTATAGTTCACAAATATAGAGAAAAAATGAAAACATGTACATTTATGCATTTCAATTTTTTTTTCTTCTCATATATGACACCTAAAAATGCAAGTCGATTCAACGATATAGTAACAGAAATAATGCTTAAAAAAAAACCGATCGTAGTATGATTAATTTAAAAAAATGTTATACCTGATAGCTTTCAAAAAAGAGATAATATAATTCGTTCATGCTATGATTTTGAAATTAGGATTATTTTGCAGATGTTATCTATAGTCAGGTATATGATATTTTATAACATATAATGTACTTTTTCATTTTTTTCTTATATTTCATTTCTTAAAAAAAAAAAAAAATTATTTAATTAATAGATGAAAAATTGTAAAAATAAACCTTAAAAGAGTAATATAAAATGGTACATTTCTTTGAAATTTTTTGACCAAATATAGAATATAAAAAATGAAATAAATTATTTTGTTATTTTAAAAAGGCAATAATTACTAAATTTCAAAGAAAGTAATGTACTGTACAAATGTATATTTACAAAAATAATATAGTATTTATTATAATAAATATTATAATTAGAAATATAATAACTAATTCAAACTAAACATACAGACAGGATAAGTGCATGCAACATTAAGATTCCATAAACGAAAGAAATAAAATAATAAAAACTAATGACGAACATGCAAAAACAAAAACAAATTCGTTACCTTAATTATAACAATTTCTATTTCAAATTTAACAAATATTAAATCAAAACAAAATTATGTTAACAAATATTATTTTTGGAATATTTTATAATAACACAATTCAAAAAGTTACGAACATTCTTGATTTAGATGTTTTTATAGTTATGGTAACGTTCTATTTTAAATAATAATAGTAACATGTACGTAAAAATAACCTACTTAATTACTTGACCGACATGCAAAAAATAAGAGAAAAAAGTCTTTTACTTTTCTAATTTATTTACAGGTAAATTATGTAAAAGATATTCTTTCTATAAATAATAATTACATACATAAATATTTACATGCGATGATTTTTTTCATCATAAGCTAAAGACTAGAGCATTATACAAACTTTGGGAAGGTATTCATTGGGCTGTATTTACAAAGAGTTTGGAGATTTGGATAGAGAAAGGTATCAGTCAATAACAAATTTACATTACTGCGTTATAAATAATAATAATTTAAAAATATAATATATGTACATTGTATAATAAGTATGTATGATAGATAAATATGTAAACTTTGTAGGTATATGAGGTCAGAAACTATGTTTAGTGTGGTGAGTGTTCTCTCAATTTCTTCTTTTTTTTTTTTGTACGGACCAAAATTATTTTCAAAAACATTGACGTAAAATTTAATATTTTTTCGATCGGGCAGACATCATTGTGTTGCTTCTATTATTCTTTTATACTTAAGTCTGTCCGAAGTTGTTTTTTTCTTCAATTGTACACAATAAAACATTAAAATATAAAGAAATACGTTCTTATGGCTGTTTCCTAATTTATAAAAAGGTGTCAAAAAATTAAAATTAAAATTAGATAATTCAAAATTTATTTTTGAATGAACGTTATCCAATCTACTTCAAATTTTTGATCATAATTTTGAACCGTATGAAACATACCTCAGGAAGAGTCATGCATATTTTTTTTCAAGATATTTACTGATAATTAATTTCATTATACAGCAAATGTGTTCAGTTATAGGAGGTTTATATAGTTAATATGTGTAATAATAATAATAATAATAATATAACATTTATCTAATGTAATGGTGGCACTGGCAAAATTAAAATATTAATAATTAATTATAAAAAATTAATAATTATCATAGTTGTAATTATATTTTTTATTAAGAACGGAGAGGGGAGGGGATAAAGCGAATTGTTGAATCCCAAGCCACCTCCCCCTCTTCAAACAAATTAACTTCTGTAAATGGACTATACAACCCTGTGTGGACTATAGTAACTACGATATAATGGTCTATAGGTATATAGTATACGTAAGAACAGTTCTGGTATAAACCCTTTTTCTTTCAAATATTACTTCAATCTATCCCTGGAACAGAGGAAAGGATTGCTGGATTTTGTGCAGAATAAAGGCACATTGTCTTGTCATTAAATTATGAAGTTTTTGCACCAAAAGCTAAAAAATTTAATTACTTAAATTACTAATAAAAAAGGGGAAAAAAATATATTAAACTACAAAAAAGGATATAAAATGTTCTCGGGGAAAAAAAGCAAATAATAAGTTTGGATATGAGCCAAATCTCATGAAGTTACAAGTATCCTCAAGTTGAACAATTGAACACTTAATATCATAAGTTGGCAAGAGTGTATAAATACCCGCAAAGAAGAGGGGTGTAACAGAGGCCGGAAGAAACATCAGCAATTGTATTGATAACAGACCTGAGAAGTATTTCAAAATACACATTTATGTATTTTGATTTTCAGGGAGAGAATATAAATATATATTTAGTACTAAGAAAAAAAAAAAATTCAAAAAGTATTTTTGTATTTCATGTATCCAAATACATTTTTGTTAATAAAATACTTATTTAAAAAAAATGGCTGTACCTATCTGTCTGGTTATTTATGATGTGTACACATATATATTTTGTTTATCTGGGGAAGGATCTAACAATTTTTGTTTCTATGACATGTGCAAATGGCCTTGTAACTCGTTTCATTACGTGCTTATCAGTTGTATTTAGAGGAGGAATTATATATACTTCAATTATTATATATGTATATACAAATATGTATATAATAGGAAGGAAAAGAGATGAGGCTTGTGGCCGATGAAAACAAATTCGTAGAATTTCAGCCAAGCTTTCGGCACTGAGTGGTCTGTATCGACATATATATTGATACATTACCAGTGAGTTGATGAACCCATTAATAATGTATTTATGTCAATACAGGAACAGAAGAAAGTACAATTGGCAGAAATCCTACAATTGTGTTTACATTGACCACAAACAAACAAACCTATTCTGAAAAGGAATTTTTTTCTCATTGTTTAATCTTTATTTTTATTATTTATATGCTCATTTATTTTTCTTGTTTCTCTCTTTTATGTATTTTCATTAGCACATATATTTTATAGTTGTTATTGTTATTTTGTTTTCTTTCTCTTTTCTATATTGTTTATTTTGTGACCTGAGAAAGCAACATGAGAACGTCCCGGAATGTCATCGTGAAAAAGTCACTTCCGGAAAAATTAGCAACAATTATTAACTTTATTTTAATTAAATTAAAATGATTATCAACTGTATTTATTATAGGTTAGGTTAGGTTTTATGACTCTCTTTCGAGCGCTCTTTCGACACTCTGGTGGACATGAGCCCGACTCTACTGTGCGAGTCCTAAATTTTGCCTACCCTAAATTTGTATTCAGCTAGGGCAGGGGTCTTTAACGAGTACCTTACATCGTACAGGCTCGGGACCATCGTTTAACATCCCATCCGAAGGACGGCGTGCTTAAGTTTATTTTTTACCTCCCAGATAAAATAAATTAAGGGCCTCGGTCGGGTTTCGAACTTACGTTCTTGAGCTCAGAAGACAGGCATGCATACCACTAAGCTACCTGCGCCCTCTGTATTTATTATATACTTTATCTACTGTATAATATTATTATTTTTGTAATCATACTTTCAAGTATTTATTCATTCATTTCTTTATACTTTTTAGTAGTATTGTTAATTCTAATCCATGTGTGTCAGACTAAAAGAGTTAGTATCTGTTTTTGTATCTAAATTATAAGCTATCTTAATCTAAACATTCTTATGACGTCTATTACCATTTTATGGTTTAATGGAAATAATAATAATTACTATTATTATTAATAATATAATTCTGATTAAGAACGACAATAAGTGGCGGGTTCACTTCTTTTTCTTGGGTGGTTATGTGGTAAGTTGTGAAGATAATGAATATATTTCTGGGTTCATACCTGTGTAAACCTTTCTAGAAAGCCGGCTGTGAATAATGGTTTGGGATGTATTGTTTTGCCTACTGTGTATCATGAGATCGTTATAATGTATTCTGTTGTTTACGTATGGTGGCCATTGTATAATCAGTCTGATTTTTTTTTTATTGAAACGCCTCAATTCGTTCTACGTTGGATGTTGTTTTTACTGTTCCGTATTTCTGAAATGGTCTCAGTAAATAAGTGTAACAGTTCCATTTTTGTGTCACATACAATTTCGATCGTCTATTTAAAAGTTCGTAAATTATTTTCAGTGTACGGTTCAGCAAATCGAGTATTTTTGATTTTGTTTGCGTTTTATCCGTTTCAAGTCGGTCTGTCTGTCCCCTCATGATGAGAATATGGCTAGACATATTTGAATAAACTGCATACTGGAATCTACCTATTTAGTAACAAGTTTCAAATACATATAACATTCAAATAACTCAATAGAGGGGAGTTTAATTGCGAAATTAAAAAAATTATATCATGATTTCTCAGTTTCTATTGATTCTATATGAAAAAAATACAGAAACAATATGAAAGATATTATTATGCTAAACATTTTTTATTCAATACATTTTTCCGCCAAAGTGTGAAATAACGGACGTAAACAGCATTTTCAAGAAGCGAAAGGGACGAGACGTGGCTAAGTAGGAAAGGAAAAGAGAAAGATCGTAAAGACAGAGGGAGAATAAGTTTTTATCTTTTGTACTGATATCGCACGTAATCAGCTTCAGTTAAAGTAATATAATTACTCCTGAGCAACCTGCTAGTTTTTAAATATCTTCTACTAGAATGATAGGCAGGTTGATGAAGCAAATTTTATCAACTCAGTTAATATTGTGATGAAAATCAGATTTCGTTTATGTTACAAAAGCAACATTATAAAAAATATACTACCAACGTAATAATTGATTACGAAATAATAATTTATAAGCCTTGCCCTGTAAGAATGAACAGCTGTCTGCTAGGAGATACTGCCAGAAAGCCCGCGAAATTATATATTAGGCTCCTTTGTGGTCATTGAACGATGAAGTTTCAGGCTTGCTTTTTTTTTAATTTAAAGAACAATAAAATATAAAGTAGGCAATATTCAGATAATGCGGCTTTAAAGAGGAAGGAATACAAATAAATTATAAAAATTTAATGAAATTAAAGTTTTAAAAAATTCAAAAATCATTACACTTAAAACTATGCAGCAGCATTTTCTCTATTGTGGATCACTAAACACTGCTATAATAAGTCGAATTTCTGTTGCCGGATGTGCTGCAAATGAAAAAATAATAGAATAGATGAACAATATAATAAAGAAATAAAATAAAAAATATATGTTAAAACTAGCACAAGCTGTAATGCCATAACGGGGCAGCAGAACATAATTGAATCAGAAGAATTAATTTATAAAATTTAAGAAAGGAATTGTACATAATCAATGTATGTCTTATGCATAATATTTAAATATTATCGTTATTATTACTTTTAACGTTATTCTCATTTCGTTCATTATCAGTTATAGCGTTTACGGTTGATTCTGTATTTTTTATTAGTTATAGCGTTTACGGTAATTCTCTAAAATGAAACAATAGCTTTAATTAATATAAATATTATAACGGGTATAATAATGAAGAGCTAATTATATTATCAGTTGTCCACGTTGCACATTCGTCACGAATGAAATCGCAGCTCGGGTTTCGCGACGAACAAAGATATAAAAGAAGTTGCACTTCAATAAAACAACAAACTAAAAATTTGGAACTTAAAAAGAAAAAAAAATCTAGAACATTTAAATGGCAATTTTGAAGAAAGGAAGTTAATACTATTTAAAGAGAAGGAAGAGATTTAATGGAAATATTAATAAGAAAAAGAAAGGGGAGGGGGGAGAGACAAATGGTCTGTTAATGAAGAGTTTAACGAGCCGTTAAGTAAGGGGAGTGTTGTGCGGATTTGTCAGTCCAACAGCTGAAGGCGCCTCAGCCTTATAGATTAAGATAAAAACTTTAAGTGCCCCCTCCTGATTAATAACCTCTCCTCAGCTTTAGCTTCATCTATATCGACGTTCTCCTATCAAAACACTTTACAACTCCTTTAGGACATATTTTGTTTTTATTTTAGGGCTTAAACATCTTTATAATTAATTGGAAATGAAGTTTTTCTTTAGAATCTATCAACTTCTTCGTGTAACCTCTATTGATTTCTTTTTTTTTTTCTTTTTATGTAACATAAATTTCCTTATAAAAACAAAAAAGTACCATTTATACTCACTGAAAGGTAAAAATAACGATAATAGATAATTTTGCCAATATCTCAAAAGATTGAGAATTGTTTTAAGAAAATGTGCGAATCTGGAGAGAACTTGTGGGTATTGTCATATAAATATAAGCCATGAATTTACACATTTCATTTATTGGATTGGTGGATTAATAATCCTTGTTTGAGACCCGATCTAATTTGGATATAAGCCGGTTAACAAAACGCACTTCTAGGCCTTATTGTCTCCAGAATTAGTTTTATTTAATTGTTATAAGTGACGTTTCGCCCAAATTCAGGCATTATCCAACTAAAACCATATCAATACACCAGGAAGCCATATTTTAATGTAAGAGTGATTCAATTAAACTGCATAAAAATGAAGTTACATTATAAAAAATTGACAAAAATTTTGTATACGAGTATATAAAAAATTATATATTTTTCATAACCTAAAGTTGGTAAAGTTATAGAATTTATATTCCATCCAACACATTATTTTCATCAGTAATACTTTTACATTTTTATTTGATTATATCAATATATATTTACCAATTAATAGCCTAATCATCTAAATAATGTATTAAAAAATATTTTATTCGGAATAAATTTAATCATACCTTTTTATTAAAATAATCCATGCTAATGTTTTGATATGGTTTCAGTTTGATAGGGACTGAATTTTGGAGATGCGCCAGTTACCAATTCAATAAAACAAGTTTGGAGACTATAAGCCCCACATGTTAGTTTTTTGTTAACCATTTTATTTATTTTTTTTGTAATAGCAATCCCATATGAGAATTAATTGATCAATTAATTTTTTTGAGGGAAAATTAATTTTGTTGGCCTCTTATATTTTATTTATTCCAACAATCTGACGTTTCGGCTTCTATGAGCCAATTTCATATATCACTGGAACAATTTAACAATCAATTTTTGAATTGCATAATATTGCTGTGAACTATGTTACTAGAATATACTTATATATATATATATATTATAGTAACATATTATGTATAGTATATATATTATATATATGAGTATGTCGTAAAACATGTTCATCAAAATATCTAACATTATATCTAACATTATATCTAACATTATATCTAACATTATATCTAACATTATAAGTGCCTATATAATAAATCAATAATTTGTATGAATAAAAGTTACCTGGAACGATCGTCAATGATTAATCATAATTGTTGTAAAAAGTAATTTTTCAACTGTAAATATGCCTGCCATATATTAACACGTACGTTTAGCCATGTCCATATTATACTGAAAGTTACTGGCATGTCGATTAGATGTAAAATAATCGATATTGATTCTATTATTTTGAAATAATTTATATTTGTCCTTCATTTACATTTTTATTAATTTTAATAGTTGTTTGTTATTTTATATTAATTAGGGGTCATTTATTTATATTGACATTTTCTAGTTAGTTAAATTTAATTTATTAGATTAATGTTTCTGTATGGAGAAGTTCACAGTAAGTCCGGAAGAGTGTCTAAAGAGAGATGATTAACAGAGGAACACATTTGAGCCCCTAGGGTACATAGACATGAGGCCACTGCTGGTGTTCGACGTGGAAGTCGCCCCCAGCCAGGAAACATGCGCCCAGGTCCCTAAAGAATTACTGAATGCTTCCAAATATGAAGTGCCTTACGGAACAATAAACAGCCAAGAGTGAGATTTCCCTATGTCTGTTGTATTAGGATATCGCACCTTGTGTTGTGTGGCATGTGATAGTAGTGCATAGTGTTCAAGGAAATGTTTTATTGTGAGCGCCGTATCAAAATTGAATATAAAATTTTATATATATTAATTTAAAAATAATAGAAAGACCAGCTATAATCTTCTAATCGACAAACTTCCCAGGTTGTAATTTTGATAAACTTTAAAATTTTCGTGGTCGCGGAGCTGTGGAACCTATTTATACCAGAATTGGGCAAATTGTAATCGATTATTGCAGTTGATAGAAACTTGACCAAATCTGGTGTTTTTACTTAGGTTTCTGTGAGCCCCGACCGCGGAATTTGCAAAGTGTGTAATCAAAACACTACCTTTTTGAAATATTTTGACTAGATCAATCACTGGTCGAAAGTTTTTTTTTTTTTTAAATTTATTTTATGCTAATTTTTAAGAGCGTCCGCAACCGCATATATTGCTGTCGAAGATAATAATACATTTTCAATTTCACTGGACTAGACAAATTTTAATAAAACCAAGCGAAAATTAGAAATCTTGTTCCAGAACCATATTCTATAGTCAAAATTATTATTACATTTCACTGTCGTTGGATAGCCGATTGGGTGAATCCAATATGATTACAGAGATTCCAAGTAAAATTTATCATATAACCACGTCCGGAAAATCTACATCATGAAAAAAAAAAAAAAAAAAAACGCACACCAATCGGTTTAAGCATTTAAGAGTTATGTGGATACAACAAGTCAATCGCAACCCACAATTTGATGAGGAAGAATCTCTTACGAAGAAATTTAATAATAATATGCTCTCACGGCTTAGTTATAATAAAGGATTGAAAAGGAAAAATATATATATATATATTAGGGACGACTAAAATAAAAAGTAATTAAAAAAATAAATCACTAACAGATCAATAAATGCAGTGCAAAAGCTGCGACAGAGTGCGTGCTATAATGTCTACACAAGAATGAGAAATAAAAATGTTTTATATTAACTATTATGAAAGTCAACAAATAATTGTTTAGCACTATACGAGAATAGGCGATGCAACGGTATCTCTACTACAGCCTAATGAAATGTATAAATGTAGTTTTATTATTCACTAAAAATACATCTATAAATTCTTCTAGGATTATGCAAATACATGAACACAGATGCACACCCTCATCATCAGGTCTCGCTATCTCGACGATTAAGACGATGTTTACATATATTAGAGAGAGTGGCCCGGGTGTCGTTTGCCCCCTGACCTGTCCCTGACTCCGGATCCCATCATGGCTCTTGTGGACTCTGGGTCCTTAAAGACTGCCCTGACTCAGTCAGGACAAGAAATATAACGCGGTAAAGCGATAATAACCTAATTACAGTAGACTCTCCCTTATCCGGCGTTCTGTTAACCGGCGCTCTTCCTTATCCGGCACTCTCAAAATAATATCAAATGTGTTACTTTATTTGTTAACTAAAATAAACATTCTATTATTAGATTACCATTTATATGAGCCACGTGTATTTACGAGCACATAATAATTCCGTAACTCACGAATCTTTTATGTATTTTTATTGTACATACATGCATATGACACTAAAGAAGTGGTGGGACTACGACGGAACAATGTTGTGTTAGCGAAACAAAAGAAAATTACCGATTTTTTTAACAAATAACATTTTTAGAATTTTAGATTTTGTTTTAAATATGTATGTAATTAAACTCAGATTACAAAATATCTTTTTAATGCTTGGATAAATATACATATGTACGTACATATAATAAATCAATGTTCAGTATGTCAATTTAATAAATGTTATCAACAAAATACATAGGTACGTGTTCTATTCCATAGCTCACCTAAAAACACTTTTTTTTATGCTTTAATTGATATATTTTCTGTTATCCGGCGTAACGTCGGTCCCGGCAACGCCCGATTAAGGGAAAGTCTACTGTAGTTGTTCGCCCCAAATAAAACCAAAATGAAAATCAGACGTTGACAGTAATAGAATATTGGAACTACACGATCTGTATAGTGTTTACAACTGAAAATATGTTTTATGAATATAATTTTATAAAACAAGTACGTAATAGCACATAAATGTTGCACGCTTTTAGTCAGATATAAAACCATTAAACCAGAATATCCAGCTCAACAGCTTCTAAGAGGATAACATTAACCATTCGACTATCGAAGTCCCCCTTTCGATAGTAACTCTTATCACTAAAGTGCCGTTTCCAAACGCTCCCAAACGCAACCTCCAAAGCCTCTTATCATGATGACAATATTTTGATTTTTTTTTGTTCCGTACCAATTTAATTCTCAACCCCCCCCCCCCCCCCCCCTCCCCCCACAGATAAATAAATAATGAAATATAGCAGCTATAAAATATTAATGTTGGCTTTTCACTGACACTAAAGATAAAATAATAAAATTTTAATGAGTGTGAGATATTCAAAATGGTTTTACTCAATCGTCTGCACGCATTCCTTTCAATTTGGTTACCCACCCCAGATTAAATTTGCGTGTCTAATGTGGCATGAATTTTAGAGGAAATTGCACAATTTCAATCTGTGAGAGATTTAAATTTTATGGCATAATCTGTTTTTATTTGGTATCCTTCACACTTGTGCCATCCAATATAAAATGCTACTCGATAACTTTTCGAAGAGATTTCCCTTCCCTTTATTCGAAGTAGTCAACATTTTTGAACGTCACACAGTCTGTACTGTGGTTGGAGTGGTTATAGAGACATTTTCAAACTTCCAGACAGATTGACATTCAAGGAGGCTTTAAATTGGTCAATTTTACATATAAATTTATGTACGAAATCGATAGAACAAGCGATTCCGGAGACACAATCCAACGGAGAAGGGCTCTCTCGTTGCGGACTACGAACATTAAAATACCGCCTAGAATCAATTTTGATTTGAAACTCGTTACATTTATTGTTTATTTATGTATTCAGTGTAATCAAATTGTGTTCCGGGTCGAAAAACAAAACTAATTTATGTCCTCCTTTCATGAATGCTGGAGGGAGAAAGGACTAAAAAAAGTTGTTGGTGACACACCGGCGGTGCACTTCCCCAGAACGAACTAATTGATTAAGTCTTCAGTCTCGTTCTAAAACCAATTGATCGATTTAAAGAATATACTTACACATCGACTTATAAACCCTTACACAAAATAGTAAGTTATTATAACTTACGCCCGGGCTTTAAATATAAGGTCATATCGCCTACTACCAGAGCGCTCTTTCGTCACTTTGGTGGACATGAGCCAGATTCTGCAATGGGAATCCTAATTTTTGCCTACCCCAAATTTGTATTCACCCTGGGTAGGGATCTTTAACTAGTATCTGACATCGGACAGGTCCCATCAGAAGGATAAACTGCCAGATAAAATAAACCAAGGGCCTCGGTCGGGTTTCGAACCTACGATCTTGAGCTCAGTAAGCAAGGACGCGTAACACTGAGCTACCGGCGCTTTGAATCCTTATAATATATTTCGTGTTATTCATTCATTACATTCGCAGTTACAAGAGTTTATGTGTTAAGCCCCCCCCCCCCCCCCCCCCCCCCCCCCCAAATTAAAAGATGTCGTTCTTTTGGGCTCCACATATAAACATTCATGATTTCCGTTCTCCTGATTTCAAAAATGAAAAACAAATGTCTGAGCGCCAGTGAACATAACTCCAGATTGAATTCATATATTAGGACGACACCTATAAATTTTCAGCAGAATCAACCGATAGAGAGGGGGAGATAAGAGGGGGATCAAGTAAAAAATCTCAATACGATATAATAAATATATCGACCAAATAATCGTAAAATTTATATTTAAGTTCTAAACCACCAGAGAAGGGAGTTTCGAATCGAAAATCACAATAACTTCCGATGTAATGAATATATCGACACAAAATTTAGTATGAGGATTTATAAGTCACTATGTAAGTGAAATATTGAGTTTGGAGGGAGAGCAACAACGCAATTGATTAAATTGTTTTGGGGAAGTACATAGCCAGTGATTGGTAGACTTATTGGGGTTGGATTTCAAAATGCAGAGAAAGGGAGGGGGGTTGGAAAATCTCCACCGGAAATATCCTTCAGAGTTTTAATCCTCTTATTCTCAGTGTATTAATTTTAAACAAATTTATTTTAATATATGTGAATTTTGATTATTCAACTTTAATTAACTTTTAGACTGAAATTTCTACATTGCCTACGGTAGACAAATAATAGGACAAAAACAAGGACTTTGGGGTACCCAAAATTTTCTTTCAACGCCACGAGAAATTCTTTCCATACCTAAGGTAAGATCTTTTTTACTTCCCCAACGTATAGGGAAAGGTATCTAATCGGTCAAATTTTCATCGGAGTTACATTTTCCGACCTCTTGATTTTAAAAAAAGGAAAATGTCTGTGGGTGCGAGTGTGTACCTATGACACGTTAACTCCCGATAGAATGAATGTATCAAAGCGAAATTTTTTATGTGAATCTAGAACACTCTAACGACGACACCTATTGTTTTGCAGCTAACTCGACAAAGGGGAGGGAATATTAGGAGAGAGGCTTCAAAATTTCATATGTATCTTCAAAACCTCATAAGGACGACACTTTTTAATTTTCAGCGGAGTCGGCATAAGGGAAGAGGGGATCCGAAGGGACTCAACACAAAAACCGCAATAAATTCCGATGTAATGAATGTATCGACATGAAATTTAGTATGAGGATTTATAAGTCACTATGTAAGTGAAATATTGAGTTTGGAGGGAGAGCAACAACGCAATTGATTAAATTGTTTTGGGGAAGTACATAGCCAGTGATTGGTAGACTTATTGGGGTTGGATTTCAAAATGCAGAGAAAGGGAGGGGGGTTGGAAAATCTCCACCGGAAATATCCTTCAGAGTTTTAATCCTCTTATTCTCAGTGTATTAATTTTAAACAAATTTATTTTAATATATGTGAATTTTGATTATTCAACTTTAATTAACTTTTAGACTGAAATTTCTACATTGCCTACGGTAGACAAATAATAGGACAAAAACAAGGACTTTGGGGTACCCAAAATTTTCTTTCAACGCCACGAGAAATTCTTTCCATACCTAAGGTAAGATCTTTTTTACTTCCCCAACGTATAGGGAAAGGTATCTAATCGGTCAAATTTTCATCGGAGTTACATTTTCCGACCTCTTGATTTTAAAAAAAGGAAAATGTCTGTGGGTGCGAGTGTGTACCTATGACACGTTAACTCCCGATAGAATGAATGTATCAAAGCGAAATTTTTTATGTGAATCTAGAACACTCTAACGACGACACCTATTGTTTTGCAGCTAACTCGACAAAGGGGAGGGAATATTAGGAGAGAGGCTTCAAAATTTCATATGTATCTTCAAAACCTCATAAGGACGACACTTTTTAATTTTCAGCGGAGTCGGCATAAGGGAAGAGGGGATCCGAAGGGACTCAACACAAAAACCGCAATAAATTCCGATGTAATGAATGTATCGACATGAAATTTCATATATTTTTTTTAATTTACAGAGATATTTACAACTGTATAAAAATATATATACAACAAGCAAATGAGCTAAGGTAGAAAAAGCGAGGGGGCTCAATTCAAAGAAAACACCTAATAACTGCCGATGTAATGAATTTATCGAAATAAAATTTAGTATGAGGGTTTAGGAGCCGCTATATAAGTCAACTGTTGAATATTAGTGCAAACGGTTCACTGGTTTTGGAGAGGGAGCAAAGGTCAATTGATTAATTTGATCTGGGGAAGTTCACTGCTACTGATTCACCGACGACTTTTTTATAAGGGAATTGGATCAGTAGGGGGAGGGGGTTCTTGTAAAAAGTTTTAATGGAGTCTTAGTGATGCTACAGTAGTTTAAATCGTAGAAAGACGAATTAATTTGACGTCAGATAAGAAATTAGCATATTAATTAAAACTGGATGGGGATAACATAACATGTCTTAATTACCATTGTATTCTTAATTACTTACCATTGCATTAACTGATTGTATGTGTTGGTTATCGGCTCATATAGGTGGGGAAATGATCAAAGGATAGGAGGGTAACTGTAAGAGCATAATACTCTGATTAAAAAATTTTGAAAATTAAAAAAAAAAAAAAAGATATCTAATTAAATTTTGGTTGAATTAAACTATCAACATTTTAAAAAGTCGGGGGTTTTGAATTTAAATATAAAATTTCATATCGATACACTCATTACATTGGCGGTTATTAGCATTTTTCAGTTCAGCCCAGTGTTGCCAGACGTACGATAATTATCGTACATGTACGATAATTCAAGCAAAATTAGGAAAATGTACGATGTACGATTATCGTACAATTTTTGTACGTTAATAACAAAAAAAGTACGATATTGTACGATAAAAAATAAAAAATTTTACTTTACTCAAATTCAAACCATTTCAAAATTTCCCGCTTATTTTATGTAACTGTAGATCTCTATATGCAGCGATAGATCGATGTTCCGAGTATCGATTCAACACTATCTTCATAGTTGTATTCAAAGAGCAAAGTATTTGAATGTCCTCTGCTAATCTAATCGTGTAGAAAAACCAAAACAATATTTCGAAAACGGTTTCTTCGGGCACGTGCAACTTTTTTTAATTTTTAATTTTAATAAGAAACTTGTATAATCATTTAGTACGATTTTTTTGTACGATTTAAAAAAAAAAAATGTACGATAAAAA
Source organism: Aradus depressus (assembly GCA_963662175.1). Lineage (NCBI taxonomy): Eukaryota > Metazoa > Arthropoda > Insecta > Hemiptera > Aradidae > Aradus > Aradus depressus. The sequence goes on along the minus strand of OY759221.1, from coordinate 41,102,656 downwards.
ATACGATAATTTCATTTTTCACCGTACGATAATCGTACGATAATTTTCGATATCTCGATACGATATGTTGTAGTCAAGAATCTGGCAACACTGGTTCAGCCTCCTCTGTGATCTCCACCTCCGCTTTGGCTCATTTCGTTGAAAATTAATAGGTGTCGTCCCTTGAGCTATGAATTTACAAATGAAATTTTGTGTCAATACATTCATTATAAGGTAGTTATTAATTCATTCTATTGGGAGTTGTCATGTTCACAGACACACTCATGCAGAGATAGATTTTTTTTTCGTTTTTGGAATCAAGAGAACTAAAAACATGAAATTCCGTTGGAAACTCGGAATAGAGTTTTTTACCGATTACAAAAATTCCCCCTATATTTCGTATAATTGATGAAGTAAAACAGCCTATCTAATCTAAACGATTTGGTTATGAATATGTTTCGGCATTATTTGGAAATGTCAACATTTCTTCCATTTGGGTATTTGTTTTATTATATTGTTTATTTTGGACTGAAGTCGGTCTGTTTACGGTCTCCTCCCCACTAATCCTAGTCGTCCTCTAATGTTTACTAAAGTAGGCTGCCTTAAGCCTCTCAGTACCTTGCCAGGAGCCACCAAGACCGCATCGTACTTTTATCTATTTACCTGTCCAACTTGCTTTTCTCTTTTTGATTATTCTTCTCTTTTTGAAAAAAGTATAACTCATAAAGGAATTAATTTATTTAATGCCCATCCCAACTTCTTGAAGTCAATAGATACAATAAAAAAATTTAAATTTCAACTAAAAATGTTCATGTTAGAGGAAACCCTATACCCGGAAACGAAATTTTATTCTCACTGTTCAAAAAGAATAATATAATTACAATAAAGAATCGTGTTTCATATTCAAAAACATAATTTGATACAAAGCTTTCATTTATATTTTTTGTCCAATGTACGTTATTTTTTTATTTATTTTATAATTTTTTATTTATTTAGACTTCTTTATACATTAATTTATAATTGATTAATCTATATATTTATTATTTTATATATATTATAGTTACATTGTTTTCTTTTTTTTTCTATATCTCGCACATTGGGACCTGATGATGGGACGTAAAAACGTCCCGAAACATCGTTGGAATAAAAACACTTCCGAAGAGTTTTTTTTGAAAAATAGTTATCTTAATTTTTATTAAATTGAAAAATGTGTCTACTTATTATAAACGTATCATGTATTAGTTTTGTTTATTTACTCATATGTTTTTTAGTATTTATTTGTTCAATTTTTATTAATTTCATTTTACTTTTTTTAATAGTTTTGTAATTACTACTAATAATAGATGTGTTAGACTCAAGTAGTTATAAATCTAATTTATAAGCTATCTTAATATATACATTCTTTTGACGTATCCTATTACCATGTATTGGTTTAACGGAAATAAATGTATTATTATTATTATCACCAGATCGTCCCATCACCAGATCATCTCAGCATCCCATCACGTCCACCATTTCAACAATTAGCAGCCCCCTCCTCATCAGAGCGGCGTAGAAGGCATCGTAACCGACAAGAACATTATTATTTTACCATTTTTTGGTAAAACTTTTATTTTTATGTTAAACGTTATATTCAAAGTTAAGTTTTATTTATATTTATCTTATATTTTGTTATCTCTTATTATTTTTCAGTTGGCCAACTCCATCTCCCCAGGTTTTCTTTTGTTCATTACATTCTTTTAGATATAAACTTCATCAATCTTATTATTCACCCTTATATATTCTCCAATTTTTTGGAGTGGTCCTCCAGAACCGCCAGACGTTTTGTAGCCGGCTATTTGGAAACTCTGATTTTGAATACCACTATCGGTCTATATAAATAAATAAAACAAACTTAGTTTTTAAAATATTGTCTAGTTAGTTATTATGACTCATGCCCGGGCTTTAACTACAAAGTCGCTTTTTCACCTAGCATATGAGTTTTCAATGAGTACCTGTATGGGCTCGGAAACATCGCTTAATGTCCCATCCGAAGGACGGCGTGGTTAAGTCTATTTAATATTATCTATTCCACAAGGAATGTATAATAAACTACCTAATTTTTATGATGTTTGTGTATTTAACAAAATGATTGCAAAATGACATGAGAGTATTTATTAAGCGACAGCTCATGAATATGAGGAGAATGAATCATAGAACTACGACAGGGCTGATCACAGGACACTGTCATATGAACAAACACCTATACAATATGCTAGAAGCCCTCTTGTGCAGGAAATGTGGCGAGGACAATGAGACTCCGGTTCATTTTCTAAAGCCAGTGTAAAACTGTAGATAGCAGGAGGTTTTACAGGGTCAGCAATTACAGAACCAAAGCAGGTAATGGAGGGAATCTGCAGCTGAATCCTGGACTTTATTAAAGATAAAGGCCTGTGATAGAGGTCAACACATTCAGGGCACACAATAGGCCTACTTTGGCCGAAGTAATACCATCAGAGCTCAAAAAAAATTAATAATAATAAATAGCAATATTTTTTTTTTTTTGTATTTTTTTATCTTAAGCCACAACTATGCAAAAAATGCACAACCAGCGGCTGGGCTGACATATACTATACAAAATAAAATAATAAAAATAAATATGACATGAAAGGCTTGAGAGAGGAAAAACAGCCAGCGGTGAACCCTCATGGCATCACTTCATAACAGATCTCTATGCCAAACTCTCTTTAATCTTCTTGGGTGATTGTGAGGTAAAGTACTTAGGATTTTGCGAACTTCCGAATTAGTGTGTAAGTAAATTTTGGTGTAGGAACGATGATATAAATGTTTAATGATTGTGTCTATGGGTGTGATGTTCAAGTCGCGTTGTTGCTAACCTATGGTGGGCATTTCGTCGGAGAGTCTTGGATTGAAATACCTGTATTCTTTTTATGTTCGAAGTCTTGGCTGTACCATATATTTATAAGCCATAGGTCCAGAGAGGTCGGAGAAGATAGGTATAACAATTCAGTTTTTGTCGAGTAGATAATTTTGAATGCCTATTCAAAATACTTTACAATAGTCGTAAGTCGCCGGTCTAGTGTTAGTCGTGTCGTCCGAGTAATAGCAATAATAAAAAATATATATATTACTAAAATTAAGTCAGAATATTTCCATTGTTATTCATTTAGTTATTTTATAGATAGGAATAGCTTCTGATTTTAATTTTTTATAAATATTCTCATCAGTAATCATTTTGTTAAAAATACAATTAATATTCCCTTACTTTGTTTATATAGTTAGAATTTATTAGAAGTTATTAAAAAAGAAGGTTGTAAATATTTCAGAATAAACAAATTCTTAACTGTAAAACCACGGGGATTCCTTTGTTGATAAGCCACCCCTTACTTGCCTACCTGAGTTACCTATAAGAATGGTTTGTACTAAGCAAACTTGTCCTAGCTTATAACTAAACCTCACGATAAAATACCGAAACCGGTAATTTTTGTTAATATTTCTTGTAAAATAGACAATAATTATTTATTTATATTAATTAGTTATCATTGCACTAACTTTCTGTTTGTGTTAGTTATTGTCTCATGCCTGGGCTTTAACATCGAGGTCATATCGCCTAACCATCAGAGCGCTCACTCTGGATAAGCTCGACACTATTGTGGGAGTCCTAATTTTTCCTTATGTTTAGTTACCTAGTTAACGAGTATCTGACAACGCACAGACTCGGGATGATCGCTAAATGTCCGAAGGACGGCATGCTCAAGGTTTATAAACAATTCAGATAAAAAACCTAAGGCGTCGGCAATCGATTTTGAGCTCAGTAGGCTAACACGCTACCCCCTGAGCTATCGGCGCCCTCTCCTTCCCGGTTTATTTTGGTTATTGGCTCATATGTAGGTCAGAAAATTATCAAAGGACGGATTGATTAGGTTCGGAAGCTTGCAAAGTTTGCTACTAGATGCGCAATATTCTGATTGAAAAAAATATATGTGATTAAGAAAACAAAACAGGTGACCTAAAAGTCAGTCTTATTCCATATCATCCTGTAGGACAAAATTATGAAACATCGAAATTTTTTTTCCATCCTTCATTATGAAAAGAAGGAAATTTTCGTTCAATGTTCAAAACTATAATACTAATTTAAAAATATATTTTTTAAAAACACAACTCTTATATTCTTGTGATGATGATCACCAAATTCGATTAATTGTTCATCTAATGAACTAAACAGCTCCTAATTACAATTTAAAAAAAATAAAATAAAAAAAAAGATTGGCTCTTTTATTCACTTAGGGGAGGAAAAAGTAATGATATTTTAAGGAAATTAAAGAAAAACTTTTGTTAAAAATGTAAAAATATAACAAGAGATTACCATTATGCAGGATAGTCTTGACTTTCGAGTTTTTTAGCCAGAAGCCCCCCTCCCCCCTAGCATTACGTTCTATCACATAAGGATTTCGGCATTTATGAATATATCAATTTCTTTGTGGATCCGACATGTTTTGGGCAGAAATCCATTCTGATTTGATGGTCAAGTCGCAAACTTCATTTCGTGCCTCAAACTCCGTATACCAGCCTGTAATGTATCATGTTAATTAATGCTCGTCAATGGGACTTGGAAGGAGCATGCCGATATCATTCTGTGAACCGTCCGACGAGCCGATCTGTTTCACGAACATTCCACATTGATCCACAGATGTTTCCGTTCCGGAAGTTTGGAGAGATTAGTTGATAATGTCAGTTATTGTGACTCATGCCCGGGCTTGAGGGTCAACGAGGTCATATTGCCCACTGCTTTCGTCACTTTGGTAGACGTGAGCCCTATTCCACAATGAGAGTCCTAAATGTTGCCTATCCTAATGTTTATTCACGTACGATAGGGGTGTTTAACGACCACCTGACATCGTACAGGTTAGAGACCGTCACTAAACCTCTCATCCGAAGGACGGCGTGCTTAAATTTATTTTACCTAACAGATAAAAAAGAACTGAGCGTATCGGCTGGGTTTCGAACCCGCCAACTTGAGCTCAGTAAGCAAGTACGCATACCGCTGAGCTACCGACGGTCTCTAGCCTAAATTTTTATTTACCTAGGATAGCGGCCTTTATCGAGTAATTACAGGCTGGGGACCATCGCTTTACGTCCCATCCGAAGGACGGCACGCTCATGGTTTTTTCACCTTCCAGATAAAAAACCTAAGGGTCTCGGTCGGGTTTCGAATCCACGATCGATCGAGAACAATAAGCAAGTATACTTCCTCTGACTTACGGGCGCCCTGATAAAGTTATTCTTAAAATGAGGAAATGGTTTACAGCACTTAATTGTTTCTCACTTTCTTTCAAAATGAAAATGAAGAGTAAAAATGCTCCATGTTTCGTGTCAAAAAAATAAATATTTATATAAAAAATAAATGAAAAATTAGTGATTTCGAACACATTAAACCAATATTTACAAAACAATGTGAACTTACCTTAAGGTAGGTAACTAATATTCTTCAAAACGTTAGTATTTTTCTTCTGGAGTATATTACAAAGATGGGTTCATGCAGTTTCAGAACGTTTAACAAACTAACACCATCTATTAGGAACAATAAGAACTGTAAGGACGAGTTCTTCAACATAGCATGGATCTTGGTAAATTCCTGTAGAAGAAAATTAATATATTAAAAAATGACACTGAGTACATTCGGCATTTCTACTCTTCAAAATAAAGAAGAGAAAACACATACAAGTTATTTATTTTTTAGTATTTTATTACTATTTTCATTCCATATTATGTCAAAAGAAAAAAAATGAACGTTGGTTCAAATTCAAATTTGTGCAGTGCTCCATTACAAAATCAGTCTTAAAATAGGGCCCTGAGCAAGTGTTAACCTAGTTTATGTAATTTTTTTTTTTTTTTTTAATAATACAAGTTGTCGTTGTACATAGAAATTAAATTGTTACCATCCTATCTAACTTAAATATTCAAGTAAGTTAAAAAAAAAATCTATATTTCATTCTAAGTACCTTCCATGATAACTGTTATATCCCTCATGCCTCATCTGACCATAGAGGATAGGTTGCGTATTTACAAGCCTGGTCATTTAAATCATTTTTGATTTATAAAAAATGTTACCATGCAGAAAAATCCAACCATAGAGTACATACTTATCAATATTAATATAAGTAAAATTTAAACATTTTGAAAACTTTATTTTATATAAAAGAATAGATTGTGAAGGGATCCAATGTAATTTCACTGATCGATGTGGCACTGAACGAATATTGAGTCCCAGGAAACAAATGATACTCTCTCAATCCTCTAATCTATTCTAACATTAAACAGAATACAGCTTTTACTTTGATTAAATTCTTATGTTGAATTATGTCTATAACTTTTAAAAATATTTAAATGTTTATAATTTAGTTGATATTTTGATTTAATGTGTATTTCAATTTTGAAAAAAACATTTTGTATTTAGGCCTAATAAGTTTTTATTTATTTCTTCAATGATATAATAGTGATTACATTATTCTCAGCATACTTTTTCAAGTTTATTGAGATTATAAAATAACAAAGTTTCAAACATACTTAAAAAATTCCTATTAAGATTTATAATAATAGATTGGATGATTTGTGGTGTACAATATATATCACGATTTCGAATTATTCATTTGATTAATTGCGCTAGGAAGATGTTTACACCGAATACATGTAAGTTGAAACATATATTGTAGAAATTTGTAATAAATAAAATATACTTTTTCAAAAATATTGTCAATTCCACAAAGATGTACATATATTATACGTTTAAGGCATTATACTATCGACAGGTCGTTATAAGCGAAGTCAGTTTTCTGTTTGCGAATCATTCTTATACCTACATCAGGTAGAGAAGTGTAAAGTTTGGTCTGACATATCTTCCTCCTTGTATAATAACAGTGGTAAAATTAAGTCATTATTAAATTTTAACAGAATAAAATAATTTATATGAGAAATGTTTGAAATTATGTTTCTAATTTCAACATTATTACTAATATAAGAATATTAATAACGTGAAACTGAAATAAGGCACAGAGGAAATGGTTCACTTTCGCTTCCCACATTATCGAATAAGGACGTGTAGGGAAATATTTCTGACAAAATAAATTCTTAACTGTAAAGCCACGGGAATTTCCAAGTTGAAATTCCAACTCTCTTTATTACCTGATGTAAATATAACAACGGTGCACCCTCAACAAAATTACTTAGTTTATAATTAAACCTGACGAGGTTGTAATGCTGGAATCGATAGTGTATTTTTTTTTGTGAAATAGAAAATAGTTATTGTAAATCATGCCTGGTCTTTAATTATGAGGTCATAACGCCTACTACCAGGATGCTCATTCCATTGCTCTGGTGGACATGAGTCCAAATCTACTATGGGAGTTTTGAATGTTGCTTAGCCTAAATTGTTTTTATTTATCTAGGGTAAAGGGGTCTGTCAAGTACTTGATATCGTACAGGCTCGGGACCATCGCTTAACGTCCCATTTCAAGGTTTTTATGACTTTAAAATAAGAAACCGAAGGGCCTCGGCCGAGTTTCGAACCGCTCAATATGCAAGCATAATACCTCTGAGCTACCGGCGCCTTCGGAATATCTAAAAAAGAAGTCAGTTCTATTTACAATTACTATTTCTCAAGATAGATTTAAACAGCAATATCGAATCATGTTATTGTTGAAACAAACGTTTCGCTGACATCATCTCATTACATCTAACTAGCGCTGAACAGATGTTTTACTTCTCCAGATATACGAAGTCTAATGGAAGTTATGTAAAAAATTCGATGCGGATTTTTCAACGAAATTTCATCTTTTCCTACCTCCAGAATCCAAAAATGAACAAAATTTCTGTATCTGTGAACACGATAACTCACGATAGTATGGCTGCATCGACATGAAATTATCTATGTGTATATCTAGAAGACTCTAAGTACGACATCTATTGATTTTCAGCCAAATCGGCCAAAGGGGAGGGGGGGGGGGGGTTAGGGCAGAGGCTCAACACAAAAACTCCAATAACTACCGTTGTAATGAATGAAATGTCATAAGATAACTGCACTATTAGGGTGGTCGTTAATAATGCAAGGTTCAAATTTTAACGCTCTCACCCAAAAATCTCGATCAACATGATAAAAAAATACGATTGGCCTTATTCCGGGCCCATAATAAATGATTTAACCCGTGCCGGCAGAGGAATCAAATTTTCCGTGTATTTTAAATGGCGTTTAGTGATGTTTCGGGTTTTTGTTCTATAACTATGAAACTGTCTATCGTAAATCTCTGAAAATTTGTACTTATTTAAATTTGGTATTACCCATCCCTACATGTGCGTAACTTTCGAATGGAGAGCGTTCTTCATGAAAATATCGCGTAATCATTGAAAAGCGGTTGAATTTCAAATTTTCACTCGCATTTTATTATTTAGCATATTTTGAGCTGCAAAATAGAATTCAAATTGAAGGCGAATTCAGGCATTTCAGTCAAAAACCCTCAGGCTGATAACACAATGCCCCCCATACATAAACAACAGAACACTTCATAACGATCTTATGATACACACAGTACCCGACACAATACAAACTATTTACATACGTTTTTTTAGAAAACTTTACAGACATACAAATCCAGAAATACGTACTTTATCTTCACAACACTTACCACAAAACCCCCCACGAAGGTTGAAGAGGAGGTGGAACCGCGACTTACTGCCACCTTAATTCCTATTCGTTCTTAATATTTTTATTTTTTTTTTATTCTTTTACATTATTTTCCTTCACTTTTCTCATCTCTCTTACCCATTCCATCAAAGTTGTCTTTCAATTCCTTTTTATTTATTTATTTATTTTTTTAAATTATTATTATTATTATTATTTTTATTATTTTATTTTTTTTTATTCTTTTACATTATTTCCCTTCACTTTTATCATCTCTCTTACCCATTCCATCAAAGTTGTCTTTCAATTCCTTTTTATTTATTTATTTATTTTTTTTAATTATTATTATTATTATTATTTTTATTATTTTATTTTTTTTTCCCCTTGTCCTTATAATTAATATAAATTTTCGTCCCGAGGACCTACCACTGGGTGGCCTTCCTCTCACATGCCATTCACGCCAACGTCTCCATACCTACCAACATAGATGCTGGTTGTTGCCCCCTAGCAACAGTTGCATCTTTATGAATAAAAGCCAAAAAAAAAAAAAAAAAAAAAAAATTGAGAGGAAAAAAAAAATTATATGAATTAGATTTTTTATTCCTAAAAAAAAATCGAAAAATATTTTTCGCAAATTCGGAAGCCAATTTTGACAGTTTTGACTTGACCAATATAATTTTTGATGAAATATTCGTGTTCAGCAACTTCAAAAATAGTAGTGTACAAATTCAGAGATTTACGATAGACAGTTTCATAGTGATAGAACAAAAACCCAACATCACTAAACGCCATTTAAAATACACGGAAAATTTGATTCCTCTACCGGCACGGGTTAAATCATTTATTATGGGCCCGGAATAATGCCAATCGTATTTTTTTATCATGTTGATCGAGATTTTTGGGTGAGAGCGTTAAAATTTGAACCTTGCATTATTAACGACCACCCTACTGCACTATAATAACAACACCTATTAATTTTTAGCGGAATAAAATTTATTATGAGAATTCGCAAACCACATGTTAGACAAATATTGAGCTTTAGCCCAAAAAGTCGATTTTGGGCGAAAACGTAATTGATTAATTCTTGAAGGGGGTGTACATAGAGATTCACCGACGACTTAAGAGTAGATAATCCTCTGGTATGATAAGGCATTACTTCTTAGAGTAGGGCTAGTATCTCTATCTAAATTAGTAAAGAGTTCCGAGTAATTAAAATGGCGTCAACACGAAAAACAAGATAATTATTCTATTTGTTGAGTTATACAGCGAAGAAGGGGATTCTTTATTAAATGTCACCATCTTATGGTGGGTGGAGGTAGTAACGATTCTGGCTAGTTGCCCGCCTATTCACAAAGAACCCTTATCGTCTTCGGTTCACCTAAGATATACCTGCTCTTTTACATAGCTTCTTGCGACAATAACCATAAAAAATGAGTCACTGCATATGTACTTCCCCAGAGCAAATTAATAATTAGCTATCCCTACAAAGCAAATCGACCGTTTAAGTCGAGTCATTCTGGTTTTCTGGTCCCTCCCTTCCCATCAATCGATTTCGGGGAAATTTCATACGTACCATCCTTATGGGGTTTTGAATTTGAATGCAAAATTTCATGTCGATACATTCATTACATCGGCAGTTATTGGGGTTTTGAGTTGAATGAGAAAGTGTCGTCTTTATGGGGTTTCGAATTCATATATGAAATTTTGTGTCGATACATGTATAACAACAAAGCTGGCATTAGAGTATTTGTGTCAAGCCTCCTTCCTAATCCCCCCTTCCCTTTAGTCGATTTGGCTTGAAATCAATATATTTCATGGTTGGAGGGTTCTGGACCCACATATAAAATTTCGTGTCGATATATTCATTCTCTCGGGAGTTATCCTGTTCACAGACACATAGATTTTTTTTCCATTTTTCTGGAGGTCGGAAAATATGAAATTCCGTTGAAAAGTTCGCATCGAATTTTTGACCGATTATATAACTTCCCCTATACTTCCATAGCTGAGGAAGTAAAAGGTTCAGTGAATCGCTGGCACAAAGTGTCGAGTCGAATGTGAAGGTCATGCTCACTGTGTTTTTCGATTTTAAAAACGTAGTGCGCCATGAGTTCTTGCCACAAGGTCAAACGATCAATAAGGAGTACTACCTACAAGTGCCGTTTGCGTGGAGCAATTAGAAAAAAACGCTCGGATTAGTGGCGAAACAATTCATGGCTTTTGCACCACGATAATGCACCTCGTCACACTTCATTGCTTGTTTGTGAATTTTTGGCCAAAAACAACACTGTAATGATGGCCCCAGCTTCCATATTCATCAGACATGGCTCCGTATGAATTTTTTCTGTACCTAACAATAAAGAGAACCTTAAAGTGCCGTCGTTTCCCAAGCATAGATGAGATTGAAACCGCATCGCTGAATGAGCCAAATGCTATCCCAAAGATCGAGTTCCAGATATGTTTCGGAGATTGGAAGAAGCGCTGGCATAAGTGTATAATATCTAATGTATACTATTTTGAAGGGGATAACATTGATGTAGACGAATAAATAAAATTCTTTTCAAAAACCGGAAATGCCCGTTATTTTTTGAACACACCGAGTCGATATAGTTTCGCTTCTGTTTGGAGTTATCGTGTTCACATGTTTTTTTTTTTCTTTCATTTTAGGAAAAACATGTAATGTCGGTGAAAACTCAACATGAAATTTCTGACATCTATTACATACGTATGTCATATAGCTGAGGAAATAGTATAGAATTTTGATTTCAGAGCATTAACTTTTGCAGGTTTCCTTGAAAGATACATTAAGAAAACCGAAATTTAAATATTACTTATAGTATTTAGAAGCAAAATTTGCCACAGAAAAATTTGTATTAATAGTTAAGGAGAGAAAAATAATGTATTGTTTAAAGGACATAATAAGACTCGGATTTAACTTGACTGGGCTTTTGGAAAATTTGTTGGAGCCACAGCCTCCTTGAGTCAGGAAAGATATACGACTCGTTTTCCTTATGTTTACGGTGTAGAGAGAGACCTTAGTTCGAAAAATGACCGAACCAACTTGAGTCACTCAACTGGTCTTCTTTCCTGACACATGTCCATTGAAGGTAAGTCTGGATCATATGTGGCACTTATACTAAATAAAGTTAAACCTTTTTTTCAATCACAAAAATGCAAAATTTATATTTTTAATTTTAAAATTGTTTAAATACGTACTCTGACGGTTGGATATAAACACAAACCACACTAACAAAGTTCTATATGTGAGTTTACTTAAAAAAATATATATAAAAAAATAAAAATAATATACCAAAATACTTGTTAAAAAGCGAGTAATAAAATATGAGTCTGTTGCGTGCTTCTTTTTGGCTTTTGTTCTGGGCAAAATGTGTGTAATATTTACAGTGTTTCACTCTTCCTAGAAGAATTTTACGGTAAAATAATTCAAATATTTATGTACAAAACATGAAAAAGCAAAAAAAAAAAGCAATTGTATATACATAATATACATTAAAGCTTATAGATATAAATAAAGAAAAGAATAATAAATAATAATAAAAAATATGATTGGAAATTTTCAAAAATGTCCAATGAGATACCTTTCCCAATACAGTTACAGCATCTAAAAGTACACAAACATTTATAGTTAAACGAAGCTCCGCTAGATAGTAGTAGGTTCGTATGCTAGATTTTATATTTATCATTTATTTATTTTTTTTTTTTAATTGTATTTATTTATTTTTTCAAATAACCATTCGACTCCTTTTTTTTTGGATTATTTAAGAAAAACATTTTGTGAAGAAGAATGGTCTTGAGTTAAAAATGATTTTTGTTTTTGTTTGGTGATATGTAGATCGCTAGTAGGCAGCTAACACAAATGCCATCCGGACAATAACAAAAAAAAACAACAAAAAAAAAAACAATAATGAACAACAAACACGGAAGATAGAAGAAAAAACACAAATACAAAAGGGGCTTGGGGAGAAAACCTTACTTCCAATGGACATTTTTTTTTTCAAACATTTTTTAATTAGAAAAAAATGTCTATTTTGGAATAGACCTTTTGAAAAATGAATACAAAAGAAAATTAATCCAAAACTTTTGGAAGTAAAGTTTGATTCACAACTGGGCGTACACAACATGCTTCGTACATCACAGCAACATTACATTTTTATGTATATATATATTTAGTGTATGAAAAGACAGGATTTTTATTATTATTTTTTTTCTTTAGTAAAACTAATTGTATTATGCCTATTGAGAACGTATTTATATGTTACAGTAAATATGGAAAAATCAGCGACTGATGACAGTAACTAGAATGTTTATAGTGAGAGTGTTTGTTGTCCTTTCCTATTTGCACTCTACCTCTGTTCTGAAACTTAACAACTAATCATATATATTATTGTAACATTTTTTACTATAGGTGCGATGTTGATAAAGAGAAAAGCAGAGTCTCAAGTAATAAACATAGATTTTTTTATTTTCAGTGTATAGTTTTCTACAGTGAAGATGGGTCAACTAGACTGAATGGGGAAGTTGCGAACGGTGAGTGTCCATTTTTACTGTCTTATTTTTGTTTTGTCAGTGCATGGCCAGATTGATCAGACGCCTTTTTCCTGGACTAAAAATTAGAGGGAGCTTGTAAAACTGTTTTTCAACAATAATTCGTAAAGAATAAAGTATTTACGAAATTAAAATAGGAAAAATAATAATTAATATTTTAACAATAGTTTATATAAACCAAAGAAAGAGATTAATAACAGTGAATTTTGCTAAGACGTGAACTCAAAGTTGACGTTAAAACGGTCGCCGCACATAAGTACATTATTGTTATTTAACACGGTATAATAAACCTTAAGGTTTTTAATTTATATATATATATATATATATATAAAATTTAATGTCTGTATGTTTGTGTTTTATAGACTCCTAAACTTCGATCCGATTTTGTTCTTATGTTCAACAATTATGTTCGTCGAGTCACCGAGAAGGTTTAGAACATAGTTTTATCCCACCCACCCCCGCATTTCGTGCATTCGCTTATGGACCCGTACCCACCCCCGCATTTTGTCCATTCGCTCATGGAACAAGAATCATTACACGAATTGGCGTAAATTGTTCAGTATTGGATTCTATAGAGCACTGGAAGTGTTTGTGACTTCGTTTTACCTTAACCTTACCGTGTGAATGTCAAGAAAGTCGTATATGTATCACGTATAAAAAATACATATACATTTTTTTTGTTTTGAAAAAAAAATGTTTCAGCAGTATTGAAAATTTTTTGTTCGTAATTTTTTTTTTTTTAATTGAGTAAGTAATAACTTTTCATCTATATATATAATTGTCTTTTCCGTAACGAAAATAATACGATTTTTATCGAATTGACAATTTTGGTTTGACACATCACTGGAACGATTTAAAAATTGGTTTGACAACTTTTAATTTTAATTTTTTTTTTAAATTACAAAAATAGTCATTGCAACGCATGGCTGGTTAAGCTAATATTTATATAAAAAATGTTAATGATTGTCATTCTCTTTTATAGGAAGACTCCGCAGAGGAAGAAGGTGAAGACGGTAGGCTGAGAAAAGAGAGGAATGACAGAGAATGTGTATTCTTCTACAATGACCATAAACACAACGTAAATACAAAGCAAACTATGTCATTTCTCTGATTATTCCTCCTAATGACATTCGCAACTTCACATTTACTGCTAGCTGTCAGACATTGTAATCTTATTATTTTAAACTTACGTTATTCACTTATAAATGATCAGTACTTATTAATAAATGATCAGTAGCTATTATTTCAAAATACGGTCGTTCACTACCTGGAATTGTAAGATACTTATCAACAATTACTGTTTTTCTACGCTCACTGTAACATATACAAATATTGAATAATTTAAAAAAAGTATAACAGGGATGATTTTGAAAAATTTCCATTTTATTTTGTTAATTTATGATTTAACATTTTTAATCTTTGAGCCTACAACCTATTTATTTATTTTTTTCTTATTTTTGAGAATTATTATGAATTTTTTCGTTGTGATTTCCTTTTTTGAGGGTTGCTTCTAATATTTTATATAAGTATTTAATATTTCCTTAAAATAAAAACTATATTTACTGTATCTTCTTGCACTCAAACTCAAATTACATTTATTTCGTTATTATGTAGTTAAAATACTTTGAAAAAAGTTAGCATGAGAAAGACCTCAAAACAATATGTACGGATGCTCTAATTTTAAATGCATAAGGGTTATTTTTTTGAAATTTCGGAAAAAAAACAACTACTTTTTCCATATTTTCTGAAAAATGTCTGCATAATTCCTTAGAACTATCCTGTGCTCAGTTTTGTCATCCTTTAGCGCATAATATTGTATTTTCTATTATTTATTTAACGTCGTTGGTGACAGGGAGGCACAAATGAAAGGGTCATAGGACCTTGTTTATTTTTCCCCTTTTTTTAATGAATGGACAGGAACATGCTGCCCAGTTGTGAATGGGCGAGGAGTTTCTTCAACTATCTACACTCCTCTTTTTTAAGTTTTTTTTTTTTTTTTTTTTTTTTTTTTGTTTTAGATAGAAAGGGAGCTGATTTTTTTTAATTTGTTTTTTTATTGGGAAAGTTTTTTTTTTTTGTAATTCGACTGGTCACCTTGAACCCATCATATGTCCAACTTCCCAACTTCAAAACACAGGTCTGAACATCGTAGGGGAAATACTCGACATCGATGGCACAGGATGACTTATAGACGGCCGGAGGTTTCCAGTTGACCAGTCCACTCCAGTAGACGGTCGCCTTCGTCATTAGTGTCACTTCGTAGTTCCCATCAGCACTGAAACCAATCGGGGCCGACCTACAACCTTTCGTCGTCTGGAGGAGTAAGACTTGAATCGGGGGGTGTCTTCACACTCAAATTGTAACTTGGCAAGGAGAGGATTCAGGGAAAAAAGAGAACATCAATCAGACGTTAGGAAGCCATTAGGCCTCCTCTGTAGTTTTGTAGTTAATTAAAATGACAAATAAAATAGTTGTTGAGTTATTATATAGATCATTCAGACTCATTTCTTGATATTTATGCCCTAAAAAAAATATTAGAAGGGTTTTTGTTTTGTTTGGACGTTCAAATTTTTTTGACTAAAATATTGAAAGTAGTCCTCTTTTTTTTTTTAATTTTTATTTCGTAGATTTTGTGGCATGAATTTCTATGTGCCATATAGATGCAGCCAATCATATAGTCCCGTTTATATAAGTGACTGCATGCACTATTATGTTCATGTTTACCTGCAGTTTCTTGGAGTAAACTGAAAGAGGTACATATCTTTTTCACGAAGAAAGGTTGTATTCTCATGTTCAATTTTATCATATCTGTATGTAATATATATTCCTAGATTCCTATAGTGATATAGAAATTCCTACCCAGCCTTCAGCTGGGGAGGTTTTGATGGATGGAACTGACAGGCAGTTCCAGAGAGAGGAGGGAGACTTGAACAAGGAACGAGTTGTGGAAGGCAGAGGAGATCTAGTGTGTCTTCAGTGAACGAAGGGTTTGATGACGTCAGTAAATAACATTGAAACATTATTTTCTTCTCAAATTGACTGTGAAAAAAAAAAAAAAAAAAAACAATAATAAAAGAAGATATGTTTTTGATATATGATTTGGTCTCAAGGTTCCTTGAGTTAATCCAGTGTACTATCTTTCACCCGACATCCAATCATATTTATTGTTAAATCATTTTTCTAGGTAACTCACAAGGTATGCTATTGGATGGTAAGAGAAAGTTGGAAGTCGAAGCTAAAACAGTCAAGTGCCAATATAACTTAAAAAGAATTAATTTTTTTAAATGATTTGGTACATAGTTTTCATTTGTATGATCTTGGTAGAGTTCCTCCACAGATATCCTCTTATTAGATCTGTCGAATCAACTTGATTTTAATATAATAATTACTCATATCATTATTGTTCATTACTTATATCATTATTGTTCATTACTTATATTATTATTGTTCATTACTTATACATGTATTCATTTATATTATTTCTATTGGTTTATTTTTTTTTATTGCTATTTTTTGTTTTTATTTATTTTCTATATTTTGCAGTGTGAAGAGACATAAGAACATCCCGAAATATATTCTCGAAAAAGACACTTTTGGTAGAATTATAAAAAATAGTTATCATAATTTAAATTATAATAAAAACTTTATCAACTGTATTTATTAACATTATTTTTAAACTAATTTATTTAATTTAATTTTTACTATTATTGTTATTACTAATCACCTGTGTCCAACCATAAGAATTTATGTACCTACCTAATTATCGAAATATCCTAATTACCATGTTATGGTTCAACGGAAATAAATATTATTATTATCAGGAAAAGAGACTGAAATATTTCACAATGTAATTTATCATTGACAATTTGATATGTTAATTCCCATGATAAAGTTGATCTATTTATTTAATCATCAATAATTAATTATATATTAATCGTCTAAATTATTCAGAAAAATAATGAATATTTAGTATTTTCATCGCAATCTCAATTTAAAAAAAAAAAATGGCTTTATTTAAAAATAAAATCTAAAGAGTTGTTTTTTGTTCCATATTCCCAAAAATATTCATAGATCTTCGAAAAAATAGAGTTTTTGCGTTAGACATTTTTATTTTTACTATTCAGTTAGACAATTTATAATTCGGAATCGCTTTATACTCACGTGAAGCATGATTCGATCAGAACTTTTAAAATTAATAGGTATTTTTAATTTTCGACCGTATTATATTTCAAATTTTATATACTTGGAACTTTCATAGAACTAAATAAAAACAAAGAACTTGTTTAACTTTCATATTGTCTAATTCTACAAAAAGTGTAAGACGAAACCTGTGCATTTTACGTATATATTTTTGTGAAATTAGACAATATGAAAGTTAAACAAGATATTTTTTTTTTTAAATTTTATTAGATTTTTACTATATTGACACAGATATGTATTCGGATTTTCATAGATCTCTAGAAGGGAGGGAAATTAGTGAATTATATATTGTACAGTCTGTTATATATGCAGGCAATATCACATTGTACAGTACTCCCTAGAATAATATCTATCTCGGGATTTATTTTCAGAACAATAAATGTTCCTGGGACAACGGAAAAGGCCAAGTAAGTGTTCGCCAAAAACATATATTTTATTGGATAACTCTATAATAGATTCGTTGAGAAGTTGACCATAGCAGGGAACCGAAATGACCGATAGTCAACCAAAACGAAGTGTAATGTCGCGGGACCGCCACTTTTCATTTTATTATTTAACGGCTGTTACTATTCTACTTTTAAAGTAACTTATTTTAAAATAGAAACAAATAAAATAATATTTCTTGGTGGTAGGCAAGTGTAGTGGTTTTACTTGTTAAATTAGTAATAAGATACATCTTATTACTAATTAATTAATACATGTATTAGTCCAACATAGAATTTATTTTAAGCACAACTAGTTTCGTTAGTCAAACAGACATATTCGGGTGGTGGATCTTATTGGAGAAGAGGTCAAAGAACTGGACACCTATCAGGGACCAGACGGACACTGATTAAGGTTTACCACCTGATGATGTCAGCTTGACTGACGAAACTAGTTGTGGTTAAAATAAATTCTATGTTGGACTCATACATCTTATTACTTATTAAATAAAATAATTTACAAAATATTTTTACTATTATTATTATTATTTATTTTTTTTCTTAACGCATCGCCTACTATGGCCATTAGCGTTTCTGTCTCAGGAGACATTGAGTGAATGTTGTTAAAGTTTGGTACAATTTCCTCAAATACTCCCAGTCAGGGAAGAAAGTATGAGTTCTCTACACGTTGTTATCCTTTTCTTGCCCTGAACAGCAACACATTGAATTTGAGAAACGGCAACGTACTTCCCCAGCACGAATTAATCAACTAAGTTTCCTCTCTCCCTCCAAAAGCAATGGAACGTTAGGACTAAAAAATAATAGTTGAGGCTTCTGAATCCTCATTCAAAATGTTGTGTCGATATATTCATTACATCGGGCCTCCCCGCCTCGCTCTTCGGCTGATTTCGCGGAAAATTGATAGATGCCATCCTGTAATTTCTTATCGTTACATTCCCTACAACTGCAATTATTAGTGTTTTTGTGCCTCCCCACTTTTCTTTGGTCTATTTGACTGAAAATAAATAGCTGTCTTCCTTATAGGATCCTCGATACACAGAAACGTTTTTTTTTTAAATTTTTGGATTAAGTATGTGGGAAAATATAAATTCCGGTGAAAACACAACATCGATTATATAATTTTCCTATATTTTATGTAGTTGACGAGCCAGCCATTGTTGTTCTTTTAACAATGGAGGCTCCTATTGTGGTCAACCTCTCAACAAACCTGGTATGGACATTTAATTTATCGGTATTGTTTAATCCCTTAAAAAGACAAAAAACATTAATTTAACCCCACTGTGTTACTAATTATAATGAATGTATTATGTCTTCGTTATAAAATATTTATGAATATGAATTTTATGCAGCTCTAGAAACTTTTTACTTAACACATTGAATATATTACAGTATAATATTATAACACTAGCTTTATATTTATGCAAATTAAGTATTCATCTTGGTGTAAGCTCTTCTTCGTGTTTATGGTTTACTAAATTATGTTAGTCCAGAGCCTTGAAAACTTGCAGGTTAACGTAAAGTAAAGATTTAACAAAATAGTATAACTAAAGAAGAGACCAACAGTCTCAAAGTTGAACCTTTTTAAAATATAATACAACGAAATATATAAACATTATAATGAACACACACAAAAAAAATATCTGGAGTATTGTCGAATTGTCCTTTAGTTAGTTATTGTGACTCTTGTCCGGGCTTTTATTTAACTTGGAAGTCATATCGCCTACTACCAGAGCGCTGTTTGTCGATGTGATGAACATGAGCCGTATTCTACTATGGGAGGCCTAAATTGTGCCTACCTTAAATTTTTTATTGACCTGAGGTGAAATGATTTGTAGTACCTGACATCGTACAGGCTCGGGACCATAGCTTAACGTCCCATCTGAAGGAGGGCGTCCTCCAAGGTTCTTCCAATTCCCAGATAAAAACTCTCTTATGTTTTTTAGGTCAGATCGCCTACTACCTGTTATTTGGTAAGTAGCTTTCATTTGGCAGAGCTCCTCCATAGATATCCTCTTTTAAAGTCTGTCGAATCTACGTTTTAATCCCTATTTTTTATTATTTTATTATTTATATACTAATAATTTATGGTTTCCAGATTTACTTTGTGAAGCTCCATTCTAGGAATAGATAATTAAAATGCACAATTTCTTTGTCAAACTTCACTATATATTCTCAAATACTCAACTAGTTTCGCCGTGTTAAGGCATTATCAAGAGTCACTTACAAACTGACAGAATTGGTTGACAGGGTAGAGGGTACAGTTAAGGAGGGGGTTTTTAGGTAATGACGGGGAATCCCTTGTTTTTGTTACTCTATACATTCCAATAAACAGATATTTACGAGATAATAATAAATATAAAATAAAAAGAAGAAAGAAAATGATATATATATAAAATCTAATAGAGCGAATCTAACAGTAAAGTGTATCAATTGGAATGCCCAGAATGTAATGCCAAATACGCGGGACAGACAGGGAGATCCTTTAAGATTAGATACAGGGAACACACAAGAAATACAAACTCCAACACTTCCTCATTTCACCAACATCTCACAGAAACAGGACATACCATAGACACACAACACAAACCAAATATAATACATATCTGCCAAAAAGGTCCACTTTTGAATTTACTGGAAGCGGTAGAAATAAATAAACTGAACAAAAATAACGATATTATAATGCTAAATGAACAAATAGAACTGAACCATTCCCCCCTTCTTAATTTATAATCAAGTAGCTAAGAGTCTGATGATTGTGGAAATGTTTTGCCAACTGACATTCAGAGAATACTATAATTTTCATTTGATGTTTTAATTTGCCTTTAAATTCTTTGTATTTGTTTTTATTCACTTTAATATTTATTATATGTTACATTTATATAATTCATGAGTCATACCTATATAAATACCAACACTTTACTGTTAGATTCGCTCTATTAGATTTTATATATATACCATTTTCTTTCTTCTTTTTATTTTATATTTATTATTATCTCGTAAATATCTGTTTATTGGAATGTATAGAGTAACAAAAACAAGGGATTCCCCGTCATTACCTAAAAACCCCCTCCTTAACTGTACCCTCTACCCTGTCAACCAATTCTGTCAGTTTGTAAGTGACTCTTGATAATGCCTTAACACGGCGAAACTAGTTGAGTATTTGAGAATATATAGTGAAGTTTGACAAAGAAATTGTGCATTTTAATTATCTATTCCTATTTATATACTAATTTATTTTTTTAGTTTTTCTCTTATAATATTTTTATTACTTTTTATTTATTTCTATTTATTTATTTTTTCTCTCTCTATATATATTCTATAATTGTTATTGTGTTTTCTTTCTCTTTTCTATATTTAGCACATTTTGACCTGAGGAAGGGGCTTAAGAACGTCCAGAAATGTCGTCGAAAAAAAAAAAACTTTCACAAAAGTTATAAAAAATTATCATCATTTTAATTAAATTAAGAAAAAATGTATCTATTGTATTTATCAATATTGTTTTTTTTGTACTCATATTTTCAAGTATTTGTTTATTCATTTCATTTTATTTTGTAGTAAGATTGTTAATGCGAAATCGAATTGCGCCAATGGGATACCTGTTATTTTAAGTTACCCTTGTTTATGATATTTAAAACTATTGAACTGCGCCAAACATCCTTTCCAATTCATATTGAATTTCGCCAATTGTATTTTTTGTTTATATGATTTGTGTTCTATTTGCTATCTGTTTGGGATTGGGATGAATCTAATTCGCAAAATTTATTTTTCTCGTTTTGACTGTGTTTATATTCTCTATTAGTCCGATAGTCGAAGTTCTTTGATAAATTATAAAAATGTTCGATATCGAGCTAAAGCAAATGGAAATATAATTGACATATTATATCGTTTATATTGATTATATTTTTTTTATGAACTAGATTTTTTTTATATGAACTGTATGTTTCTCTATATGAGGAGAACCTGGACTGTTTCACTAAAAGGACCGACGGGAGGGTCAAAATTTTATTTCTTCGGATACATCAACTGGATTTACAAAGAGTAAGTGGTTTCTATGCCACAATTTTGTAACGATAACTCAATGTTTTTCAATTTATACCAATTTTCAAATGAGCTCAATTCAATACAAGGATTATGTGATTTGGCGCAATTGAATACCGGCCGTTAATTCTAATCCAAGTGTATCAGACTTTAAGAGTAAATGTCTGTTTATGTATCTAATTTATTCTACATTCTTATGACGTAGCCTACTACCATGTTTTGGTTTAACAGAAATAAATTTTATTACTACCAGAGAGTTCTTTCGTCTGGTAGGAGATGAGTCAGACTCTATGTGAGTTCAAAATGTTTTCCTAAATTCACCTAGAGTAGGGGTCTTTAACGAATATATGTTGTACAGGCTCGAGCCCATAGCTTAAAGTCCCATCCGAAGAAAAAAAAAACCTAAATGCCTCGTCCGGGTATCGATCCCGCGATCTTGAACTCAGTTAGCAAGCACGCTCCTCTGTGCAACCGGCTCTCAAATTTCCTTTAATTAATTAATTTTTATTTTAAATTTTCATTTTCCATTCTACAATTTCTTTTTTTGTTTTTTTTTCTAAAATAAATTGACACTTTTTGAATTAGTATTCAAGACAGGGACCTCATTGCTATGCAGACAAAGGAGGAGACTTTGGACTTTGGAGTACTTCAGTGTTGCCAGAAAGAAATTGGAGGAATAACAAAAAGACAGTTATCCCACAACATTCGCTAATTCGTTATTCGCGAGTTTTGCATAGGTATTCGAAATTTAATGCATACTAACTTCAATTAAATTGAATTAAAACAATTATATTTATGTTTTTTACTTTCAGAGATAGTAACGAATACATTTTATTGCGAACTGTCTTAACAGAAAAAACTGATGGTTAATGACGCAACTAACCAACGAGAAGTGTCTGAGAACTATAGGATTTGTAAGTTTCTTTTATTTTAACTATATTGTATTGTACCATTATTATTATTATTTGTTAATAACAATTTTTATGTTTAGTTTTATTAAGTTTTTGTGTGTATCTTAATTCATGTAATATGAGGTTGGAAACGTAAAATGGCGTATCGGCAATGAGGGCGTAGTATAATGGCTATTGACGGAAGACGTATGTTTCATTTTTTGGATGATCCCCATATCTCGATGCAATCTTAGAATCAAAATCCAGTTGTGCATTGCTATTTATTTCGTCCTAAAGACGAGACATTCTATGAATTGGACTTCCAGAGACGCAGGAATAGGTTCCTGTAAACTTTTTTTTTTTTTTTTAGAACATCATAATTGCAAAGTTTTCTTCAAATGCGCCACCTTTTGGTCTCCTAGTACCCATTTCTGACTAAACTTGGCTTAATCATTTTGAGAACAAATTAGGTCTTCTTCTCCTACTTTGGTGGTTTGTTTGAAGCATAGTATACTGTGGCCGTGTGGGCTAGAGCGTAAAACTCTGGTTGCATGGACTCACCACGGGCGCGGGTTTGAATCCCGTCCGGGGAGATTTAATTTCATAGATAAAAAACTTCTCTTTCAGGATCATGGATGTTGGTAATCAACCCCCCTGAAAGGTAATGTAACCCGGCCCTCCACTCAAAAATGAGGGTTTATATAAAAAAAAAAAAAAAAAAATATGTAGTAGCATGAGAAAGAATTTTCATCAGGTTTTATTTTGTTGCCTGACTTCCTTCATTTGTTATTGTGCTTGAAAACATATCTTTTTTTTTGGTTTATGGTTCATGCTCGGGCTTCAACTAATAGGTCACTACTGCCAGAGTGCCCTTTCGTCACTCTAGTAGACATAAGCTCGAGTCTACTATGGAAGTGTTAAATTTTGCGAAGCCATATCCGAAGAATGGTGTGCTCAAGGTTTTCTCCTTCGAGCATACAATCAACGACAAGAAAAATTAAAATTTACAATAAAAATTGTTATTAACAATATAACAATAATGAAAATTTAAGGTAAAATAAATGCTATCGGGATTGATTATAATGAATGTTTATTTATTTCAAATAACGTTCAGTAGTTTCGTGTATTTTTAAATCATACTTCAATTTTTACTGTATTTTTTTAAATACAGGTTATACATAAGTGATAGTAAAATGTTATGGAACGAGATGTCTCAAAGAAATGAAAGACGTTGACTTCCAACTGTTTTATTTTTGACTAGAACTGGTTTTCGCTTCAGTGTCATCATCAGTAGCACATCCCTTTACACAGTGCGGTTGAGATGTGCCACTAATGATGATGCTGTAGTATTGAGAACTGGTTCTAGTCAAAAATAAAACAATGGGAAGACATCTTTAATTTCTATGATACAGGTTATTTTGTCTTATAAAATGGAGAATAAAGAGGCTCATAAGAGGTTTATAGAAATAATTAATCTGTTCATAGAAAAATCGAAGAATGAGTCTGAATGATCCTTTTGAATACAAAGTACGATTTGTAGCGAAAATAAAGAGGATAGGAAATAAATGGATTTTGGATTTGGATTATGTAATCAAAGACAAGAAATAATGAAATTGGGGATAAAAGACGTAAGGAAAAGGAGCAAGGCTGGGGGGAAAACTTACCTTAAATCCATCGTAAGTCCAGCTACCAAACTTAAGTACACAGGTCTGTTCGTCGAAAGGGAAGTACTCAACGTCAATCTCACAGGAACTTTTGTAGATGGCTGGAGGTTTCCATTCAACAAGACCCTGGTGATAGATGGTCGCCTTCGTGGCCAATGTCACCTCAAAGTTGCCATCGGCGCTGCAAAAACCAATCGAGAGCACAAAACAAACGTGGGGAGGTGGGTGGGGGGGGGGGGGGGGGGGGGGGGGGAGCTACATAGGAGGAGGTTCTCAGTTTGACAGTGAGGAGGGACAAGTGCCTAATCAACATGGTCTGAAGAAATTCTTACAAAAGTGACATATAAAAAAAAATTGTTTAAAAGAAAATACACTTTTTTTCATTTAATAATTACACGCCAACTACATTTAATCTAGAATACTGCATCTGCAAGATTAGGGTGCCATAAATTCATGATTATATATGCACTTTTTTTTTTCTGCTAGAAATAAGACATAAAATAAATTAAAATAGAATAAAAACGAAAGACAAATCACACTTAGTCCTCAACCATGAACTCGTCTTATTCATTATTAAATTTTTTTAAATTAATTTTCTCTATTTTATTACTTTTTTATTACATACTTAACACTGAGATTATTTCTTTTAGATTTAAAGAAACTAATCCCAACCTTGATTTTTAAGAAAATTACTTTAAAATATACTGAACAAAAACTTATCATTTAAGGGCCTCGGCCGGGTCTTGAGATCAGTAAGCAAGCACGCATACCACTGAGATAGCGGCAGCCTCATTATTTTTTTTTTCTTATGAAAGAATAATATTTAATGGTAAGGCAGCAACGATAACCCCAAAAGCTATTATATATATATATATATATATTTTTTTTTTTTATTCACAGAAATCCCTTAAACCACGTCTGGGCAGTAATAAAAAAAATAGTAATAAAACGTAGATAGCCCATCAATCTTTAGTAATACGGCTGTTTATGACCATAAAGTGGTTTCATTTTCAAGTTGTGAAAACCTTTCCTATTATGGTAGCAAAAGGGTAATATAAGTATCGAAATTTGACGAAACGGCGTCCGCACGAATTGAGCACCAAAAATTTCTTACCTGCCTATGATTTGTTTCCTTGGATTTCTACTGAGTTTGCTAATTTGGCACTTATTAATTTTGTTATTTTCTTATTAAAAACGCAAAATATTCACAATACCAGAAACACTTAAGTTTTATGTTACTCATGAACTTAATTGGAAAGTAGCTAGTGAGCTTGGAAAGGTAATGTTCATTGTGTTTTCTTTTGTGAAAGGAAGTTGGAAAGTGCTGAAGTTTAGGTTTTTTTTTTTTTTGTTTTTTTCAGTTTTCTTTTGTACAATGCATACAGTGAGGACGGTGAATCATGTCTCTTCGGCTTTGTAATAGGAGAGTGGTGAGACTATCAACTTGTTATGACAACAGTACAATGTTGCCACCATTCCCGCTCTTCACCATGCAGCATTCTGGATTTGAAGGTAGTTTGGCAGAATTGTTTTTCGTTTTTCTTTATTTATGAAGTATTTAAAAATTCCTTT
Source organism: Aradus depressus (assembly GCA_963662175.1). NCBI lineage: Eukaryota > Metazoa > Arthropoda > Insecta > Hemiptera > Aradidae > Aradus > Aradus depressus. The sequence continues at coordinate 41,076,633 of OY759221.1, read as the reverse complement.
GTGAAGAATCATTAATAAAATCACTTCTTAGAGTATAGTAATAAAACTAATCTATATTCAAAGTAATAATTGTTTCAACAAATTAATATCAAAGAGCTAATCAACACTTTAAAATGTACATTTTTGTCAATATTGGTTGATTCTCGAAACAAATCTCCAAAAACTCTTAAATAAAACCCCTTTTCAAGGTAGTGTTTACATTTTATTTTTTAAAACTGTTATAAAAATAATTGAATAAAATAAATATTTAATAAAATTCTTCTATGGTAGTTGATTAGTTATTGTCTCTCGGGTTTTAACTATGAGGCCGTATCGCCTACTACCAGAGGGCTTTATCGTCGCCAGAAGGGTTAGGGTCTTGGAGTACCTAACATTGTACAAGCTCAGGACCATCGCTTAAAGACAGCTTTGGCAAGCTACCGGAGTCCTTTCAACTATGGTGTTTTGCAAGAGACTGATTTAATACTTTGAGGGCATGTTTTGAATTATTATTATTTTATTTTATTTTTTTTTTAAATATCATTTTCTTGCCCTTAGGTAAGAAACTGATATCACGTGACTAAAATACATGAAGATGTAGGATCATAAGGTGATACCCTTTGATCCCCTTGTCGTGGTTTGAATTGAATAAAATTTGAGGGAAGATTCGGAAACTCTCATGGTACCTTCAACAAGATTATTTCCCCACTAATAAAATTATTTTTAAAAATCTAGCGCAGAATACGAAGAGTCTGTATACCAGATGGATCTTTGAGATCTGGGTCAAAGAGCCTCTCTTGTATTCTCATTTCGAAAGTCACACACAAGTTGGAATGTTCATTCATAATTAATTGTTCGTCAGGACCTTGACTTTAGAAATAAAATCCTTTTGTAAAGGTAATAAAAAATCGAATTAGGTCACTAAAAGAGAAAGATACTTTGTCAACGTTTCTGCAAGTGTCATCATTTCATATTTTATCAAAAAATATGTTATATGAAAACATTTTTGTTTCTAATTTTTAAAATATGGTTATTTAATTTATAATCATAGTTTATCTTTTTTTATTATTAGGATATAAACTAGATACATCAAATGTGCACAAATTGTTTTTTTGGGGGCGTGCATATTTTGAAATTTTCCATAACAATAAAATAGAATAATTTGTAAGCATCCTGTATTCATACTAAAATTACGTAGTATTTTTCCGGCTAATTTAAATTTTCTTAACAATTCTTTAAATTTAATGTAAGTGTTATGTTGCTAAGTACAATAAGTACCTTCAAATCCTGGTTATTATACAACAATATAACTTAATGTAAGAGTTCTGTTGCTAAGTTCAATAAGTACCTTCAAATCCTGGTTATTATACAACAATATAACTTAATGTAAGAGTTCTGTTGCTAAGTTCAATAAGTACCTTCAAATCCTGGTTATTATACAACAATATAACTTAATGTAAGAGTTCTGTTGCTAAGTTCAATAAGTACCTTCAAATCCTGGTTATTATACAACAATATAACTTAATGTAAGAGTTCTGTTGCTAAGTTCAATAAGTACCTTCAAATCCTGGTTATTATACAACAATATAACTTAATGTAAGAGTTCTGTTGCTAAGTTCAATAAGTACCTTCAAATCCTGGTTATTATACAACAATATAACTTAATGTAAGAGTTCTGTTGCTAAGTTCAATAAGTACCTTCAAATCCTGGTTATTATACAACAATATAACTTAATGTAAGAGTTCTGTTTCCAAGTTCAATAAGTACCTTGCAATCAGTTTACCAGTATCTAGGGAATTCACTTTACGGAACAAAGACATAGTGCAATGTTATTCTGCAAAATATCGAAATAATTGCATTAAGTAGGCATTGTAATTTTTTTGTCTTCTATTTACAAAGATACAATAGTTGCTGGGTGCAGCATCTATGACGATATAGTGGCGTGTGAGAGGAAGAGATCACGCAGTGGTAGGACCTCGGCACGAAAATTTATTGTACTTATTTGGAAATTTGAAGTGTGAGGAAAAAAAAAGAATGAAATAAATAAAAAGAAATAGAAAGACAATGGATGGGTAGTAAGAGAGGTAAATAAAAGTGAAGGAAATTAGGTTTAAAAATTATTAATGTCGCGGTTCCATCTACACTTCAACCTTCGTGGGGGGGTTATGTGGTAAGTGTTGTGAAGATAAAGTACGTATTTCTGGGTTTGTATTTATGTAAAGTTTGCTCAAAACCCATATGTAAATAGTTTGTATTGTATTGGGTACTGTGAGTAGCACGAGATAGTTATGAAGTGTTCTGTTGTTTATGTATGATGGGCACTGTGTTATCAGTCTGAGGGTTTGTGATTGAAATGTCTCAATTCTTTTTATGTTGGATGTTGAACACTATATCTGTGATCCTTATGTCCATTATGGTTTCAGTAAGTGTAACCGTTTCTTTTTTGTGTCGTGTCTAATATTGATCGTCTATTTAGAAGTCCGTAGAATATTTTGAGTCAATGGTTCAGCGTGTTTCGTGTGAGATGTGTATGAGCGTTTCATTTCAGTCTTCATGCTAGTGTGAGTCCTAGGTATCGTACGGTATTAGTTTGAGGGAGGGGCTTGTCGTAAATGAAAACGGTGGGGCATGTTTCTCAGTTTAAATGTGATGTGCTATGATTTATCTGTATTATTTTATTTTCCATGTGTTGCACCAGTTTTTGATTTGCGTGACATGGCGTTGTAGTGTAAATGAGGCGTGTATGTGAAGGCTGAGATGGCGATATTAAGGGATAGTTAATTAGATTGTCGGATGCATAGAAAGGATAGAAATAGTGTTATACAGACTAGTGGCCATCTTGTGTTCTTTGCCCTCTGCTACAGTGCCCACGACTTTCACTTGTGCTAGGTCGCCCCCAGCCGACGGCTGCCATTTTGTATCCTTTGCCCCATGTCAGTATGAACGTATATTCCCAACTAACTAACTTTGGAATGACCTCAAATGGATTTGATCTAATGTTAGCCGTTTTGAAGTAGTTATTGTGACTCATGCCCAGGCTTTAACTATGAGGTCATATCGCCTACTTACAGAGCTCTCTTTCATCACTCTGGTGGACATAAGTCACTTTACTGTGAGAGTTCTAAATTTTGCCTACCCTAAATTTTTATTCACCTGGGGTAGAGGTCTTTACCTGACATCGTACAGGCTCGGTCTCATCCGAAGGACGGCATGCTTAAGTTGATTTTACCTCCCAGATTAAATAAAGTAAGGACCTCGGCCGGGTTTTGAACTCACATTCTTGAGCTCAGAAAGCAAGCATGCCTAACACTGAGCTACCGGTGCCTTCAAAATAAACTTAATATGTGAATTAAGATATTTCATAGATTGTAAAATAGACTATTCTGTCCTCTCACAGATTTTATTAATTCTTGCTAGCCGGCTGTCGAGGTTGCCCTTATCATCAGGTATTCTGATGAAATAATCTTGAAAAAAACATAATTTAAATGTTTTAATGAAGAAGAGGTCATATCGTCTACTACAGAGCCCTCCTTCGTCATTCTGGTGGACATAAGTCACTCTACTGTGAGAGTTCTAAATTTTGCCTACCCTAAATTTTTATTCACCTAGGGCAAGGGGTCTTTAACGAGTACCTGACATCGTACAGGCTCGGGACCATCGCTTACCGTCCCATCCGAAGAACAGCGTGTTTAAGTTTATTTTACTTCTCAAATAAAATAAACTAAGGGCCTCGGCCGGGTTTCGAACCCACGACCTTGAGCTCACGGCAAGCACGCTTACCACTGAGCTACCAGCGCCCTCTCAAGTAGGTTGAATATACACACAAAAAAAAAAAAAACATGAAAAATGGCATTTGGCCAAATAGAAGAGCCAAATTACTTCGAGTCGCCTTAAAAGGAAGTGGTATCGAGACTTCTCCAACGGACCGTGAGTAGAAAACTCACCAAGGGGTGACTGAGCCGCCTCATACCTCCAGGACACCGCCCTACTTCGCCGGAACAGCAGTTTAAATAAATAATGACCAGAAATAAAGGTGTCGGTGAATCAGCAGAACAATATAATCACAGAGTTTTGCTCTCCCTCTAAAACCATTGGACCGTTTGGGATAAAACTCAATATTTGACTCATAATAAATTATAGGTCGATATATTTATTACATGGACAGTTATTAGAGTATTTGAGTAGAGTTCGCCTTCTCTGAGCCCCTACATCCCTGATTCTGCTGAAATTTAATAGTTGTCGCCCTTACAGGGTTTTGAATATAAATATAAAATTCTACATCGATACATTCATATTATCGGCAGATATTGAGTTTTTTGAGTTGAGCTTCTTCTACTCCCCTTCTCATCTTCGGCTTTTTCCGCAATACATTTATCACAACGGTAGAGTTTTTGTGTTAATCCTTCCCCCTAATCCCCCCACCCCTTTGACCGATTCCCTTGAAAATCAATACGTGTCATTCTTAGAGAATTTTGAATACACATATAAAATTTCTGAGGGCGCCGGTAGCTCTGTGGTATGCATGCTTGTCTTCTGAGCTCAAGAACGTGGGTTCGAAATCCGACCGAGGCCCTTAGTTTATTTTATCTGGGAGGTAAAATAAACTTAAGCACGCCGTCCTTTGGATGGGACGTTAAGCGATAGTCCCGAGCCTGAACGATGTCAGTTACTCGTTAAAGACCCCTGCCCTAGGTGAATAATAATTTAGGGTAGGCAAAATTTAGAACTCCCACAGTAGAGTCGGGCTCATGTCCACCAGAGTGACGAAAGAGCGGTCTGGTAGTAGGCGATATGACCTTGTAGTTAAAGCCCGGGCATGAGTCATAATAACTAACCTAACCTATAAAATTTCTTGTCGATATATTCATTCTATCGTGTTCACAGATACACTCAAACAGACAGACTTTTTTTTTCATGTTTGGAGTCTCATTTTTGATCGATTACATAACTTCCTTCATACATCGTAAAGCTGGAAAAGTAAAATAATTGATTCATGGCATAATTTTTCAGTCTAAAAAAAAATTGAGGGAAAAAAATTAATTGTTAGAAACTATATAGAAAAAAAGTGTAAAGAAGAGTATTCCCCACAAAAAGAATAACCTAATTGAGAAAATTAACTGCTTCTCACTTAGTTGAAGTGGGCTCCGTGCTTCAAGAGGTCCCCGCAACCACATTCTATAAGCATTTTTTTTCTCACTTTTTAATGTTTTTTTCTACCCAAAAAAAAAAAAAGTTCTTTGAATTACTCTCCACCATCCTCATCAGAATAATTGTTTTTTACTTTAATATACTTTTGGTACATAAAGGTATTGTAATCGTGCGAAAATCCGAATTCTAGGTTTCAACTGATTTTCAAGTTTCAAGGTCTCCTCTTTTGACCATTTTCGCGGTGATGTCTATCTGTGTGTTTGTGTAAGTGATTGCAAGTTGTAAGCTCTCTATTATGAACCTAAAATTTGGAATGAAGGCGTCACATGTTTTAACATTTTGACCGAAATCAAACGAAAATTAAGACCAGTTTCCCTCGAGACCTAACTACATTTTACAAGACACAGCTTATGTTTATGACATAATATGATATAATTTTTTTTTATTTTTGGATTGACGGGGCCAGAAAACATAGAATTTCGGTAAAAAATACACATAGAGTTTCAAACATATTACATAACTTCCCCCATACTTCTTATAGGAAGTGAAAAGTTTTAGGAAAAACGCGAAAAAGGAAAATCTTTAAACAGTGTATGTGTTATTCCTTACGTCATTCGGAGAAAGAAACCTCCTTATATTTATCCAGGGTGTTGCATGTAAAACTTCTCTGTGAGCACGATAACTTCCGATAGAATGAATTTTTATCGATACTTTCATATGTTTATCAAAAAAATGATTGATTTTCAGCCAAATCGGCAAAAGAGAGGGGAGATTGGGTAGTGGCTTAACACAAAAACTAGAAATTTCATATGTGTATTCAAAGCTCGACGACAACTATTAATTTTCAGTGGAATCAACCGGAGGGGAGGAAAGGATCAGAAAGATGTTAAGAACTCATAAATTCCAATAACTGCCGATGTAATGAATATTTCAACATGAAATTATACATTTAAATTCAAAACCTTATAAGGAACGTATCTATTAATTTTTCGCGAAATCGGTTACACAATATTTAGTACTAGCAGTAATACCCGGCGTTGCCCGGGGAACTTTGACTTTTCTCCCAATATCTCCTATAAGGCTATTCAGTTCCTCGACAGTATATTTATGATGTTATAATTTTCAATTATTCATACGGAATAAGGCTTATAGTCCTTCAACTAGCTAGCTTTGGAGCTAAAACTAATTTATTCAAAAAGATTTCTCATTAATCGTTGCAATGGTTTTCGAGTTACAAAGATTGCCTGAGTGGATGCTGGGATGGACCAGGGGTTGATTAAAAAATAGACCTTAACCTTCCGGTAGATAAAACTTATCTATTCAAAAAGATTCCTCATTAATCATTGCAGTGGTTTTTGAGTTACAAAGATTGCGTGGGTGGATGCTGGGATGGACCAGATATTGAGGTACTAATACGCCTATAACCTTCCACAGACGATGACGAACAAATTAAAAAAAAAATTAATTAAATCCATCAAGCCGTTCGTGAGTTATAGCGGTACAACGCACAGACATTTTCAGCTTTAGATATATGATTTGGATTCAGAAGCCACTATATAACTCAAATATTGAGTTTTTGCCCAAACGGTCAATTGACTTTGGAAGGAGAGCGAAAACGTAATTGATTAATTCATCTTGGGGAAGTACATAGCCTGTGATTCACCAACTACTTTTTTTTATATAGTTTAATGTGACGTCCTGTTTTTACGCAGACGGTTTCTGTTTCAAACAAAAAATGAACACCCGGTACTCGGAGAAGAATATTGAAAATTCCAATAAGGTATCTTCTACCAGGAAAAATTATGAGTACCTAAAGTAATCTGACATTAACTTTGTAAGTATCTATCATAAAGGATAACAAAGAGTATAATTTATGAGATGAGGAAGCAAGTGGTAATAAAATTGAGATAAAGGCCCTGTTTATTTTCGTACTTAGACGTATATAAAACCAAAAAGTAATAATAATAATAATAATATATTTTGAGTAGTATTTGTTAGGTATACTCGTATGTAGTTTGAAATGAAACACTTCTCGGGATATTGAAGTTATATAGTTATAGCGGAGACAGCAGTAAAGTCAGGCCACTCACCTGGGACGTGATCCATAAAGGTTTCACAACGAACCTCTTAAAGAGACACATTGCAATAATTCTAGGGGTGAGACATTCCCAGACATTATATTATTGTGCCAAAAGAAAGCAGAGTCACCACTCAACATTCACTAATTCATATTGATGAATGAACGAGAGGAAGGACTTGTGAAAAGGAAGGGAGTATTGGGCTTTTAAGAATAATATATGTTAAATTTCATTAAAATCAGATCATCGGTTGATGAGATAAACCTATTTTTATGCTTAGCCACCTCACAACCCCCCTTCCCCTTAAGAATTTCGTGTAACGCCAGATAGTCTATTCTATATCTCAATTGGCTCTTAAGAATACTACATGTGAAATTTCATCACGATCCAACCATCCGTTTATGAGTTAGCACTATATTTATGCATAGCCCCCCCCCCCCCTCACAACCCTCCCTCCCCTTAGAAATTTTATATATTAAGGATACTATAGGTATATGAAATTTCATGACAATCCGACCATCCGTTAATTAGCTAGAACAAGTTTTATGCTTAGCAGAACAAATTAGATCGGATAAATCTTTTTCAAGAATTTCTAAAATCCACCTTTTTAACAGTATTTTTGTTTAAACAAAGAACTGGCTAGACCGAATTTGATTAAATTTCTTTCAGATCATATTTACGTTGATACGCTTCGATTGGCACCAAAGCAAAGTCGATATCATTCTTCATTCGCGAGATATCGTGCACGAAAAATTGACCACGCACGTACGTACGTATATCTTTATTCACACACACATACTTCTTCCCAAAAATAGTGTACAAATACTGTAATGACCTTGAAACATAAAAAATATCATGAAAATTTCGATTTCGATTTTGGGACCCATTACAATAACTTACCTATATGCTGGGAAGTTTATTAAAAAAAAAAAAAAAACTCAATAGGTACCCAAAAACTTATGGGAATTTTGAGCCGATGTAGAAATTTATATAGCAAATCTTTGAAAAAAAATGTCATGAAAAGCTAACAGATTTGTATATTTGAAATGTTGTACTCTGGAAGGTATAAAGTAACTTTGCAACAGAACATCTTATACTATCTTGCTAGAAGAACCATTTTAATTTGATATATTAATAAATGTTATGAAATTTAGGTAATTTTAAGTGTCACCAATTATCCCTCGCGGGAATTCCCTCATTTTCCCCTGATTTAACCCTGATGCTTATGTTATGTCTTGTTTGGGGAAGGAAAACTAAAGACTTTTATAAATGAGTATAAATGATACTATAACTGTCATGCCGCTAAAATTGTTTAAAATAATGTTTGTTTTTTAATATTTTGATAATTGTTAATTAACTCTGTTGAGTTTAGCTACAGTTATCTCATCTCCATGGTATATTTTTCTTCCAAATGGAGGATAAGGGTGGTAAAATGCAGAATATATGGGAATAGAGTAAACACTTCACACAATGATCTTATCTATCAGGTTTTTGATGATACTTACTCATATCAGTAAAAAGTAATGGGTTACCCATAATGAGTATGAAGTATGGCATGAATACTTTAGATATCTTACCCCTAGATGTACCACGATCTCATTTAGTTTCGCGGCCTGCCGACAGAGCAACTAGTTCCCAACTGGTTAGATCTTTTTTACACAATCATTTTTTTGATGTGGATTCTTGGTGCTAATATTTGGAAAAGTGTAATTTCTTAGGCTTAGCAGATTATTTTCCCATATATTTCCCTGATTATGGAACACCCTGCACTTATTTCTCCCCCAGTTTTACCATTACACCCCCTGCCTTACCAGTTACTCCTGGTTCTACCTCTGGCTCTCCTCCCTTCAAATCCGCCCTTTATAACCAGTTTTGACTTGCTGATTCTGGCTGCTCTTCAGACGACACCATACCAAGCTGCCGACTTTCTACCAGGAATGCTCCTGTTTCTTTCAGGAGTGCTCCTCTTTCTACCAGGAGTGCTCCTGTTTCGATTATCTAACTAATCACTGTCAAACCTCGTCTTCCCACCCACCTTCCTCACATATTTATCTACTACTGCTGTTAAACCGTTATTGTTGTTCTTTTGTCACTTCAACTTCTAAAAGCCTACTACCAAAGCATCGCTCCTTCGTCTCTCTGGTGAAATAGTGATTAAAAATAGCCAGTCATTTATTTTTCGGGCTATATACCCTGAACGTTGAATCAATATAACGTACAGATATAAAACTAAATTAGCCATACCCTTTAAATAGCAGTATTCTAATAATAATAATAATTCTATTCTGAATTGATAATACAATCAATTATTTTATTATGTCTTCTTTAACTCACTCTAAATACTATTTCTTAATTTACCATGTTTTTAATATCAATGAACATAGGATAATTGTGTTAAAATAGTCAGATTAGCCAATAAATTCAAATATGTACTCTCAAAATGAATAAAAAATAATGAACAGATGAATTTATTTACTAAAAATATAATAATTACCGAGTTGAACAACAGCACAATTCTAAGTTCAAACAGTTTTGGAGTTTTTTTACTAAATATATAAAAGTGACATTATAAGTAAGAAAATAAAATGTTGCTACATAAAATTTTTACAAATATCAAGTATTTGGGAATTTATCAAACCCAAATATATTTTATATTTATTTATAACAAATATAAATATAAAATATTGTTACTTATAAATGATACTTAACATTTTTTGCAGAGATATTGTGAAACATTTAATTAAAAGTTAAGAAAAAACGTATATTTTTAAAAATGATTGTCTATTTCACAAATATATATAATATGGGAGTACTCTCGGTATTGGTACCAGAAAGCCTTTAAAAAATCGTTGCTGAAGATGGTAGCAATACCGAAAGTACTCCCATATTATATATATTTGTGAAATAGATAATATTTTAAAAAAACATACATTTTTTCTTTACTTTTTACTTATAAATGTTAACAAAAAACCAGTTTACCAATGAAATAATGAATAAACCAAAATTAACTAAGGTTTAATAATATTCCAAATTTGATGAAAAGGTACCATATTTGGGTATTTATCAAATTGAAGTGACGGTTTTAGTGAATAAAAGATACTGGGTATTTTGGGTATTCACCTAAGACAAGATAAATACCTAATTTATAAATATCCATTCGTTTAGTATATATCTGGCCCACAACCCTATAGTAGTGCGCATGAACTCGACTCTACAGTCCTCGCTTACCAAGTTTTATTTAGATTTGATAGGGTGTTTTTTATGAAGACCTGACATTACACAGGCTCAGGAATTAAAATCTTACTCCGAAGGATGGCAAGCTCAAGGGGTATTATTTTCTAAATAAAAAAAAAAAGTAAGGCCTCGGAAAGCACGCTATCATTGTTTTCTTAATTTGTTATACATTTAATTTACAAAATCGTTGTAGCTTTTAACAGATTTTTTATTTTTTAAAATTAATTATTAATATTTTGTTATTGTGGATACAAGACAAGTTATATATGTATGTGGATATTTCAAAATATTTGAGGTGATAAAGGAAAATACACAAAACAGATGAAATCTTCTTTACATTAACGAATAAAATAATGTTCATAAAGGAAAAAAAATTGTTATTTACACAACTCTTGAAAAGGGGACATATATATATGTGAATAAATTAATAAAAATGCAAGCGAGCTTTACATATAAATGGTTATATATTTTGAACATGCATTATATATATGTTTATAATAAATATAATTATTATTATTAATAATAATTTTTCGATGAGGTTCTCGGCTGGCTGTTCAGGTGATATAATTATAATTTTTTTTTTTTTTTTTTTTTTTTTTGGCCTTATGTACGGTGCATATTAGCTATGTCAATGTGTTATTTAGTTATATTTGTGACATCCATGGCCCCGGGAGGGAGTTCTATCTACGAAAATAAAACTCACTCCCGGACGGGATTCGAACCCGCAAACCATGGTGAGACCATGCGACCAAAGCCCTACGCTCTAGCCCGCACGGCCACCATGGCTCCCAATATAATTATAATTGAAATGTGTATTAACAATACTGCATAATTAAGAAAAGTATTAAATCAATATTATTAATCAATTTAACATTTTTAAATCCCATTTTCTAAACTAAAGAAAACAAAATAATAAGAAATTTATTTTTTTACTGAATATAGTTAGTTATTGTGACTGGGCTTTAAGTAAAAGGTCATGTCGCCTACTATTCTGTGCGCTATTTCGTCGCTCTGGTGGGCATGAGACCGACTCTACTATGGGAGTCCTAAATTTTGCCTACCCTAAATGTTTATCCACATAGGGTCTTCAACCAGTACCTGACATCGTACAGACTCGGGATCATCGCTTAACGGCACATCCAAAGGAACCCGCGATCTTGAACTCAATAGACAATCAAGCTACTGGCTCCCTCTTTTACTAAATATATTAAAGTACCTAATATAAGTAAGAAAAGTTTGCTTAAAAAATAAATTTATCTTATAAACAAAATGATATATTTTTGCAGATATATTGTGAAACAATAAAAAATATAAAGAAAAATATAAAAATATTGTCTATTTCACAAAAAACTATAAAATATATGGGAGTATATATTTTCGGAATTGTCACCATCTTCAGCCAAGACTTAACAAATACTAAATGGAAGTTCAACTAGTTTACAATCCAAACCCTGTCCCTCCTCTACAGTTAAGTCGGTAAAATATAAAAAAACATTAAAAATAAAATTTCGTCTAAAATTGAAATCTTAATAATAAAGAAAAATTTACAGGAGGGACAGGGAAAAAACCCGTGGGGGCTGAAAAAAGGGAGAGTTTGCACTGTAAACTGGTTGAACTTCCATTTAGTAGGTATTTGTTAAGTCGTGGTTGAAGATGGTAGCATTACCGAATGTAGTCCCACATATTTTGTGAAATAGACAATATTTTTAAAAAACACACATTTGTCTTTATATTTTTTATAAATAAAAGTTACCTTAGTTTTTGTTAAATAAAATATTTAATATTAATTTTTGTGAATTCAAGATACATGGCTACATTTCCCGATATACATTTTCCATAAATGATAAAATAAATGTGATATTTGAAAAAAAAATTGAATCAATACAAGAAAAGAAAATATCTTTAGATAAATTATGAAATGCGGAATTATGGAAGCATTATGCCATCATCAATTTTAAGCCCCAATTATTTGAAGAAAAAGTATTTTTTTAAATAAGTGGAATTAAACGAAGTTTAATGCAATTATAACTTCGAAAGGAGCTTAATATAGCTTTCAAACCTTTTAGATATCTCTTTTTCATTTCACCATTTTAATAATAAAAAGTCGTCGGTGAATCACCAGTTATGTACTTCACCAGCACGAATTAATCAATTAAGTTATCGTTCTCCCTCCAAAAGTAATCGACAGTTGGAATTCCGGATAATTAATGGAAAAAATTAATAGGTAGTCGTCGTGCTCATAGGATTTTGAATTTAGATATGAAATATTGTGTGAATACATTCATTTCATTATTACAGTTTTGTATTAAGCCTCCCCCCTCCCCCCTATGCCCCCCCTTCCCTTTTATCAATTTAGCTGAAAATCAATAAATGTCGTCCATAGCGGATTCCGGATACACATATAAAAGTTTACGTCGATTTATCCTTTTTCATTTTTGGAATCAGAGAAGGTCGGAAAACATGAAATTATGGAGAAAATTTAACATCAAATTTCCTGACTCATTTCATGACTTCCCCTATACAACAGTATAACTGGGGAAGTAACAAAGCTGAGGTACTGATGATGGGAATAACTGTTTATATTTGTAAGGTTGAAAAAACCAAAAAATTATATATTTATATATATTTATTTCGATATTTACAAGGACGAATTAACATGTGAGTGGCTGTACTGCTGAGGTACTTGACCGAAGAGGAGTCCAGGCTACACCTGGAGCAGGTCCCTGTGCCATGCCCACTTGAGTCTTCGTGGCAAAAAAATAAAATAAAATAAATAAATATTGCTAATGAAAAATTTTTCTCTTACAAGATTTCATGAGCCCGACTCAACTATGGGAGTTCTAAATTGTGCCTATCCTAAATTTTTATTCACCTAGGGTAAGGGTCTCTAACGAGTACATGACATCGTACAAGCTCGGGACCATTGCTTAAAGTTCCATCCGAAGGAAGGCATGCTTAAGTTTATTTTACCTTCCAGATAAAATAAACTAAAGGCCTCAGCCGGGTTTCGAACCTGCGACTTTGAGCTCTGTAAACGAGCACGCATACCACAGAGCTCCCGGGCCCCCCTGTATATATATGTGTACATATATGTACATTATATATATTTATTATTATACATGTTTTTTTAAGTCATTTATAGTGGATCCGTGGAGATGTTTAACTTCACTCAAGGAAAGAGAAACGAATTGTTTGAAAAAAATAATCTGATTACTAATAAGAGACACAGTTGTTTTTTTCCCAGCTGAGACGGATGCGCCCCACCTCAGATCAACGAGAAGAGTCCCTGTATCTCTTTCTCTCTCTTCTTATGACTCCTACATCTAAGGAAGCGTTCATAATACTCCAGAGAAGGCCTGACGTAGTGAAAAGAAAACTCATAACAGAAATGAGAAAGAAAACAAGGATATACAAAAGAAAAATATGTGATGCTATCGACCCGACAGAGCGATACAATGGTCAGGTATCTTACAGTGCACAGTGCAGTGATTTGTGGGAGAGTGGGGGAGTCTTCCTATTTATTTTATTAGCTGTATTCCATATAAAACGGTTACGAAACTATTTTTTTTCTATCTATACGAATGATAGGGGAAGTTATGTAATCAGTCGAAAATTCAATGCGTTTTCAACAGAATTTCATGTTTTCCGATCTCCGACTCTGAATGCAATAACTCCCCATAAATATTTTTATATATGAATCCAGAACCCTCTCAACTACGACACCTATTAATGTTCACCCAAATCGACCTGCCGATAGAATGAATTATTGATACGAAATTGCAGCCCCCATAAGGTCAACACCTAAGAATTTCCACCCAAATCGGGCAAAGTGAAGAGAGGGATTACAGGAAAGGCCGTTGTAATGAATGTATCAACCCAAAATTTCATGTGTGAATTTAAAACCCCATAACAACACTTATCAATTAACAGCGGAATCGGTAGCGGGGAAGAGGGGCTCAAGTCAAAAACCCCAATAACTGCCGATGTAATGCAAGTATCGACATGAAATTTCATATTTGAAGTCAAAACCCATTGAGAACAAAATCTTTCAAATTTTAGCGATATCGGTCGAAGGGAAGGCTGGGTTCAGGGGAGGGGGCACAATTCAAAAACCCCAAAACTGCCAATATATTGAATTTATCGACACAAAATTTAGTATGAGGATTTAGGAGCCCCTATGTAAATCAACTATTGAATATTAGCGCAAACATCGATTGGTTTTGGAGGGGAACGAAATGTTAATTAATTCGTTCTGAAGAAGTACATTTCCAATGATTCACCGACTTTTTTTATTTTATTTTATCTTTTATGTTCATAGAGAATATGACCTGAGAAATGGGATGGCCCCGCCTAATTTTTTAATAGTTATATATTTAAATTGGTTTTATGACACGGGGTAGCCATTTTTCATTTTATTACTTTAGTGATCGACGCGCTTATCTGTTTATGTATGTATCTAATTTATAAACTATCTTAATGTATACATTCTTATGACGTATCCTATTACCATGTTATGGTTTAATCGAAATAAATATTATTTTTATTATTTAGGGGGGTGCTGGAGGTGACGAGGTCCACTGTTATGCAGTGAACAGGCGGAGCAGAATGGCGGAACGATCAATCGGGCCTCCATTAGGTCTCTTTATTTATTATATATATTTTTTTACTTCATTTTTCACTTCAATTTTATTCTTCATTTAATTTTTTTTTTTTTATTTTAAAAGTGTATTTATGTTTCATTCTTTGAGGCGCTAAAACTTTGATGATATTGATCCTATCTCAAATCTGAGGACTTAATAGCGACTGGGAATTTAATAAAGAACATTTTCCGTTGGAACCAATTTTTGGATAGGACTAAACGTTTTCGACTCTAACTCTAGACAGGGGATGGGAGGGTTGTCCAGTCTCACGTACACCGTTCTCCCAGTTGTGACTCAGATGGTGGACAGGAATAACTCGTCTTGCCCCATCCATGATATTATAAATTGTTAAAGTTTTAGATTGTTTTATTTATTTATTTTATTATAACATTATTTAGTTTTAATTCAAAACATTTTTTAATTTTTTACAATTTATATATTTATCTTTGTTGCCTTCATATTATATTAAGGGTGGTTTCTTTTGTAGACTGCCTGATGATGAGGGAAACATCGAAAGCCGGCTAGCTACTTCTAATAAAAATCTGTGAGAGGTCATCTTCTTCTTCTTCTTCTTCTTCCTGAAAGAACCTGGGCCTCCGTCACAATCCCCCTCCATTCGTCTCGATCTAAAACCTTCTCCCTCCATCCTCTGATGCCCAACACTCGGAGGTCCACCTCGACGTCGTCCAGCCAACGGAGTCTCGGTCTTCCTCTTCTCCTGGCACCGCCTGGCCTACCGTTGAGGGCTTGTTTAGGGAGTCTTCCTCCTTCCATTCTCTCTACGTGGCCCAACCAACGTAATCTCGCCTGCTTGATCACAGATACTAGGTCGGAATCCCCGTAGAGGTCTCTCAATTCTCTGTTCTTCCGGATACGCCATCTGCCGTTCTCGGAAACTGGTCCATAAATCTTTCTAAGTACTTTCCGTTCCCACAGTAGCAGAGTCTCTTCATTTTCTTTTATCAACGCCCAAGTTTCACCAGTGTAAGTTACAATTGGACGGACAATGGTTTTATAGACAATTAGCTTGGCCCTCCACGTTAATGTGCGGAGCTTGAGTATTCTTTGGACCGCAAATAGACATCTGTTCCCTGCAGCAATGCGTGCTCTTATTTCGTGGCTAACGTGAGAGGTCATACTATATTTTATTTGACAACCTGTGAAAAAAAAAACCTTTTCGGGTAAATGAAGCAAAAATCCAAAATCGATAACAGGACAACTGCAAATAATCATATTCCATGTAATTAACTTTTACTTGAATAGAATTTTGATTAAGTCATAAACATAAGCGATATCTTGTAAATATATTTAGGCCCTGAAAAGAAGTGGTCATAATTTTCGTCCGATTTTGGCTTTATTCCAATCAGATCTAAGTTAACACATGTGACATCTTTATTCCAAATTTCAAGTTCATAGCTACAATCGTTTTTGCGGTAGAGCGCTCACAACTTTCCACTCTGATACAAACGCAGAGGCAGACCATCGAGAAAACGTATTCAAATTCATTAGAATACTTCCTTATACTAGGTTTGAGAATGTAAAACAATGTTTTATAAATACGAATTGTAAGAATTATGTCATGTATATACAGTGGAATCCCGATATTTCGTATCCCGATTATTCGTACTAATTTGCCGGTCCCCAGAGAAAATCCCGATAAGTGGTATAAAAACAATGCATTTCGGACCCCTCGGTAATTCGTATTACCAGCTAAAAAAAACCTCGTTATTTCGTACAGTTTTCAAGAGGGGGAGAGAGGACAGTGAGAGACGAGAGTGCAGAATGAGTGCGAGATAAATGTTTTCCAGGAAATCACGTGATTCCTACAGAACCAAAGGGGAGAGCGAGTGAGAGACAAGTTTTCTATGAAATCTCATGTAATTCGTACTCTTTTCACTCAAAGGAAATGAGGAGAGGAGAGGGGGAAGTTTTAGAAATTTTACTGATCTTGTCTAACATTTTTCCAACAAATGTTTGATTGGTGTTTATTTAATCTAGAACATATGTACATATTTTTTATTGCAGGTATTGTTTATTGAATAGTTTAGTAACTTCTAAGTTGAGGAACGCGGACATATTGTGGAATTTGTAATAAATAAATAAAACAAACTTATTTTTTGAAATATTGTCTATTCCACTAAAGATATAATATTTCAAAAAATAAGTTTTTTTATTTATGTATAGTTTGGTATAAAACAGTGTTTATTGCATAGTTTTTATTCTTACCACATACTTTTTAATACATACATATTTGCATTAATACGTTTTTTAATTTTTTATATTTTGTACTCCCGATAATTGGTTATCCCGATAATTCGTACCAAACCGTCAGTCCCTTGACCATACGAATTATCGGGATTCTGCTCTATTTGCATAAGATCCTCACGCGCGAAGAAAAATCTTCGTTGAGAGAGTTGTATATCTACCCATGTGATAAATGAAGTTGATATTGGTCTCTGGAAGACTTTCATTTGGTGAGACAGAAGAGACAGGTTTCCAGTTGACGACACAGAAGGATACAGTTGCTACCTTCTCATCCCAACTACCCTTCTGCCCTGTTTTAGATTAACTTTGTTTACAACCTTTGGTCCAGATCAAAGGGCTCCCTCTGTTCAATTTTACATCTCCTTGGATCCACTTGTCTGTGGTTATAGTCCACATATAGAGAGAGCTCTCTCATATGATCTCTACCCCCACCCCACTCTCTCCAACTCCCCAGTCTCTCGTCTCATATCAGAAAGGCAATCTCCTTATTGGAGCTCTTGTACAAGCTCTAAATGAAGATGAGCAAGCCCATTTCCTTGAAGGTAAAAACAAATTGAAAAAGAATAAAAAAAATAGTCGCTATGTACTTCCCCAGCAGGAATTAATCAAGTAAGTTTTCTCTCTCCCTCCAAAATCAATCGATCGTTAGGGCTAAAACTCACTATTTGATTTACATAGTGGCTTCTGAATCCTCATACTAAATTTTGTGTCGAAACATTCATTACATCGGCAGGTATTAGGGTATTTGCGTCGAGTCCTCATCAACCGATTTTGAGGGAAATTAATAGGTGACACCATTATGACAGATTTTTTTATTATCATTTTTGTAATCTGGAGGTCGGAAAACATGAAATTCCTTTGAAAACTCCGCATCGAATTTTTGACCGATTACATAATTTCCACTATACTTCTTATATCTGGGGAAGTAAAAATATATATATATCAGTATATTTATATACCTCTCTGTTGTGACCGTAACATCTATTTCTGATTTCCATGCCAAAGAGGCATGTAATGTATTCATTTTTTATTTATTTTTTTTTTTTTTGAAGGGGTGCAAATTTTTTATGGAATACCGTTCTACCGAATCTGAATAAATTATTAGATTTTTTCCCCCTATTAAAATAATCAGCTTAAAAATGACATAAAATCAAGTTTCATAACAAAATAAATTAGAAAGCTCACAATTTGGAAATGGGGGCTCCGGTAGACCAAGGGCAGCGTAAAGGCGGCCACACACGCTCCGGTTTGCCTGCACAGGTATACCTGCGCAGGTACACATGTGCAGGCAAACCGGAGCGTGTATGGGAACCATCTGCGCAGGTTTTTCGACCTGTGCAGGTGACCGGAGAAGAAAAAGATATGTTTACCTCCACTTCTTTGTTTACATTTGTTTTCTTTGTTTACATTCCTTCAACAGAAAATGTCTAAGCAAAACTTGTCAAAAAAAGTTATGGAGGAGTTTATTGAGACGTATAAGAGTGAACCCAGTTTATGGAAAATAAAAAATAAGGTGTACCACCATTTCGTTCATTCTCAAATAATTTTGATAATACTTTGGTTCAAATTTCAATTCATTTAGCAGGTTTATATGACTAAATGTTGGTCTTTTTAGCAAATAATTTTTACTCCATTTTTGACACTTTTCGATGGGTCTTCTGTTTTGTTTTTATCACAAAAAGGGCTGCAAGTGCTATCACATCGCTCTCCGATGCCATGATTTGAACTGAAACCTGCACAGTTTCACCGGAGCGTGGATGGCGGCCTTAAGACAACACTTAGCTATTGTGCTAAAGATGGCAGGTTCAAAACTGTTTTTTTTTTATCTTGGAGGTATGAGCATGTCGTCCTTCGGATGGGACGTTAACCGATTGTGTTGTCAGGCTACTCTCACAGACCCTACTCTCGGTAACTAAATCTGTGAAGGCAAAATTTTGATATGTATAGTCAGGCTCATGTCCACCAGAGCGACGAAAGAGCGCATCCAATTTGAAAAACACTTCCTTTGAGTGTTGCAGCGCGTAAGGGTATGAATTGTACTTCATCTCTAAGCAATCATATAAGTACTTCTTCAGATGTGAGTGGAGTGTATCATGACTCAATTTAGGAAAAAAAGAGAAGGGATGAAGTGTAGCTCTTCAAAGGTGCTTCTCCATAGTAGTCCATGTGAGACATGGTTGGAAACCTCTTCAAATGAATATAAAGAACACTTCCTCTCTCAGCTGTTTCACTGAGAGTTCTAATCTCTCTCAACTCTTTTTGAGCTAACTCAAGTTTCCTCAGAGAATGAGCTCTCTGCTAACTTTGCTGGATGTGACCATGTTACACTTCGTTTAAACTTTTATTTCAAGGGCTTTGAGAAAAAAGTAAAGTTTTGCTGTTACTCCCATTAGTGTGAAGGTGTCGTGGAACTTTTTTATAACAATCACATGTACATTTGAGTTGGTAGCCAATTTATCTAAATTTACAAGTAGCTATACATTCAGAAAACCACTAGTTCTACTATAGACCACAAAGTGGTTCATGGTCGGAAAAAAAAATTATCCTCCAATTCACCAAAACGAAGTTCTCATTACTTTTTTTCTTTAGTTGCCCAGCTATAAGAAGATTAACTGAAGTTTTGTAATCGTGTTTCTTAAACTTCTCTGGGATCGATATGTTGATTTTTTCCGGCAGTTTTTCCAGAGTGTGTCTTCTTTTTTCTTTTTTGACAATATTTCGGGACACCTTCACGTCCCTTCTTCTGGACACTATGAACATTTTTCTCCTGAAAACTCTCCTTTTTATAGCCAAAACTTTGTCTGTGGCGGTCTCTGTCTCTCTCTTCCAAGAACTAATTGTTTAACAAGTCCTAGGTACTCGTAATTTACTGATTGGTCTGCCCACCAGCCAAACATAATTTTGGAATCTCTGATGGTATCGACCGTGGCGCCCTCAGTTCACCTTGAAATAATTATTATTATGTACATAATCGATCAAAAATTCGATGTTAGTTTTTACCGAAATATCATTCGAGACCTAATTCCCAAAATTAATTAACACGATAACGATTTTCAGAATCAGTAGTGGATCCACTTTCGCAGCTCGAGGGGGGGGAGGGGGGGGGGGGAAGGATTTTAGTAAAACAATAAATTAACTAGAAAACAAGGAGAAGGGATAATAAAAGGAAATATATTAATGACATTAGTTATATATTAATAATAGTACAATTTTGTTATCTTGTTTTTATTCCTAAATTCTATGTATACCTGAATAGTAAAGGTATATGGGTATAAAATTCTTTTAGATGATTCTTAAACCTTTTATTATAGAACTGCATATAGCTAATATTTAATATATTATTTTACTAGCAGTAATACCCGGCGTTGCCCGGGGAACTTTGACTTTTCTCCTAATATCTCTCGTTCGAATCCATTTCAATTCTTCATGATGTTATAATTTTCAATTATTCATACGGAATAACGCTTATAGTCCTTCAACGGCAGACATCCCAGCTAGTAAGTTTTTAGGACCCCTGGGCACCATGGCTAGTACGCGCCACTCAACGGCGGAAACCACAGCTAGTGAATACTTAGCATCAGTGGACGTCCTAGCCAGTGCGTACTTGAGAACGCTTGTGACCACCAGGTTGATTAAAACATAGACTTCAACCATCCTGGAGCTAAAACTAATTTATTCAAAAATATTTCTCATTAATCGTTGCAATGGTTTTCGAGTTACAAAGATTGCGTGAGTGGATGCTGGGATGGACCAGGGGTTGATTAAAAAATAGACCTTAACCTTCCGGTAGATAAAACTTATCTATTCAAAAAGATTCCTTATTAATCATTGCAGTGGTTTTTGAGTTACAAAGATTGCGTGGGTGGATGCTGGGATGGACCAGATATTGAGGTACTAATACGCCTATAACCTTCCACAGACGATGACGAACAAATTAAAAAAAAAATTAATTAAATCCATCAAGCCGTTCGTGAGTTATAGCGGTACAACGCACAGACATTTTCAGCTTTATATATATGATTTTAACCAAAGTCTGCCGAAATTATTATAAATGTCGACTGCTAGAGCAAACATCCCTTGTGCTCTTCTGCTGGATCCGCCATTGGTCAGAATGAACACACATTTTATATTTGTATCCGGAACCCCATGAGGACGACACCTATTGATTTTCAGCAGAATCGGCAAAACATATAGGGGGGATATGGGAAAGGCACAACATTTTTCAACACGAAATTTTATATGTAAATTCGAAACCTCTACAAGGACGATACTTGCCAATTGTCGGAGGGGATAAGAGCATTGGTTGATTAGGTCCCTATTTGTATAAACGCCAGCACATCATATGTCAATTATCAGCCGAAATTGCTTAATGGAAAGAGAAATTGGGGTTGTACAAAAAAAAAAAAAACTAATAACTGGGATAACGTTTGGATATGACGTTTTATATATGGATTCAGGATCCAATAAGGACAACACCTGGCGATTTTAAATTAAATCCGCCGAGGAAAAGGGGAGAATATACTATCGATGTAAAGGTATGTCCATACTGGTAGACAAAATCGCGCGACTCTCTATATACAATCGATAACTTTGTTTATAGACTGTTGGGAACAAGTCACGCGTCCCCACCTGTTATCTCGAGTATTGGAACTTTCTTCATGGCCTGAGACATTGCCTGTCGGTTGATGGCCGCTTCTGAGTTAATTATTTTTGTTACTCAAAATAGAAACAGAAGACGTTGGTGGACACGACAGATCTTATCAGAGGCACCTGCATTCGAGAATAATATCTTAAATAAATTGAGATTGGAAGATTCCACGGGATTCCGAAATTACACGCGGTGAACTCCTAGTGATGTCGAAGATTTATTTCAGATGGTTTCGGGGGAAAAATAACTATGGAATGATTCTATTAAATGTAGAGTTTTCTCAGTTGACTACATTTAATAACATAAAAAGAGCATGAACGGAAGAAGAGTAAGGACTGAAAACGGAGACTGTGCGCACGAACAATAAATGATTCGAGGCAAACTAGACGCATTTACTTTTCTACGAAATTTTGCGCAAACGTTGCCTCTTTTCCATTCATGATGGGAGACCCGTAGACATACGATTTTGTATATGGAGAGTTCCAGAACACCAAAATTGTTCTCGACAATGTATCAACAATTGCAGAACTTTGTTCATAGTCACGAGTTGAGCGATTTTGTCTTCCAGTGTGGACATACCTTAACGAATATATCAACAATATTTTAATATTAGGATTCAGAATTCCTTGAAGTAAGTCACCTAATGATTTGATGAGTCTAGACTTTTTAGTTGTTTTAAATTCCTTTTGATGTGAGCTTTCCTCTGAAATTCCGCGCATATTTACGATTCATATGAGACGACATCTTTAATTATTTGCAATTTTCAATTTAATAATAATTTTTATATATTTTTGGCGAATATTTTTATTGTTTCACTTTGAGTCCTAGTAGTGCTCCTCAAGATCTTTACAATGAAACCCGAATCAACGTTCTATCTAAACGCGTTATCACGCTACACTAATTTCTAATTTTACACAACGCTAATTCGCAACAATCATCCGCCGGCGCCCACACTAGCCCGATAACGTCACAGGCAAAAGAAACACTGCACAACAAACACTTCAGACATGTTCTATCCATTGTAACCTCAACCGTTGTTATCGCATTATTAGTCTCGTAGTTATTATCGATTGAAATCTGACGGTATTTTGTAACACAAGAAAGTTTGACCGGCTATCACTGTGCTTAACGAGCGAATAGACGTTTTCATGTCAAAAAAAAAATCCACGTCGGATTTTTGACCGATTACATCTTATCCCCTCGTTGAGCTAGGGAAGTAAAACCTGTCTATGTGTCTAAGTGTGTGTGTGTCTGTGAACACAATAACTCCCGATAGAATGCAAGTATCGACACGAAATTTTATATGTGTGGCCAGAACCCCATAAAGACAACACCTATCGATTTCCAGCTAAATCGGCCAAAGGGAAGGGGGGTCAGAGATGGGCTCAACTCAAAATCCCTAAAATTGCCCATGTAATAAATTTATCGACACAAAGTTTAGTGTGAGGATTTGGGAGCCACTATGTAAGTGAACTATTGAATATTAGCGCAAACGGTCGACAGGTTCTGGAGGGGGAGCGAAAAGATATATGATTAATTCGTTCTGGGGAAGAACATTGCCAGTGATTCCCTGACGATTTCTTTAAATACATAATTATTTTTGTCTTCAGATTTTAATTGTATCAACTAACAAAATGATGAATCTCCGTAAATATTTTACGGGTATGTATGCAAGAAATGATATATATTCTTAAAGGATCAATACTTAAATAATAAATATTTTCTCTACTAAATTTAATTCTCAAATATCTAATTTTTCCGAGCCAGAAAGTAGAAGCGCCTTTAAATCATTATATTTTTTATGTCAGGCGCCTAATTTTTCACAACTATATTCTTGAATGGTATCATTTCGAACAAAAGTTTGGAATATCGCCAAGGAAAAGCTTTGGAAAATAGAATTAACAATTTGGAATGATACATATTGATTGTAGGACTGTGGAACAATAACGCACTCATCAGCACATTCGCGTGACCCCATCATATGTCAGTATACAATGGGCATTTGATGGTGAACGATGGGGAGAAGACCAACCACAAAGTATAACAATACCCGAACGGACCAGTTACCAACTGAGCCGTAAGGAGCGCTAGAGTGGAAACTGGTTGATATGGAACCCCCAGTAATACTCAATTTGAAGAGATGGGAGTCTTGATTTGGCAGGGCAGAGGATATGGTGAAGAGAGCCGGGCGTCTCATTGAGACTTATAGGGGCCCCCTCGTCTTCAGACATACCCATGTTTATAGGGGCCCCCTTGTTTTCAGATATACCTGATTGGGCAGGGCCGGGTATTTGGTGTAGGGAGGCGGGTGTCGTAAATTTTATTACTGGATCCAGGAACGAATAAGGGAGTCACGTGTCGATTTTCACAGAAATCGGTCGAAGGAAAGAGGATGAGAGAAGGGGGCTTAACTCAAAAACCCAAATAACTCTCAATGTAACGAATGTATAAATACGAAATTTGTTATTAAGATTCAGTAGTTCCTGAATAAGACACCTATTGATGTTCAATCAAATCGGTGGATTGGTGTCAATAAGTGGATTAGTATTTTTTTTTAAATTTCCCTTTCTTTTTCTATTTATTTTACTTCTCTTTTCATAGAAATTGGAAGGGAGGGGGGGGGGGGGGGGGGCTCCTGGAAAGCCAGGGTCTTGATTGGGGCTTGTTTGACCCCATAAATCCGCTTCTGGGGGGAGGGGGGGAGAGTAATGTAATATCAATCAAATAAATGGGATACCTCTCTAATACCTGAGCTTGTGATTTCATCGAAAATTAGCTAATCAAAACCCAGGATTACTAATAATTGAGGGTTTATGGTTCAGTGACGAATAAATTATGTGTGAAGTTTTCACTCTGTTAAATACACAATATAATAATTTAAAATCCTGAGAATCTATCACAAGCAAGCATCGTAATTATTCATAGAAATGTTTGAAATAAAAAAAGTTATTTTTCTCCTTCTGAACCCTTTATTTCGCTGAAAATATACAAGAATACTAAACGATTATCGTTTTTAACCCCCGACGCAAAAGGAGGGGTGTTATAAGTTTGAAGCCTTTGTCTCTGTGTGTGTGTCTGTGGCATCGTAGCTCCAAGACGGTTGAACCGATTTCAAAGCAGTTGTTTCGGTTTAAAAGCAGGTATTTGCGAGATGGTTCTTAGCCATGTTTGGTAGAAATCGGGTATGCCGTTTCCAAAATCTTCAGTTTTCATCAGAGCCTGTGTTGGGATCTCGGTCTCTGCTACAGCCTAGACACTTTGGAGTTTGAGCTCAAATGTTTATAAGGCCCAAGCCCATACCCCCTAAGTACTTCAAGCCCCCCTCCCCCCCCCCCCCCCCACACAAAAGCCCTTCCCACCGAAGTTTCAGAAAAAAAAATTGTGTCGGGTTTTTTTTTTTATTTTTTATTTTTTTTTTTAGATTTAATTCATTTTATCATTAGTTTAAATCGGAACTCGACATTTCCCTAGTTGATTAGTGACTTTGCCCATGACTTTGGGTGCCATAGCTACCATACGATATTACCGATATTTTGAGATTTGTGTAATGACAATACCTTTGGAAGGATGTGTTTATACAATATTTTTGGGGTTCCGCTTCAGTAGCGCCCCCCCCCCCCCCCCCCCCTAAAATGTTGGTGCTCCGTAAGGACGCCGTTCCGCAATGTTAAGAGCTGGTTCGGAGCCTGTGCGATGTCAGGTATTCCTTTAAGACCCCGGAGGGAACTAAAGGACTCTGTCTCATGTCCAACAGAGTGACAAAAGAGTGCTCTGGTAGTAGGCAATATGGCCTAGTATTTGAAGTCACAAAAACAAACACAAAAAAGTCGTCGGTGAATCTCCAGCAATGTACTTCCCTGGAACAAATTAATCAATTAATTTTTCGCTTAACTTCCAAAACCCGTCGACCGTTTGCGCTAATATTCAACAGTTGACTTACATAAGGGCTCCTTAATCCTCATACGAAAATTGGTGTGAATAAATTAATTATATCGGCAGTTATTATGGTTTTTGAATTGACCCTCACCTGAACCACCCTTTCCTTCAGCCGATATCGCTGAAATTTGACAAATTATAGTTCCCATTGGGTTGTTTACTTTATATAGGTAGTTTTTCGAGTCGATACATTCATTCTATTTTTTTTTTTTTTTGGATTCTATTTGGATTCTAGAAGTCGGAAAATATAAAATTCCGTTGAAAACTGCGCATCACGGTTTTTGCCTGATTACATAACTTGCCCTATACAACTGGGAAAGTAACATTTCCCCAGTTCACTTTGGCCATTTCCTGAAACTTTCTTTGATATATATCGAACGGGGTACAGTGGGGCAATTCACCAACAAAGCACGAAAAAATTCAAATTATGAAACTCTCACTAGAAAGATGGGAACAATTGTTATTGGAAGTAGACTAGTTGTAGACATTGAACCCAAGAGGTGGGTCTCACTTGTTTACAGTGCTCAAAGCCGGCATGTAAACATAGGAACGACACGTCATTATCTTTTCACATCAGTTACAATCTTACAGTGGTACATTTATTTTTCAAACCTTAGCTAATATGTCTGATTCAGGTTAAGATAAGTGAATAAACTATATTGTTTATTCTGCCAAAATAGTGCATAAACTAATTAAATTCCATGCATAAAGTTGTTTATGGGAAATTTTACATTCTGAAAGCAGCCCAAAAAATTTCTGGCGATTGCATGCCTTCTACTTAGCATTTTTCTCTTGGTAATTTAGTATTCTAATTGTAAAAGAAGCAGAACCTTAGCTCTTCTTGATAAGCCACTGTTTGTTTTTTTTCTTCCTTTTACAGGAAGTTCTAATGTAGTGAAGAACTCTTACATATTTTCACTATGGTTGAAATTTAAGAGTCTTAAACGAAACGTAGCGGTTCGGGGAATGGCGGTTGCACTTCAAAAACGATTATCCAACAAAATCGATGAGAAAGCTCTTCCAAGAAAATTGGATAACTTCATAAAAAGTGCGGAATTGCGAAAGTATCGTTCTACAAGAAAATATTTTCCGACGGATGTGTTATCGCTGCTAAGAGAACCCAACTTGTGTCGTTACTCATCGGATGGTTCATCGTATTATTTTTAAAATTATTTTATTATTAAACTGCTATTGTACAAGCAAGTGCTTTTTCATTTTTTTTTTTTTACCCCAATGACACGTATCTCTTTAATTATAATCTTTTCCTATCATATATGTAGATGCTTGTAAAATATGAGAGCTGTACTTTATAGTTTTTTTCGCGCTAATTATGCGTTTTGCCCCACTGTGCGGTATAGCGTCATTTGAGTTGTGAATGTTTCAGTTTTTCTCCATTGTTGATGTTTGAGTTCCCATCCTCCCGTCTGAAGAGCGCACTAGTATCAGTTAATGTGTAGGTTACAAAAGGTTAGGTTACAAAAACAAAGCGCTCTGACATGGGATGAGGGAGGTTGAGTGGGTGTCGTCTGACGTCAGGGTGTCCTCACTCCCACGAGAGAGAAGAGCGCTTCAATCGATACACCAACACTCCAACACTCACAGAGTACTTACACACCTAACACTAACACAGAGCGGTGGGGGTGTCATTCCATTCTAACCATGTTCTTCTCCCAAATCCCAGTTCTCTTCCGTTCTCTCTTCAACTCTTTTATTCCCTCTTCTACAAAACATAAACTCCCTTTTATTTTATCTTGTCTATGTCCTATGTATCCCTTTGTGGCCAACTGTCTTCCAAACCTTCCTACAAAACCAACTACTAGGGTAAAATCATCGAAAAAAAAATACCTTTAAAAATATTCGCTCCCCTCCAAAATCAGTCTTGTGCTAATACGAGGTGTGTTCAAAAAGTTACGGGAATTTTGTAATTTCGCGGGTTATATTCGCGCGAGTTTTTCATTGTTGTCTTGGTAAACAAGTATCTGTACATTGTAAGCCAAACCGGATGTTTAATCTGCTGCTGTCAAAGAGGCAAATGGGTCAGAGATTTTGCATTAAATTTTGCTATAAGAATGGAATAAAGTGCGGCAAAATTTTAGAAATGTTAAATATTGATTTAGGCGAGTAAAACTAGGGTTTACAAGTGGTTTAAGTGTTTTCAAGAAGGCCGTGAAGACGTTGAAAATGTAGAGCGCCCTAGCACGTTTTTTTAACGGCATAGTGCACCATGAGTTCTTGCCACAAGGTCAAACGATCAATAGGAGTACTAGCTACAAGTGCAACGCCGTTTGCGTGGAGCGCCCGGATTTGTGGCGAAACAATTCATGTCTTTTGCACCACGATAATGCACCTGCTCATACTTCATTGCTTGTTCGTGAATTTTTGTCCAAAAACTATTTATACGTATTCACTAGCTGACTTACATAGGTGCTCTTAAATTCTCATTCTAAATATTGTGTCGATAAATTCATTACATTGAAAATTATTATTGTTTTTTAAATGTGCCCCCCACTTTACTTCAGCTGATATCGCTGACATTTGACAGGTTAAGTACTTTGGTTTTGACTTAAAATTATATGTCGATAGATTACATCGAATGTTAATTGGGGTTTTTGAGTTGAGCCCCTTCGGATCCCCGTTCCCTATTGCCGATTCCGCTGAAAATTAATAAGTGTCATCCTTAAGGGATTTCGAATTCACATATGAAATCTTATGTCGATAGATTCATTACACAACGGTAGTTATTACAGTTCCGGAGTGAAGTTTCTCCTCTTTCCTTGAGCCGATTTAACCGAAAATCGATAGGTGATATCTTTATGGGGTTTTGGTCACACATATAAAATTTCCTGTTGATCCATTCATTCTATTGGGAGTTATCGAGACACGGACAGAATTTTTTTTTTTTCATATTTGGAATCTGGAGGTCTTAAATCATGAAATTCTGTTGGAAAATCTGCATCCAATTTTTATCCA
This sequence comes from Aradus depressus, assembly GCA_963662175.1. NCBI lineage: Eukaryota > Metazoa > Arthropoda > Insecta > Hemiptera > Aradidae > Aradus > Aradus depressus. The sequence continues at coordinate 41,047,734 of OY759221.1, read as the reverse complement.
ATTATATAACTTCCCCTATACTTTGTATCAGAAATTCAATGATGAGTTTTCTTTGAAATTTCATATTTTCCGCCCCCTCATTTTTTCAAGAAAAAAAAAGTAGAAATCAAACATGCGTCCATTAGAAGATGGAATATGCCGTTCAGAATAGTTTTCAGAACAGATTCTGTTAATTAGTTAACGCAGAGTTTTGCATTTTATATTTTTGTGACGTCTAGCCGATGAGGTTGCCATGACAAAAGTTGACGTTGAATCACCGGCAATGTACTTCCTCAGAACGAATTAAGTTATCGTTCTTCCTACATAATGAATCGACCGTTTGTGCTATATCAATAGTTGGCTAACAATAGGGGTGTCTGTATCCTCATACTAAATTATGTATCGATACATTCATTACATCGGCAGTTATTCGGGTTTTTGAGTTAAGCCTCCCCTTCATCCATATCTACCCTTTGGCTGATTTGGCTAAAAATCATTAGGGGTCCTCATGGGGTTCTGGATGCACATCGGGTTATTGTGTTCAAAGAGACGCACAGACAGAAAATGTGTGTCAACCTCTCCTCATCAAATGAAACATTCCCCTCTCCCCCTAATCCCACCGTTCGATAAACACACAATAATTTTGTAGTTTACAATTACCGTTGCCATATACCAAAGAGTATTGTAGGAATATGGTTTTGAGATAGGGAATGGATCAATGATGGTAGCTGGTACACAAGACAAGACTGCTACTGATGGCATCCTTCACTTCCCCCACTCCCGGTTCATTGACACATCCACCTCACCACACAGGCTACAAATCCCACCTCACCATCATCAGGCCACTCCACTGTCTGCTAATCAACGAACCATCAAATATTCTATCGAGTTAGCCTTTTGTGCAGTATTTTGTTATCTTGACATGACACCAACTAAAAAGTAATAGGTGTCTTACTTAGGGACTTCTAAACATTTCGTGTCAATAGGTTAATTAAATTTACAGTTACTAGGATTTTTGCGTTCAGTCCCCTTCTCTTACCCCTATCATTCCTTCAAACGATTTTGTTGGAAAAGAACTGGAAATCGTTCTTATTCGGATACATTTCATTGAATCGGGAGTAACTCAGGTCGAAAAACATGCAATTCCATTGAAAAGTCAACATCGAATTTCTGATCGATTACACAACTTCCCCATATACTACGTAAAGCGAAGAAGTAAAAGTAACAACTTCCAAAATCCTAAAATGTTACTCCCTCTCCATACGGGGTTGCCTACGTTCGAAGGAGTTTCATGCTACAACATTACTGAGATTGAGTGGATGCCTTAACGTAGAAGTTAAACCTAACACTGTTTCATCATTATTTTAACTTCTTCAGCTATACGAAATATAGGGAATGTTATACAATCGGTCACAAATTTCATGCAGAATTTTCAGTGGAATTTGATGTTTTCCGACTCCTGATTCCAAATATGAAACGCAAAGAAAACTCTAATGATTGCCGTTGTAATGAATTTAACGTGATGAAAATTGATAGTTAAATCAAAGAAACGAATAAAAAATAAATCGACTCAAATACCCGATGTTATGAATGTATGGACACAAAATTATATATGTGTATTCAGAAGCCACCACTATGCAATTCAACTATTCAGTTTTATTCAGCCCAAACGGGTATAATACGTTGATTCACCGCGACATTTTTAATATATATTTAAAAAAAATTGTTTTGCAATAATTGTACTTACTACAAAAGTAATACATAATTCTTGACTCACCAGAGAAAAATTTACTATTCAGAAGAAAATTATTATAATTCAATTATTAGGGGCAGAATAATAGAGGGGGGAAGTGAGAGTAGTGAACTCAAATTTGCATATGAACGACTAAAGGCAGGTTTACTCATGAAGGACCCGTTGGATATCTTTCATCTCAAAGGAAGAAAAGGATAAGGAGGGAAAAGGGAAGAGTGAGGGGGGAAAAATAAATAAAATAAGGGGGAAAATAGAAAGAAGGGTAAATATTAATAGTAAAAAAAAATAAATAAAATAAAAAAAATAAATAAAAATAAAAATATATAAAAAAAAATAAAATAAAATAAAGAAAGGCCAATGTTATTTTTATATACACTTATATCTATATTTATTTATGGTATGTGTGTAGGAATATATATGTATATTCTGTTGAATGCATGTTTCTGTAAATATCCTTATGTATTCCCGTCTGTCTATATTTTTACTGTTACTGCTGTTTGTTTATTCTTATATTTATTGTTATTGTTACTGTTTGTTTTATTTTCTCACTATTAGTTTATTTATTTCCACTGACTAGTATAAATGCATCCATGTGAAAAAAATTATTATTTTTTTCAATAATGAAATATTGAATTGGAGATGACCTTGAAATTGTACAGATACAGATTTGCCACACATTTTTTTTTTTTCTTCTAATCATCAAGCTTGATACGCCAAGTATATTGGACGCTGATGACCTTTGCTGTTTTGCGCCCTTAAACTCCAAATCCCAGATCCAAATCCTATCTTCCATCTCAGAAAGTAGAAGATTTTCGATATGTATATATTTTTTGCCATGAAGACCAGCTTTTTTTGTATCTTGTTTTTCAAATATTTTTTTTTACTTCTCCAGTTATACGAAGTATAGGGGAAGTTACGTAAACGGTCAAAAATTCGAAGTTTTCAATACCTTGTTTTCCGACAACCAGATTATACATATGAAAAAAAAAAAAAAAAAATGTCTATCTGTGGGTCAGCGAACACGATAACTTCCGATAGAATGAATGTATCGACACGAAATTTTATATGTGTATCCAGGACCCCATAAGGACGACACATTTTGTTTTTCAGTCAAGTGGACTAAAAGAAAGAGGGGGCTCAAATCTAAAACCCTTATAACTGCCCAGGTAATGAATTTATAAACATAAAATTTAGTATGAGGATTTAGGAGCCCCTATAGAAGTCAACTATTAATTATTAGCACAAACTGTCGACTAGTTTTGAGGGCGAGAAAAACGTCAAGTAATTCGTTCTGGGGAAGTACATTGCCGGTGATTCAACGACAATTTTTTTTTTTTTTACCCCGCTAAAACTCTCAAACAGACAAAACAAAATACAGTAATACATAAAAAATGTAAATGTCTCCCTCGACCATCCGACCCCCATTTTCCTGCTTTTTTTTTTTTTTTTTTTTTTTTTCTTTCAGCACTGGTTTACTTCGTCTTTATTTTTATTTTCCGGTTTTCCATCTTTGTGTAAAATATTTATGAATACCTCAAAGCAACTGTGAATAGAGTAAGAGGGGGATAGGAAAAATGTTGAGATAAAAACATGGCGCAGGCCGGGGGGGGGGGGGGGGGGGGGGGGGGAGGTAACCTACCATTTAGCGATTATTCACGGTTCATTCCCATATAAGTCTCATTTTCCGTTTGATACATCAGACTATATTTGCACAATTTTAAATTTCGTTTAGAGATAGTTCCGGAACTTCCTTACCACTTAGTAGTCAGCCGGAGAACTGTTAAGCCTTCGGAGGCTCCCCGCCTGGATAAAAGCTTGTCACAAACTCCATTTTTCATTTTTATGCAAGATGGATTTCTCATTTGTCATTTTTTTTTCTCTTTATTTTTCTAACCCATACAAGGTATGCCAAAAACCATTTTTTTCTATTTAAGAAGAACTATATATGAATATCCGTCCATCTTCGTTTTTTTTTTTTTTTTTTTTTCAAAAACTCAATACCTACATTATTTTAAGCTCACTCATTGTCAGCCAGTAAGGCTATTTTCAAACTCCGAGACATTCGCTTAATTTTAATAAAATCACGTTATCCTATGGGTAAATATTTCATAGTAACACAAAATTTTGTGCCGACACAATCATTATTTCGGCAGTTATTAGTGTGAGTCGAGTCCCCCTTCTCTGGTTTCCTTAGACCGATTTCGCTCATAATTAATATGTGACATCCTTATGGTGTTTTGAATTAAAATACAAAATTTCATGTCGATATATTCGTTACATCGACAGTTATTGGTATTTTTGAGTTGAACCCCCTTAAGTCCCTTTCCCTCCTTGTGTTAAACCTTCACCCTAATCCCCGCCTTCTCTTTGACTGATTTGACTGAAAATCAATAGGAATCTGAATACACAAAATACATAAAATTTTGTGTCAATTTTCATTTTTGGAATCTGGAGATCGGAAAACATGAAATTCTATTGAAAACTCCGAATTGTAATCCAACCTATTAAAGTGAAACTTTCTGTACTAATTACTGGACGCCTTAATATTTTAATTAATTATTTAAATTAAAATGAAATTGTTGTACTGGTAAGTTAGAGAAGGGTGAGACAAACTGTTAAGAGGGCTTCCTTCTGACCTAGATACGAAGCACTTTAGGGACATTAACCCGAATAACAGAAAGGCAGCCCAATTCTAAAGTCCCTTTAAAGTAAAGATATATAAAAAATTAACTTTTGTTACTTCCTCAGCCGTACGAAGTATAGGGGAAGTTATGTAATCGGTCTACTATTCCATGAGGAGTTTTCAAAGGAAATTCATGTTTTCCAATCGCCTGATATCCAAAAATGAAAATAAAATGTCTGTATGTGTCTCTGAGCGTGAATATGATAACTCGCGACAAATGTATGTATCGACACAAATTTTTATATGTGACTAACGACGACACCTATTGTATTTCTGCCAAATGAACCCAAAGGAAAATGGTGATTAGAGGGGAGAGGCTTGACATACAAATAGAATGAATGTATCGTCACATTTTATTTGTCTGACCGAAACGTCATAAGAACAACTATCGATTTCAGCCAAATCGTCTAAAGGAAAGGGGAGTTTGGGGGTTTAACTGAAAAACTTCAATAACTGCCTTTGTAAAGTATCGACACAAAATTTCGTATGTGAATTCAAAGCCCCATAAGGACAACACTTATTAATTTTCAACGGAATCGGCAGAAAAGAAGGTGATCAGATTTTTCTGATACTGAAAATAGGTTTCAGGGTAAAACCTGTTTTCCTCTCAATAGTAGCAAAAGGTCATTTAAATTTTTTAGCTGTTAGAAAATTATCTCCATATCTTTTAAACTAGACGGTTCATCGGGGAGAAAATTGGGGTCTTATTTTTATATTATTGTTTATGGAGCATATTTACATTTGGTAAAACCCCGTAAGTAAATTTGATGAAAATTATGGATAATAGAATGAAGTAAAATAATATATGGCAATATGTACAGTAATAAATACAAACATATTAATTAATTAAATAAATAAATAAAAGTATATATAAATAAATGTAACTTCAAATTGTTGAGAAGTATATATACAAAAATAAAATTATATATATATATATATATACATATATAAGTATAGAATGAGTAAAATATATTCAATGCTAAAAAGAAGAAGAAATATAAAAATAACAAAATATATGAAGAATACAAAATATAATCAAATAAAATATAAAAATGTATCTTTAAAATGATGAGGAGTAATAACAATATATATTCACAATGAGTAAAATACCTATATACAATGCTAATAATACAAATAAGAAGAAGGAAGAAATATAATAATAACAAAATATATAAAAGATGATGAGGAATATGTATAAAATAATAATATTGTATGATAATATATAAACACAATGAGTAAAATATATACAATGCTAATAATACAAGTAAGAAGAAGGAAGAAATATAATAATAACAAAATATATAAAAATGATGAGGAATATGTATAAAATAATAATATTGTATGATAATATATAAACATAATGAGTAAAATATATACAATGCTAATAATACAAATAAGAAGAAGGAAGAAATATAATAATAACAAAATATATAAAAATGATGAGGAATATGTATAAAATAATAATATTGTATGATAATATATAAACATAATGAGTAAAATATATACAATGCTAATAATACAAATAAGAAGAAGGAAGAAATATAATAATAACAAAATATATAAAAATGATGAGGAATATGTATAAAATAATAATATTGTATGATAATATATAAACATAATGAGTAAAATATATACAATGCTAATAATACAAATAAGAAGAAGGAAGAAATATAATAACAAAATATATAAAAATGATGAGGAATATGTATAAAATAATAATATTGTATGATAATATATAAACACAATGAGTAAAATATATACAATGCTAATAATACAAAAAATAATAAAATATTAGCTATAAATATAATTAGCAGGAGAGCAGCCGACATTCCACCGCGATGAGGTCATCCTCACCTCCAACCTAATGGAGGTAAAGGAGGCCAGGTTGCTCTTCTGACCAGCAGTGGCGACAGACCGAGAGTGACAGGAAGAGGGGATCTTATAAAAACGCTGACCCTTCCCTTGCTGTAACTACTTAACCACCAAGCCTCCCCCCCTCCCCCTCCCCCCTATCTCGTCCCCTTTTTCTCAACTGTAATCATTGAAACACAAAAGCCCCCTTTTTTTATGATCTCACCCAAACTTCTTCCCTCAAAAAAAAGTATATTTACATAGATAAAAGTCACTGTCATGTACTTTTATCGATGTAATTCCAGAATAAAATGTTTACAAAAAAGTCAAGATCAATCTTCTAATTAAAAAAAAATAAATAAAAATTTGCTAAATTTAATTAAATAAACTGGAAAAACAGCTGCAATAACTCAGAGGAGAAATAAAATATAAGGCGAAAAAAGGGAAAATAGAAAAGGGTCGTCTGAAATTCGCGAAAATTGTTCAACTAAGTTTTCGCTCTCCCTCTAAAAGCAATCGTCTGATTGGGAAAATCAACAATAATATATATAAATATAAATTTCATGTTTTCATTTTATTACAGTCTGACCGTTATAAGGTTGATCTAAAGTGATGAAATTTTACTGGGTTCATGTTTGGGTTGTCCAGGAGGGCGAAAAATTATAGAAAATTATATTGGATCGAAGTTTTGAAAAAAAATTAGATAAAATAGAAGAGGGTGGGGTGTGTAAGGGATGGTTGGAAACAGACAGAAAGACAGATGGGATAGAAAAACAGATATAAGAAAATCAATACTTTAGGTCCTCTTGTCCTTCGATTTGTCAACTTGATTCACGATGAGCTTACAGTAATTATTATTATACGTGATGATGGATAATACCGATTATTTAATTATACAATAAAATATTATAATTTTCAAGATAATTTTTAAGGAAAAAAATACGAAATACCAAACTGAGGCAAATAAACTTAATTCAAGTTTTTGTAGTCGGATTTTATTTTTAAACTTTTTTTTTTTACTTGACATATGTTTTTTCATCAGCTATACAACACATAGAAGAAATTTTGAAATCAGACAAAAATTCGAAGCAGAGTTTTCAACGGAATTATCATGATTTCCGACTGTTTGTCTGTGAACACGATAACTACCGATAGAAAGTATGTATCGATACGAAATTTTATATGTGTACCTAGAACCTTCTAAAGACGACCCCAACAGATTTTCAGCCAAAGGGGAGTGGGTAATAAGGAGGAGGGTTAACACAAAAATTCTAATAACTGTCATTATAATAAATCAAGTGACACGAAATTTCATATGTAAATTCAAAGCTCTATAAAGACGACACCTATATTTTTTTCAGGGGAATCAACAGAAGGGGAGATGGCATCAGATGGGGCTCAACTGAAAAATCCCAATAACTGCCGATGTAATGAATGTATCGACTCAAAATTTATTATGAGGATTCAGAAGCCACTATGTAAGTCAAATATTGAGTTTTCAGACAGTCGATTAACTTTGGAGGGAGAGCAAAAACGTCGTTGATTAATTCTTGCTGAGGAAGTACATAGACGGTGATTCACCGACGACTTTTTAATGCTCCGAACCCTTCGTTATATTTTTGGAAAATAATACCACACTAATACCAGAATTGCCAGGCGATAATCTTCCCCACATCAAAAAATGTATTTATTTATTTACGTAATTCCAACGGCATAACATTTGCCTCAGCAATTGCTACAACTAGTGCAGTGTACGTGACGGAGCCCACATCAAAAAATATAGATTTATTCGAAATTGAATAAATATTTATTTTTAAATAGAGTTTTGAAACAAAAACAGAAAAAAAATTAAATAAAAATTCCTTATAACATAAATAACCAACTCAGGTGGAAAAAAAGACTCACAGAGGAATGTTTATTCTCTCTCCTTTTTTTGGCTTTTTCTGTCTTTTTTATTTAAATTAATTGTGAAATCTGAGCTATCCGTGGAATTAAACTAATTGAACACACTGGAGCTCTTTTTTCAACGTAACTTGATAAACGTGAAATATAATATTTGATAATATAGTCACCTGTGGCTAAAAAAGTACAACGTAAATAAATGAGCTTTAAAATAGGCTTGGGTTGAAATTTGCCCGAAATGGAGTAGCATTAAAATATCCCTTCACTAGGGTCAAAGTTATCTACCAGCTGTCTAAGAGAAAAGTTTATCCATCATTAACAAAATTAGGGACGAACAAAAAGGTTAAGGGCATCAACTATTCATCAGTCTCTTTTATTCAGTCACTTCCATCAACTAAGGAATCAGTCTCTTCTATTCAGTCTCTTCCATGAACTAAGGAATCAGTATATTCCTTAGTTCATGCCCTTAACCTTTTTGTTAGTTTTTAAACAATAATTTTAAAAAACTGTTGGCAAATCACCGACAATGTACTTCCCCAGAACGAATTAATCAATTGATTTATCGTTGCCCCTTCATATATTCAAGAGTTGACTTACATAAGGGCTCCTAGATCCTTATCTTAAATTTTATACCGATACATACATTACATCGGTCGTTATTACGGTTTCTGAGTTGAGCCCCCCTCTGAACACCCCTGCCCTTCTGCTGATTTCGCTGAAAATTAATAAGTGACGTCCTTATGGGGTTTCGAATTAACATACGAAATTTTGTGTTGATACATTCATTACATTGCCCCCCCCCTCTCCTTTTGCCGATTTGGCTGACAATCTCTAACTGTTGTCTCTATGGGTTTTTGGTCGTACATATAAAATGTCATGACTATACAATAGTTCTATCGGCAGTTATTATTTTATGTTATGCTTCCCCCTAATCGCACCCTTCTTTTTGGTTGATTTGACTGAATAACTGGATTCGAGATCTGGATTCATATATAAAATTTCGTGTCGATATATTCATTAAATCGGGAGTAATCACGTACACAGACACACAGAGATATCATTTTTTTTTCATATTTGGAATCAATAGGTCGAAAAATATGAAATTCTATTAAAAACTCCGCACCAAATTTTTGACCGATTACATAACTTCCTCTATACTCCACTGCGCCTTAAACATAACCATGTTCATTAATAACTAGCGATAAAATTAATGTATCGACACAAAATTTAGAAGGAGCATTCAAGAGCCACTATGTAACTACGTAAGTCAAATATTTAGTTTAAGCCCGAAGGGTTGATTGGCTTTGAAGGTAAACCAAAAACAAGATTGATTAGTTCGTGCTGGGGAAGTACACAGGCGATGATTTACCGACTTTCTTATTTCATATTTACGTGAAGTTGGTGAGTTTTTGAAAATTATTTGACAAGTTACACGTATTTGATAAATAATAACGAAGTCGTTATTATATATAGATATGAATACAGAAATAACATTATACGCAACGGTGATTCTACCTGCTCATATACCTGTAAAAACTCATAAATGCAAAAAACAAAATTTTACAATGGATACAAAAAACTAAATTTCTGAATGATTTTATAAAAACATTTTAGTGCGAAAGAGGCAACCAAAATGTCCTCTCTGCCGGGAACCACTATCTGTTCTGCACATATTGGAAACTTGCATAGCACTCAAGCCCTATAGAGATAGAGAAGGATTGCCTCATGATTCTTCAGCAGTTTTAAAACATTGGTTCTCCATACACGATGCAGTTACTGCAATTCTTGTGGAAAATCGATTTATATAATAAAATATAATAGGAGGTGGATACTCTCCCCCTTCTGCCGTTCTTGAAGTGACAGGGAGAGAACCCCGATGTAGAGGAGTACGGAGCGGTACCATGGTCTGCTGCTCTCTGTGCTCTGACAGTCAGAGCAGTCAGGAGAGATAGCCGCACTGAAAGCCCCCACCGAGCGAATATCAAAGTTTTGCAGGCGCTTATGACTTCAAGTTCAAGTTGTCGATGCGCCAAAGTTAAAAAAAAAAAAACATTCAAATCATCTAATATTAGAAAGAAAGAGTTATCAGAAACGTTAATATTCCAAAAAAAAAAAAATAATATTATTATGACTCATGTCCGACTATGGAAGTCTTAAATTTTGCCTACCCTAAATTTTTATTCACCTAGGATAGGGGTGTTTAACGAGTACCTGACATCGTACATGCTCGGAACCATCGCTCAATGTCCCATCCAAAAAACGGCGTGCTTGAGTTTTTTTTACTAAACTAAGGAATTCGGCCGGGTCTTGAACCCGCGACTTTGAGCGCAGTAAGCAAGCACGCATACCACTGAACTACTGGCTAGAATAATGAATTTATTGACATGATATTTCATATTTAAAGTCAAAGCCAATGAGAACATAACTTGTTAAATTTCAGTGCTCTCGGATGAAAATAATTGGGAAATAAATATTAACGTAAATATAATTTATCAACACAAAATTTAATATGAGGATTTAGGAGTCTCTCTGTTAATCAACTGTCGTATATTAGCACAAACAGTCGACTGGTTTTGGAAGGGGGAGCGAAAAGTTAATAGATTCATTCTTTCTGGGGAAGTACATTGCCGGTGATTCAGGAAGTAGGAAAACATCAAATGTATTCGAGATTTTTTTTTATTCTATAGAAAGTCATAACTCAGCGTGGCTTAGCTTATCTTTCGACTTGGATCCCAGGCGTAAGTCAATATTGTATTTAGCTTAGAAGCTGTAACATAGAGATACCTTTGGTCCATAATCCCTATAAAAAATGTTTAATTTTGTAAAAACAAGATTTTGAATTGTACTTTAGCCCCATCGCCTTTCATGAAGTAGATACGAGCAACTTGCGTGAGAACATTTGCCTGACTCCAATAAGGAGGATAAGACCATTTCGAGATGCCCATTGTGAAACCTACTAACAATGACAATGGAACTGGGAGGGGGGAAGAGATGCGGGGGGTCCGAAGTGGAGTTATGGACCTACTTAAGGAGAGTGGCGACTAATTAGGAAGCGACCCTTCTCTACTTCGGCTTACCGCAACGTACAATAATGCCTCAACATTCTTGTAGCCTCCAGTGAACATCCAATTTATTCTTCAATCAAAAAAAAAAAAAAAGTGTTCAAATAGGGGTTGTGAAAGAAAATCGAAAAAAAAGTCGTCGGTGAATCACCTCTACTTTCCAGAACGAATTAATCAATTAACGTAGAAGGAATTCGAGGTTCTGTCGTGTAAAGGAAAATTCAAAATTTAACCAACGTTTCGAAAACTATTTATTTCCTTCTTCAGGGCCTTATAATGACTTGAGTGTGTAGTGAAGGTGTTGTGAGTTTGTGTGTCACACATTGGAAAGATACTGTCGACTCTAATAATCATTATAATCAATTAACTTTTCGCTCCTCCTCCTCAGTTGACTAAGTGCCTCCTAAATTTCCGTACTAAATGTTGTGCCGATAAATTCATTGCATTGGCAGTTATTACGATTTTTGAATTGAGCCCCCTCCACTGAACTCCCCTTCTCTTCAACGATATCGCTGAAATTTGACAGGTTATGTCCTCATTGGGTTTTGACTTTAAATATGAAATTCCATGTCGATACATTCATTACATCGGCAATTTTTGTGGTTTTTGAGTTGAGCTCCTTCTCTGATTCCCTCTTCCTTTCTGTCGATTTAGCTGAATGTCAATAGGTGTCGTCCATATGGGTCCTCCGGATACACATATAAATTTTCGTTTCGATGTATTCACTCTATCGAGAATATCGTGTACACACACAACAGGAATTTTTTTTTTTTCATTTTTGGAATCAGGGGCCTGAAAACATGAAATTACACTAAAAATTTGGCCGAATCCCTTAGTTTATCTGGGAGGTAAAGAAACTCAAGCTCGCCGTCCTTCAGATGGGACGTTGAGCGATGGTCCCGATCCTGTACGGTGTCAGGCATTCATTGAAAACTCCCAAACACTTAGGCAAATTTTAGTACTCCCATAGATTCGGGCTCATGTCCACTACATCAACGAAACATGCTCTGGTAGTAGGCGATATGACATCGTAATTAAAGCCCGGGCATGAGTCACAACAATTATCTATATATTTCATTACACAAAACAAATAAAATCAAAGTCTAGGAATCGAATTCCCAATGAGTATTATATATATAAGTAAATACAACATAATTTACACAATATGAGTATAATATATAAGTAAATCAATTCATCTGTGTATTATAATGCTGCTTAGATTTTTACAGAAAATTACAAGATTAGCAAAGCAGAAGAGCCATATTTTCGAATCAAAAAACTTCTGAACCGTTGTTAAAAACAAAAAATATAATGGAATTATTGCAGACTTACGTAGAATATAAAAGCACTTTTCTTCCTAAGATAAGTAGATACTTTTTAACATTCTTAGAATCAGGAAGTCAAAAAACAAGAAACTTCCCATAGAAAGATGATACCATAGTTTCACATTAATGCTCAAAACTACAATTTACACTGCTGCTAAAATATTGCGCAAATATAATCACATATTATCAACAATGAACCAGAAAATAAGTAACAAAATTAACATTGAGAATTTTATTGTGAATTTAACTTTAGTTGAAGTGAAGAAGAGATGAGAAGGCAGAGGACGAGAGACAACAACAAAAATTGAATAAAAGGGACAAAGTTAAGAAAATTTTCCGGGCAAAGAGTGCTAGACGAGCACTTTAGGGGTCCCCATTATGTGACCTCTTGAGAAGGTTCTGAAGAGAGGCAGGCTCTTATTGTAGCCGCAACTCAATAAAAGAGCCGGGGTCCCTTCACAATATCTACAGGAGAGCCGAACCTCTCTTATTGCAATAATATAGCTAACCCGGGGGGTCGCGGTGCAGTGAAGAGCGAAGAAATTACCTCTCATTCTTGTATAGTGAAATTGTAACGTATAAAGGAGAGACACCTGAACAATAACCTGGGACTATTGCAGTCCCACCCTTGTATCATCCAGTACACAGGTTTGTTCACGTTTCATGAATTTTGTACTTTAATATAGCTAACTTGGGGGTCGGTGCAGTGAAGAGCGAAGAAATTACCTCTCATTCTTGTATAGTGAAATTGTATCATATAAAGGAGAGACACCTGAACAACAACCTGGGACTATTGCAGTCCCACTCTTGTATCATCCAGTATACAGGTTTGTTCACGTTTCATGAATTTTGTACTTTAATATAGCTAACTCGGGGGTCGGTGCATTGAAGAGCGAAGAAATTGCCTCTCATTCTTGTATAGTGAAATTGTATCGTATAAAGGAGAGAGACCTGAACAATAACCTGGGACTATTGCAGTCTCACTCTTGTATCATACAGTACACAGTTTTGTTCACGTTCCATGAACTTTAAAGTGTGAAAGGATCCGTTCATAAATTACGTACCGCGTCCAAAGAGAGGATTTTTTTTTTTTCCTTTGGTATAAGCAAGTATTATAAATTAAATTGTTCTATGAATCACCGGCTATGTACTTCCCCAATATGAATTACGTCTTCGCTCTCCCTCCAAAGCGGATTACTGTTTAGGATAAAACTCATAATTTGACTTATTTAGTGGTTTCTGAGTCTTTATACTTAAATTTTTGTTGATACAAGTACATTCATTACATCGGCAGTTGTTGGAATTTTTGAGTTGACCTCCCTCTGTTCCCCTCAACCCCTTGGCTGATTCTGCTGAAAATGATTAGGTGTCGTGCTACTTTGAAATCGCATATAAAATTTCGTATCAATACATTCATTACAACGGCAGTTATTAGAATTTTTATGTTAAGCCTCCTCCCCAATCTCCCCTAACCGTTGGCCGATTTGACTGAGAATCATTAAGTGTCGTCCTTGGAAGGTTTTGGATACACGTATATAATTTCGTGTCGATACATTAAATTATTTCGAGAGTTTCTGTGTTCACAGACAAACACACACATAAACACACAAACAGACATTTGCTTTTTTCATTTTTGGAATCGGGAGGTTGAAAAACATATAATTCCATTGAAAACTCCGCATGATTACATAACTTCCTCTATACTCCGTATAGCTAGGGAAGTAACAAAGAGCTCTTTGAAACTTATATATTGTACCGGCTTTATGTATATATTTTTTTGGAATTAGACAATATAAAATTTAAACAAGCTCTTTGTTCTATTTATTTTATTGGCATTTCCATATATCGACATAGATAGCATAAATGTATTCCAACACTTTTAGTATTATACATAGTAAGAATTTGAGCCCCAAATCGTCTACGTTATATTTGATTAAAACATCTTGGTAGTTTTCCGTAGGTCTTATCCTCCTGGGATGACCTCGTAATCTGATTTTTTATAGAAGTCCGTTAAAACTGACCACAACGAAAAGCATTACTCCAACTCCATCCTTATACATAAAGCTGTTTTTTTTTTTTAAGAAAATTTTTTGAAAAACGTTTTTCATACTAAATGCTCCTTCAAAGTAATAAACGGCAACGGTTCCTCTCTACACGAAAATAAGGAAGTGAAAGCATGGGAAAAAAAAAAATAACACAATTTAATCCAACCCTCTTCCAAAAACGACCAAGAAAAATAATGATATCAGACTCAGCCACCAAACGAGAAACTGTAAAAATCCTCTGAGAGTTTATGGTGGGTGTCAGTATAATTTTCACGGTTCCTAGGCAAACTCAACCTTACCCTCTTCAACCCCTTCATTCTACACGACTCGTCTCCCACAAAACACATTGCAGAATAGCAGCACACCTTCATTGAAGGCACTTCGCTATATACAATTTTTTTTTTTGTATTTTATTTATAAAGATACAACTGTTGCTAGGGTGCAACAACCAGGATCTATGATGATACAAATAGATATGGTGGCGTGAATGGCATGTGAGAGGAAGACCACCCAGTGGTAGGTGCTCGGGACGAAAATTTATTTTAATTATTAAGAAAAAAGAAAAAAAAAAAGGAATTTAAAGACAATTTTGATGGATGAGTAAGGGAGATAATAAAAGTAAAGGAAAATAATGTAAAAAATATTAATAACGAACATGATTCAAGGTTTTTTTTTTTTTTTTTTTTTTGGCTTTTATTCATAAAGATGCAACTGTTGCTAGGGGGCAACAACCAGCATCTATGTTGGTAGGTATGGAGACGTTGGCGTGAATGGCATGTGAGAGGAAGGCCACCCAGTGGTAGGTCCTCGGGACGAAAATTTATATTAATTATAAGGACAAGGGAAAAAAAAAATAAAATAATAATAATAATAATAATTAAAAAAAATAAATAAATAAATAAAAGGTATTGAAAGACAACTTTGATGGAATGGGTAAGAGAGATGAGAAAAGTGAAGGAAAATAATGTAAAAGAATAAAAAAAAAAAAAAAATATTAAGAACGAATAGGAATTAAGGTGGCAGTAAGTCGCGGTTCCACCTCCTCTTCAACCTTCGTGGGGGGTTTTGTGGTAAGTGTTGTGAAGATAAAGTACGTATTTCTGGATTTGTATGTGTGTAAAGTTTTCTAAAAAAACGTATGTAAATAGTTTGTATTGTGTCGGGTACTGTGTGTATCATAAGATCGTTATGAAGTGTTCTGTTGTTTATGTATGGGGGGCATTGTGTTATCAGCCTGAGGGTTTTTGACTGAAATGCCTGAATTCGTTTGATGTTGGATGTTTTTGCTGAACCGTATATCTGTGATCCGTATGTCCATAATGGTCTAAGTAAGTAAGTATAACAGTTCCGTTTTTGTGTCATGTCTAATTTTGATCGTCTATTTAGAAGTCCGTAGAGTATTTTGAGTCGACGGTTCAGCGTGTTTCGTGTGAGACGTGTGTGAGGATTCCATGTCAGTCTTCGATCCAATGTCAGTCCTAGGTATCGTACAGTATTAGTTTGAGGGAGGGATGATTCAAGGTGGCAAAAAAAATAATATATATTTTTTTAACAATAGCAACACATGTTGATTGAAGGCACTTCACTATAATATATATTTTTTAAACTCAATGTGTGAAAAAAAACAGCTCTTTTAATAACTGAGTTAGTTATTGTGACTCATGCCCAGGCATCAACTACACCAGGTCATATCGCCTACTACCAGACTTTCGTCGCTCTGGTGGTCATTAGCCCGACTGTACTCCCACAGTACAGTGGGAGTTCTGAATTTTGCCTACTTCGGTTTATTCACCGAGGGTAGGGGTCTTAGGAGTACATGTCATTATATAGACTTGGGACCATCGCTTAACGTACGATCCGTAGGACGGCGTGCTCAAGGTTTTTCACCTGCCAGATGAAGAACGTTAGAACCTCGAAGTCAAGCCCGCTAACTCTGAGCTACCGGTGCCCTCTATATAACTAACAGAAATCACCTGAGTCAAAAAGAAATGACATTACATTTTAAAAAGTTATACACAACAAATTACTAGAAAAGTAAATCAAATTAAAGCAATTATTTAAATAAATACACCTTAAGTAACTGGTCACTGCACACTAACACAATCCATAAAATAGTTGGCTGACTCCACCTATCATCTATAATATATATTTATATATAGGTGAGAATGAAACTTTCGTTGCGCATTTCCGTTTCTTAATGCGTAACGCTTTTACCAGCTGAGAGATCAACCTCCGCTCGAAAAACCCTAATAACTGCCGTTGTAATTAATGTACCGACATAAAATTTAGTATGAGGATTCAAGAATTCTTATGTAAGTCTACTGTTGTTAGTTAGTCGACTAAAAGTCAATTGTCATGATTCACCGACTATTTTTTATTCTTAGATAGACCCACATAGTATATTCAGAATTCGAAGCTCGTATACCCCAAACTCGTATACAGAGGAGAATATTTGACGGAAATATAAATTATGGCAATTTGTCTAAGCGTTACCAAACCAGATGAGCACGTAAGCTTGTTTAGTGTAGAAACGCGCTAAGACTACTCATTGTCATCAAACTTTAGCCTACAACTCGAATAAAAAGTAATACAAAGCCGCCTGTTAAGCTAAACAGACAGTAAACTGTTTCAGGGTAGGTAATACAATTTGTGTACTATCCCCTTCATATAATTAGGGCTGGTACCGGATATTAACTTTTTCTAGACAGGACTCAGAGAAAATTGGGAAAACCTCTCCTATCCCCTTCCCCTATCCCAGTTTCCAACAGGATTTATGGATAATGAAAATTCTTTTTATCCACCTACCCTTTCCTTACAGTTTTTCTTTATTCTTATTTTTCTTCTCCCTCTTTTAGTTTTCATTTTCATTTTCCATTAAACCAAGCGCATCGACCTAGAAATGTTGATAATACAGTACCTCTTTTCTCTTCTATTTTTCTTCTATATATGATGGAAAATGAAAATGAAAACTAAAAGAGCATGTTTCTTACTTTAGTGACCATAAACCAATCATTTCATTTATAGATTTTGAAGAAAATTATGTGCATGATACTGAATGTGACGAGTCTAGGCCAATAACTATATATAACAATGATGAGGCAAAATCTGATGATATGGATGTTGATCGCTAAGATGGCGATAGATTAGGTTGAAACATTTTAATCATTGTTATAAACATAATTATTATTATAAAGTACATGACAATGTACAATACCGATAAACTTTCTCAAGCAAAATATTTGAATTTTGTGATGAAATAATTCCATGACAAATTGCACATTATACGTTAGAATTGTATATTACACTATTTTAATATTATAATAATATGTATATGAAATGTTGTTAAAACTACTCTGCAATATTTAATTTCTGAATACTCTCCTAAGATCGATCACTTTCAACATAATACTTTTAAAGAGCATGCATTCGTCAATTCGATTATTTTTCCCTATAATAAATATACATGAACTATTTTATAATTTGATATTTTAAATTTGAAGTGATTTCAATTTAAAATTACTTTCAACCGATAATTATTTTCAACTGAAAACATCAAAACACACAAAATATTATAACAGCCGTTGTAATGAATGTATCAACATGAAATTTCATATTTAAAGTCAAAACCGAATGAGGACAACTTATAGAAACAAAATTTGGTATGAGGATTTAGAAGCCCCTATGTAAGGCAACTGTTGACTGTTAGCGCAAACGGTCGACTGGTTTTGGAAGGGGAGCGAAAAGTTATTTGATTCTTTCGGTCAGGGGAAGTACATTGACTGTGATTCATCGACGACTTTTTTTGTTGACAAAAATTCAAAGGTAAATAGTTGAGTTAATGAAACAGCTGCTGTTGACTGAGAAAGATGAAGAGTTTTGACTTGAGAGACCTGGGAGGTGTGGCCACCACGTGACCCGACTTAGCTACCTACAACACTTTATCAGCTAGGATCATACTACCCAGAGGCCACTGACTGCAGCAGACTTTATAGAAGGGGAGGGGGGAATCCTGCCTCTTTTATCATCCTGTTTAAACCTTTCTTCTTCCATTAGGATCCATTTTACCGCTGATTAGCTGCTATCTCTCTCTCTCTCTTTCAGAGGGGAAACCGACATTTAAATTGAACGTATTCACGTTGAATGTTGAAATAATGGTATTATTATTCACAGGGATTAGTATTAAAAAAAGTCGTCTGTAAATCACCACGCAACGAATTAATCAATTAACTTTTCACTACCCCCTCCAAAACCAGTCCACAGTATGTGCTAATATTTAATAGTTCACTTAAGGCCCCCATACACCATCATACAATTTGCACAACGACTGTGTTTGTCCAACATCATGTTTGTGCACATACATGTTGCAATGGCCTTGTGCAAACCTCAGTTCATGTTGTGAAATTCATCAATCTCCTTCATCTTCTCCACCAGTTTCTCATCTATTTTTATAAACCTCACTTTTCACTTTCCACAGTTCATGTAACTCGAGATAAACTGTACTCGCGCCAGAATTCTTTATTAATATTTTCTGTTAACGCCATAATAAACCGGTTTGCATAAGATCGGTAGAAGTGAGACTCCTCTCGGTGAGGACTGTGCAATGACCGAGGATCCAGAGCATATTATCATGTGTTGCAGTAAGTATTCGTACGCAAGGACCAAATTTGTAGATGAGGTACGGAAGATCACTAAAAATACCCCTAGTTACATGGACCTGCTTAGGCTTCCCAATCTTCTCTCCTATAATTCATATTCATTTTTCCAGGAGATTTTTCCAGTGGCTAATGGCTCAACGCTAAAGTAAAAAAAATAAATAAATAAATAATAATAAATCGGACACAGGTAGGTAACAGGAGAGGTATTTCCTCGGCCAACTATCGTCCAACACTCTGATTGATAGATAGAAATAAAAGACGTTGTCTCCCCACTGTTTTATTTTATACAAGAACCAGTTTTCAACGCAACAGCGTCATCATCAGTGGGGATGAACCACTAATGATCACGCTGTTGCGTTGAAAACCGGTTCTGGTTTAAAATAAAACAGTGGGAAGACGTCTTTTATTTCTATGAGAAATCGCAGTCCCACAACATCTTACCATCACATACTTACATATGGACTGCTATAGATGTTCAAACAGCTTATCAAGCGCTAAGTGTTGCTCAACTTATTTCGGTCTCGACCGATTTGTTTCAAACTGTTGTGCAACTAGTCAATCCGTGCCATACACCATCAAAATGTTCGTGCAAAACCTTTTGTTGTGCAAATTGTTTGATCATAATTGAGTGTGTATTCTAAGAATTAATATCGATAGAGAATATAATTTATAATGATTTTAAATGAATACGAGTACTATACATTTTCAAGACAATACGTCAAACAAGAAGTTATTTACTACTTCCCCTGCTGTTCGAAGTATTTGAGGTCATGTAACCAGTCAGAAATTCGATGCTGAATTTCCATCAAAATTTCAAGTTTTTAAACCCGTTTCCTAATTAAAAAAAAAAAAAAATTAACCTGTATATGTGTTTGTGAACATTATTCCCAATAAATATATCGACAAGAAATGTTATATGTAAATCCAGAAACCTCTAACTACAACACCTCATGATTTTCAGCCAAATCGACCAAAGGAAAGGGGGGTAGCTTAACAAATTTGAAGACAATATTTAACAAAAATAAGTTTATTTTTATTTATTACTTTCCCTGCTGTACGAAGTATAGGAGGTAATTTCCATGTAAATTCAAAACCACGTAAGGACGACTCCTATTAATGTTTAACGGAATTGGCCGAAGGGTAGAGGCGGATCTGAGGGGGGGCTCAAGAAAAAAAAGTCAATAACTGCCGATGTAAAAAATGTAAGGACTTGAAATTTTATATTTTAATATAAAACCCCAGAAGAGGGGGGTTCGATTTAAAAACGCGAACGATAGTGGAAAACAAAACTGTAGATATTTTTTTGTCGATAGTTCACCATTATTAAACGCTTCCGGACCAACCCACAGAACTTCAAACGCCTCTTCTCTGAAGTCGACTCTCCTCTGGAGTTACAGAGTTGGCTTCAACTTTACTGAGAGCCGGGATGACTCTGTGATATTTTTTTATCAAGCTGACATCAGAATGGCTGGGAAGAGAGAATGGGGGGTCTAGGGTAGAACGTCCCTTTTTTTTTGCCACTGAGTCTGTCTTTTGTTCACAAAAGTAATGAGTCGTAATGTGGGCCTCTTTGATCTAGACTGTTACTTCAAAAGTAACTTTGAACACAGTAGTTCATGTTACTACGATATCAGAAGGGCTTTCTCTATTTTCTTACTCTTTGTAATGGTAAAACCAACCACCACCACATGTACATAGTCCATACATATATGTATATATATATATAGCATTTACATACAGTATGTATGGGTACAGGGATACGGTACCTGCGCCATAGTGGCATTTTTTTTCTAATTGTTCAAAAAAAAACATTAAAAACAACTTTATTTATGTTCCCAGCGCACGATGCACTCAACACAGGCAAAAAAATCGTACTTCCTCAGAAAGAATTAATCAATTAACTTTTCGCTCCCCCCTCCAAAACCAGTTGATCGTTTGAGCTAATATTCAACATTTGACTTATATAGGGGGTCCTAAATCCTCTAACTAAATTTTGTGTCGACATAAAAATTCATAAGTTTCGTCCTTATAGGGGTTTTGAATTGACAAATGAAATTTAGTGTCTGTACATTCATCACAAAGGTAATATTTAGAGTTTTTGAGTTAAGCCCCAGGTTTTTGTGTCTGAATGAATGCCGAGATAAGAAAAATAGGAAAAAATATTCATATATAAAAGTTGTGTTACTTATATAAAAGTTTTAATTTTTATTTTTATACCCTAACACGCTGGGTTCCATATCGGCTCCTTGTTAGAAGCTCCCTTCATGACCTAAATCCTGTGTTCTTTAAAGGCGTGGTCTCCAACCCATTTGGCAAAGGACACGTTATCCTGCGGAGCGCTCAGTCTACTTGCAGACCTCTCTAATCCTCCTGACGCTCCGCTCAGAGCTCAAATCCCTTCTCCAGTGGGCAAGCGTGGGAGCAAATGAGACAAGTTGCAAAGTTTCAGAGATTCGCCTTTTATCAATCTACCACAACTCCTTCCTTATCCAGACTAACTCTCTCCCTCTCCATATCCGCTATGCTCCTACTCTTCTTTCATTTAAGTCCCTACTTTTCCATTATCTCCCAACTCAACAAACCTCTGATTCCTAAGGCTAGCTCCTATTTGATAGTTCTCTTCTTCCTATAAGTCTCTCATTCCTCTGGATAGATTGTTACTCCTTTGTTTCATCAGCGCAGTTGGAACATAACTTGGTTTTCCCTTGTTACCTCTAGTATGGTCCCGACAAGGTCACTTAATACATATGTATATAGTATATATACATATATATTAAGGGACCTTGTCGGGATCATACTAGAGGTAACAAGGGAAAAGGGTTTTCCCTATATATATATACATATATACTTTTCCTCTCTGACCAATTATGTAACTTCGTCCTAATGGGGTTTTGAATACACAAATAAAATGTTGAGTTAAGCCTCTCCCTATCACTAATGTCCCAGTTCCCTTTGGCCGATTTGGCTGAAAATCAACAGATGTCGTCGTTAGAGTGATCTGGATTCACATATAAGATTTCGTGTTGATATTTCGTACAGCCTTAACAAGATGAAAGATAACTTTTTCTTTCAAAAAAGAGAGGTGAGAAGATTTTGATAATGCTTAGACTAAACATCCCATTCCTACAACTACCACTGAAGAGAAAGGTTATCCCGGAGTGTCATCGCTGCCAAGAGTCTGGCAAAAGGGTAAAGAAACCATTCAGTGAGGGCAAATGTCGGATTCAACCCAATCCAGCTCAATGTTTTTCTCATTCTTGATCCTGTTTTTTTTTTTTTTTTTTTTCTCCAACCTTACAACAACAGAACGATCCTGGAAGGATAAGAGTGAGAAGATGGAGGAAGAAGGAGTGGGGGGGGGGGGGGGGCGAGGAGAGGGTGGCAATTAATCACGGAAGACTAGAAGTTGTTTTTGCTGAGGTCAACCTCCTCATGCTCTGTCTGACCAAACTGTTCTCCAAAAATAATATTAATAATCTATTCAGATTTGAAATATTGCAAATTGGGCGCAACATCGAAGTCATTGTGCGTTGAATTGTGAATCAAAAGAATTCCTGTTGCTCCATTTTGTATCTCTATGTATGTCTTAACACGCATAACATCGCATAGTTAGTTCATTATTGTGACTCATGCCCGAGCTTTAACTACGAGATCATATCGCCTACTACCAGCTCGCTCTTTCGTCTCTCTGGTGAACATGAGCCCGACTCAACTATGGGAGTCCCAAATGTTGCCTACCTACATTTATTCACTTAAAGTCTGGGTCTTTAAAGAGTACCTAACCTCCCGTCCGAGGGACGGCATGCTGAAGGTTTTTTCAGCTCCCAGATAAAAAACCTAAGAGCCTCGGCCGGATTTCAAACCCGCGTTCTAGAGCTCAGTAGACTAGCATTCTACCTTTGAGCTACCGGCGCCCTCGTATAATATATATTATATACTAATCATAAATATTAAAAATTGTATATTCATTTATTTATTTATATTATTTTTATTATTATCATTCATCTCATATATCCAATTATTATGTATAACAGAAATAAATATTATTATTATTTAAGTTTTAGAACGCTCTCAAATAAAATGTAAATGATCATCATACAGAAGGTAAGAGGGCGCCGGTAGCTCTGATGTATGTGTGCTTACTGAGCTTAAAATCGCGGGTTCGATACGCGGCCGAGGCCCTTAGGTTTCCTATCTAGGAGGTTAAAAAACTTTGAGTCTGCCGTCCTTCGGATGGGGCGTTAAGCGATGGTCCCGAGCCTGTACGATGTCAGTTACTCGTTAAAGGTCCCTATCCTAGGTGAAAATTGAATTCTCCCACTGTAGAGACGGGCTCATGTCCACCAGAGCGATGAAAGAGCGCTCTGGTAGTAGGTGATATGACCTCGTAGTTATAGCCCAGGCGTGAATCAAAATGACTAACTAACTTAGTCATATAAAGAAAAAATAAAGCTGTTTTTTTTTTCACACGTTTTGTATTTTTTTTTTTTTTTTTTCAATTTCGTTTTTACAACTATATATACACAATATATAATAAGCAAATGTGATACATAATAAATAAATGTCTTAGACGTAAAAAACCCCATTTCGCTTTAAAAAAAAAAATGTAGTGAAGCGCATGCAATCAAGGTGTGTTGCTATTTTACAATGTGATTTGTGGAAGAATGATACAAGTCGTGTAGGATGAAGGGGTTGAAGACGTTAGGGTTGAGTTGCGTAAATAACTACAGAAGGTAGTAAGAGCATATTTCAAATGGTACAACAGATTTTACAATTAAATTAATGTGCGAAATTAAGGTTATTTAGCACTATTAACAATATGCTACAACAGCACGTTCTTGTTCTTATTTATGGCGATTACTTTCCTTCCACACACAAGTTATTGAGTTAGGTGTAGTGTGTCTTGATAATTATTTAACTTTCATCCCCTAGTTACGGAAAGTTATGATATTTCGGGAAGAGTGGGTGGCAGGGGGGTTTACGGACGTCCTCCCTGACTACTTCCCTGCATACAAGCTCCAAACGCTTATTCCAAATTCATATCAAACTTTGTACAAAACTCGTTCAAGTAGAAAAGAAAAATAATAAGAAGAAGATAAAGTTCGTTAACCAGGAAAATCAGACTATGGAGAAAGAGGAAAATGAAAAGAAGGCGATAACTATGGAAATCCACAAACTTTACATAGATTCTATGAGCACAGCCTTTTTTTTTTTATAAAAAATTATAAGTTTTTATTATTTATTTTATTTATTATTTTTTACTTTTTACTTTAAACACTCATTACAAAGAACGATACTTCAGGGAAAACAAAGGTTTTATCCAATAAAACTTCTAACACTGAGACCTAAATTTCCATTTGGAATTACCTAATTTATAAGGTCCTAGCTTCTCTACGTTGAAAATTCGAGATCGAGGTTTCAACGGATTTTCACGTTTCAAGGTCCCCTGAAATCGTTTAGACCATTTTAGCGATGATGTATGTCTGTGTGTAAGTGATTGGAAAGTTTTGAGCGCTCTACAGCGAAAACAATTGACATTTGGAATGAAGGGATCACATACATGTGCTAACTTAGATCTGATTCGATTTTGGTCGAAATCACGATGAAAATAGAGAACACTTTACTCCGAGGTCTAAGTACAATTTACAAGATACCGCTTACGTTTATGATCTAATCAAAATTATTTTCAAGTAAAAGTTACAGGAAAGACTGAAATAAATATTTTATATTAAATACGATTTTTGCAAAGCGTCCGGTTTTTGAGATACATACCGAAAACCGTCTTAAAATGTAGTTTTGAAACATGTATTTTTAGACGTTTCTTTGATTTACCCTAAGATAGTTAGTCCTATCGAAAAATTAATTTTTACATAAAGTTCCTTATAAAAAAAATTTCCAATCGTAAATAAGTTCTCAAATTTGAGATAGGAAATATTTTAAAATAATGTTTAAGTTGTATTGCTGAGCAGCAAATTATAAAATATTTTTTATTATTTGTAGTTTTTCTAAAAAAGTTTAAAAATTAAGAAAAATAAGAGGGGAGAGTGACCTGTAAGCTTGGTTGGTATAAGAAAGTCCTATAATGGCCACATCGCATATTTTTTATTATTATTATCCATCTGATATATTTTATAATTTATAACCTATATTAATGTGCCTTTCTTTTTTTTTTCTTTTTTTTTTATTGGTGACATATCTAATTACCATGTTATGGATTAACGGAAGACCGCTCTGGTAGTAGGCGATATGACTTCGTAGCTATAGCCCAGGCGTGAATCAAAATGACAAACTAACTTAGTTATATGGAGGCCATGGTGGCCGTGCGGGCTAGAGCGTAGGGCTTTGGTCGCATGGTCTCACCATGGTTTGCGGGTTCAAATCCCGTCCGGGAGTGAGTTTTATTTTATAGATAGAACTCCCTCCCGGGGCCATGGATGTCGTAAATAACTAGTAAATTACACATTGACATGGCTAATATGCATCGTACATAAGGCCAAAAAAAAAAAATAATAATAAAAAAAAAATAAAAAAAAAAAAAAAAAAAAATTAAAAAAAAAATAAAAAAAATAAAAAAAAAAAAATAAAAAATAAATAAAAAACTTAGTTATATAAAGACAGCTGTGTTTTTTCACACATTTTAGAATTAATTTTTTTTTTTGGGGCCTTATGTACGATGCATATTAGCCATGACTCTTATAATGGTGTTTTACCTAATTATTTACGACATCCATGGCACCGGGAGGAAGTTTTATCTACGAAATAAAACTCACTCCCGGACGGGATTCGAACCCGCAAACCGAGGTGAGACCATGCGACCAAAGCCATACGCTCTAGCCCGCACGGCCACCCCCGGCTCCCCCGAAAAAAAATATAAAAAAAAAATATTATTATTATTATTATCTACAAAAGGAAGATGCCCGTTAGGATCAGTATCCTTATTATTGGATATCAAAACGAATATTAAAAATTCATTGGATCTTTCCAATCCATTAGGTCTATAGAATATTTCAGTCAATGATAACCATCTTATCCACCTACTATATCTATATTTCAGAAGTAAATATACTCGAAAGGATTGAGGCAGGTATACAACAAATAATGCACTACGCTTCTACTCAGGAAAAGTGAGAAATACATAAATATATATGAAGTAAAGAATAGAAAGATTGGCTTGAAAAATAGAGTAAAGTAACATCACAGGAGATGTACTTCCCCAGCAAAAGTTCATCAACTATATTTTGGCAAAAACTAATCGACCGTTTGGGCTTCTGAATCCACATACAAAATATAGTGTCGATAAAATCATAGTATCAACAGTTATTGGGGTTTTTGAAATCAAATCTCTCCTCAGATACATCCCTTCCTTATGGTCGATACCGCTAAAAATGCGTAAATATTAATTAAATATAAGCACAACGGCAGCTATTACATGTTTTTTATACTAGGCTGAAAATAAAAAAGGTGTCGTCGTTATGGGCTTCTGAATACATATATATATATTTTCGTGAGAGGGCGCCGGTAGCTCAGTGGTATGCGTGCTTGACGTCTGAGCTCAAGTTCGTGGGTTCGTAACCCGACCAAGGCCTTTAGTTTATTTTATCTGGGAGATAAAATAAACTTAAGCACGCCGTCCTTCGGATGGGACGTTAAGCGATAGTCCCGAGCCTGTACGATGTCAGGTACTCGTTAAACACCCTTGCCCTAGGTGAATAAAAATTTAGGGTAGGCAAAATTTAGGACTCCCACAGTAGAGTCGGGGGCTCATGTCCACCAGAGTGACGAAAGAGCGCTCTGGTAGTAGGCTTCGTAGTAAAAGCCCGGGCATGAGTCATAAAAACTAACCTAACCTATATTTTCGTGACAATAAGTTCATTCTATTGAGAATTATATTCACTGATAGAGACAGAATTTTTTCATTTTTCGAAGTAGGGTGTCGGAAATTCCGGTGAAAACTGAACATCGAATTTCTCAATAATAAAGCTGAAATGTTTTTTTTTTTTTTTTTTTGTTCCAATAACACGACTAAACGGTTGGATGGATTTTTATGAAACTTTACATGTAACTTCCTTTTGAGCCCGATTGAATAATACGCTATGTGGCGTCTCAAAATATTGGCCAGGAAGAAGGTTGGGGGGTGGGGGAGGGTTGTGGAAGGTCTAAGCATAAAATTAGTGCAAGCTCATTAACGATCGGATTTTCATGGAATTTCACAAGCAATATTCTCAGAAACGCTGGGCACCACAGCTAGTTATAAATAAAAGTGAAGTTCGCTCCAAAAGTTACTTATTCTTTCGAAGTTTGTATATAAATTTCTTTTTGAAAGTAAACAGTAAATTTAAACTAATAAATTATGACATTTTGGGCAAGCAGACGTCGGATAAGATATGCAGAGAGATGTTTACGATACCGGATCTTCGGTGGAGCCGTAAATGGATTAGAAGATATATTCTCGTTCCGTCCTGGGGGGCTATATATTCGGAAATTGGAGTCGATCCTTTCCTAAATATAGTAATCCCTCAAATTTAGCGAGGATTAACTTTCATTTAAAGGGAACGTCGACAACGTTGAGATCATGATACAATGAGAAATAAAGGATCAGTTCATCAGAAAAAACGTGTTGGTCAATTACCGGCAATGTACTTCCCCACAACGAAATAATCAATAAAGTTTTTGTTGTCTCTCCAAAACTAAAAAACCGTTGGGCTAAAAATTTGTATTTGACAAACTTAGTAGCTTCTGAATTATTATACTTAATTTTAGAGTCGTCCATATTGTATTTCGAATTTAAATATCGACAATTACAGAGACTTTGAGTTTAGCCCTCTGTGATTCCCCCTCCCTTCGGCTCATTCTGCTGAAAATTATTAGGTGTCGTCTTTACGAGGTTTTGATTTTACATATGAAATTTCGTGTCAACAATGCATTCACTACAACGGTAGTTTTGTAACCAGGGGCGTAGTCAGGATTTTGAGCAGGGGGAGGGGGCAAAGTTAGGCTAAAGGAGAGGGGCGGGGGGGGGTATAGATTCCCGGGGACACAGTCTACAGTTTCTGTGGTTAACGCTGTAGTCTTTTAATTATTAATTTGGGAGACTCGGACCTCTAGAAGCTCCCCCTGAGGTAACCACTGACTGTAATACTTAAGCAATGAACAAGGTGTCGCACTGAACTTGGGCCACCATCTTTACATAATTAATAGTTTAAAAAATCTGCAAAGCAATTAAGGTAAGATCTCAAATTCATTGACTACATGAGCAGCAAAAATGCAAAGCGCAGAAGCAGCAATTGCACGCTGTGGTTTCTGTGCTTTTAGAATTAAATGACTCACATCCAATAGCGTGCATTTGCAGCTTGCTGCGCTTTGCATTTTTACTGCGCATGTAAAATCAGCTTCAAGAGTATAAAGTATAACATAAATGAAGATTTTGAACGAGGAAATGAAATGATTGAATTCATGTATATTTAAATAAATGTAATATGACTTGTTTTGTACACAAGTAAAGCACAATTTTCGTAATCTTGGTTTTTTGCTCTGGCCAGGGTGAACAGGGTGTCGCACTAAACTTGGGCCACCATCTTTACATAATTATTAGATTAAACAATCTGCAAAGCAATTAAGATAAGATCTCGAATACGTATGTAAATGCATACAATAATTACAAAAATGCATTATAAACGTACAGCGGAGGTAATTCATTCTCACTACTATCTAGCCTAACACATTTCCTTTCTCATTAACTTCCCCTGCTATACTTATATAGGGGATGTTTTGTAATCGATGCTGAGTTTTCAACGAAATTGCATGTTTTTAGCTTTGCTTTTGTTTTTACAACGCCAGCTATTAGAGTTTTTGTGTTAAGTCTCTCCCCTAATCCTCCACTGCGCTTTGACTGATTTGGCGGAAAATTGATAGGTGTTGTCGTTGAAGAGTTCTTGGTTCACATACAAAATTTTGTATCGATATATTCATCCTATCGAGAGTTATCGTTATCTCAGACACAGACTTTTTTTTTTCATACTGGAATCTAGAGGTCGGGAAACAAGATTCCGTTGAAAACTCCGCTTTGCATCGAATTTTTGACCGATTACATAACATCCCCTATATTTTGCATAACTGGGGAAGTGAAAAAATGTCTTTCTGTCTGTGTGTTCCGTGTGTGTGTCTGTGAACACGATAACTCCTAATAGAATGAATGTATCGAACACGAAATTGAATAAATGTATCCAGAACCGAATAAGGACAAAAGGACAACACCAAGTGACTATCAGTCAAATCGACCAAAGTAAAGGGGAGATTGGGGGGCTTTACCTTAACATGTTTACAAATACTTGAGTTGTCAATATTCTAATAAATTGAAGAAAATACATAAATTAAATAGAAATAAAAAATTTATAGGAGGCCTTATTTTTTTGTTAAATTTATTATTAAACACTACTATTAAAACACTCAGACTCATTACAAAATGCCCACCATACGTAAGTAAAAGAACCCTCCACAATGACCTCATGATAAACACAGTACACGACACAATTCAGGACCTTTACATCCACTCACTTTCTTCACCACACTTGCCACACAATCCTCCCAGGAGATTGAAGAGGAGGTGGAACCGTGGCTTACTATAATCCCAAACTGCAACCGCCCACTTCTTCAAACAAAATCATAATATCCCCATAATATTCATTGATAATAATCATAAAATTCAATTTTTTTTTTAAATTTCGCCCTGAGGAGCTACCGCCGGGTAGCCTTCCTCTCTTTCACGCTAATCAGTACATCAACTATCAATCAAGTCCTCTTGGTAGTGGTCGTCATGGCAATAGTTGCGACCAACATTATTAAGACAAAAAAAAAATTACTATTATATTTTCTTTATTTTTGTATTTTCTTTATTTTATTAGATTATTGACAATTCAAATAACAATAATGTGCTACATGGTAACCTTTGTGGGATGGGATTTCTGTGTGGGGCCTGGGGGTGTCCTGGCGTGCGAATGCTGGACCGGCTGGGGGGCGCCGCCAGGCTCTCTGGACTGAAACAGTCGAGGGCTTGGAAGGTCTGGTCGGTTGCAGTGAGCACACCCTCTCTATCAAGCCTCGCTGTTCTCCCTTCAAACTGCCTGCTACATGACCTAATGCGGAGAGAGTCCTGGTCGTGCCTCCCTTTGTTTCTGCCTGGGATCTCCATCTCATACCCCTTCGTCTATTGGAGAAGAGCCTGACCCTGACAGTAAAGATCATTGTATCGGGCACTCATGACCCTTTGCGGTTGAAATGCCCTTAAAAAAAAGATAGCCTATAGAATTTTATAAACAATATCAATATTAAATAAGTTCTTTGTTTTTATCTATTTTACAACCTTTCCACTATATCTGACACAGACTGCAGAAATGTATTCTGACAAACTATAAAAGACTAACTTAAACTAATGTAAAATATTTATCTTTGCTTTACACCTAAAAGTAAAGTTAAGCCAACAGCTTGAAAGGTGCATAATGGAATTAACAAGAAAGGGCTGGCTTGAGGCAGGTTTAATTTAGAATGAGAAATGGAAGTCAGGGCTTGTCAAAATCATGGCAATTAGGAAAATTGCAGATTGATGTCAGAGCTTAACTAATATGAGGAGAATGGCAAGACGACCAGGGAGAATATTCAGGATTAACAATGAACCAGCAGCCATCTTAAGGAGATTTGTGAAGTTAGTGACTTCAGACTCAGGATGAAGACATTAGTGTTCATTAAAACAAAATTTAGAGAAGTGTTTCACATTCCAAGAAATATTTGTTCTTCTTAGGGAGGGTGGTTCATGAAACTACCTGGGTCATTACTCCATGTCAAGTCAACTGAAAACCGCAACTTGAAGGTAAGTAAATTTGATGTGTTATATATAATTTAAGATAACTTATATATATAAAAAAGGAAAATAAAATAAATAAAAAACAAAATAATGGTATATGTACAAAACAATATAATATATACAAAACAAAGTAAAAATATGAAATTTAAACAATAATAAAAATAAATTAAAATAAACATAAGAAGCCTTTCAACTCGAGACCCCTCGAAACACCCCGGGTTCTGTCATAACCATCCCTCCAACTTCATGGCAGGAGAGGCCACGGAGGCTCGAGTGATCCCTCCCCTCGCCAGTCACTGTCCAGCATTGGAGACAAACCAAGAAGAAAAAAAGAGTAGAATGAACACCAGTAGTGGCATGATGAAATTCATGGAATAGATAAAAATATTTAATTTATAATAATAAAAGTAATATCAGTAATATTTTTCTCTCATTCATTTTCTGAGTTGAAAACATGATTAATAGATAGACGTTTCAGTTATATACTTAAAAAAAAGTGCATAATAGATACTGATTGTAGGAGAATCTACCCGAAATGTTCATTTATTATGTTTTGAATTATGTTGAGAAAGTAAGTACGTATACACAGAGACTGGAGGATTATATTATTGGCGATAAAAGGGGTGAGTATTTGAGATTAGTCTGATCGTTCATACAATTTTCTTTTTGTACTGCTCTGTTTATTTCCAGTTGTTCCAGTGAGTTGAGTAATGTACCTTTGTCACAAAAATGTAGGGATTGTATGCCTATATTTATGTCAAGTTTTGGTTGATGTATTATGAAGTTGATTTTACTGAGTTGTATGTTGTGTCAGTGTTTAACCCTATTCCTGCACTAAATTGCAAGTAAACTCTACTTATTCTCAAACAGTTACGTTTTCTATGTTTTTAAGACTTTACTGAACAGGAGAAAGGGATAGAGAAAAACCTCGTGGGGCCTGAAGAAGGGACAGTTTGGAATGTGAACTTATTGAACTTCCACTTAGTATTTGTTAAATCGTGGCTGAAGATGGTTACGTTTTTTATCTGGAAGCTGAAAAAAACTTTGAGCACTCCGTCCTTCGGATGGGACGTTAAGCGTGAATAAACCTGGGTAGGCAACATTTAGGACTCCCATAGTAGAGTCGGTACCTTATAGTCAGTAAGAATATCCATCTGGAGCAGGAATTAAATGTGGGGACCTTCTCCTTCCCAAGAGTTGAGAACTTCAGATATCTCGGGTCCACGGTAACTAGCATCAACTCGATGCTGGAGGAGGTGGACAGGAGACTTCTGCAGGCCCAAAGAGCGTATTTCTCTGTCATCAAGCTGCAACGGTCCAGAGCCTTGTCAAGGAACCTGAAGTATAGGACCTACAGCTCCATGGTAAAGCCCGTTCTGATCTATGGGTGTGAAACCTGGACCCTGACCTCACATTTGGAGAAACGTTTCCAGACGTTTGAAAATAAAGTGCTGAGGAAAATAGCAGGTCCGGCCAAGGATAGAGAAACCCAAGAGTGGAGGATCAGAACCAATAGGGAGCTGAGGGACATCTTCTGGCAACACCCGACCGGACACGTGGTGAGAAGCGGACAGCAGACAGCCAAAGGACGCATCATAGACGCTCAGGTCCAAGGAGTCAGATCACGAGGAAGACCACGGCTGAGGTGGACTGACCTGGTGAAGAAGGATGCTGAGGAACACCACGTGGTGAACTGGCGACCGGTGGCACACGACAGATCGCGGTGGAGAAGGCTAGTGTGGGCGGCTAAGGATCTTCAGGGTTCGTCGCCAACGGAGTAAGTAAGAGTAAGTATAGTAGAGTCGGGCTCATGTCCACGAGAGTGACGAATAAGTGC
Organism: Aradus depressus; assembly: GCA_963662175.1. NCBI lineage: Eukaryota > Metazoa > Arthropoda > Insecta > Hemiptera > Aradidae > Aradus > Aradus depressus. The sequence continues at coordinate 41,014,785 of OY759221.1, read as the reverse complement.
TCTGGCTGTGGGATGTTGTTAGTCGGCACAGCATTCAAGCTCTCTCCTTGATAGTTATATGTGATTCAGGTTTCTCCTCTGGAGGCTGATCTTCTTGACTGGAACGAATATCTGTTGATTATAGAATCACATGGTCGGATGATCCTGGATGAATGTCTCTTGCTTTGTGTTGCCCCCTTAACACTAAGTCCTCAGATCTCCCTGTTATTGCCTCACCGTCCCAGTCAATTTGGAAGCTACATCCTAAGTATTTAGAGGTAAGCCCGTGTACTGCGCCACTGTATGTAACCTGAAGCCCTCAACCTTCTATTAATTCCTACTTGGGAATTCTCAGGAAACCCATGGTTAAATTATAACGTTTTCCCTTTGAACTGATTCACATGATTAGATACAGTTGCTTTTCAACTGTAGGATCCATGTTTGAGTTTCATTAGTCAGTGTCTTATTAAATAAATATTGTTGATACGTGTAAATATAATTTGAAAGTAAATTATATATGTGGCAGCTAAATTAATGGAGATTTGATTTTGAGTTCAAAACATACTTAAAAAATAGACGTTTCGGGTATATTCTCCTATCATCAGTATCTCATTTATTCACTGGATGTACATTATATATATATATATATGATTATAATAATTATAATATAATTTAATGAACTCATTTCATGTTTATCCTGTTTATTTTGGTATGTAACTTTCTTTAGTTATTATAAGCCGATTGCATCAATTTTAGCCAAAAATGAATAGAACAAATAGGTTCCAGGGGAATCCGCTTGGTGTCGCTAGGTTTGTACAGATCAGCTACATTATATCTATCTATTATTCTTTTTTTTGACCTGAAAACGTCTATTCGCTCATTAAGCACAGTGATAGCCGGTCAAACTTTCTTGTGTTACAAAATACCGTCAGATTTCAATCGATAATAACTACGAGACTAATAATGCGATAACAACGGTTGAAGTCAATGGATAGAGCATGCCTGTACGTGTTTGTTGTGCAGTATTTGTTTTGCCTGAGACGTTATCGGGCTAGTGTGGGCGCCGGCGGATGATTGTTGCGAACTAGCGTTGTGTAAAATTAGAAATTAGTGTAGCGTGATAACGCCTTTAGATAGGACGTTGATTCGGGTGTCATTGTAAAGACCTTGAGGAGCACTACTATGACTCAAAGTGAAACAATAAAAATATTCGCCGAAATATATGTAAAAATTTATATTGAATTGAAAATTGCAAAAAAATAAAAGATGTCGTCTCATATGAATCGTAAATATGCGCGGAATTATAGAGAACGCAAATCAGAGGAAAGCTCGCATCAAAAGGAATTTAAAAAACCTAAAAAGTCTAGTGCAAATGCAAGAGCTACGGCAGCATCGAAAAGAAAATGAAAAATGATTTTATCCCAACGTTTTCACGGAAAATCTACGGCATGGACCAAGACTACGCCTTAATGTTTTATTTTTTTTCAAAGAAATGTTTGCTAACTCTAGATTGATAAGAGAAGTTATAATGGGCAGCAAACGACAAGGCCCGGCAAATATATAGGAGAGGGGGCTCTCCTCCTGAGGTCAAGAGGGCAAAACAAGGGTTCAATTAATTAGTTGGCCGCACACACTGGAGCGACCATCAGTCAAACCCTTGTGTGAAAGGCAGGAAAGGGCATCTCATCTCATTGTCTGGCCACTGAGGTAGCCAGGAATCATTTATTGCAGGACCCACGTCTTCCTGACAACTCCACACAGGGATGAATTAACGAGAAGACGGGAGGGAAACGGAGCAAGTTTCATTTGGGATGAGAAATGAGATGAGAGAGATACAAAACCCAGAAGCAATTTGGTAAATCGCAGATTGGAGTCAGATCTTCTCCCAAGTGGAATAGCTGCAGGTCCATCTACTTCAAGTTGGAGTATATACAAAGCATAACTTCAGAGAAATTCAAGTCCCCGTTTTCACACCTTATGAGGGCATTTACTATCTTAAAGTCTACTACGATACTTAACATTTTCTAATCATCAAGTCAGTCAGGATATAAACACTATAGAGGGCGTCGGTAGCTCAGTGGTATGCGTACTTGTCTTCTGAGCTCAAGATCGTGGGTTCGAAACCCGACCGAGGCCCTTAGTTTATTTTATCTGGGAGGTAAAATAAACTTAAGCACGCCGTCCTTCGGATGAGACGTTAAGCGATGGTTAAAGACTCCTACCTTAGGTGAATAAAAATTTAGGGTAGGAAAAATTTAGGACTCCCACAGTAGAGTCGGGCTCATGTCCGTCAGAGTGACGAAAGAGCGCTCTGGTAGTAGGCGATATGACCTCGTAGTTAAAGCCCGGGCATGAGTCATAAAACCTAACCTATAAACACTATATTAAACTCTGAATATAATTCTCTCTACTGATCAATGCGAATAGGCTCCCAAGAAAAGTACTTATCGAAAAACTGTCACATTGAAAAAATCAGACTCCTAGCACAAATACGTTTCCACAATAACAATATAAATTTTTAGTATTATACTTGTTTCAGATATCAGTTTTGTCCTCAAAGTGCCTGCAGGCTCTGTACCTCAGACGAAAAACACGACCACACTTTTTGTTCCATTGTCCCTCTTTGAGTACCCCCAGGCAAACATTACTCCACAAATATCTTGCTAATAGACCGAATAGCGACTCACATTCATTTGTAAAGTTTTTTTATCCGGATTTTTCTTTTCAGTTTTTATTTTTGTGTTATGCTTACTACTATTTAACATTTTTCTCTTTTCAAAGATCATATTTTGTTTTATATAAGTTTACAAAACAAAGTAAAAATATGAAATTTAAACAATAATAAAAATAAATTAAAATAAACATAAGAAGCCTTTCAACTCGAGACCCCTCGAAACACCCCGGGTTCTGTCATAACCATCCCTCCAACTTCATGGCAGGAGAGGCCACGGAGGCTCGAGTGATCCCTCCCCTCGCCAGTCACTGTCCAGCATTGGAGACAAACCAAGAAGAAAAAAAGAGTAGAATGAACACCAGTAGTGGCATGATGAAATTCATGGAATAGATAAAAATATTTAATTTATAATAATAAAAGTAATATCAGTAATATTTTTCTCTCATTCATTTTCTGAGTTGAAAACATGATTAATAGATAGACGTTTCAGTTATATACTTAAAAAAAAGTGCATAATAGATACTGATTGTAGGAGAATCTACCCGAAATGTTCATTTATTATGTTTTGAATTATGTTGAGAAAGTAAGTACGTATACACAGAGACTGGAGGATTATATTATTGGCGATAAAAGGGGTGAGTATTTGAGATTAGTCTGATCGTTCATACAATTTTCTTTTTGTACTGCTCTGTTTATTTCCAGTTGTTCCAGTGAGTTGAGTAATGTACCTTTGTCACAAAAATGTAGGGATTGTATGCCTATATTTATGTCAAGTTTTGGTTGATGTATTATGAAGTTGATTTTACTGAGTTGTATGTTGTGTCAGTGTTTAACCCTATTCCTGCACTAAATTGCAAGTAAACTCTACTTATTCTCAAACAGTTACGTTTTCTATGTTTTTAAGACTTTACTGAACAGGAGAAAGGGATAGAGAAAAACCTCGTGGGGCCTGAAGAAGGGACAGTTTGGAATGTGAACTTATTGAACTTCCACTTAGTATTTGTTAAATCGTGGCTGAAGATGGTTACGTTTTTTATCTGGAAGCTGAAAAAAACTTTGAGCACTCCGTCCTTCGGATGGGACGTTAAGCGTGAATAAACCTGGGTAGGCAACATTTAGGACTCCCATAGTAGAGTCGGTACCTTATAGTCAGTAAGAATATCCATCTGGAGCAGGAATTAAATGTGGGGACCTTCTCCTTCCCAAGAGTTGAGAACTTCAGATATCTCGGGTCCACGGTAACTAGCATCAACTCGATGCTGGAGGAGGTGGACAGGAGACTTCTGCAGGCCCAAAGAGCGTATTTCTCTGTCATCAAGCTGCAACGGTCCAGAGCCTTGTCAAGGAACCTGAAGTATAGGACCTACAGCTCCATGGTAAAGCCCGTTCTGATCTATGGGTGTGAAACCTGGACCCTGACCTCACATTTGGAGAAACGTTTCCAGACGTTTGAAAATAAAGTGCTGAGGAAAATAGCAGGTCCGGCCAAGGATAGAGAAACCCAAGAGTGGAGGATCAGAACCAATAGGGAGCTGAGGGACATCTTCTGGCAACACCCGACCGGACACGTGGTGAGAAGCGGACAGCAGACAGCCAAAGGACGCATCATAGACGCTCAGGTCCAAGGAGTCAGATCACGAGGAAGACCACGGCTGAGGTGGACTGACCTGGTGAAGAAGGATGCTGAGGAACACCACGTGGTGAACTGGCGACCGGTGGCACACGACAGATCGCGGTGGAGAAGGCTAGTGTGGGCGGCTAAGGATCTTCAGGGTTCGTCGCCAACGGAGTAAGTAAGAGTAAGTATAGTAGAGTCGGGCTCATGTCCACGAGAGTGACGAATAAGTGCTCTGGCTGTGGGATGTTGTTAGTCGGCACAGCATTCAAGCTCTCTCCTTGATAGTTATATGTGATTCAGGTTTCTCCTCTGGAGGCTGATCTTCTTGACTGGAACGAATATCTGTTGATTATAGAATCACATGGTCGGATGATCCTGGATGAATGTCTCTTGCTTTGTGTTGCCCCCTTAACACTAAGTCCTCAGATCTCCCTGTTATTGCCTCACCGTCCCAGTCAATTTGGAAGCTACATCCTAAGTATTTAGAGGTAAGCCCGTGTACTGCGCCACTGTATGTAACCTGAAGCCCTCAACCTTCTATTAATTCCTACTTGGGAATTCTCAGGAAACCCATGGTTAAATTATAACGTTTTCCCTTTGAACTGATTCACATGATTAGATACAGTTGCTTTTCAACTGTAGGATCCATGTTTGAGTTTCATTAGTCAGTGTGTTATTAAATAAATATTGTTGATACGTGTAAATATAATTTGAAAGTAAATTATATATGTGGCAGCTAAATTAATGGAGATTTGATTTTGAGTTCAAAACATACTTAAAAAATAGACGTTTCGGGTATATTCTCCTATCATCAGTATCTCATTTATTCACTGGATGTACATTATATATATATATATATGATTATAATAATTATAATATAATTTAATGAACTCATTTCATGTTTATCCTGTTTATTTTGGTATGTAACTTTCTTTAGTTATTATAAGCCGATTGCATCAATTTTAGCCAAAAATGAATAGAACAAATAGGTTCCAGGGGAATCCGCTTGGTGTCGCTAGGTTTGTACAGATCAGCTACATTATATCTATCTATTATTCTTTTTTTTGACCTGAAAACGTCTATTCGCTCATTAAGCACAGTGATAGCCGGTCAAACTTTCTTGTGTTACAAAATACCGTCAGATTTCAATCGATAATAACTACGAGACTAATAATGCGATAACAACGGTTGAAGTCAATGGATAGAGCATGCCTGTACGTGTTTGTTGTGCAGTATTTGTTTTGCCTGAGACGTTATCGGGCTAGTGTGGGCGCCGGCGGATGATTGTTGCGAACTAGCGTTGTGTAAAATTAGAAATTAGTGTAGCGTGATAACGCCTTTAGATAGGACGTTGATTCGGGTGTCATTGTAAAGACCTTGAGGAGCACTACTATGACTCAAAGTGAAACAATAAAAATATTCGCCGAAATATATGTAAAAATTTATATTGAATTGAAAATTGCAAAAAAATAAAAGATGTCGTCTCATATGAATCGTAAATATGCGCGGAATTATAGAGAACGCAAATCAGAGGAAAGCTCGCATCAAAAGGAATTTAAAAAACCTAAAAAGTCTAGTGCAAATGCAAGAGCTACGGCAGCATCGAAAAGAAAATGAAAAATGATTTTATCCCAACGTTTTCACGGAAAATCTACGGCATGGACCAAGACTACGCCTTAATGTTTTATTTTTTTTCAAAGAAATGTTTGCTAACTCTAGATTGATAAGAGAAGTTATAATGGGCAGCAAACGACAAGGCCCGGCAAATATATAGGAGAGGGGGCTCTCCTCCTGAGGTCAAGAGGGCAAAACAAGGGTTCAATTAATTAGTTGGCCGCACACACTGGAGCGACCATCAGTCAAACCCTTGTGTGAAAGGCAGGAAAGGGCATCTCATCTCATTGTCTGGCCACTGAGGTAGCCAGGAATCATTTATTGCAGGACCCACGTCTTCCTGACAACTCCACACAGGGATGAATTAACGAGAAGACGGGAGGGAAACGGAGCAAGTTTCATTTGGGATGAGAAATGAGATGAGAGAGATACAAAACCCAGAAGCAATTTGGTAAATCGCAGATTGGAGTCAGATCTTCTCCCAAGTGGAATAGCTGCAGGTCCATCTACTTCAAGTTGGAGTATATACAAAGCATAACTTCAGAGAAATTCAAGTCCCCGTTTTCACACCTTATGAGGGCATTTACTATCTTAAAGTCTACTACGATACTTAACATTTTCTAATCATCAAGTCAGTCAGGATATAAACACTATAGAGGGCGTCGGTAGCTCAGTGGTATGCGTACTTGTCTTCTGAGCTCAAGATCGTGGGTTCGAAACCCGACCGAGGCCCTTAGTTTATTTTATCTGGGAGGTAAAATAAACTTAAGCACGCCGTCCTTCGGATGAGACGTTAAGCGATGGTTAAAGACTCCTACCTTAGGTGAATAAAAATTTAGGGTAGGAAAAATTTAGGACTCCCACAGTAGAGTCGGGCTCATGTCCGTCAGAGTGACGAAAGAGCGCTCTGGTAGTAGGCGATATGACCTCGTAGTTAAAGCCCGGGCATGAGTCATAAAACCTAACCTATAAACACTATATTAAACTCTGAATATAATTCTCTCTACTGATCAATGCGAATAGGCTCCCAAGAAAAGTACTTATCGAAAAACTGTCACATTGAAAAAATCAGACTCCTAGCACAAATACGTTTCCACAATAACAATATAAATTTTTAGTATTATACTTGTTTCAGATATCAGTTTTGTCCTCAAAGTGCCTGCAGGCTCTGTACCTCAGACGAAAAACACGACCACACTTTTTGTTCCATTGTCCCTCTTTGAGTACCCCCAGGCAAACATTACTCCACAAATATCTTGCTAATAGACCGAATAGCGACTCACATTCATTTGTAAAGTTTTTTTATCCGGATTTTTCTTTTCAGTTTTTATTTTTGTGTTATGCTTACTACTATTTAACATTTTTCTCTTTTCAAAGATCATATTTTGTTTTATATAAGTTTGAATTGTTTTTGTTTTCTAGTTGCTTGCATTATTTCTATCTATTTCTATTAAATTTATTGTATACAATAATACATTGTATATTGTAAAGAGAAATTAATTGTTGATATGTAAAATTAATGTTCTTGAAAAATAATAATTCTATATGATTCTAATTCTTACCTATTTCATCTTTTTGGATATTACAATATACATACATGTTTTCTTTTCTTTTGTATAACTATAAGAATATATTTGTAAAAAAAAAAAAATCCATAGCCATAAATTTTAAGTAATCTTTAGTGCAATAAAAAAAAATTTAAAGTGTAAGCAAGTTTTTTACTTAACATTTTCTGAGAGACATTGTGAAACACTTAATAAAAATAAAGATTTTTTTTGCATGCTTTTTGAAAATACTGTCTATTTCAGAGAATATATATAATATATGGGAGTACTTTCGGTATTGCTGCCATCTTCAGCCACGACTTAACAAATACTAAATGGAAGTTTAACAAGTTCACATTCCGAACTGTCCCTTCTCCAGCCCTACAGGGGTTTTCCTTGTCCTGTACAGTAAAGTCTTAAAACATAGAAAACCTCAAAATAAAATTATTGAAGAAAAATCGAACCAGGTAGAATGTAATTCTTGCAATTTAATTTATTTAGTTCATACCATTTAAAAACAGCGTAAAAGAACACATCGACGAAAACAAACACCATTTTGATTTAAATACAGGCATACAATTCCTAAATTTTTGTGACAAATGTACATTACTTAACTCACAACTGGAAATAAACAGAGCACTACAAAAAGAAGGATGAGACCAATCTCAAATATTAACAGTTATTATAGTCAATAATATAATCCTACAGTCTCTGTGTATACGTACCTATACTTCCTCAAAAAACTGTATTATTGTATTATTAATTTGTTACTGTCATCTGTCATCATGCAGTGTATCCTAGTTTAGGCTCAGTCGATTATAGTTTTATATATAGTCATTTTTACTTAAGCCGCTATATAAAGTATAGGGTATTATATAATTGGTCAAAAATTCGGTGTTGAGTTTCATGTTTATTGAACCATTGATTTCAAAACTGAAAAAAAAAACTCTGATAACTGCCGATATAATGAATGTATCGACACAAATTCGATTCAAAAGTCCATATGTACTATTGATTTTTTGCCCAAATCGTCGATTTTGGAGGGAAAGCGAAAACTAAATTGAATAATTCTGGCTGAGAAAATACATTGCTGATGATTTACCGACAACATTTTTTTAACATTATTTCTCATAAGGGGGCGATGATTCGACTATTTCTTCATTTTCAGGCTTTTCTGGGATTAACAGGACTTTGAGAACATAAAAAAGAAATATTTATAAGCCTCTGATGAGAACCTCTATTAATTCCGGGACCCCATTTGCCTAAGGGCTTGTAAGAGGGTAGGATAGGTTTACCCCCTCCCCCCTTCCAAGGGAAAGGAAATCTGTTGGAGGGGAAAGAATTAACTATAGAAAGGTGGATACTAAAAAATAGATGTGGGAAGTAGGTAAAAGGGGTGGGGATAGGGGTGGGGGTGGGTGGGATAAGGGGAGAAGCCATTAGAGATAAGACGGTGTGGGATCTCTAGCTCATCCATTATAGAATAGAAGAGCCGCAGTAGCTAATATCTCTAACTTATATCCCATACATCTAACATCGGATCAGATTATATTTATTATTTATCAGTTAATCTATATGTTATTATACAAATACATGAAATAGACAACGCAATCTATATATCTGTAGTTTGGCAGAACGGTTTTTGATATACAAGACTAGCTATACGAAGTATAGGGGAAGTTATGTATCAGTCAAAAATTCGATGCAAAGTTTTCAACGGAATTTCATGTTTTTCATCTCCTGATTACGAAAATGGAGGAAAAAATGTTTACCTGTGAACTCGGTAACTCCCGATAAAATGAAAGTTTAACATTTATACGATAAGTATAAAAGCGTGTTCAAATAAAAACATATTTTATTCACAGAATGAAATTATGTTGACATTATTTACAATATTTTACAAATATTTCTTTTTGTTAAAAATGTTCGTCATTACATACAGACACTTGGACACTAACTTCTGACTGAGGGCGCCGGTAGCTCAGTGGTATGCGAGCTTGCCTTCTGAGTTCAGGGTCGTGGGTTTGAAACCCGGCCGACTCAAGCCCGCCGTCCTTCGGATGGGACGTTAAGCGATGGTCCCGAGCCTGTACAATGTCAGGTACTCGTTAAAGACCCCCTGCCCTAGGTGAATAAAAATTTAGGATAGGCAAAATTTAGGACCACCAGAGTGACGAAAGAGCGCTCTGGTAGTAGGCGATATGACATCGTAGTTAAAGCCCGGGCATGAATCATAAAACGGGCACGAATCCCAAAAATAAACAGCCTGGACTCCTCTTCGGTCACGTGCCTCAGCAGTATAACCACGCACTGTAATATAGTGTGTCATTACTAAGTGTGATAGGTTGAAGAATGTCAAGTACGTGGCTGTACTGCTGAGGTACGTGACCGAAGAGGAGTCCAGGTTAGTCAATAATAAAAAATACTTTCGTACGTTTCTTCTAAAAAATATAAATATAATAATAATTATATAATAATAATTATATAATATATATATATATATATATATATATATATATATATATATATATATATATATATATATACGAGTATATAAATTATATACATATAACATAATTATCATTATAATTAAATAACTAAACAGCAATATTCAGTTAAGATGATTGATCGGATGATTTTGTAAATAAACAGAAAATTTAAGCCCTCAACAATACTTCCCCATTCAAAATTATACATAATTCTTCCACTATCCCCCAACAATAAATCTGCTACATTATTGTATTGTCAAATAGTTATACAATTTTGATTAATCAAATATTCCAAAAATTGTTTAAAAAATTGTAACTATAAGATGTTTTTATACAGTCTAATCACCTGAACAGCCGAAGCTTCGATAAATTTGAAAAATTTACGTAATATAATTATAAATATTATTATAAATTTAAAAAAAATATATAAATACTGTATTTGGGATACCTACTTGTTGTAGAGGACGATATCTGGACGCCATATATGATCTGAAGGCACGTGAAGCATCTGTACTCCGCCATACTCCTTAGGCTCCCACCGCAGCTTGTAGTCGTACCACGACTGGAACATATAACAAAATTATGTAGTATTTATATAATTAATATGTATTATATAATTATAATATATTATATAAAACCTAGAGTTCTGTCTGTCCATCCCCAATAATAAGAAAATATGTAGCAACATATGATATTTTTCCTTTTAACTTATTACACATTTATTTATTCGCTAATGCATATCCATCCTAATAATTGTTATTATCATCCTCATTTACAATGAAAATAAATAAATTTATTAAAACTGCAATTTAATTAAGTAGGATTCCCAAGTGTACGACTGCAGATAAAATTTAATATTTCATTTAAAAAATTTTTTTTTTCTTTATTTTATTTTTTTTATATTCTTTATGCAGACTATATGTAAATTTTTCCCTCCGCAGCTATACGAAGGGGAAGTTATATAGTCGGTCAAAGATTCGATCAGGAGTTTTCAACAGAATATAATGTTTTTCCAACCTCCTGATTCCAAAAATGAAAAAAAAAAACCTGATTGTGTGCGTGATTCCCGTGGGATGAATATATCGACACGAAATCTTATATGTGTATCGAAAACCCTCTAAAAACGACATCTATCAATTTTCAACCAACTCGATCAAAGGGCAGGAGGGGGGGGGGGTCTTAACATAAAATCTCTAATAACTGTCAGTTTAGTAAACGTATTGCGTCATTCACTGACGAATTTTTTCCTTTAAACTTGTTACACATTTATTTCATTCATATTCATCATAACAATTGTTATTATCATCATCGTAAACAAAAATAATAATAATTAAAAAAAAATCGGCGAATGCGACAATATACGTCCCCAGAAGCAAGTTATGAATTGACTTTTCGCTCCCCCCCCCCCAAACCAGTCGACCGTTTGCCATAATATTCAACAGTTGAATGACGTAATGGTCTCAAAAATCCTCAAACTAAATTTTCATTACATCCGCAGTTATTAGGGATTTTGAATTGAGCCCCCTCCAATCCCACTTCCCTTCTATATATATATATTAATTATTAGGACAAGGGGAAAAAAAAAATAAAAATAAATAAATAAAATAAAAAAATAATAAAAATAAATAAAAAATAATAAATAAATAAAAAGGAATTGAAAGACAATTTTGATGGATGGTTAAGAGAGATGATAAAAGTGAAGGAAAATAATGTAAAAATAAAAAATAAAAAAATATTAAGAACGAATAGGATTTAAGGTGGCAGTAAGTCGCGGTTCCACCTTCTTTTCAACATTCGTGGGGGGTTTTGTGGTAAGTGTTGTGAAGATAAAGTACGTATTTCTGGGTTTGTATGTGTGTAAAGTTTTCTAAAAGAAAGTATGTAGGTAAGTAGTTTGTATTGTGTCGGGTACTGTGTGTATTATAAGATCGTTATGAAGTGTTCTGTTGTTTATGTATGTGGGGCACTGTGTTATCAGTCTGAGGGTTTTTGACTGAAACGCCTGAATTCGTTTGATGTTGGATGTTTTTGCTGAACCGTATATCTGTGATCAGTATGTCCATAATGGTCTAAGTAGGTAAGTATAACAGTTCCGTTTTTGTGTCATGTCTTATTTTGATCGTCTATTTAGAAGTCCGTAGAGTGTAAATGTGATGACCTGTGAAGTTTCTGTATTAAGTTTTGTTTTCCATGTGTTGCACCAGTTTTCAATTTGTGTGAGATGATGTTGTAGTGTAAATGAGGCATGTATGTGAATGTCAGCAGCAGCTAAGATGGCGGTGTCATCGGCGTATGTAGCTGTCATTGTGTGGATGGAGGTGGGCATGTCAGATGTGTTTATTGTATATAATAAAGAAGCTAAGACGCTGGTCGATTTAGCTGAAAAAAAACCAAAAAAACAATAAGTGTCGTGGTTAGATTGTTCTAGATACACATATAAAATTTCGTATTGATACATTCATTCTACCGGGAGTTAACGAGTTCACAGACAGTTTTTTTTTCATATTCGGAATCTGGAGGTTGGAAAATATGAAATTCCGTTGAAAACTCGGCATCGAATTTTTCACCGATTACATAACTTCCCCTATACTTGGCATAGCTGAGGAAATAAAATAAGTTAATCTGGTAGGATGGTACTTGAAGATGGCTACATAGATATCAATAAAAGCTCCGAGATAAGACTTGAAAACTTGCCATCAGGAGAGTTCCTGTATTAATTCCTCTAAGCCAAGAAGTTCTCATTATCCTACCGAATCTATCAAAGTTTCTGCAATGTTACTGGAGAAGTTTGGAACAGACCCCTGCATTAATTACTACACACCGATTTGTAATAATCATTTCAAAGTAATACTGTAATCTGTAATCGTATTAAATATAAGTACTTTTTAGACAATAATTTAACTAACCGTATGAATTACCGTGGTTATTAACTAAGGAGTGGTTAACCGCCAGACTTTCTGCAGGTATCCATTGTATTGAAAACTGTTAGCAGGGGTCTTGCGACAAGAGTAACAACAAATGAGAAAAAAGTAGGTAACAATATATTTTATCGATACTTTTGCTACTTATCCGTAGAAAAATGAAATGGAGTCGGTGAGCATAAAAAAATAGGTGTCGGTGAATCACCAGCTGTGTATTGCCCCACTCCGACAGACGGTCAAAGGACCATTGTCTAATGATGTACTGTTTTTTAAAAAAATTTTTGGTTTACTTTTCTGTATTTATCTTTACTAAATAAACATCTTTATCTATCTATTGCCCCACTAAGAACTAATCAATTACGTCTTCGCTCTCCCCACAGAGCCACACGACCGTTTGAACTAAAACTCAATAGATGACTTCGATAGGGGCTCCTAAATCATCGTATTCAATTTTGTGTCGATAAATTCATTACATTGGCAGTTATTAGGTTTTTTAAATTAAGCCCCCTCCCCTGAACCCCCCTTCCTTCGGCCGATATCGCTGAAATTTGTCATGGTATGTCCTCATTAGGTTTTGACTTTGAAGTAATTTGAAGTCCATATTTGAATATGGAATTTTGTGTCGAAATGTTCATTACATCGGTAGTTATTGGGGTTTTGGAGTTGAACTCTACTGTGATCCCACATTCCTTCTGCTGAGTCCACTGAAAATTAATAAGTGTCGTCCTTATGGGGTTTTCAATTCACACATGAAATTTTGCGTCAATACTTTATCCATCATTAACAAAATTAGGGACGAACAAAAAGGTTAAGGGCATCAACTAGTCATCAGTCTCTTTTATTCAGTCACTTCCATCAACTAAGGAATCAGTCTATTCCTTAGTTCATGCCCTTAACCATTTTGCTAGTTTTTAAACAATAAATTTAAAAAAAACTTACATAAGGGCTCCTAGATCCTTATCTTAAATTTTATGTCGATACATTCATTACATCGGCAGTTATTACGGTTTTTGAGTTGAGCCCCCCTCTGATCACCCCTACCCTTTTGCTGAGTCCGCTGAAAAGGCAATAAGAGTCGTCCTTATGGGGTTTTCAATTCACACATGAAATTTCGCGTCAATACTTTCATTACAACAGCCGCAAGGGTTTTTTCTATTCCTGATAGAATGAGTGTGTCGAAGCAAACTTGAATGGGTATCCAGAACCCTCTAAGGACGACACCTTTTTTGATTTTCAGTCAAATCAGCCAAAGTGAAAGGGTAGATGGGAGACTTAACAAAAAAACTCTAAAAACTGTCGTTGTTATGAATGTATTGACACATAATTTCATATGAAAATTTAACGCCCCCTATGGAAGAATCCAGACAAATCGGCCAAAGAAAATGGGACCAGAGGGGTGGTTCAACACAAAAATTCTACTGCCGTTGTAATGAATGTATAGACATAAAAATTTATATTTAAATTCAAAACCCCATAAGGACAACCCCTATTATTTTTCCGCGAAATCGAAACTCAAATACCCCAATAACTCCTGATGTAATAATTGTATCGACACAAAATTGAGAATGAGGATTCAGAAGCCAATATGTAAGTCAAATATTGAGTTTTAGCCAAAACGGTTTGGAGGGAGAGCGGAAACTGCATTGATTAACTTGTGCCGGGGACCACCGACGTCTTGTTTCTATCTTTCTGAACTAAAATTATGAGTAATATAACTCTTACAAGAGATCAGTTATTGAAACTGAATTTCAACTAACCTTTGAGTGCATTTATCGTGTTTTCAATTTAAGTATTGTAAAAGACTTGCAGAACATGGAGATAAAGAAGACTTTAATTAAGGGCATAACAAACTTTCTTCATTAGTATTTAAATCTATTCCTTTCGGGAGCAGCTTGTCTTTTGAACAAGCCTCTAAAAGTGTTTGTTTCTGAGGAATGATTAAAAAAAAAAACAATAGGCTACGAGTTTTACATTTTATTAAATAATTGTAAAGATGACCAATTAAATGTAGAACTATAAGGGCTTATGTACGTTGCAAACTACGAATAAGTAAGTTGTCGGCTTAATATTATTGGACTGTATTTGAGACTACAGTTATTGCAGGTTAGTTAAATAATTGCAAAGAATCTCAGACTTATCCGATAAGATTCTCTATTTCTACCATACACCCTACACCATCTCACCCCACCCTACACCCCAACCTTACCCACCCTACACCAAACCCCACTACACCCCAATTGTAATATAAAATAATAACACTGCTCTGCAAATTGTTGCGTGTTGTATACTTTCGAATTAATTCTATTCGTAAGGTGACCAGATTTTTGGAGAACGTCTCCTAATATGAACTCCTGTCCCCAGTCTGTATGTGTCCCCGTATCTCCTTGTTATTCGTTAATGTTTTCATATTTTGGTATCACTGTTCGTTGGTGCATTGCGAAGCTCTGTTGCGCATGTTGAATATATAATATACATACCTATATTATATTATATATTATTTTATATTACAATATTCTACCCTACACTACACCCCACCCTACACCAAACCCGTTTTGAACCAGCAATCTTGAGCTCAGTAAGCAAGCACGCATATCACTGAACTAGCCCAAGTATTTGTGCGGTTCGTTCCAAATATACAAAATAACTTACTGACAAAAAGAAGCAATATTGCGAAAAAGAAGTAATGAAGGATACGGTCAAAATGACAGCCAGTGAATTAAGTAACAAATGTGTAACGGTGAAGAAGTGTATCCCACAGTAAATATGGGTTTGAATGTCTTGTTGACTTTGGGAAAGAGACTGGGTCAACATCAGTTAGTTACTAACTCATGTCAACTTCTGCTGGGCTCTGTACGAATATGTACCAGCGGACCGCACAAGTCAACATAGGATCCCTCTGGTCAGTCTCTTAATGGAACCTTCAAAAAAATATTATTTACAGATGGGAATATTAAAAAAAAAAAAAAAACTATAATTTACCTTCTTAGATATTTTTCTTCCCCAGCTAACGAAGTATAGGGAGAGTTATGTAATTGATCAAAACTTCGATGCCGAGTTTTCAGTAGAATTTCATGTTTTCCGACCTCCATACCCCAAAAATAAAAATAAAATTATTTCTGTCCCTGTGTTCTTGAACACGATATCCCCCGATAGAATAAAAGTATCTACACGAAATTTTATATATGAATCCAGAACCCAATAACGACGACTATGGTTCTTCAGCCAAATCGGTAAAAGGGAAAAAGGGACATTAGGGCAGAGGCTTAGATCGAAAACTCTAATAACTGCTGTTGTAATAAATGTAGCGACATGAAATTTCATATTTAAAGTCAAACCCCAATTAGAACATAACCTATCAAATTTCAGCGATATCCCCCAAATGGAAGGGGGAGGTTCAGGAAAGAGGGGGGGGGGGGGGGGGGGAGGGGGGAGGAAAAAGTTAATTAATTCGTTCTGGGGAAGTACATTGCCGGTGATTCGCTTTTTTAAGTTAAAGCTCCACAAACAAAACTGCATAATCAGCGGCTGGGCTGACATATACATATAGAGAAAAAAAATATACAGAAATAAAAATAAAAATGACATGAAAGGCTTCAGAGAGAAATACAAACCGCCAAACTCTCTTTAACCTTGTTGGGGGATTTAAAATGTTGTCAACTTGTTTGATGTGTAAATAATTTTTATTGTAGAAACGTATGTATAAATAAAAAAAAAAAAAAAAAAAAAACGAATGTTTTTTAAAAAATATTGTCTATTTAACCAAATATATACCGAGAAATTTTCCAACTAAAGAGGAGCAGAACAAAAAAAATAAGAGTTAACTAATAATTTGGAGGGTGCCGATGATTTCAGAGCTATGTGCTAGCCTACAGAACTCAAATTTGAAACTTCTTAATGGGAAGTGTAAAAACATGGAGCACGCCATCCTTCGGATAGAAAGTTAAGCAATGATTTCGAGCCTGTACGATGTCAACTACTCGTTAAAGGTAGGCAAAATGTAGAACCCTCATAGTAGGGTCGGGCTCATGACCACCAGAGTGACAAAAGAGAGCTGTGGTAGTAGACGATATGACCTCGAAGTTAAAGCCCGGGCATGAGTCAAAATAATTAACAATTTTCAAACAGCCCTCAAGGTGAAAATACTCGCAGTATTAAAATTAATACAAAACAAAAATGTTCAATTATGTATGATACATAAATTATTATTTTTTAAATCATACTTTTTGATTCACTACTAAAAAGTGAAAAAATGTGGAGCACACCGTCCTTTGGATGGGACATTAAGCGATGGTCCCGAGCCTGTACGATGTAAGTTACTCGTTAAAGATCCCTTACGCTAGGCGAATAAAAATGTAGGGTACGTTTAAGGTTTAAACCCTAATAACTGTCGATGTAATGAATCTATCGACACAAAATTTAATATGACGATTCAGAAGTTCCTAGATTGAAAGTCAACTATCAATTTTCATTCCAGACTCGATTGATTTTAGAGGAAGAGCAAATACTTAATTGATTAATTCGTACTGGGGAAGTACATTGACGGTGATTCACACAATTAATTTTTATTTTTTTTCGAGCAATAGTGATGCAGTAGTCTCTTTATAGGGTGAATAAAAATCATGTCTTCTCTACTAAAATAACTTAACAGGAAGACAATCAACTTTATTCACCTTTTTTATTTATGTTTTAACCGGAAGTTAACAATATTTGTAATAAATTTGTAGCCCTAAAAATGTCTTTCAAATCACCTGCGAAATACTGAATATGAAGTACACAAATATGTTAAAATAAGCGTCAGAAACATAATCTATAAAAATTGAATTGAATTGAAACATAACATTAAAGTTTTCATTATTTTTATAGCTTTCTCCACTCGTTTCGAACAAGCTAAATAATAATAATAATAATAAAACATTTTTTATTATTACACATTAAACGAAACTGTCATGGAGTGAAACTATATTATAGTTAAATGATTCAGTATGATTTAAAAAAATAAATAAATATATAAAATCCTATGACAAAAGTCAAGAATAATAATAAAAGAAGTGAAAATAATAGTTGGAGGAAATGAGTAATAAATAAATTTAAAATTATGAATGAAAATTTAATTATACCTTTCAATAAAGATAATAATAAATGGCACAATAAAAATGTCAGAGATAATAAATGAAAATAATGCATATAAAACAGAAATGCCTTTTTCATGGGGTTGATAAATGAATATGGAACTTCTTTTGATTAAATTATAGAAAAAAAATAAAAATAGTTTTAGCCCTTATATACCTTTCTCCTCATAACAGAAATTATTAGAGATTTTATATTATCCCTTTCCACATTTATTAGTTTCAGCAATCCCTTTGGTCAATTTGGCTGAAAATCATTAGGTGCCGTCCTTATGTGGTTCTAGATCAACATTCAAAACCCAATAACAACATAACCTGTCAAATTTCAGCAATAGCGGCCGAAGGGAAGGGGGCGGGCTCAACTCAAAAACCCTAATAACTGCAGATTTAATGAATTAATCGCCACAAAATTTAGTATGAGGATTTAGAAGCCCCATTGTAAGTCTATTGCATAATAGCGCAAAGAGTCGACTGGTTTTAAAGGGGGAGCGAAAAGTTAATTGATTAATTTGGTCTGGGGAAGTACATTGCCGCTCGTGGTAAAGATTTTGTTTGTTCAGTCAAGTTGCAGTGTCTCATATTTACCTAATTCTAGCATACATAAAATCACTGATAATGTATATACGTACGATGTGTGTTCAAAAAGTAACGGTAATTTTGTAATTTCGAGGGGTTGTATTGCGTGATTTTTTCTGTTGTGTTGGTAAACATGTCTGAAAAGTATCTGTATATTGTTAGCCAAACCGGATGTTTAGTCTGCTGTCAGCTGTCGAAGAGGTTATATGTGTTTTGACACGATCGGCTATTATTTATTTGTTTACAAAATGGATCAGAGAATTTGGATTACATTTTGCTATAAGAATGAAATAAAGTATAGCAAAGTTTTAGAAATGTTAAATATTGCTTTTGGTGAGTCTGCTATGAGTAAAACTAGGGTTTACGAGTGGTATAAAAGCTCGACAAGTGCGGTCGAATGTGAAGGTCAGGCTCACTGTGTTTTTCGATTTTAACGGCATAGTGCACCATGTGTTCTTGCCTCAAGGTCAAACGATCAATGATGAGTACTAACTGCAAGTCCAACGCTATTTTTGTGAAGCAATCCGAAAAAAACGCCCGGATTTGTTGGCGAAAACATTCATGGCTTATGCACCACGATAATGCACCTGCTCACACTTCATTGCTTGTTCGTGAATTTTTAGCCAAAAACAGCACTGTAATGATGCCTCAGCCTCCATATTCACCAGACATGGCTCCATGTAATTTTTTTCTGTACCCAACAATAAAGAGAATCTGAAAGGGCCGTCATTTCACAAGCATAAAAGAGATTAAAAGCGCATCGCTGAAAGAGCCAAATGCTATCCCAAAGATCGAGTTCCAGAAATGTTTCGGAGATTGGAAGAAGCGCTGGCATAAGTGTATACTATCTAATGGGCACTATTTTGTAGGGGATAACATTGATGTAGACCAATAAATTAAATTATTTTCAAAAACCGAAAATTCTCGTTACTTTTTTATCACACCTCGTACCTATATACGTATGTCAATATAGGCCATGAAGAAGGCAAACTCGCTGTCGAAAGCTTGGCAGAAATAATAGAAGTTTGTTTTTATCGATCACACATCGTTGTTCAATCCATCCCAATATTAATAAATAAAACCATTTTACAATTTTAATTTGTCTAAATGTTGGGTGCAGTCAAAAATCGTGAATAAATAATTTTATTAGTCGCTGTAACGAATCACAATCCGAAGCTAATATAAAACTTTTTTTACCCCCTTTCTAAATGTCCTCGTAATATACAGGGCTAAGGAAAGAGATTAAAAAACTTGAGCGACGTGAAATGAAAAGTTTTGACGTTACTTGGAAGTTGTTGTCACTGTGGAAAACCTGTTACATTCCAATTCAATCGATTTACCTCAAATTTCCAAATTACATTGGAAAGTGATGAAATGTGTTTTTCCTGACTACCGTAAAGTATTACATCTTGTGAGTGTCAAACTGTCTAGTTGTGTATATCGTATTAACAAAAAATACGACCGGTGAATCACCGACAATGTACGTCCCCCCGAACGAATTTATTCAATAAACTTTTCGCCCCCCCCCCCCCCTCTAAAACCAGCGTATGCGTTAATATTCAATAGTTGACTTACATAGGGACGTTGATTTTTTGCGGAATTTCTTCAAGAGGTGTCTTCTTTTTATCTTTTTTTGACAATATTTTGGGACACTTTCACGTTCCTTCTTTTGGTCACTATGAACGAAAAATTTGGAGAAACTGTCCCGAAATATTGTCAAAAAGAAAAAAAAGAAGACACCTCTGGAAGAAATGCCGGAAAAATCAACATCCCAGAGAAGTTTATAAGGAATTACTCCTCCAGGCTCCAAAATCCTCGTACTAAATTTTGTACGACCAAGGCTAATATGAGTCGACCATAAGGCCAAAAAAAAAAAAAAAGGCATAGGCAAGGTCCACGCCATAGATTTTACGTGAAAAACGTCGGGATAAAATCATTTTTCATTTTCTTTTCGATGCTGCCGTAGCTCTTGCATTTGCTCGGCACTAGACTTTTTAGGTTTTTAAAATTCCTTTTGATGCCAGCTTTCCTCTGATTTGCGTTTTCTATAATTCCGCGCATATTTACAATTCATATGAAACATCTTTAATTTTTTGGCAATTTTCAATTTAATACCGATTTTTACATATATTTCGGCGAATATTTTTATTGTTCACTTTTAGTCCTAGTAGTGCTCTTCAACCTCTTTACAATGACACCCGAATCAACGTCCTATCTAAACGGGTTATCACGCTACACTAGTTTCTAATTTTACACAACGCTAATTCGCAACAATCATCAGCCGGCGCCCACACTAGCCCGATAACGTCCCAGGCAAAAAAAAACACTGCACAACAAACACGTACAGACATGCTCCATCCATTGTGACCTCAACCGTTGTTATCGCATTATTAGTCTCGTAGTTATTATCGATTGAAATCTGACGGTATTTTGTAACGCAAGAAAGTTTGACCGGCTATCACTGTACTTAACAAGCGAATAGACGTTTTCACGTCAAAAAAAAAAAAAAAAAGTGTCGATAAACTCGTTATTTGGTTTGACTATTTGGTTGTTGACTCTCTCCTAAGCCCCCTATCCTTCCGCCGATATCGCTGAAATATGATAGCTTATGTCCTCATGGGGTTTTGACTTCAAATATGAAATTTCATGCCGATACTTTTATTCTATCGGCAGTTATTAGAGTTTTTGTGTAAAGCCTCCTCCTATTTTCCCCGTTCCCTTTAATATATTTGACTGAAAATAAATAGGTGTCGTTGTTAGAGGGATCTGGTTATTGTTATTGTGTTCACAGGCCCACAGAATTTTTTTTTTTTCTGATTTGGAAACTGTTGGTCGGAAAACATGAAATTTGAAAACTACCTTCCCTTACCCTAGGTGAATAAACCAAGATAGGCAAAATTTAAGGATTCCCACACTAGAGTCGGGCTGGGCTCATAAGCGATATGAACTTGTAGTTAGTCCGGGCATGAGTCACAGTAACTAGCTAACCTATTAATTTAAATCAAGAGGGGACTAGGGTGAGGGCTCAACTCAAAAACGCTAATAACAGCCGATGTAACGAATCTATCCAAAATTTTGTATGAGGATTCAAAAGACTTTATATAAGCCAACTATTGATAATTTGCTAGAACGGTCGGAGAGAGAGCAGCAACTTAGTTGATTAATTTGTGCTGAAGAACTACATTGCTGGTGATTCACGTATTTATTTTTTTACATAGGATCAATGGATGAGAAAATATTCAGAAGAATTTTAAAAAATATGTACATACCTGTTCTACCCAAAGGTTGGTGGTCATAATTTGGTTTTTTAAATTCTGAAACATAGGAAAAAAATCATTAAAATGTGTTCAGTTTAATAAATTTTACTGCTAATAATGAAGTACAACAATTATAATTGTTGGTTTTGTTTTTGTTGTTGAAAAATATTTGTTGAGAGCTCGATTTCGGATTTTCGAGATTACAATATGTTCCTATATTATGGGTATAAGAAAGAAAAAAGAAGTTATGAGGTTCAGTAGGTGTAAAAATGTTTGATATTAAATGAATAGGGTTCCAAATAAATAAATTATAATTATTGTAGGTACGTCATAATTATAATAATAATCATAATAATTATTGAAATGTTTATAGAAAGTTTTATACGTTTGAAAAGAAGAAATACATTTTACTGTCTTCCAGAATGTGCATCAATTGTAGAATGAAAAACAATTACAAAGACATTATTTTGTCATAATTTTTTTTTTTTTTCTTTGTCCTTACGTTCGATGCATATTAGCCATGTTACTGTATTATCACTAATTATTTACGACACCTATTATTTACGAACCCGCAAACCATGGTGAGACCATGCGACCAAAGTTGAAAATAATTCAAAGTTAAAAATCAATGGAATCCCTAATTTAACTTATAGTAATAATATTGTTTCATGTTAGGTTAGGTTAGGTTTTATGACTCATGCCCGGGCTTTAACTACGAAGTCATATCGCCTACTACCAGAGCTCTCTATCGTCACTCTGGTGGACATGAGCCCGACTCTACTGTGGGAGTCCTAAATTTTGCCTACCCTAAATTTTTATTCACCTAGGGCAGGGGTCTTTAACGAGTACCTGACATCGTACAGGCTCGGGACCATCGCTTAACGTCCCATCCGAAGGATGGCGTGCTTAAGTTTATTTTACCTCCCAGATAAAATAAACTAAGGGCCTCGGTCGGGCTACGAACCCACAACCTTGAGCTCAGAAGTCAAGCACGCATACCACTGAGCTACCGGCGCCCTCTGACTTTCTTATATACAGTAATGCCAATGTGAACAACAAAACGACGTTGGATTACAGAAAAATTGCGCATAAATTATCTCTTCTTAACACAAAAGCCCTAATAAATGTAGATGTAATGAATGTATCGATACAAAGTTTCCTAACTGAATTCAAAACCCCATAAGGAAGACACATCAATTTTCAGCGGAATCGGCAGAAGAGAAGGGAGGATAAAAGACATGTTATTCATGTTATTTTTGTTTATACTAGGTAAACATTTTGAGACTCTTGAGAATCTTCGGTAAAAACTATGTTTAAGGTTAGCGTTTGGAAATTAAATGTGGAATATTATTGGCTGGAGACCATTTTTCGATAGGAATAACCGTTTTCGAGTCAAAATATATGTGTCACAACTACATTTCAGGACCATTTTCGGCATGTATCTCCAAAACCAGACAACCTGGGATAAATTGTATTTTGTATAAAATGTGTCTTTCAGTCTTCTCTACAATTTTTATTCGAAAATATTTTTGATTAGATCATCAAATAACATGTACTTAGGCCCAAAAGTAAATTGACCTCAATTTTCTTCCGATTTCGCCCAAAATCATAGCACTTGTGACTTCTACATTCCAAATTTCAAGTCCACAGCTACAATCGTTTCTGCGTTAGAGCACTCACAACTTTTCAACGCAAACACAAAAAGAGACATCATCGCGAAAATTGTCAGAACATATTCAAGGGATATAATCTAAGGGGTTAGTTCCGCCAGTGAATATATAACTGTTGTCATACCTTTCGATGGAAACCGTCGTCACTAGCTGCTGGTCGAGTACTGTGAGCGAGCGCTTTCGATGTGAAGACATCATCTTTCACAGTACTCGACCAGCAGCCAGTGACGATAGTTTTCACCGAAAAGTATGACAACAGTAGTATTGAAGGGACTTTGAAACGTGAATATTTGTTGAAAACTCGATCTCGGATTTTCGCGATTACAATATGATCCTATACTATAAATAGAAGAAAGAAAAAAGAAGTTATGAGGTTCAGTAGGTGTAAAAATATTTGATATTAAATGAATAGGGTTCCAAATAAATAAATATAAATGAAGTTAGAAGATTGAACAGGCTGACGTCACTGCTGCACGGGTGGAAGTGGAGGGGGAAGACGCAGATACCTAGTCTATATTATACCTTGGTATCAAGCCTTCTTCTCAATCTCTCTCCTTTCCTCCTCCACTCTTTCACTAGACAAAACAAGACACCATCCAATTCCATTCTTCCTTTCAATAAAATCTCTTTCTTGATATTGGCTCGCATCGAATATCTGAAGTGCTTCTTCGTTATCAACTTGAGTCAAAGAGCTCGGCTGTGTTAGTAGTAGTTGTCGTCTACGTATATAGGCGTAGGTATTAGTTGTATCATGTCCAACATAGCAACGAAAGAGCGCTCTGGTAGTAGGTGATATTACCTCGTAGTTATAGCCCGGGCATGAGTCACAATAACTGACTATTATAATACACTGCTCAAAATGGTCATTCATTTCTTCAATAGACATCCTAGATTCATGTGTAGGAGAAATTATTTTTATACAATTTTTTTTTTTTTTTTTTTTTTTTTTTTTTTTTTTTTTTTTTTTTTTTTATATTTATATTTTGAATATTTACTATCAGTATAAACAATAAGTAAATTTGATGAAAGACATTAAATAAAAAAAAATAAAAAATATATACAACGAAAGCATATGATTATGTACAAAATAATAGGTAAATATACATATATATATATATATATATATAATAAAATAATAATGGTCTCTGCAATTTAAATAATAATAAACATAAACATAAAACAATAATAATAAAGATATAATAAAATCAACATGAAAGTCCTTCAACTGGAGACCCCTCGAAACGCGCCCGGTTCTCTGTCATCCCCATCCCTCCAACTTAACGGGGGCAGGGGAGACCGCGGGGGCTCGAGTGATCCCTGCCTTCTCGCCCCGCCAATCACTGTCCAGCGGAGGCAGGCTAAGAAGGAAAGGAGAGTTGAAGGTAAGAGGATTACATGATGGAAGAAGCTGGTCATCACCGGCACTCACATAATATTGTTGCTACTGATTACTGTAGCAGGTCTCTCGGCCAGCGCCGCCTCATCTGGATGGGAACGGGACGACAAGAGTCGAGCAACTGGATTGACATGGGAAGAAAGGTTAGAGTGGAATTTGGAGGAGCGGGACTTGATGAGGTCAATAACATAGGGGATTTTGAGGTCATTGTGGAGGGTAAGGTTGGACACAAAGAAGGGTGCACCTATAATTGTTCTTAGGACTTTGGATTGGAAGGATTGGATACACTTGATGGCTTAGTTTTCATTTTTAAAACTTTTTTATTTTATTTTTATTTTTTCAAGTGAGAATTATACAATAGTACTTTTGTATAGAGAGATAGTGCAATTTACCCTCAAAAAATGTTGATCAGTAATCTGCATGTCCTCTTGTTGCATTTACTAAAGCACAATATGCACTTTGGCTTACTCAACGTTTCCATTAGTTGTTGGGGATGCTCTCTGCGACAATATCATGTGGGTTGACAAGAGTGAATGCATCTATACGATGATCGAGCCTTCTATGGTGCATGTTCTAAACATCCTCAATGGGATTGAGGTCGGTAGATTGATTGATTCTGCACTCAACCATTTATGCACTGCAGGGGCATTGAGGGCCTGCGTTGTCCTGCATTAAAATCAGTTATCCTCATTTCACTGCATTATTACACTTCCTAAATGACATTGTATTTTCACTTCCCCATCCTTACTAAGTACTATTTAATCGCTTGGAAATTCGATGTCTAGTTATCAACGAAATTTTTTTCGAAATTCGAAAGCTGGATTCCAAAAATAAAAAAAAAAAAATGCTCCCCATGTGTATATGTGAATGTATAGATATGAAATTTTATATGCATATTATTAGTAAGCCAAATCGGCCAAATAGAAGGGGGGGGATAGGGGGGAGGATAAATTGAGTCTATCGCCACGAAATTTTATATGTATTGAGAAGTTATGTAATCGGCCAGAAATTCGAAGTTGAGGTTTCACCGGTCTTTCATGTTTTTCAACAACCTGCTTCAAAATGTGTTTCAAAACTACATTTCAAAATGGTTTTCGACATACATGAGATACATCTCGAAAACTGGACGATCTGAGAAAAATCGTATTTCATATAAAATACGTATTTCAGTTTTTGCTACAACTGGTATTTGAAAAGATTTTTGATTAGGTCATAAACATAAACAGTAGGCTTGTAAAATGTCCTTAGGCCTCCAAGTTTAGTGGCCTCAATTTTCGTCCGATTTCGGCCAACATTTTATCAGATCTAAGCACATGAGTCCCCTTCACTTCTTTCAAGTTTATAGCTACAATTGTTTGAGTGGTCACAACTTTCCAATCAATCCCGAAAATCCCGTTAATACCGGGATTGAAAGAGTTGAATCCCGAAAATTCTGGATCAAGTCCCGGGATTGCAATCCCTAGTTATACCCAAGGGAAGTGTGACAACAAAACTTTTATAAACCCCATTTTTAAAACGGGTTCAGTAGATTCATTCTAAGTAGGAAGATGTGACCATTACATCGGAGTAAGCCATTTCAGTGCTTCTTACAGAGGAGGCGAGGTAATAGTGATAAGAGAAAGAGTGAGTGGAGGAATGATGGAGAGGGACCTCAGGAGGGTGGGACGTCGCTCTTTCTTCTCTCCCCTTCCAATTCAAAACTTACCAATACTTTTTCATTTTGCTTCCCCACGAAGAATAGGGGAAGTTACTTGAGTTGCGGAGTTTTTAACAGAATTTCATGTTTTCCGACATCCGGATTTCAAAAATGAAAAAAAAAAAAAATTGTAGGTGTTTGTGAACACGATAACTCGGGATAAAACGAATAAACATTTTAGAACGGTTTTCGGCGTGTATGTCGCAAACCTGACAACCTTCAAGAATTCATATTTTATATCAAATAGACATTTTAATTTTCTCTACGACTCTTATTTGAAACTATTTTTGATTAGTAGTCATAAGTTTAAGTGGTAACTACATTCGTTATTGAGTAAGAGCGCTCAGAAAGTTCCTACACAGATATCATCGCGAAAATGGTCAAAACGTATTCAGAGGTCCTTGAAACGTGCAAATCCATTGAAAACTCGATCTCAGATTTTTGGACGATAACAATACTTCCTTACACTCATCGTTACCATCATCACTCACCATCGCCAAAATCCATGTATATAATACAAATTAACATCAGTCACCACCCATCACTATCATACCAGGCATCATCTCATAATTCGTCATCACTACCATCATCATCATAAGCGCTACAGCCCGTCAAGAGCCTTGGCCTCCTCAAGGAAATGTCCATGCAGCTCTGTCCTGGGCCAGTCTCCAGCCATCTTCTTCTAGGTCGTCCCTCTCTTCTCCACGTCCTCGTCCATCCGTCTTACATGTCCAGCCCAACGGAGTCTGGCAACTCTAATCCAGTGCGACAATTTTGGTTCTGTATAGAGTGCGTACAACTCCTAGTTGTATCGGATGCGCCAGACACCCTCCTCCTGGGTGGGACCGAAGATCTTGCGGAGTATTCTCCTCTCGATTATGTCAAGACGCCTATCTTCCGCCACCGTGAGGGTCCATGTCCAGCGACCAGCATCATCATAAATAACACCATCACCACTCACTAATCTTTCACTCATGGTACGGGTACCATCTCTCTACATTTTAAGGCCCCCCCCCCCCCCCCCCCCGCTAATCTTATAGGTGGAAAACCATAGGGATGATAGGCAACTGCTTGGGGTCAGTCACCATTTGGACTTTCTCACAGCCTTAGCAAAAAAGATACTATGGTCGTGGTTTCTTCCAAACGGCATCACTAACTGAGGTTGGATTCATACTGGCACCACCACCCAATCTCTGGCATATGCTGATGCTGGGACCATAGCGAAGTAGCAGGTGCCCCAATTCCACTCCCTCCCCCCCCTATTCCAAGGAACTAACCCCACCCTAGACCAATTTCCATCTAAGAAGGATATCCTCAATATTTTAGAAGGTTTCTATCCTCGGCACGGTATGGACGAGAATCTCCAGGCCCACCTGCGACATCCTCGGCGCAACGCAGCCAAGAGCGTAGGTGCCTGTTCCCGAGTTCTCTCGGGAAACGCCGAAAAGGTAGGTTGGAGGACCCAACCGATCACTCCGGTGTTTGGCGGGGTCCTACAACCGGCCATAACAGCAATAAAATCTTAAATAAGTGCCCTTATTCCCCCCTACGCGGCGGACGTGTGTCGTTGAGCCTCCTTCAAAAAAAAAAAAAAGAAAAAAAAAAAAAAAAAAAAAATGGACGAGAATCTCAGTTCCGCGAGGGCGCCGGTAGCTCAGTGGTATGCATGCTTGACTTCTGAGCTCAAGATTGTGGGTTCGTAACTGGACCGAGGCCCTTAGTTTATTTTTTCTAGGAGGTAAGATAAACTTAAGCACGCCGTCCTTCGGATGGGACGTTAAGCGATGGTCCCGAGCCTCTACAATGTCAGGTACTCGTTAAAGACTAGGTGAATAAAAATTTAGGGTCGGGAAAATTTAGGACTCCCACAGTAGAGTCGGGCTCATGTCCACTAGAGTGACGAAAGAGCGCTCTGGTAGTAGGTGATATGACCTCGTAGTTAAAGCCCCGGCATGAGTCATAAAACCTAACCTAACCTCAGTTCCGCTGATGAGTGATTTCTACCAACTAAAAAAAAAAATAATAAAAAATACTATAGACATATAAAAAAATAAATAAAATAGGTAATGTCAACCTGGATAAGTTTCCTATGAATTTCGTTTGAAAATGTCATAAATTTTCAGTGAAAAGACAATAGAATGTCTGTCTCCAAGGAGAACAGGTTGGAGTCGACTCACGTACCTTATATATCTATATGTCGGAGATGTATAGTACAACAAAATGTGGCTGTGTCAACGGAGGGGTGAAAAATAAAGGAAAAAAGAATAGTGTTTGCCAACCAACACAAACATTAAATATTTGAACGACAAGTGTTGGAGGATCTTTATACTCTTAAGTTTAAAACATTGTCAATTATTTATTCATTTTACTTCCTCAAATATACGAAGTATAGGGAAAGTTATGTAATCGGTCAAAAAGTTGGTGCCGAGTTTTCAACGAAATTTCGACCTCTAGATTCCAAAAATGAAAAAAAAGACATTACATTACATTAAGGCGTAGTCAAGGTCCACGCCGTAGATTTTCCGTGAAAACGTCGGGATAAAATCATTTTTCATTTTCTTTTCAATGCTGCCGTAGCTCTTGCATTTGCTCGGCACTAGACTTTTTAGGTTTTTTAAATTCCTTTTGATGCGAGGTTTCCTCTGATTTGCGTTTTCTATAATTCCGCGCATATTTACGATTCATATGAAACGACATCTTTAATTGTTTTGTAATTTTCAATTTAATACCGATTTTTACATATATTTCGGCGAATATTTTTATCGTTTCACTTTGAGTCCTAGTAGTTCTTCTCAAGCTCTTTACAACCAACTTCCGAATCAACGTCCTATCTAAACGGGTTATCACGCTACACTAGTTTCTAATTTTACACAACGCTAATTCGCAACAATCATCCGTCGGCGCCCACACTAGCCCGATAACGTCCCAAGCAAAACAAACACTGCACAACAAACACGTACAGACATGCTCTATGCATTGTGACCTCAACCGTTGTTATCGCATTATTAGTTTCGTAATTATTATCGATTGAAATCTGACGGTATTTTGTCAACACAAGAAAGTTTGACCGGCAATCACTGTGCTTAACGAGCGAATAGACGTCAAAAATTTAGGGTCGGGAAAATTTAGGACTCCCACAGTAGAGTCGGGCTCATGTCCACCAGTGTGACGAAAGAGCGCTCTGGTAGTAGGCGATATGACCTCGTAGTTAAAGCCCGGGCATGAGTCATAAAACCTAACATAACCTACAATTCTTTATATAGATATTTTTTCTTTTATTTTATTTTACATACTTAACTATGAGAATATTTATTTTGTAAAAAAAAAAAAAAAAAAAAAAAAAAAAAAAAAAAAAAAAAAAAAAAAAAAACACTCATTGCCATAGAGGTTGTAATCTTTTGTGCAATAAAGTTTTTAATTTACATGTGAAATTTCGAGCCGATACATTTATTACAACGGCAGTTATTAGAGTATTTGTGTTAAGCCTTTCCCCTAATTCCCCCTCCCCTTTGACCGATTTGACTGAAGATCTGTTAAAAAGTCCACATCTGGAAGTAGAAGAAAGTAAGTATGGAGTGACTAGATTCAAGTTACCACATCGATGAGTTGGGATAGTTTCAGCTTGATGCAGACTCTGAGGACGTCTGTTGTGTTGACGACAGGCCGGACCAGCTTATTATAGTTGGAGAGAAGATCGTCGTAGAGCCGCTTCGCGTCTGGGTTCCCTCCGACCGCACCGTGCACCACTAGCGCCCAAACCACGAATGCTCTGGCCGTTTCCAGAGTCTCCATTCCTAAAATACAAACAAAAAGTTTTATTAGACCTAAATTTTACATTTTTACTTTTGACGTGACAACGTCTTATAATTTGGTAGGCCGGGCCCTCACGCACGAAAACGATGTCCCGTAACGAAAGTCACGCGGAACACAAGTATCGCGCATGCGCCGAGAGAGAGACAGCTGTTACTACTAATACAGAATATATATTATATTATAGTACAGCTGTTACTTTCTGTATATACAGATAACCTAGTTATCCAATATTATTATTAGATATATACAGATTAATTATAAACTCGTTTTTTAACTATTATACTTATGAATGTTTTCTTTCTATATTGTTTTTAAATTTTGTGATTTGTGATGATTTTTTATATTTGATTATTGACACTTTCGTCATCTCGCAACTCAGACGTTGTCACGCTCATTTCGCCACGCATCGGAGTTGCACGCACCCGATTTTTTCATAGTATGAGGAGGTACTAAAACCGCCCGAAAATCCGATGTGTGATATAAAAAATACTCACATTGTAATTATTAAAATATTCTAAAATAAATTATTTTTTTTTTAAGGAGGAAAATGGCTGAAGTGTAGAATTTGTTTTTAAGTAGTTAAAATGTTGAATTTTAATTTAAAAAACAGCTGTTAGGACATTAGAATTAGTGAATAGGTTAGGTTAGGTTAGCGCTCTTTCGTCTGGTGGACATGAGCCCGACTCTATTGTGGGAGTCCTAAATTTTGCCTACCCTAAATTTTTATTCACCTAGGGCAGGGGTCTTTAACGAGTACCTGACATCGTACAGGCTCGGGACCATCGCTTAACGTCCCATCCGAAAGACGGCGTGCTTAAGTTTATTTTACCTCCCAGATAAAATAAACTAAGGGCCTCGGCCTGATTTCGAACCCACAACCTTGAGCTCAGTAGGCAAGCACGCATGCCACTGAGCTATCGGCGCCCTCGGAGAAGTTATGTGTTCGGTCAGAAATTCGATGCGGAGTTTTCAACTAAATTTTATGTTTTTCAAACTTTTCCGGAAATTTAAAAAAAAAAGTCTGTGAGTCTGTGAACACGATAACTTCCGATAGAATGAATGTATTAACACGAAATATTGTATGTGTATCCAGAACCCTCTAATGACAAGAACTATTGATTTTCAGTCAAACCAGCAAAAGGAAAGGGGCGGATTAGAGGGGGCTTAACACAAAAATTCTAATGACTGCTTTTGTAATGAATGTGTTGACGCAAATTTTTATATGTAAATTCAAAGCCCTATGAGAATGACATCTTTTTATTTTCGGCGGAATCAATAAAAAGGGCAGGGAGGGATCAGACTGAGCTCAACTCGATAATCCCAATAATTGTCGATGTAAATAAAGTATCGACATGAAATTTTATATTTAAATTCAGCTCATATTAGTTTTTCGCGTAATCGGCCCCAGTTTGGTATGAGGATTCAGAAGTCACTAAGTAAATATTGAGTTTTAGCCCAACAGTCGATTGGCTTTGAAGGGCGAAAACACAATCGATTAATTCGTGCTGGGGAAGTACATAGCCAGTGATTCACCCTGAATTTTTGAAATCAGGGAAAACCTGAAATTCCGTTGAAAACTCAACTTTGAATTTCTTCGTACAGCTGGAGAATTAATGTATTCTATAAACATCTCCGGAGAATCTTCTAACATATGTATATAAATAATAATAATAATTTGTATTGTTTAAAGGGATCACCCTTATACAATTGAGTCAGTGAACATTACTTCTACAATATTGACATTAACATTTCCAAAATATATATTGGTCAGCTGGACAAAAATGACATATCGTTCCTTTGATAGAAAAGTGACACAAATCAAAAATCATCCTAACTCACAACTGGCGTTTTTCTATAAAACAGTATTGTGATCTCGGTAAATAGTAAAGCGTCACTTCTGCTCTCTGGTGACAAAACTGTAAAATTACAGTTGTGTCGTTTTTCCACATAAAAATATTGGCTTCTTGGGTTCATCATGATCAATTATCGCAAAAAATGTTTGTAATGTCATTTTTGACTTGTCACTTTTCTATCAACGGAGCGATATATACAGGAACCTTTAACAAACTAAATAAATAACATAAATAAATAAAGTATAAATAAAATAAGTAATCTATATTAATAAAGCTGAAACGGGGTTTGTTTGTTTGTTTGTTTGTATGTATGTATGTTTGTTCCAGCATCACGCCCAAACGGCTGGACGGATTTTTATGAAACTACCCATGTAGCATCCTTTTGAGCCCGATTGAATAATAGGCTATGTGGCGTCCCAAAATTTTGATCGGGAGGGGGGGTTGTAAGGGGGCCTAAGTATAAAAATAGTGCTAACTCATTAACTAATGGGCGAATTGTCATGAAATTTCACAGGTAGTCTTTTTAAAATCCAAACAGGAAAAAAAGGTGTGTGGCGTCCCAAAGTTTTGATCGGGAGGGGGGGGTTGTAAGGGGGGCCTAAGTATATAAATAGTAGATGTTGATTAGCGACTGTGGATTCTAATTGTAGGAGTATTGAGGGTCAGTCAAAGATGGAAAAAAAAAACTATTCAGATGCCAACGTTTCGATATATTTTATATCATCATCAGGGCTATGAATAAGCAGGGTTGGGGAGAAGGCATGTACACTGGATGGAGTCTTATATTGCAATGTAAGACTCCATCCAGTGTACATGCCTTCTCCCCAACCCTGCTTATTCATAGCCCTGATGATGATATAAAATATATCGAAACGTTGGCATCTGAATAGTTTTTTTTTTTCCATCTTTGACTGACCCTCAATACTCCTACAATTATATAAATAGTGCTAACACATTAACTAATGGTCGAATTGTCATGAAATTTCACACGTAGTCTTTTTAAAAGCCAAACAAGAAAAAAAGGTGTGTGGCGTCCCAAAGTTTTGAACGGGAGGGGGGGGGGGGGGTTGTGGGGGGGCCTAAGTATAAATATAGAGCTAACTCATTAACTAATGGGCGAATCGTCATGAAATTTCACATGTAGTATTTTTAAAAGCCAAATAGAAAAATAAGGTGTGTGGCGTCCCAAAGTTTTGATCGGGAGGGGGGGTTGTAAGGGGGGCCTAAGTATATAAATAGTGCTAACACATTAACTAATGGTCGAATTGTCATGAAATTTCACACGTAGTCTTTTTAAAAGCCAAACAAGAAAAAAAGGTGTGTGGCGTCCCAAAGTTTTGAACGGGAGGGGGGGGTTGTGGGGGGCCCTAAGTATAAATATAGAGCTAACTCATTAACTAATGGGCGAATCGTCATGAAATTTCACATGTAGTATTTTTAAAAGCCAAATAGGAAAAAAAGGTGTGTGGCGTCCCAAAGTTTTGATCGGGAGGGGGGGGGTTGTAAGGGGGGCCTAAGTAAATAAATAGTGCTAACACATTAACTAATGGTCGAATTGTCATGAAATTTCACACGTAGTCTTTTTAAAAGCCAAACAGGAAAAAAAGGTGTGTGGCGTCCCAAAGTTTTGAACGGGAGGGGGGGGGGGTTGTGGGGGGGGCCTAAGTATAAATATAGAGCTAACTCATTAACTAATTGGCGAATCGTCATGAAATTTCACATGTAGTATTTTTAAAAGCCAAATAGGAAAAAAAGGTGTGTGGCGTCCCAAAGTTTTGAACGGGAGGGGGGGTTGTGGGGGGGCCTAAGTATAAATATAGAGCTAGCTCATTAACGGTTGGTCGAATTGTCACAAAGTTTCACATGTAGTATTCCTGAAGACCAAATAAAAAAATAGGCGGTGTAACGGCTCAAAATTTTGTACGGGAGGGGGGAGGGGTAGTGGCGGGGGGGCCTAAGTATAAATATGGTGCTAGCTCAATAACGGTTTGTCGTATTGTCATGGAATTTCACATGTAGTATTCTTAAAAGCCAAATAGAAATATAGGGTGTATATGTCACAAAATTTTGAACGGGAGGGTGGGTTGATGGGGGCCTAAGTATAAGTATAGTGATAAGTCATTAACGGATGATCGGATTGTCACGAAATTTCACATGAAGTATTCATAAAGGCCAAATAGAAAAATAGAGTGTGTGACGTCAAAAAATTGTGAACGGGAGGGGGGTTATGGGAGTAGGCCTAAATTTGAAGATAGTGATAGGTCATTAACGGATGATTGGATTGTCACGAAATTTCACATGTAGTATTCTTGATGGTCAAATAAAAAAATACACTATGTGACATTTTAAAAATTTGGGAGGGGGGGGCTAAGCATAAAAATAATGCTGAATCATTGAAGGGTAATCGGATTGTCATGAATTTCACATGTAGTAGTAGTAACTATGTATTCGCTGTGGGGTTCACTGTTGCAAGACATTTACTAGCTGTGATGCCCAGGGGTCCTAAAAACTTACTAGCTGGGGTGTTTGACGTTGAAGGACTATAAGCCTTATTCCGTAAGAATAATTGAAAATTATAACATCATGAATGTACTGTTGAAGAATTTTAAAGACTTATAGGAGATAATAGTAGAAAAGTCAAAGTTCCCCGGGCAATGCCGGGTATTACTGCTAGTTATAATAATAATAATATAACAAAGACAGTAAATATGGAGTGGAGATGAAGGTATTGAATATCAATATAATATGGAAGTTAAATACATTATTTGTTAACAATGAATGATCTTAGTTTCAGAGCGCTGATTAGATAATGAAAAATATTTGAGATATCATTCTTATTATGGGCCAGAAGTAATGTATGAAAGTTGGATCTGTCTATACTCTGAGGCAGGAAGTGGCTTCTAATGGGGGAGTATATCGGACAGGATATTAACAGGTGGTACACGTCTTCCAATTCATTTTTATAGCAGATTGTTCAAAGTTTCTGAGGATTAAGGGTGTATACTTTATTTTCATAACTGATTTTAAGATAGTACTTGCCAGATAGACGGAATTGAGCCAGTGCTTTGATGTGTGAGAAAGGAGCATTCAGGTTTAGGTATGGTTCGAGTTGATCTGGGTTGTAAATATTGGGATAAAAGGTGTTATAACGGCATTCTTAAAGGTAATAGTTATCTTTATTCTTCAGATGATTCACAAATGCATCCGAAACCCTGGACAGGGAGTTTTTTATCTTTATCGAATCTCTTCTAACACATACAATCAGTAACAAAAATTTTCGGACAATTTATAATTTTGTTTTTCTTTTGCAGTTACACATAGTTATATGGCAAAATATTTAATTCAAGCAAAGTTTTAAATTTCGAGATCATCAATCATTTCAAAACTCCGTAAAACAATTAATTAAACATTTACAGCTAATAGGAACTTTTGCATTAATAATTGAAGACAAGAAATTATATACATATATTACATGGAAGTAAACGGACATGATCTGGAAACATTTATTTGTCGAAATATCGGAGAAAAAACGTTTAAATTAGAAAAATTGGGTACTTAGTTTCTTTAGAGGGAAGGTGAAGGGGATAGAGTAGGGGGAAGGGACGGTTTCTGCCGAGGGTCAGCGCTGCTGTCGCTCTCTTCCAACGTCATATCACAAAAATCTAGTTTTCTGACATTACATGACCTGAGATTTCTTTTTATGTTGTGAAGAGTTACAAGATACAAGAATATTTTATTATTGCGGTTTGTTCTATTGCAAGCAAATACTTTTGAATGTAAGTTTAATATATTTAGTCCCGACAGTCGCGACAAAATTTGGAGAAGGCGTAATGAGGAGATGAATCCAAAAAATTTAAAACCAATAGTAAAACATGGGGGTGGCTCAGTGATGGTGTGGGGGTGTATGGTGTCTAGTGGAATTGGTGAACTGGTTTTCATTGAAACCACCATGACTGGAAAAGTTTATGCCGAATTACTAAGGAGCAATTTGAAAAAGAGTGCTGAAAAACTTGGGATTTTACGGACTATTCATTTTTACCAAGACAACGATCCGAAACACACCTGTGAATTGGTACGTACTTGGCTTTTGTATAACTGCCCTAAAGTTATGAAACCCCCCCCCCAATCGCCCGATCTCAACCCAATTGAACACGTATGGGGTGAGCTCGACAGGAAAATTCGATTAACACCCATTGCTTCAAAAAACGAATTGAAACAAAAGTTATTAGAAGAGTGGGGTAAAATATCTCCAAATTTCACCAAAAAATTAGTTTCATCATCAATGCCGAATCGAATGAAAGATGTTATTACACAAAAAGGGTACCCAACCAAATATTAATTAACATTATGGTTTTTGAATTTGTGAAATCGTAAAAAAAACATTGAATTTATTTATAGTTGTTTACATTTTTGTCCGAAAATTTTTGTTACCTACATTACTTGTTATAAAATTTATTAAATTAAAATATTTATTTGTTCTAATCAAAGCTGTTTTTCCTTTATCCTAACCCACTTTTGAATTCTTATTCTTGATTGAAAAATGGCTTTAATTATTTTTTTTAATTATTTTTTATTACTTTTGCATTTAATTATTATAATTTTTTATTGAAAAATCAAACCGTCCGAACATTTTTGTTACTGGCTGTATATTGAACAAAATGCATCTAAAATGTATGAAATGTTTAAAAGTTATGTGAGAATGTACAAATAAACGAACATACAGGTGAAACACATAAATCTTCTTTTTTTTTTTTGGTCGGGGGTTAAAAATATAGTTAAATAATTGAAAGGGACTTCAAGAATAATGGATGAGAATTAAAATCTTATGATCCCATAATACCAGAGTATTAGAGGAGAGATTCTAAAAAAAATATTAAGAACATTATTTGGAGTACCACCCAATTAAATGGACTTAAGGCAAATACCACCTGATATTATTTTTACATCATCCCTCACATGCAGTGTTGGCAAAAATTTAGTTTGATTGACGATTAAAAACTAAAACAAACGTAATTAGTTTAACTGACGATTGAATTAATTTTAGTCGTATAAAAAATTGAAATAATGATTGAATCAATTTTAGTTTTCAATGTTGATTAATAATTTGATTGCAATGCTAATGTCGAGGAAATTGTAAAGTAAACGAATTATTAAATTAGACAAATGGTTTATTCTTTTATTATTCATTCACACATGGTAGGTAAATAACAATATTTTCATATTTTTTATTTATTTATTCTTTTACTACATATAATCAAACCGTCAATGTTTCCGATTCATTATATTTAAATTGCTTTTCATGACGACTCTTTTCTCAAACATCTCATCAGATAGTTTGTGTGATTTCGGTGAGTTGGTCATAGTAGCATAGGAAAACATTCTTTCAACTGGCCCCGATGACGGCATAGGCTCTGTAGCTAACAATGGTTTGTATCAATACAGTAGACCCTTTCCAGGTAGTGACACAGACAGCGATAGAATGTGCTAAGAGTTTAAAATTGTATTGCGTTGTGTCAGTAGTTACTAGAAGGTACAAGGTCGGTTCATTTTCTGGATAATATTTTATTGCCTCGTTTTCAAATACGAAAAATATATTTTTAGTTAAAAAATTAATCCATACTAAAACTAATAACTAATGATTACTCGATTTTAGTAGTAACTAAAACTAAATTATCAATCGTGATTGATTTAGTCATAACTAAAATAATCACTAACTTTTTAGTTTGATTCGTCAATCGATTGAAAATATTAATGACTAAGCCCAACTCTGCTCACATGCATACTAACGTGTACATACAAACTGTGTTTGATCGGTGTACTTGGACCGAAACAGAGAGATCGCAAGCATTGGAAAATAAATAGAATATATAGTCGGTGAATCACCGACAATGTACTTCCTCAGCTCAAATTAACCAACTAAGTTTTCGCTCTCTCTCTGAAACCAATCGACCGATTTCAACCGAAATGAATGAGTGTCTTACAGGGGACTTTAGGGAGTTCATACTAAATGTGTTGATACATTCATTACATCGACAGTTAACGTTTTGATGTTAAGCCACCGTTCCTTCCTCCTGTTCAGCTGATTCTATGGGGTTTTGGATAATTATAAAAAATTTTGTGTTGGCACATTCGTTATTTCGGCAGTTGTTGGGGGTTTTTTGTTAAGCTCCCTCCCTTTGCCTTAGACCGATTTGAAAATCGATAGGTTTTTAACCATCGAAGAGTGGCGCTCAAACCTTCTGCTAGATCATGTATGGGCAACCTTTGACATGTTGCGGGCCAAACTTTAGTGTGCAAATACGTTCGCGGGCCGCGTAGATGGTTCAAAATAAAATAACGTCGGACTTTAAAGTAGTGTTCATAATTTTTAGCGATAGATATCAGACATGAAATAATAAGACAATGTTATTATAATACAATTTATTAAAATAACAAAATGAAGTGAAAAAAAATAGATACAATATTATAATTAAATCGTGAAATTTGGAATTATTACAAACTACGAAAGTTAAGTAGCGACACCGAAATCAATGAGACACTTGAGCTTGAATTTGGGAAACTAATCCATTGATGTTTGGATTAATTCCACTGATACAAATACGTAAAGAATTTTCCAAATTATCTTCAGTGAGCCTTGTACGATGTTTTGATTTATTAACTTTCATCATTGAAAAGAACTGTTCGCATTTATAAGTACTGCCAAACGCACAAATCAATCTTCTTGCGAATTTTCTAAGCTGCGGAAAATGGTCTTCTTCGAGGTATTTTTTGTAGAAATCGCACAACTCCACGTCTTCAAATTTAGATTTTAGGAGTGAGTTTTCTTGAATCTCGATCAACTCCGTTTGCAAGTTTATTGGAGCAAGTAGTGAGTAAGTAGTGTAATATTTTTTTTTTTTTTTAATTGGGTTTTTCAAAATGTCTCGCGGGCCGGACCAAATCTCAAGGAACGGTCTTATGAGATCTATAGACAGTTGTCTCAAGAAATCCCGTCTTGTCAGTTTTTTCAATACATTGGCATAGAAAATAATATGGCTGTTTATGCAAGCAACATCATGAAGCCCATAAAATACAATCATTGGCCACTAGGGTGGTCGTAAAAAGTAAAAAGTTCGACTTTTCAAAGTCCCCATCTAAATTCTTGTGTAGTTTGACGAAAAAAAATGTTGTGAATTTTTTCAGATTTTTTTGAATGAATTAATCTAGCCCTGTGGTCGGTGAAAGTTTAACACGTGTTTTAAATGGGTTTTTTGAACATTTACGTAATTTTAAGTGTAGGTCTTAGTATTTTTAATATAAAAATCTAAAAATACATGGATTATGGGTTTTCGGGGTCGCTGAAAACGAATTTCATATTAAAAAAAATTTTTTGACAGTCACATTTCCCAAAAAACTCGTACAAAAATTAACGAAAATGATAAAAATTTTCGAATCGATGATTCATTTTAATGAATTATTAATTTTTTAATATGAAATTCGTTTTCAGCGACCCCGAAAACCCATAATCCATGTATTTTTCGATTTTTATATTAAAAATACTAAGACCTGCACTTAAAAATATGTAAATGTTCAAAAAAAACATTTAAAACACGTGTTAAACTTTGACCGTCCACAGGGCCAGGTTAATTCATTCAAAAAAATTGGAAAAAATTCACGAAATTTTTTTTCGTCTAACTACTTCTCCTTTCATCTTGTCAACTCCACCCTTTGTCAAATTGTAAAAATAACCTCTAATAACACGTTCAAGTCAGCTAGAGACCCCTCAGAGTCATCATCCTCAGAATCCACAAAATCGGAAAGATCCTCATTTTCGGTTTAATTCAACCACCTTATCCCATCTGGTGGGTTACAGGAGCCTTCATCCATGACAGTGGAAAGAAAAGAAACAAAGAAAAAATAAAATAAAATATCGAAACTAGAAAATAAAACGACAAAACTAGCGACAACGTAAATATTAACACTAGAACGTAAGCGGTGGCGGGTGGAGCAAAGTCACCACTCTTGGAAGCTGCTGTCGCAAACCGAAACTTACTGACGCTATCTGGATCAAGTTGGTTCTAAAATGGATTGAGGGGTTTTCTAGGAAGCTACTCTGGGGGAAATGCCTCTAACAATTTCCTGTGAATAACAGTTCCAAGAATTTCAGGAGGCGTGTCAGTTTGCTCCCCCTCCACCTCTGAAGGGTTAACGATCACACGTACAGACAAGACAACAAAAATTTTTTTTTACATTTTTGGAAACTGAAAACCAGAAATTCCGGTGAAAACTCAACATCGAATTTCTAACCATTTACATAACTTTCCCTAAGGTTCGTATAGCTGAAGACGTCAAACGTTCAACATCAAAATTAACCTTGAGCACACCGTCCTTCAGATGGGTAGCTAAGCGATGGGCCCGAGCCTGTGCGATGTGGGGTACTTGTTAAAGATCCGTTCCCTGAAAGACATGGGTAAGCAAAAAATTGGGATTATCACATTAGAGTCTACCAGAGCGACGAAAGAGTCCTCTGATAATAATCGATATGACTCGCCGTGGGATTAGCTGACGCGCTAGGGGATGGGGTCCCGGGGATCATGGATCAGTGCGAGTAATCCCCCTCCCATTTAATTTTACCCTGGTCAGGTTAATCAAAGAACTAATAAACTAACAAAGAAATTCTATTCTGGGTGTCCTTTCATGTTTTGTGTGTGAATAATGTCGGAAAATTTCTAGCAAAATGCCTTGTAAAAAATGTACACACATTATAAATATTAAAATAATGTAAAAATAATTATTTTTTTAAGGAAGAGAAGCACCAAATTTTAGATTAGATTTCAAGATATTAGTAATTATTTCTGTGATAGTAAATATAAAAAGAGTATTAGTTTCACTTTTATCAAAGGTGAAAATAAACAAAAGACAATCGACAAAGGTCGGCCGTGCCATGTGGTGTACATCTGGACATCACAGCAGTTGTAGAGGGAGACATGAACCAAGTGACATCACAGTGATGAACGGGACATACAGAGTATCAAAGTGTAAATAAAATTATGACTTGGGAATTTTTTTTTGATGAAGTAGCCATCAATATATTGTATATAATAAGAAATGGTATGATATAGAAAATAGTAGGACAATTGTGAATAAGTTAAGAAAGAAAGTACTGTTTTTTAAAATAAAATTACAAATATTTATGTATATACTTATATACCCAAAGAAGAGCCACCGAGAAAAGACATGTAATTTTAGGAATTAGTTGTAGAATTTTTGTAAATTATTTTATTTTTATTTTACAAATTTATTTTTTATCACAATGATGTAGGTATGTTAAGTAAACCCAATATTTTGTTCTCGATTATATTCTATTAATTTTCCCTGACAACCAAATAAACAATTTGTTTGGATGAGACAATTAAAACATTTTTGCAAATTTAGAAAAATTTTCTGGATCTCAGAATTATATTTTTGAAGAAATTACTAATTGAATTTTTTTTTTATATACGGGTACATTCTTCAAAATTGTTCGTCTTAAGGTCTATATTTTTTTTATTAAGACCCTTTTCGGAAACTACTGTAGAAATAAAAATTTAATATAAGACCCCCGCCAACTTCTACACGAAATGTGATAATATTTATTATTATTTTAATTATTTTTTAATAGATGTTTTTATTATCACAACTTTTCATACCCATGATACGTTTACAACAATTTGGGAACACCTGTAAGAGTTTTATTATACAAATAAATTTTATACTTTTAAGTATAAACTACTTTTAAGTACACTTAATTGATATTTGAAGCAAGTAAACTACAAGTCAAATGAAAAAATTTAATTAACAAAATTTTTCAAAATTATTAAAATAAGAGTTCCAATTTACTTATTTTAGTCGGGACGTTTGAAGAGAAACCGGACTTTTCCAGAAAACGTTCAAGAAAGGGGGGGAGCTAAGCCCTTTCTAAAAGTAATTTTACTACTTGCTCACCCTATTATGTCAAGGAATGTTCCCCCTTTAATAAAAACCGAAAATGACAAAAAAATAACAAATATAATATTTTTAGTGAATTTTCAAAAATTTATGCAGCTAAATCTGCTCGTGGGCTTTAATGGGTTAAAGGTGCATAAAATCAGGTTAACTAGAAACCCATTTTGCAGGCTAAGGTAATTAAAATGAGGGATAAGGCTTCTTAAGATGAGAAAAAGAGATGTCTCTGAAGGTTTCTAACAGAATCAAAGCAGGAAAAGGAAGAGATATTCAGCTATCGTGAGGACTTCATTAAAGAAACAAAATTCCTCCAGGAATATAAAGAAAAACGAAGACTTCAGTCTGTCAGAACTGGGCATGAATAAATCTATTTTGGACCCCCAAGACTATAATTAGTTCTGGGGGTCGAAAAGGAGTAATCTAAGTGCGTAAATAAATAAATTTAGTTAAAAGAAAAATAACGAAGAATCATTTATTTATGAGTCATGTCCAAGACTAATGAATAAAGTGTTTTTATCTATTTTCCCTTTCATTGAATTTATTTATTTAAGTACTTTCTAGCAGGAAGAAAAAAAGTGGTCGGAGAATCGCCAGCAATGTACTTCCCCAGGACGAATTAATGAACTAACTTTTCGGTCTTCCTCAAAAACCAGTCGACCGATTTATTGTTCCGGATATAATAAACATAATAATACTTTATGTTATAAAGAGTAGATTGTTAGCTAACTCAAATGTTGTTGTTCCTTTAGTTTTAAGAATTATTAGGCGAAACGTCAACAAAAATAAGATGAATAGGTTTTGTGAAAGACCGAAGGCCAAACTTTGTTTTCAAATCAACTTCATTAAGCAAATATCAATATTGTATATTTTGTTTGTGTTTTTGTTTTTAGAATCAGGTTTTTGACGTCTTATAATTTGGTAGACCGGCACCCCATGATCGAAAACTGCGTTATGTTACTTTCGGAGAGGGCGCCGGTAGCTCAGTGGTATGCGTGCTTGACTTCTGAGCTCAAGGTCGTGGGTTCGTAGCCCGACCGAGGCCCTTAGTTTATTTTATCTGGGAGGTAAAATAAACTTAAGCACGCCGTCCTTCGGATGGGACGTTAAGCGATGGTCCCGAGCATGTACGATGTCAGGTACTCGTTAAAGACCCCTACCCTAGATGAATAAAAATTTAGGGTAGGCAAAATTTAGGACTCCCACAGTAGAGTCGGGCTCATGTCCACCAGAGTGACGAAAGAGCGCTCTGGTAGTAGGCGATATGACCTCGTAGTTAAAGCCCGGGCATGAGTCATAAAACCTAACCTAACCTGTTACTTTCGGTAACACGTAACACACGTATCGCGCATGCGTCGAGAGAGAGAGAAACAGCTGTTACTTTCTGTATACACAGATTACCTAGTTTTTTTTTTTTTTTTTTTTGGTTTGTGGCCTCATGGTCTAAGCATATCAGCCATTTATTTACAATGATATGTTATACAACAATATGGTTGACACAAATGTATCTGAACAATTATCAAGAATTTCTCGTTTTTTGGTACGCGACACTATTAACTGCACTGTAGTGGGGAGCACCATCTTGTTTAGAATGAGGACACTGTACATATTTTCACGTTCCGAGTTGGTAAGTGGACAAGCCAAGAGGAGATGGATCGCATCCGCTTCTTCTTTCTGTTGGCAGGTACAGTATGGTGATGGAAGAATATGAATCTTGTGAAGGTGAAATGGGAGCCGACTGTGATTAAGACGAAGGCGAATGATAGTGGTGAAAAATGATCTGGGCTTGTCGTACGTCTTGAACCATGGTTGGGTGGGAATCTTGGACTGAATAAGGCTGTAGTATCTACCCTTGTTCTGACTCTGGGAGGAAAAATCCTCTTGCCATCTACGTACAGCATAGTTGTTGAGGTGAACTCTGACATCACCTCCCATTGTCTGATGCCAGAGTCAACAGCTGTCTTAGCCAGCTTGTCCACCGCCTCGTTATATCTGTTGGAGCTGTGGAGATAACCTAGTTATCCAATATTATTATTAGATATATACAGATTAATAATAAACTCGTTTTTTAACTATTATGCTTATGAATGTTTTCTTTCTATATTGTATTTAAATTGTTTCAAGGTTCAAAAATTGTATTGAAATGATTTGTTATATTTGATTCTTGACATTTTCGCTATCTCGCAACTCAGACGTTGTCACGCTCATTTCGCCACGCATCGGAGTTGCACGCACCCGATTTTTTCATAGTATGAGGAGGTACTGAGTACTAGTTTAGACCAGCGAAGCCCAATTTGAAAAAAAAAAAAAAAAAAAAGGTTGGGTGGGTATCTATACATATATACATTCATTCTATCGGGAGTTATCGTAATATATAAGAAAAATTCCAAATCTCAGTAAATATGCTTACTGTAATTATTACCACTTAATAAAACAAGTTTCTCATTTATTATTATTCACGGAAGCCATCTTGAATAGATTCTACTGAAACCACGCAGACTTACTCATTCCCTGATCTGCTTGTAGAAAAATCGCTTAGAGAGCCGTCCGCAGGCTTACACACCCGCACGCCTTCCAACTAATACAGATATAACAATGACTACAGCTACGAATACAAAGTAGGATCTATTGCCATGAGCTAGGCAAGTCTATTAAGCCAAGCTGACATTCCACCCCACTTAGCCTCCTCACCTCGATAAAGCGACTCGGCTCGCCTTCCAACTAATACAGATATAACAATGACTACAACTACAAATACAAAGTAGGATCTATTGCCATGAGCTAGGCAAGTC
Organism: Aradus depressus; assembly: GCA_963662175.1. Taxonomy (NCBI): domain Eukaryota; kingdom Metazoa; phylum Arthropoda; class Insecta; order Hemiptera; family Aradidae; genus Aradus; species Aradus depressus. The sequence goes on along the minus strand of OY759221.1, from coordinate 40,969,807 downwards.
TATTAAGCCAAGCTGACATTCCACCCCACTTAGCCTCCTCACCTCGATAAAGCGACTCGGCTCGCATTCCCACTAATACAGATATAACAATGACTACAGCTACGAATACAAAGTAGGATCTATTGCCATGAGCTAGGCAAGTCTATTAAGCCAAGCTGACATTCCACCCCACTTAGCCTCCTCACCTCGATAAAGCGACTCGGCTCGCCTTCCAACTAATACAGATATAACAATGACTACAACTGCAAATAAAAAGTAGGATCTATTGCCACGAGCTAGGCAAGTCTATTAAGCCAAGCTGACATTCCACCCCACTTAGCCTCCTCACCTCGATAAAGCGACTCGGCTCGCATTCCCACTAATACAGATATAACAATGACTACAGCTACGAATACAAAGTAGGATCTATTGCCATGAGCTAGGCAAGTCTATTAAGCCAAGCTGACATTCCACCCCACTTAGCCACCTCACCTCGATAAAGCGACTCGTCTCGCCTTCCCACTAATACAGATATAACAATGACTACAACTACAAATACAAAGTAGGATCTATTGCCATGAGCTAGGCAAGTCTATTAAGCCAAGCTGACATTCCACCCCACTTAGCCTCCTCACCTCGATAAAGCGACTCGGCTCGCATTCCCACTAATACAGATATAACAATGACTACAGCTACGAATACAAAGTAGGATCTATTGCCATGAGCTAGGCAAGTCTATTAAGCCAAGCTGACATTCCACCCCACTTAGCCTCCTCACCTCGATAAAGCGACTCGGCTCGCCTTCCAACTAATACAGATATAACAATGACTACAACTGCAAATAAAAAGTAGGATCTATTGCCACGAGCTAGGCAAGTCTATTAAGCCAAGCTGACATTCCACCCCACTTAGCCTCCTCACCTCGATAAAGCGACTCGGCTCGCATTCCCACTAATACAGATATAACAATGACTACAGCTACGAATACAAAGTAGGATCTATTGCCATGAGCTAGGCAAGTCTATTAAGCCAAGCTGATATTCCACCCCACTTAGCCACCTCACCTCGATAAAGCGACTCGTCTCGCCTTCCCACTAATACAGATATAACAATGACTACAACTACAAATACAAAGTAGGATCTATTGCCATGAGCTAGGCACGTCTATGAAGCCAAGCTGACATTCCACCCCACTTAGCCTCCTCACCTCTCACCTCACCTCGATAAAGCGACTCGGCTCGGCTTCCCACTAATACAGATATAACAATGACTACAACTACGAATACAAAGTAGGATCTATTGCCATGAGCTAGACAAGTCTATTAAGCCAAGCTGAAATTCCACCCCACTTAGCCTCCTCACCTCTCACCTCACCTCGATAAAGCGACTCGGCTCGCCTTCCCACTAATACAGATATAACAATGACTACAACTACAAATACAAAGTAGGATCTATTGCCATGAGCTAGGCACGTCTATGAAGCCAAGCTGACATTCCACCCCACTTAGCCTCCTCACCTCTCACCTCACCTCGATAAAGCGACTCGGCTCGGCTTCCCACTAATACAGATATAACAATGACTACAACTACGAATACAAAGTAGGATCTATTGCCATGAGCTAGACAAGTCTATTAAGCCAAGCTGAAATTCCACCCCACTTAGCCTCCTCACCTCTCACCTCACCTCGATAAAGCGACTCGGCTCGCCTTCCAACTAATACAGATATAACAATGACTATAATTACGAATACAAAGTAGGATCTATTGCCATGAGCTAGGCAAGTCTATTAAGCCAAGCTGACATTCCACCCCACTTAGCCTCCTCACCTCGATAAAGCGACTCGGCTCGCCTTCCAACTAATACAGATATAACAATGACTACAACTACAAATAAAAAGTAGGATCTATTGCCATGAGCTAGGCAAGTCTATTAAGTCAAGCTGACATTCCACCCCACTTAGCCTCCTCACCTCTCACCTCACCTCGATAAAGCGACTCGGCTCGCCTTCCAACTAATACAGATATAACAATGACTACAATTATGAATACAAAGTAGGATCTATTGCCATGAGCTAGGCAAGTCTATTAAGTCAAGCTGACATTCCACCCCACTTAGCCTCCTCACCTCTCACCTCACCTCGATAAAGCGACTCGGCTCGCCTTCCAACTAATACAGATATAACAATGACTACAATTATGAATACAAAGTAGGATCTATTGCCATGAGCTAGGCAAGTCTATTAAGCCAAGCTGACATTCCACCCCACTTAGCCTCCTCACCTCGATATATCGACTCGGCTCGCCTTCCAACTAATACAGATATAACAATGACTACAACTACAAATAAAAAGTAGGATCTATTGCCATGAGCTAGGCAAGTCTATTAAGTCAAGCTGACATTCCACCCCACTTAGCCTCCTCACCTCTCACCTCACCTCGATAAAGCGACTCATTAAATTTTCAATTAGGTTCACCGAACTCCTACACAACCTTTATAATAATTAATGTGGAACTTGAATAAATAAACGTATAAATCAAGAAGCCTCGGCATTGCACCTACCCAGCGTAAATAAATCATTCAAGTTTTCGCTCTCACTCCAAAATCAATCAACCGTCTGGGCTAAAAAATCCTGAATCCAAATACTAAATTTTGTGTCGATACATTCATTATTAGGGATTTTGAGTTGAGCCTCTAAGACATAAGCGATATTAGTGTTGCATATTTTCGTTACATGCGGTATTAGCAAGCGACCCCCTACTCCTATGTGTTGTTTTGATCCTTGGAACTGTTTTCCGCAGACAAAGTTTAACAGTAACATTCAACAACACACACTTTCAAAAACACTTTGCAACAACAACTTTACTCCTGTGTGATGTTTTGGTATATTCAAGGTCCTTCAGACTGTTTTCCGCAGACAAAGTTTGACAGTAACATCCAACAATTTCCTCTTTCAAAAACACTTTGCAACAACAACTTTACTCCTGTGTGATGTTTTGATATATTCAAGGTCCTTCAGACTGATTTCCGCAGACAAAGTTTGACAGTAACATCCAACAATTTCCTCTTTCAAAAACACTTTGCAACAACAACTTTACTCCTATGCGATGTTTTTGGATGCTCAAGGTCCTTCAGACTGTTTTCCACAGACAAAATTTAGCAGTAACATCCAACAACTCCCTCTTTTAAAAACACTTTGCAAAAACAACCTCGGTCCTATGTTTTCTTTGGTGTTGGAAAGTCACAGCCGCATGAAATCTCAGAGTTGTATAAATATGCCAACATAACATAAATATTACCCACTGTTGAACTTTGCATTGACAATGTCGTTAAGTCAAAACCGCTAAACTGTATGTATAATTGTTTGTGGAATTAGACAATACAAATGTAAACAAGTTATTTGTATTTATTTTTATTTATCTTATTTTATTTTGACTATTTTTATTTTTCTTCTCTCTCCCCACACTTCTCTATCTAGCCCCTACTGTCTAAAATTAATTTTATTTCAATCCTTGTCTGGGCATCCTTCCTTCTCTTTTATAATCAACCATCATGGTACAATGAAAACTGACATTATTGCAGAGATATTGTGAAATAATTCAAATGGACTTGAAAAATAAAATAAAACTGGTTTATTTAATATATTGTCTAATTTCACTAACTATATATACATGGGAGTACTTTCGGTATTTCTACCATCCTCAGCCAAAAGCATAAGAGATAAGTCTTATCTCTTATGCTTTTGGCTGAGGATGGTAGAAATACCGAAAGTACTCCCATGTATATATAGTTAGTGAAATTAGACAATATATTAAATAAACCAGTTTTATTTTATTTTTCAAGTACATCATGGTACACATGGACTACACCAGGATCTACACAGATGCATCCAAAATGGAGGAGGGCGTGGGATGTGCAGTAGTCACCCTAGAATCGAACTGGACATTCAAAATCAATCCAGAATGCAGCATTTTCATAGGCGAACTTTCCACATTACTGCAAGCCTTTATATTCACATCCTATTAACAAAATTCCAAATCTTTTATTTTCACGGATTCTCTTAACTCGATTCAGGCAATTCAAAATGGTCAGTTGAAAAAAAACATTTAAGAAATTCACTCATGTCATTCAAAATTAATTAAAAAAACAGAAAAAATTAAAACTAATTTGGATCAAGTCCCATGTTGGCATTCCTGGGAACGATAAAGCAGACATTGCCGCAAAAGACGCTGCACTCTCCCCCTTATTGCCTCAACAAACAGTTAACAGAGCACAAGACCTTTCTATCTACCTCAGAAGAATAATTGAATGACACTGGAACAATGAATGGACTCAGACGGAAGACAACAAACTTCGAAGGATAAAAGAAGAAAACAAGCCATGGAAACCTCGAAGCACCATGAACAGACGAGACACGGTGACCATCACAAGACTAAGACTGGGACATAGGAAACTGACATATTCTTATCTATTTAAAATATCGGAAAACTTAGTTTTTTTGTGAAGAATCTGAAAATCCTAATTAAAAATTTGTAAAAATTAAATTTTTTTGCGATATAATATTAGTGAGGTATGAGTTGTGTCAATGTTTAAGCCTAAAGTATTGACTATAACTGGAGAAGTACAAAAGTACATAATTGGTTCAATATGAAAAGATACATGTGAAATTGACAGGGGCGTAGCCAGGATTTTGAGCAGGGGAGGAGGAGGGGGGGGGGGGGTTGCCCCCACTCTTCGCCCGGTTTGCGGGTTGAGATCTCTATGAATCCACTCCCAATTGATTTTAAGTAAAACGCAACTTTCAAAGACCAATATCTCGAAAACTATTGCTCGTACAAGAAAACTACAAATAACGGAAAACCTCGTTTTCTTGTGAAGAATCTGAAAATCTTAATTAAAAATTTGTAAAAATAAATTTATTTACGATTTAATTTTAGTGAGGTGTGTGTTGTGTCAATGTTTATATTGTTTATTAAGCCTATTTCTGATACGTGTTCTTTTACCCTATTTTTAAATTGTCTCCTAGTTTGACTTACATAAACAAAATTACAAAAACTACATTTTAGATAATAAACCCCACTTTTTTCTTCTGTTTTTCTTTTTTCTTTAGTGCTGTTGAGCTGTTTGTATAATGTATTATTTGTTCTGGAACCTACCCAACAGTCCTCTTTTTTAAGTACACCGCCTCTGAAGATGGTAGCTATACCGAAAGTACCCTTGAATCTCCTGCATCGTCTCCCAGTGGCTAGTGAACACACTCTTCTGCACTCACACATTCCCGCATTTGTGTGTTCCTCTGTCTTATGGATGGAGAAACAATGCCAATCAAGTGTAGGAATGATTCTTTCGTCATTCGGTTGAATGCTACGAACTTGGAATCCTACTTTTCCAGCTCTTTAGCACCAATAAATAGTTAACATTCCTTTCGATGTAAGGATGGCGCCATAATCTTCGGATTTTCCTTTTTCTAATAATAATAATTATTATTATAAGACACAACGACATCTTCATCACTTTAAGAATCTTCACTTAACATGGTGAACAACTCAACTTCTCGCCACGGCTAGATGGAGACTGAAGAGATCCTAGACGCTGCACAGTATCCTCAGTGTGAGGAGAAAAGTTGCTTACGGGTATCATACCCACAGGCAACTCAAATGGCTGATACTTGAGTATCAGTCGCGTCGCTTCGGAATTGCCTAAAGTGAGGTTGGCCTAAGACTGGGACATGGGAAACTGACACATTCCTACCTACTTCTTGGAATTGAACAGCCGACATGCTCCTGCAACCAAGACTAGACAGAGCTCACAGTACAACATATACTGACTGACTGCAGAAACTACACCAGATAAAGAAACAAATACAAACTACAGACTGACATGAAAAAACTACTCCAAATATTCAACTACGAATACAACGGACTCATCCACTTCCTTAAATATGCAAAACTCTACGAAGACATGTAGACACAATAGTCGTCGCTAATGACCCTGAAGTCGATTTTTATTAGTCTATATTCATATTTATATAGATTTTTTTTTAAATACTCTTTTATTAATGTAGATTTTTTTTTTCATCATAATTAAGCAGTTAATTTTATGTTTTTTCATGTTAATCTTTTGTTTATCTATATTTATTAGCACTAATTTATTTATTTCTGATACTTTATTTCATTTTAAACTTGGTTGAAGAAGCCGTTTACCTAGGACAACTACTTTCATTCAAGAATGGCCTAAAAAAGGAATTAAATCGGCGAATCGCACTTGGATGGAAGAAATATTGGTCCTACAAATATATCTTCAAAAGCAGAATGGCCATGGACCTGAAGAAAAAGGTGTTCGACTGCTGCATCACTCCTTGTCTAACGTACGGATCCCAAACCTGGGCTCTCTCCCAAGATGTGCTGAGGAGCTTAGAGGTTACTCAAAGAGCAATGGAGAGAAGCTTGCTGGGAATTAAGAAAAAGGATAAAATACGGAACTCCGAAAAAAGACAGGAGTACGGGTCGTGAAGGAAGTGGTGCTGCAAAAAAAGTGGAAATGGGCAGGACATGTGGCGAGGATGGAAGAAGGAAGATGGGCCAAGAGGACGACAGAATGGTACCCGATATACCTGAAGAGAAGAAGAGGAAGACAACTGGTGCGGTGGCGGGACGATCTAGACAGGATAGTGGGGAGTCTCTGGCACAGATCGGCCTGGGACAGGAGTGCATGGAAGAAAATGGGAGAGGCCTATGCCCAAAGATGGGCCTAGTTTCAAATTTATATAAATATCTAGTAATACTATTGTTATATTATTATACTAAAGAAGAAATAAAAAAGGCTATTATTATTATTATTATTATTACTTTACTTCATTGACCTCCGTCCCAGAATAATAAAATTTCTTTTTGACTTTGTTACTATTAATTGTTCATTATATCGATACAGATTATAAAAATTTATTCGGACATTACAATAATAATTAATTATAGTATTATACCTGGGGAAATAATTAAACAATATGCCGATAGTAGAAATAGCTAGCGAATGTTTACAGAGTTTGTCAAGCAAGCTTTTAGCTCGAAATTCGATTGAGAGCTTACCGTACTCAACTTTTAATGCCTGATAAAAGGTTTTAGAGTAAAATTTATTTGAATTCAAACAAACAAAGAAGTACTGAAATCACTGTAAAGTTTATAGAAGAAACTTAACTTTAGAAGTTAGAAAGTTGAGTTAAAAGGGAATGGAGTGGACCTGTATAGCTGGCGTCATGAATCAAAAAGGAAATACAAGAATTGGCGACATCCCGTGGTCGAGCTGTCTATAGATAGCCAGCTCAAAAACTGTTTCTTATATCCCTCAACAGTAAACTTGTCATTTTCAGTATCCATTCTTTCAGTAGTTCATAATTAATAGTACCTACCTATATTTTTATTTACTTAGATTTTTTTTTCATTCATTTATAATTGATTACATTTTTTTTTATACATATATTGTAATTACATTGTTTTATTTTTTTTTTCTATATCTCGCACATTGGGACCTGATGATGGGACGTAAAAACGTCCTGAAACATCGTTGAGATAAAGACACTTCCGAAGAGTTTTTGAAAAATAGTTATCTTAATTTTTATTAAATTGAAAAATGTATCTACTTATTATAAATGTATATATTTTCTCATATATTTTTAAGGTTAGGTTAGGTTTTATGACTCATGCCCGGGCTTTAACTACGAGGTCATATCGCCTACTACCAGAGCGCTCTATTGTCACTCTGGTGGACATGAGCCCGACTCTACTGTGGGAGTTCTAAATTTTGCCTACCCTAAATTTTTATTCACCTAGGGCAGGGGTCTTTAACGAGTACCGGACATCGTACAGGCTCGGGACCATCGCTTAACGTCCCATCCGAAGGACGGCATGCTTACGTTTATTTTACCTCCCAGATAAAATAAATTAAGGGCCTCGGTCGGGCTACGAACCCACAACCTTGAGCTCAAAGGTCAAGCACGCATACCACTGAGCTACCGGCGCCCTCTATATTTTTAAGTATTTATTTATTCAGTTTTTATTAATTTAATTTTATTTTTTTTTAATAGTTTTGTTATTACTACTAATCATACGTGTGTTAGACTCAAGTAGTTATAAATCTAATTTATAAGCTATCTTAATGTATAAATTCTTTTGACGTATCCTATTACCATGTATTGGTTTTATAAATAAAGTTATTATTATTATTATAAGTTATTTTATTTAGAATTTTTTCAGTTTGTGGGTCTGGTCACACGATTTCGGTCAAACAGCTAGGTGCATCAAACGGTAGTATGTTTGAAAAGTAAACAGGTCGAGTCCTATTGTTTTTAGGGTTGCAGAGACAACTGCTCAATTAATTTACAGTCAAATCGGAGAGAGGAAAGGGGGGATGAACTCAAAACCCCTAATGACGTGTCTGTAACGTGCAGCTGACATTGCAGACTCGGGACCACCAGCTTAACATCCCCTTGGGATCGGCCGGGTTTTGGACCCAGGATCTTGAGCTCAGTAAGCAAGTACGCATACCACTAAGCTACCGGCACTCTCAATAAATGTAGTAGATTTTTTGAAAAATTACGAAAGTAGAGGAGTTGGAATGATTTTCTCCCATCATTTTTGTGACTGGTTTTTCCATAATAAACTAGACTCAAATAAGTAGATAGATATGTAGGTAGGTACTTAAGTTTTTTTTTTTTTTTTTTCACGTTTTTATCCTAGGTAGTACAAGAAAATATCAATAAACGGACGACGCAAGGATGGGCTATATTAGCCGGAACGGAAGGGAAACGGTCAGATTGTATGAACCCGGCCGAGGGAGGCCCTTATCTGGGAGGTGGAAACATCTTGAGCACGCCATCCTTCGGATGGAACATAAGCGATGGCCCTGGCCCTGTGCAATGTTAGGTACTCGTTAAAGACCCCTACCATATACGAATAGAAAATTTAGGGTAGACAACATTTAGTACTCATAAAGTAGAATCGAGCTAATGTCCACCAGAGTGACGAAAGAGCGCTCTGGTAGTAGGCAAAAATAGTGCCTGTGAACACGATAACTCCCAATAGAATGAACGTATCGACATGAAAGTTTTATGCACGCTCAGAACCTTCTAAAGACGGCACGTATCGATTTTCAGCCAAATCGCCCAAAGAATAAGTTGGATTAGGGGGAGGCTTAACTCAAAAAAACAAGAGTGCTAAAATCAACATTACATTTCACATTTTAATTCAAAATTTTTGGTGAAATTGATTGAAGGGAACAGAGAAGGGGGGCTCGACTCAAATACCCTAATGCTGACGTAATGAATGTATCGATACAAAATTGAATATGAGAATTCAGTAGCGAAAATGTAATCAGTTAATTTTTGTTGAGGAAGTACATAGCCGGTGATTCAACGGGTTGAAAAGCATAAAATTCCAGTGAAAACTCGATATCGAATTTCTGACTTTATATAACTTTCACTGTACATTCTATAGATAGGGTTGAAATGAAAGAAACCACTCATTTTAAATAACAAACAAACAAACAACAACAACATTTATTTGGGCCAGCAAAATTATGCTTTACACAAATATATAATACAAGGAAGGGTTTAAAATAGAAAGTCCTGGTACAGTCTTTGTTTGAGTCGCCTCCCAGGAGTAGGCGCACCAAGACTGTAGTGTACAGCCCCAGAACAATGCACAAGGGCTTCGTGGTGGTTCTTCACTAGTTTCTCGATGTGAGCTGCAAAAAGAGGAACTCCCAGTTCTTCGTGGATTTTGTGATTCCTGACAAACCAGGGTGCGTTTGTTGCTATTCGGAGTACTTTATTTTGAAATGTTTGTAATCGTTTCATGTTAGTGTTGCTGGTACCGATCCAGACTGGACAGGCGTATGTTAGAAGTGGAAGTAGGAGTGTCTTGTATAGCAGAATAGTACATGTGTGTTTAAGTGGCGTGTTTCTGTTTATGAGAGGATAGAGAGTGTTGAGTCGTGAATATGCTAGCTGTAGTTTTCTGTTAATGTGTAGTTTCCATGTGAGTCGTGTATCCAAAAGTACTCCAAGATAGCGGACACCCTGGTCCTTAGGATTCCAGAGAATTGGGAGGTCATCAATTTGCAGCTGACGTTGTTCTTCTATGGAGAATCTGCGGAGAGCGAAGATTTTAGCTTCGGTCTTCCCTATGTTAAGTTTGAGTCTCCATTTTGAAAACCATAGGGAAACGTCTGTCAGGGCTTCCTGGAGCTGTTCAATGGCAACGGAGAGGATGCTATGCTGACAGGCAATCATTGTATCATCAGCATAGGTGGCTAATGTCGCCGTGGGAGTTTCGGGGATGTCTTGGGTGTACAAACTGAAAAGAAGGGGGCTCAGAATAGCACCTTGAGGGACCCCAGCTGTTATTATTTTCTGATTGCTCAATGCATTGCCCACTTTAACCTGGAACGTCCTACCATGGAGAAAAGAGGATATAAGACCAACGATGTATTTGGGTACCAAGCTTTTCTTCAGTTTGTATAACAGCCCCTGATGCCAAACGGTGTCAAAGGCTGCGGCTACATCCAAGAATACGGCGGTGGTGTACTTCTTCGCCTCGAAGCCGTGGACAATCGTCTCGGTCACCCGCTGGAGCTGCTGAACCGCAGAGTGTTTCCACACTTTTATAGCCATGAGTGGTATATGTCCACTTGATTCTCAATTGGAGTATCCCGCAAAAAAAAAAACAATTTCATTTTGGCAATACTTTTTCTCGTCAAATTCTTTATTTTTCTATGTCAAATATTCTCCAGCTTATGTTCAAATGTTATTAAATTAATTCTTCCCTCGTCTAAAGAGGAACCTGTAGGGACATGGTTATTCCATTATCAGGGGTTACGCTTCAAATGTTTGCCGTTTATTGATGAAAGTGGATTTCGCTAAATCCCTATCAGCCTTAAAGCCTCATCATCATACATTACTCCTGGATCCAGACGCCGTTTAAGCCAATCAAATTGGTTCCATTGCACTGGATCAATGGATGACAGACTAAGGGATGAAAAAAAGTCGTTGGTGAATCACCGGCTATGTACTTCCCCAAAACGCTTCCACCGTTTCTTTCCCCTTTTACCTTCGGCCGCTTTCGCTGAAAATTGATATGTGTCGTCCTTTTGTGGTTTTGACTTCAAATATACAATTTAATGTCGATATATTCATTACATTGGCAGTTATTGGTTTTTTTGAGTTAAGCCTCCCCCTAATCCAACTTATTCTTTGACCGATTTGGCTGAAAAACAAAACGTGCCGTCTTTAGAAGGTTCTGTGTGTACATAAAACTTTCATGTCGATACGTTCATTCTATTGGGAGTTATCGTGTTCACAGGTAGTATTTTTCATTTTCGTATGACTCATGCCCGGGCTTTAACTACGAGGTCATATCGCCTACTACCAGAGCGCTCTTTCGTCACTCTGGTGGACATGAGCTCGACTCTACTTTATGAGTACTAAATGTTGTCTACCCTAAATTTTCTATTCGTATAGGGTAGGGGTCATTAACGAGTACCTGGCATTGCACAGGGTCAGGGCCATCGCTTGTGTCCCATCCGAAGGATGGCGTGCTCAAGATGTTTCCACCTCCCAGATAAGGGCCTCCCTCGGCCGGGTTCATACAATCTGACCGTTTCCCTTCCGTTCCGGCTAATATAGCCCATCCTTGCGTCGTCCGTTTATTGATATTTTCTTGTACTACCTAGGATAAAAACGTGAAAAAAAAAAAAAACTTAAGTACCTACCTACATATCTATCTACTTATTTGAGTCTAGTTTATTATGAAAAATCCAGTCACAAAAATGATGGGAGAAAATCATTCCAACTCCTCTACTTTCGTAATTTTACAAAAAATCGACTACATTTATTGAGTGTGCCGGTAGCTTAGTGGTATGCGTACTTGCTTACTGAGCTCAAAATCCTGGGTCCAAAACCCGACCGACCCCGAGGGGATGTTAAGCTGGTGGTCCCGAGTCTGTGCAATGTCATGTACACGTTAGAGGCCCGTCATTAGGGGTTTTGAGTTCATCCCCCCTTTCCTCTCTCCGATTTTTTATTATTATTATTATTATTATATACGAATTTATTTTATTTCTCTTGGTTAATGCTTTTATGTATTTTCATTATCATTTAATTTCATTTATATTTCTTAGGTAATATATTTTTTTTTATGTTTGTTATTGTTATTTTGTTTTCTTTCTCTTTTACATTTTCCGCACATTGTCACCTGCTAAAGAAACGTAACAACGTCTCGAAATTTTGGGAAAAAGACACTTCTAGAAAAGTTATAAGACATTATTACTTATATTTTAATTAAATTAAAAACTGTATCTATTGAATTAATATTATTATTTTTGTACTCATATTTTCAAGTATTTATTTACTCATTTGTCAGATTCATTGTTAATATATGTTTATGTATCTAATTTATAAGCTATCTTGATGTATACATTCTCATGATGTATCCTATTCTATTACCATGTTATGTATATCTATCAACAAATAACAAATGGATTAATACAAACTTGTAATGGTAAATCCAAAATTCTATAAGAAGGATGTTCAGCCAAATCTGCCAAAGGAAAATGGAAGGGAGACCAAAGCATCAAATTGAAATTGTATATTAGGTTTCCTCAGGTAAACACCTATTGATTTTTACACAAATCAATGGATTGATTATACAGGAAGAGTAATCAATTCGCGTTAGGGAAGTACAAAGGCGATGATTCATCAATCCGTTGAGCAGCACCAACAAACACAAACACAAACACGTACAACATGCACACAAAAAAATAAAGTTTGAGACCCAACCGAAGCTTTTAGGTTTTTTTATTTGAGAGGTAAAAAAAAAATACTTGAGCATGTCATAAGGGATGTTAAGCGATGATCACGAGCCTGAAGTCAGGTACTCGTTAAAGACCGTAGGTGAATAACCAAGCTAGGCAAAATTTAGGACTCCCATAGTAGAGTTGGACGCTTGACCATCAGTGTGACATAAAAGCGTTCTAGTAATATGACATAGTTAAAGCCCGGGCATGAGTCACAATAACCTACACTCGATAATTCATGTATTATAATCCTCGTTTACTTACTAAGGGTTGACCTAAATTCCACTTTTCCACTTCACAATATTTCTTATAATGTTTTTATACAAATATTAATACATATAAAATAAACCAGGTTCTAATTCATTTACATTAGTTTTATGAGGTGGCAAGCTTGCAGAATAATCTTAATTATCCTAAGCCGAGTTATCCAAAACTAACTAATTTCGCACATGTTTTTACATTAAAATAATAATATTCTTTATATCAATTCAAATATTACAAAGTCTGTTTATTACGATAATGTAAAAATTAAAGTCTGGTTGCTTAACCAATTTTTTTCACGACTCAACTACACAAAATTCCTCAAACCATCTATAATCTCATTAATTGTTGAATAATTCTATAATCTCTGAGACAATAACTCTGATTTTTTTCGAATAAGTCCACAATATACACTTTATATTCTTTATTTACATTTTGATATAAATCAATATAATTTGAAAATTTTCTGTAAGAAAAATGTATTTTTGTGTCCAACATTTCATTAAGATTTTACTGTGATAACATATGAACTCATATATAGAGAAAAAATAAATATAATAATAATAAGAAAAATATTGCAAGGTGGCATTTTTGAGATAAAGGTTTTTCTGGGTCTGTGGTGTACTCAGGAGAGCTGATGAGGTATTGAGCCTGATATACAGAGTGTGTTGTTTACCTAAATGGAAGAGAAGAAATTGAGATGACCCACCTATATATCGGAGAGCGGTCCTCTGGGGGTGGCAGGGAGGTGGGGGGTGGCACAGTGCCGACTGAGGATCGAAACCGGGGGGATGCTGTGGGGGGGTGGAGGCGGTAGATCGGCAATGGTCGGACGAAAACAGTCGAACATTACAGAGGGGATAAGTCCTCAGATATAGTGGCAAACTGAACAAGGCTACATTTCTTACTGTACCACATCACAGTCAAGGAGTAATAGCGTTCTGTGACTCTTTAAACATTCTGACAATTTGTTGCAAAACTGCATGTCGGAGCGCAAAAGTGAAGACATCAAAAGTTACGATCCGTTCAGAAAGTTCGCAGTTGTATTCACAACTTTCTGAAGTATACAACTGCCAGGGTCGTGAATTTTGGGAGCAGTAAAAATGGCAAATTAATTTATACTTTTTTGTTTATTTGATTTTAAAAAAATAATTATGTTTTCAAAATTGTTTCCTATTTTTTTTACATATTGATATCAATTTTCAATAAAAATATATATATGTAGTTAGTTATTGTGACACATGCCCTGGCTTTAACTACGATATCGCTTACGTGGACATGACATCAACTCTACTATGATAGTCCTAAATTTTGCCTACCCTAATTTTTATTCACCCAGGATAGAGGTATTTAACGAGTACCTGACATCGCACAAACTCGGGACCATAGCTTAATATCCCGCCCAAAGGACGGCGTGCTCAAGGTTTTTTCACATCCCAGATAAAAAACGAAGGGCCTCGGCCGGGTTTTGATCCCGCGATTTTAAGCTCAGCATGCAAGCACGCTTCCTCTTAGTTACCGGCGAACTTAAGATATAGGTAAGTACGATAGGTATATATTTTTTTATTTTTTTTTTTGAGGGCGCCGGTATTGCTTCCCTTCTGAGCTCAAGGTCGTGGGTTCGAAACCCGGTCGAGGCCCTTAGTTTATTTTATCTGGGAGGTAAAATAAACTTAAGCACGCCGTCCTTCGGATGGGACGTTAAGCTATGGTCCCGAGCCTGTACGATGCCTGTACTCGTTAAAGACCCCTGCCTTAGGTGAATACAAATTTAGAGTAGGCAAAATTTAGGACTCCCACAGTAGAGTCGGGCACATGTCCACTAGAATGTCGAAAGAGCGCTCTGTTAGTAGGCGATATGACTTCGTAGTAAAAGCTCGGTCATGAGTCATAATAACTATTTTTTTTTTAGAAACTTTTTCCTACACCAATCACAAGTTTTGTCGTACGCTTACTATACCAGGAAGTAGGGAGGAAGGGGGGGGGGGGGGGGGGGGGAACACCCGTTTCCGGGGTTTGCTTAGAGTGGCAGGAAAGCAGGCGTCAGCTCTGTAAGTAAAGGTTTAAATTGTAAACAATAAAAAGAGAGGAAGTAAGATAGCCTTCATTATTGAGTTTCTACTTCCCAAACTTTACGAAGTCTAGGGGAGGTTATGTAATCTCAGAAATTCGATGATCTTGAGGGAAGTGGGTTCAGAGGGGAGACAACCCAAAAATCTTCATAACTGCATATGTGATCAATGCATTGACACAAAATTTAGTATGAGAAATTAAAAGTGCATAAGAAAAATTGATTTTTATCCAAAACGGTCGAATAGTTTTGGAGAGAGAGCAACAACTTAATTGATAGATTCGTGCTGAGGAAGTACATCGCCGGTGATTCACCGACATTTATCTAAACTAAAGAAGGTAAAGACTCGATAAACTTAATCATAATTTTGACCAACTTCTAGGGAAAAAAGTTGTCAGTGATTCACCGGTACTTCACCAGAACTAATTAATCAATTAACTTTCGGCTAATATTCAATAGTTGACTTCCATGGGGGCTCCTAAAACCTCATACAAAATTTTGTGTCGATACGTTCATTACCACCCCTTACCATAGGCCGATATTGCCGAAATTTCGTGTCGATACATTAATTACAACGGAAGTTATTACAGCTTTTGTGTTAAGCCCCTCCCCTAATCCCCCACTTTCTTTTGGTTAATTTGACTGGAAATCAATAGATGTCGTCGTTAAAGAGTTCTGGATTCACATATAAAATTTCATGACAATACAATCATTCTATCGAGAGAATGTATCGACATTTGACATCGCAGCCACACTCCGCATCGATTTTTTTACCGATTACATAACTTCCCCTATACTTCGTATAGCTGGGGAAATAAAAACAGTTTTTGTCCTTAGAAAGTATTCAAAAATGTTAACAAATAAAAGCCTCAAATTGCCTATTTTTTTAATTTTTTTGACATTCTCTAATAGAACCCAAATTAAAAAATCAACTTTGGGGTGTGATTTAAATGAAGTGGGGGGCCCCCTTAATTACGTACGCTAAGCGAGGTCATATTTAACTGCAGACCGCAGAGTCGGAGCTTTTCTTTTATTCATTTATTTTATTTTATTTTTTTTTGTAATTAAGAGCTTGAATTGTCTGTATTGTTTTCTCCCCTTTATTATTCCCATCAGTATAATTTTGTAAATTCTTTGTTTTTGAAAAAATAAGAAACAAAACCAGATCATTAGTCGGTATACTTCCAACCTCTGGAAAGTACTATTCGCCCCTAAATTCTTCATTTTCCTTGCATAAAACGAGGAATATTGTCAACATGCTATATCTATCTGTAATAGTTGTCTATATCTATTTGTAATAGTTATCTATATCTATCTGTAAACATTTTCCATTCAAGTACCTCATCATTTCATCCCCGGTTAGTTGTTCTCTTACAACCCATTTCGAACCTAATATCACTGAGTCTGGCAAATAGCTAATATATATACATACTTTTCTGATCACTAAAGTACTCGCATAGAAGACAGACACCACACGCTTCTTCCATGTCTCTCACATCGTCTGCCATTGTTTTATATCGCCACTCATTTGATTATTACATATTTCATTTATTTTTTTTTATATTAATTTATTCAAAATCTAATCATTCTCCTCATTCATTTCTATTTTCTTTATATTTATATATTTTTTTAACACAACTATTTATATTTCATTAAATTTTATTCATTATTATTATTTTTTAGTCCTCTGATAACGATTGATTGGTTCAATCAATCGGTATAAATTAGTTTTTTTTATTAATTGAAAAATTACTTTTTTTTAGACGTTTCCCCCCCCCCCCCCCCCCCCAAAAAAAATACTATACATTTACATAAAGTGATGTGTAGTGTTGAATGGAGAGAGCGCTATCGGTCTAGTGTCTGTGTACATCGGAATCTCAATGGTAGAGTTTCACTTAGATGGCAGGACATTAAATGCAGGCTGGGAATGCAACAATTCTAGCAACTCATGAAGGAATGCTCCAATTAGATAAAAAAATAAATTAATATAAAAATAATGAAGTAATAAAATAAAATTAATTAATTTAACATTCCGGAGTTAACATTCCGATGTAACAATTTGGCGCGCGCGGGCTTGCGGAGCCCTTCTATCTTACATAGTGTAAACATTGTGTCTGGCAGTGACCTTCATCCCAGCAACTACAGAGCAGGTGGATCTGTCAGATCCTTCGCCAATATTTGTAGCAACATTACTGTATTAGTGTATTTTTTTCAGAAATATTCGAAATCCGGGCTACAAGGGCCACCTAAACTCTCTCATCTTTTTAAGGTGTATTAATTTTTATTATCATTTATTATACCTAGGCTCAAATCGTATGATTCACAATTAATATCTGAAATTAATATTATTATACCGAACCAGAAGATTATGATTATTTTGATTTAAATTTTAAAGGTCAAAGATATATATTTATATTTATCCTTTCTCGCTTTTAAATAAAATTTATTATGTACTTAGACGAAGGTACAATTTGATTTTTAAACAAGTTGTAATTATATTTTGTTGTTCTATACTTGAACGCTAAGTGATAGAGGTACTTAATTTCTTCTTTATTTGTAAATTATGACGAATACACTCTGACGGTCATCTGAGCAAGAGGTCGTCTTTGGTATAAAATTTTTGATTTTCAAATTATTTGTATTTGTGTATTTTATTTATAATAAATAATAAAAAAAAAGGTAAATAAAGTTTCTCTTTAAGCTCTTCTTTAAAAATGAATAGGCGTTTTTCTTATGAGCTTCTGAAAACGTATGTGAACTTTAATGTCCCTACATTCATTTCATTGGCAGTTATTAGGATTTTAAAGTTAAGCCCCCCCTTCTCATAATCCTTTTCATCCCTTTTGCCAATTCTTCCCTTCGACTAATAATTAATAGGATTGTAACTATGATGGGTCTCAATTTACAGATGAATTTGTTTACTTTCCCTACAGTACAATGTAGGTATACGGGAAGTTATATAATCGGTCTAAAATTCAATGTTGTGTTTTCAACGGAATTTCATGTTTTCTGAAACCGGGCCGAGTCTCTTACATATTTTATCTGGGAGATGGAAAAATCTTGATCACGCCCTCCTTCGGATTGGACTTTAAGCAATAGTCTCAAGCCTGAGCGATGACAGATACTCATTAAAGACCCCTCCTACCCTAGCTGAGTAAACCTAGGTAGGCAAAATGTAGGACTCCCAGAGTAAGGTCGGGCTCAAGTCCCATCCTAAGGCTTTGCCTGAGGTCATTTTTAGTCGGGTTCCGTCACAAAATATTCATTGAAATAAAACCTCAACTTCCTCACCCGAAATTTAACATGACAGTATGTAAAGGCCCTCAGGCTGCAATGATTCATTATCAAATATCCACCGACAGAGATAACAAACTAAATGGGCTGTTTTGAAACTACACTTTGGGCTATAAATATACATTTAATATTATTTTAATATGTTTGTCTGTCTAGTCGCTGGATATATAAGTGTCCATCTCACAGTGTGGATCACATCAGTTCCACAAACATGACACCAATCGTAAGTATCAGTTTCACCAATAATATGGCGTCGATTTCGTATTTAAACCATGATACTTATTATATCAGGGGCGCCGGTAGCTCAGTGGTATGCGTGCTTGACTTCTGAGCTCAAGGTCGTGGGTTCGTAGCCCGACCGAGGCCCTTAGTTTATTTTATCTGGGAGGTAAAATAAACTTAAGCACGCCGTCCTTCAGATGGGACGTTAAGCGATGGTCCCGAGCCTGTACGATGTCAGGTACTCGTTAAAGACCCCTACCCTAGATGAATAAAAATTTAGGGTAGGCAAAATTTAGGACTCCCACAGTAGAGTCGGGCTCATGTCCACCAGAGTGACGAAAGAGCGCTCTGGTAGTAGGCGATATGACCTCGTAGTTAAAGCCCGGGCATGAGTCATAAAACCTAACCTAACCTACTTATTATAAATATTGTTGAAAGTTATATATTTTCTCTACTTTTACTTTCTTCAGGAGGCAATGTAATCAAAAGTCAAACAGATAAGTACTTAGCACAAATTAATCAATTACGAATTCGCTTTTCCCTCCAAAGCCAATTGACCGATTTTTGACTTACATATTGGCTTCAGAATCCCAATACTAATTTTTGCCCTCATCTGACATTCCTCTTTCGCAGAAAATTAATAGGTGTCATTCTTATAGAGTTTTAATTTTAAATATACAATTTTATATAAGATACATTCATTACATGGGCAGTTATTAGAGTTTTTGTGCTTCCCCTAATCCCCCTCTCCCCTTATGTCAAATAAAATAAATATATAAATAATAATTGAATTAATAAAATGAATAATAAATAAACAAATAATAAAATTACCACATTTCATGTAGAAATTATAGCTGGTCTTCTA
The DNA here is from genome assembly GCA_963662175.1 of Aradus depressus. Classification (NCBI taxonomy): domain Eukaryota; kingdom Metazoa; phylum Arthropoda; class Insecta; order Hemiptera; family Aradidae; genus Aradus; species Aradus depressus. The sequence continues at coordinate 40,950,271 of OY759221.1, read as the reverse complement.
ATAAGTTCAAGACTTGGATGAATTGGATTTCTTCTAAAGATTATAAAGAGATGCCATCTTGTTTCTTTTTTGAAATGTTAAATCTAATCCAAAGGTAAAAATTATTTTACTGGGTTCACAGGGAAAATGAATAGCATAGAATAAGAGAACAAATATTGGGTTTATTTAACAATAATGTACATTATAAATTTAATAACTAATATTGAAAAATAAAAAAAAATTCAGAAATCTTACGAACTAATTACTTAAAACTATATCAGTTTTTTTTTCTGTTATACTAATAATTCTTTTATATTTTGGGCATATATACATATAAATAAAAAGTACCTTTTCTCTTCTACCTACTTCCAATGTTATAATTTTCACTCCTACACCTTCTCTCACTCAGACAGGTTCACTACACCTTAACCCTAAAAACACTTCTCTCTCTAGACTTTCCACTTCCACAACACAACTTAGACTGTTTATCACTATTTAAAACAGCTGATCGTCGTTTATTCATTTGTTGTTCACATTTATTAATAATAATAATCGATTTTATAATATATTAATAATCCTAATGTGTGTAATTAACACGGACATTTCTTTTTAATTTTTGGTATCAGGAGGTTGGTGAATTAAAAATGGCTCCGGGTCTGTGCACTACAGTCTAGGTGCGCCACTACTGGGGGGTGGCTCAAACAATCACTGTACCAGGACTTTCTACTTTAAACCTTATATATATTGTGCATGGCATGTATTTTGCTGAACCAAAAAAATGTTGTTGTTGTTATTGATTTATACTATAATCGACACAGATCCCACAAATGCATTCGAAAATTTATTAAGTTTCTTGTTTTTCTTTCGCATTGAAATGACAAAACATTCTCATTTATTCACAGTAAAGTAATACAATTGAAATTATTTACATATATTTGTCAAAATGTATTCATTATTATTATAATTTGTTTTCAGGTATTTCTGTGTCTCCTTGGAGTCGCCTTTTCTCTACCAGTTTATCCCTTTCCAGTCCCAATAAAGTAAGTATTTTTCATTAAAATCTAATTTAAATCACGTCTGCCTGACTTGCGTTCCATAAAATAAAATGTATCTTTAAAATTTCAGTCCTGACAACTATGAGTATGGCGTGTACAGTCCCTACCTGCCTGAACAACAGTTTTCTCCCTACTACGCTAGAAACTACCTTTTGTAAGTAAAACTCAAAATAAGTTAAATTATTATATAATAATATAATAGCTATTATTTATTTGAACAAAAAAAAAAAAATGGTTGGTGAATCACCGACTTCTAAAACCAGTCGACAGTTTGCGCTTCATAATCAACAGTTCTTACACGGGGGCTCCTAAATCCTCACACTAAATTTTGTGTCGATAAATTCATTACATCGGCAGTTATTAGGGTTTTGAAACCCCATTCCCTGGACCACCCTTCTCTTCAGCCGATATCGTTGAAATTTGACAGGTTACATCCTCATTGGGTTTTCGACTTTTATTGTGAAATTTCATGTCGATACATTCATTACATCGGCAATTATTGGGATTTTTGATTTGAGCCCCCTCTGATCCCCCCCTTTCTTTATGTTGATTCTTCTGAAAATTATTAAGTGTCGTCCTGATAGGATTTTGAATTCATATAAAAAATTACATATTGATACATTCATTTTATTGGCAGTTATTAGAGTTTTCTGTTAAGCCTCCCCCCCTATTCCCCCTCTTCTCTTTAGTCGATTTGGCTGAAAACCCGTGGATATCATCGTTAGAAAGTTCTGGGTTCACATATAAAATTTCGTGTCGATATATTCATTTTATCGGGAGTTATCGTGTTCACAAACAAACTGACAGACATAATTTTTTTTTTTTCATAATTGTAATCTAGAGGTCGGAAAAAATAAAATTCTATTGAAAACTCCGCATCGAACTTTTAACCGATTACATAACTTCCTCTATACATTGTAAAGCTGGGAAAGTAAAAAAAACGCGTCTGGGTAAGACGATAGGTTTTGAGGCGTCACCAGAGGGAGATCCATCATAACTTGCTTCGCGAACTGCAAGGCGATACTAAGAGCTACAACTATTTGAGTATGAATGAAGATATCTTCAAATGTGTATCGATGCCCTGTTATTTCCAGACAGAATACAAATTTACACTCCGGTTTCTGGATACAGGGAAGAGTTACTCAAGCCTACAATATTGTACTCACACCACAATGCACCCTTTCCGCTATACATACAAAAAACCTGTGAAGTTTTTTTTTTTTATACATATTCTACCATACATCTGCTGATGATGGTTTTAATTACATGAGCAATCTCTTCATTCTTTTTTTTTACAACATTTCATATACCTCTCATATTCAGGAATGGGGGAAACACATATTAAATTGCCTTCCGCCATCTTGAACTGGAATTTCATAATATCAAGATTTCATAATCTTTGTTGAAAGGTAACCAAGTAATCTACCTTTTTACAAAAGTTAGTACATTACTCTACCAAAGTTTTATTAAAATATATTTGACAAAGATCTTGTATATTGTAATATTTGCCTTAATAAGAGAAAGAGAACTCTATTTGGAGGTTGGAGACATAACCGGGTGGATAACTGGGGGGTCTTAATCACAGAAAGAGATATTATTATATTAAACAAATTAATTAAATTATCTCTCTCTTGTCACTTTATTTCACATCATCACACTGTTAACTGACTTACCACTGATGCAGGACAACTCTCTCTAAGTGTTCTAGTCATGAGTAACTGATGGTAAAATGATGTATTTATGAATGTATCAATAACAGACTGTTCCAATAGACATTTAACAACTGAAAAATAGAGAATTGAACAATATCAGTAGTGTCAGAGGGCGCCGGTAGCTCAGTGGTATGCGTACTTGTCTTCTGAGCTCAAGATCGTGGGTTCGAAACCCGGCCGAGGCCCTTAGTTTATTTTATCTGAGAGGTAAAATAAATTTAAGCACGCCGTCGTTTGGATGGGACGTTAAGCGATGGTCCCGAGCCTTTACAATCTCAGGTACTCGTTAAACACCCCTGCCCTAGGTGAATAAAAATCTAGGATAGGCAAAATAGGACTCCCACAGTAGAGTCGGGCTCATGTCCACCAGAGCGAAAGAGCGCTCTGGTAGTAGGAGATATGACCTCGTAGTTAAAGCCCGGGCATGAGTCATAATAACTAAGTCAATAGTGTCATTAATATAAAATTATTATTTTTAGTTAGAAAAAAAATATATAAATAAAATCATAAATACAAACATTCGTGGAGTTGTAAATGTAATACATTATACTCGAAGTTGGAAACCATCAAATTTCAAAAGCAGCCAAAAATTTGGATTGAGGGGGTGTCAAATTTTGGGTGTTGGGGGGGTCGGAAAACATGAAAGTATGGTGAAAACACTCTCGAATGTGACCAATTACATAACTTCCCCTATATTTACAGTAGAGCGTCGATTATCCGAACTAATGTTGTGTGGGGTAATAATCTTAAATTTGGATAATCGAAATTTTTCAGCCACCCAGAACTTGCGATGAATGAAGAGTCACCACCAAGCTTCTTGTTTAATTCCACTGCTTTTTCACACAAAATGGGCCCAGATATGGGCTGCCCAGAAGCCCGTTTTTGCATAAAACCAAGTGAATGCAGCATCTTCCAACAATTCGGATTTAGGTTTTTTCATAGTTTTACGATATGAACTGCCCTGCTCACAGTCAAGATTAAGTGCATACCAGTGATAGAATCAGAATTATTTTTTATTCCCGTTATCGTTGATTTACCAACACCGAACTTGATAGCCGCATAATAATTTCCATTTTATCTTTTAATGAAAGCACTAGGTACTTGTTTCCTTTTTGCCGACATGTTGTAAGTTTTACTTAAAATATGTGACCACTAACTAATTCAATGTACACCTCACAAAGAATGATTTGAAACTGAGAGCATTGATTGGTAACCGACCATACGCATGGGAAGGGATTCAGTGGAAAAATCCAATGAACAAATTACATACATCCCTTATACAGCTAACAACCCTCTTTCTAAGAATTAATTAGTCTTCCCTCATGGAAGTTCATGGAAAAACTAATTTGATTTTTTTTTTCCATGAAGCCATTTCGGATAATTGAACGTTCAGATAACTAACGTTCGGATAATCGACGCTCTACTGTACTCTAATTCTTTCTATATTTCGTATTTAAATTATGTTAATTACTTTTCAGAACCAACAAATTACTCTAATTATTGTTTATAATTACCTCTTATTTTAATAATTAACAGAATATTAGTTATCATTATATTTTTCTACCAATCTTAGTTAATTAGTTATTCTGACTCATGCATTTTCATATCTTAGGTATCTTATATTTCAATAATTTTATTATGAAAAAATTTGTACAAAATTATTATTATTTTTTTCACATTTAAAGTATTTCCGATATGTTCTGTAAGGTATGGTCTTATCGGTCTTTTGAAGTCTTCCCCCTTTCCAGTAAAGTCTTTTAAAAGACGAAGACCCACAATAGAACCCATTTATTGAGGACAGATCTTTTTATATTGAACATAAAAATCATTTCAAAGGGTCCTTCTTGCAGAATACTAATGCCAACAGTCTTGGGGTATCCCTTTCTAAAGTTTTTTACGTCAAAGACAAAAAATAAAACATGATTTCTTTCGTGTACCTGTCTTTTTTTTAATTTATAGAGGAGGGCCGGTAGCTCAGAGGTTGCCTTCTTGTATACTGAGCTCTAGATGAGTTCGAAACCCGGCCGAGGGTCCTTAGGTTTTTTTATCTGAGAGGTGATAAAACCTCGAGTACACCGTCCTTCGAATGGAACGTTAAGCTATGATCCCGAGCCAGTTCGATGCCAGGTACTCGTTAAAGATCCCACTGAGTAGGTAAAACTTAGGACTCTCACTGTAGGGCCGGGCTCAAGTCAACCATAGCGCCGAAAGAGAGGATATGACCTTCGAAGTTAAAGCCCGGGCATGAGGCTCAATAACTAACTTTTATATTGTATTTGTGTTTTAATGGGGAGCTGTAAACATTGGTCTTTGACAAATGTTGGCGCCAAGCGGTATCGAAAAAATCCCTTTCCTGAAAACCATAATATATTCATACATCGAGTATGATATCAAATCGAAGGTTAAAATCTTTTAAAAAAATACTCTCAGAAGCCTTCAAAATATCAAAATGTGCAATATAATATATTGCATTGTTTATTTATATAACTTAAATAGATTCCAAGTTATCAGGGGAGGAGTCCAGTCAAATAAGGTAATTAAAAAAAATAATAATTTCAGCGTTACTTAAAATGGTTAGGCTTTTCGTGAAATGTATCACACTTACATTCAAGAATGAACACTTGCAAGATTTTTTGGAAAATTGTCAGGGACCAGCAACAGGGGTTCATCTGCTTAAATTTTATATGGAAATCGTCTCACGTAACATAACTATAGTTGGATATTCGTTGACATATATTTATATCATATTATGTACACATAATTATAAAACATATTTATTTTTATTTTAATATCAAATTAAAAATACAAACTAGAAGTAACCTTCTGAGGGAGTGAACAGAGTCAGTTCCCTCAATTAGGTAACAATGTGAGTTTTTAGTTAACACTAGTTAATACTAATGAATAAAAAACTTAAAACGAGTCAAAAAATTCCACTTTATTTATATGAAAAACACAATATATTTCGCTCGTTAGAGCATTCTCAAGTGTACAGACAGATACAGACTTATGACAGTCATAAGTCTGTATCTGTCTGTACACTTGAGAATGCTCTAACGAGCGAAATATATTGTGTTTTTCATAAAAATAAAGTGGAATTTTTTGACTCGTTTTAAGTTTTTTATTCATTAGTATTCACAATGAACTTCCACAAGATCTCTGGCGAAAACATCTCTAACTAACACTAGTTCTTTGTGTTTAATAAATTTAAAGAAAGTTTTAATGAAGACATATTAATGAAACATTGGAGTATTTTATAGAGGTTTATATAAAAAATCTTGAAATCAGTAACGTTAATACCGTTAACAGTTGCACTACCTAAATGGCGCTAAAATTATTATTCTGAAATGATAAAAATGCCATCAAATAAAGTAATTTTTAATTCATTTTAGTGCCTGTTGTTACGTGAAATGATTAGGCGTTTCATAAAATGATGTGGTTCACAAATTGACGCCCGCCGACGTATATCTAATCAGTCCTGTAGATGCAATAGTTCAGTAGACAATTTTACTTTTACATTAGTTTTGTTTGTAACATTTTTTTGCTAATTGCTTCAACATATTATGTTTTTTTATTAAATTAATCTTCTATTGTATTTGATACAGATACCCGAATGACTTGTACTACAGAGGACTCCCAAATATCTTCTCTTGGTTACCGTAAGTAGAAAATAATGATAGTTAAAAAATATTTATAAGAGTACAATTCTTTAAAGAATAAAGAAATTTAGGAGACTAACATGCTAATTCAGCCCCTATTCAGGAGAATATAGTGCAACGTGCTAATTGAGCCCTTATTACAAATATTGTGAACGAAAAGATCAATTGAATAGTTAGTTACTCATGCTCGGGTTTCCCTACAAGGTCATTTCGACGTTCTGGTGGCCATGAGCCCGACTCTACTTGGGGGGGTCCTAAATTTTGCTTACCTAGGTTTATTCACCATAGGTAAGGGTCTTTAACGAATACGTGTTGTACAGATTCGGGACCATTGTTTAAGGCCCCATCCGAAGGACGGCGTGCTCAATATTTTATCACCTTGCAGAGAAAAAAAACCTAGGGTCCCTCGGCCGGGCTTCGAACCCGCGATGTTGATCTCAATAGGCAAGCACGCTACCTTTGAGGTCCGGCGCCCTCTGGTATAAAATATTAATAGAGAAAGAGAGAGAGATCCAGCATTATGGTCGATAAAGATTACAAACTTTTTTAGAAAATAATTTCTTCTGCTAAGCTTCCGGCACTGAGTATCTTCTTCACAATCTGTACTAACATCTATACAATAATGAACGGCTTTATGTGAACTAAAGAAAAGTAAAAATACGTCGAAAATATAATTTTAGTTTATATAAGCTTATTACTATAATAAATATGTTAATTCACGCTCTAAGGTATATATATTTTAATACAGAGGGCGCCGGTAGCTCAGTGGTATGCGTGCTTGACTTCTGAGCTAAAGAACGTGGGTTCGTAATCCGACCGAGGCCCTTAGTTTATTTTATCTGGGAGTTAAAATAAACTTAAGCACGCCGTCCTTCGGATGGGACGTTAAGCGATGGTCCCGAGCCTGTACGATGTCAGGTACTCGTTAAAGACCCCTGCCCTAGGTGAATAAAAATTTAGGGTAGGCAAAATTTAGGATTCCCACAGTAGAATCGGGCTCATGTCCACCAGAGTGACGAATGAGCGCTCTGGTAGTAGGCGATATGACCTCGTAGTTAAAGCCTGGGCATGAGTCATAAAACCTAACCTAACCTATTTTAATACACTCCCTGATAAAAAGTAACGAATATTTTCAATAGAGTAGTTAGTCAAAATCACAATGAATAATTTAAAGCAAAATACACTTTTTATGTTCAACCTTCAAATCATTTTGTATATGTATACAAAGTTAAGTAAAGTTTTATCATTTTGTATATGTATACAAAGTTAAGTAAAGTTTTATCATTTTGTATATGTATACAAAGTTAAGTAAAGTTTTAAGCTCTTTGCAATACTTGAAACAACAAATTATCACTATTCATATATTTCTATAATATTATTATTATTATTATTTTCCAGGTTCTTTAACAGGATATTTCCTCATCTGAACGAAACGACGGTCGTCACCGGAAAGGAACCAGTCCCGGAAAATGGACAAGTGACGGAAGTCAGAGAACTTGGAGATGTGAAGAAAGTCGAGAAACCTGGAGTTGTAAAGGAAGTTGAGGAACCCGTGGAGACTGAAGTAAATGAAGAATAGAGGAAAAACTATACATTCTGACGCAATAAATATTGTTATTGAGAAATTTAGACTTTATTTTTTTTTTTTCAAACCTATTATCCAACTAAAAGATCACATTACTGTTCTCACAAGCAACTTTAAATTTAAAAATTTATCAATGGAGATAGTATTTATTTTTCCAATTCTTAAAAAACCGAATGTTTACCTTATTGAATAAGTTTACTGAGAAGAGCACAGTGTTACCAATCAAGAAAAGTTAAGTTGAATCTGTCAGTTACTATTTTTAGTAGAGCCCCTGAATATTCAAAATGTCACTGCCTTCAACAGCAAACAACTTTGATAAGTAATATCAAAGGAATAGAAGAAATAATCAAAGAACATAATAGTAAAAATATATACATAATAATGAGAAATATAAATAATAAAATTTTAAACAAAAAAAAATGTAATGAACGGATCTCTGAGAAAAATCGATTCCAGTAAATATCGTTTAATCTTTCATGACAAAGGTTATAATTAGGAAATAGATAACTTTATGTAACAGTAGATATATATTCTATATTGTTATTCAGTGAAAACAGTTTCAAATCCGTTACAAATTTCATCCGGTTGCACATAAAATGTACCTTTACATGAAATGAAGATATAAGTATATCAACTGTACTATGGTAATATTTCTTATCTTATAATATATGTTTTCGCCGAAACATGCCCAAATACCATGAAATTAAATTACATGTTTCAATAGGGCTGCTGGAATAGAATTAGTTTCTTTATCCTTAACTTTTTTTTACTAAAATTTCCTAATGCTTAACTTACTTAATTCGAAGAGAAACAGCTTAATGACATTGTATACATTACGTGGAAAACCAACGCATAATTAAAATGGAAATTTCCTCAAATGTGTCTTTAATTTTTTCTCCTCAAAAACTCACCATTTGACAAAATTCCAGAGCTATTCTTAAAATTGAAAATGAGAGGTTATAACCTAGTATGATGTATCGATGTAAAACTACTCTCTGATATTTTTTATTGATATGATTTGGGGTTGTCATAGAGACAATTTAGCGTGATTTCATATTTTTGAATCACCTGATTGTATGTTAGTTAATACAAAATGTTTATTTCCCCAAAAGGTTTCCTGCGTTTCAACAAGTTGTCCTTCGCACTTGGCATGTTGCTCCTGTCCATGTGTGTCGTACATATGCTATATTCGCTACAGTTCCTTGAAGAAGATGGCCAGTTCATCCCGTTGATTCACTTCAGAGCAGGCCGTCTAATTCCTCTCTCCTATATCGGTGTCAACATATGTCTTATCATTATCACCTCTATTACTATTGGTTTCAAGGTAATACTCAAAACAAATTATTTTGGATTGTGTGGACATCTACGGACTTAAGCAAACAATGCTCTTATCTTTACCCTGAAGGACCTACGATGTGATTGAAATTTTGCCTACCCTGATTTAATTAAGATATGGGTATTTAAAAAAGTAATTGACATTGCACAGGCTCGGGACCGTCATTTAAAGTTCCCTTCATGGGACGGCATGCTCATGGATTTCTTCTCCCAAATAAGAAACCCTTTACCACCACGTTTAGTTTGGAGGTATGAAGGTGCCTAAGAACTTCATTTATAATTTTCGAGATTATCCAAGGTTATAAGTTTATCTCAAAAGATCAAAAATTCTGTTTTCAAAGTTTTGGTTAATTCATTCAAAAACAGTTAGTTTTTTCGGAAAAACTGAACATTATACAAAAAATGCTTTTAACCAGAAAAGTTTTTTTTTTACATAATCGGTGAATTTATGTTTTCCGACCCCCTGATTCTAGGCGTGTATATTCAGAATCCCATATGGTCATATACAGCTATTAATTTCCGGTCAAATCAGCTAAAGAGAAAGGGCCCTTTTCAACCAAATTGGTTTCAGAGGGAGAGCGAGGACTTAGCGGATTAATTCGTGCTTGGGAAGTACATTGCCGGTAATTTCCCTACTTTTTTTTATATAGTTATTATGACTCATGTCTGGGCTTTAACTCCGACTCTACTAAAGAAGTTCTAAATTTTCCCTACCCTACATTTTTATTCACATAGGGCAGGGGTCTTTAACGAGTACCTGACATCGTACAGGCTCGGGACCATCGCTTACCGTCCAATCTGAAAGACGGCATACTTGAGTATATTTCACCTCCCAGACAAATTAAACTAAGGGCCTCGGCCGGGTTACGAGCAATCACGCATACTTTTTTATATATCGTGAGTTTACAAGCGAAAGGCACTAAGTCATGATATTTTTTAAAAATAAAATCGATTTTATTAAGTAAAACATGTAAAAAAAAATACTATTCCCAAGCATTTACTATTTCACCTAAAGTAATTGTTCACACCGAAATAATTTGTAGCAAAATTAAGGAAGGGGTTTGAATATTAGGTATAACTGTATAACTCAAAACCATCTTTTCAGACTTAGTGCCTTTCGCTTGTAAGCCTAATTTCTTTATAATTTGTATATAACTCATTATTGTTTACATTATTATTCTTACTTGTTTTTCAACAATTTTCTATTTTTTTTCTCCTATTTCACTAGGATATTTTTATTGTTTTAATCATTGCCTGTCATTAACATTTTATATTTATTCCTAGAGGCTTTTTTTTTTTTTTTCTGTCTCATTTGATTGAGACTTTTATTCTTTTGTTATTTATTTATTCTGTTATTATTTTAATGGGACGTATATCCCAGAATAAAGATTATTGTTCATTTCATTTTATATTATATTTTTTCGAGGTAAATGTCCCTACGAATTAACGTACACGGTCAGACATGGTTAATGAATTAAAAAAATTATATATCGATAAGGATTCTATGTTATACATTCTAAAAAATAAATGTCATTAATTAATGGTGGATTATTAATTTGAAAGTGTTGAACTTTAATAAAGGATTATTTGTTTATTTATGAAATTTGGAAAATGATGGAAAAAAGTTTACATAAGTTATTTGACAGTGTCTTCTTTTGAGCTAGTTATTAACTACAGGTAGATACTGATATCACTGAAATTCCTAGTTGTGTAGTACCTGCATCAGATATCCTGCAACCCTTTTGGGGTTGTCAAAAAATACCATTTTTGAGACAAAATAGTGTTTTATTTTTGTTGATATTAATAAAATTATTCGGCTAATTTGAATTTTTATGTACGAAGTTATAATTACACTAGACAGAGATGTAAAAGTTACTAATAATACAGAATGAAAAAGATGTGGCTTCTGGTGCCATTTCCTTTTATCATTAACATATTTTAAGTACATACATATAATTTATAGCAACATTGTAATTTTATTTATTTTTTTGCGCAGATATTGATAATGAAGAACAAATACCTGAGTGACTGTGAGAACGATACGCTGCGGTCTCTGGTGCTTGTGTCGGTGCTGATGACAGTAGCCAGTTATGCCCTGGTGGGTCTGGCATGGCACAGTGTCTCCCGTCTACAACGGAGGGCTGGCGGCCTCCTTCACACCGCCCTACTCCGCTACAACCAAGACATCCGACTCAAGAGCCTCATCGACCGGGCTCAGATCAACTATCAGTGTTGTGGTGTCAACTCTTATAAGGTATTATATCTGTATTATTAGTAACTTTTACATCTCTGTCAAGAAGAATGTGGCAAGCAGACGCACAGTGGTCCAAATTTCGATTTCACCTGACAAAAATCAAAATTAAATTTCCTTAATATAAGAAAGAAGTATTGTAATCGTGCAAAAATCTGAGGTCTATAATGTTCAAATTTTAATGTAAATGTTAAACACTATTACTGAAAAAAAAATTTTATATCAAAAAGCATTAACATGAATAAAAATGTACATAGTTAGTTATTATAACTCATGCCCGGGCTTTAACTACGAGGTCATATCGCCTACTACCAGACTGCTCTTTCGTCGCTCTGGCTTTACATGAGCCCAACTCTAATGTGGGAGGACGAAATTTCATCTTCCCAGGTTTATTCACTTAGGGTCTTTAAGAAGTAGCTGTCATCGTACAGGCTCGGGACTATCGCCTAATGTCCCATCCGATGGATGGCATGCTCTGAGCTACCGGCTCCCCCCAGAAAGGGACTGTGTGAGTGATCTGTAAAAATCGTGGTTAGTATAAGATAGTTAACATAAACCAAGACCTTGTCTAACTTTTTATATTGTCTAATTCCAAAAAAATATATTTATAATGTGTACTGATTTTAAATTACGCCATCGTCTGCACAATCTTCATAGGTCACTTTTGAACTTTAGACAATATAAAACAAATTCTTGGGGTTCATTTATTTTATTAGCTTTTCAAAATATGGATGGACACAGATCGCAGAAATGTATTCAGAGAACATAAGAAAGTTCTGTTATGGCCAATTCGCTTTTTTTCTCTTTTTGTTTGGTGGAAAATAATACCAAAAATAAAGCCTCAAAAATAAATCTGAACTGATGCTACAATATGTTGAACTCAGATTTTTCTCAAATTTGTCATGCGACTGCTATTTTATTTCCGGTTGCATCGCCATTATAAATTTTATTTGTACGCTATAGGCTTATGATTTTATGTAGAGCATTTTATCTTGATAATGAGGTGTACTTTTAATTTTATTAACAATTCGGTGAATATGGTGCGATATTCTACTCAAGCTACAGAAAAGTTTTAATTGAGAAAAAGAGGACATGATGTTGTGACGTCTCTGTTTTACTCGAGTGTTTTAAGTCCTTTAATTGTTTCCTCCCAGTTAAATTACTCAAAATATGTTTAGGAAGCCTAAATTTAAAGTCAGACTTGAGGCCCTCCTATCTACATTTCAAATATATGCTTGAAGTACTTAAGAGTCAATCTATATTCAGCTAAGTTGCTGCTTATAATATATTTTCTACTGTCTGTATCTCATTGGAAGGCACATCAAGTTCTCCCTAACTATCTCTAACGATGTATTATCCGGTCTGAAAATGTTTACTTTACGAAGTATAGCGGAAGTTATGTAATCGGTCAGAAATTCGATGCAGTTTTCAACGGAATTTCATGTTTCTGACCTCCAGAATTCAAAAATGAAAAAGAAAAATATTGTCTGCGAAACGATAAATCTCGATAGTATGAACGTATCGACATGGAAGTTTATATCTACATCCAGAACCTTCTAAGGACCTATTGTTTTTCAACCGAATCGACCAAAGAATAAGTTGGATTAGGGGGAGGCTTAACACAAAATATAAATTTTGATACAACTGTTAATAATAAAACATTAAGACGTAGTCAAGGTCTACGCCTTAGATTTTCCGTGAAAACGTTGGGATAAAATCATTTTTCATTTTCTTTTCGATGCTGCCATACCTCTTGCATTTGCTCGGCACTAGACTTTTTAGGTTTTTTAAATTCCTTTTGATGCGAGCATTCCTCTGATTTTCGTTTTCTATAATTCCGCGCATATTTACGATTCATATGAGACGACATCTTTAATTTTTTTGCAATTTTCAATTTAATACCGATTTTTACATATATTTCGGCGAATATTTTTATTGTTTCACTTTGAGTCTTAGTAGTGATCCTCAAGCTCTTTACAATGACACCCGAATCAACGTCCTATCTAAACGCGTTATTACGCTACACTAATTTCTAATTTTACACATCGCTAATTCGCAACAATCATCCGCCGGCGCCCACACTAGCCCGATAACGTCACAGGCAAAACACTGCACAACAAACACGTACAGACATGCTCTATCCATTGTGACCTCAACCGTTGTTATCGCATTATTAGTCTCGTAGTTATTATCGATTGAAATGTGACGGTATTTTGTAACACAAGAAAGTTTGACCGGTTATCACTGTGCTTAACGAGCGAATAGACGTTTTCACGTCAAAATGTAATAACTACCGTTGTAATGAATGTATTGACACGAAATTTCATATGTGAATTCAAAGCCTTATACGAAAGACACTCATACATTTTCAGCGAAATGAACCGAAAGGGAGGAGGGATTAGAGGGGGCTCAACTCAAAAATCTCAATAACTGCTGATATAATGAATTTTACGGCCCTATGTAAGTCAATTATTGAGTTTTAGCTCAAACGATCGATTTTATTTGAGAGAGAACAAAAACTTAATTAATTCTTGGTGGAGAAGTACTTAGCCGGTGATATATCGCTATAGCAACGACTTTTTTATGCATCATTCTCCACCTCTCTGGTGGTATGCGTGCTTGACTTCTGAGCTCAAGGTCGTGGGTTCGTAACCCGACCGAGGCCCTTAGTTTATTTTATCTGGGATGTAAAATAAACTTAAGCACGCCGTCCTTCGGATGGGACGTTAAGCGATGGTCCCGAGCCTGTGCGATGTCAGGTACTCGTTAAAGACCCCTAACCTAGATGAATAAAAATTTAGGGTAGGCAAAATTTAAGACTCCCACAGTAGAGTCGGGCTCATGTCCACCAGAGTGACGAAAGAGCGCTCTGGTAGTAGGCGATATGACCTTGTTGTTAAAGCCCGGGCATGAGTCATAAAACCTAAACCTCCACCTCTCTAGTTACGACATCAGCGGGTTTCTTCGTATGTTCTACATTATTCTCAGAGTGACTTTCTTACACCCAATTGTGACTGCGTGATTGTTTATGAGGGAGAGATAAGAGTGGCGGGGGGGGGGGGGGGGGGGGGGGGGGGGTGATCCGTAAAATAGGTTTTCGTTTTAGACCTACATATGTTAGATAAGAGAACAGTGAATAGTGGCACATAGAAAGGCTGCATCTTACCGCGCTAGTAAGTTATAATAATCAGCATCGTAATTTGAAAGTATACATATAATAAATTCAGTATCCAATGGTTCAATGCGGTGATTTAAAGTTTAAGAAGTAATTCGATTAAATAAAGAATTATATTTTTTTTTTAGTTGTCACAAAATTGACTGATTTTTCGATATTATCTTAAAAAACACGTCAGCCATTTTCTGATTGTTGAGGGAAAACTGAAATGTTGAAATTAATGTTTTGATTTTTATTAAATGTTTTACTGACCGAACATACAAATCATGCATTTATTTATTTTTTATTTTGAATATTTTTATTTTTCTTCTCTCTCCTCACACTTCTCTATCTAGCCCCTACTGTCTAAAATTAATTTTATTTCAAACCTTGTCTGGCCATCCTCCGTTCTCTTTTATAATCAACCATCATAGTATTATGCTCTGTCGATTTTTATTATTTATTTTATTGTTTCCTTAGTTATATAGATTTTATTTTTTTTCATATTCTCTTTTATTTATATAGATACTTTTATTTTATTTTTTTGATCATAATGAAGCTGTTAATTTTTTGCGTATCTATATTTATAATTGTCTAGTTTTTCTCCAATGTGGCACTACTTTATTTATCTATCTATTTATTCCTTTGTACGTCATACTGATACTTTATTTCATTGTTTCCTGTTCTTTACTCTATATGTATTTATTCTTAGGGGACCTCGGTCCCAGAATAGTAAAATTTCTTTTCATTTCATTTCATACGCTAAGTTACAACTCCCAGGACTGTAATTTTAATTTTAAGAGATAAGGTCAATATTTCAGGGATAGACCCACACACTGAGGAACTGTGCAACCTTCCCTGCCAGTAAAAGACAGATCTGACAGAGAGCCTTGACAAACATCTCAAATAAGATCATGAGAGACAGTGTCTCTTTATAAAGGCAGACAGTCTGTCTCAGAAGACATTTCTGCCAAAATGTAGGAAGAGATTTAGCTCGGCCGAGGAAGATTCGAGTTAGAAGTGACTTCACACCGCATATTTTTTTTTATTATAT
Organism: Aradus depressus; assembly: GCA_963662175.1. Taxonomy (NCBI): domain Eukaryota; kingdom Metazoa; phylum Arthropoda; class Insecta; order Hemiptera; family Aradidae; genus Aradus; species Aradus depressus. The sequence continues at coordinate 40,934,490 of OY759221.1, read as the reverse complement.
TTTTTTTTTTGCATATTTACAATCGGTATATCAACATAAGTAAATGTGACGTCAGTGATAGAAAAGAACAGAATGGACAAAATTAATGATAACAAAATATAAAATTTAACTAACATAAGCTAAGTATGAAATAATAATTTAAATATGTACAGATATATGCAAAAAGCAAAAGTTAGTAACTACAATAAGCAAAATATAAATAAGAAAAAATTATATATATATATATATATATATATATATATATATATATATATATATATATATATATATATATATAATAAGATAAATAGTAATAAAATAACTTTCAGCTAGAGACCCCTCAAAACACCCCCGGTTATCTGCCATCCCAATTCCTCCAACTTAATGGAGGCGGCCTCCCTCCGCCATCTTGTTCTACTTGAACACTGTATAGCAGTGGAGGTAGATCAAGAAGTAGGGAGAAAGGAGAGCTGAAACTGCGAGTTCATGAGGTCACCACCAGCACTCCCAGTTATGTATGCTATCTTAAGCTAGCAGGTCTCTCGGCCAGCACCGCCTCAGCCTTCTGGTACGCATATTTAGGCAGCTCTACAGTCTACTTCCTATCATCAGCTATGAAATAGCAAAACAACCTCTTCCAAGGGAGATGATCCTGGGGGATTGTTCCTATAATGATGCCCAACCTAGGTCAGGATATAGTGTCATTCAATCCTTGACAGTCGAGACCACCAATTAAACAGTTCTGGGAGCTCTCCCTCCCTTCTGAACTACCGACTACCCCCCCACCTACTCCCCCCCCCCCCCCCCCCCAGCTACACCTAGTCCTATTTATAACCTCTTTTTAGTGTATTAGCTTGTTTGAAATGGTTTAAAATAAATGATAACCAATTTAACAAAGAATTTTCTAACTTCTGGTTGAGTTTTGACATTGAAGGGACGAACACTTTTACTTCCCCAAATATATGAAGTATAGGGGAAGTTATGTAACCGACGAAAATTCGATGTGGACTTTTAAACGGAATTTTATGTTTTCTGACCTGATTCCGAGTGAAAAAGAAAATTTCTGTGTGTCTGTGAACACGATAACTCCCGATAGGATGAATATGTCGACTCGAAATTTTAAATATGGATCCTGAACCCTCCAAGGACAACACCTATTGAGTTTCAGCCAAATCGGCCCAAGGGAAGGAATGATTAGGGGGGAGGCTTAGCAGGAAACGCTAATAACTGCCGTTGTAATGAATATGTAGTGACAAGAAATTTCATATGTAAATTCAAAGCCCTATAAGGACGAAAGGGAGCGGGGGCTTGAGTGAGAAATCCGAATAACTGCCGAAGTAATGTTTACTTCCCTAGCTATGCGAAGTATAGGGGAAGTTTTGTAATCGCTCAAAAATGTTTTCCAACCTCTAGATTCCAAATATTAAAAAAAAAAAAAAATGTCTGTGAACACGATAACCCCCGATAAAATGAATGTATCTCCACGAAATTTTATATATGAATCCTGAACATTATAACGACAACATCTACTGTTTTTCAGTCAAATCGACCGAATGGGAGGGAGGCTTAAAACATAAAAACTAATAACTGCTGATAGAATGAATGTATCGATAGAGAGTTTCATATGTGGATTCAAACTCCCATAAGGACGATACTATCTATAAGTACGAGGATTTAGGAGCCCCTATTGGCCAACTATTGAATATTAGCGCAAACGATCGACTGGTTTTGGAGGGAGAGCGAAAAGTTATTTGATTAATTCGTTGTGGGGAAGTACATTGTCGGTGATTCAGCGAAGACATGTTTTTCTATTTTCCAAAACATTATTTTCAAATACGTCTCTTTATTCAAGAAACGTTGGGTACCCGAACTTCGAGAATGTCCTCCCTCCTCGGTCGTCAACTCCACACTACCCTCTCTCTCCAGTCAATTTGTCCTCCTCCCCTCGGGCGCTATATTACTTAACTTCTTCACTAGTGGTACTCGAAATAGTTTGGAAACTGTTGTGTTACAGGATTGGTTCAACTACACATGGTACAAAGTTCCGGAGGAGGAGAACAAAGAGGGAGAGAAGCTTCTTAAAGAGCCGATCCAGCTGGAACATGTACCGTTCAGTTGTTGTTCAAGTAATGTTCTGGTGCCTTGCATCCACCACAGGATCACCACCAACAACCATGGATACAAGTAAGACAGTAGCAACATCATCCACCCCAAAAGTAGTCAGTTTTTTTAATTCATTTTACTTCTCCAAACAAAGTATAGGAGAAGTTATGTAATCGGTTAAAAAATCGATGCGGAGTTTTCTGTATATGCTTCGGTGTGAAATGAAATGAAAAGAAATTTTATTATTCTGGGACCGAGGTCCCCTAAGAATAAATACATATAGAGTAAAGAACAGGAAACAATGAAATATAGAATCAGTATGACGTAAATAAATAAATTAGTGCTACATTGGAGAAAAAATATAGATGAGCAGAAGATTAACAGGAAACAACATAAAACTAACAGCTTCATTATTATGAAATAAATAAATAAAGGTATCTTTATAAATAAAAGAGAATATGTAAAAAAAAAAGAAAATCTATGTATCTAAGAAAAGATATCGGTTGAAAATCAATGTGTCTTATTCATGGACTTGGTGTATAATATAATAATAATGAGGGCGCCGGTAGCTCAGTGGTAAGCGTGCTTGACTTCTGAGCTCAAGGTCGTGGGTTCGTAGCCCGACCGAGGCCCTTAGTTTATTTTATCTGGGAGATAAAATAAACTTAAGCACGCCGTCCTTCGGATGGGACGTTAAGCGATGGTCCCGAGCCTGTACGATGTCAGGTACTCGTTAAAGACCCCTACCCTAGATGAATAAAAATTTAGGGTAGGCAAAATTTAGGACTCCCACAGTAGAGTCGGGCTCATGTCCACCAGAGTGACGAAAGAGCGCTCTGGTAGTAGGCGATATGACCTCGTAGTTAAAGCCCGGGCATGAGTCATAAAACCTAACCTAACCTCTAAGAAAAAAATAAAAAGAAGGGAGGATGCCCAGACAAGGTTTGAAATAAAATTAATTTTAGACAGTAGGGGGTAGATAGAGAAGTGTAAGGAGAGAGAAGAAAAATAAATAAATGCATGATAAAAATATATAAATGTGTAAAATGAACGAAAAAGTAATAATATTGATTATGATCGAATAATTTAGAAAATATGATTAAAGAAATATAATAAAAATAGAGAATAACAAAAAAAAAAGATAAAAAAAATGGGATAAGAAAATAATTTAAATGATTAGGCAATTGAGGTTGAAGAATTAGAGAATAGAGAGGAGAGAGATGAAAGGGGAGAGGATTGTTTGGTGAAGAGGAATTGGAATAGTGAGGATCTGAAGGAAGCCACGGAAGGAGAGTGACGGATTGGGGGAGGCAGGGAGTTGTAGAGAGAGGAGGCCTGGACAAGGAACGAGTTGTGGAAGGCTGAGGAGCGATGGGAGGGAATGAAGAGGTCCGAAGGACGGGGTCTGGTGTGCCTCTGGTGAGCAGAGGACTGGAATTGAAACATTTGGTAGAGATAGTAGGGTTCTTTGGATTTTAACATATGGAAGAGGAAGACAACTAGGAGGTAATCTCGGCGGTAGGGGGGTTTGAGCCATTTCAACTCGGAGTGTGTCTGAGAACACGATAACTCCCGATCGAATGAGTGTATCGACACGAACATGTGAATCCGAAATTCGGTATCAGAGGTGAGGCTCAACTGAAAAAACACCAACAACTACCGATGTAATGTATGTATCGGTATGAACTTTTATATGTAAATTCAAAACCCCATAAGGATGGCATCTATTATGCGAAATCGGTTGAAGGAAAGGGAAGCTCGATTTGAATACCCTAATTAATAACTGCTGATGCCGAATATGTTAATATATTGACATAAAATTTAGTTTGAGGATTCAGAAGCCACTATGTAAGTCAAATATTGAATTGTAGTCTAAAAGATCAATTGGCTTTGGAGGGAGAGCGAAAACGTAATTGATTAATTCGTGCTGGGGAAGTACATAGCCTGTGATTCACCCACCACATTTTCACTTATAATATTACTTTTTGTACTCTTTTTACATTTTTTTTTTCTTTTTTTTTAAATGTGTGAGTTCCTTTGTTTTTGTGCAGAGAAATTGTAGTTGGCAATCATCAGTTTCAACTTAACATTAAAACTCCTTCTTATTGAATAAATAAGTAATTAGATTTATCAGTCCAACATAATTTTTTTATTTATACCACAACTAGTTTCGGCAATTTGCCATCTTCAGGTGATGAATCTTTCTAGAGAAGAGGTCAAGGGACACGTTCGAGTATGGTCTCTGGTCCCTGATACTCGAACGTGTCCCTTGACCTCTTCTCTAGAAAGATTCACCACCTGAAGATGACAAATTGCCGAAACTAGTTGTGGTATAAATAAAAAAAATTATGTTGGACTGATAAATCTAATTACTTATTTAACAAGTTAGTCCACTACATCTGCCTACCACCAAGAAATATATCCTTCTTATTGTTTCGTAAATTATTCAATCGGATTTCATGTTTTCTAATTCTAAAAATGAAAAGAACTTTTCTTGTTTGTCTGTGTGTGTCTGTCAACACGATATCTCCCGTAAAAGAATATATCGACACGAAATTCTATATGTGTATCCAGACCTCTATAAGAACACATATTTATTATTATTATAGGTTAGGTTAGGTTTTATGACTCATGCCCGGGCTTTAACAACGAGGTTATACCGCCTTCTACCAGAGCGCTCTTTCGTCACTCTGGTGGACATGAGCCCGACTCTACTGTAGAAGTCCTAAATTTTGCCTACCCTAAATTTTTATTCACCTAGGGCAGGGGGTCTTTAACGAGTACCTGACATCGTACAGGCTCGGGAACATCGCTTAACGTCCCATCCGAAGGACGGAGTGCTTAAGTTTATTTTATCTCCCAGATAAAACAAACTAAGGGCCTCGGTCGGGTTTCGAACCCACGTTCTTGAGCTCAGAAGACAAGCACGCATACCACTGAGCTACCGGCGCCCTCATTATTATTATATTATACACCAAGTCCATGAATAACACACATTGATTTTCAACCGATAGATTAGTTTCAGAGAGAGAGAGAAAACTTAGTGGATTAACTTGCGATGGGGAAGTACATTGGCGATGGTTCATCAAGGACTGTTTTGTTGGTGCTTGTTTTTTGTTATGCTCTAATTTAACAATGGTCCTATTCAACCAAATGGTAATATATCCAAGCACTGGTTGCAAAAAAACAAGAGATCTCCAGAAGATAAACCCATAGGATTGACCTAAAGATAAGCCCTTTGTTTTGTACCACAGCCAGCTGTGTAGTTATCCTGGGTGGAATGAGTTTTTACCTAAATATAATTGTAGATCCTATTTCAATCGAGTTGTAATCTGTTTCTTTTTAGGTACTGCGAAAGACTTCTCTTTCATAAATATTCAAACAAACATATCGTGGGCTTACAAGCGAATGGCACTAAGTCTGAAAAAATGGTTTTGAGTTTGAAAAATTTTAATATTCAAACCACTTCCTTAATTTTGCTACAAATTTTTGGCGGTATTTTGGTGTGACCAATTACTTTAGGTGAAAAATGCTTGTTAATAGTATGTTTTTTTACATGTTTTACTCAATCAAAATAGATTTTATTTATAAAAAATAATGATAAAAATATCTTGATTTATTGTAGTGCATTTCGCTTGTAAGCCCACGATATCTTCTTAAATAAATAATTAAAATATATCTATTAATTTTTTTTTTCTTCCTTTTTTGCCCTCGGCAGACACCACACTAGCCATTTCTATTCTACACTATAAAATATAATTCTGCCAAAGACGGGATACTGAAGGGAGAAGCCCAGACAGAGGGCCCAAGCAAGCGGCCCCAGCCAAGCCGGGGGACAGCCGGAGGCACCGCCGGACCACATCACCCAAAACAATACTCATAGCGCCGACCAGTGACTGGAATGGAGGCTCCTGAAGGAAGGTCTGCATGTGGTGCCGGCCGTCCAGACCTTCGGAGCTCCTGGGTCTATAGACCAGTGCCCCCCACAGACCCCCACGCCTGTCGATATATATGGACGAATGTAGTCAATGTTGTCAAGTATATGAAATAAATACCACGAATCACCGGCTATGTATCTCCCCAGCACGAATTAATTGGGTTTTTTCTCTCCTTCAAAAAACCAATCGACGTTTAGGATAAACATCTATAGTTCACATACATCGGGACTTCTAAATCGTCATATTAAATCTTGTGTCGTATGTGTATTCATTACATCGGTAGTTATTGAGGTTTATGTGTCGAACCCTGATCCCTCTTCCCTTCTGCTGATTTCGCGGAAAATTACTAGTTGCTGTCCTTATGTGGTTTTAAATAAATGAAATGTAAAAATGAAATTGTATGGAAACAATGAAATAAAGTGTCAAGTGTGTCATACAAAGAAATACCAACTAAAGTGAATAAATAAGAAGTGCTACTGTGAAGAAAAACTAGACAATAAATATAGATAAATAAAAAATTAACATACACCGCTTAATTATAAAGAAATAAAAGTATCTGTATAAATAAAAGAACGTATATACGTAATATGAGAATACATAAAAAATGAAGAAAATAAAATAAAGTAATAAAAATCGAGGAAGAAAGATGCCCAGACTAGGATTGAAATAAAATTAATTTTAGTAATTAAGGGCTAAACCAAAAAAATGTTAAAAGAAAAAAAAAGGAAAATAATAATAATAAAATAAAATAAATAAATGAATAACAAGAATATAACTATATTCCCTAATTATTTCATGACACCGACTATTTTGTTTATTATATCCGATTGTACATTATATCCGGTGTCGTTATAAACGATTATATATATATATATATATATATATATATATATATATATATATATATATATATATATATATATATATATATATATATATATACAGTATTATTATTTGAATGTTTACAATAAAAAATATACATATAATTTACGAGTTCAATTAAAATTCAAAATAAGCCACTTTGTGAAAACTTACAGCCTTTTGTTAGTCCCCATGTAAGGAATTAGAAACAAAAAAGTATTCTTAGAGCATTAAACTGTTATCTGCCTCCGCATATTCTGAGAAACGGGTAGGAGTGGAAAATAAATCCAAACTCCTCATGCCAGTTTACCCCGAAACGAAATCAGGCTCTGCTTTGTTTTTACGTCATTTATTTTTTGTTTTGTTAAAGGTTGGAGAAGCTGACAATTTACGAAGAGGGCTGTCTTCCTGTCATGATTGACAAATTTACAAAACGATTTACACGTTTGACAGAAGAATTTGCCAGCCTCTTACTAGTGTTCGTACTGCAAATCATCGGGGAACGGCTCCTTCAGACGACTGACGCATCGTTTTGCCTTGAGGGCAAAATGTTGGGTTATATATTTCGCCAACCTCACCGCTATATGATTCAAGATGCCATTGTTACCACACCAATGGCTGCCCAACATGGGGAATACTTGGACAATATTGTGCTGTTAAAGCGGAAGAGGAAATGGGACAATGAGACACAGAGGAGGGTGTCACGACGTCGAATGATAGACGATGTGTTGCTTCAGGAGGATGAGGAACATGCATGGGAACTGAGAGAAGAAGTGAGCAGATATTCCAGTCAGGACAGTGAGGAGGAATGGGAAGATGAGGAAAGGAGAGAATGAGACACAGGACGATCCAACCGTAAGATGATAGAGGAGGTACAACTACTGGATGAAGATGAAGGAAGAGGTAAGCAGATATTCCAGTTAGGACAGTGAGGAGGAATGGGAAGATGAGGAATAGGAAAAGAAAAGGCGAGAAGATGAAACAAAGAGAAAGGTGTCCCGCAGGAGAATCAAAGACGGAGTGCTATTACAGGAACATGGAAGGGAGCTAGGAAAGCGAGTTGTTTATATAGAGCACTTGGAATATTATTAACACTATTATAATATATCTATGTCTAATTGAAAATGTAAAAGTGCATTTTCTTGTGATTTTTCACTTTTTGCTTTTCATTTCAATTCACCATTTTGCATAATATTCTTTCAATTAAAAAAAATATATATTCATACGAAATCTGTTTTCTGATTGCTACAAGTAAATTGCATTGACCTCGCAAATATTTATATCTTTACATACATTTTAGTAGTTTAAAATTAAATCTATTATCTCTCGTTAATATTATTTAACTATTGGTAATTAGGAGTTATTATTGTGCACATAAACTGTAAATAACGGTTTGTTTACTCTTATACCGATATGTTAATCCCTTTTTCACAAACAATATCATTTTGCCTTCCATTTTAGTACTTAGAATTCGTTTCTAGTTGTTTTTTTTTCTTTAGTTGATTTCATTTGACTTTATTCGTAATCTCAAACGTTTTTAATTTCTTTCAAACGCCCCAGTGAGGCATTTCAGTGAGTACGATAGTGTTAGGGCTGTAACATTAATAGAGAAAAGGTACAGTCAGCGTGGTCGCTAGAAGACTGAGTGTATATCACTCGACCTTAGGCAGGGCTCTTCGACTCTTTAAAAAATGGAGCAAAGAGAATGGACGGAATAGGGTCATCTTAACACCAATAGCCCAATAACTGCAGTTGTAATGTGTGTATCGACATGAAATTTTATATTTCAACCCAAAACCTCGTAGAGACAACTCCTATCAATTTTCAGTCAAATCGGTGAGAGGAAAGGGAGGATGAACTCAAAATCCCTAGAAATTTTATATGTAGATCCAAGACGCAATAAAGAAGCCATATCAATTTTAAACGAAATCAGCCGAATGGAGGGGGTCAGGGGCACCCAATATAAAAAAAAATGGAGGGGGTCAGAGGAGGAGACTCAAAAAAATTAATAACTGTCGATTTATTGTAGTATGCATATTAGGGTGGTCCTTAAACATACATTTTTTTTGTAAGGCTGAATTTCGGTTTTTTGAGATAAAAAACAAGAAAAACAAGTCATTTATTGTGCCTCTAGATAAATGAATTTTCAAAAAAACTATATTTTCCATATATTATAGGTTAGGTTACGTTTTATGATTCATGCCCGGGCTTTAACTACGGGGTCATATCGCCTACTACCAGAGTGCTCTTTCGTCATCTGGTGGACATGAGCCCGACTCTACTGTGGGAGTCCTAAATTTTGCCTACCCTAAATTTTTATTCACCTAGGGTGGGGGTCTCTATCGAGTGCCTGACGTTGTACAGGCTCGGGACCAGATTCTCTAGATTCTAGAGGCACAATAAATGACTTCAAAAAAATTTGAAAAACATGTTTTTCTTGTTTTTTTTTATCTCAAAAAACCGAAATTCAGCCTTACAAAAAAAAAAATGTATGTTTAAGGACCACCCTAATGTATATACACCGAATTCGTAAGACGATTCAGAAGACACCCATTGATTTTCAACCAAATGGTTTCAGAGGGAGACTGTCAATTAATATCACTAAATATTACATTTTTAGAATACACTACGTAAATTGGAATCATCAGACTGGAGGGAAGAGGATTGAAGACTTCGTTGACCTTACAGCTTAAGTAGCGGGTGTTCGTTCACAACTTTGTAATGAAATTATTAATTTGTCTTTGGTTAATAATTAATTTAACTTTGGAATATAATAATATGTTATGAAGTGGCGGAGAAGGGAAGGGGGTGGTTGAAATGAACATAGCGAAGGCGAACGTAGTTCTCCAGGCTGCCCAGAGATATTGCTGCAGTAAAAGGTCGTACATGTCACCCATTATCACATTAACAGCCACACGCATGATCGCCATTCTAGCCTCTCGTGCTACAGCAACACGCATGATCGCCATTCTAGCCCCTCGTGCTACAGCAACATCCTTCTAATTCGGTGTTGGGTTTTCACCGGAATTTCATCTTTTTCCGACCCCTAGATTCCAAAAAATCAAAAAAATCCTGTATGTCATGTTATATGTGAACTTCGTTATATCCATGTTACATATAAACACGATAGCTTTCGATAGAATGAATATATCGACACGAAATTTGTATGTATATCCAGAACCCATAAATATCAATTTTCAGCCGAATTTGTCGAAAGGAAGGGGGGACCAGAGGAGCAGGGATTGTATTCAAAGTTTAGGGGTTGGCAGCACAACCTATGGACAATCTATTGAACTACCTTGGAAATCTCTATTCTTAATTGCAAGGTATCTTTCTTAGCACAATTGAGTTGGGTGGAAGAAGGGCCTACATGCCAAATCGGTGAACAGAGACAGCTTTAAAGTTTTTTAAACTGTGCAACTTTATATAATACAAGTAAAAATGAACTTTTTATCACTTTAGTGATATATGAAAAAGGATGTAACTTATTTAGTCTACCAAAAAAAAAAAAAAATATTAAGGTGTATAGTAAACATCTCTCCAATAAGGGCTTATAAGATTTTCACGCGGTAGAAACATACTTTTCTCTCACAAAACAAGGAAGGTAACTATAGTTAAAAGTATATTTAATCAAAAGATCAAGTAATAACGTAAAACAAATGTTTAATTAAAAAGAGAAAAACACATTTGATCAATGATACTATAGTTCATGATTTATATCTTTGTTCATTCCGTACTCATCCAAAACGTCATCTTGTTGACTTTCAGGTTCTTCTGTTGCGGTCCTAAAGGTTGATTCGAAAAACTCGGTACTCAGTTTTTAGGAGAGAATATAACTATCTAATATTCTTAATCTTTCCGATTTTTAAAGGCACAGGTTGAGCCTTCAGCAAAATAAGCTCAACAGGCTTGGATTTCATAAATTTGAAAGGTTGAAACGCTTCGCAGTATCCTCGGGATGTGGCCATGTCTCGTGTACTTTTATATAAAATTTGGCAGTATATTTGAATTCCGATCTTAATTTTTAAAGAATGGATTGAGAAATGTTCCCAGTCATACAAACATTAGCGCAAGGTCGTTAACTAGCTCAAAAGGGGACAGATTTGTTCTGCAGGTCTTAATAAATATCTTAAAAGTAATGTACCATTGTCTCTACTTCTTCCATTTTTTTTTAAGTTTTAATTTTGTCAATCCAAAGTTTCGGACACATTGGCCAAAGGAATGTCCCCTTACAGGAAAAAGTTGAATTACTCTTAAAGAAAAAGCATTGGCAATATAAGAACAAAATGTCAGCATTGTAACATTCTTATTTTCAACTCCAGCTGCATCCGATAACAGAACATTTTTTTTGATATTCGAAAACTGAGACATCTTTTTATTAATAAAATCAAATAGGAATAATGCTACAGAGTACAGAGTTGGAGCCTTTTTTTAGCTGTAGACTCCATATATGTATTGCCACAGATTACGTTGAGTAAACACAACTTACATCAAACCTCTGACTATAAAAATAGGTCCTGCAACCTAACAAAACTGTATATCGATACCAAACTTGGTAACTAAATACATAAGTTACCTTAACATTTACAAATATTTAAGTTGTGAATAATCTAATAAAATGAACAAAATATAATAGTGAATTTGTAAAAAACATTTATAGTTGAATACATATTATATAGAATAAATAAGGACTGTATGACAGAATATTAAATTTAAGACTTTATGTATATATATTTTCGTGGAATTAGACAACGTAAAAGATAAACAAGTTGTTTTATTTATTTGTAGGCTTAGTTTTATTTTTATGTCGAAGTTCCTAAGACAACATTTATGTAAGTTACCATAAAATGGCTTATTTGGAATATTGTTCAACCTTTGAGAGACTTTATGTAGATAGCAGCACATGCATTTGTCATTAATTGTATCTTATTTATTTTGTAATGCTGAGTGTACACATATATTGTTATATTATTTGTTCAGATTACAATCTTATTAAAGTATTGATTGGAGTTAGTTTGTATTTTATTTAAACCTGTTAACGCTATACTGTGATTTCATTTTGTTATAGTAAATATTATATATTTGTTTGAGCAGGTCATCTTTCGGATGGGATCTTAAGCGATAGTCCTGGGGTATTTCGAATGTCAGGTATTCGTTAATGAACAGTATCTTATGTAACTAAACTTTGGTAAGCATAATTTCGGTCTCCCGCTCTAGAGCTAACAGGGAAGGGATAAGAGCATTCAATGCTTAGGTCCCTAGGTGTACACAACAACCCGCCCAATATATCTAAATCTGTATGTGGTTGACCACCTTCGTTTCTGGTTGCTGCCTATCTAACAACATTGCTGTCCTAATGTGTTTTCCAGAAAATATCTGAAAACGGTGCCCCAAAGCCCACCTATATTCTATATGTCTTTCTTGACAATTTTAGTTCCAACCAAACGGAAACATATTGTTTCTTTACATGTGGTGTCTAATGAGCTCAGGAACGCGAGTTGGAAATCTATACAGGGCATTTATTAGTTTAAACTAGGAAGTAAGAAAAATCTTGAGCACGTCGTCCTTCGGGGGACTTCAGGCGATATTGCTGGGGTATTTCGAATGTCAGGTACTCGATAATGAACAGTATCTTATGTAACTAAACCTTGGTAACCATAATTTCGGTCTACTGTCGGTACTTTATACTGTCTAAAATGTTTCTAAATAATTTTATAAGTGAATAAAATATTGATAGTTGCACGTTTTGCCTTTATAAATACACAGCGTGCAAATAAGAAGTGTAACAATTTTGAAAAAACTGAAATTGCTATAACTTCAAAACTATGCCTGACAAAGAATACCTAATTACAGATTTGAATCCAGGAGGCAATTTCCCATAAGAATCAAGAATGATTCCCCCAGAAAAATGAATTTATTATTTTTTTGTTGAACAGTGTAATTAAACCCAATCATGTGAAATGCCTAATGCCTGCCAAGGGAACCCCGAGGGAGTTTCTTTGCAAATTATTTTTAATGGAAATAAAAGACGTTGTCTTCCCACTGTTTTATTTATACCAGAACCGGTTTTCGACGCAACAGCGTCATCATCAGTGGTTCATCCCACCACACAGCACAGCGGTTGGAAGATAACTGGCCTTTATCTGTCAGTTATCTTCCAACCGCTGTGCTGTGTGGTGGGATGAACCACTGATGATGACGCTGTTGCGTCGAAAACCGGTTCTGGTATAAATAAAACAGTGGGAAGACAACGTCTTTTATTTCTATTAGAAATCTAGTCCCACAACATCTTACTATCACATATCAAATTATTTTTCTTATAAATATATTTTTCTTTCCTTTTTACATTGGATGTTCGATTATATGATTTTTTGATTATCGGAACTATCTATGTTCCCAATTAGTTCGGTTAATCGACGCTCTACGTAACAGGGAAGGGATAAGAGCATTCAATGCTTAGGTCCCCAGGTGTACACAACAACCCTCCCAATATATCTAAATCTGTCTATGGTTGACTATCATCTTTTCTGCTTGCTGTCCTAATGTGTTTTTCAGAAAATATGTGAAAATGGTACAACAAAACCTACTTCTATTCTATATTTCTTTCTTGACAGTTGGAAATCTAGACGAGGCCTTTAGTAGTTTCAACTGGGAAGTGTAAAAAAAAAAAAATTGAGCACGTAATCCTTCGGACCGGACTTTAAGTGACGGTGACGAACTTTGGTGACATTTTGAATCCTATCGATGTATTGGTTTTAGAAGGAGAACGAAAACACAGTTGAATATTTCGCTTTGGGGAAGTACTTTGCCGGTGATCCACTATCGACTTTTTTTTTTTAATTGTTTTTTTCTTGCACAGAAGTTGCATAACAACACTGTTTCCTAAAGTTAAGGGCTGGATACTCTGGTGCGGATTGTTATAGTGAGACTGGCCCGGGTGGGCGGCTGCTGCTATATAAGGACTGAGGCACGTCTCAGGAGGACAGTCGCTAAGACACTGTACACACCGCAACACACCTCCCTCCACTCAACCAGTACGCCCCTCGTAAGTTTTTTTAAAGATGTTTTTATACCTGTAAATTTGGATATATCGAACCTACAGCCTACTTCACTGAGGATATAAGAGAAACTTTTCCTGTTGTCTATTATTATTTTTGCTATTATTTATACTCGTATCTTTAGTATAGGGAAGTATTGTAATCGTGCGAAAATCTGAGAACGAATTTTCAACGGAATTCTACATGTTTTGACTAATATAACGTTGTCTGTCTGTGTCATTGAAACTTTTAAAACACTCTTGAAACAATTGTAGCAATGAACTGGAAATTTTATAAGAAGGTGTCACAATGTTCTAACTTAGACTTTTTGGCCGAAATCAAACAAAAATTGAAATCACTTTACTTGGGGACTGAGTTAATTATACAAGATACCGTTTATATTATCACATAATCGATTATTTTAAAACTCACATTTTATATGTAGGTAACAGGATTTTTCGAAGGCAGCCCAGCCCGATTCATGAGATGCATTTGCGTGAAAACTGTTTGTCCCATCAGCTAAATATTGGACCTTACCAAAGATGTTCCTTATTAAATTTTCATTAAAAGTGGTAAGAAAGTCCTGTTATGTCCACATCACTTTTTTTTCTTGGTATATTTCTACGTTTTTAATAATATAATAAAGTCTTAAACACTTATATAAGTTTTTTAATTTAAAATCAGTTAACTTTTTTTGGATGTCATACAATAGTGAAAGAAAGTATTGTGTACCATCAAAATGTAAACATTAATATTAACTCAGCTTAACTCAAAAACTCTAATAACTGCCGTTGTAATGAATGTATCGAAACAAAATGTGTATTCAAAACCCTATAAGGACACTTACTTATTTTCAGCAGAATCGTCAGAAGCGGAGGGGAAATCAGAGGAGTTTCAACTGAAAAACCCCAATAACTGCCAATGTAATGATTGTATGAAATTTCGTATTTAATGTCAAAACCCAATGAGAACATATCATCTCAAATTTCGGCTATATCGACAGAAGAGAGGGGGCTCAATTCAAAAACCCTAATAACTTCTGATTTCATGAATTTATCGACATAAAATTTAGTACCTATGAGACAACTGTTGAATATTAGCGCGAACGGTCGACTGTTTTTGGAGGGGGTACGAAAAGTTATATGATTAATTCGTTCTGGGGAAGTACATTGACGAAATTTTTAACTATTATTTGACCTTGGTGCATCTAATTATAAATCAATTATTGTATTAATTTGGTGCAACAAGTTGAAAATGAAAACTGTTATTAAGGAATTAGAAATATGTAGATGCCTTACTTGACACTTTGTTTTGAGGGTGTAGTTGGAATTATAGTCCTCCCTTAGTTCACACTGTAATCCTTTAGTCAGTAACGACTTTATATAAATACAACACAACAAACAACAAAACGATTTATATACTACGCAATACTCAAACCGATGTGGACTCACGGACTTGAATTCTGGGGTTCTGCCAAGGTTTCCAATATTTTCAATCCAAAGTCCTTCATACCATAGCCAATGCTCCTTATTCCATCTCCAACAAAACTTTTCACACTGATCTTATTGTACCTTTTATCTCCTTAGTTGCTAAATCCAAGTATAAAAAAGTTATTTCCTTGAGTTCCCACAGTGATCCTCTAGTCCGCGCCCTTCATTCTGCCATACTTCCCCAACGACGCCTTAGCGCCAATGGCCTAGAGACCTCCTTAGCAACAGCAGTGTCAGTGAGGTCTAAAGAGTACACATGAGTACAACTCAGTGCCTATGGAGTGTCACGGCTCTCTGATTTTCTCCCCTCTTGACATTTTGACAATGCCATATTTTACACTTTTAGCAAATTTGTTTGTTATATATATATTTTTTTTACAATTGTGAATACCTATTTTTAGAAGTGTATTTTTCGGAAATTCAGAATGAAAATACATATATGATATTCATAAAAACAAATTTTTTTCAGTATTTTTACCCTTCTCTGAGAAAATATAAAGTTTAATAATACCTCTTCTCTCCATATATAAAAGAACAATTGTGTGAGCCACCCACCTTTTTAGTTAAAAACGTTGTTCCATTTGAAAGAAGTTATATTCGTTTAATGAACGCGAAATAAAGAATTGCAAAAAAAAAAATTCTAAGTTTGATATTGATAGTGTCTGTGGCAAATTGGCAATATAAGATAATATAACAAATAGTACAACCAGACTCTATTATTATCAAACTTTGAAAATCTATTTTTTTTCCAATTCGTTACTTCGTTTTTTATTTTCAGCGGAATTTTACAATATCCCTGTTCCTAAAAATGAAAAAAAAAAAAAATGTTCTTATGGGTGCAATCGGTTCAGAAATTCGGTGTTATCACCGGAATTTCATCTTTTCAGACCCCGATTCCAAAAATAAAAATAAAATGTCTATGAACCCACGACTTACAATTTTGTGTCGATACATTCATTCTATCGGCAGTTATCATGTTCACGGACATAAAATTTTTTTGATTACGAAGGACGGAGAAAACATTTAGATTCCGTTGAATATTCCACATCGAATTACATAACTTCCCCTATACTTCATATATCAAGAAATTGAAAGAAACCTTTAAGGACATCACTTATTAATTTTCAGCAAATCTGCTAACGAGAAGGAGGGATCATACACAAAAACTCTATTAACGGCCGGTGTAGTGAATAAGTTTTAGCCCAAACGATCGATTGACTTTGAGGGAGAGCGGAAACGTTTTTTGTTTTCCTATGTTGTAGATTAGACGTAGGCAAACAACAATCCTGAGGGTAAATGGGCTTCCACTTGAAAGTCTTCCTAATCTTTTAGTAAACCAATCGTTACTATAATGCTGGCCGGCCTGGTTCCTTTCTCAATGACCAATCTATATCATTGTCAGCCCACTCGATAGGAATAGACTTTCATAAAAATGCATATAAATTAGTTTTATGAAAGGACAAAAAATATTTGTTTAGAATGCCCCTAGATAAGGACGGACCCGTGTATCAAGTGATTTAAGTCATATATTAGAATATTACATATTAAGAACGACAAATAATTTTTAGTGTGCTTCCAAAATACTTTTGCAACCTGCAAACTTTGAAATTTTCAATGTTAACGAGAAGAAGGAGAGATGAGGCTTGAGGTCGAAGAAAACAACCATGTGGAATTTCTGCCAAGCTTTCGGCACTTTGTGGGCCTTCTTCAGCGCCTGTATTGACATACATAAATTATTAATGAGTTGATGTATGCTAGATTTGAGTAAAAAAAATTACATTAAAACTAATAATTAACATTTAAATTATTTATACCAAAACAGACTGAAATATTATATTTAAAAAATTGACGGGGTTAGCATCAAAGGGATCTAAGGGACATTTTTAAAACGGAAGAAAGTGTACATTAAGTTTTTAACTGATTTAAAAAATCTATAATTTATCGAAACCGGAAATATTTTGTCTTATGCTTTTATGGTGAAAGTTGCTGCTAGCAAACCATAAAATTGAATAAAAATCTTAATTTCAAGGTCACTATTGATATGTTTATTAATTAAACTAAATTAAAATAAATTGAAGATGAATAAATAAAAATATATGAGGAATAAACCTTCCTGTCTGTGATATTGTCCGAACCTGGGGAAGATCCTTTCACTTCGTCCAGAGCGGACAGCAGTTGTGATAAGGTAAAAGGGACGTCTAGCCGAGTTGGTTGGGTGTCTGGTATGTCAGATAAAGTGAAACCTGCCTTAATTCTTCGGGAGTCTGCATCGAGTCTTTCATCACTCGAGGAATAGGAGAAGAACCTTGCGAATGCGTCCGCTATCATGTTCTGTCCTATTATTGTATCCCCGTTACTCTGGACACCAACGATTTGCGAGAATGATGAGAGTTCCATAACTCTCCTGATCTTATTCCAGATTTCAGAGGTTGGGGTGGAACTAGAAATAGAGGAGACGTAGGCTTCCCAGCTTTTCTTTTTGCTTGATCGGATCGTTCTCCTTGCTCTAGCTCTATGCTCTTTATATCTCATGAAGTTTTCTGTCGATGGGAGCCTTTTAAACTCATTTAGGGTTCTTTTTCTCTCCCTGACCACCAGTCGACACTCCTCGTTCCACCAGGGTACAATTTTCTTCGTGTATCGACATGAAATTTCATATGCTTTGTGATGTATAAAAAAAAAATACGCACACTAAAATGATTAAATTATTAATGTTAAAAAAAAAAAATTAATTATATTTATTTTTCTATAAAAAAGCAAACTTCTTTTAAAACAAATTAGTAAAAAAAAAAAAAAAAGCACGGCCATCAGCTGTTTTTTTAGTGTGTGGAAAGACGGGTCGAGGCCTGGGTTGAGGTGAGATGGTCTGAGTGAAGATAGAAAGTGGTGTTTAGGCTTAAGATATATTGAACTAAATAGGAGTGAATTGACGGTGAAATTGATCCGCAAAGAAGGTACTGTTGTTTGTTTATATGTACAGGATATATGCCCAGAAATATATAACTTAATTTTAAAGAATGGCCAAAAATATAAAACAAAAAAAAATGATTGAAATAGTGTTAAGAATTTAGTTTTCAAGATTCTTCTTTTGATTTTTGTTTGTTTCAATGTTTAGTTTTTAATTTTTATAATGTAGGTAGATGATTTAAGAAAATAAACCCAATATTTGTTCTCGTAAATTCTATTCTATTAATTTTCCCTGTTGGCCCAGTAAGATAATTTGAAAACCTTTCGATTAGATTTAATATTATTTAAAATTATTAAAAATGGCATCTCTTTAAAAATCCAAATGAAAAGTTGGTTAATTAAATTTTTTTTAAAAAAAGACGTACACTTTCTTAAAAATTGCACGTCTTGAACTTTTGATATTTTTAGGGCCCTTTTCGGAAATTACTGTAGAAATCAAAATTAAATAGAAGACCAGTTATAAAATTTCTACAGGAAATGTGGTAATTTATTGTTTATTTAATTTTACTTATATTTTTTATATTTATTATTGATATTTTTAATTATTTATCATTTATTTATTTAAGATATTCAGTCAAATTAGCCAAAAGAAAGGGGGCTATTAGGGGAGGGCTTAACACAAAAGCTCTAATAACTGCCGATGTAATCAATGCATTAGCTTATTAATTTGCAGCGAAATTGACCAAAGGGCGTGTAGGGATCAGAGGAGACACTACTCAAAAATCATAGTAACTATAATCCTATAAGGAATATATCGTCACAAAATTTAGCATTAGCATTCAGAAGCCCCTATGTAAGTGGAGTAATGATTTTTAGCCGTAATTGTATGTGGTTTTTTGAGGGAGAGCGTCAACTCAGATATTTCTGTTGGAGAAGTAAGTACCTATTTCTTTTTTAATTCTGACGTAACTAGTGGTATCATACTAGCTGTGTCTTTTACTATAATATTCTATCGATTGCTAATAACATTTTTACAACTAGATAGATAAAAAATAACCACCAACAACCATTTAGTATGACATTTATAATAGAAATTATCTATAAACTGTAGATTTTGCCATTTGAGATTACAAAGCTACAGGAAGCCTTGCGTTGCCATAATATGCCATTAAACTTATATTTACCTAAAAATAAACGATTAGGATGTCCATTGAACAAGAAATATATTTTATGATTTTATCTCGACTAGTTCACAAAGTTACGAGGATAGTCCTTATCTGCTGCTTGTACTGAAAAATATTTTCGAGTGCGTACTATTTTTAAAAAATCGTCGGTGAATCACCGGCAAGGTACTTCTCCAGCATGAATTATTCGAGTAATTTTTAGCTCTCCCTGCAAAACCAATTGACCGTTTGGGCCAAAAATTAATAGTTGACTTACATTTTATGTTACTACATTCATTTACTTCTGCAGTTTTTTGGGGTTATTATGATGAAATTTTATGTGCGTATCCAGAATCCTCCAAGGACGACACCAATTTTCAGCGGAATTAGCCAAAGAGGAGGGCGGATCAGAAGGGGCTTAACTCAAGAAGTCCTCCTACATGAAATTAAATAATTGTTTTATTTTTATAATCTAAATTTGTAGAAAGCCAGTAATGTTTACATTGTCACCTTCAAATTATATATCTGCATATACCAATAAATTGTATACATTTTTCTTCTTGTCTCTCAGCCAGGGACGGCTCCAGCCATGGCCCGCACTTTCCGAAAATTTGAACTCATAAAAAAATCTTCATTCATTTTCTAGAATAAAATGTTAGCTATACTTTCAATTTGTTAATTTTTCTCTCATCAGTTTCTAAAGATCAGCCTACTAATCATCTACCAACCCAGTCATAGCTATAGAAGTACTTCAACTTGACTCTTTCTTCGTTTTTTCTAATCCTAAACAATATATTTTATTATATATTTTTTTTCAGAACGCAGAATGGATGTTGAAGAATACAGAAGAAGAGGTGAGTTTATTTTGTTGTAATCAATCATATTTTGAGGGCGCCGGTAGCTCAGTGGTATGCGTGCTTGACTTCTGAGCTCAAGGTTGTGGGTTCGTAGCCCGACCGAGGCCCTTAGTTTATTTTATCTGGGAGGTAAAATAAACTTAAGCACGCCGTCCTTCGGATGGGACGTTAAGCGATGGTCCCGAGCCTGTACGATGTCAGGTACTCGTTAAAGACCCCTACCCTAGATGAATAAAAAATTTAGGGTAGGCAAAATTTAGGACTCCCACAGTAGAGTCGGGCTCATGTCCACCAGAGTGACGAAAGAGCGCTCTGGTAGTAGGCGATATGACCTCGTAGTTAAAGCCCGGGCATGAGTCATAAAACCTAACCTAACCTCAATCATATTTTACTATTGGTTAAATGGTAGATGGTTCCAAGTTCTAAATGTTGCCTATCCACATCGTACAGGCTCGCGAACATCGCTAAACGTTCCCGTTTTCAGCTTCTAAGGAAAATTGAATAAAATAATGATAAGGGGGTGTGATTTTCCAATTCCTCTCCTGCAAAATGTTTAATACACTGACATGGCCTCAGGTAATCCGTTGCTACAATTACGTGAAAATCCCTTACTAGATTTTCATTGGTCACAGCCTATAGTTGATTGGCTGGACAACTGGGTCCGCCATGCTTTATCTCCTTATCAGTGTTTTTGAAGTCGTCAGTGTGTTTCATTCTCGCAATTCTTTCCTATCAAAATATATAATGTCAACACTCAACTCATTTTGGTATAGGAGCAGTTTACATTACATGATCTGAGTAGTTTCTTCTTGTGTGAAGTGTTACAAGAATATTTTATTATTGCAAGCATATATTTTTGAGAAAAAGGTAAATTATTTTATTTTTTTGTTTCGAATTAGCTTTCATGTTCTAATGTTATGAATTTATAAACTCACATCATCCATTAAGAATTCGATAACATTGTTGGTAGTTATTTTGTTTGTAAGACGATTACACAATAATTCATCAATATTTATATTATATGATACTTAACAATTTCGGCAGAAACTGTTAAGTATCATATTAAAAAGTCATGGAAAGCGTATGTTTTTTAAAAATATTGTCTATTTCACAAATAATATACTTATAATATGAGTATTTTCGGTTTTACTTCACAACTTTTTTAACGTACTTGTTGAGTCGTGGGTTTTTGTGAAATAGACAATATAAAAATAAAACAAAAAGTTTTTCTTTAATATCTATTTTATAGATAAGATTTTTGAAACCTTGGAATCGGAGAATATATAAATATCTGAAAAATATTCTAGAACTATGCATTTGTAAATAAACGAATTGTAAGTTTGTTTGCCCAATATTTCTCGAAAATATTTAACATTAATAAACTACGCAAAATGAGACATGTACAGAAAGAATATATGGAAATGCCTGAATTTTTGATCATGCTACTATGGTATCTTTACAGGTCAACGAGGAAACCTTAAAAGAAAAGAAAGTGGCAACGAAAGAAAAAAGAAGTTAATTGACACTTGAGAAGGGACAATATTGACTTTTTTGATTCGTCTACACAACGAAGAGGAGGAACTAAATTGAAGAAACAAACAAGTAGAAAAGTACCACTATAGAAGAAACAATTTTGTTTGTTAATAAATACTAGAAAAAAAAACTATTACTTTTCGTGAAGGAGTAAACTAATATTTAGAAGAAAATAGGATCTTATTGTTTGGTAGTGTTGGAGAATTGAAGACAAATAAAGCGAATGAAGGACGAAGTGCAGTAGGTTAGTGAGTCTTGGAACTAATAAAGCTGGGATTGGATCTGTAAACGTGGTGATAAAATGTGTGTTAAGTCCGTGTGTTGGTTGGCTGAAATCAATAAGCCTCCCCCCCTCTCAATATACATTTGTATGATAATGATCTAGTTGTCTTGTTGTTGTTCCTATTTTCTAAATAGATGAACCGGAGAGAAATGATCATTGAACGTTCTAACAAGTTGAGAAATATTGTTTTGAAAGTGAGGATAAATAATAAATAAGAAAGACTTGTCAACAGATCAACACATTGAAAAGTTACGTGTGTGAACCACCGCTCCCTAAATATTATATTTAAAAATTTAATAACGTTTCATCGAGTCATTTGCATATTGTTCGAATCACCCACAACTTCCGTGGCTTCCTTGAAATCCTGTCTGTTCCAATTCCTCTTCCATATACAATCCTCTCCCTTCGATTAGCCTTTCATTCCCTTTTCTTTGTATTTTCCTATATTTACTATCAATTCTTACTATCTGTATTTAGTTTATTTATTCATTTCATTTTAGTATTGCATTTCTTTAAATCAATATTATTACTAACCCTCTGAGCATTCGCCCTCTCTTATATGTTTAATGTATCTCCTTTTTGTCTTATTACTTTATATCTATTTTCCATTTAGTTAAGGTGTTTATTTAATTATTTTTTTTATCTTTTTATATGTATATTAATCATTGTGCGCTATTCTCCGCAGTAGCACTAATTTAAGTTTTTTTTTCTTTGTCTTAGGGCTAATTGATATTTAATTTAATATAGAATTTAACCATTGTAATTTGGCCATTGTAAAACCATATAAATATCATCACTATCTTTCCTTGACTTTTCGTCCTCTTTGGCAAAAAATGCCCACAATTTATTTTTGGATGCGAAGTTATTTTTAACAACTGGTATGAAATTGTACTAGTCGTATGTTAATTGTTGAAGGAAAAGTAGGTATTTAGTGGTATAAAAAAAGTATATATCCCCTTAGGGAAATTTCGAAGGATATTTGTGGTCACCCTGTAATTAATTCTTTTTCGTATTTTCTTCTCTCTTAATGTATTTTCTCACTCTCTTCATATTATTTAGGTAAAGAGATGGTGGACTACATCGCTGACTACCTCCAGGAGATCCGAGAGCGTCGTGTCTACCCAGACGTTAAGCCGGGCTACCTCCGGAGTCTGGTGCCTGCCTCCGCCCCTCTTGAACCTGAGTCCTGGGACCTCATCATGGCCGATGTCGAAAGTGTCATCATGCCTGGGGTATACTATACTATTTATTGTAATCCAGCGTACTAAAGACGTAAGTCAATGATGACTCCATTCGTCTCTTAGCTCTGCAAAAGGCCTGCTGGCATATAAGTAGAGTAATTGTCTACTGTGCAGAGGATCGTTAGTTCGATCCCATCTGGACTTTGATTCTAGTTGCTATAATTATTTTTTTTAACTAGCTAAGTATTTACCTCTCAAATGTTAATGATGTTCTGTGCACAAGTTGTATTTACAAGTGAGAATACAAAATGTACAAATTTTCAAAATGTTATGAGTAATTGTTTTAGAGAAAGAGCTTATAATAAGGCGGAAAATGTTCAAAATATTATTTTCGGAATGAGGGAAATTTTTTTTATCAGACAATGAAATAAGATAACACCGACGGGGATAAACTATCGCTTACTGAATATACAAATCCTGATATGAACATTTCAGCAATTCTTTTCCACAATTTTTTAAATATCATTTTGAAGCTTTGCCAATGTTGGGAGGAGAAGTGTGCAAATAACATACATTTTTCCCTCAAAAATTGAAAAGTTTGAATTATTATCAGAAAACATAGTTTTGTAATTCTTTGGAAAAACGATTATTCAAGAAACGTTATTTTGTAATGAATCAAATTAAAGCCCTATTTAACATCTGTAAAATTATTCCATATCGATCCTCGTAGCTGCAATAAAAAAATATTGAAGTATCGATAAATCTGCACATTTTTTGAGCTTTTTTCACCTTTATATAGTTTCATGGAAAATTAGTACAGAAAACCAGAAAAATCTGATAGGTCAAGCGTTCAAACATTAGTTGATTGAGTGACTCCTAGAGCCTATCAATATGAACAAAGAAAACAGGGTGGCTACCATATTTTAGTAGTTTTGTGTTGTTTTCAGGTGACCCACTGGCAGAGCCCTCATATGCACGCTTACTTCCCAGCTCTCAACTCATTTCCATCTCTCCTCGGCGATATGTTGGCAGACGCTATCAACTGTCTCGGATTTACATGGGTAAGCAACATACTATTATTTGTAAGCAACCCACCGGCTATGTAGAGTATAAAGGAAGTTATGTGATTGGACAGAAATTCGATGTTGAGTTTTCAACGAAATTTCATTCTTTCCGACTTATGATTTCAAAAATTTTAAAAGAAATGTAAGTCTGTGTGTTTGAACACCATAACTGCCGATAGAATGAATGTTTCGACACAAAATTTTATATGTGTATCCAGAATCCCATAAGGACGACACCTATTAATTTTCAGCCAAATCGGCCAAAGGGAAGGGGATTGCTTAACACAAAAACTCTGTAACTGCTGTTATAAGTAACGTCGACAAAAATTTACTACCTACTCCCAGAGCTCTCTTTCGTCGCGCTGGTGGACATGATGACCAACTCTACTGTGGGAGTCCTCCATTTCTATTCACCTAGGGGAGGGGTCTTGAACGAGTACATGACATCATACAGGCTCGGGACCATCGCTTAACATCCCATCCGAAGGGCGGTGTGTTCAAAGTTTTTTCATCTCCGAGATAATAAACCTAAAGATCTCGGTCGGGTTTCTAACCCGCGATCTTGAACTCAGTAGGCAAGCACGCTTACTTCGAAATCTTAAAAAGATCATAATATAAGAAATATTAATTATGCTGCATTATGCATCTTTCCAATAAATCAATTATGAAATGAACTGAGGTAAGTTCGAATATTAAGGTTACAAAATGGAACTTTTCCCGGGTCATTCTAGATCAACAATGTATAAATGGAACGTTACGTTATTTTCTATTGGCGTTATTATAACTTTGTGAAGTATCTCAAAATGATTAAAATTTCAAAATTAGTTTTCCTCTATGCCTCAAATTTATATACATTATGACGCCTTTAGCAGAAATTCAGAAATTATTAATTTTGAATAATTTTGTGTGATCTACCGATTCTAGGCGTCAAGCCCCGCCTGTACAGAGCTGGAGACTGTGGTGATGGACTGGTTGGGAAAAATGATTGGTTTACCGGACTGTTTCTTGCATGGCGCCTCTGGGGGCAGAGGAGGAGGCGTTATTCAGGTTGGATATAACTCGTTACTTATTAAATTTATCTTGCTATAGGTCTATTTTCCCGGTTAAAATGTTGCAGATGATTTTCAAAAAATAAAAATCAGAAAATCAGAGAATGCAAAAAATGAGAATATATTATGAAATAATTATTTCGGAAGAAATTTTCTTCACCTTGTAGTTGTGAGCAGTTTCACTATACATTTTTAAAATACATTACAAATAATCATAAGAACCAGGGGGGAGGGGTGGGGGTGGCAAAGAGGTTGTAGTGCAACAAAACACATCTCATTTTTTATTGTAAAAAATTGAAATTTAGATCGTCATTTAAATATTAGGTACTTTTTTTTTTTTAAATATTAATATGGACTTGGACTCGGGGGTTCTGCCAAGGCTTCCAATCTTCAGTGCATCCAATCCCTCTAAAACAAATCCTTCGTACAATAGCCAATGCTCCTTACTATGTTTCCAACGAAACCCTCCATACTGATCTCAACATTTCACTGAACTGGCTAAACCCCAACTACTAAACATTATTTTCCTCCCTGAGTTCCCATAGTGATCCTCTAATCCGTTCTCTCTATTCGGCTCTCACTTCCCCAACGATACATTAAGCGCAAATGGCCTAGAGACCTCTTTAGTACACCCATTTATAAAGTTATAAAAAAAAATACATTTAAGTCTTGATGTTAAAGTATTTCATAGTTTTATATCTTGCTGGATGGGTGAAGTCCCCCCCCAGCCTGGTTGGGCATCATTGTTCCACTCCCCGGAGGCTTGTGTAGTGACATTGCATTCTTTGGAGTGCATTGTGGGAGGTAGATAATAGACCTCTTCGTTGCAGCGTATCACCGGACCTGGGAGAGAAGCTAAGGACAGCCCTCGGCTCCTTTACGATCAAGAGTAAGTCCTTCCTTTGTCTTCTTGACTCCATGGCTTTGTTATTATCTTCCGGTGCGGTGCGGTCTTATATTTCATGATATGTAGGAACCACTTCTGGGTGTTCTCTGTCCTCTTGATATCCTGAGATGTGTAAGGCCAATCTCACATTAGGCAATTCCGAAGCGACGCGACTGATACTCAAGTATCAGCCATTTGAGTTGCCTGTGGGTATAATACCCGTAGGCAACTTTTCTCCTCACACTGAGGATACTGAGCAGCGACTAGGATCTCTTCAGTCTCCATCTAGCCGTGGCGAGAAGCTGAGTTGTTCACCATGTCGAGTGAAGATTCTTCAAGTGATGAAGATGTCGTTGTGTTTTATTATTATAGAAAAAGGAAAATCCGAAGATTATGGCGCCATCATTACATCAAAAGGAATGTTAACTGCAGATTATTTGTTGGTGCTAAAGAGCTAGAAAAGTCGGATTGCACGTTCGCAGCATTCTACCGAATGACGAAAGAATCATTCCTACACTTGATTGGCATTGTTTCTCCATCCATAAGACAGAGGAACACACAAATGCGGGAATGTGTGAGTGCAGAAGAGTGTGTTCACTAGCCATGGCGAGGCGACGCAGGAGACTCAAGGGATGGGCGACCTTCCTGGCAGGTCGCTTGAGACTGGTCGGATACGGGTGGGATACGCGTCGCCTGGGAATGGCGTCGTTTGTGTCTCCCCATCACTCAACATAGGAAGTAACTTCTAAGGTACCCTCAAGATACTTGAGTATCAGTCGCGTTTCTTCGGAATTTCCTAATGTGAGGCTGGCCTAAGGGTTCCAGATCGGAGAGGCGATTTAACTAAAGCAGAATACAACGCATTGATTGGTTTAGAATCCTTGATATGCTCAAGACTTTTTGAGTTGGTATGTTCATTAAACAGTCCTATGTCTTAGTGACACCTAAATCTTTTACAGAGTTCATCATTTTAATTACAGCTGATCCAATTTAGCGGGAATTGGATACAAAAACTCATTTATTCAGTTTAGAATATCCTTTTGTGATATTTGCAAAACGTACACATTTTAGATATGTCATTGATATAAAATGCTGTTGTCTTCCCACTCAATGCTATATTTTACAGCCAGAATCGATATTCCATACTATATCATCTTCAGTGGTACATTACTGTGAGACGGTAGGCAACTTATTTATTTTCCTTTAATATTTCTCATCCCATCATTATTGAATTGTAGAAATTATATCATTTTTTATTTCACGACATATATTTATTTATAGCAACGTATATTTCTTGTTTGCAGACGACCTCTAGCGAATCCACACTGATCAGTCTACTGGCAGGACGTACCGAGGCTATCAGGAAGTTCAAAGAGAACTACGACAACATGGAGGATGCGGAGATCAACGGTCGGCTGGTAGCCTACTGTTCAGATCAGGTTAGTAGATGTTACTTCATTGTCAGATGGCAGTTGAGGCAAGTCCTCCTTTCTCTACCCCGTCCACTGTCTCTTCGCCTTACCACTTTTGCCTCAGAATCTCATGGAATGTCTCACAAATATATGGCGTATATACCCTCATTTGCCTCGTCTGCCTACTACAGTATATTAAGCATAAAATATTTGTTATTTATTCATATAATAATAATATTTACTTCCGTTAAACTATAACATGATACGGCATAAAAAGGTATAATCAAGATTGAGGGCGCCGGTAGGTCAGAGGTAGCGCACTTGTCTACTGAGCTCAAGATCTATTAAGTTTTTTATCTGGCAAGTAAAAAAACTTTAAGCACGCCGTCCTTTTGATGGAACGTTAAGTGATGGTCCCGGGCCTGTACTATGTCAGGTACTCGTTAAAGACCCCTCCCCACTCAAGCTGTAGACAAAATTTGGGCATCCCGCTGTTGAGTCGGATATGTCCACCAGAGCGACGAAAGAGCTTCTTGTAGTAGACGATTTGGCCATATAGTTAACGCCCGGGCATGACTCACAATAACTAACTATAATCAAGATAACTTATAAATTAGATACATAACGCTTATTATATCTTCAGTCAGACACATGTGTGATTAGTAATAACAATATTAGTAAAAAATAAAATAAAAGAGTATACAAATAATAATACTCATAAACACAAAACATACAGTTTTCAATTATATTTTAAATTATGATAAATATTTTTTATAAGTCTTGCAAAACTGTCTTTTATGAAGACTTACGTCCTTGCCTCAGGTCACAGTGTGCGAAATATGGAAAATAAAGAAGAAATTAAAAAGAATAAACCAATTTAAAAAATAATAAATTAGTAAATAACGAATAAAAAATAATATTATAAATATAGTAATGAAATTATTACTTTATTCTTTATTTCACCAGATCAACAAGAAGTATGATATACATGGTGCGGATAACATAATATATACATACACATGAGGGATCTTCGCAAAATTGAGTTGCCCTTAACTAATAATTTGAAATAATTGAAATGGGATTTGAAGAATAACGGAAAATGAAACTATTAAAAGCTATGTATTAAATTATGTTTTTGTATTCGAAACACGACTTTTATACCATAATTATTTTATTCTCCTTGCACAATGAAAAATAATAAATGTCCGTTTCTGAATATGGGGTTTCCTCTAACATAAACATTTTTAATTGAAGTTTTAAATAATTTTTAATATAATTTGCTTTCAAGAAGTGGGGAAGGGCATTAAAAAAACTTAATTTCTTAAAACTTAGTTATAGTATGTTGTTTTTTCAAAAGAGAGGAGCAATATTTAGTTATTCGAAAATTTTCATTCTTCCAAGTTGTAGTTCATAAACTACCAGTTCCGTTTAAAAAATACAAAACATTATTTGAAGATCGCAAAAATACCAATAAAAAATAACTTGTACACAGTTATAAAAAGGAATTGTGAACCAGGATCAATAAAGAGGAATTGTGAACCAGGAACAGAAACTAGATCTGAGCTGTAAGAGCACGTAGTGCCGAAGGAACCTATAGGCAACAGACTCCTCAGTGGGAAGTCTTATCTTAGCCTACCTTATTTAACCCTATTTTACTGTTATTATTATTTTTTTCTCCATAATAATAATTCATAAGTTGTTATTATTATGTCTTCTAGGCGCATTCGTCGGTTGAGAAAGCCGGTTTGATTGGCCTGGTAAAGATGAGATACATTGAAAGTGATGACAACCTGTCACTTCGAGGAGACAAACTACTTGAGGCGATAACTGAAGATAGATCCAATGGACTCATTCCTTTTTATGTAAGATATATTTATTTACTTTCACTAAGTTAACTATAGGGTGTCTACTTATCGGGAGAACCCGGAAATTACCTGGATTTTCATTTGACTAGGAGAAAAAACCTGGCATGCTTCGCTTGCTCGAGAGATAATTTGTTTTTTCCTTGGGAACTATCCCAATTTTCTCAAAATCCGAATCATCGGACGTTTCTTTGTTAAAAGGTCTGGGAACAGTTGGTGCCCGGTGGTGAAATTAGGCACTACGTCAAGCTATGAGCCTGGCAAAACAAATGGTTATTTTACCTGAAGGCTTATATTCAAAACAACTCAAAAGAAGGTGTCAAGCTTTTTTGTTGTTCACTTAAGTATTTAAAACACGTCTTCTTTTATTTTAAAAAAAAAATCTCTCGCTATGAGTCGGTCATTGGTAAATCGCTTAACGTCCCATCCGAGGGACATGCTAAAGGATTTTTTATCACCCAGATAAAAAGCCTAAGGGCTTCGGCCGAATTTCGAACCCGCGATCTTGGGCACAATAGGCAAGCATGCTATCTTACTGTCTTATCTCAAAAATTTTACGTAAAATAAAGCTTTTCCGCTAAATTTTGGACTTGAAGAAATGGGACTTTTTTCCCCCCGCAAATATCTAAAAAAAATTGTTATCCATATTTCATTAATTGAATCCTTTTGTAACAAAAGTGTAATTAGTCATCTATTTTTATTTACAAAAAATATTTTACGTACCTGTTATTTTTTATATTATGAATCAATTTTGTTCTGTTTCTTGTTCTTAACATAACTACCTCCACCGAATCTATGATCTTAATATGAAGAAAAAAAATAATTGTACCATTCGAAAAATTTAATTTACATCATGTAAGGCCGAAACCGCGTAATCAATTTTTTTTAACGTCAAATTTGGAATCCTCATGAAAAATTAAGGGGGTTTGCATGTATGATTTTATCCTTATTTGTGCAGTTTTCAAGAAATTCGGCCGGGTCTTTTTTTTAGAACATATATAATTGTTGTTGAATCTTTCTCCACAAAAAAAAAAAAAAAAAAAAAAAATTTCTTCACTAATGTTAAGGTTTAATGATTGTCTAAATTGGTTCACTCGAGAAGATTGGCTTCTTGATTTGAACAAATAACAGAGAAATGAAAGCCACAAATCTGCACTAAGTGGGTCTTGTGTTCTTTCTACTAATGAGACGGTGGGCCTTAATAGATTTTTGTTCCTTTTGGCACATCTGCGCCCCCCCCCCCCCCCCCTTCTCTAAGTACAATCCCCTCCCCAAGAAATTGGCCAAGCAATAAGCTGATTGTCCTATAAAGTCTTGAAAAGTCTTCATTAAAAGACTTAACAAAACAGTACAGAGATCTTTTTCTTTTTGACAATGTCTCCATTATTTCACTTGAATATCACTTTATTAATAAATATAAACAATATATTAATAAAATAATATTAATTTTCATTGAACAATTCTTTATTTCATACAGATTTTTGAAGTTGACTTTCGGAAAACACTCGTTATTGTTGAAGTAAATTATTTATTTAGTTTATTAGTTTAAATGTTTACTATAAATATAAAATTAGAGTTGTGTTTATACAGGATCTGTTTGTTCCGTCAGAAATCCGTTTTATGTTATATAATTCGTTTAAGGTTAACGGGAAAACTGCTGAATCTATATTCACGAAATCTACAGTGTTGTTCAACTCACAATATAGTCTGTTAGTTAGATATTGTGACTCATGCCCGGGCTTTTAACTACGAGATCATATCGCCTACTACCAGATCGCTCTGGTAGACATGAGCCTGACTCTACTGTGGGAGTCCTAAATTTTGCCAATCCAGGTTTATTCACATAGGGTTGCACATTGCACAAGCTCGGGACCATTGCTTAAAGGTGTTTTCTCAAAATTTTAAACAGGAGGGGTGCTCATGAGTACTAGCTCGTCAAGGGTTGATGGGATTTTCATGAAATTTTACATCTGGCATCTTCTCTCTACCCCGGTAAAAACATAGGTTATGTGGCATCATGGTTGTGTAGGAGCTTGAGGCATAGAAAGTACTAAAACTCGTAGCTTTCCCATTACAATCCCTTCCTTATCTACCTCATTCCCCTATAAAAATGGTCACAAGTCTTCACAATATGTCCGCTGGTTTAGATTAAAAAAAAAAAAAATACTTGATGTAGAATTATGTTAAAATAAAAGTGGCGTGAATTGTAAAAAGGACAGGTTTAAAAATATACATATATATTTGAATATTGTGTATTAATAAAAATATTTAATTGATTTATAATCCCCGGATTAAGCAGCCATGCCTCATCAAGAGAGACGTTCCATTAGTCGGTGTTCATGTGGAGAGATAGAGAGAGATGAAACTGTGAAACTCTTCATATTTAAATAATAATAATAATAATTTTATTTCCGTTAAACCAATACATGGTAATCAGGGTTGTTGCGCACCTGGAAAACCTGGAAAAGGCAGGGAATTTAGTTGTACCTGGAAATATCAGGGAAAAGTCAGGGAATTTCACAAAACTGCCTGGAACTTTTTGAATTGACAAAAAATTGTTTCGATGATTACTAAAATTAACCGTTTAAACAATAATTTCTCACTTTTAACCCGGGAGTGGCTATCCTCGTTGGTCGGTCGAAATGACCGTGTGCGCGCCCATTCCCGGATTAAACTGAATAAACGCCATCTGTATAATTAGTGTGAACTGTGTGGGCGAAATTTTTATACCGACTCCGTGCTAGCCTAAACTGAAATCGAGAGGCCAATCGAATCGTCCACCTGTTTCGTGTCATTTAAGTTTTCATTTAAAAAGCGAGCAATATAAAGATATAATCATTAAGTGACTTCAAGTAAGTATTCAAAGCTTTTCAAACATTCTGCCAGAAACTGCAATCGAAATCTCCATTGGCTCATGAGGCAGCTAGAATGATGACTTTCTGCGATCCACATGTTGTTAGCGACGACAAAAAACTGATGTGAATTGAAAAGTGATTTTATGATTTTAATGAAAATGTTCATATATCTGTAAATTTTACTATAATATATGTCTACCAACAGTTTCACAATATGTTCTTCATTATTTAAATGACCTGGAAAAATTAAAATTGGGTCTGGAAAGCCTGGAAAAGGCAGGGAATTTGAATATTTCCAAAGCGCAACAACGTTGTTATTGGATACGTCAAAAGAATTTATACATTAAGATCGCTTAAAAATTAGATTTATAACTACTTGGATGTGTGTGGTGAAGGTGTGTTCACGCAAACATTCACCACATCCACACAAGTCATTGTAAGGCCATGAAGAAGGAAATAAATACTTAGTTTCCGAAAAGTTGGTCATGTACTGAGTTCACAACAGAACCTCTATTTCCTATAAAATTTTAATAAAATCTGTAAAATTGTATTATATTTCAAAGAAGTCAAATAGCATTTATAATATTTTTAATTTTTTATTATTTATATTGTTTCAGTTATGCGCCACTCTCGGAACGACTGGCGCTTGTTCCTTTGATAATTTAGAAGAACTTGGACCCATATGTGAGTTATATTGCCTGTTTATGTAATATTGCTCAATTTATATATGCTCATTTTTCTTTTCAAAATATTAGTTTCAGAAGAATTTGAAAAGAAAAATAGCGTACCATTGAATGAAAAAAAGTTTTGGTTGGGGCATAGTCCCCAATAACCCAAAACCTCCTGGTTCGGATAAAAAAATAGTAAAACGTGGTGTTGTCGCATTCGATTTGGGCTATTTTGTATATTTACTATGTATGTTACGAACCAAGGCAAAGTTACCAACCTGTCAACGGCGGATAACTTGCAAGTTCTCTTTTTCCAGGTGAGTATGAAGGTGTGTGGCTACATGTGGACGCTGCCTACGCCGGTACTGCCCTTATATGCCCCGAGTTTCGACATTGGCTTCGTGGCGTACATCATGTCTCATCTTTCGCCTTCAACCCCTCCAAATGGATGCTGGTCCATTTCGATTGCACTGCTATGTGGTAATTTAGCAAAATATATAACATTTATAGATATCAATATATTTAGTATAAAATTCAAAATGTTTTTCTTTGTACTTATGTTCCGAATAAACTTCTAAATCTTTTATACGCCTTTGAGAGGGGCAGGGTTTAATGTGGTCGGATTTTCGCGTATATAAGATTTGACGGTGAGTCGCAAATGAAATGTATACAAACATACATATAACACTGGTAGCAAATACTGAGGAGACTGTATAATTAATACAATCATATACATGTATCTAATTAAGATATAATATTGAAAAGGGTAAAATAAACAACTTACCAGGAAGGGAGGTTGCTTTCTATAATTCTTCGTTGCAGATCAGGAAGGTTGTCTCGTTGAAAACAAACACTAGACAATGGTTATTGATAACTGTACAAACACACTTACCTGGATCTGAAATAGTTGTATATCTGGAGAGATATGTCTGGGTGCAGCAGGAGATAGAAGTCATAAAACTATATATGGTAGATGGAGACATGAATCACGAAACTTACTTCACTGGAGACAAGGTGTAGAAGAAGAGAAGGCTGACGTGCACCATCTAGGTGTGGGATGAGTAAACTAGTTGAATTAGTTTAGTCAAAAATGAACAGATAGAGCCTCAAAGCAGAAATCAAAATACTTTTTTTTTTTTTTGTCTTTATAATGTTGGTCGGAACTGTTACCATGACGCAACAACCAGCTACCAAGAGGACTTCATTGAATGTGGATGACTTGATTGGCGTGAGAGAGGAAGGCCACCCAGCGGTAGCTCCTCAGGGCGAAATTTAAAACAATGAATATTATGGTTATTATCAATGAATGGGGATTTTATGATTTTGTTTCAAGAAGTGGGGGGTTGTAATTTGGGATTATATTAAGTCACGGTTCCATCTCCTCTTCAATCTCCTGGGAGGATTGTGTGGCAAGTGTGGTGAAGAAAGTGAGTAGATGTATGGATTTGGGTGTGAATGCAATTTGTTGTGGAAACGTCTGTAAAAGTCCTGAATTGTGTCGTGTACTGTGTTTATCATGAGGTCATTGTGAAGTGTTTTGTTACTTACGTATGGTGGGCATTGTGTAATGAGTCTGAGTGTCTTTGACTGGAAAACCTGGATACGTTTCAGGTTAGATATTTTAGCCGAACCGTAGATTTGTGAGCCATACATCCAGAGTGGCTTTAGTAGAAACGTGTAGCAGTTACGCTTTTGTGTTAAGGGTAATTTTGAATGTGTGCAGAAGAGAATAAAGCATTTTAAATCGTTTGTTTAGTGTATTACGTATGAGGCTTGTGTGTGGGTTCCATGTCAGTCGTCTGCCCAGAGTAAGTCCCAAATATCTTACTGTGTTAGTCTGAGGGAGGGGCTTGTTGTAGATAAAAACTGCGGGACATGTATCTCGTCTTAATGTAAATGTTATATGTTGTGATTTGTTCGTGTTGAGTTTAATTTTCCAAATGTTGCACCAGTTTTCAATTTGAGTAACATGGTGTTGTAATGTAAACGAGGCATGTATGGAAGATTCAGCAGCAGCTAAGATGGCAGTGAATACTTAGCAAAAATAAATGTAACTAAAAGCCCCCTCACCGTACCTAGACCAAAATTTGATCATATTAAAACTTTCTATACGTCACTAGAATCATCGACTAAAAATATAGTTCCTGGGGTGACTGAAGATTTTGTAAGTTGAATGAGTTGGGTAATTGACATACTCTCTTCAAAAACCCCTGAATTATTGAAATTTACAAAATATCTTTAGAATTAACTGACTCTAGTAGCACAGCATTATATACACCTCTGGGGTGTGGGATTAGTGAACCCATTGTCTGGGTGATTGTATACCGACAATGACAAGAGTGGTTAGCCACACGGACTGGTATACGACACCCTATTTGTAGACTTGCAAAACAACTCGTTCAGATGTTCATTTTCTTTTACAGATGTCATTATGAAGCTTTTTTTGTGGTCTTCTAACAAGTTATTTTTCGAAATTTGAAATATTTTCGTTTTTTGTCACAGGGTGAAGAACAGTGGAGCACTTCATAGGACTTTTAACGTTGATCCTCTGTACTTACAGCACGAAAATTCTGGTAAGCTCCACGCAATTCTGTAGAAAAAAATATATTATATCAATTGTAGCAATGTATATTATTGTTTAGCATTACTGCAATAGTTATCTGTATAGCAAGTGCGGAAAGTGGCCATTTGCAATACGGTCAAATAGCTTAACAACAAAAAAAAAAGTGAAATATTTGTACATTAAAATATATCCATACATATCCATGAGGTATCACTGCTAGCACGCTACTTTTAATGAAATATTTATTAGCGTGGGGCAAAATACTTTTCTGTACTTGCCCTTCCAGTCTTGCCAATTTTATCCCCATGTTTCCATGTAATTACTTTCTCCTCTTGCTTACTTTACGTAGTAACGCTACTTCACGTTAATTTACGTCCCGTTTTATGAAAGTTTTGGAAGAATTCTGAATCTTTTTTTTGTCTTGAGTTCCTTTATTCTTATTTTTAATTTTCTTCGAGTTTGGTCTATATATTCACATTTAATTTGATACAACTGATTTTTTTTCATATTCCTTGATATATCTTACTAAAGGTACCCATACACAAAGCAAATCTATCGTCAGATTTATCTTCAGATTAATTGACGATAAATCTGACGATATTAGGAGCGCACACACAGTTCAATCTATCACAGCAAATCTATCGTCAGATTTATCTTCAGATTAATTGACGATAAATCTGACGATATTAGGAGCGCACACACAGTTCAATATATCTCAGTCGACGCAAGGAGCAGGACGATCTTTTATTGTTATCTGTTATCTGTTTTGTAATAAAATTAAACGCAAAAAAAAAAAAAAAAAAAACAGAGTAGTTTGGATAATAGAGTGGTTAATTAAAAAGAAAACAATTTTCGCACATCAGATAGATCTGAAGACCAACCAATCGAATCCGATGACGACATACATTATTATTAAACGATTCATCGAACGATTCTGACGATCAATTGCTTCGTGTATGAGTATCTTAACGATATAAGATAGTGAAAATGAATTTTCAAAATTATTGTTATTGATTAAAAAGTAGAAATTACTTTTTTTTTTCTACACGTTTTTTTACTATTTCATTCATCTTATAGTAACAGTTAAATTCTTAAAAAATAACTATTATGTATTAATTTCGCAGGACTAGCGATTGATTATATGGTATGTCTTGTTATTATTTTGATTTATTGACAATAATATTTAAGAAAATTAAATATTCTAGAATAATATAATTATGTTTTATTTGTATACTTAAATATATTTTTTAGCATTGGCAGATACCGTTAAGTAAAAGATTTCGAGCTCTGAAGCTGTGGTTTGTCATAAGGAACTACGGGATCAAAGGTCTTCAGGCTCATGTTCGTGAGGTATCCATCTAATTGGTCAATTATTACTATTAACTAATATTAGTGTTTATTATTATTAAACAATGTTTGTTTATCCTTTTGTCATATCATTCATTTGAAAAAACAACGGGGCACAATAGCTATGGTGCTGCAAACGACAATGACATCAACTGTCACTATTTTATCTAAAAAAACAACAATTTAAATCTACTGAGCTCAAGGTCGCGGGTCCGAAACCCGCCCGAGGCCCTTAGTTCAGGGGAGGTAAAATAAACTTAACCACGCTATCCCTTCGAAGGGAGATTAAGCGATGGTCCCGAACTTGTACGGTGTCAGGTGTACTCGTTAAAGACCATATCCTGGGTGAATAAAGATTTAGGGTAGGCAATAGTAAAGTCGGGCTCATGTCCACCAGAGGGACGAAAGAGCGCTCTGGTAGTAGGCGATATGACCTTGTAGTTAAAGAGCATGGGTCATAATAACTAACTCTACTTTATTTCGGTTTATCAGGTAAAGTCTGTTAGCTCTGACTGTCAGCTACGGAATGCGGGACTGAGGTCATCGCTATCATTATTTATCCATCAGTTATCAATTTTTTTTTGTTTATTATTGGTTGAGTCTTAACTAAGGGTTTTTAGTTATTAACTACTAAGTTATATATATCGCCTACTACCAGAGCGCTCTTTCGTCGCTCTGGTGGACATGAGCTCGACTCTATAGTGGGAGCCTTAAATTTTGCCTACCCTTAATTTTTATTCACCTGGGTTAGGGGTCTTTAACCTGACATCGTTCAGGCTGGCGACCATCGCTTATCGTCCAATCCGAAAGACGGCATGCTTAAGTTTATCTAATCACTTTACATGCTACGAATAAGTTTTCGGATTTTTCACTCTTGTTAATAAGTGTAACATTAAATACAACACTACCTCATTTTACATTCTTATTCCGGAGTATAAGGAAGTATTGTAATTGTGGGGAAAAATGGAGTTCGAGTTTTTAATGAAATTACACATTTTGAGGTCTGTTGAACTCGATTTGACTATTTTTGCCATGTCCGTATATGTGTTAGGGTTCGCAAACCCGGCATTAATCCCGAGATTGAAAATTCTTAGATTTGGTTTATTATGTATAAGTTTTATTGCATATGATTGTATTTGTTTGCATACTATACATAACCGGTGCACTATATGTATATATCTTTCATAGAATTAGAGAATATAACCGTTAAAGAAGTTTTCCACTATACCAACACAGATCGCAAAAATGTATTCAAAAACTTAATTGATTAGAAATAACTCGAACTCCAGAAAGTACAACTTGGTGACTCGATTTGCTTATTATATTATTTTGATTTCTAAATGTGCACCTATAAGACTAATGTAATTTTTTTGAATCTAGGGAGTCCGGCTTGCTGGAAGATTCGAAGCGTTGGTGCAGGCGGATGGGAGATTTGAGGTGGCCGCCAAGAGACACCTGGGCCTGGTCGTGTTCCGACTGATCGGGGACAACATGCTCACAGAACGACTCTTGAAGAGACTCAACGCCAGAGGCACAATACACTGTGTCCCTGCCTCTCTCAAAGGTAATTAAATATCACTTTTAAATTCCCTGATCTCTACCTGATTATGATTTTCATTTTTACCCTGGTGCACCAGATTAATAAAATAATAATTTCATAATTAGGTACAATAATTGAATTCACTATAAAAAAAAACTATGTTTCTCAGACTGATCTTGTATCAACATAGTAATCAATCCCCATCATAATTGTACTGGCCTTATATAGTTGCGCTACATTTGAAATTTCGTGGAAATTCGATCAACCATTGAAAAGAGCGAACTAATTTTAAGTTTTAGGCCCCATAAAACTCTCATTTTCTCTCAACATTTTAAAATACTATAATATATATATGCTATCATATAAACATATAATGTTTGAACTGACCTTATAAGGATTTTGCTACATTTTCATGGAAATCTGAATAACCGTTAAAGATCCAGCATTAATTTTATGTTTTTTGGCCTCCCATGATTGATTCTGTCTCATGCTCCATACTGTAAGGAACAATGAATGGACTCATATGAACTTGAACAGCCGACATGATCCTGCAACCAAGACTACACTGAGCTCACAGTACAACATGTACTGATTGACGGCACAAACTACACCACATTAAGAAACAAATACAAACTACCGACTGGCATGAAAAAACTACTCCAAACACCCACCGACGAATATAACGGACTCATCCAGTTCCTTAAAGACCCAAAACTCTACGAGGACATGTAGACACAATAGTCGCTACTGACCCTGAAGTCGATGCGACGTTAAATAATAAAAACAAAAAATGTAATTCTCTACAACGAATTTTTCGGAGCTGTTTTTTTTTTGACAAAATGAGTACATTTTTATCACCCTGTTAATAGACAGAGAAGAAAATACTTCAGAACAAACAAACTCCTAATTGTACAACCAAAGGATTTCCAAATTGAAATTCCAACCCCGCACTCAGGAAACTGACTTAGATTATAACTAAACCTGACGATGGTATACTGCCGAAACTGGTAGTTTATTTGTGTAATAAACCATATTTCTGAAAATAAGTTTGTTTTATTTATTTATTAAATGTTTCCACTGTATGTTTGCGTTCCTCAACATGAAAGTTATCTTTTTTTCTCATTGCATTTCAAATAATTACTTTGCTAAATATAATGTGTATTGTGTTCTAGGTAAATACGTAATCAGGTTCACAGTAACTTCTGGCAGGACTACGGTCGATGACATTGTCAAAGATTGGATTGAGATAAAGAACACCGCAACCACAGTGCTCTCTGAGTCTGAAGAGATAAAACCAAGAACTAGAGTACCTCTGGCTGGTAAGTCTCTCCTTTACCAATATATTTCCCTTTTTAACTTCTAATTATTGGAAAACAATTAAATTATTGACATTTAATAATTGTTGCACATTGTTAGAGGGCTGTTATTTGCACTTTTTGCACAGTAATACGCTTCATTTATTCATTGAAAAAAATGTAACAAAATAATTTTTCTACTTATACATTGCAAACTGAAACTGTCTATAGCTGGAACATTAATAAACATGTACATATTTGATTTTATTACAGAGACTAAAGAAAGAAATGAAATATTTGGATCAAGTCTTCTTCTGGCCAATTCAGCGATGTCTCCAAAAATCGTCAATGGGAGTTTCGCTGCAGTTTTTGATCCTGAAGGCAATTCTTCCAATTGGTCAAAAGGATGGAGTTTTTTGAATTATATCTCCAAAGGAAGTCCTGGTAAAATAATTAATAAAACTTTTATAACAACTATTTGTAATTCTTATTACAGGTTATTTATTTAAGTTACAACTATACAAACAAAACTGCACAACCAGCGACTGAGCTGATATATATATGTTTATATATATATATATATATATATATATATAAATGTGTATACCTGTATATATCTATATTTGTATATAGAGAGAGAGAGAACGAGAAAAGACATGGAAGGCTTCAGAGAGGAAAACCTTGATAACAGGAGATCTCTGTGTCAAAATATCTTTAACCTAATTAGAGGAATGTGGGATTAGATTGAACGTAAAATTTTAAGAAATTTCAGATTCGTGTGTAAATATAATAATTATTAATTTTGGTATGGAACGTTGGTTGGTATAATTGTTTGATGGTATCTACGGTTGTGATGCTCAAGTCGCAGTTTTGTTAAAGTCTTGTTGCTAAAATATCGTGAGCATTGTGTGATCAGTCCGAGGCTTTTGGATTGAAAAAATCTGTATAGTTTGATGTTCGAAGCTTTTGCGTTACCATATATTTGTTGAAAAATATAAAGAAAAACGTGTTTTATAAAAATATTGTCTATTTTATAAAATGTATGTGAATACTTTCTGTATTGCTACCGTCTTAAGCCACGATTTAACAGATATAATACAGTATTTATTAAACCCTGGCTGAAGATGGTAGTAGCAATACCGAAAGTACTCCCATATATTTTGTGAAATAGACAATATTTTTCTTTATATTTTTTATTAAGTGTTTCACAATATCTCTGCGAAAATGTTAGGTATCATATATTTGTTAGCCTTAAGTTCAGAGAGTTGATAGATGTAACAAATCAGTAAATTCTCTTGTCCATAATTTAGAAGACCCATTCAAAATACTGTACATAAGTTTAAGGCGCCGGTAGTGTGAGTCGGGTCGTCAGTGTGTGAGGGTTTCATGTTGAGGGATGAAGAGTTATCAGGTAATGACTGGTTTTCAATGAATACTGGGGGGCAGTCACCACGGCGGAGGGCGAATGTTACATCTTGATTTTTGTTGTATTGTAGAATGGCGGTGTCACATGCTGTCGACAGTTAATTTTTCTGCACTGTTCGTATTTTATGAGGTACATCATAATTATTGCATTAAAACAACGAGGTGGAGGGGATTATTGCATTGCAAGCTGGTTTTTGATATAAATTATTATTTATTATGAGGGCGCCGGTAGCTCAGTGATATGCATGCTTGACTTCTGAGCTCAAGTTCGTGGGTTCGTAACCCGACCGAGGCCCTTAGTTTATTTTATCTGGGAGGTAAAATAAACTTAAGCACGCCGTCCTTCGGATGGGACGTTAAGCGATGGTCCCGAGCCTGTACAATGTCAGGTACTCGTTAAAGACCCCTACCCTAGATGAATAAAAATTTAGGATAGGCAAAATTTAGGACTCCCACAGTAGAGTCGGGCTCATGTCCACCAGAGTGACGAAAGAGCACTCTGGTAGTAGGCGATATGACCTTGTAGTTAAAGCCCGGGCATGAGTCATAAAACCTAACCTAACCTAATTATTTATTATTGTAAACACGGCTTGCCTAACTGATTATTCGAAGGGATTTCATTTCACTAGTTAGCCACAATGATGAATTAGCTTATTGAAATGTCCACAACTTCTAGGTTGTAGTGATACCAAACTTGGACATTTAAATTAACCCTTTCGCTGCTACTGATGCCCTAGGCCGCAAGGAACTTGCAATGAACTCTGTCGGTCTCTGGGTCAACATTTTTCACTTTCAGTTATTCTATCAGCTACTAGCCTCTCATTTTTTGTCAATTCCAGTCTTTTGCTACCCTCTCAAAAAGAAGGATGGTAGATATTTTTTTTTTAGTTTAAATATTTGAATATTAAATATGGCTTAAAAGCTCATGCGTCTACCAGAGTGGTCGATATGACCTCGTAGTTAAATTCCGGCCGTGAGTCACAATAACTATTTCAAATAATTATAATAAATAAACATTTTTGACTATGTATAGTATAAATAGAAAGAGTGTAATATATAATATGGTGATGTTTTGTGCAAAAATAAAAGGAACTAAATGTATAACTGAAATCAACGTAAAAAGCAAAATT
This sequence comes from Aradus depressus, assembly GCA_963662175.1. Lineage (NCBI taxonomy): Eukaryota > Metazoa > Arthropoda > Insecta > Hemiptera > Aradidae > Aradus > Aradus depressus. Next base: position 40,892,062 of record OY759221.1, on the reverse strand, counting down.
TGGTTCCTAGCTTGATATTATTCATGGTAGGGCGTCTTGAAGACTAGTGGAAGCAACCCAACCCCACCAGTGAAAGAATTAAATACATCAATATCCCCCAATATTCGGTTTATAACGTCATTATTGTTTATTAATATTTTAAAAATTAAGTTAGTTGAGTCTATTTTAGCTTTTTGGAAAAGTAATGAAGTGAAATTTAAACATGTCATTTAAATTTCAGTGAGAAGACGACTGATGCAGGGTAAGCAGTACTCGCTGGACTCTCGGCTGGACCTGGTCCAGTACTGTATTGGACTGAGCAGGAACCCAGCCCTGCCGCCCTGTGCCGAAACACGGCCTGCCTCCGATCCAGCTCCCCATGAGGACGACCAAGGTAAACAATGAGCCTAAAGTGACAATTCCTACGCAGTTACTCTACTTGTTCACTGCTGACTCTCTGCTGACCACTTCTATCTCACGCCAGTGGTGCTGCCAGCTCGTTCTGAATGACCACGTTTTGCAAGTGACTGTATTTTCTCCACGCACTTTTCCCAATCTACCATACCTCCTAACTTACGACTTCTTTGTTCTTCAAGAGTAATTTTCCTATAATCGTACAGTCAAACTCAAAGCTACCAAAGCCTGAGGATAACTAAGGGGGCGTTCAAGTATTACGTAACGCAATTTTTGAAGATTTTTGACCCTCCCCTTCCATATAACGCGCCGTAACGTTTTTCTGTACCCCCCCTCCCCCTCCCTAAACATGTTTACCTAAAAGTCACAATTATGTTGCGCAAAATACCGGAAAGACGCTAAAATACCTTTGTTTTAATCGCGTTTGCGGTAATAATAAATAAAAAAAGAGATTTCTAACTCGCAATACATGCGTATGTTGTTTATTTTATTTATTCATATTGTTATTTAATAAACAATCATAAAAAAAAGAGGGTTGCCAACAGAATAAAAATGGTGTACAATACAATCGAGAGATTACCCGTAAAACATAAACGAAAAGGGTTGCCAACTTGGGAGATTTTAATTCCCTAGTTTCCCCCCTCCGGCCCCCTGTAACGCATCGTAACGTTATACAAGAATTCCCCCCCCCCCCCCCTCCTCCCAAATCGCGTTACGTAATACTTGAACGCCCCCTAACCCTGATAGTAGAATTTTGATATAATTGTTAAGACACCATATTTCTTTCGCAGAAAATCACAAAACTGATTCTATTTCCAATCTCAAAATTGGAAAGATCATTCTGTCCTATAATAAAATATTTAAAAAATACATTTTTGGTAGAAATTCTTATAAATAGATTTATATAATTTGTGTAAATGAAGTAGTAGTGAATTGAAATTTTGAACATGTAATGGAATACATTTTTATGTTTTTTATAACCTTCTTATGCTTAAAGTTCTGTTTCTAGATGAAAGTCCGGACGATGAGTGCAACGGGGCGAGACAATGTCGCTCGCGATCTGTGGGAGCTTCAGACGTTTTTGAACCCGCACAACCGACAGACGGAACAGCGCAAATTGTGCCAAGTGTCTGTCTGAAATGTGGTCATCTTTTTGAAAAAAACAACTAAATTTAGAATAAACTATGATGTACAATTCTGAACACAAATTGAAAAATAGTCCATATTTCATAATTTTGATTGTATTTATGGTTGAATATCTTTTTTGGCAAACATATCGCAAAACAAAGATATGCTATATTTCTAAACACAATGTTTTATTATACTGCTATGAAAATAGCGAGTTTGTTATCAAAATATTGTAAATTACAAACTATCTTATTATATATTAAAAAGTTATTATTTTTAATATTTGATCGAGTCGACAGTATCTTCTCAAATTGAAGGAAGTCGAGGTACTGTCGTGTAAATAGAAAACTCAGTATTTGGCCAACGTTTCGGAAACTATTTATTTCCTTTTCAGGGCCTTATAATGACTCGAGTGGATGTGTGTGGTGAAGGTGGTATTTGGGTCCGATAGTGAACTCTAATTTCGTATCTATAGCACTTACAGTTCACTGTCAGATACAAACATTAACACGTTTACCACACAGATCTACATTATAAAGTCCTGAAGAAGGAAATAGATATTTTCAGAAACGTTGGATAGTAAGTTTTTCATTTACACGACAGAACCTTGACTCCTTTTAACGCTATTATTTTATTGATAAAGAGATTTTGTTGGTAATAAGTACCAAAAATATATAAAATCTTAAGTTACTTTGATCGTACAATTTTCTAAATGCAGATTATTTTGTGATTATAGAACTTATTATTTTATGTAAAAAATGTTGTGTGTTATTTGACGTTGTTATTAATAATCGTTTTATATTTTTAAGAATGCATATTACTTTTCCTTAATTAAAGATTTGTTGTGCAGACAATAATTTTGGTTCATAATTATAAAAATTATTATATAACAATAACATTATTTATTATGACCAAATATATTACACTGAATTTGATATCATTTTCTGGGATATTATATGTTTTTTCCCCGTTGCTTCAAATCTGCAATGAGTCTTATCAGGCATCGTTTGTCAGGAATTTGACTATATTCTATGATTTTACCATTGATTTTATGATTTCTACCATATAAACAGATGTTTTAACTTCTATAAGAGTCATTGTATATGAGAAGTTTGGAGCCAGAGCGGACCAACCCACAATTTTTCGGAAAATGAGTTATTACCATCCTGATGTTGGCATAGGTTCCCTTTTTCAAAACCAGTGTGGATCACTTAGTTTCTTCACTTCAGTGATAGATAGCAGCACTTTAAGTTTAGTCCACAAATATTTTGTGCATATATTTTCAAAGTCACAATGGGTCATACGGCCTTCAAAAACTTTATAGAACACAAAAAGGGATCACTCATCCAATACTATTCTAAAATTTCAATTATAAATAAATATTTGGGGCCCATTTATGGAGATAAACAAAATGTACTCAATTTTCAAATGCCATTTTCTTCCTGTTCAGTTTAAACCAGTTGGTCTGCTCTGGTTCCAAACTCCTCATATAAATTCACGAATTTACCTCAAAAGTCTCCTTCCGATTTTAATGTTTTTTTTTTTGTTTTTTTTCATTCTTATAACCGAAGGATGTTGATGTGCGAAGGATTGGACTCTGCGGACTGAAAACTAATACATTATAATATGTTTTTATAGTTAAATTAAAAAATAAAATTGATAATTTAAGTTTTGGCTCTCCCTCGGAAACCAGTCTACCTATTTGATACATTCATTACCTTGGCAGTTATTAGGGTTTTCGAGTTAAGCCCCGTCCTCTAATTTGCCCCATTCTTTTTTTCTATGGAGTACCCTCTAAAGGGATTTGGATCAAAATATAAAATTGTTTGTCGATACATTCATAACGTCATAACATTTTGTGTAAAGTCGTCCCCCCCCCCCCCCCCCCCCCCCTCCTAACTCTTCCCTTCTCATGGGCCGACATGACTGAAAATCTAACCTCTTATCTAATACTACTGAATAAAACACTTGGAACGAGTCAAAAAATTCCACTATATTTATATAAAAGACACAATATATTTCGTTGGTTAGAGCATTGTCAAGTGTACGGGACACACATAAGTCTGTATCCAGTACACTTGACAATGCTCTAACTAAATATATATAAATATAGTGGATTTTTTTGACTTGTTCTAAGTGTTTTATTCAGTAGTATTTACAATGAACTTCCACAAGAGCTCTGGCGAAAACATCTCTACTCTGTATCTAATTTTTTTTTTTCATATTTGTAATTGGTGAGAAAACATGGAATTTCAGAGAACACTCGACATCGAATTTCTAACAGATTACATAACTTCTCCTATACTTTATATAGCCGAGGAAGGAAATAATAATACAGATTTGTTTATCGCGAGTAATATTTCTGCTCCATCTCGGTATCAAGATGATTCCTTTTAGTACTTTCAAAGTGGGGCTTGACCATCCACTCATTTCTGTATTAAGTATTAGCTAAATTGAACTTTAATTATTATTATTATATTTTTTTCTTCACTGTCGTTTTTTATGTAAAATATATTGTATGAGTGTATGTATGTATATGATTGTATTTGTGTATTTACGTTATATTTACCGCATAAAACAAATTTATTATTTAATATTACGTTCGTTTCCACGTAAGTGTTGTATTTTAATTGTTGAATAAAATTATTCATTGTCTACCCATTTATATTAATACCCACTACAATAGTAAAGGTTGAAATTGAATAACGCAATACACTACCATTTTACGAATATTTTATGTAATAAGCATTAAATATGTACACTTGAGAGGGTAGCTGAAGCTCAGAGGTAGCTTGCTTGTTGAGCTCAAGATCGTGGCTTCGAAACCCAGCCGAGCACGCCCTCCTTCAGATGGGACGTTATACAATAATCCCAAGCCTGTAGGATGTCAGGTACTCATTTAAGACCTAGGCAGGCAACATTTAGGACTCCCACAGTAGAGTCGGGCTCGTGACCACCAGAGTAACGAAAGAGCACTCTGGTAGTAGGCAATATGACCTTGTAGTTAAAGACCGGGCATAAGTCACTATAACTAACTTTATACTTCATGTACATTTATTCGAAACTCGTTTATATCGTTTCCTTTTTTTATTATACGAATTTAATCAAAATTATAAATGAGTTTCCATTTTTTGTATTGGCAATGCATGAGAACAACTAAAGCTTTAAGGGTAAAATGAACAGAAGTGTATTTTAAACAATTGTATATTTAAAATGTAATTAAATTAATTTCCTTTTAGGGAGAAAATAAAGAGATATAAGTATTATGTTTTAACAGTGGTAGTAGTTCCTACAATGGCCGCGCGAGCGCTCTTGGCACTAAGTTGTTCTGAATATTTGTATGACTAAAAACATTTTTAATTCTAAATTCTGTGAAAATATAATCATGCTTTGTTGAAAATTTAAACTTAATAATAATGTAAATTTAGTGGAGTATATTAATTTCTGTTGGCATCATTGTGAATATTCAAGGTAAATAAAAAAAACATATTTTTTAAATTGTAGCATACGGTCTAGAAATATTTCAATTATAAACTTTATTGCAAAGAAAAACTAACGAGTGAAGCAAAAACCTTTCCCTGTTGAGGGCGGGTCGAAAACTTACAAATTTCTAGTAATACTAATGGTATAAAGAAAGGATATCAGGAGTTAGACACAATGAATATATTGCTTATATCTCATTGGAAGTTTTGTTTCAGCAGTGATATTATTTGTTTTATTTTCAATGTTATTTTGTGTAACTGACTATGGGATTATTTAACTACCAATCTTCTGTACTTGTAGTACATGGTTTTCCCTTTATACCGCAACCTAAGACAACATGTATTTCAGTCAGTTACCATAAAATAACTTTTTGTAATATTTTTTCAAGTTTACATGTACAGTAGAGCGTCCATTATCTGAAAGAAAATAATAAAAAAATAATTATGATTCAATCACTAGGTATGCACTTAATTTTGACAGTGAGGAGGGCAGTTCATATCGTAAAACTATGAAAAAACCGAAATCCGAATTGTTGGAAGATGCTGCATTCACTTGGTTTTTGCAAAAACGGGCGTATCTGGACTCATTTTGTGTGAAAAAGCAGTGGAATTAAAGATGAAGCTTGGAGGTGACTTGATTTATCGCAAGTTCTGGGTGGCTGAAAATTTTCGATTATCTGAACCACCCCACACATTAGTTCTGATAATCGACGCTCTACTGTATTTGAAATATTACTTTATTGCTTTGCAACAAATTACTTTGTTGTTAATTGTATCCTATTTATTTTGTAATGCCCAGTGCACACTTATATTGTTACATTATTTATCCAAAATACAACGTTATTAAAGTATTGCAGGTAATTTGTATTTTTTCAAAGCCATTAACGCTCTTTTGTCATTTAATTTTGTTAACAGTTGATATTATTTTTTAAGGTATAAAAAATACATTTTTTGAGCCCGCCGTCCTTCGGATTGGACATTAAGCGATCAGCCACAATAGCTAACTACTCATAGAAACTGTTATAGAAGCACCTCCCATAATTGGTCGGTATCATTTCAGTGTATCACAATCTTGTTACAACCATATCCATCCCTGGTTTCTTCAATTTGGTTGGCCTCATACCGAATAATTAATAGAATTGAACGGAGAGAAGCTGGTAGTGTTACTGCAGAACAGACCCACAATTTATATTTTTCGATTCAAGGGAGTACCATCAGAAGGATCTTATAGATAACCTCTGAGTGAAATAGCGTTATGAATGAATTTCACATGATTCCGCTGAAAATTAATAAATGTCGTTTGTAGGACTTTGAATTTACATATGCAATTTCGTGTTAGTACGTTTATTAGTAATTCAATGGTAGTTATTAGTGTTTTTGTCTTAAGTTTACCCCCTTCCCTTTGGCCGATTTGGCTGAAAATCAATTGGTGTCCTTAGAGAATTCTGGATGCGCTTGTACAATTTTGTGTCGCTACATTCATTCTATCGGAAGTTATCGTGTTCATAAACTGTTAGTTGAGAACTGTTAATTCACGGTTGCTGGAAACCCTGAGAGAAACCTGCTATCTACTTATGTATAAGTAACATAAAACAGCTGGGGATGTCAGTTAATATTAACGCACCAGAAAATTGGATACATCGATTAACGCCAGGTTGAACTATACCGATATAACTGATAGAAATAACCAGTTATATAAATAACTGAGTCACTTACTTTCATCATTTTAGGTATGAATCTAGAGAATACATTTAGGTATAAAAAAGTATAGAATTAAGGAAAAGGAAAATAAAATACATATTAATATAAACCATACAATAATTTATTATAAAAACAGTATTTATATAAAAAGAATAGAATTAAGAAAAAGGAAAATATACTGACATGAAAAAACTATTCCAAACACCCAACGACGAATACAACGGACTCATCCAGTTCCTTCAACACAAAACTCTACGAGGACATGAAGACACAATAGTCGTCGCTAATGACCCTGAAGTTGATGCGACGTTAAATAAAAACTAAAAAAAAATAAAATACATATTAATATAAAACATACAATATTTTATTATAAAAACAGTATTTATATAAACAGAATAGAATTACAACATATTATAACAAAAAATTAATTATGAAAAAAAAAAAACAGAAATAAGAGTCTAAAATATAAATACATATTATAAAATACAATATTAATAAATGAATAATGAGAACTCTCTAAACGAACATATTTGCAGTAACTGTAATCACTGTTATTGCCCACAAAAAACAGGCTATTTCTAAAAAACATATTTGATCTGAAAATGTTCAATATTTAAACTATGAAATCGGGCTTGGTGATATTTTTGTTTTTTTATTTAAAATTAATCTTGAGAGTTTGCCATGTTCCAGATAGCTATATTTCATTTTCATGGGCTTCTCTGGTCCTCGTAAAGTACAGGAGGCCTTGTGTTGCAATTGTGGAGGCCCTGGTAGTCAACTGAATGATGGATCTGCTGTAAACGAACAAGAAAGGTAACACTCGCCTTGTGAATTCATAAATGTTACCATATTCTAAACCTCCTTGGTCAGTCGCTAGAGTTAGTATTTGTAGGTGATAGACAACGTGAGGATTCGAATCCCTGTCTCTCAGTTCATTGCTATTTTTTGCAATGGTTAGAGATCACGTCGTGTAATAACGAAAAGTATCAATTGAATTTTTAGCTGTGAAAGAAGATCCTGAATTTATATAATATATTTATTTTCACAACCCTATATTTCTCACATTTATTTTTTCGTTTTTATTCACATTACAACACCCCGTTACTCAAATTGAGAAGTGGTGCAACATTTGGAAAAATAAACTCAACACAGACAAATCACAACATATAACATTTACACTAAGACGAGATACATGACCTGCCGTTTTTATCTACAACAAGCCTCACCCTCAGACTAACACCATGAGATATTTAGGACTTACATAGTACATAAGACTGACATGGAACCCTCATACAAGCCTCACACGTAATACACTAAACAAACAACTTAAAATGATTTATTGTCTTCTGCAAAGTCATTCATAGTTACCCTCAACACAAAAACGTAACTGGTATACATTCCTACTGAAACCACATTAAATATATGGCTTGCAAATTTACGGTTCGGCTAAAATATCTAATTTGAAATGTATCCAGTTTTCCAGTCAATTGTCACTCAAACTCATTACACAATGCCCATCATACGTAAGTAAACAGAACATTCCACAATGACCTCATGATAAACACAGTACACGACACAATTCAGAACCTTTACAGACGTTTCCATTTCAAATTGCATTCACACTCAAATCCATACATCCACTCACTTTCTTCACCACACTTGCCACACAATCCTCCCAGGAGATTGAAGAGGAGATGGAACCATGTCTTACTATAATCCAAAATTGCAACCGCCCACTTATTGAAACAAAACTATCATAATAACCCCATTCATTGTTTTTTTAAATTTCGCCCTGAGGAGCCACCGCTGGGTGGCCTTCCTTTCATCCACTATCCATCACGTCCTCTTGGTAGATGGTTGTTGCGTTATGGCAACAGTTGTGACCAACTTTAATTTAAAAAAAAAGAATAGTTTTTTGTTTTTATAATCTAGCAATTATAGATGTTTCTGGTCTCTCGCCTCCCATCACAGGTACCCATAATTTATATGCTGTTCTATATTGTTAACTTTTTTTCCTCATATTAATTAAAAATTTCATTGACATGTTTACAATCGGTAAAAATAAAGGCACAAGTAATTTTGATGACAGTGATAAATAGTAAATGGCAATATGTACAAGGATAAGTAAACGTAAAAATGAAATAAAAAAACAAATAATAATATAATAAAAAATGAATGAGAATAAATTAAATAAATAGATGAAATAAAATCAAAAGTGATAAAAAATAAGTAAAATAACAAAACAAAAACGTTTCTCTAAAATGGTAGGTAAATGTACAAAATAATATTTAGAAAGAGCGCTCTGGTAGTTGATATGATGACCTCGTTGTTAGACCCAGGGCGAGAGTCACAATAATGTATGACGTATCCATGTTATGGTTTAACGGAAATAAATATTATTATTATTAAAATAGTAAAGAAAATAGTTTTAAAAAAAACGAAAAAAAAAACAAAAAAAAAAAAAAAAAACCCAAGATTGGTGCATTGAGGGGACTACCCGGATAAGGTGACTAAGCACGCTATTGTCAATTCACTTAAGTGACAATGGTTTCTCTGTCTGAATGACCTCAGCTGTCACCTTGCCAATCACTCATTTAGCTACTGTCTTTATTTTTGTTCTGTCTCCTCTTTGATAGCATTTATTTACAAACATAAATTACGATTTATTAATAATAAAGAAATATACAAGGATGGCGCTACTCAAAGCAATAAATTGCAGTTTACTTCCCCAGCTGTATAAAGTATAGGGGAAGTTATGAAATTAGATTCAGAGTTTAAAACGGAATTTCAGGTTTTCCGAACTTTTGATTACAAAAATTAAAAACACATTTAGTAGGAATTTAATAGGTGCTATCGTCGGGTTTTGAATTAAAAAACAAAATTTGATTTCCATATATTCGTTACATCGGCAGTTATTCGGATTTTCGAGATGACTCCCCATTTAATCTTTCCTTCACTTCAACAGGTAACGCTGAAAATTAATATGTGTCGTCCTTATAGGGCTTTGAATACACATATTAAATTTCGTGTCAAAACATCGATTACAACGGCAGTTATTAGAGTTTTTGTGTTAAGCCTTCTCCTTAATCCCCCCTCCCTATGTCCGATTTGGCTGAAAATCAAGAGTTACTGTCCTTAGAGGGTTCTGGATTCACACATAAAATTTCGTGTTTATGCATTCATTGTATTGGGAGTTATCGTGTTCACAAACACACAACATTTTTCTTTATATTGACGTGAAAACGTCTATTCGCTCGTTAAGCACGGTGATAGCCGGTCAAACTTTCTTGTGTTACAAAATACCGTCAGATTTCAATCGATAATAACTACGAGACTAATAATGCGATAACAACGGTTGAGATCACAATGGATAGAGCATGTCTGTAAGTGTTTGTTGTGCAGTGCTTGTTTTGCCAGTGACGTTATCGGGCTAGTGTGGGCGCCAGCGGATGATTGTTGCGAATTAGCATTGTGTAAAATTAGAAATTAGTGTAGCGTGATGAAGCGTATAGATAGGAGGTTGATTTGGGTGTCATTGTAAAGAGCTTGAGGAGCACTACTAGGACTCAAAGTGAAACAATAAAAATATTCGCCGAAATATATGTAAAAATCGGTATGAAATTGAAAATTTCAAAAAAATTAAAGATTTCTCATATGAATCGTAAATATGCGTAAATCAGAGGAAAGCTCGCATCAAAAGGAATACAAAAAACCTAAAAAGTCTAGTGCCGAGCAAATGCAAGAGCTATGGCAGCATCGAAAAGAAAATGAAAAATGATTTTATCCCGACGTTTTCATGGAAAATCTACGGCATGGACCTTGACTACGCCTTAATGTTTTTTTTCGAATCTGGAGGTTGGAGAACATGAAAATCCGTTGAAAACTCTGCATCGAATTTCTGACCAATTATATCATTTCTTCTACACTTCGTATAACTGCGAAGGTCAAAATTCTTCGCCTTAGGTATGATAATTTTCTTCTAAATTGTACAACCTTACCCAAGGCTGTAATAATAGATGTACGATAATAGCTAGGATCAAAGTACGTGGTTCAGGGATCTAAGGAACCAATGGATCGATCCGACACTTATACGAACGTACCATTTCAGGAGGAAGTGACACACGTTCTATACTTGAAAAAGCTGAGATGCTACATTGCACCGAGCCATATTTCAAGGATCTTACATGTGATAAAATCGTTGGTGAATCACCGACTATGTACTTCCCCAGAAAAAAACTAATCAATTAACTTTTCGTTCCCCCTCCAAAACCAGTCGACCATTTGCGCTAATATTCAACAGTTCACTCACATAGAAACTCCTAAATCCTCATACTAAATTTCATGTCGATAAATTCATTACATCGGCAGTTTTTGAGTTAATTGTCTCCCCTATTCCCCCGCTTCCCTCCGACCTATTTGGCTGAAAATAGATAGTTGTTGTCCTTATGGGGTTCAGATCAAACATACAAATTTTCATGTTGATGTGTTAATCCTATCGGCAGTTGAGTTTTTATGTTAAGCCTCCCCCCTAATTCCCCCTTCCCTTTGGTCAATTTGACTGATAATTCAAGTAAATGTCAATGTATCGAATGTATCAAGAAGATTATAAAGAAAACACGAATGTTTTTTAATATTGTCTATTTCACAAGATATATAGATTTCTTCAATATTGTGTAAGGAGCATATACATATATGATAATAGGTTTTTTGGTCAAGCAGCTTTTTATTTCTTGCTCCCAATTTTTATTTTTAAAAATTCTTTTATTACATCGCCAAACGTTTCGGGACCAATCTTCCATCTTCAATGACTAGAAATAACAAATTAACAAGTATAAATAGAAAACGTGCATCAAGTTTCAACAATATAAAATTAACATTATAACAATCTTTGTTATTAATTCAATGCTAAACCAACCTTAAATATTCCTGTTATAATTATATAATATAATTATCAATTTTATAAAATGGTTATTGATTAGAACTTGGCACTAACCATGCGAGGTGTTCTATCACAAATTTTGAATAATATTACCCTTTACCAAATAAAGGGTTTTTGATCATGTTAGGCAAATAACAGGAATATTTAAGGTTGGTTTAGCATTGAATTAATAACAAAGATTGTTATAATGTTAATTTTATATTGTTGAAACTTGATGCACGTTTTCTATTTATACTTGTTAATTTGTTATTTCTAGTCATTGAAGATGGAAGATTGGTCTCGAAACGTTTGACGATGTAATAAAAGAATTTTTAAAAATAAAAATTGGGAGCAAGAAATAAAAAGCTGCTTGACCAAAAAACCTATTATCATATATGTATATGCTCCTTACACAATATTGAAGAAATCTATATATCTTGTGAAATAGACAATATTAAAAAACATTCGTGTTTTCTTTATAATCTTCTTGATACATTCGATACATTGACATTTACTTGAATTATCAGTCAAATTGACCAAAGGGAAGGGGGAATTAGGGGGGAGGCTTAACATAAAAACTCAACTGCCGATAGGATTAACACACCAACATGAAAATTTGTATGTTTGATCTGAACCCCATAAGGACAACAACTATCTATTTTCAGCCAAATAGGTCGGAGGGAAGCGGGGGAATAGGGGAGACAATTAACTCAAAAACTGCCGATGTAATGAATGTATCGACATGAAATTTCATATTTCAAGTCAAAGCCCAATGACATAACCTGTCAAATTTCAGCGATAGAAAGGAAATGGTCAATTCCAAAACCCTAATAACTGCCGATGCAATGAATTTATCGACACAAAATTTATTATGAGGATTTAGCATATATATGTATATATGATAATAGGTTTTTTGGTCAAGCAGCTTTTTATTTCTTGCTCCCAATTTTTATTTTTAAAAATTCTTTTATTACATCGTCAAACGTTTCGGGACCAATCTTCCATCTTCAATGACTAGAAATAACAAATTAACAAGTATAAATAGAAAACGTGCATCAAGTTTCAACAATATAAAATTAACATTATAACAATCTTTGTTATTAATTCAATGCTAAACCAACCTTAAATATTCCTGTTATTTGCCTAACATGATCAAAAACCCTTTATTTGGTAAAGGGTAATATTATTCAAAATTTGTGATAGAACACCTCGCATGGTTAGTGCCAAGTTCTAATCAATAACCATTTTATAAAATTGATAATTCTATTATATAATTATAACAGGAATATTTAAGGTTGGTTTAGCATTGAATCAATAACAAAGATTGTTATAATGTTAATTTTATATTGTTGAAACTTGATGCACGTTTTCTATTTATACTTGTTAATTTGTTATTTCTAGTCATTGAAGATGGGAAGATTGGTCCCGAAACGTTTGACGATGTAATAAAAGAATTTTTAAAAATAAAAATTGGGAGCAAGAAATAAAAAGCTGCTTGACCAAAAAATCTATTAAGATATATAAAATATATGGGAGTAGGTTCGGTATTGCTACCATATATTTTATATATCTTGTGAAATAGACAATATTAGAAAACATTCGTGTTTTCTTTATAATTATAATTTATTAAGTGTTTCACAATCTCTCTGTAAGAATGTTAAATATCAGTATCAAAGTATGATGATTGAGAAGTTCCTGAGACACCTATAGATTTTCAACCAAATCGGTCGTTTGGTTTCAGAGGGAGAGTGAGGACTTATTTGATTCATTTGCATTGGGGAAGTACATTGCCGGTGATTCACAGACTACTTTTTTTTTAAATTTTTATTGGTTAAAATTTCAAAGAAGCAGGTAGTTAGGCAAGTTTTTTATTTTTTCTTATTGACCTGATAATACAGATCTTCCCAAAAAGTATGTTTTTATGATTAAAATATTGTGACAGTTGTTTTGTAAGAAAAAAAAATTAATAATAAACATGTATTTTAAAGAAATACAATTGGGAAGAAACTTAAAAAATTAAATTATCCAATCGAAGTTTTAGTATAATTCATCTATTTATATGCAGAAACCACATTGCATTGAGAAGAGACTGCAGCTGTGACATATTGCAGAAGACCCCTAGATATACAATGGTATTTGACGTTCAAACTTGTTTTAACGCCATTTGAGTTACGTTATTGCAGCTCATGCTCTGGACTTTAACTATGAGGTCATATTGCCTACTACCAGAGCGCTCTTTCTTCACTCTGCTATGTGAGTCCTATATTTTGCCTACCCTAAATTTTCTTTCACTTAGGGTAAGGGTCTTAAACGAGTAACAGACATCGTGCAGGCTCGGGACCATCTCTTAATTATCTGACAGATGGCGTGGTCAAGGTTTTTCACCTCCCAGATAAAAAAAACATGTAAGAGGCTCGGCCGGGTTTCGAACCCGCGATCTTGAGCTCAGTAAACAAGCACGCTACCTCTGAGCTACCAGCGCCCTCAACGCCATTTGATATAATATATGTAGAAATAATGTTATTTTTATATCTTAACATATTGCTGTACATACTCGCATCTTCTTAGTCAACTTAATAATCACAGTGACAGTGAGTAACTCTTTATTTACTATTTTCAAATAGTACACACTTAATATAGCGGCCAAGCCAAAAGAAAACTTGAAAAACTCAAAATGTAACGAGAAAGTCTTTCTTGAAAAGGGCGCCTGTAGCTCAGTGGTATGCGTGCTTGTCTTCTGAGCTCAAGGTCGTGGGTTCGAAACCCAGCCGGATTCCTTAGTTTATTTTATCTGGGAGGTAAGATAAACTTAAGAACGCCTTTCTTCGGGTGGGACGTTAAGCGATGGCCCCGAGCCTGTACGATGTCAGGTACTCGTTAAAGACCCTTACCCTAGGTGAATAAAAATTTAGGGTAGGCAAAATTTAGGACTCCCACAATAGAGTCAGGCTCATGTCCACCAGAGTGACGAAAGAGCGCTCTGGTAGTAGACGATATGACCTCTTAGCTAAAGCCCAGGCGTGAGTCATAATAACTAACAAAAACCACTCTAATGCAAAAGAAACTAAATGACTTACATTTTAAAATCCATCATCAATAGTATCCAAACATTCAGGTTCAAACTCCTCCGACAAATTGTCAACGCTCCTTTCTATGTCACCAATTAAGTCCTACACAGAAAATTTCATATTCCTATTGTCAATGAATTAATCAAATCCCGATTCCAATAATTCCACAGAACCTTACTTCTTATTCAAATCCTCTCACACAAGACCTCTCCTCTCATTCCCATCCTGACAATCCTCCCCACTGCTTGAACAGGAGGTGGCCTCGCGATCTTCTCTCTCAGGATAGTGAATAATGAAAATTAACTTAGGGGGGAGTGTCAGCGCTGGGTGCCTTCTCCCATCATGTAACAATGTTATATATATACTTTTTCCTAATTCTCCTACATACTTTTTCCTTTTTTGACCATATAATTGGTTATTATATATATATTGTATAGAGATAGCAAATAAAATAAAAACATTTTAAAAAGTGATAAAGTGTTCTTTAAAAAGCTTTTAGATTACAATAACAACATTAAAATAACGTCAAAACATTATGAAAACTACTTTTAAACGCATAACGACAGCTTGTTATTTGAATGTAAATTCAACAGATTTGAATCAAATCTAAATATTACATAAATATATTATGAAATGATCAATTGTTAGTTTGAATATTAAGGTTACAAAATGGAATTTGTCAAATTTTAGATGAACAATGAATATATGAATTGATCAAAAATAAATTATTCAGTTCGTAACAATTCATCATATAAGAGCCAATATTCGCTAAATTTCACTTCCCCCGCTATACGGAGTATAGAGGAAGTGATGTGATGGCTCAGAAATTCGAGACTGATTTTTCAACAGAATTGTATGTTTTTCGACCTCCTGGTACCAAAAAATGCTGTGTGTGTTTCTATGAACACGATAACTTTTATATGTGTACTCAGAATCTCATAAAAAAGACACTTTATAATTTTCAGCCCAATCGGAGGGGGAAGGAGGAAATTAGGGGGGGCCTTAACACAAAAACTCTGATAACTGCCATAATAATGAATGTATTGAGATAAAATATCAAAATTGAATAACCACCGATGAAAGGAATGTATCGACAGGCTCATTAGGATTCAGAAGCGTCTATTGGTCGATTTACCGATTGCCCGCACAGGGCTTAAACGTCTGATTTGCCTCTCAATGTAAACAGTTTTGCGGAGGTCCAGGTAAAGTGTTTTATCCCAACATCCGACTGTAATAGTAATGCTGCATTAGGCCTCAAGGTTCCAGCTTGTATCTTTCAGAGGAGAAGTGAGTTATCGAGTTACGCAAGCTCAATGCCAGGCTAAGGTAAGGTCAGAATCTCAGTTCTCAAACCGATGTTATTCGACAAAGTGACTTCATCTTCCTGACTAGAAGCGACACAGAAATGACTTGTGAGCCAGGTGAGTTATGTCCGAGACACTCTGCAGATCAGGATCAACCTTTCATTTTACGAAATATAGGGGAAGGTATGAAATTACACCAGAAATACGATCTTGAGTTTTAACCAGAATTTCATGTTTTCGTACCCCCCGAAACTTAAAATAAAGAAGTCTTCCGTAAATCAGAAGCTATGTACTTCCCCAGCAAGAATTAGTTATATACGTTTTTGCTCTCCCTCCAATCGACCGTTTAGGCTTCACTCAATATTTAACTTACATAGTGGCTTCTGAATCCTCATATTTTCTGCCAATAAATTCATTACAACGGCAGTTATTAGAGTTTTTGTGTTAAGCCTCCCCCTAAACCCCGCCTTCCCATTGGCCGATCCTGCTGAAAATTAGTAGGTGTCGTGCTCAGAGAGTTCTGGATAAATGTATAAAATGTCGTATCGATACATTCATTCATACTTTACACCGAGTCTTGAACGTCACACCCATAGACACAACCATTAAACGTTTATACGAACGTTTCTACATCAACATTTACTTACACACCAATCCGGAAGTTTGCGAAATCTTAAATACAAATTTACCCCACAATCCCCCAAGAAGATTAAAGAGAGTTTGGCATAGAGATCTCCTGGTATGAAGTGATGTCATGAGGGTTCTCCGCAGGGTGTTTTTCCTCTCTCAAGCCTTCATGTCATATTTATATTATTTTTGTAGGAATATTGAGGGTCAGTCAAAGATGGAAAAAAACACTATTCAGATGCCAACGTTTCGATATATTTTATATCATATATATATATATATATATATATCAATATATTCAATTCAATATTCCTACAATTAGAATCTACAGTCGCTAATCAACATCTTCATTTATTTTATTATTATTTTTTGTACAGTTGTGGCTTCAAATGAATAAACAAAAAATAAAAAAAATTATTATCTTTTCTGTTTTTTTTTCTTCAGTAATGAGACTTGGTATCACATTACCACTTGCAAATTGTGCTGTAAAAAAAAAGTAAAAAGACAAAAAATTGTTCAAGAAAGAATAAACGTGAGTGGCGGGCTCCAAGAATCCAGACCAGAGCCTGTCATTGTATGGAAAATAAAGAGAAACACGGCCCAAACCCACTACGCACTCCACTCATACTGAATAAATGCGTGGCCCTCTCTTCTATGCTAGACCATTGTTAACAGTGAAAACAACAGACCATTGTTAAAAGTCAAGTTGATGAGAATGAGGAGAGGTAATAATGGCATCCATCGAGCATCAACATACATACCTGCTGCAGTCTGCATTCTAGTGCATTTTCAAATTAATACATAATATATAAATATATTTGCACACTATCATGTGCAAGTAAATTGTGAGAGTTTTGTCAAAATTGAAAATTATAAAAAATCTCTTCTCTTTAAGTGAAGAAGTATAAGAATCACTAATTACATATTTATAATGTATTTATAAATTTATAATGTCAAATAATAAATTAACTGAGCTAATTTGAATTTTTTTTTAAATATTTTTATTTACATGCTTGTACAATAATAAATTTTTAATAATATGATGTGATTGGTTTTTACATTTGTTCAAAATTGTTAAATAATATCATTATTTTTGTTCCTCGTAGCAGTTCCATTTTTAAAACCTTTTTGGGTGCAATGACCAATTTTGAGATAAATGCTTTTTTGAATTAAATTGTAACAAGATAGTAAGTAAAATGAAGTAAAAATTAGAATCAAATAAGAAAGATATTAAAAATGTAAAGAAATTGAATAAAAAAAATTTATTGGCAGCGGTGGGATTCGAACCCACGCCCTTTCGGACTGGTGCCTTAAACCAGCGCCTTAGACCGCTCGGCCACGCTACCCTGTTGATTGGGGGGTCGAATAAACAGCTTAAAAGAAAAGATACAAATAAAATGCCTTATTTATTCATTCTTATTGTGAAATCTCTTCAGTAGAGAGTTACTACCATACTAGCAATGGACGTTTGGCCTCAAAAACGTAGCCTTTTCATATACATGACTATTATTATTCCATTGTCCTCTCAATGTCAATAACTTTTCAAAATAGTTATTTTTTATGCCATGAACTTTTTAAGAAAAATGATAATGTTTATTTTGACAAGTTAATAGATAGATAAACTTTAATTGCCCCAAAGAATACAAACGGGGTTATTCACAAAATACATATTATTATAGTAACCTACATTCTTACAATCCATAAAGATAAGTATTAGTAAATATGAAATGTATCATTAAGAAAAAAACATTGATACTACCAAATAAGTAGGTAATAAAAATAGTAGATAACTAAATTAAAAGTCACAAATAAAGTTTAAATAAATAAATATGGACAAGCTCTCTGATAGAAACAGAAATTTAAAAGAAATTGGAAAACAAAAACAATTCAAAGTGATATAAAACAAAATAAGACCTTTGAAAAGGGAGGAACTGTATGATAGTCTTAGCCAAAGCACAAAAATAAAATATATATGTAAATGCAACGAATTTTCCAGCTTGATAATTAGTTAAAATCATAACTGTGGTAATGTTTCAGAACTAAAACACAACAAATTTTCAAGAATAATCATATATATAAAGCTGAAAATGTCTGTGCGTTGTACCGCTATAACTCACGAACGGCTTGATGGATTTGATTAATTTTTTTTTCTAATTTGTTCGTCATCGTCTGTCGAAGGTTATAGGCGTATTAGTACCTCAATATCTGGTCCATCCCAGCATCCACCCACGTAATCTTTGTAACTCGAAAACCATTGCAACGATTAATGAGAAATCTTTTTGAATAAATTAGTTTTAGCTCCAAAGCTAGCGTTACTACAGTTGAAGGACTATAAGCCTTATTCCGTATGAATAATTGAAAATTATAACATCATGAATGTACTGTCGAGGAACTGAATAGCCTTATAGGAGATATTGGGAGAAAAGTCAAAGTTCCCCGAGCAACGCCGGGTATTACTGCTAGTAACGTAATAAAGTGAAATGTACTTATCTTGGGAGCTTAAATTTTCATAAATTCATTATACTTCAATAACTGTCATAAATGATAATATATCATAAGCAATAAATTAAATTAAATTTTTCTTTATTTCTTGTTTTCTAAACCGTTTGTGAAATATAAAAATTGTTGATCTCTTTAATTAACTTCTACATTATCACAAAACTCAACAATCGATTCTGAATCGATGTTTGGTTCATTTGTAAGATATTTGAAGATCCAATGTGTCCCACTGTCATGACGACTTTATCCAATGATAATGTAACATAAATTGTATTAAATAAAATATTTTGTATCTATCATTTTAGTTCTACTAATGATGAAGACTTCAAATTTTTACACTTCTACAAATAAGTTTTATTTATTCTATATAAAAATTTATTTTTTTATTAATATAATTGTGGCGTCTCTTTTCAAAACCGGCCATCTCCAAGAAACAAATTTTTTCAGGAAATGAAAAAAACCTGTATTTTCATAACCGTTCCCATTATTCTCTTGAAATTTATTTTTGTGATATCAGTTAAGCCAGAAATTAACGGTAAGCACTTGCAGGAATTAATAAAGTAATAGTAAGGTAGACAGTTATTAATTAATTAATTTTGGAGTTGGCCGGTTTTGAAACGAATTGTGTGGATATGACCGGTTTTGAACTAAACATTTAGGAAAATTGGTAGTTTTTTAGTCATAAAATTTGATAATGATTAAGATTCACACAAGGGAGCTATCCATGGTGGCCGTGCGGGCTAGAGCGTAGGGTTCCAGTCGCCATGGTCTCACCTTGGTTTTCGGGTTCGAATCCCGTCCGGTAGTTTTTTCGGGGGGTAGTTAGTCCCCCTTCCGAGGCCATGGATGTCGTACATAATTAGGTAAAACACTATTATAAGAGTCATGGCTAATATACATCGTACATAAGGCCAAAAAAAAAAAAAAAAAAAATTCACACTAGGAAAGTAGGTAATAAAAAACTTCTTTGAACAAAATTAACGAAATTTATTATTTTTGGTAACTATAGTTACATTAACTTTTTTTTTTTGGCAAAATTTGTTACAACCACATGTGGTAACTTAGTTTCAATGACGAGAGGACCACCAAAAAATCGCTTTTCCCTTGTCGATTTCCACGAGGCTGAATCACTTTTCCGCTTTCTAGCATGCTCGGGTGACACCTCAACAGGCGAAATATCCATTTTAAAATATTTAATAAAAAACAAACCGGATAACACGAGAAGAATCGACAAAAACAGAATAGATAGAATGTAACAGAGCTGTTATCAGTGAGAGCGCCCTAGCGGTCGCTGATGACAACTGAGTTGGCCGGTTTTGCTCATCCTTAAACTTCAACACATCATTTTATACGCCAAATGGCCGCTTTTGAACAAAAAAAATTTACCATTCGATGCAGGGCATGATGAAGAATAACTTAAAAAAAAAAACAGTTTTCTCATTTTTATGGAGATGGCCGGTTTTGAAAAGAGATGACTTTTCAATTTATTTATAAAATCCCCATTAATGCAGTGTATATGTTCTATAATCCCAAACGTAACAAGTTATTTCAAGGGAAGCCTAGTATTTCATGTAACGGCGGAATATAATGAAACTAATTAAAAATGAACTTATCCAACTGCATTTGTGCATCATTCCAGGTTCACGATTACTACATTCAAGCAGAGTAACTGTCAATAGTATCCGACATTAGGAAATGTTATGTAAGTGGTCAGATATGAGTGGTCAGTGTTGAGTTTTCACCTGATTTCATTATCTCCGATCCCCTAACTAAGGATCTATCGATACAAGTAAATACAAGTAAAGTATCGATACGTTTATCCGATACCAAGTACTTTTTGTATCGATACTTTTCTTTCGATACCGAGTAGGTATCGAATAGATATTACTTGTATCGATTCAAAGTACTCGTTTCAAATTTCAACAATTGAAAAAAATTATAATATAATATGTGAACGATTTTGACGAATTGAAAAATTTATATTATAAATTTTTCAATTCGTCAAAATCGTTCACAGTTTAATTTCTTACAATTTTCTTTTATTTGTTGTTGCAGTAAAATACTGAACTCAAATTGGACAAATGCCATTATATTGTATTACTTACATGATATTATATCGACGGTGATAACCTCATGTGTGATGTGATAGATTCAATCGATACGAGTAGGTATCGATACTTTTTATTCGATACTTGAGTAGTATCGAAAGTTTTATTCGATACTACTCATGAGTAAACGTATCGATACTTTGTGATATCGATATAACCCTACCCCTGACTCCAAAAGGTCCTGACTGTAGTCATACTATAATGAATGTACATATTTCATACATTTTATACAGAAGGCGCAGGTAGCTTAGTGACATGCGTGTTTGCTTAGTGAGCTGAATATTCGTTTATTTTATCTGGGAGGTAAAATAAACTTAAGGACAGCATTCTTCGGATACGCCCGATGAATAAAACTTTAGGGTAGGCAAAATTTAGGTCTCGTACACCAGAGTGACGAAAAAGAGCTCTGGTAGTAGGAGATATGACCTTGTAGTTAAAGCCCGGGCATGAGTTATAACAACTAACTACATTTTATACGACATCTATCACCATTCTCAGGCGAACCGACTTCAGGGAAGGGAATTTCTATCTGTTCGTATCTATGTCCGAATAGATTTTTTGCGTTCTGTGTTGATATAGTGGAAATACTAATAAATAAAATAAAATGATAGATAAAACACTTTTTTGAACACTTATATTGTCTAATTCCACAAACATATACTTAAATGTGTACCGGTTTCGGCTTACGCCATCGTCAGCACAATGTTCAACAATAATTCAGATATTTGCCAGGCATACATATTTATATTAACCTAAGAGTACCTGAGGTGAAAGGGTCCCCTTCCTCTGGTAAAACCAGGAGGTGGAAGTCTATATTCTAACTGTAATAGCTAACTGCACTTATTTGAAAAACAAGAAAATAAAATTAAAATAAAACTAAAAACTAACATTCCAAGAAAACAATATAACAACTGTACAATATATAGCTAATATATGTCTAAGTAGAAAGTTATTTAACCTAGGTTAATATTGCCATGGATATTTGTTAGCTGAGAGGGATTAACAAAGGAGAACATTTGAAGTGTGTCTGGTCGTTTAAACAATTCCCATTTTTTCGAGTCCTATTAATTTCTAGCTGTTCCAAAGAATCTAATGGTCTACCTTTTTCACATAAGTGGAGGTATTTTATGCCGGTTGTATCGTTGAATGAGTGACCCATATCATTGATATGTTTCGCAAATGTAGATTTTCCCCTTTCCTTACTATACCAGTTATGTGCTCTTTGATACGTTCTCATATTGTACATTTGATATATTGTTTTCTTGGAATGTTAGTTTTTGGTTTTATTTTAATTTTCTTTTCTCGTTTTTCAAATAAGTGCAGTTAGTTATTACCGTTAGAATAGAGATTTCCACCTCCTGGTTTTACCAGAGGAAGGGGACCCTTTCACCTCAGGTACTCTTAGGTTAATATAAATATGTATGCCTGGCAAATATCTGAATTATTGTTGAACATAATATGTTTGTGGAATTAGACAATATAAGTGTTCAAAAAAGTGTTTTATCTATCATTTTATTTGTTCGTATCTGTGTGTGTCTGTGTACTCACCGATCGTGCATTACTGGACCGTGGACCGCAGACCTGACTTTCCACCGGCTTACTGGAACGTCACCGACTTAGTGGTAGTCACACGCGGCCCAATAAGGATTTTTTTTCATTTATTGTTCAGAATGTTCTGAAGGATTTTGACAAAAAATGAGGGGTTGTTAAAAAAGTACCAATGAGACGATGTGTTTTCTTGTCATTTACGATGAAATTACATGTTACCTACGCTATTTGATGTACCTATGTTTACTCTTGAGCATGACATGAAATTTTTCTCTAATCGACATTTTGTTTTCCTCTCAGACGCAGTCTCACAACACCAATCAACTAAAAGTGTTTTTGAAAAGACTATTCTAAATGATGTTTTGTCGATATGAGAAGTTACTTAGAAAAATAAGATACCCCTTCGGAGTAATCAGTAAATAAAGGAACGAATTTTAGTTTTACGATTAGGGCGTTCAAAACAGCATTAAGTTAATTTGATGAAATAGATATAGCCATAAGTCTAATGAAGATTATTTTGTTTTTTAAGATATCATTATACTTAGTTAGTTATTATGACTAATACCCGGGGTTTAACTACGAGGTCACATTGTCTACTACCAGAGCGCTCTTTCGTCGCTCTGGTGAACATGAGTCCGACTCTACTATGGGAGTCCTAAATTTTGCCTACCTAGGTTTATTCACCTAGGGCAATGGTCACCTTGAGTGTGGCTCTTCCACAAAATACCACGTGCGGGGGCGCGGCGCGCACGTACAGTGCGATTCAAACTTCGTGATGACTGATTTTCTTATTTCTATTTTTACTTACTTAGTTGGTGTTTATGATATGGTGTTCATCTTTAGGCGAGTGCTCTGAAGCGACTTAATGAGAAAACATTTCTAGAAAGATTAAATGTCAACGCGTATCATCTTTGCATCGTGTTCTACAATGTATTATTTCCGAGCGCATGTCTCTACTACTACGCGCGTACTAAATTGAGAAGTTTTATTTATGAGAACCTGGCAACATACAAACCTGACACCCAAACTTTCCAAGGAGATGCAAGACCATTGTTATCATTAGTGTTTGTCAGTCATTGTCATGATTTTATTTTACGGATACCTTAAAATTTAATTTTATTAATAAATAATATCGTTATTAAGTATGATATCAAGTTTTATTCAACATACCTATAGTTTATTAAGTTAATTTTAGGAGTTAATTTTGTGGAGTGAAAGAAGATGTAGTGTCGAGGATTGAGAAAGGTATGTTGAGATGGTTTGGACACACGGAGAGGATGAACGAAAGAAGATAGGCGAAATAAGTATACAAGACGAGTGTGGATGGGGAATCAAAATGGTCCAAGTCACATTTTTCAAAATTATTCGTTATGTGCATAATCGGATACAAAAATGATAGTTCTGTTCAGGAAAAAAGTTGTACACGTGAAATTCTAGCCAGTGCTGAGATCTAGTGGCAAATCACTTATACCATTTTGGTTACTTGAACAAGTAACTTAAACATATCAATAGTGACCTTGAAATTAAATTTTGTATTCAATTTTATGGTTTGCTACAGCAACTTTCACCATAAAAGCAGAAGACAAAATATTTCCTGTTTCGATAAATTATGGATTTTTTAAATCAGTTAAGAACTTAATGTACAGTTTCTTCAAAGTTTTAAAAATGTCACTTAGACCACTTTGATTCTATTAAAACTAATAATATAAATGAAAATATATATAATAAATAAAACTTATTTTTTTAAATATTGTCACTTCCACTAAAGATATTTATAAAAATAAAACTACCGGTTTCGGCCTCACACCATCGTCAGGTCTAGTTATGAACTAAGTACTACTTAGACCTGACGATGGTGTGAGGCCGAAACCGGTAGTTTTATTTTTATAAATATCTTTAGTGGAATAGACAATATTTCAAAAAATAAGTTAGTTTTATTTATGTACTAGCAGTAATACCCGGCGTTGCCCGGGGAACTTTGAATTTTCTCTCAATATCTCCTGTAAGTCTATTCAATCCTTCGACACCACATTCATGATGTTATAATTTTCGATTATTCATACGGAATAAGGCTTATAGTCCTTCAACTATAGTAACGCTAGTAAGTTTTTAAGACCCCTAGGCACCACAGCTAGTATGCGCCTTTCAACGGCGGAAACCCCAGCTAGTGAATACTTGGCATCGCTGGGCACCGCAGCTAGTAAGAAGTTAGGAACGCTGGGCATTACAGCTAGTATGTGCCTTGCGACGGCGGACCCCACATTTAGTACGTAGTTAGGAACGCTGGGCACCACGGCTAGTATGTTCCTTGCGACGGCGGACCCTACAGCTATTACGTAGTTAGGAACGCTGGGCACCACAGCTAGTAAATGTCTTGTAACGGCGGACCCCACAGCTAGTGTTAGGAACGCTGGGCATCTCAGTTAGTATGTGCCTTGCGATGGCGGACCCCACAGCTAGTACGATATTAGGAACGCTGTGCACCACAGCTTGTAAATGCCTTGCAACAGCGGACCCCACAGCGAATACATAGTTACTACTACATGTGAAATTCATGACAATCCGATTACCCTTTAATCAGTCAGCATTTTTTTATGCTTTGCCCCCCCCCCCCCCTGTTAAATTTTTGAAGATGTCACATAGTGTATTTTTCTATTTGGCCATCAAGAATACTACATAAGAAATTCCATGACAATCCGATCATCCGTAAATGATCTATCACTATCTTCAAATTTACGCCTACCCCACAACCCCCCTCCCGTTCAAAACTTTGGGACGCCACACACCTTTTTTTCCTTTTTGGCTTTTAAAAATACTACATGTGAAATTTCATGACAATTCGACCATTAGTTAATGAGTTAGCACTATTTATATACTTAGGCCCCCCTTACTACCCCCCTTCCCGATCAAAATTTTGGGACGCGACATAGCCTATTATTCAATCGGGCTCAAAAGAATGCTACATGTGAAGTTTCATAAAAATCCGTCCAGCTGTATGGGCGTGATACTGGAACAACCATACAAACCCACAAACCCTGTTTCAGCTTTATTAATATAGACTTAAACGTTCCGCTCAACATAGGGTACGTGACATCACCCAACACTCCTGCAGACTTCCTACTACCATCTCCAAAGCCCACTTATATTCCACATTTCTTCCTTGATAATTTTAGTAGGAACCAAACGGTAACTTATTTTACCATACATATGGAGTCTACCGAGCTCAGGATCGCCATTTAGAAATCTAGCCAAGTCACTTAGCTCAGATATTTTAATCGGGAAGATAAAAATAAATTTGAGCACGTCGTCCTTAGGATTGCACTTCAAGCTATGATCGAGGGCCTTTTTGTATGTCAGGTGCTCGATAATGAGTCGTATGTTATGTATCTAAACCTGGGTAGCTGAAATTTCACTTAGGTTAAAAATAAATTTGAGCACGTCGTCCTTCGGATGGGACTTCCCCGATATATCTGAATCTGTATATCAGTTATAACAAATATTAAATCTAAAAACTGTTAAAAAGCAAGAAATTTGATGAATGGGATTTCGCCCGACTTTTTCGAAAAACATTTTTATTTCGATTTTTGTGTAGGATTCAGATAATTCGGTTGTTCATCAGTTTTAACAAATATTAAAACTAAAAACCGTTTAAAAGCGAGAAATTTGAAGAATGGAGTTTACCGAGCTCAGGATCGCCATTTAGAAATCTAGCCAAGTCACTTAGGTCAGATGTTTTAATCGGGAAGATAAAAATAACTTTGAGCACGTCGTCCTTCGGATGGGAATTTCCCGATACATCTGAATCTTTCTTTGGTTGACCATCTTCGTTTCTGGATGCTGCCTATCTACTAACATAGCTGTATTAATTTGCAACAGCGGACACCACAGCTAGTACGAAGTTAGGAACCCTGGGCACCACATCTAGTATGTGCCTTGCAACAGCGGACCCCACAGCTAGTACGAAGTTCGGAACGCTGAGCACCACATCTAGTATGTGCCTTGCAACAGCGGACCCCACAGCTAGTACGAAGTTCGGAACGCTGGGCAACACAGCTAGTATGTGCCTTGCAACAGCGGACCCCACAGGTAGTACAAAGTTAGGAACGCTGAGCACCACATCTAGTATGTGCCTTGCAACAGCGGACACCACAGCTAGTACGAAGTTAGGAACCCTGGGCACCACATCTAGTATGTGCCTTGCAACAGCGGACCCCACAGCTAGTACGAAGTTAGGAACGCCGAGCACCACATCTAGTTTGTGCCTTGCAACAGCGGACACCACAGCTAGTACGAAGTTAGGAACGCCGAGCACAACATCTAGTTTGTGCCTTGCAACAGCGGACACCACAGCTAGTACGAAGTTCGGAACCCTGGGCACCACATCTAGTATGTGCCTTGCAACAGCGGACCCCACAGCTAGTACGAAGTTCGGAACGCTGGGCAACACAGCTAGTGTTTTGTAACAGCGGACCCCATAGATACTACATAGTTAGGAACGCCGGGCAACACAGCTAGTAAATGTCTTGCAACAGTGAACCCCGCAGCGAATACACAGTTACTACTACTACATGTGAAATTCATGACAATCCGATTGCCCTTTAATCATTCAGCATTATTTTTATGCTTAGCCCCCCCCCCCTCCAAATTTTTAAGATGTCACATAGTGTATTTTTCTATTTGGCCATCAAGAATACTACATGTGAAATTCCATGACAATCCAATCATCCGTTAATGACCTATCACTATCTTCAAATTTAGGCCTACCCTCATAACCCCCCTCCCGTTCACAATTGTTTGATGTCAAACACCCTATTTTTCTATTTGGCCTTTATGAATACTACATGTGAAATTCGATGACAATACGACCAACCGTTAATGAGCTACCACTATATTTATACTTAGCCCCCCCCCCCCCCCCCCCACAACCCCCCCTCCCGTTCAAAACTTTGGGACGCCACACACCTTATTTTTTATTTGGCCTTCAGGAATACTACATGGGAAATTTCGTGACAATACGATCAACCGTTTATGAGCCAGCTCTATATTTATATTTAGCCCCCCCCCCCCCAAACCCCCCACCCGTTCAAAACTTTGGGACGCCACACACCTTATTTTTCTATTTGGCCTTCAGGAATACTACATGTGAAATTTCGTGACAATCTGACCAACCGTTAATGAGCCAGCTCTATATTTATACTTAGCCCCCCCCCCCCACAACCCCCCCTCCCGTTCAAAACTTTGGGTCGCCACACACCTTTTTTTTTTATTTGGTCTTCAGGAATACTACATGTGAAACTTCGTGACAATGCGACCAACCGTTAATGAGCTAGCTCTATATTTATACTTAGGCCCCCCCACAACCCCCCCTCCCGTTCAAAACTTTGGGACGCCAGGACGCCACACACCTTATTTTTCGATTTGGCCTTCAGGAATACTACATGGGAAATTTCGTGACAATACGATCAACCGTTAATGAGCTAGCTCTATATTTATACTTAGCCCCCCCCCTCCCATTTAAAATTTTGGGACGCCACACACAATATTTTTCAATTTGGCCTTTAAGAATACTACATGTGAAATTTCATGACAATCTGATCATCCGTTAAAGATCTATCACTATCTTTATATTTAGGCCTACGCCCACAACCCCCCCCTCCCGATCAAAACTTTGGGACGCCACACACCTTATTTTTCTATTTGGCCTTCAGGAATACTCCATGTGAAATTTCGTGACAATCCGACCAACCGTTAAAGAATTAGCTCTATATTTATACTTAGGCCCCCCCACAACCCCCCCTCCCGTTCAAAACTTTGGGACGCCACACACCTTTTTTTCCTATTTGGCTTTTAAAAATACTACGTGAAATTTCATGACGATTCGCCCATTAGTTAATGAGTTAGCTCCATATTTATACTTAGGCCCCCCCACAACCCTCCCCCCCCCTCCCGTTCAAAACTTTGGGACGCCACACACCTTATTTTTCTATTTGGCCTTCAGGAATACTCCATGTGAAATTTCGTGACAATCTGACCAACCGTTTAAGAGTTAGCTCTATATTTATACTTAGGCCCCCCCACAACCCCCCCTCCCGTTCAAAACTTTGGGACGCCACACACCTTTTTTTCCTGTTTGACTTTTAAAAATACAACATGTGAAATTTCATGACGATTCGCCCATTAGTTAATGAGTTAGCTCTATATTTATACTTAGGCCCCCCCACAACCCCCCCTCCCGTTGAAAACTTTGGGACGCCACACACCTTATTTTTCTATTTGGTCTTCAGGAATACTCCATGTGAAATTTCGTGACAATCCGACCAACCGTTAAAGAATTAGCTCTATATTTATACTTAGGCCCCCCCACAACCCCCCCCCCCCTCCCGTTGAAAACTTTGGGACGCCACACACCTTATTTTTCTATTTGGCCTTCAGGAATACTCCATGTGAAATTTCATGACGATTCGCCCATTAGTTAATGTGTTAGCACTATTTATATACTTAGGCCCCCCTTACAACCCCCCCTCCCGATCAAAACTTTGGGACGCCACACACCTTTTTTTCCTATTTGGCTTTTAGAAATACTACATGTGAAATTTCATGACGATTCGCCCATTAGTTAATGAGTTAGCTCTATATTTATACTTAGGCCCCCCCACAACCCCCCCTCCCGTTCGAAACTTTGGGACGCCACACACCTTTTTTTCCTATTTGGCTTTTAGAAATACTACATGTGAAATTTCATGACGATTCGCCCATTAGTTAATGAGTTAGCTCTATATTTATACTTAGGCCCCCCCACAACCCCCCCTCCCGTTCAAAACTTTGGGACGCCACACACCTTTTTTTCCTATTTGGCTTTTAGAAATACTACATGTGAAATTTCATGACGATTCGCCCATTAGTTAATGAGTTAGCTCTATATTTATACTTAGGCCCCCCCACAACCCCCCCTCCCGTTCGAAACTTTGGGACGCCACACACCTTTTTTTCCTGTTTGGCTTTTAAAAAGACTACGTGTGAAATTTCATGACAATTCGACCATTAGTTAATGTGTTAGCACTATTTATATACTTAGGCCCCCCTTACAACCCCCCCTCCCGATCAAAATTTTGGGACGCCACATAGCCTATTATTCAATCGGGCTCATAGGGATGCTACATGGGAAGTTTCATAAAAATCCGTCCAGCGGTTTGGGCGTGATGCTGGAACAAACATACATACAAACAAACAAACAAACCCCGTTTCAGCTTTATTAATATAGACTAGCAGTAATACCCGGCGTTGCCCGGGGAACTTTGACTTTTCTCCCAATATCTCCTATAAGGCTATTCAGTTCCTCGACAGTACATTCATGATGTTATAATTTTCAATTATTCATACGGAATAAGGCTTATAGTCCTTCAACTGTAGTAACGCTAGTAAGTTTTTAGGACCCCTGGGCACCACAGCTATTAAGTGCCTTGCAACAGCGGACCCTACAGCGAATACATAGTTACTACTACTACATGTGCAATTCATGCCAAACCGCTTACCCTTTAACAGTACATTCATGATTTTATAATTTTCAATTATTCATACGGAATAAGGCTTATAGTCCTTCAACGTCAAACACCCCAGCTAGTAAGTTTTTAGGACCCCTGGGCATCACAGCTAGTATGCGTCTTTCAACGGCGGAAACCACAGATAGTGAATACTTAGCATCGCTGGACATCCTAGCCAGTGCGTACTTAAGAACGCTATTGACCGCAGCTAGTATGTGCCTCGCAAGAGCGGACCCCACAGCTAGTACGAAGTTAGGAACGCTGGGCATCACAGCTAGTAAGTGTCTTGCAACAGCGGACCCCACAGCTAGTAGGTAGTTAGACCCACTGGGCATCACAGCTAGTATGTGTTTTGCAACGGCGGACCCCACAGCTAGTACGTAGTTAGAAACGCTGAGCATCACAGCTAGTATGCTTTTGCAACGACGGACCCCACAGCTAGTACGTTTTTAGGAACGCTGGGCCCTACAGGTAGTAGGTGCCTTGCAACTGCGGACCCCACAGCTAGTACCTACGTAGTTAAATACGCTGGGCCACACTGCTAGCGCCTTGCAACAGCAGACCCCACAGCTAGTACGTAATTAGGAACGCTGGGCATCACAGCTAGTAAATGTCTTGTAGGTGCCTTGCAACAGCGAACCCCACAGCCAGTACATAGTTAGGAACGCTGGGGCTGAGCACTACAGTTAGTAAGTTCCTTGCAACAGAGGACCCCACAGCTAGTACGATATTAGGAACGCTGGGCATCACAGCTAGTAAATGTCTTGCAACAATGAACCCCACAGCGAATACATAGTTACTACTACTACATGTGAACTTCATGACAATCCGATTACCCTTCAATGATTCAGCATTATTTTTATGCTTAGCCCCCTTCCCAAATTTTTAAAATGTCACATAGTGTATTTTTTTATTTGACCATCAAGAATACTACATGTGAAATTTCGTGACAATCCGATCATCCGTTAGCGACCTATCACTATCTTCAAATTTAGGGCCTACCCCCATAACCCCCCTCCCATTCACAATTTTTTGACGTCACACACCCTATTTTTCTATTTGGCCTTTATGAATACTTCATGTGAAATTTCGTGACAATCCGATCATCCGTTAATGACTTATCACAATACTTATACTTAGGCCCCCATCAACCCACCCTCCCGTTCAAAATTTTGTGACATATACACCCTATATTTCTATTTGGCTTTTAAGAATACTACATGTGAAATTCCATGACAATACGACCAACCGTTATTGAGCTACCGCCATATTTATACTTAGGTCCCCCCGCCACTTCCCCCCCTCCCGTACAAAATTTTGAGCCGTTACACCGCCTATTTTTTTATTTGGTCTTCAGGAATACTACATGTGAAACTTTGTGACAATTCGATCAACCGTTAATGAGTTAGCTCTATATTTATACTTAGGCCCCCCCACAACCCCCCCCTCCCGTTCAAAACTTTGGGACGCCATACACCTTTTCTTCCTATTTGGCTTTTGAAAAGACTACGTGTGAAATTTCATGACAATTCGACCATTAGTTATTATGTTAGCACTATTTATATACTTAGGCCCCCCTTACAACCCCCCCTCCCGATCAAAACTTTGGGACGCCACACACCTTATTTTTCTATTTGGCCTTCAGGAATACTCCATGTGAAATTTCGTTACAATCCGACCAACCGTTAAAGAATTAGCTCTATATTTATACTTAGGCCCCCCCACAACCCCCCCTCCCGTTCAAAACTTTGGGACGCCACACACCTTATTTTCCTATTTGGCTTTTAAAAATACTACGTGAAATTTCATGACGATTCGCCCATTAGTTAATGAGTTAGCTCTATATTTATACTTAGGCCCCCCCACAACCCCCCCTCCCGTTCAAAACTTTGGGACGCCACACACCTTTTTTTCCTGTTTGGCTTTTAAAAAGACTACGTGTGAAATTTCATGACAATTCGACCATTAGTTAATGTGTTAGCACTATTTATATACTTAGGCCCCCCTTACAACCCCCCCTCCCGTTCAAAATTTTGAGACGCCACATAGCCTATTATTCAATCGGGCTCAAAAGAATGCTACATGTGAAGTTTCAAGAAGATCCGTCCAGCGGTTTGGGCGTGATGCTGGAACAAACATACAAACACACAAACCCACAAACCCCGTTTCAGCTTTATTAATATAGACTTAAACGTTCCGCTCAACATAGGGTACGTGACATCACCCAACACTCCTGCCAACTTCCTACTACCATCTCCAAAGCCCACTTATATTCCACATTTCTTCCTTGATAATGTTAGTAGAAACCAAACGGTAACTTATTTTATCATACATAAGGAGTCTATCGAGCTCAGGATCGCCACTTAGAAATCTAGCCAAGGCACTTAGGTCAGATATTTTATTCGGGAAGATAAAAATAAATTTGAGCACGTCGTCCTTCGGATTAGACTTTAGGCTATGATCGAGGGCCTTTTTGTATGTCAGGTGCTCGATAATGAGTCCTATGTTATGTAACTAAACCTAGGTAGATAAAATTTCACTTAGGTTCAAAAAACCTTGAGCACGTCGTCCTTCGGATAGGACTTTCCCGATATATCTAAATCTGTCTATCAGTTTTAACAAATATTAAATCTATAAACCGTTAAAAAGCAGGAAGTTTGAAGAATGGTATTTAGCCCGACGTTTTTCGAAAAACATTTTTATTTCAATTTTTGTGTAGGATTCAAATATCCCGGTTGTTCATCAGTTTTAACAAATATTAAAACTAAAAAACCGTTTAAAAGCGAGAAATTTGAAGAATGGAGTTTACCGAGCTCAGGATCGCCATTTCGAAATCTAGCCAAGTCACTTAGGTCAGATGTTTTAATCGGGAAGATAAAAATAAATTTGAGCACGTCGTCCTTCGGTTTGGACTTTAAGCTATGATCGAGGGCCTTTTCGTATGTCGGGTACTCGATAATGAGTCGTATGTTACGTATCTAAACCTGGGTAGTTGAAATTTCATTTACGTTAAAAATAACTTGAGCACGTCGTCCTTCGGTTTGGACTCTAAGCTATGATCGAGGGCTTTTCCGTATGTCAGGTACTCGATAATGAGTCGTATGTTACGTATCTAAACCTGGGTAGCTGAAATTTCACTTAGGTTAAAAATAAATTTGAGCACGTCGTCCTTCGGATGGGACTTCCCAGATATATTTGAATCTGTATATCAGTTTTAACAAATATTCATACTAAAAACCTGTAATTGCTGCCTATGTAATTGCTGGGCTGCCCCCCATTGACCTCTTGGCACGGGAACGTACGCGACACTTCAAAAGGAGACAAGACCCGGTTCAGGTGGAAGAGGTGGTGTAGCGCTTCGACCACAGGGGAAACCGGGTCTTCTATCAGGACGCGGGGCCCAGCCCTGGTCCAGCAGAGCCAGAGAGGGCCAGGACAATTAGGGAGTGGCAGGAAGAATGGGACAAGTCCACAAAGGGACGGTGGACCCATCGGCTCATCCCTCGAGTCGAGCCTTGGCTCACCAGAAAGCATGGGGAGGTGAATTACCACCTCACCCAGGTACTCACGGAACACGGTGGGTTCCGGGGGTACCTCCACAAAATCGGGGCAGCAACAACACCAGACTGCCCCGCGTGCCTTGGTGAGACGGAGTCGGCGGAGCATGTCCTCCTCAAATGCCCCAGATTTGAGGAGGGAAGGAAAAATCTGGAGTGCAGCATGGGCGCCCCGCTGACTGCTACCAGTTACGTGGACGCTATGCTGCGCTCCCAGGAGTCGTGGGATGAAGGCTGCGATTTTGCAGCGCTCATCATGGGCGGGTTGGCCCTTCAGGAGAGGGCTGACAAGGAACAGTAGCGGTAATAAAACAGAAGAAGGGGCGTTACCAGCCACCCTTCCTCCCTTCCGCGAAGTAATGACAGACCGTCAGTTCCGCGGAAGGGAATCAGGATCGGCAAGGAGGGGGTTTTAGAGGGTAAGGTGATGGTGAACCGTCTCGAGTCCCACACTATCCAGGGCTACCTTCCCTTAAAAAAAAAAAAAAAAAAAAAAAAAAAAAAAAAAAAAAAAAAGAAGAAATCTAGCCAAGTCACTTAGGTCAGATGTTTTAATCGGGAAGATAAAAATAACTTTGAGCACGTCGTCCTTCGGATGGGACTTTCCCGATACATCTGAATCTTTCTTTGGTTGACCATCTTCGTTTCTGGATGCTGCCTATCTACCAACATAGCTGTATTAATTTGCAACAGCGGACCCCACAGCTAGTACGAAGTTCGGAACGCTGAGCACCACATCTAGTTTGTGCCTTGCAACAGCGGACCCTCAGGTAGTACGGAGTTCGGAACGCTGAGCACCACATCTAGTTTGTGCCTTGCAACAGCGGACCCCACAGCTAGTACGAAGTTCGGAACGCTGAGCACCACATCTAGTATGTGCCTTGCAACAGCGGACACCACAGCTAGTACGAAGTTAGGAACCCTGGGCACCACATCTAGTATGTGCCTTGCAACAGCGGACCCCACAGCTAGTACGAAGTTCGGAACGCTGGGCAACACATTCTAGTTTGTGCCTTGCAACAGCGGTCACCACAGCTAGTACGAAGTTAGGAACCCTGGGCACCACATCTAGTATGTGCCTTGCAACAGCGGACACCACAGCTAGTACGAAGTTAGGAACGCTGAGCACCACATCTAGTATGTGCCTTGCAACAGCGGACACCACAGCTAGTACGAAGTTAGGAACCCTGGGCACCACATCTAGTTTGTGCCTTGCAACAGCGGACCCCACAGCTAGTATGAAGTTAGGAACGCTGAGCACCACATCTAGTTTGTGCCTTGCAACAGCGGACACCACAGCTAGTACGAAGTTAGGAACGCTGGGCAACACAGCTAGTAAGTGTTTTGTAACAGCGGACCCCACAGCTAGTACGAAGTTAGGAACCCTGGGCACCACATCTAGTATGTGCCTTGCAACAGCGGACACCACAGCTAGTACGAAGTTAGGAACGCTGGGCAACACAGCTAGTAAGTGCCTTGCAACAGCGGACCCCACAGCTAGTATGAAGTTAGGAACGCTGAGCACCACATCTAGTATGTGCCTTGCAACAGCGGACCCCACAGCTAGTACGAAGTTAGGAACGCCGAGCACCACATCTAGTATGTGCCTTGCAACAGCGGACCCCACAGCTAGTACGAAGTTAGGAACGCTGAGCACCACATCTAGTTTGTGCCTTGCAACAGCGGACACCACAGCTAGTACGAAGTTAGGAACCCTGGGCACCACATCTAGTATGTGCCTTGCAACAGCGGACCCCACAGCTAGTACGAAGTTAGGAACGCTGAGCACCACATCTAGTTTGTGCCTTGCAACAGCGGACACCACAGCTAGTACGAAGTTAGGAACGCTGAGCACCACATCTAGTTTGTGCCTTGCAACAGCGGACACCACAGCTAGTACGAAGTTAGGAACCCTGGGCACCACATCTAGTATGTGCCTTGCAACAGCGGACCCCACAGCTAGTACGAAGTTCGGAACGCTGGGCAACACAGCTAGTAAGTGTTTTGTAACAGCGGACCCCATAGATACTACATAGTTAGGAACGCTGGGCATCACAGCTAGTAAATGTCTTGCAACAGTGAACCCCACAGCGAATACATAGTTACTACTACTACATGTGAAATTCATGACAATCCGATTGCCCTTTAATCATTCAGCATTATTTTTATGCTTAGCCCCCCCCCCCCCCCTCCAAATTTTTAAGATGTCACATAGTGTATTTTTCTATTTGGCCATCAAGAAAACTACATGTGAAATTCCATGACAATCCAATCATCCGTTAATGACCTATCACTATCTTCAAATTTAGGCCTACCCCCATAACCCCCCTCCCGTTCACAATTTTTTGATGTCAAACACCCTATTTTTCTATTTGGCCTTTATGAATACTACATGTGAAATTTCGTGACAATCCGATCATCCGTTAATGACTTATCACTATACTTATACTTAGGCCCCCATCAATCCATCCTCCCGTTCAAAATTATGTGACTTATACAGCCTATATTGGCTTTTAAGAATACTACATGTGAAATTCCATGACAATACGACCACCCGTTAATGAGCTACCACTATATTCATACTTAGCCCCCCCCCCCCCCCCCCCCCCCACAACCCCCCCTCCCGTTCAAAACTTTGGGTCGCCACACACCTTTTTTTTTTACTACATGTGAAACTTCGTGACAATGCGACCACCCGTTAATGAGCTAGCTCTATATTTATACTTAGGCCCCCCCACAACCCCCCCTCCCGTTCAAAACTTTGGGACGCCACAAACCTTATTTTTTTATTTGGCCTTCAGGAATACTACATGGGAAATTTCGTGACAATGCGACCACCCGTTAATGAGCTAGCTCTATATTTATACTTAGGCCCCCCCACAACCCCCATTCCCGTTCAAAACTTTGGGACGCCACACACCTTAATTTTTTATTTGGCCTTCAGGAATACTACATGGGAAATTTCGTGACAATGCGACCACCCGTTAATGAGCTAGCTCTATATTTATACTTAGGCCCCCCCACAACCCCCCCTCCCGTTCAAAACTTTGGGACGCCACACACCTTATTTTTCTAT
Source organism: Aradus depressus (assembly GCA_963662175.1). NCBI lineage: Eukaryota > Metazoa > Arthropoda > Insecta > Hemiptera > Aradidae > Aradus > Aradus depressus. The sequence continues at coordinate 40,855,112 of OY759221.1, read as the reverse complement.
TTGGCCTTCAGGAATACTACATGGGAAATTTCGTGACAATACGATCAACCGTTAATGAGCTAGCTCTATATTTATACTTAGCCCCCCCCCCTCAACCCCCCCACCCGTTCAAAACTTTGGGACACCACACATCTTATTTTTCTATTTGGCCTTCAGGAATACTACATGGGAAATTTCGTGACAATACGATCAACCGTTAATGAGCTAGCTCTATATTTATATTTAGCCCCCCCCCCCCCCCCCCCCCCCCAAACCCCCCACCCGTTCAAAACTTTGGGACACCACACATCTTATTTTTCTATTTGGCCTTCAGGAATACTACATGGGAAATTTCGTGACAATACGATCAACCGTTAATGAGCTAGCTCTATATTTATATTTAGCCCCCCCCCCCCCCAAACCCCCCACCCGTTCAAAACTTTGGGACGCCACACACCTTATTTTTCTATTTGGCCTTCAGGAATACTACATGGGAAATTTCGTGACAATACGATCAACCGTTAATGAGCTAGCTCTATATTTATACTTAGCCCCCCACCTCAACCCCCCCTCCCATTTAAAATTTTGGGACGCCACACACAATATTTTCCAATTTGGCCTTTAAGAATACTACATGTGAAATTTCATGACAATCTGATCATCCGTTAAAGATCTATCACTATATTTATATTTAGGCCTACGCCCACAACCCCCCCTTCCATTTAAAATTTTGGGACGCCACACACAATATTTTTCATATTGGCCTTTAAGAATACTACATGTGAAATTTCGTGACAATCCGACCAACCGTTAATGAGGTAGGACTATTTATATACTTAGGCCCCCCTTACAACCCCCCCTACCGTTCAAAATTTTGGGACGCCACATAGCCTATTATTCAATCGGGCTCAAAAGAATGCTACATGGGCAGTTTCATAAAAATCCGTCCACCGGTTTGGGCGTGATGCTGGAACAAACATACAAACAAACCCCGTTTCAGCTTTATTAATATAGATATCACAATGTACACAAGTTTTAGTGGATCGGTGTCACCATATTTAAAGTCAGTCTGAACGTTGTGCTGACGTTGGCATAATCCGAAACCAGCACACTCTATGGCTCTGTCAGTTAACAAATATTAAATCTATAAACCGTTAAAAAGCAAGAAATTTGAAGAATGGAGTCTACCGAGCTCAGGATCGCCACTTACAAATCTAGCTGAGGCACTTAGGTCAGATGTTTTAATCGGGAAGTGAAAAATAACTATGAGCACGTCGTCCTTCGGATGGGACTTTAAGCGATGTTCCAGGACTTTTTCGAATGTGAGGTACTCGATAATGAGACGTATGTTATGTAAATAAACCTGGGTAGGTGAAATTTCACTTAGGTTGAAAATAGCCTTGAGCACGTCGTCCTTCGGATGGGACTTTCCGGATAAATCTGAATCTGTCGTATCAGTTTTAACAATTATTAAGCCTATAAGCCGTTAAATAGCGCAAATTTTTTGAAAAACATTTTAATTTTGATTTTTGTGTAGGATTCAGATAATCCGGTCGTTCTCTATCAGTTTTAACAAATATTAAATCTATAAACCGTTAAAAAGCGAGAAATTTCAAGAATGGAGTCTACCGAGCTCAGGATCGCCACTTAGAAATCTAGCTGAGGCACTTAGGTCAGATGTTTCAATCGGGAAGTTAAAAAACACTTTGAGCACGTCGTCCTTCGGATGGGACATTAAGCAATGATCCAGGGCTTTTTCGAATGTGAGGTACTCGATAATGAGACGTATGTTATGTAAATAAACCTGGGTAGGTCATATTCTACTTAGGTTGAAAGCCTTGAGCACGTCGTCCTTCGGATGGGACTTTCCGGATATATCTGAATCTGTAGTATCAGTTTTAACAATTATTAAGCCTATAAACCGTTAAATAGCGCGAATTTTTTGAAAAACGTTTTCATTTTGATTTTTGTGTGGGGTTCAGATAATCCGGTCGTTCTCTATCAGTTTTAACAAATATTTAATCTATAAACCGTTAAAAAGCGAGAAATTTCAAGAATGGAGTCTACCGAGCTCAGGATCGCCACTTAGAAATCTAGCTGAGGCACTTAGGTCAGATGTTTCCATCGGGAAGTTAAAAAACACTTTGAGCACGTCGTCCTTCGGATGGGACTTTAAGCGATGATCCAGGGCTTTTTCGAATGTGAGGTACTCGATAATGAGACGTATGTTATGTAAATAAACCTGGTTAGGTGAAATTTCACTTAGGTTGAAAATAGCCTTGAGCACGTCGTCCGTCGGATGGGACTTTTCGGATATATCTGATTCTGTCGTATCAGTTTTAACAATTATCAAGCCTATAAACCGTTAAATAGCGTGAATTTTTTGAAAAACATTTTTATTTTGATTTTTGTGTAGGATTCAGATAATCCGGTCGTTCTCTATCAGTTTTAACAAATATTAAATCTATAGCAGTTATACCCGGCGTTGCCCGGGGAACTTTGATTTTTCTCCCAATATCTTCTATAACGCTATTCAGTTCCTCGGCAGTACATTCATGATGTTATAATTTTCAATTATTCATACGGAATAAGGCTTATAGTCCTTCAGCTGTTCTAACGCTAGTAAGTTTTTAGGACCCCTGGGCACCACAGCTAGTATGCGCCTTTCAACGGCGGAAGCCACACCTAGTGAATACTTAGCATCGCTGGACGTCCTAGTCAGTGCGTACTTAAGAACGTTTGTGACCACAGCTAGTATGTGGCTTGCAACGCTGAGCACCACAGCTAGTACGTAGTTGGGAATGCTGGTCACCACAGCTAGTATATGCCTCGCAACAGCGGACCCCACAGCTAGTACGAAGTTAGGAACGCTGGGCATCACAGCTATTAAGTGCCTTGCAACAGCGGACCCCACAGCTAGTATGTAGTTAAATACGCTGGGCATTACAGTTAGTAAGTGCTTTGCAACAGCGAACTTCACAGCTAGTACATAGTTAGGAACGCTGGGCACTACAGCTAGTAAATGCCTTGCAACAACGGACCCCACAGCTAGTACGAAGTTAGGAACGCTGGGCACTACAGCTAGTAAATGCCTTGCAACAACGGACCCCACAGCTAGTACGATATTAGGAACCCTGGGCATCACAGCTAGTATGCTTTTGCAACGACGGACCCCACAGCTAGTTTTTAGGAACGCTGGGCCCTACAGGTAGTAGGTGCCTTGCAACTGCGAACCCCACAGATAGTATGTAGTTAGAACCACAGGGCATCACAGCTAGTATGAGTTTTGCAACGGCGGACCCCACAGCTAGTACCTACGAGTGAAATACGCTGGGCCACACTGCTAGCGCCTTGCAACAGCAGACCCCACAGCTAGTACGTAATTAGAAACGCTGGGCATTACAGCTAGAAAATGTCTTATAGGTGCCTTGCAACAGCGAACCCCACAGCCAGTACATAGTTAGGAACGCTGGGGCTGAGCACTACAGCTAGTAAGTACCTTGCAACAACGGACCCCACAGCTAGTACGATATTAGGAACGCTGGACATCACAGCTAGTAAATGTCTTGCAACAGTGAACCCCACAGCGAATACATAGTTACTACTACTACATGTGAAATTCATGACAATCCGATTCATGACAATACGATCAACCGTTAATGAGCTAGCTCTATATTTATACTTAGTCCCCCGCCACCCGTTCAAAACTTCGGGACGCCACACTCCTTATTTTTCTATTTGGCCTTCAGGAATAATATATGCGAAATTTCGTGACAATACGACCAACCGTTAATGAGCTAACTCTATATGTATATTTAGCCCCCCCCCACAACCCTCCTTCCTGTTCAAAATTTTGGGCCGCCACACACCTAATATTTCTATTTGACCTTTAGGAATACTACATGTGAAATTTCATGACAATTCGACCATTAGTTAATGAGTTAGCACTATTTATATACGTAGGCCCCCCTTACAACCCCCCCTCCCGATCAAAACTTTGGAACGCCACACACCTTATTTTTCTATTTGGCCTTCAGGAATACTCCATGTGAAATTTCGTGACAATCCGACCAACCGTTAAAGAGTTAGCTCTATATTTATACTTAGGCCCCCCACAACCCCCCCTCCCGTTCAAAACTTTGGGACGCCACACACCTTTATTTCCTATTTGGCTTTTAAAAATACTACATGTGAAATTTCATGACGATTCGCCCATTAGTTAATGAGTTAGCTCTATATTTATACTTAGGCCCCCCAACTACCCCCCCCCCCCCCTCCCGTAAAAAATTTTGAGCCGTCACACCGCCTTTTTTTCTATTTGGTCTTCAGGAATACTCCATGTGAAATTTCGTGACAATCCGACCAACCGTTAAAGAGTTAGCTCTATATTTATACTTAGGCCCCCCCACAACCCCCTCTCCCGTTCAAAACTTTGGGACGCCACACACCTTTTTTTCCTATTTGGCTTTTAAAAATACTACATGTGAAATTTCATGACGATTCGCCCATTAGTTAATGAGTTAGCTCTATATTTATACTTAGGCCCCCCCACTACCCCCCCTCCCGTAAAACATTTTGAGCCGTCACACCGCCTATTTTTTTATTTGGTCTTCAGGAATACTACATGTGAAATTTCGTGACAATCCGACCAACCGTTAAAGAGTTAGCTCTATATTTATACTTAGGCCCCCCCACAACCCCCCCTCCCGTTCAAAACTTTGGGACGCCACACACCTTTTTTTCCTATTTGGCTTTTAAAAATACTACACGTGAAATTTCATGACAATTTGACCATTAGTTAATGAGTTAGCACTATTTTTATACTTAGGCCACCCTTACAACCCCCCCTCCCGATCAAAATTTTGGGACGCCACATAGCCTATTATTCAATCGGGCTCAAAAGAATGCTACATGGGCAGTTTCATAAAAATCCGTCCAGCGGTTTGGGCGTGATGCTGGAACAAACATACATACATACAAACAAACAAACAAACCCCGTTTCAGCTTTATTAATATAAGCTCTATATTTATACTTAGGCCCCCCCACAACCCCCCCTCCCGTTCAAAACTTTGGGACGCCACACACCTTTTTTTCCTATTTGGCTTTTAAAAATACTACATGTGAAATTTCATGACGATTCGCCCATTAGTTAATGAGTTAGCTCTATATTTATACTTAGGCCCCCCAACTTCCCCCCCCCCCCCTGCCGTAAAAAATTTTGAGCCGTCACACCGCCTATTTTTCTATTTGGTCTTCAGGAATACTCCATGTGAAATTTCGTGACAATCCGACCAACCGTTAAAGAATTAACTCTATATTTATACTTAGGCCCCCCAACTTCCCCCCCCCCCTCCCGTAAAAAATTTTGAGCCGTCACACCGCCTATTTTTCTATTTGGCCTTCAGGAATACTCCATGTGAAATTTCGTGACAATCCGACCAACCGTTAAAGAGTTAGTTCTATATTTATACTTAGGCCCCCCCACAACCCTCCCTCCCGATCAAAACTTTGGGACGCCACACACCTTTTTTCCTGTTTGGCTTTTAAAAAGACTACGTGTGAAATTTCATGACAATTTGACCATTAGTTAATGAGTTAGCACTATTTTTATACTTAGGCCCCCCTTACAACCCCCCCTCCCGATCAAAATTTTGGGACGCCACATAGCCTATTATTCAATCGGGCTCAAAAGAATGCTACATGGGCAGTTTCATAAAAATCCGTCCAGCGGTTTGGGCGTGATGCTGGAACAAACATACATACAAACAAACAAACAAACCCCGTTTCAGCTTTATTAATATAGATTACAAATTCCACAATATGTCCGCGTTCCTCAACTTAGAAATATATATAACTCTAAAACTAACATTAATGAAAAGTGAAGTGACTTCACACAATGTAATGCAAGTATTGACACAAAAGTTAATATGAAGTCCCTATATAGGTCAACTATTGACTTTTAGCTCAAACGGTCCATTGGTTTTGGAGGGAGAGACTTAATTGATTAATTCCTGATGGGAATTGTCACTGCCGGTGATTCACCGATGACTTTTTAATTGACAGATAGTGAAACACAGCTGTTGGCGAATTTTATGATGTTGATTTGACGAAATTCGGTCCATCTGCGACTAAGATCATTGAGAAACATCACTTTCTAAAGTGATTATTGCAAGTCTGCTCTCTTAAGACTGGTTTGACAGCCCCCTTCCCCTCCATCCACTTACCACCCCCCCTCCCCCACCACTAGACACAGATCAATTTAGATTTTCAAAATATATATATCTGCCATATTGTAATAATTCTAATTATAGTTTTTGAGAAATGTGGTTGTAAACAATTTTTTACAAGTTAACATAATTTGTTTAAAAAAAAATATTGCAATTGGTTCTACTGATCTACTGGTAGGAATTTCACATCAAATTGTGGTAATTCGTCATTATACGAAATGTCTAGTCATTTCATGTAAAAAGGGTTTCAATATGTTGATGATAGATGTGCTGTCTAAATTTTAAATGTTAAATTTTGCAATTGTAGGTAAGTGCATAGAAAATGTATTTATTGCTGAGAAAAAAAAGTATTTATGCTAAGAACGATTACTCACGGGATTGGAATTATATGGAAAACTGCAACGGTATTGTAGAGGTGATGACGAGATGGCAATAAATAATTGTAAGATGCAGTAATTTTATTAGCCAGTTTTTATAGACATCAACTTATACACTTCCCAGGCTGGTAAGATCTACATAAACTATCATTGTATAATTATATACCACCTGAGCATGAATTTGAGCACTCTAACTTAAAAACAATTGTAGCTATGAACTTTCAAATATGAACTTGAATAGATGTTGGCCAAAATCGGACAAAAATTGACTATCGGGGCTGTAAGATAGTAGATGAATTCAACTTTTTTCAACAGTTTATTTATAACACGAAAACAATAGATGATCTAAGTAATCCATATGTAGACCATATGTTGAATACATGACTTCTTAATTATAACATATGACTATATAACAATTCCTCCCTTCCTCGAAGTTGATGAGCGGGCGTGCAGCTGATCAGCATGTTTGCGATGTTGAGCGCCTGCGATGTCCACTATGTAAGTGAGCGGTCCAGTTCTCTTCAGCACCAGACCTTCTTAAGACCCTCATCCTGTCACAAATACAATACTTCCTTATATTAAAGAAATAAGAAAGTAAAAATCAGTGTTGTATTATCTGATGTATTTTATATTCAGTTAATTTTGCTGTGAATCGAGTTTTGACGTTTAGACTTTGGTTACAAAACTGAAAATTAGCTACAGGAGCGGTGCTAGCGGTGGGAAGCTGAACCCTGACGACTGTTACTCAAGAGGACCTTGACCGCGACCGTCTGACATTGCATGACCCAACAAAACGAGGTCCTTCTCTCCATCTTATCTAACAGCTAGATCTACAGGTTGGGAAGAGGCACTAGTCAGTATTGTATCTCAGCTGTTCCAGGTAGGTATAGGGGAAGTTACGCAATCTGTTAGAAACTCGAAGTTGAGTTTTCCCTGGAATTTCCGAAGCCCTGATTCCAAAATTGTCTTTCTCAGGGATTACCCTTAAGCCATTTGGAGGAAATTGATATGTGTCGTACTTATGAGGTTTTAAAGTTGCACACATTAAAGTTTTTGGGTTACACCCCCTCATCCCCCTTTTGCTATGGCGGATTTGGCTGAAAACCAATAGACGTCATTGTTATGGGCGGTCTGGATACACACATATATCGGATCGGTGAATCACCGGCAATGTACTTCCCCAGAACGAATTAATTAATTTACATTTCGTTCCCCCTCCAAAACCAGTCGGCCGTTTGCACTAATATTCAACAGTTGACTTATTTAGGGGCTCCTTAATTCTCATTTTAAATTTTGTGGCGATACATTCAATACAGCAGCCAGTTGTTAGGGTTTTTGAATTGAGCCCCTCCCCTGAACCCCCCCCCCCCCCCTCGCCCCACACACACTTCCTGAAACTTGAAGGGTTATGTCGTGATTGGGGTTTTGAATGTTGATCTAGAACCACATAAGGACGGCACCTAATGATTTTCAGTCAAGTTGACCAAAGGGATTGCTGAATCTAATAAATGTGGAAAGGGATAATATAAAACCTCTAATAATTTCTGTATGAGGAGAAAGGTATATAAGGGCTAAAATTATTTATTTATTTTTTTCCATAGTTTATTCAAAAGAAGTTCCATATTCATTTATCAACCCCACGAAAAAAGGATTTCTGTTTTATATGCATTACCTACCTATTTTCCATTATTATCCTTGAAATTTTTATTGTGCTATTTATTTTTATTAAAACGTATAATTAAATTTTCATTCATAATTTTAAGTTTATTTATTACTCATTTCCTCCAATTTGTAATATAAACAAGCCCGTTGCCAAGGCAACGGATTTAGAAGCCACTATATATATTTTTTAAACCAATTTAGAAAAGGACAAAGAAAATAAGAAGAAAGAAACCTAAGGATGAAGAAAATAAAATAGAAAATCAACAGGAAGAAAGTAAGAATAACTTTAAAAGGAAGAAAAGGTGGCTGTAGGCCTAACCTTACAGTTATCAACCAACATTTTCTACATCAATTACCAGATCCACCGACTTTAAAATGAAACCAAATTTTAAGAAGGGACTATTTTAACACCCAGGAACAAAATGAAACAGCTAAAAGAAGAAGGAATGAAGAAAATTTCAGGAAATTATAAGCAAAATTAAGAAAAGGTCAATAATTAAAAAACGAGTCGATAGAAGGTTGTGAAAATTTTTAGGAAAAGACAGTTAATTATTAAGAAGAATTTGAAAAAGGAAAAGAAGAGAAAAACTACCCACATCAGATGGAAAAGCCAGTTCAAAATTTCAAAAAGGAAGCAAGTTCCAAAAATGATCCAATTATAGAGGACGGATCCAATCCAAAGCAGTATAAATGATCTAAAGGTGTATATCACAAAATTTAAATGCTATTTTCGAGAAATGAAGAAGCCAAAATTAAAAAGAAAAGTTACAGAAAATTAAGATGACAATTTAGAAAAGAGAAGAAACGGAAGAAAGGAGAGAAAACACCAAAAAATATTAATATTAAGAAGTAAAACAAGAGACAACAGGAAAAAGAAACTCGAATTTGCTACCCATAATTCCGTGCGGAGGCAGTTTAGTCAGTCGATGCTGGGTTCTGGTAGAGGTGGAACCAGTGAGAGACTAGTCTCTAATTTTTTTTTAGACAAAATGTGTAAAAAGTTGTGAGTGACAATTGAAAGTGAGTGAAGGTGACCGGTAAAGGGTTGAAGGGATGTGGAGAAAGTGTGGACTCCAAAATTTGTGTTAAAAAAAAAAAGTAAAGTAAATTGTTTATATGTTCAAGGGTGACGTCACCAGGTAATATCCATTTTGTATATAATTTTCAATATGGCCACTTCAATTTTCAAATTTATAAATGTTTTCTTAGTAAAGCCAGATTATTTATAAACATGTTTTAATTTCTTTTTAATTTCCCCATATCTCTCTCAATGAAATTCAAATTTCAAAACCCATAGGCCTTGCGAATCAACACCTTTGAGATAAGCGCCAATCGTTATCGGGACATAATATTTAATAATCTTAATTTTCAGAATCACACCGGGAGACTTTTGGATTTTTGGATTGGTGCGAGTAACGTAGTTTGAAAATTTTACAGAGTTATTTATAACATATGTTTTTCATTTTTTTAAGAGCTTCACTCAACCATATGGTAGATTATTTTATTTTTGAAATTATAGATTTAATTAACTTAAATTTTTTTTTATTATTCAAAATTTTATTCATTTTTTAATTTATTGTGAAATCCATCAAGTCAATAACAGACATAAAACCTATCATTATGGCATATCCCTTGTGTGGAAATTAAATTCAATTTTTTTATATACTCAAAGTAATATAACTATAGTAACCTCATTTAAAACAAAAAAAAACCTTTCAAATTATTATTATCACTTCTTTTATTATTATTCTTCGCTAATATTTCATAGGTCTTCATTGGGTATTGACTTTGAATAAGAAAATTTATGCCGATACATTTATTAAATTGGTATTTATTGGGGGTTTTGATTTAGCCCCCCTCTGATCCCCCCCCCCCCCCCCCCCCCCTCCCCTATCTCTGTCTTGAAGTTTAATGTGTCGACACTAGGATGGCCCTTATTTTGAAAAGTTTAAATTTCTCAGACCTCCACCCGGAATTTTGTTTAGAATGTTAAGAAAATGACCCCTGAATTTTTTCAGATTTTTTTGACCATATTAACCCGTGCCTGTAAGGTGTTAAAGTTTAACATTGAGTTTAAATGAGGATTTTGCGATTCGAGAGACTTTAGAGCGTAACTTTTGATGCCTCGAATGGATTGTTCTGAAATTTCTATTCTTACGTTTTGGGGGTCGCTGAATTCAAATTTGATGTCAAAAATCAAGTTTTGACAGTTACAATTGTCAAAAAACTGTCAATAATTCAAATTTATATACAATGTATATACAATTTCATGAATACATTTTTCAATGATGTGATTATATATGTTTTAGGGGTCGCTGAATTCAAATTTCAAACATCAAATTATACCATTGGAAGACTAATTAATAGATTCAGAATAATGCTTTTAATTTTGAATTATTGACCGTTTTATGACATCCGGAAATGAAAATTGAATTCAGCTGCCCCTAAATCATATATAATCACATCATTGAAAAATTTATTCAGTAAATTGTATATAAACTTGAATTTTTGAGTTTTTTACATCAAATTTGAAATCAGCGACCTCTAAAACCTATAAAATCACATCACGGATGGATTTTTTGTGAAAATTGTTTATTAGTTAAAATTAATGACAGTTTTTGACAAGTGTAACTCTCAAAACTTGATTTTTGACATCAAATTTGAATTCAGCGACCCCCAAAACTTAAGAGTACGAATTTTCAGAACAATCCATTCGAGGCATCAAAAGTGACGCTGTAAAGTCTCTCGAATCGCAAAATCCCCGTTTAAATTCAATGTTAAACTTAAACACCTTACAGACACGGGTTAATATGGTCAAAAAAAATCTGAAAAAATGCAGGCGTCATTTTTTAAACATTCTAAACAAAATTCCTGGTGGTGGTCTGAGAAAGTTACACGTTTTCAAAATAAGGGCCATCCTAGTGTCGACCCTACATAAAATTTCCTGTCGATACATTCATTCTATCGGCAGTTATTAAAGTTTTTATGTTAAGCCTGCCCTCTAATCTCCCCTTTTCCTTAGATCGATTTGACTGAAAAACAATAGGTGTCATCGTAGAGGGTTGTGAATTCACATATAAAATTTCGAGCCGAAACATCCCTTCTATCAGGAGTTATCCTAGTCACAAAAAGGAAATTCCGTTAAAAATTACACATCAAATGTTTGACCGATTACATAACCTTCCCTATACTGCGGAAGTAAAAGCAAAAAATAAAATGTGGCCATAACTAGTAATGTAATGAATGAATGTTTGTATGTAGAGTGAGTGAAACTAGCTATCCTAGTTATCCTTTATCCTCTACGCTGTACGGGGGTCAGTAAGTTTTTATTTTGCTACTCTATACCCTGATGTTTTAGGATTTTAATTTTTTTTCATATTTATATATTATATTTATTCAATCATAGATGTGCCACTGATGATGACGCTATAGCGGTTTGGTCAAAACTAAAACAATGGGAAGACAACGTATTTTACTTCTTTGAGAAATCTTGTCCGTCAACATCTTACTATCAAGTAAACCAGTAACGTCAGTATAAAATGATTTTGGGAGGAAGGAGGTAGAGAGTGGTCTGTAAAAACATGGTTGGTATAAGAAAGTCATATAATGGGCACTTTTTCTAACTATTTTTATTATAAAATTATACCTTGGGAGATATAATAATAGTAATTATGTTGTTGTTTATGTCTAAAAGATTATAAAGCTTTTTAAAATTTGTTTATATATCAGTAAAATATTGTGTAGCTCCTGTTTAAGATTGGTTCGCCAATTCTGCCAACAGCCGCGCTGATGGCTCAACCTCAAATTTCAACATATAATAAGAACAACATAGCCATATTGCGAAGCGGATTTTTAAATGACTGTGTTATACAAGGAACATGAGGACATTACAGAAATTGTATTTTGTCAAATTTACACTCATGTATTATACCTTTTATGGCGACTATTCACATCATCGGCAGTTTCAAGCTTATTATATCTCATTAAGGAGTGTGTCATTTTTGTGAAAGACTGGTAAAGCACTTTATTATGGTTTGCGACATCATTGCCTCGTCCATGTCTAATAAATATTGGTGTATTTTTGCCAATTGTGAACATCACACGATGTGAATCGGATAGCGCCTCTGGTTATCAACCTGACATTTCACGAGGTTATATACTCGACCGAAAATTCGATGCGGAGTTTTCTACGGAATTTTTCGACATCCATATTCCAAATATGAAAAAAAAAAATGTCTGCTGTGAGTCTGTAAACACGATAACTTCCGATAAAAAGAATGTATCAACAAGAAATTTTATATGCGATTCTAGAACCCTCTAACGACGATACCTATTGTTTTCCAGCCAAATCGACCAAAGGAAAGAGGCGATTAGGGGGGAGTCTTTAACATGAAAACTCAAATAACTAGCCGATAAAATGGATGTATTGACACAAAATTTCATATGTGGCACCAAAACCATATAAGGATAAAACCTATCAGCTTTCAGCCAAATCGGTCAAAGGACAGAAGGGGAATTAGGGGAGGCTTAACTCAAAAACTCCAATAACTGTCAATGTAATGAATGTATCAAAATGAAATTTTATATTTAAAGTCAAAAGCCAATGAGGACATAACCTATAAATTTCAGCGATATCAGCTGAAGAGAAGGGGGTTCAGGGGAGGGGGCTCAATTCAAAAACCATAACTGCCTATGTAATGAATTGAAGCGGTCATTGTTAAAAGGGGATATGTGACATCAAATGTCAAAACGACTTTTTTATATTTTCATAATCTTGAGGACTGAACACATCTTCTGTGTTGAAATGAGACATGTGCAGTGCGCTCTCTGGTTGTGGTGGAGCTGAGAATATCTGAGTCACTGTTGAAAGGAGGTATGTGACGCACATGTCCCTTTTCAACCATGACTATCACTGTAATTTTTTATATATATATATATATATATTTTATTTTTTTTTTTTTTTTAATTTTATTTTACTAGTTCAGCATATCACATGCTATGCTAGTAGGTATAAATGGACATCAAATTAGTAACATATAAAATAACAGATTAAAATAACAGATATCAATGTACCGAGAGTTTCAATACAAATACAATCACGGCCTGCTAGGAAAACTGGTTGTTAAGGAGTTTGTCAATGGATTGGTTAGCCACACTTTCAACTTGACTGGAAGCAGTAGAGCAATACCGACATTGCCCAGCAGAGCTGCCGATCAATCATAAAAAGGTGAAAGATATTAAGGCTTTGTCGAAGTACGTCACAGGAATATCTTTTTATGCGGAAATATTAAGTTGGCCAACATCGCAAAACAACGAAAACCAAAGGATTCACGAGCTGAATGACAAAAGCGGGTCAAATCCTGACTCGGAATAAACTTTTTTTTTTGAAAAATTTTAAACTTACATACACGCAGTTTTCAATATTTTACAGTTTTTAACATCTTCGCAATTAAAAAAAAAATTGTTTGTATAATATTGTAACTATTTATACCAAAAATAAAATTTTCTAAAAAAAAAAAGTGAGTTTAGTAACTATTTTCCCAAAAATATTTCAAGTCATTGTTAAAGAGGGATATGTGCAAAATTTCAAATTGCAACAGAATATTCGCAATTAATTTTTTTTTAGTAGAACAAGTAAAAACAAGTTTCTAGTTATGGTTACAGAAAATTTGTGCCGCTTAACCATTAATCAATTCTTTGGGAAGTTTTATTGAGTTTCCCAAAATTTTTATTTTTGTTACATATCCCCTTTCAACAATGACCGCTTCAATTAATGTACACAAAATTTAGTATGAGAATTTAGGAGCCTCTATGTAAGTCAACTGCTGAATATAACGCGCAAACAGTCGACTGGTTTTGGAGAGGGAGCGAAAAGTTATTTGATGAATTCGTTCTGGAGAATTACATTGCCGGTGATTCACCGACGACTTAACCGAAGAAGAAGCTGAATTTAATTATTTATTATTTTGCATTTTTTTTATTATTATTATCCCTTTGTATATATATTACTTATTGTGCATATATTATTTATTATTTTGAACATACCCTTCACCGTTTTATTGAGACATTTTTATTTATATAGGTAATTGTTTTGTAAATTGTAAGTTTGTTCTCAACAGATAGTACATATGCTCATTAAAATAAAAATAAAATTTATAAAAAAAAATGTAGCCATAATACTACACCAAACGATCACCAAAACAAACAATGCAATGTATTAATATAAATGGGTATTTGAGATTGTGGCATGTTTCCACGTTATATTTTCTGCGAGAGGGCGGGGAGATCCTTAATTTCAACATTTGATGGTTTTTGCCTCTTTAAGTATTTTTTTTAGCAATAAGAATAATAAACATTATTAATCGAAAAACAAGTAGATAGATAGATAATAAAACTATTAAAATGTTGCTATTCCTGCGCTTTTTTTAAATATTTAAAACATTAATGATCAATTAGTCATGGTTACCATGGATAACATAGAAGAAAGAATAATTTCGAATAACTTACGAGGGCGCCGGTAGCTCAGTGGTATGCGTGCTTGTCTTCTGAGCTCAAGATCGTTGGTTCGAAACCCGACCGAGGCCCTTAGTTTATTTTATCTCTGCGAGGTAAAATAAACTTAAGCACGCCATCCTTCGGATGGGACGTTAAACGATGGTCCCGAGCCTGTACGATGTCAGGTACTCGTTAAAGACCCATACCCTAGGTGAATAAAAATTTAGGACTCACACAGTAGAGTCGGGCTCATGTCCACCAGAGTGACGAAAGAGCGCTCTGGTAGTAGGGCGATATGACCTCGTAGTTAAAGCCCGGGCATGAGTCATAAAACCTAACCTCGAATAACTGAGCATCGGGCGATGATAACCATGGCAGTTTTTCGCCCTAAAACCACAATAAATAATAATTATAATTCGAATAACTTAACGTTGTTCCTCTCTTTTTGAAAAAAGTATAACTGGACAGAATTCAATTTCTTAAAGGCCCTTCCCCACTTCCAGAAAGCAATAGATACAATACAAATATTTTTAATTCAATTAAAAATGTTCAAGGGAGAGAGAATCCTCGATCCGGAAACAATAATGGCTAATATGCATCGTACATAAGGCCAAAAAAAAAATGGATATTATGTTCCCAGATGCAAATGGCTCAGATTAGAGAAAGTAGAATTTTGATAATGAGCGTCTCCACGAACTATAACTGTTCTTATGCTAATGGATTTTAACTGTAAATATATATAGGTACCTTTCAAATTCTTCTGTCCTCTCTTCTAGCTTATTGCAAGTTCCCCCTGTCTGTTCTAGCTCCAATTCATCAACTATTTCGTTAATTGGCGGTTCAGAAAGGGGCCAGAGATCGATTGGGACCATGGGTTTACTTAAGTGATACAACAACACTGTAATTTAACACTTTGATGCGCATAAAAGAGAAATGTGTGTGCGTCATCAGCAAATTCAAAAGCCGGTTATATAGGCTCATATTTCAAAACATTCTCTATCCAGTTATCTTATATAGGTTGTTTCCGAATCATTATAATAACCCCTCAACTCTTGAATGAGCATGCGTAGGGAGATGTGCCAGTCCTGGAGGGAATGCGAAGTGTATGTAGGTTACTTATTAGTAAGAGTTTCTTGTAACATGTTTCTCGTTGACAAAATACATTTTTGACTTATTTTTATAAGAATCAACATTTGTTGGTTAGTTATTATTTTAAGGGTTACAAGAGCTTATCGAACTGTCTCTATGGCTGCGTTACAGGTATTGGCCTGAGCTCCACCCATAGACTTGGACTTGGATGGTGCTGTTCCCTTGTACTACTGTAGACGCAATATGCCTTCAGGAGCAGATATTGATGAGCCCTTACGCCTAGCCCTGGAGCAGGAGGTGGGTAGATAGTCCAGACTAGCGTTGCAAGGGATAGTGGAAAAATGGCAACAACGTTGGTAACGAAGTTCGGATGACCGAACGACTTATGCATACTTTCCGGATGTCCGGGTACTCCTTGACATGGGTACAGCCTGACCACTGGATGTCCCAGATATTATTAGGTCAAGGAGAATTTTTGTCTCCAAACTCTTCTTCTTTAGGAGAAAGAAAAACCCAAACTGTTCATGTGGGGGCATCGAGACTGCAGAACATGTGGTCTTCCATTGCCCGCTGTATGACCAGGCCAGGGTGGAGTTGATTCGAGGGACCGGATCATACCTGGGACTGGATCTGCGGCAGCTGGTGACGGAGACCGGCTACCTAGTGTTCAGCCTGTTAGTCGGCTCCGGGCGGGAGCAGAAAAAAGCGGTGTGACGGGCTGGGGCGACCACTGATCGCCACACATTGGTTGACCGGTGGTCGCCTCCGGCCCGCCATAATCTCACTTGAAAACTGATCAGATCCCGAGCTCTCTCATAGACGGGCGATGTTGCACAAAAACAAGGTGCACCCGACTCTTATCAAGAGCAATAATAAAAAGTTATTATGACATGCCCGGGCTTTAACTACGAAGTTATATCGCCTACTACCAGAGTACTCTTTCGTAACTCTAGTGGACATAAGCCCGACTCTACAGTGGGAGGACATTTTGCCTATCTTCACCTATTCACCTAGGGTAAGGTCTTTAATGAGTACCTGACAAAACGCTTAACGTCCCTCCTCAGTAGGCAGCTACTTTTGAACTACCGGCGCCCTCTTATTTTCATAATAGTCTTAAGTTGAAAAACTACATCGTCATAAGAAACTGATTTTGGATTAGCAGCGTGGCCAAAATCTGCGTGCAAATATAGACTAAAGAAGCCAAAAACATTATTGCATAATAGCATAGAAGATCCTGAAATATAAATACATAAGTACTGCTGTGTGTAATGAATAAATTTGAAGGATTTGATGATAAAGCATAAAAATATAATGTTTATATGGTGCTGTCTCTAAGAAACGGGGGCATCTGAAAGACCATGAATTTGTTCCGTAATAGTTACTTTCTCAGGTAATAACTGGCCTCGCAGCTACTAAACGAATAGTTAATTGTAGTTCATGCTCGGCCTTTTACTAATTGCAGTTCATATCGTTCTCTCGGCGCTCTGGTCGACATGTCTCTGTCTCTACAGTGGGTGTCATAAATTTTGCCTATCCAGGTTTTTTCACTTAGAGCAGCGTTTCCCAACCTTTTTTGGATCGCGTACCACTTGGTAGTACATCATGCTAAATTGTACCACTTCGTAAAAATGATTGTATTTCGTGAAATTTGTTATTGCGAGTGTGTTATTTTATTTGCATTATAAATTTCATAGGGTGACCACGTATTCACATCACATAATGAGACAAATTACATTGAAACACGCCTAAACGTCATGCCTGATTATAAACTCACTGTAACATATATATATGTATGTGTTTGTTCAAAGTTTCATATTTATCTACTATTTTGTCATATTTTGTTTACTAATAAATGCGCGATCACAACAGTGGCGGCGACATCTCAAGTTACTAATGGCTAACGGCTAAATTTAAAAGTGCACTCCAAAAAAACGATATCGATTGCCGGATTTTCGATCATCGACTGTACATATTAACAACTTTACTGTATAATATTATTTATTAAAATAATTTTTATGAATTATAGGAAAAAACGTTTCTATGATATTTTTATGATTTAATTTTTTATGTCCACTATTATTGATTATTTTTCGCGTACCACCAACCAGCAACTCGCGTACCACCAATGGTACGCGTACCACAGGTTGTGAAACGCTGACTTAGAGCACAGATTTTTAACCATTAACACACCATCGGTTCGGGATCATCGCTTAACATCTCATCTGACCACAACTTTCTGTCACTATTTCTGTAATAACACTAAGAGAATCGACTCTAGCGTGAAATAATTAGATACAAACTTGTAGGGTATGCAATTTTCTACAATACATTTTATATGCATTTTTCTCATAACTGCAAATGTGTGGTATATAAGGTGAGCTTTTATTACAATTTATATGAAATAACCTCATTTCAATGGAGTGAAGGCACCTTTTCCATTTATGCGATAAGACTAAAATTACATAGTTATTCATTACTCGCCCATAAAAAAAGAAAAAAATCTAGGGGTGAAACCAAAAAATAAACCCTAAACAACTTAAAATCCTGCTTTTGCCTGTGCTGTTTATATTTGAAACTTTAATCGTTATCATTTGATATAATAAAAAAAAAATTTAACTTCAACTAAAAATGTTTATGTTAGAAGAAATCCTCTATTCGGAAACGAATTGTTTTCTTATTGTCCAAAAATAATAAAATAACCATTATGGAAAAATCATAACCAAAAACATTATTTGAAACATAGCTTTCTAAGGTTTGTGGAATCTACGTTTCTTTAAACATTATTTGAAACATAGCTTTCTAAGGTTTGTGGAATCTACGTTTCTTTAAACATTATTTGAAACATAGCTTTCTAAGGTTTGTGGAATCTACGTTTCTTTAAACATTATTTATTATTATTTTTATACTAATTTATTTTGTTTCTATTGTTTTATTCCTTTATGTATTTTTCCATTTATTGTTAATTTTGTATATATATATTTTCTTTTTATTAGGTTTTCTATCTCTTTTCTATATTTTGCACTCAGTAACCTGAGGGAGGGCGTAAGAACATCCCGAAATGTCGTCGTGAAAAAGACTCTTCCAGAAAAGTTCTTGAAAAATTATTATCTTAATTTTAATTAAATTAAAAAGTGTATATACTGCATTTATTTATTATTTTTTTTTTTTTGTACTCACATATTCCAGTATTCACTTATTTATTTAATTTTTTTAATAGTACTGCTATTACTAATCCATGTCTGACTTTAGGAGTTAATGTCTGTTTATATATCTTTGGTGGGAGGCAATAACAGTACAAGTCAAAAAAGTCAATTTTTCAGATCAGAAATTACATAGTTATTCATTACTCGCCCATAAAAAAAGAAAAAAATCTAGGGGTGAAACCAAAAAATAAACCCTAAACACTGGACAATTTTTTTTTTTAATTGCCAAAAAATTAGATCTACACTAAGTGAGAGACATTACCGACTTGTCGTCTTCTCACCACTTCTAAATAATACTGTTTTGGCCAAAAATGGGATTGCACTCTTTTTCCCGCCCATCAAAGATATTTAATTTATAAGCTATCTTATTGTATACATTCTTATGTCATATGATATATGATTTATTATGGTTTAACTGAAATAAATATTATTATTAGGAATGGTCGACTGGAGTATAAATCTTAATGTCTTTTTAGGTTGTAATACCAGGTGGAAATCCCCTGTTTTAAAGATATTTTCTTGGATGACTCATTCCAAAGAATGACTGAGATGCCGAAAACATCTCTGGAAGTTGCCATCCTTCAACTTTTCCTTAGATGTAAAATGGACATTGATTTCTCCTTGGCATCCTTTGTCTTGTTATCCACACTCCATAAAATGAAATCACAAACAAGACAAAATCAATGTCGGGTCAAATGAGCTCAGAAAGTCAAAACAATAAATAAAATGAATATATAAAACGGGATCTAATGATGATCCTTGAGTAACTCCACAGTTAAGTTAATTGTGTTTCCGTTCTTTGTTTCTCAACAAATTGATTATGATAGTTATCAGAGAATTTTCATTTGACTAGTTAACCATTAGTTTATTTGATTATTACAAAGGTATGAGTTGTCAATAATATAATAAAACAAAATAAAGAAAATACAATAATAAAATAGAAGACATATAATAGTAAGAAATTAAACTATAGAATGGGGTTTATAGTGTAATAAGTATTATATAAGAAATAAGGGCTATATGTCGTAAAATCAAAGTACAAGAATAAAGATAAAAATGAATACATACTTTATATAATAAAAATACACAATATAATATATTAACTTAGTGGCGTTAACAGAAGTGAGAATTTGAAAAGAGTCTCATCGTTCAAACAATTCTCATTTTTTCTAGCTCTATTAATATCCAGCTGTTCCAGAGAATCAAGCTGTCTACGATGGCTTAAGCCGAAACCAATACACTTTATGTATATATTTGTGTGGAATTATATTACGAATATTACGAATCTGCTACCGTTTACTACGAAATTAATAAAAAATTAATATAAATACGATTTCTGGCGTTTTTACATGTATTAAATAAGGTCGGACAGATCGTAATAAAAAAATTAAAGAAGTCAGACAAGTTACATAAATTTATATATATTTGCTACTTACAATTGACCACAGGGCAACAGCTCACACAGAGGAACAATAAAGAAACTGGATATAAAATAAAATGAACAGACTGTGCTTTTACAAGAATTTACAATAACAAGGTAATAGTGAGTGAGACTGAATAACTATATCAACTATATCTGACTGACTATCTATGGCTCTATCTCTGACTATATGTGACTGACTATATCTATGAGTGACTATCTCTATGACTATATCTCTGACTATATGTGACTGACTATATCTATATGAGTGACTGACTATCTATATGAGTGACTATATGGGAACTATATATAGCGCCATCGAATGTTCTGGACCTATGTTCCAAAAGGTCTATACATAACCTGACTTTTCTATATCTACAGGTATTTATCTTTACATATTATTTTTACCATATCTTACTATATATATTTATCATGATTACACCATACATAATTTCACAATTCTTATATAGAAAATATATTAAAGTATAAGTTATAGAAGCCATTGCTTCTAGAATGTTCCATTTAGTCTATTTGTTCTATAAGCTTCTTATTTGGGTCCATGAAGTTCTAAACAATTTTAACATTCTCTATCTACATTATATTATACAACATTATATTAATACATCGTTATTTATTATTTTATACATAAAATATCCCCCTAACTATGGGTTTGTGAGTGTGTCGTGGAATTAGAGGCGGGATATAGGATTATAAAATATTATATATATGGTGACAATAAATTCTTTGGTTTTATTTATTTTATTAGCTTTCCACTATATTGACACAGATATCAGATATTAACATCGGGTTATATGCCAGTAACAAAAGTTGATCAAATCTTTAACAATAAAACTACTCTCTTTTTGTATGTTTTTTATATATAATTGGACGATGTATATGATCGCCACCCTAATCCATAAATAAATGATAAAAATATTCTATCATCAAAGTTACCTTCAAATCTATGATCACATTTTTAGTTTAAGATATGTCAGGATTGCTGAAGACGTACTAATTGCGGGGTCGAACGAGGCAAAATTTCAGCCTTAACGTCATGATAAGAAATATTGTACCCTCTATAAAAAAAATTGTTTAATAACACTCAAAAAAGAATAAATAAAAAAAGAAAAAAATGAAAATACATAAATTAACATATTAAATAATATGTTGGAGGATACTGCCATGAAAATAAAGGAGAAAGGTTAGTCGAAAGCATGACCAAGTGTCCATTTACAGGGTCCTTTATACTTGTCCAGATATACGAAGTATAGGGGAAGTTATGTAATCGGACAAATATTCGATACCTAGTTTACAACGGAATTTCGTGCTTTCCGACCTTTATATTCCATATGGGGGGAAAAAATGCCGTCTGTCTGTGTCTGTGAACACAATAATCCTGATAGAATGAATGTATCGACACGAAATTTTATATGTGAATCCAGAATACTCTAGCGACGATCCCTATTGTTTTTTTCAGCCAAATCGACTAAAGGAAAAGAGGAATTAAGCGGGGAGACAAAATTTCAGATGTGAATTCAGCCGATGTAATAAATGTATCGACATGAAATTTCATATTTATAGTCAAAACCCAATGAGAACATAACTTATCAAATGTCAGCAATATCGGCTGAAGGGAGGGGGGTTTAGGGGAAGGGGCTCAGTTCAAAAACTCTAATAACTGCCGATGTAATGAATTTATCTACACAAAATTTAGTATGAGGATTTAGGAGCCCTTAAGTCAACTATTGAATAATATATAATATAATAATTTTTATTTTTTAAAGACCATTACTTTTACAATATTAACATTAACATACTTGTATTGCCGTACATTTTCCGTAAAACATGGTAACACAAGCTCAACATCTAAAGCGATATCAGCAGGAGTGCCGCAGGGTAGTGTTCTGAGGCCCTTTCTTTATCTAATTTATGCAAGTGACTTTCCTACCTCAGAAAATGTGACTGTAGCACAATTCGCAGATGATGTTGCTGCCCTCAGCAGAGCCCTGACTTATGAAGATGCCAAACATTATCTACAACAATTCCTGAACGCAGTCAACTTATGGTGTTGCAAATGGCGCATAAAAATGAACTCCACTAAGTCAACAGTGGTAACTTTCACATATAAAAAAAATATACCAAATCCAACCATCTTTCTTAATGACATGCAAATCCCTTGTGCAGAACGAGTAAGATACCTAGGACTAATATTTGACGCGAAGCTAATATGGTCCCATCATGTCCAGCACCTAGTAGCGAAGACTCGCGGACGAATAACAAACTTGAAGTGTCTCCTCGACCACCGCTCACCCCTTGCTTTATCAGTAAAAAGACTGCTATATTTGGTGCTGATACGTCCGATCTGGCAGCACACTTGTGGCCTATGGGGTTCAGCTGCTAAAAGCCACATAACCAGGATACAAACCACACAAAATCGCGTCATGAGACTCATCACTGATGCACCGTGCTATGTTCGCAACACAGTTCTACATGCTGATCTTGAAATACCGGAAGTAGCGGAGGTCCTCAAAGAATCCTACATCCGAATGCAGACAACAATGGCCAACCACCCAAATCCACTGGTCCGGGAAATTGCTGAACACCCACCACCTTTACCACTGGAACGCAGACTTAAAAAGAAGCGACCGCATGATTTTCTTCTCATCAATTGATCAAAAGACAATTTTTTTTTTTTTTTTTTTTTTCTCCTATATCATGTTCATTTTATCTAGTTTAAAAGTTACTTGTTTAGGGCAATTATTGAATTGTACCTGAGTTCATATCTCATGTTAATTAGGCCATTGGCCAGGTATTATTGTTATAGACAGCCCAACTATAATATTCATGTATAGAATAATAAAGTTTACAATAATTAAAAAAAAAAAAAAAAAAAAAAAAAAAACATTAACATTTCCAAAATTATAGATTGATCAGCTGAACAATAATGAAATACACAGAGGAACCTAAATAGAAACTAAATAAATAACATAAATAAATAAAATAAGTAATTACAAATTAATAATAATAATAATGTAAAAAAGACAGTAAATATGGAGTGGGGATGTAGGTATTGAATATCAGTATAATATGGAAGTTTAAGTAAGTACATTATTCATTAACAATGAATGATCTAAGTTTCAGAGCGCTGATTAAATAATAGAAAATGTTTGAGATATCATTCTTATTATGGGCCAGGAGTAATGTATGAAAGTTGGATCGGTCTGTACTGATACTCTGAGGCAGGAAGTGGCTTCTAATGGGGGAGTAGATCGGACAGGATATTAACAGGTGGTATGTCTTCCAATTCATTTTTATTGCAGATTGTACAAAGTTCCTGGGGATTAAGGGTGTATAAATTATTTTTGTAACAGATTTTAAGATAGTACTTACCAGGTAGACGGAGTTGAGCCAGTGCTTTGTTGTGTGAGAAAGGAGCATACTATTGAATATAGAAGAAGGGTCGATTGTTTTTACGGAGGAGCGAAAAGTTAATTGATCTATTCGTTATGAGGAAGTACATTGCCGGTGATTCACCGACACTTTTTTTTTTTTTTTTTTTTGGAGATATAGATACACCGGGTTCGGTGATTTTGGAGATATATATATACCGGGTTCTGTGATTTTGGAGATATAGATACACCGGGTTCTGTGATTTTGGAGATATAGATACACCGGGTTCTGTGATTTTGGAGATATAGATACACCGGGTGCGGTGATTTGGACACCTACTGTGGGGGTCCTACATATTTCCTAAACATGTTTAATTAACAAGGATAGGGGTACTGACACCACACACAAGCTCGGGACCGCCATTTAACGACCAATTCCGAAAGGACGGCGTGCGCATGATTTTGTTACCTCGCCTCAGGGAGAGGCCTCAGCAGGGTTTGAATGCACAATCTTGAACAGAGTAGGCAAGAAAATGCTTACAAATCCAAAAAAAAATATGTACAAATATCTGTATGTCAGAGAATGTTATGTGAGAGCTGTGTAGTAGGACTTTATATTTCTCGAGCAGTAAATGAAAAGTAACAGATATTCATAACGTCACCCCAACGTTGTCTATTTATAAGAAAGCCATATACTATTTTTGTTAGGTTTTCCAAAATTAATACAACTATTAGTATGTTTTCGCTATTTATCACTATTAGTCACTTCGAGACATGCTAGAGAAAGCCCATTAAATCAGTCATTTTTGTAAATAGTTCATTGTTCTTCTGTTTCAAAAGTTTTAATGATTTATTTTATTTTACTTCCCTAAATATTTAGTATTTAGTTCTTTAATAGCTCAGAAATTCGATGTAAATTTTTCACCGGAATTACAAAAACGACTGTCTGTGTGTCAGTGAACATGATAAATCCCAATAAAATGAATACAGTAGAGTCCCGCTAATCCGGACTAGATGGGACCGGACCCCGTCTGGATTAAACGGAATTTGCTGTAAAATGCACATGATAAATATTTTAAAATATTTTTTTTAATATCAGCGTAAATATTTAGCGCGCCCCTCTCTTTGAATTATTTTCGTACTTATCGCTCGCTAAATTAAATTTTTAGTTGACTAAATTTTAATTAGTTTTTTTAAATTCCGTCCGGATTAACCGGATGCCGGATAATCGGGACTCTACTATATATCGAAACAACATTTTATATGTATATCCAGAACTCTTGAGAAGAATGACATCTATTGATTTTCAGTCAAATCGGCAAAAGGGAAGGGGGAGATTTGAGGTGGCTTTAAGGAGAGCAAAAAAAGTAATTGATTTTTTGGTTCTGGATAAGTAAGTATACTATTAAGCTGTAAATCAATAAGTAATCTCGATAGAGATTAGAGTTTTTAGGTTAAGTCCTGCCTTTTTCTTTGGCAGATTTGGCTGAAAATCAGGTGTCGTTCTTACAGGGTTCACATATAGGAATTTATTTTTGATTTTCGGAGTCAGGAGGTTGGAAAATATGAAATTCTGGTTTAATTCAACATCGAAATCTGATAGATTACACTCTCTCTGTATAGTTTGTGTGGCTGGGAAGTGAAAAAAATTGTGTACACTTAGGTTCATAACTCAATTAATGGAAAATATCTTGCCTAAAAGTGACACAGCTTTGACGTAAGTAATATTAATATACGTGTCATGAGTTTGGAATTTAGAATTTGGGAGCAGATCGTGATATTTTTAGATAGCAAGATGGCTCCGAAAAGAAAGTAACATCCCCTCTTAACTTTCAACTACATTTTGTTAAAAAATGTAAGTATCACTTCTGTAAACAATATAACACAACCCTTTTAATGTTTTTGGTAGTAAGTCTCTAGAGTAGCCCCTTACTCCAACACAAAAAATCAAACTTGTCAAAGTATTTTGGATAATATGTGTCAAACAGCGGAATTTATTTGTGTCTTTATGTCAGATGAAAACGCTAGCAAAATGAGCGGAAAATATTAAGTTTTCGCTCTCCCTCCAAAGCCAATCGACCGTTCGGCCCAAAAATCTATAGTAGACTTATATAGGGTCTTCTGAAGCCTCGTACCAAGTTTAGTGTCTATACATTCATTACATTGGCAGTTATTAATGTTTTTGAGTCAAGCCCTGCTCCTCTGATCCTCCTTCCCTTCGGCCGATTTTGTGGAAACTGAGACTTTTCCCCGTCCCCTTTTCTAAAAACGTGTGCGGATAAATTTGTATGTTGTCATCCTCCCAAAATCCGCAAATACTTCACTACACTAATGCATGAGATGCCAATAAACAGACAACTATTAACATGCAATCAGTCATTGAAATGTTTTTAGGTCAAATTTATGAAGCAATTTAAATTGAGAATATTGATAATGAGTTCAAAAGAAAAGGTCTATCCGGAAAATGTTGCAACTTTCTGTTCATTGTAGGTTGTTTGTGCAACAGTGCAAATATATGCATTCTTTTAGTTTTGCATATAGCATAAAATCCGATGCGATTAGGTAACTAAATCTGAATAGCAAAATTTAGGAGTCCCACTGCAGAGTCGGGCTAATGTCCGACGAAAAAACGCTCTGGTAGTTGGTGATATAATTTCGTAGTTGAAGCCCGGGCATGATTCATAAACAACATCAACGAAGCATACACATCACGACTTTATATTTATATTATATTATTAGTTTTATATCGCCAGTTTAATCCATTTGGATAACGTGGTGTTTGTAAATCTAAGGTCACAAATAATGCTTTACTCCTGATGTAAAGATACCCCTCTGAATGCTTGACTCCTGATGTAAACAGATCCCTTTCTGAATGCTTGACCTTCGCTTAGTGTCTTCTGTATTAGGCGCATTTATCTAAAAAAAAATAAAAAAGTTTGTGAGTCACTGACAATGTGCTATTCCAGCTGGAATTAGTTGTAATTTATTTTTTATTATAAGTTTATTGGGCATATTTACAATCGTTAAAAACTAGAATGAGTAATAGAACAAAGTGAAACAATAAATGGTAATAGAAAACTAATAATATAATATAAATATAAAGTCGTGATGAATATACTTTAGTTGATGTTGTTTATGACTCATCCCCCGGCTTCAACTAAGAAGTTATATCACCTACTACCAGAGCGTTTTTTAGTCGAACGTTAGCTCCATTCTTCAGTGGGAGTCCTAAATTTGGCTATTCAGGTTTAGTTACCTGGACATGGTTACAGAGAAAGGTTATTTTAGTATATCCAATATTACAGGGACAGACATTCTTGTGCCAGAAAACTGGGAGTATAGTAATGAGGGCGTCGGTAGTTCAGAGATAGGGTGCTTGCCTAATGAGCTCAAAATCTCTAATCCGAAAACCGGCCCTAAGGCGCTTTGGATGGGACTTTAGCGATCGTCTCAAGCTTGTACGATGTCAGGTACCCTAGGTGAATAAACCTGGGTAGGCAACCGTTGTAAAGTCGGGCTCATGTCAAACAGAGTGACGAAAGAGCGTTCTGGTTGTAGACTATATGACTTAAACTTAAAGCCCGGGCATGAGTCGCGATAACTAACTAAGAGTAAAGATCATATTTGAATTATTATTTTATTTGTTTATTATTTTTAAAGTGTTTAATTATTATTCTTTCATTTGCGTGATCCCCCAATAGAGGAGAGAAGAACTAAATATTAGTTAACCAGTAATAACTACAATACGTGAAGAAAAACTAACGAAAGTAATTGGCAGTTCTTGTAAGATCTACTGAAATAGTGTATCATTACTTCAGTATATGGTAATTGTTTCCTTATCAGGCGCGGATACAAGGGGGAGACAATGGGAGCCTCGACCGAACTTCTTACTGTTTTCAATAATCGTTATCCGTAATTAAACCGATTTCACGCGGAAAGACCCATATAGGAAAACTTACACCGAAAATCACTGTAAAAATTATTATACTACACCGGAGCGATGGGGGAGAGTCAAGTATAGACTTATTACGAGGAATCAATAGTACTTTTTACGGAAATAATATAAACCGTAAATTTTACGATCTGCACAGTAAAATTTCCTTGATTCACGAATAAAATTTCTTAGTTATTCTATAAAAAGTAAAAATTTCTATTATAAAAAATATATTTTTCTGCATAAAAACAATAATAATAAAGTATTGTCGTAATTATAATATTAAGTATATTCCATGCTTATTTAAAAAATAATTTTGGGGTTAGAATTTTAAATATATTTAAAAAAATAACCTAATGTTTATTATTTAACATTTTTCCCAGAGATATTGTGAAACACCTAATAAAAAATATAAAGAAAAACGAATGTTTTTTTTTTTTTTTATATTGTCTTTTCACAAGATACATAAAGTATATGAGATACTCTCGGTATTGCTATCATCTGCAGCCATGTATTTGTTAAGTCGTTGCTGAAGATGGTAGCAATACCGAAGGTACTGCCATATATTTTATATATCTTGTGAAATAGACAATATTTTTAAACAAACATTTCTTTTTCTTTACAATAAGAATGAAAAATTAGACAAAAATACTTCAAAGTATCTTTTTTTTTTTTTCTTGACACCAATTATATCGGAAGGAGAATTTGAGCTAAAAGTGAGTAACAGAAGCCGGTTAAAGGTTAGAGGGCAGACGTGAGACAAGGCAGACGTTGACTAGACCTAACTATCCCCCCTAATTACTCCAAGGCGGTCCCCTCAGAGCCGGAGGGGCGGGTCCTTTTGGGGCCCCCAAACGAGGAACTGATTTGGGAGATGTCACCTGGGTGACACTAATAAGGGCCCTATGGTTTCTATTACCAGAAATAACTCCCTCAGACTTATTGTAAAGAAATATATGTATTTTTCTAATGCATATTAGATCATTTTTGCAAAAAGTTTGTGAGTAATAAATACTTACAAGTTAAAATAAAAGTGAGGTTAAACACGGTGTCTTATAGCCCACATAAATTGTAAATTCTTTGAAAAGGGATGGTAAAAGATTCTAAAAATTTGTTTATATCGAAGTAAGATTATAAAGTTTAATAATTTAACATTTTTGACAATAATTATAATTTAATTATTCTATCTCTCTCTTATACTTATACTCTTTACACGCATATGCGTCCCTCGCCGTTTCGTATTTTCCGCGGAAGTTACCTAACTCTCATAAAAATTGTCCCCCCCCCCCCAAGCGAAAACCTAGATCCGCGCCTGTTTCCTATGTCTGTGAATCTTGGTATTCATCCTCTCAGATTGGTGGACATTCTTCAGCTAGACTGACCTGTTCGTTGAACTCGCAGCGGACAAGTTCAAAGATCTGTTCTAATGACTTTGAAGTGCATCAAGACAGGTTGCGCAGTGGTTCCGTCTCCAGACTGAAAGATCTCGTCACTGGAGCTATCATTAAACTAAGATTAGGGATTCATCTTATGCTGCTTAATGAAGGAACATGCCTACTTCTCATACCATGAGGGAGCGTCATCTCTAGAAATCTGATTTTAAGGAGGAAGGGAGCAAAGGCCGAAATAGACGTAGAATCGGTCAAAATTATCTATTAGTTTCCTAGGATAGGGAGTCTTCAACGAATACCTGACGTATAGGCTCGGGACCATCGCTTAATGTGGAGTCCTCAAGGTTTTTTTTACTTTCCAGATAAAAAATCTAAAGTCCCTCCTCGTTCGGGTTTCGAACCCATAGTTTTGAGCACCCATAGTCGAGCACGCTAACACACGGCTCCAGAGGAGGTATTATCGGTCATATAACGTCGTATGTCAAAACTCAACCTTCTAGGAGAGAGAAAAATACTTTTATTTCATTTGGTTTAGATCGCTTCTATTGAAAGTTGTGCACAAAATGACAAATTATTCAGTTTCGTTCGGTTGAGTATTTTAAAAATTGATTTGGATGTATTATTACTTCCCCAGCCCAAAGAGGACGACACTGCTCCCTGTATTTCAGCCTAAACGACCAAAAAAGGAAGAGGGGATTAGTGGGAGACTTAACACAAAAATTTTAATTCCCGCCGATAGAATAAATTTATAGACACGAAATTTTATATGTGTGACCTGAACTCCATAAAGACAACACCTATCGATTTTCAGCCGAATCGGCCAAAAGGAAGAAGGGGTTTACGAGAGAGGCATAACTCAAAAACCCTAATAACTACCGATGTAATTAATGAATGTATCACCACAAAATGTCGTATGTGAATTCAAAACTCCATAAGGACGAAACTTATTAATTTTCAGCGGAATCGGCAAAAGGAAAAAGGGGGATCAGAGGGAGGCTCGACTCAAAAATCCCCATAACTGCCGATTAATGAATGTATCGAAATGAAATTTCGTATTAGTTGTCAAAACCCAATGGGGACATTAGCGATATCGGCCGAAGGGTGGTGGGGGTTCAGGGGAGGAGGCTCAATCCAAAAACCCTAATAACTGCAGACGTAATAAATGTATCGACAAAATTTAGTATGAGGATTTAAGTTAACTATTAATTTTTAGCCCAAACGATCGATTGATTTTTAAGCAAAAGCAAAAACGTGTTCTGGGGAAGTACTTTGCTGCCGATTAACCGATTTTTCTTTTTCTGATAAACTAGTGGGTTGTAAACTATTTGTGAGTAGTGATTGCTAGTGGTGCCTTATGGAGGGGACACGGACAGAGGGTAGTGGAGAGAGGGGCAGCCTCCTGCAACCTGCCAGCAGCCAGGTAACCGTCCGTCCTCCCCTCAGTCGACATGAAGTTAAGGTGGTTACCGTTCCTCCTCTGTACCTGGGCCACTCTCAGCCTCACTCGGGCCTCTTTCGAACTCAACGCATCCGCACTTCTCATCGCTGCCGCTCCAGACGATATACTAGGATCACGTGAGTACTTATTTATTTTTTTTTCACACCAACTATACATAGTAAAAAATTCAATGTTGAAATTTCAACGAAATTTCACGTTTTTCGATGGTAGCTCAGAAGTAGCGAGCCTACTGACCTCGTGATCGTGGTTCGAAACCCAACCGAGGCCCTTAGGTTTTATTATTATATGGGAGGTGAAAAAACCTCGAGCACGCCGTCCTTCGGATGGGACTTTAAGCGATGGTCCCGAGGCTGTACTATGTCAGGTACTCGTTAAAGACCTCTACCCTAGGTGTATAAACATTTAGGTTAGACAAAATTTAAGACTCTCATAGTTGAGTCGGGCACATGTCCACTAGCGCTCTGGTAGTAGGCGAATATATAATATAGGAAATATTTTTTTTTTATATTATATTTTTTAATTGATCTCCAAATAGGGGGTTGGGAAAGGCCTCACTTATCCGAACTAGAAAACGGATCCTTTAAGTCGAGGATATAGAGTAATAGCTTCTAAAAAAATATACGAAGTATAGAAGTTATGTAATCGGTCAGAAATTCGATGTTGTTTTTTCATCAGAATTTTCTGTTACCCGACCCCTGATTTCAAAAATTTTGTCTGTGCGACTGTGTATGCGTTTGCGAACTCGATACGACTGAAGTAATGCATTTGTCAGCACGAAGTTTTTTTTATAATATAAGAGGTCTTAACTAATAAACTATAATAACTCCTGATATAATTAATCTATTGAAACTAAATTTGATAAGTGTTAGTTAGTAGTCCATTTATATTCATGGCTTAAATGTAGACTTAAATTTTGACATTCGTAAAAACATATACTCAGGAAGTATTTTTTAAAATATTATTATTCTTTTGTGTTAATCTCAAAATATGGGGTTGGGGAAGACCTCACTTATCCGAATTAGAAAACGGATCCTTCAAGTCGAGGATACACAGTAATAGCTTCTTCTCAAATCCTTACATCCTGTGATCTTTTTCTGCTGAAGTCCTCATCGTTCTCAAAATTTAGTTTTCTTCGTCCTTTGCATCTTCTTTCTTGAATTCCAGTCAATGGGATCTCATTCTTGATCCTCTGCAGCCAGTCATCTCAGTCCATTTTACTTTGCAAAATAAAAAAAATAAAAAAATAAAAAAAAAATAAATAAAAAAAAAAAAAAAACTTCCCAGAAATTCGATGTTGCGTTTTCACCAGAATTTCGTGTTTCCCGACCTCCTACTTTCAAAAATGAAAAAAAAAAGTGTCCTGTCTGAGTGTTTGTTTGTGAACACGATAACTATCGATGTAATCCATGTGTCAGCACAAAATTTTATACGTGAATCCGAAACCACATATGGACGACACCTATCAATTTTCAGCAGAATTGGATGAAGGAAAGAGGGGGACCAGAGGAGGGGGTTGTATTCAAAAACCCTAAAAATAATTGTCTATAAATGATTCTCAACCAAATCAACAAAATGATTTCAGAGGGAGAGCAAAAACTTATTTGGTTAAATCGTCCTTTTGCACTCTCAGAACTTAGTGATAAATTGACGTCCATTTTAACTTAAAAAGATCTGGGAATGGGATCGAAAGAAGTCTTGTACGGGATGAAATCAGGTACTAACTGTCAGGCTCAGACCTGGGTTCGAAAACCGACCTAAGCCCTTAGTTTCTTTATCCGGGAGGTGAATAAACCTTGAGCACGCCGTCCTTCGGATGGGACGTCAGGCAACCGTCCCGAGCCTGTACGATGACATGTACTCGTTAATGACCCCTACCCTAGTCCAAATAAACTCAGGTAGATACATAGGTAATTACTTTGACAGTCGGTTTGTTCATAGTTAGTTATTATGACTCATGCCCGGGCTTTAACTATAAGGTCATATCGCCTACTAGCAGAGCGCTCTTTCATCCCTCCAGAAGACATGAGCCCGACTCTACTATGGAAGTCTTAACGAGTAGCTGACATCGTTCAGTCTCGGTACCACTGCTTAACATGCCATCTTATGTGCGGCGTACTTAATTTTTTTTATTACCTCCCAGATAAAATAAACTAATTAAATAGTTTATTAATTTATATACTTAATCATCATTATTTATTTACATTTGATGCCATTAGCTATGTTTCATTTTTTTTTCTGACTTACCTTGGTGGTAGACGAACTTGACCTACTGCGAAAAGAATTTATATGATTCTTCCCGTACAAACGTAATGAGCCACTATACTCAGGAAGAGGCAGACCATTTTATTCTCATATAATATAAGAAATTTTTCCTATTCGGAAGTACTCTACAAAAATTTAGAATAACTTAACTCAATAGAAACGTACATTATATTATCTATCGTATATTCTATTCTTTATTTATTTATTTAATCTATTTTACATCACGAATAAAATTTAAAATATTTTTTACACTAATACACGAAGAAAATTAATAAACAAAATAAGAATACAACATAGAAAAAAAAGGGTACTTAACATGACGATGTTTTCGCTCTCATTCACCGATTTGACTGAAAATTAATAGGTGTCTTACTCAGAGACAACTACGAGATCATTAACGTGTACCTGATCGTACATGCTTGCAGTCCCACCCGAAGGTTGGCGTGCTCAAGGTTCTTAATCTCCCAAATAAAAAAAACTAATGGACTCGGTCAGGTTTGGAACCCGTGATCTTGAGTTATTAGAGCCCCTCTCCCCTCAACCTTCTTCTCGTAGCGCCATTTTGCTCCTCAGAAAATCTACCGGAATTTTATGTTTTCGAGCCCCATGTCAAAAAACAAAACAAAAACAAGTGTCTGAACACGATAACTCCCGATGGAAATAATATATCGACACGAATTTTATATGTTAATTCAGAACCCTATAAGGACGTCACCTATTAATTTTCTTCAAAATCAACTGAAAGATGAGATGATGAGAGGTGGGAGCTCGACTCAAAAACTCTATGAACCCCTGCCCTGAACCTATCGACAGTGAACTAGAGATTTTTGGCCAAAACGGTTGTCTGGTTTTGGAGAGAGAGCGAAAACTTCATTGATGAATTCAGGCTGGGGAAGTACTTTGCTGGTGATTCACCCACCACTTTTTATAACATAGAAAACGTGATACGAATGGGGTTCTTTTCTAATTAATTCTATTAAATTACCCCATTTGACAAAAAAAAATTACGCAACTTAATGTTTACTACTTAGGCCTTCGAGCTTATAATCTAATACCACTCCATCAAAAATTGTAGTATTCAAAACTTTAAACTGAACTTAAAATGCTGGATGAATAAAATCAGTGATGAAGAATTTTTAAAACTATGTCATTTTAATATACTTTACATAAGTATTGTCTAACTCCATTAGAGATCATTTGATGTCAAAACTTTAGTTAGCCATCTTTTCATCTTTTATAATCTCCTTTAAACTGTTTTCCCGCACTCAGGCTCAGGCCTTGTGGGATTTTCTCAAATTTTACTTTGTTATTTTGTTTGTAAACTTTATATAGTATATTATATCAATAATTGTAATAATTACATTGTCTATTTATTGTTGTCTCACATCAAAAAAATAAAAAATACTACCCGTTTCCAAAATGTCTCAATAATAACATATTTTAATAATGGGCTTGTTAACCAAATTGCGCTCATAGAATATGAGTAAGTTGTAAGTTATAACAAAGAAAAAAATAATTATAGAAAAACTCCTTAATAGGAGCCTAGGTAGGGCGAGATTTCAACAGTAGCAGTCTATCTTGCTTCACCACGCTACAAAACGGGTTTTAGTCCGGTCCCGGCTAGAAGTTGGTCTCATTATCAAAATCATTTTACATTTTTTTGGCTCAAGAACCAATAACTATAGTTAGCAATGCACATTAAAAAGGACATTATTGATTTAATTTTTTTTCTTGGAACATTTTGATTGAAATAATTGGTTCAATGGCGCGACGAGGTCAATTGAGGTTATATAGCTTAACATTTTGATGGATTTAGCCCTGATGGCTTTAATCTGAGACAATTAATAAAAAATGTTAAATAAAATAACATTTAAAATAATTAAAACAAAAATAATAAATAATAAAAATAATAATTTTATCACATTTCCTGTATTTGGTCTTCACATTTCGTTGCTGGTCTTCTACTAAATTTTGCTTTCTACAGTAGTTTCCGAAAAGAACCCTAAAAAAATATCGAAAGTTCAAGACGTACAGTTTTTAAATGCTTACCAATTACTTCATTTGGATTTCTTCTAAAAGTAATAATGAGATGCCATCTTGTTTTCCTAGATTGCAAGTTGCGGGACGCCGCTGAAAATTAATATGTGCTGTCGCTATGAACTCTAGGTTACTCTAGTTATTAGAGCTTTTGTGTTAAGCCCCTTCTAAGCCTCCTTTTTCCTTTGACCGATTTGACTGAAAATCAATATATGTCGTTTCTGTGGAGTTCTGGATACACGGTGATTTCAATGCCAAAGAAGTGTTGAAATCTCCGTTTGAAAGTTATGTCTGTAAAAAAAGATATTCATTGCTAAGGAAAAATTAACTGGATACGAACTTTTCTAAATGTCTTAATAAGTTTTAAAAACTATATTTGAAAAATATCCTTGTCCCTTTATACAATACGTAGGAAGTCTTTCGTCTTTCGAACGACAGAGTCTTAATATCAATATGTATGTTTAAAAAAAAACAGTCTATATGGGTACATTTACATAAAAAATTGAAAAAAAAAACAAAAAAATGTCGATTAATATAAATTAATCATTTATGTTTTCGCTCTCCCTCTAAAAACCAATCGTGTTGACTAAAATTCAATAATTGACTTATACAGAGACTTCTAAATACTCATACTAAAATTCGTGTCAATACATTTACATAGGCAGTTATTATAGTTTTTGTTTTAGGCTTTAAATTACGTTAATAGTACTGGGTTTATCAACAGGGAAATATCATGTCATCTAACAATTTTCAGCCAAGACTGCGCAAGGTGAGAGGGGGTCAGAGGACAGAGATTGCACTCAAAAACCTAATAACTGTTCGTTAACTGAGCTCAAGATCCCGGGTTCGAAACCAGGCCGAAGGTACATACCGTCCTTTGCAATGGGACCTTAAGCAATAGTCCCGAGCCTGTACGATGTAATTTACTCGTTAAAGACCCCCTGCCCTAGGTGAATAAAAATTTAGGGCAAGCAAAATTTAGAACCCGCATACTAGAGTCGGGCTCATGTCCAGCAGAGTGAAGAGAGAGCGCTCTGGTAGTAGACGATCATAACTAACTAACTTTATAACTGTCGAACCAAATCAGTTAATTGGGAGAGTAAACACTTAGTTGATTAATTCACACCGGATAGGTTTAGATTGCCGGTCATAGACCACTTTTTTGAACAAATACAAAAAGAAAATTGATTTTTTTAAATATTAAAAACTTTTTCGAAGCCGAAATTTCATAATGAAGCCAAATTACTGTGTGACATTAAAAAAATGAGAAAATTTCTGTATAATTTCTAGAAAAGTTTAATTTTATTTCATGAATGAAAGATACCTTTGGCAGAAAGGAACTGGTTCCGATAATGATCATAAGAGTATACTTAATATCAATAATTATTGATATATTATATTTCTTTGATGTTTCTTAATCATAAATTCTCCACAAATATAACATAAACTGTTTGGAGAGTTTACACATCCACGGATCGCCATGACTTCAACACAAAACGCAGTAGGTTCTTCTCACTTTGTTGACAACATGGGTAACACAGAAAAACAGCTGACGATGAGAAAAAAGGTACTGCCTTCTGAATAGTGATAATAGCACTTCTTAGTTACAATAATTGCCAGACCAAGCACTAGTTACGTTAAACACCTCAAGTTCTCAATAACAGAAAATTATCGGATAATAAATACTAATACATACAGTGGAGAAGGGCTTATGTCCACCAGCGCGACGGAATAGCGCTCTGCTAGTAGGCAATATGTCCTCGTTGTTAAAGCCTGGGCATGAGTCACAATAACAATAATTTATCGTAAATATGGCAATTGATAAAACCTTCATTCAATGTTACATGTACAAGGTTTTTTTATTTATTTTTATTTGTTTATCCGTGTTTCAAATTCAAAGTCGCACGTTTTTTCCTACAAATAAACATCGTGGTATGGAGCCAATTTTCGATAATTCTATCAAAAGGCTGGTTGGCTAGTTCGTAAACACAAGGTAAAGTAACATTATATAATAACCATGAATCATTGATAGGTGAGTGACCCTGAGGCTGCACGAAGTCATAGAGGCCCAAGTTCGAATCCTCTTCGTATATTTGTAAGGCATTGGTAATAACAATTATTAGGCTATTTACTATTAATTTGAAATGTGATGACTATCTACAAGTACGTGTAAAAAAACACTCTAATGCTATCCCGTCGCTTTTTTTAGTACCTGTCTGTTTTTTTTTGACAAGTGAAAAAAAAAAAATACGAGGACATAGGAAAGTCATTTAAAAAAAAAATATTATACAGAAGCTGGATAAGATCATTGAAGGATTCTATAAGTGTACAATGACAAAAGATAGTGTCAGAAAAGTATTGTAGACTTTTTCATAACGACCTAATGACATAAGATCTACTGTAGCAGTGTAATCGGTTTCAAAGCGAGCAAAGTATTAATCGATTAATTCACGCCACAGATATGATCCAATTTTGGTTTTGGAAAATGCTTGAGTTTACAGAATTAAAGGGATGATCGATTTTTTTTACAGCGTTCAGAATGTTCCAATCGCATCCACTAGCACAGAACGACATAATGGCGGTCAACAAGTATTCAGGGGACTTTTGAACGAGAAAATTCGTTGAAAACTGGATCTCGGATGTTCGCACCATTACAATAGATTGTAAAAAACCTTCGGAAAACTAATAGATACCAGCCTTATGAGGTGTTGAATTTAAATGTAAAATTTCATGTCAATACATTCATTACAATGACAGTTGTGCTAAGCCTTTCCCCTAATCCCCCTTCTCTTTGGTCGATTTGGCTGAAAATCAATAGGTGTTGTCCTCAGAGGGTTCTGGATACACATATAAAGTTTCTTATTGATACATCGAGAGTTAACGTGCCAACAGGTAAACAGGCAGACATTTTTTTTTCTTCTAATTTTTGAAATTTTGTTGAAAACTTAGCATCGAATTTATGACCGATTACATAACTTCCCCTATACTTTGTGGGGAAGGAAAAAAAGTTGTTTTTATTTGTTTAAAGATTATGTACGAGTAGATTGCCGGATACTTGTATAGAAGAACGTATTTTCTTCTATCTTCGTGAGAAAATATTCACAACACAATAGAGACACATTGTCCATAATCTTATTTACTTTAACATTTTGTAACAGCGTTAATTGTTAATTTCCGTTGTTTCGTTAGAATATATTTGTCGGATTTTAGTCAATTGTGTGTTAAATGGTGTTGAGAAACGCCTACTTCCTTCGAAAATTGTGAAACAATTTTGAGAACAATCGAGAGAAATTTGGAAATAGAATTTTTTTTATTGAATAAATTGTATGTTTTTGTTACTCATGACCGGGCTTTTCTTCGAGGTAATGTCACCTAGCATCAGTGCAATCTTTCAACGCTCTTGTGAGTTCGATTCTACTGTGATCGAAAAATCGATATTAAGTTTTCACCGGAAGTTTTGTTTTTCCAACCTCCTGATTCTAAAATGAAAAAAAAAAAAATCCTGTCTGTCTATATGTGTGTTTGTGAACACGATAACTCCCGATAGATCGATGCCGATATCTCGACATGAAGCTTTATATGTGTATACAGAACCTCATAGGGATGATAGCTATTGATTTTCAGCGAAAAGGAGGGTGGAGATTAAGGGCAGGGGCTTAAAAGAAAAATCCCATATTTATAAAACCATTGACCATTTTTTAGCCACCCAATGTTTTTTTTCAATTCTAAAAAATGGATTTAATCAAGAAAAATGTAGAAAATGTGGAAAGTTACTGACATTATTGTGGAAAAATTCTCTATATGGTCAAATGGCAAACAATCGTATAAACAAGTTTTAAATAAAAAAACGCCGTTGATCCTTTAGTAGGTTACTTCGCCCTGAATAGAATGACATATTGTACGTTCACGTACATTCAATAAAATCGTCAGCATCTTTTGTAAGAAAACAATCGGAAAGATTATTCAGGCGTTAGACCCGCCCACCGGCCAGCCGGACCCCACATGGCCACACTTTTAATATCAACCTATTTAGCTTTAGGCAGCCAACGTTTTCACAATAATTAATTGAAAACTTCCTCTTTTTCGCCCAGGAAAAATGACCAGCAGAAGTGTTAGACGAAGAGTGTTCATTTTATGTATTGACCAAATTTTTTTTTCTTATTTTATTTATTGCATTTGAAGAGAAAGTAGGTTAGCTTGGGACTGATGTGGAATATTAGAGAGGATGGGCAGGCGCCATCTGATACTAACCTGCAATACTGACCATATCACAGTATCATTCATTCTCTTCCATGTCAAAACGAGTTCAACTCATGATACCATCGGTACTATTCATTAGGCAAGTCAATTCAGTACTTCTGTAATAAACTATAGTTTATAAATTAGTTTTTTTTATTTGGGAGGTAAAAAAACATTAAGCACGCCGTCCTTCGGATGGGACGTTAAGTGATGGTTCCGAGCCTGTGCGATATCAGGTACTCGTTGAAGACCCCTACTCTAGGTGAATAAACCTAGGTAGGCAAAATTTAGGACACCCATTGTAGAGTCGGGCTCATCGTTGGCTAACATCGTTGTAATCCAGTCTTGATATTCATGTATTAGTTAAAGAGTTAACGCCCTTTGGTTACCATGATAATTGATAAAATTCAATGTATATCATGAAAACTATTGATATTTTGAAGATATAAGACAAAATACGTACATGTATTTCAATTAAACTAAAAAAATTAAAGTCTAATAAATGTGCAAGACCAAGACTGATTTTGCTCATCACTCATCGTGAACATGTTATATTCACGACTTAATCACAAATCTCTTGAAATAAAAGTTGTAGAAAAAACTGAATACATGATAAATGCTGAAAACAGTTCTTCAGTGCTGTCTAAACACTGTTTCTATTCACCCCACACTCCACAAAATGTTATATCCTTCAACAAAAACAAACATTGTGAG
Source organism: Aradus depressus (assembly GCA_963662175.1). Taxonomy (NCBI): domain Eukaryota; kingdom Metazoa; phylum Arthropoda; class Insecta; order Hemiptera; family Aradidae; genus Aradus; species Aradus depressus. The sequence continues at coordinate 40,815,234 of OY759221.1, read as the reverse complement.
AAAAAATAACAAAGATCCTCAAAAATAAATTAATAACATGTTTGTACAATACCATTAGGTAGAAGAAACAGGTGCTAGTTGGAACAATACCATTAGGTAGAAGAAACAGGTGCTAGTCAACTAATTTAATAAATAGTTTAGTACTTACAGATAAAGTTCCTGGAGAGTAAATTACAGGCACAAATGTAAAGCAACTTTTAAAAGCTTATAACACAGTCAAACAGCAGGACCAACCTAACAAACCAACATTCCGCGTGTCCAGGTATTGTCACCAACCCCAGAAGAAAAAAAACTTTCAAGTTTTGATAAAAAAAACATTTTTTTATTTTTTTGTGAAACAAAGTCATGAAGTTTTGTTTCCATTCACCTCACTTTACGGTATTAAAATGACGTGTGAAAACCCATTGTTTAACCGTTGGTTTGATTTACTTGAAAACGGTTAGTCCTATCGAAAAGGTGGTCCTTACAAAAAATGTTCCTCATTAAATTTCCAACGACTGCTATAAATTAGACTAAAGTTAGACCAATACGAACAATGTTATAGCGCTCCAAAGAATGGCAAGGAATTTTAAAATATGTTTTTTTTTTTATTATTGGGAATATTTTTTCATTAAAAATTATTAAGAATAGAGAAAATATTAAAAAATGTGATGTGACCTTAAGAGGTTTTTCTTCTATTAATCAACCTATCTCCCTCTTAAATTCACTTCATACTGGCATTACTGTTATGGACACATAATATTTATTTTTAGATAGAGAATGAAGGATATTGGCTTAATCGAAGGTTACTCGATAATAAAGGGATCTTCATCCATAAAGCGATCTTTTAGTTCCACTGAGAGATGTCTGATGATGTAAGTTTGAGAGGTAGGTCATAGATAATGTGTGTGGAAAGTAATTCAGAAGAATGTAAATTATGCGTTAGGGATGGGGGAATAAGGAAGACATTTCCGGACAATCCTGTCTGGAAGTTGTGTATCCTGGAGGAAAACTGTTCTAATCGCGTAGGCAGATCTGGGGGGGGGGGGGGGGGGGCAGGAATTTTTTTCGAAAAAATGTTCATTTTGGGCAGTTTAAAGGGGTCTCCAGAATTGTTTTATTATTTTAAAATGCCTAATTGTGTTATTTAGTTAGTTACTGTCACTCATGCCCGGGCTTTAACTAGTAGGTCATACCGCCTACTAACAGAGCGCTCCTTCGTCACTGTGGTGGACATGAGCCCGACTCTACTGTGGAAATCATAAATTTTGCCTACCCTAAATTTTTATTCATCGGGCGTATCCGAAGGACGGTGTGCTTAAGTTTATTTTACCTCCGAGATAAAATAAACAAAGGGCCTCAGCCGAGTTTTGAACCCGCGATGTTGAGCTCAGTAAGTGAGACTGAGCAGAACAGGAAACACTAAATGAGTGCTCTTTAACGGTAGATCGCATTTTCAGAAAATTTTACATGTAGCATCCTTATAAGCCCGGCAAATTACCTTGGCAACGTCCGGGTAATCTGCAATAAATCACTGAAATTAGGTTTGTTAAAAGTAATCATTCAAGTAGCTTCTATTATCCAGACTAGACTCTTCATTTGAAATCAGTATAATCTAGGCCCCAACACTAGCGTCAAATGATTTATTTTAATATTTTATTTTTACATATTTACAAAGGCATAACATTTGCCCTTAGCAATTGCGATAACTAGTGGAATGTCAAGTGCGTGGCTGTACTGCTGAAGTACGTGACCGTACTGCTGAAGTACGTGACCGAAGAGGAGTCCAGGCTAGTCCTGGAGCAGGTCCCTCTGCCATATCCGCTTGAGACGTCGTGGTGGCTTTGTAGGGAGGGTGTTTGTGGATAATTCTTATATAAGTGGATTGGCGTGATGAGGGAGTTTGTCGTGAAAATTTAGATACCTTGTCCTGATAATAGAGGGTACAAATGGGATGTTGAGGTCATTATGTAATGTGAGATTGGAAACGTAAAATGGCACATCGGCAATGTGGCGTAGTATAATGGATTGTATTGATTGAAGTCGTATGTTTGGTGTTTTGGCTGATCCCCATATCTCGATGCCGTAAGTCCAGATGGGTTTTAGTGTAGTGTTGTATATCAGAAGTTTGTTTTTAAGCGATAATGTCGATCGTCGTCCAAATGATTGATTTCAGTCGTCCAAATCTTCTTTTGAGGTCTATGCGTTTCAGTTCGATATAAGTTGTCAAAATTAAACGTCTGTCTAAATGAAATCCTAGATATCGGACAGTGTCGGATGCAGGAATGGGCTGGTTGTTAATGTAAACTGGTGGACTGGTGATTTAATTCCAGTTCATGTCATTTCAAGAGCGTTTCAAACGCTGTCGTTCTGTTTTAATATTAATAACCTTTAGCATAATATCATATTACACTGTTGACATATATTACAGTATACAACTACATATATAGTTACCAATTAAATAAATGTTGTCATTCCCACAACCAGTGGAAACCGTAAAACAATTAATTAGATATAAAGTTTTTGTACCTTTTTTTTTCACAAGGCCGTGCTAATTTCATAGTGAGTTTGTTCTTAATCAGCTGATCACGAGAAACTTAAATAAGTGGGAGCTACGTCCCACTTTGCCTAATATGGACATGCGCAGACCTTGACAACCAAATCGTATGGCCCTCGTTGGACAACTTAAAGCTTAACCAGCTCGAGGGACACAACCCAAGAGACACTTTTCAAATGTGATTTTAATAATGTAATTTTTTCAAAATTTAGGAGTACGCCAATACCTCTATATAAAATATCTCCTAAAGGTTTTTTTGGAACGTTTCGGATCATCTGTGTATTTGGCGTATCTAAGTTTCGGGAAAGAGAGTTTGGGACCCAGAATTTTAATGTTTTTATTTATTTCCTCAGCTATACAAAGTTATATAATCGGTCAAAAATTCGATGCGGAGTTTTCAACGGAATTTCATGTTTACTGACCTCCTGATTCAGAAAATGAAAAAAAAAAGTCTGTATGTGTGTCTGTGAAGAAGATAACTCACGATAGAATGAATGTACACGAAATTGTATATCCAGAACCCTCAAAGCTTAACACAAAAACTGTAATAACTGCCGTCGTACTGACACGAAATTTCATATGTAAATTCAAATGACAACACCTATCAATTTTCAGTGGAATTAGCCGAGGGATAGAGGAGGATCGGAGGGGGCTCAACTCAAAAATTTCATTAACTGCCGATGTAATGAATGTGTGGAGACAAAATGTAGTATGAGGATACAGAAGGCACTATGTAAGTCAAATATTGAGTTTTAGGCCAAACAGTCACTTGGCTTTGGAGGGAGAGCGAAAACTTAATTGATTAGTTCTTGCTCAGGAAGTACATAGCCGGTGATTCACCGACGACTTTTTTGTTAAACATTGACTAACGTAGTTTTAAAGAGATTACCAAGGACATTAAAAAAACATAGTATTTTTGATTAGATAAACTATTTAAATCTCATAGGACATATGAACTATTTGAAGGGAAGGGGGGCTAAGGCTTAAAATTCACCATAAGAGCACTCACGGGGGCATCAACCATGAGTGCTGAAGCGAACAGAAGGACCATCGGTCATATCACCTACTACCAGAGCGCTCTTTTGCCGCTCCGATGGACATGAGCACGACCTACCGAGAGAGTTCTAAATGTAGCCTACCTAGGTTTAGTTATATAGCGTTGGATTTTTTTACGATTATCTGACATCCCGAAGGACGGCATACTCAAGGTTTGTTTTATCTTCCATACCAAAAAAAAATCATTTTCAAAAGGTTGTGTACGTACTAATTACTAAGAGTCCAGGCGCTCGTTATAAGAGTGCTCTTGTAGGGTCTTCATCCTTTACAACTGAACAGACATACAACCAATACCGTATTGATAGCGAGGTGGTATGCGTGCTTGTTTACTGAGCTCAAGATTGCGGGTCCGAAACCCGGCCGAAGCCCTTAGCGACGGTCCCGAGCCTGTATGATATCAGGTACTCGTTAGAGATCCCTAGGTGAATAAAAATTTAGGGTAGGCCAAATTTAGGACTGTCATAGTAGAGTCTGGCTTATCTCCACCAACGTGACAAAAAAAAACGCTATGGTAGTAGGATGACCTTGTAGTTAAAGCCCGGGCATGAATCATAATAACTAACCAACCGTATTGATTGCAGCTAACAACCGGTTATTATAATAAGGAAAATATTTTGATCATTTGAGATGATGGGGTGACGTCAAGATCAGCTGTCCGGCGAAACATAACGTTATATAATTGAGGATATATTAGCATCTTCACAAAGAAGAAAAGAGTTGCGGTTACAGTTCACCGCCCCACAAAGAAGAAAAGAGTTGCGGTTACAGTTCACCGCCCCACAAAGAAGAAAAGAGTTGCGGTTACAGTTCACCGCCCCACAAAGAAGAAAAGAGTTGCGGTTACAGTTCACCGCCCCACAAAGAAGAAAAGAGTTGCGGTTACAGTTCACCGCCCCACAAAGAAGAAAAGAGTTGCGGTTACAGTTCACCGCCCCACAAAGAAGAAAAGAGTTGCGGTTACAGTTCACCGCCCCACAAAGAAGAAAAGAGTTGCGGTTACAGTTCACCGCCCCACAAAGAAGAAAAGAGTTGCGGTTACAGTTCACCGCCCCACAAAGAAGAAAAGAGTTGCGGTTACAGTTCACCGCCCCACAAAGAAGAAAAGAGTTGCGGTTACAGTTCACCGCCCCACAAAGAAGAAAAGAGTTGCGGTTACAGTTCACCGCCCCACAAAGAAGAAAAGAGTTGCGGTTACAGTTCACCGCCCCACAAAGAAGAAAAGAGTTGCGGTTACAGTTCACCGCCCCACAAAGAAGAAAAGAGTTGCGGTTACAGTTCACCGCCCCACAAAGAAGAAAAGAGTTGCGGTTACAGTTCACCGCCCCACAAAGAAGAAAAGAGTTGCGGTTACAGTTCACCGCCCCACAAAGAAGAAAAGAGTTGCGGTTACAGTTCACCGCCCCACAAAGAAGAAAAGAGTTGCGGTTACAGTTCACCGCCCCACAAAGAAGAAAAGAGTTGCGGTTACAGTTCACCGCCCCACAAAGAAGAAAAGAGTTGCGGTTACAGTTCACCGCCCCACAAAGAAGAAAAGAGTTGCGGTTACAGTTCACCGCCCCACAAAGAAGAAAAGAGTTGCGGTTACAGTTCACCGCCCCACAAAGAAGAAAAGAGTTGCGGTTACAGTTCACCGCCCCACAAAGAAGAAAAGAGTTGCGGTTACAGTTCACCGCCCCACAAAGAAGAAAAGAGTTGCGGTTACAGTTCACCGCCCCACAAAGAAGAAAAGAGTTGCGGTTACAGTTCACCGCCCCACAAAGAAGAAAAGAGTTGCGGTTACAGTTCACCGCCCCACAAAGAAGAAAAGAGTTGCGGTTACAGTTCACCGCCCCACAAAGAAGAAAAGAGTTGCGGTTACAGTTCACCGCCCCACAAAGAAGAAAAGAGTTGCGGTTACAGTTCACCGCCCCACAAAGAAGAAAAGAGTTGCGGTTACAGTTCACCGCCCCACAAAGAAGAAAAGAGTTGCGGTTACAGTTCACCGCCCCACAAAGAAGAAAAGAGTTGCGGTTACAGTTACACAAAGAAAATATAAAAAATAAAAACTAGTTCATTTCTAAAAATAGAAATATTGAAACATGGTCCGAGGTTACTTTACTCTCTCAAAGTATAAGGAAAGTACGTCTTCTTTCTCCTAGGTGGCTTAGCTTATTTAATATACTCTTAGCTTATTTAATATAGGTACTCTAACTTAGCTTATTTAATATACTCTTAGCTTATTTAATATAGGTACTCTAACTTAGCTTATTTAATATACTCTTAGCTTATTTAATATAGGTACTCTAACTTAGCTTATTTAATATACTCTTAGCTTATTTAATATAGGTACTCTAACTTAGCTTATTTAATATACTCTTAGCTTATTTAATATAGGTACTCTAACTTAGCTTATTTAATATACTCTTAGCTTATTTAATATAGGTACTCTAACTTAGCTTATTTAATATACTCTTAGCTTATTTAATATAGGTACTCTAACTTAGCTTATTTAATATACTCTTAGCTTATTTAATATAGGTACTCTAACTTAGCTTATTTAATATACTCTTAGCTTATTTAATATAGGTACTCTAACTTAGCTTATTTAATGTACTCTTAGCTTATTTAATATAGGTACTCTAACTTAGCTTATTTAATATACTCTTAGCTTATTTAATATAGGTACTCTAACTTAGCTTATTTAATATACTCTTAGCTTATTTAATATACTCTAACTTAGCTTATTTATGCTTTCTAACTTAGCTTATTTAGTATTCTCTAACCCATCAAAGCTCAGAATGATGTTTACCTTGAGTTTTAAATATTCCGCAATTGTGCACTCACTGGTCGTAAATTTAACATAAAAACTCTAAAAACTGCCGTTGTAATGAATGTATTGGCACGAAATTTCATATGTAAATTTAAAAACTCATAAGAATAGAAGAACCCATATAATAATTCTCACTGATGCAACTGTTGCCGGTAATGTTTTTGGAATTGCAGAATATAAATTGCATAATTTCATTCAGAAAAAATAAGAAAGGAAAAAAGTTGCTATGTAGACACATTTGAGAACGTTTACCTACTGCATTGCTGAAATGTCTGGTAATTAAATGTGCAAAAAAAAACAAGAAAAAAAAAAAAAGCGGACTAAACTGGAACTCGATGAGGTCACTGGGACTGCAAGAAACCAGTTCGTTTACCTCTAGAGATCGTATTGAGACGAAAGTGAACGTGAGAACGTTATACTGACATAGAGGTGGGAGTGCCGGTAGCACGGAGGGCCGGTAGCACAGTTGCAGTCGGTAGTACAGAGGTGAAAATAAAACAAAAACAAAGAAAACAGAAAATGAATGCTTAGCTCTTAACGGTTGATCAGATTTCCACGAAATTTTTCATGTTCCATCATTAAAAGCCTGGAATTTAGAACATGCGGAACAATAATCAGCTGAGGAAAAACCATCTGAACAGTATCAGGTTCGGGAGATAAATAAGAAATGTACATAATTTTTCTTCTTCTTCGAAGGGGGGAAGGTAGGGATATTTATTGTTTGTCCTAGCATCTAAATAGTTTACAAGGCCCTTAGGTTTTTAATCTGGGGGCTGAAAACCCGTTGAACACGCCATCCTTCGGATGGGACGTTTAGCGATGGTCGCAAGCCTATAAGATATCAGACACTCGATAAAGACCCCTACTCTAGGTTAATAAAAATTTAGGGGAGGCAAAATTTAGGACTCTCAGAGTGACAAATGAGCGCTATGGTAGTCGGCGATATGACCTCATGGTTAATGTCCGGGCATTAACATTTCCAAAATTATAGATTGATCAGCTGAACAATATTGACATACACAGAGGAACCCGACCGAGGCCCTTAGTTTATTTTATCTGGGAGGTAAAATAAACTTAAGCACGTCGTCCTTCGGATGGGACGTTAAGCGATGGTCCCGAGCCTGTACGATGTCAGGTACTCGTTAAAGACCCCTACCCTAGGTGAATAAAAATTTAGGGTAGGCAAAATTTAGGACTCCCATAGTAGAGTCGGGCTCATGTCCACCAGTAACGAAAGAGCGCTCTGGTAGTAGGCGATATGACCTTGTAGTTAAAGCCCGGGCATGAGTCATAATAACTACCTATAGCTATATTAAAATAAATTGCTTAGTGTTTACGAAGCGAGATTGATTCCACTGGGGGTGCAGAAGACACAAGAAGCTGAATGGGGGTTGGTGACCTGTGAGTGCGCAAGCGCAACTCCTTATTATCAATATATTAGTTATTAACAATGATAATACTATTCAATCCCAGACTCCTTCAGATGGCCTCTACTCATATATCACAGCATCTGTGAATGATTTATCACCTCTGTAGGAAGGAGCAGTGTTCCCTCTCTTTGATTTCATTTGTCTATATCTATTCATCAGTTCAATGGACATTGCGGTTAAGGTTAGTTCATTGAACAAAAGTTAATGAAAATATTAAAAAGTGTGCCAAGTCGTGAATCAAGTAGACAGCATTTCCTGTTTTTGATTGCTTACACCTTTTTTTAGTATTACAAGGAAGTATTGTAATCCAGCAAAAATCCCAAATTAAATTAACAATTTAACAATTTTAAAGTTAATATATTTAACAAAAATTCACTCAATCAATCGTTATAAATACCAGAATAACATCAGAGTGGATCAAACAACTATATAGTTATAATTTAATTGGTATTATTAAAGATTGTACATTTCAGTTCAAGTTAGTATAATTCATTGAATTTGAGCAAAGCCGAAGTTTTTGCATTTATATGAGCTTGCCATTTCTACTCAAAGACCCTGGTTAAATAAACCTGCTTTGGCAAAATTTAGGACTCCCATAATAGAGTCAGGCTCATGCACAACAGAGAAAGAGCGCTCTGGTAGTAGGCTTAAAGCCCGGGGATGAGTATCAATAACTAACTTCATTGAATCTGAGCAAAGCCGCAGTTTTTAACGGAATTTCACATTTCAAGGCCCTCTGAACATGTTTTGACCATTTTCGCGATGATGTTTGTCTGTCAGTGTGTGTGTGATTGGAACGATGTAAGCGCTCTAACTCAGAAACGATTGAAGCTATGAACCCGAAATCAGACAAAATTTTAGACCACTTTACTTCATGGCCTAAATATATTTTACGATGTTTCGAAACCCTTTTTACTTTATTACACCAATAGTAGAAGTAGGTATTGTAATCGTGCGAAAATCAGAGATCGAGGTTTCAAATGATTTTCACGTTTCAAGGTCCCCCGTTTTGACCATTTTCGCGATGATGTCTCTTTGTTCGTTTTTGTTTATGTAATTGAAAAGTTGTGAGCTCTCTACCGCAAAAATGATTGTAGCTATGAAATGAAGGGGTCACATGTTCTAATTAGGTCTGATTAGATTTTGGCCGAAATCAAACGAAAATTGAGACCAATTTCCCCCGGGACATTACATTTAACAAGATACAGTTTATGTTTATGACCTAATCAAGAATCCTTTCAAGTAATAGTTGTAGAGAATATTAAAATACAAAATTTATATGAAATACGATTTTTATAGGTCATCCGGTATTTGAGATACATGCCGAAAACACATATAGTTTTGAAACACATATTTTTAGACGTTTCCTTCAGTCCTATCGAAAAATTGATTCCTACCAAAATTGTTCTTTATAAAATGTTCAATCGCTATGACTCCTTAGATTTGAGAAAAGATTAATACGACAAAAGTTATAGCGCCCCGAAGAATGTAAACTAAATGTCTATAAGGAATATATCTAATTGTAATTTTTAAATCGTAACTCATAGCAACGAACTTTAAAATATGATTTAAGTATTGGTAGTAGAGGGCGCCGGTAGCTCAGTGGTATGCGTGCTTGTCTGATGAGCTCAAGATCGTGGGTTCGTAACCCGTCCGAAGCCCTTAATTTATTTTATCTGGGAGGTAAAATAAACTTAAGCACGCCGTCCTTTGGATGGAACGTTAAGCGATGGTCCCTAGGCTGTACGATGTCAGGTACTCGTTAAAGACCCCTGCCCTAGATGAATAAAAATTTAGGGCAGGCAAAATTTAGGACTCCCATAGTAGAGTCGGGCTCATGTCCACCAGAGTGACGAAAGAGCGCTCTGGTAGTAGGCAATATGACTTCGTAGTTAAAGCCCGGGCATGAGTCATAAAACCAAACCAAGCAAGTATTGGTAGTTTTTTTTGTCAATTAAGAAAAATATATTATGTGATGTGGCCATTATAGGATTTTCTTATACCAACCACGCTTATAGCTCTCTCTCTCCCCCTCCCCTTCTCAAAATCATTTCATTTTGTCTCATTGTACAGTGTTATCATGAGAGTAGACATTCTTATACCCAGTTATGGCAGTATGAGATAGTTTTGAGAAGGGGGAGAGAGTGATTTGTAAGCGTGGTTGGTATAAGAAAGACCTTATTAACCAGATTAATGGCCACATAATAAAATAAAATAAAATAGTCTTAATGACATTCTTTTAGAACAAAAGCCTCTCCTTTTGGAGGTTTTGAGTCTACTGCTCTTTCAACAGAAGAAATCAGAAAAGAATTTAACGATTGTCCCTAAATTAAATTAAATTATTTCTTAAGTAAAATTGTTATTTTTTGATAAAAAATAAAATAAAAAATAAAACAAAACAAAAGCAAAAAGTAAAAATGAGGGTTATTTCTTAAATAATACTATTACACATTTGTTCCACCTTTCTCTGTTCCTGGCCTCTGTGCACCATCCATCCCCTATTCTCTCCACTATCTCGTCCCTCCACCGCAGTCCAGGTCTTCCTTTTCCTCTTCTTCTGTCTCTAGGACAATCCACTCCGTGTAGACTTTAGCCCAACGACGAGGATCCATCCTTGTCACATGTCCGGCCCATTTTTACTTCGGCAAGTGTACTTGAAGCTGGATCGTCGTCTGGAAGTAAACCAATTTAGGATGTTGAGGAGCATGCTTGGAAAAAAGATAGAAAGAATAGGATAAGAAACAGCGAGGTTCTATGGAAGGTGAAGCTAAGAAGCCTCCAGAAAGAAGCACACTCGCTGAATGGCCACATCACAAATTTAATGTTTTGAAATGTTTTCACGATACACGAAAAAACTGTTTGAACTATTGAAAAATGACTCCCTAAACTATTGAAACTAACGATAACTAGTCGGAAATTTTGCGTTGTAAAATTAGAATAAATAAATTACATGACGTATATGAAATTGAAAATAAAACTGGAATATATTCGTAATAATTTAGCAAAGAAATAAGACACGGACGTGCAATGCCCCTCATGTTTGTGTACCTTGATGAGGTAATTTGGTGCGAGTACATTTTTCTTCTTATGACCTTGTTAGTTCTGAACCTTCAAGGTTCAGATCGAGACGTAGAAATCTGTAAATTACTTACGTGCGTATTTCTTCTCGATGCGTGACAAAATGCAAAAAATAAAAACCTTGTCTGATAGCAAAATGAGATACATAAAAGGTAATTGATCTATTCAAAGTAACATTGAATTGGACTTGTGATTATCTCAATGGCAGCCTTCTTAGGTAACCTTTTCATTCCGTCCATGATAATGAAGAGAGAACTTGCGAATTATTCCGTCAGTGTTTGCTTCCACAGTTATAGCTACAAAGTAAGAAATGAAAAAAAATTTTATTATTCTGGGACCAAGATTCCCTAAAAATAGTTACATGTGGAGTAAAGAAAAGGAAACAATGAAATATAGTATCAGTAAGACATACAAAGAAATAGATAAAGAAATTAGTGCTACATTGGAGAAAAACTAGACAATTATAAATATAGATAAACAAAAGATTAACAGGAAAAAACAGCTGGTGTGGGCGGTACAACGCTGATATCCTTAATGTCTGTAGCACGGAACAGAATTTAGTCGTAGATCTGATTCTGGGCAGGCACGGGGTGAGCTGTCTTTCTATCTTCCGTTCCAAAAGAGCGAACATTAGCCAGGGCTATTGTACAGTCCTGAGTGTCGACGGTTTACCTTCATAACGGATATCGGCTTTAGAAATCAGACTGATTTTACTGCCCAGTTCGGGCATATTAAATTAAATTAAAGGACATTTTAAATTAAATTAAAGTTTTTTAAAAATTAAAGTTTTAAATTAAATTAAATTAAAGAGAACGGACAAAAAGGGAACGGACAAAAACAGAGAGTAAAATTAAAGAGTAAAATTAAGACCAGCGTATCAACCAACTCACATCTCCGAATAATTAATAAAAATTTTTCATTATGATGAAAAAAAAAAAATCTATATAACTAAGAAAAAAATAAAATTGATAATAAAAGTCGACAGAGCATAATACTATGATGGTTGATTATAAAAGAGAACGGAGGATGCCCAGACAAGGTTTGAAATAAAATAAATTTTAGACAGTAGAAGGTAGATAGAAAAGTGTGAGGAGAGAGAAGAAAAATAAATATAGTCAAAATAAAATAAGATACAATTAAAAATAAATAAATGCTTGATGAAAATATATAAATGTGTAAAATGAACAAAAAAGGAATAATATTGATTATAATCGAATAATTTAGGAAATATGTAAAGGTAAAGTATAGGGGAAGTTATGTAATCGGTAAGAAATTCCATGTTGGGTTTTCAAACCCAAGGGTTTTTCACCCGGATTTCAAAAATGGAAAATGATTGTAAATCTGAAGAAAAAATAAATGTCTGTTTGTGAACTCCCGATAGAATTAATGTATCAACATGAAATTTCATATGTGAATCCAGAAACCTCTAACGACGACATCTATTGTTTTTCAGCCCAATCGACCAAAGGAAAGAGGGGGATCAGAGGGGGATGCTTGACTCAAAAATCCTTATAACTGCCGACGTAATGAATGTATCGACATGAAATTTTATAATTAAAGTCAAAACCCAATGAGAACAATACCTGTCAAACTTCAGCGATATCAGCTGATGGGAAAGGGGTGTTCAGGGGAGGGGGCTCAATTCAAAAACCATGATAACTGTCGATGTAATGAATTTATCGACACAAAATTTAGTATGAGAATTGAGGAGACCCTGTTGATTATTAGAGCAAACGGTGGACAATTTCTGTTGGGGAAACGAAAAAATTTAATTACTCGTTCAGGGTTAATAAAATAAAGATCCTTATCTATCTATATAGTTACATATTTGGCATAACATCTTCATTATCTTGCACCCTTGTTGAGTATGAATGGTGATGAGTCGCTACTACGGAGCGTTACGCGGACCATTCGCCTATCTGTATGCGACGTACATACTCCAATGACCACTCCTTGACATCATTCGCATCCTGACGGCATACTCGACAGTCTCTTTACGGACCTCTTGATGGACACATTAACTGAAAATTAATTAGCAACCTTGAGGGGAGATCTCTTTGATTAGAAACTTAAACGACCTGTAGAGTTTCGTTAAAATTCATATTCTAATGATATTTATTGAGCTGTATCATAGCCGTTGGGTGGCCTCAGTGCCAGAATTTGAAATGGCCAGAATAAAATAATATTAAATTGTAGATGTTGATTAGCGACTGTAGATTCTAATTGTAGGAATATTGAGGGTCAGTCAAAGATGGAAGAAAACAGGGAACACTATTCAAACGCCAACGTTTCTATTTATTTTATATCATCATCAGGGCCTACAAACATGGGGGGGAAATCAAGACCTTAATAATACATATTTATATTATTTTCAATATTTCTGGCTGTAATGTGACATTTATGACGGGGTTTTCCTATCTCCCTGTACCTGGTTCCTTCAGCACCCCTGTATTGTTGTACCATTTCATTGCAATGTAAGACTCCATCCAGTGTACATGTCTTCTCCCCAACCCTGCTTATTCATAGTAAGTCAGTTTAATTTTGACTCTTTATTATGTTCCACCTATTTGTCTATTTCCATTATTAATGTTTATGTTTAGTAATGTATTCATAGTTAACTTTAATTTGTATTAGTGTACGTTCATGTTTATGGTTAACAATGTATCTATATTTAATTTTAATGTTTAGTAATATATTCATAGTAAGTCAGGTTCAATTTTTAACTTGTTATAATGTCTATTTTAACGTTCAGTAATGTTTATCAACACACTAATTTTGTTTATTTGTGATTCTAATCTTGATTCCCCCCCATGTTTGTAGGCCCAGATGATGATATAAAATATATCGAAACGTTGGCATTTGAATAGTGTTTTCTTCCATCTTTGACAGACCCTCAATATCCCTACAATTAAATTGTATACATTTTCTCTTTTCAAATATCATAAATTTGGGTGACTTGATTTTGGCAACGGAAAAAACTTAAAATTTTCATATCCTTGCATACATGCCATAAATATGAAATTGTTCACTAATTTTATTTTTTCCCCAATTATGGTTGTTTCGTAATTGGCAAGAAATTCGATGTAGAGTCGTCAACGGAATCAAATCGAAATTTTATATGAATGTTTTATATCCCAGAACCCTCTAAGAAACTCTAAAACTCCAATAACTGCCGATGATATAAATGTATCGATACGAAATTTTATAGTTAAATTGAAAAAGTCAATAAAACGTATTAATTTCCCGCAAAATTGACCGAAAAGAAGAAGAGTTCTGAGGGGGCTCGACTCAAAATCCTATTACTGCCGATAAAATGAATTTATCGGCACAAAATTCAGTATGAGGATTCAGAAGTTGCTATGTAAGTCAACTGAAGATATACAGTCGAAACAATCGATTAGTTACGGAGGGAGAGCGAAAACTTATTTTATTTCAAATATTTCCAGCAGGGGAAATATATTGATGGTGATTCATCGATATTTTTTCATTACTTTTACATTCATTTCCTTTTTGTATTTACGTATTTATTTTTTAGTTAGTTAATGTGACTCATGCCCGGGCTTTAACTACGAGGTCACGTCGCCTACTACGAGAGGGTTGCTTTCGTCACTCTGGTGGCGATTCTACTATGGGAGACCTAAATGTAGGGTTTAACGAGTACCTGACATTGTACAGGCTCGGGACCACAAGGTTTTTTCTTACTTCCAGATAAGAATCCGTGATAATAATAATAATAAATTTATTTCCGTTAAACCAATGCATGGCAATAGGATACGTCAAAGGAATTTATACATTACGATAGCTTATAAATTAGATTTATAACTACTTGAGTCTAACAAATCTATGATTAGTAGTAATAACAAAACTATTAAAAAAAGTAAACTGAAATTAATAAAAACTGAACAAATGAATACTTAAAAATATGAGTATATAAAAAAAATTAATACAAGATACGTTCATAATAAGTAGACACATTTTTCAATTTAATAAAAATTAAGATAAATATTTTTCAAAAAAAACTCTTCGGAAGTGTCTTTATCCCCTAACGATGTTTCGGGACGTTCTTACGTCCCATCATCTTGTGTCAGTTTATTGTATCTTACGTCCCGTGATCTTGAGCACAGTGGGCAAGCACGCTACGTCTCAGCGCCCCCATTTATTTTATTTGTTCATCAGTTTGTGTTGACTGGCTAGCTGCTGAAGCCATTAAGGACGAAAAAAAAAACGTAATGTCTCATCTTAACGGCCTGTTCTCAGTCTTTATGCTCTTGAGAAATCTTGTGATGGGTAAGGTTATCAACCTGCTACTTTGGATCATGCAAGTAACAGTTACCGACGTACGATATCTGTTACTTTCAGTATTAGTTTCGGAACTCAGAGTGACGCTCTGAGAACTCCAAAACTGCTAGGGAGAACTCCAAAACTGCTCCTTCACAGGAACAAGTTGTGACTGCTACTAAAATATAACTTTTACAAATAGATACTAATAAACGAGAAAAAAAAAAAAAAAAATCATCGCAAAAGCATGACAATTTTCTTCCCCAGCAGGAATTAATGAATCAAGTTTTCGCTCTCTCATTTACATAGGGGCTTCTCATTCCTTATTTTATGGGGATACATTCATTAGGTCGGCAGTTATTAGGTTCTTTGAGTCGACATCCCATCTTTGATCCTCCTCTTCGACCGATTTGGCTGAAAATCCGTGGGGGTTGTTCTGATGGTGTTTTGGACACACAAATAAAATTTCGTGTTGATACATTCATTTTATCGGGAGTTGTCGCGTTCACACATAAAATGTTTTTTTTTTTTTTTCGAATCAGTGATTGGAAAGCATGAAATTCATATGAAAACTCTACATCGAATTTCTGGCCAATTACCTAACTTCCCCTATACTTGGGGAATTAACATATAACCCTATAGTTGGGGAATTAACATTGTCCCACGAAGAGCTCTAGACAATACAGAGCACAACATTTATCAGATATCAGCTAAAAGTTATTGGTATGTAACAGTATCTATCTGTTACTCCAAACGGCTGCCACAACCCACCCCTAATTATTTTGCATTACACAATGGAATGAAAAATAGAGACCACAATTTGCTCAATATTTGTCCACACTGACCAACTCTAATTACACACATTCCAACAATAAAGTTCAAATTGTAGTTATTGTTTTATAAGTATACCCATTTGTAGTGACCCATTTTAAGAAGGACACAATTAACATTTTGTGGTCAAACGATCCATTAATTGATGTCTTTTGTGCACGCCCAAATATAATTAAATTTTAATAAGTTTGTTTATTTCCGAAATGTTAAAAATGTCAAGGTGCGAAGGTCGCAGTCGACCATTCCATTGACATTTTTCAGTTCTTTACTTCTCCAGCTATACGTATACGAAGTATAGGGGAAGTTATGGAAAATCGATAAGAAATTAAAGTTGTTACTAAGTGTTTTACGACCCTTTGAATGCAAAAAAAAAATCCAGTCGTTTTATTTATGTTTCAAAGGTCATTACAAAAGTATTATTGTATTGGTCATAAACTACCAGTAAATACGTATATAATTATTCAGAATAAATTACCTGTTCGACCTGTGTAAGAAGGGTTAAAAAGTATCTTTTAAACAACACAAAGCAAAATATTTTGATATAACTGAAGTTATAAGTTATGGTTGTTGTTGAGGTACACTCGATAAAGATAAAGACAAATGTAATATTCTTAAATCTCCATTCATAATAACCCAAAAGCTCCAAACACAATCAACATAACTCCGCCATCATGCCTCAGGCAGCAAACACGTTGCCTCCAGCCAGTGCCTTCTTGATTTAGTACAGTCAAATCTCTTTATTCCGCTCTTTTAGTGAATACCAGAGAAGCGTGTAATGATCGGGAAATCACAATTAAAAATTTTTTTCTCTCAAAAATATAATCTAAATCATAATTACAATAATATGCAATAAACCAATCAGTCAGGTAAGTAATCAAAAAATAAAAATATAGAACAGGTTAATTAATTAAATTATAATTTAAATGTGGTGTGTAATTACATTATGGATAAATAACATTTCTTAACAAGATGGTGTTCCCCACTACGGTCCAATTAATAGGTTAGCTTAGGTTTTATGACTCATGCCCGGGCTTTAATTACGAGGTCATATCGCCTACTACCAGAGCGCTCTTTCGTCACTCTGGTGGACATGAGCCCGACTCTACTGTGGGAGTCCTAAATTTTGCCTACCCTAAATTTTTATTCACCTAGGGTAGGGGTCTTTAACGAGTACCTGACATCGTACAGGCTCGGGACCATCGCTTAACGTCCCATCCGAAGGACGGCGTGCTTAAGTTTATTTTACCTCCCAGATAAAAAATAAACTAAGGGCCTCGGTCGGGCTACGAACCCACGACCTTGAGCTCAGAAGTCATGCACGCATACCACTGAGCTACCGGCGCCCTCAATAATATATGTGATTTTTAGACAAGATGGTCGATTTATTTTAGAGAAAGTGCGAAAACGCGATTATATTGTGCAAGGGAAGTTCAATAGATCAATTGCAATTTGAAACTTGACCTTATCCACTGTATACCTTCATCGTCTTTACTCTAGAACCAGAGGCACCCCGGCCTTAGCAGCTTCTACCTTGCCGAAGTTCAGAAAGGCCTTGTGTTGAACAAAATTGAGGAATGCTCTGAGAAGGTATTACGTTTCTTTCTGGTAGAATGGCTTACTAATTGCAAGATAGTCTGAAAGTACAAAAAAAATCCACTATGTCACAATGAGGAGGCCGAGGCCCCCTTAGTTCATTTTATCTGAGAGGTAAAATGAACATAAGCACGCCGTCCTTCGGATGGGACGTTAAGCGATGAGCCTGTACGATGTCAGATACTCGTTAAAGACCCATGTCCTAGGTGAATAAAAAATTTAGGGTAGGCAAAATTTAGGACTCCCACGGTAGAGTCGGGCTCATGTCCACCAGAGTGACGAAAGAGCGCTCTAGTAGTAGGCGATATGACCTCGCAAGCCCGGGCATGAATCATAAAACCTAACCTAACCTAATATTTCCAATGGAAATTTTTTTTTCATTCTTTGAGGCTCATTTATTTTGGCTTCATTTTTTTTGTGAAATAGACAATACATATTCCATATAAGAAGATTGTTTTATCAATAAACAGACACTCAAACGGACATTGTACTTTTTTTATTTTTGAATTCGGGGGTCAGAAACATGAGATGAAAAAACATTGAATTTCTAACATTACATACACATGTATTCTTTAGTCAACAACGTACATAATGTAAACACACGGCTAATCCCTCTCTTGAGTCTGATACTCAGTCCCATACTATAGTTGCCCCAGTTGTAACTTTAAATTGTAAATAAATGGCTGATATGATGTCTATAAGGCCACAAACAAATTTAAAAAAAAAAAAAAAAAACCTAAAATAATCAGTTTTTTGTTTAGTCAACGACAATTACGATTTAAATGTCTAAACTATAAATTATATCAAACATGTTATAAAATTGACCGTTATGTCGAAGGGATATTGTTTTTGGAAACCACAAAATCTTTTGGATTCGAGGTTTTTTCAAAATCCTGAATGATTCGTTTTTTTTCCAGTAGATACCTTCTTGGAAAATATGATGATGGCTGATGTAGTGAGAAGTGATTATTCCACAGGATGTCAAATATAAGATAGTCTGACCTCTCACAGATTTTTATTGGTAGTAATAGCTAGCCGGCTTTCGAGGTTTCTCTCATCATCAGGCAGTCTGATAAAAAATTAAAAATTTTGAATAAAACTAATTTGAGTAAAACTAAATAATATAATAAAAATAAATAAATAACAATCTAAAACATTAACAATTTAAAATATCAAGGATGGGGACAGACGAGTTATCCCTGTCCACCATCTGAGTCACAACTCTTTAAACACTTTTTAAATTTTTAAAAAAAGTTTTAGTTTTATTATTATTATTAAAAATTCTGGGGGTATTGAGGGTCAGTCAATGATGAAAACACTATTCAAATGCCAACGTTTCGATATATTTCATATCATCATCAGGGCCTAACTAACAAACATGGGGGAATCAAGATTACAAAAATATAATGAGAACTAAAATATCTTAGTAAAATATCTGTTAGCTAATAGGTAGTTTCAAGTCCCGTTAACTGGGGTTTTCCCTGGATTTATTATTTGTTACCCTCGACCCTTCTGTACCCTTAGTTGAACGTAAGACTTCACAGTCTTCATGCCTTCTCCTCAAAAATCTATATTCATAGTAAGTTTCCTTGTTTTTCATCAATGTGTATATGTATGTGTATGTATATGGATGTATATTTATGTATATATGTATTTATGTGGATTTGTGTATGTGTGAATGTATATTTATGTACCTATATATAATTTTAATCATTATATTTTTGTAATCTTGATTCCCCCATGTTTGTTAGGCCCTGATGATGATATGAAATATATCGAAACGTTGGCATTTGAATAGTGTTTTCATCATTGACTGACCCTCAATACCCCCAGAATTTTGAATTCTACAGTCGCTAGCAAACATCTACTTATTATTATTATTAGGTTAGGTTTAGGTTTTATGACTCATGCCCGGGCTTTAACAACGAGGTCATATCGCCTACTACCAGAGCGCTCTTTCGTCACTCTGGTGGACATGAGTCCGACTCTACTGTGGGAGTCCTAATTATTATTATTATATTATTTAGTTTTATTCAAAATTTTTAATGTTTTATCAGACTGCCTGATGATGAGGGAAACCTCGAAAGCCGGCTAGTTATTACTACCAATAAAAATCTGTGAGAGGTCAGACTATCTTATATTTGACATCCTGTGTACCTTCTTGGATTCGACATCATTTTTTTAAATCAAAAATAAGCAACATAACAAAGATCCTAAGCGTTATACCGATAAAAAAATATAAAAATTCATACAAAGGCATTGTGGATGATAAAAAATGACGCTATAGCCGGGAAAAAGTTATAAGTGGGAGCGTTAGTATAAGTTTTCCTGTATATGCTTTACTCATATTTATACATAGCTTTATATATACTTAACGAAGTATAAACAATAATTAACAATGGCTTTGAAGTGTTGTGCAACCTTTTTTTAAACTTTCTTGCCCTTCGTTTAAGACGAAGAGAGCATCTGCTATACTTGAGTTGTTCAAGGAATATAATTAGTTATCGAGATTGTGGAATTGGATGATTGAAAGTATTTGTAATTTAAATTTGAAATGTCAGTTGGGCAATACTTGCGGAGAGGACAGGTTGTGGGGAGAGATTAACCATTTCAAAATGTCTGTATCTCGTTCTTTGGATCCTCTCTGTCTGTACACCCTGTTCTAATACAAAATTACATTTACACTCTTCTATTTTCGTAATCCCCATTATTAGTATGTATAAGAGAAGATAACGTAATCAGACACTCAAAATTTTCGATAGAATGAACGTATAAACTTGAGATTGTATATGTGTATAAAAAATTCCATAACGACGACGTCGACTAATTTTCAGCTAAATGTGTCAAAGGGAAGGGGGAGTTGAATTTATTGAAGAAATTTTGGATAGGATAGTAGTCCCAGTAGACATATTGATTTTCAGATAAATCGTCAAGGTAAAGAAGAAGATAAATGTTTGGAGAGAGAGTGGAAACTTAGCTGATTTTAAATTATTTGAGCTGGGTGAATACATAGGCAGTGATCAACCAAGGACCTTACTTTCTTTTTCTTTTTTTTTCTATTAAATATCAAACCGGTAGCTCAGTGGTATGCGTGCTTGCCTTCTGAGCTCAAAAACGTGGGTTCGAAACCCGTCCGAGGCCCTTAGTTTATTTTATCTGGGAGGTAAAATAAACGTAAGCACGCCGTCCTTCGGATGGGACGTTAAGCGATGGTCCCGAGCCTGTACGATGTCAGGTACTCGTTAAAGACCCCTGCCCTAGGTGTATAAAAATTTAGGGTAGGCAAAATTTAGGACTCCCACAGTAGAGTCGGGCTCTGTCCACCAGAGTGCCGAAGGACCGCTCTGGTAGTAGGCGATATGACCTCGTAGTTAAAGCCCGGGCATGAGTCATAAAACCTAACCTAACCTCTTAAATATCAACTGGTTTAATTTGATATTTCACTGTGTGTCTAACTAGATCTGATTAGTTCGAAATCAGACGAAAATTAAGATCACTTTACTTCAGGGCCTAACGGCATTTTACAAATTACTGCATATATTTACTCACCTAATCAAAATTCTCTTCAATTAAAAGTATTGAGAATACTAAAAAGCTCGTATTATAATAATATATCTTTTCGTCTGCCGCTCCTTTTGCGATTCACTTACCGAAAACTGTGTTAAAATATCATTTCGAAACCCATTTGTTTGCATCTTTGCTAGATTTACGCAAAAACTGTTGAAAATTGATCCGTAAGCTCTGGTGGGTATAAGAAAATCATGTTTTTTCGAGAACATCTCGCTTATGATCCATATTTTTGTCCTTGTCGGAGAAATTAGAAATTTCCACTTACCCTCTTCAAAACAATAATTAAGAAGAGTTGGGTTTTAACTACGAGGTCATATCGCCTACTACCAGAGCACTCTTTCGTCACTCTGGTGGACATGATCCCGACTCTACTAAGGGAGTACTAAATTTTGCCTATCCTAAATTTTTATTCATTTAGGGCAGGGGTCTTTACCGAGTACCTGACATCGTACAGGCTCGGGACCATTGTTTAACGTCCCATTCGAAGGACGGCATGCTTAAGTTTATTTTACTTACTTACTTTACTTTCCCTGGCGCTACGGTCCTTGTAGAACGTCTTCATCATCTCACACCCATCGTTCTGAGGTCGTCCTCCAGCCAACATAAGCGGGGTCTACCTCTTCTTCTTTGTCCTTCCGGGTGTCCCTCCAGTATCCTCCTCGGCAATCTGTCTGGTTCCATCCTCTGT
This sequence comes from Aradus depressus, assembly GCA_963662175.1. Classification (NCBI taxonomy): domain Eukaryota; kingdom Metazoa; phylum Arthropoda; class Insecta; order Hemiptera; family Aradidae; genus Aradus; species Aradus depressus. The sequence continues at coordinate 40,793,365 of OY759221.1, read as the reverse complement.
AAATGTCCCAGCCATCGCAGCCGCCCCTGCTTCACTAAGGCCACCAGGTCCCGGGCTCTTGTACAGGTCACTCAGCTCCCTGTTGGTCCGTATCCTCCATCTATCCCCCTCTGGAGTAGGGCCGTATATCTTCCTCTCCCAGTAAGACTTCGACCTTCCTAGTCAGGACCCACGTTTCACTCGCATATGTGACGACCGGTCTCAGGACTATTTTATAAATTGCTATTTTAAGTATTAAGTTTATTTTACTTCCCAGAAAAAAATTCTAAGGGCCTCGGCTGGGTTTCGAACCCGCGATCTAGAGCTCAGTAACCGCCACCCTCTTTAATTTAAGAAGAAAATCTGATGACATAGGTTCGTATCTAGGTAACTGTTCATATAACATGGAATATTTTAAATCTCATAAGCCAGGGTGGGGCACATAAGTACATGTTGCATTACTGATACTAAAATTGCACAATGCAGCCAATCCTCCGCATTTGATGCTAGCCTATGGTTCAGGCTATCCTGCCCACGCTAAAAATGTCATCATATTAATGTCCCAATTCAAAAAAGGAACAACCTCAAATTTATTGCCTGGACAAAAGAGCATTTACAACTTTCTCTTGTTTTGTTATTACAAATTCATGTTTATTATTTGTCGCATTTGAATTAATTTCTTATTTTACTTTTCCAGCTAAACGAAGTGTAGGAGAAGTTATGTAATCGATTAGATGTGTAATTCGATTATTGATTTTTCACAGGAATTTCATGTTTTCCGTGACTCATAAAAGTGAAAAGAAACGTGACTGTGAAAGCGGTAACTCCTGATATAATGCATGTATCCACACAAAATGTGAATCCAGAAACTCATAAGTAGGAGACCTATTATTAGTCAGTCAAATCGGCCAAGGGGTAGCGAAATTAGGGGCAGTTTAACAAAAAAACTTTAATAACTGCCAATGTAAGGAATATATCGACACGATATTCAGTATATAATTTAGAAAAACCCACCAGGACCGTCATGTATTCATTGGCGTAGCAAGCATTATTCTCTGGGGGGGCCTGGAAGCAGGGCCGGCCCTACCATAGGGCAAACGGAGTGGCCGCTCCAGGCGCCAAGTCCCAGGAGCCGTCTCTGTGGTAAAGAAAAATAAAGGAAAAAAATATTTTTTTCGATATTTTGATTGCGAGCGTGTGGCTAGTATGGTATGTTAATGACCTAATTAGTTATTAAAATAATACAAATGAATGATCTCTTTATAAAAGTAATGTTTGTTTTAAATAAATGTACCTTAATTCCTACATATTGTGTTTGTCATTCTACATCAACTGTTCCTATAGGTACTGTGAAGAGTACAGTGCCATAAGATGCTGTCGAGATGTTCCAAGTTCCATGCTTGCAGGCACAACTGGTATATATTAGTGGCAAGCAAGGGGGGCGCTATAATTGGGTCTCACTCCATCCTAACTAAAACTTGCCTCGGCCCGGCACTGCCTGGAAGGGCCTTGGTGGGGAGGGGGGCAGCCGGTCAACACGACTGAGATAATAAAACAATAGTTTACATTTCACAATCATATTTTTAGTTTAAGTTTGATTAGACTTAATAATTAACAATCAGGAACTATACGCAAAATATTAGTATGATATAAGAAAATAATCAACACAAATTTAAATCAACAATTAAAATTGTCATCAATCTAGTCATCCAGTCTTATACAATAAGTAGTAAGTATCCTCAATTAAATAAGCCTTCATTTTCTTCTTTTTTTTCAGCAAATCGGTCCAACACTTTTTTCAGCTGAAATTTTTTTTTATCTCAATCTCGTTCAGCTGATATCACTAAATGTACTCTATAAAACAATTATTATCCCTTTTTGTCCCCCCCTGCCCCCCCCCCCCCCCCAGTTACGCCAACGCATGTATTAATTTTCCTCAAATAGATTCAGAAGTCCCCTGTGTTAGTCAACTAATAACTGTTGATTAAAGCTATCGATAGGTGTTAAAGGGAGTTCGATAAGTTAGATGAATAATTCGAACTGAGGAAGATTATAGCAGGTGATTCATCAAAGACTTTAACTCTCTCTCTCAAAAAAAAAAAAAAAAATTTTAGTTCATGTGTGTGTCAGTCTATTTGTTGGCAATTTAGAATTCGGAATGTATTTGTGTTTTAATTTCATCAACAAACCGAATAATATGAGCGTTCCAAAAATGGCGCCATAAACATTTATTTACCAAAAACCAAACTAGTTTCGTTTTTAGCAATCATTCAAAAATACAGAGGATTACAAAAAAAAAAAAAAAAAATTAAGTTAAATACATCGCATGGGAATGTGGTATAACCGGCTTGATACCCGTTACTGTGTAATCACACATGTTATTTGGCAGGCATCTCAGATTATCTCACGAATTTGTTGCTTATTTCTTTTTTTTTTTTTTTTTAGTAAATTTGCAATTGATGCAGTCTGCAATTGCAACAGTAATTATGTAAAGGAAACGATCGATTGAAAGAGAAAGGGCGTACCCATGGCGAATATGTTATTAGGAGAATATAATTTAGTTTTGATATTACGTAAATTGAAACGAATTAGTGTGCATAATATGTTAGTTCATCCCTTGAGGTAGGTAATCTAGTCTTCAGGGCAAGCAGCATGAAAAATACTGATATTATTATTTATTTATATTTAATTCTAGTTTAAATACGCCAAAAAAGCTTAATTAATGATATTTCTTTCTAATTTACAAATAGATATTTACAACTGTATAACAAATATATACCACGAGCAGAGGACGCCGCTGTCTCAGAGGTAATGTAGCCCGTCCGTCTCTGTGGTTAGGGATCTATCGACACAAGTAAATACGAATAAAATATCGATAAGTTTAGCAGATACAAGTGCTTTTGGTATCGATACTTTTGTTCTTGTCCAAATATGTATCGAATATAATTTATTTTAATTAAAAATTTTAATTGATGAATTTTGAAATGAGTAGGTACTTTGAATCGATACAAGTAATATAATATATTACTTCAAAATTCAACAATTAAAATTTTTTTTCTGTTTAAATTTTTCGACCTCTACATTTCGTGGAACTGGGGAGGTAGATATAACGTACTTCCTAATCCTAACTCTGAGAGACCACTGGACAAGGGAAGGGGGGGAGGTGTTTATATTGAATTAGGAATGTTCTTGAGGAAAATAGAAAAAATTCAATGTCCTGCTTTCGAAATGGTTTATATAGGTACTCCATTTCTAGGAATATAGTGTAGTCTCTCTGATGAGCAGGCTTGAGATATCAATTTAACGTGACCTCCATAGGACGGCATGCTCAAGGTTTTGTCATCTCCCAGATTGACAAGCATGCTACCTCTCGGAAATTTCATGTTAGAATAAATGTATCAAAATCAAATTTTATATGTATATCCAGCAACGTGTATCCAGAACCTCGTAGGGACGACATATATTTATTTTCATCCAAATCTGCCAAAGGATAACAAGGGATTAGGGGAGGGCTAAACACAAGAAGACTAATAACTGCCGATGCAATGAATACATGGCTACAGCATAGGGCTTTGGCCGAATGGTCCTTTACCATGGTTGCGGGGTCGAATCCTGTCCGGGAGTGTTTTATTTCATAGATAGAACTCCCTCCAGAGGCCATGGATGTTGTGTAAATGAACACCGTTACAGAGACATGGCTAATATGAATATTGGTACTTAAGGTACTAATCATGCCTGTACGATGTCAGGTACTCGTTAAAGACCCCTACCCTAGGTGAATAAAAATTTAGGGTTGGTAAAATTTAGGACTCGCACAGTAGAGTCGGGCTCATGTCCACCAGAGTGACGAAAGAGCGCTCTGGTAGTAGGCGATATGACCTCGTAGTTAAAGCCCGGGCATGAGTCATAAAACCTAACCTAACAAAACTATTAAAAAAAGTAAAATGAAATTAATACAAACTGAATAAATGAATACTAAAAAAAATATATACATATATATATTTAAATACTTAGATAAATAATAACAATAAAATATGTACAGTGGCTCAAAAAAGTATAGGCAATTTTATTTTTGTAGGTTTTAATCTTATAACAAAATAGAGAACAAAACAAAAAGCTTTTTAAAAGAAAACATTTATTATGAGAAAGACTTGAACAATAGTAGTTTAGAAAAAAAAAACATTGCAACAAATCAATATTGAAAAATGGGAAAAAACAGCATCAAAAAAGTATAGGCAATTGCCTGAAATACCAATTAATTACTTCAATTTTAATTATTATTCCAATTTTAAGCAAAATTAATATTTTGTATGCATCCCTTTGGCTTCTATTATGGCATTAAGCCCTCTGGGCATTGAGGAAACTAAATGTTTAGTCGTGTCGGTCGATATCTTTTGCCACTCATCCAGCAGTACTTTTTTGAGCTCATTTTTTGAAGAATTTTGCTGATGCCAGGTGACTCCAAAGGTTCTCTATCGGGTTCACGTCTGGTGACGGGAGAGGTTTGAGTTGACGGGGTGCATTATACAGCAACCATTCTCCAGTTTTCTGGCCCTATGTTTGGGGTCATTATCTTGCTGAAATATAAATGTTCTCTCTAATCCTAGTTTCACGGCCCTCTCCTTTAAATTATGACGCAACACATTGATGTAAACATCAGCAGTCATAATAACATCAATACAGGCTAAATTACCCCCTCCACTTGCAGCCATAGGCCCCCACACCATAACACACCCACCGCCGTGTTTTACAATGGCCTTAAATTCTTTGTTTAGAATTCTGTATTGGTTTTTCTCCAAACATAATGACGTCCATCGGATCCAAAAATATTAAATTTCGATTTGTCAGTAAAAATTACTTTATTCCAAAATTCTTCGGTTTGGTTTTTATACTGCTTGGCAAACAGCAAACGTTTCTCCCTATTAGCTTGTGAAATGAACGGTTTCTTTCGGGCGGCTCTTCCGAAAAATTGCTTTTCATTCAAAACATTTCGTACTGTTTGGACACAGAAAGACTTGTCTACACAATTTGCCACATTTAACGCCAAGTCTGGTTCACTTATAATTGGATTTTTTTTACCTTTTTTACGATTTCTCGTGTTTCTCTGGCTGTGAATATCCTTGGGCGTCCACTTCGTTTCCTATTTTCAAGAGACCCAGTGTTTTCAAAATTTTTAATAATCGTTCTCACAGTAAATAAGCTCAATTCTAACTTTTCACCAATCGCTCGATAAGTCACCTGGGATCAGCGATCCGTAAGAGCAAAATTTCTTCAAAAAATGAGCACAAAAAAGTACTGCTGGATGAGTGGCAAAAGATATCGACCGACACGACTAAACATTTAGTTTCCTCAATGCCCAGAGGGCTTAATGCCATAATAGAAGCCAAAGGGATGCATACAAAATATTAATTTTGCTTAAAATTGGAATAATAATTAAAATTGAAGTAGTTAATTGGTATTTCAGGCAATTGCCTATACTTTTTTGATGCTGTTTTTTCCCATTTTTCAATATTGATTTGTTGCAATGTTTTTTTTTTCTAAACTACTATTGTTCAAGTCTTTCTCATAATAAATGTTTTCTTTTAAAAAGCTTTTTGTTTTGTTCTCTATTTTGTTATAAGATTAAAATCTATAAAAATAAAATTGCCTATACTTTTTTGAGCCACTGTATATTAATACATGGATACATTTATAATAAATAGACACATTTCCAATTTAATAAAAATTAAGATAACTATTTTTCAAAAACTGTTCGGAAGTGTCTTTATCCCAACGATGTTTCGGGGCGTTCTCTTGCTTGATATCTCTCGACTGCGTTGTATCTATAAACAGCTGATACGCCGTCATTTGTTTCGACCGTCTATTGCCCTTAATCTATATATATATATATATATATATATATATATATATATATATATATAAAATCTAATGTCTGTATGTTTGTGTTTTATAGGCTCCTAAACTTCGATCTGATTTTGTTCTTATGTTCAGCAATAATGTTCGTCGAGTCACCGAGAAGGTTTAGAACATAGTTTTATCCCACCCACGAACCTTTTCCCGCATTTCGTGCATTCGCTTATGTAACAAATAGCATTGTACGATTTGCCATAAAAGGTTTTGTATTAGATTATATAGAGCACGGAAAATGTTTAAGACTTCTTTCTACCCTACCCTTACCCCATCCCCGCATCATAATAACTAACTAACACTATGCCTGAAGAACGATTGCTTAAAAATCTATTTCAGTTCATGAAATGTATTAATAAACAAGTATATTTGAGAAATAAAGGACGTAGTGTGGCCCTGTTTATGTTGCAATGTAATATATTTAACGATTAGTGGTTTCTTACGTTGACTAATGTTATATTACCGGTTACAAAACTTGATTGACCGTGGCATGTTGTTTTGGTGTCAACAATCTCATGCAGTTACCAATGTAATTTTCTTCAAGATACAAAGAACCTGTTATGAAACTGCATAATAAGTTCATTACAAAAACAGTTAATGTTTATATTACATTTCTGGGAGTTTGTTGTATGACAGATGACATATGTCTGTAACGACATGCATGCTATATTTATGGAGGTAGCATGCTAGCCTACTAAGCTCAACATCGCGGGTTCCAAGTCCTTCAGATGGGACGTTGAGCCATGGTACCGAACCTGTACTCTTTAAATAAACACCTCTACCTTACTAACTAAACCAGGGCAAAATTTAGGACTCCCACAGTAGACTCGGGCTCCTGTCCACCAGTGCGACAAAAGGGCGCATTAATAGTAGGCGATATAACCTCATAATATGAAGATGGCTGATGTAGTGAGAAGTGATTATTTCACAGGTTGTCAAATAAAATATAGTATGACCTTTCATAGTTCTTCATTAGAAGTAGCTAATTTTCGGGGTTTCCCTCATCATCATGCAGTCTGATTAAATTAAAAAAATTTTTTAATGAAAACTAAATAATTTTATAATAAAAATAAATAAATAAAACAATCTAAAAACTTTAACTACTCAAAATATCATGGATGGGGACAGGAATAACTCGTCAGTCGGTTAGTTACTTCTAATAAAAATCTGTAAGAGGTCATCCTATATTTTATTTGACAACCTGTGAAATAACCTTATAGTTAAAGCCCGGACTAACTAACGTCTACATTGTTTTGTCTACATTAACAAAAAACACTTGGGGCTCCGGTAGCTCAGTGGTATGTGTGCTTGTCTTCTGAGCTGAAGATCGTGGGTTCGAAACCCGACCGAGGCCCTTAGTTTATTTTATCTGGGAGGTAAAATAAACTTAAGCACGCCGTCCTTCGGGTGGGACGTTAAGCGATGCTCCCGAGCCTTTACGATGTCAGGTACTCGTTAAAGACCCCTACCGTAGGTGAATAAAAATTTAGGGTAGACAAGATTTAGGACTCCCACAGTAGAGTCGGGCTCATGTCCACCAGAGTGACGAAAGAGCGCTCTGGTAGTAGGCGATATGACATCGTAGTTGAAGCCCGGGCATGAGTCATAAAACCTAACCTTACCTTAACAAAAAACAAGTCGGTGAATCACCGGCAATGTACGTCCCCAATACGCATTAATCAATTATGTTTCCGCTCTCCCTCTTTAACTATCATATAAAAATCTTCACATCCTTAACGTACTCTTTGTCACGGAAGTTGCTAAATCCAAGTATTAACAATTCTCTCCCTTAGTTCCCACAGTAATCCTCTAGTCCGTGCCCTTCATACGCCGACTTCAGCGTCAATGACCTAGAGACCTTCTTAGCAGCAGCAGTGACAGTGATTAGTAACAAACGAGAGTAACCCAGTGACTAGAGAGTGTCACCACTGGGTGATTTCTCCCCTCTTGACATTGCCATTTTCTCTCTCTTAGGATATTTGTTTGTTGTAGTTAGTTGGATATTGTGACTCACGCCCAGGTTTTAACTACGAGGTCATACCGCCTACTACCAGAGGACTCTTTCGTCGCTCTGATGAACATGAATGAGGTTTATTCACCTAAGACCTCCCAGATAAAAAAACCTAAGGGGCTCGTCCTCAAAAAATGTAAGAATGTAACTAATGTATCAAAATGAAATTTAGTATGAGGATTAGACAGCTATTGATTTTCAATAAAATCGGTATATTGATTTGAGAGGGAGAGCAAAAACTTAGATCATCATTTTTCTTTTCTTTCTCTATTTCCTTACATAGTCATGAAATTGTTTAGCTTAACGTGCTAATTAAATAGTATGTAGTTAATCCAATTAACCTTTCGTTTATAAAATAAATTTCGTTCTTCAGGGTTCCGTATAATTTTGTTTGACTACTGTATATAGGTCAAAAGTTCCAGTTCAAAAACGTGCTCAAAAAAAAAATGGAGAAAAGGAACAAAATTAAAAAAAAAAAATCCATCTCGGATTTGAACTCTTATATAATCTTCAAGAAAAAAATAAGAAGAAAAAACGATTATAGACAGATTTTTTTTTAACCTAACATCTTTGTGACTTTTATATTTTGGGAAGTGGAACAGCATTTTAATGTACATGAACAGAACCAATGGGGGTAGCTAGGATTTGCCGAAGTACCGAAGGGGTACAATCTTCAGCCATGACTTAATGAACATTAAATGGAAGTTCAAGCAGTTTACAATCCAAACTGTCCCCCTTTTTTCAGTCCCCACGGTCAGACCAATCTCAAATATTCATCCCTTTTATCGCCAATAATATAATACAATCTCTGTGTATACGTACTTACTTTCTCAAAAAACTGTGTATTTTTATTCATATACAGTAAAATCCGGTTATAACGATATTCAAGGGACTAAGAAAAATACATCGTTATATCCGGAACCAAACTGTTAGACCTACATACAAATGTATGGGCTTGTTAGTGAAACAAAGGTGTTTTACAATGATCATAAAGAGCAAGTTTACATATTTTTATTTACCTACTTTTTGAAATTTACATAAAATTTATTTACATACATTTGTAACTGTATACATAAATTATGTATACACATGATTACATATTAGGGTGGTCCTTAAATTGAAAAAGTTCAAATTTTAAAACGTGCTCCCCCTAGGTCGAAAGAAGTTCCCAAAAAAAAATTTTGGCGCCGAAAAAACGAGAAAACATATTGAATAACCCGTCCCCCATCGAGGTTGAATTTTAAATGGGATTTAACATGGGTTTCAAAGTTTTCTTCAGTCGATCGATTACTGAGCCGTTGATTTCCATCGCATTAAGGTAGAAAATAGTACTCAGGGGTTTTCGGGGTCGCTGAAGCAGAATATGATATTAAAAACTCATTTTAATACATGCCAGCTGTCAAAAAACCTTTCATTATCATTTACTTTTTTCCTAATCACGGTTTTTTGAGTATTATCAGTTTCTAAACAAAAATGTCTACTAGTTTCGATTAAAAAAATATAAGGAAAACATTTTTCGATATTTAATCAATTTCTAAAAATAATTTTCACACTTGATAGCTGTGATGATAATACTGAAAAAAACATGATTATGAAAAAAGTAAATGATAATGACAGGTTTTTTGACAGCTGGCATGTATTAAAATGAGTTTTTAATATCATATTCTGCTTCAGCGACCCCGAAAACCCCTGAGTACCATTTTCTACCTTAAAGCGATGGAAATCAACGGCTCAGTAATCGATCGACTGAAGGAAACTTTTTTTTTTTTTTTTTTTTTTGCCTCATGTACGATGCATATTAGCCATGACTCTTATAATGGTGTTTTACCTAATTATTTACAACATCCATGGCCCCGGAAGGGAGTTTTATCTACGAAATAAAACTCACTCCCGGACGGGATTCGAACCCGCAAACCAAGCTGAGACCATGCGACTAAAACCCTACGCTCTAGCCCGCACGACCACCATGGCTCCCGTGGAAACTTTGAAACCCATGTTAAATCCCATTTAAAATTCAACCTCGATGGGGGACGGGCTATTTAATATGTTTTCTCGTTTTTTCGGAGCCAAACATTTTTTTTTTGGGAACTACTTTCGACCTAGGGGGAGCACGTTTTAAAGTTTCAACTTTTTCACTTTAAGGACCACCCTATTACATATGTATTAACTTTCCACAAAAAAATCAGTTATTTTAGTTTGCTTGCTTTTTGTTTTAAGTATAAATGTTTGCTTACATGGTTATGAAGTTCCATAAGTCACGATCCCTACGGAGGCTACGGAAAGACTAATCTGAAACTAGGAATATACGCACTAGAAGGGAAGAATGGAGTTCGAAGAAAATTCGATAAGGGGGAAATGGTATGTTTGGAAATGGAATGACTCATTGGGCTCGGAAAGAGTAAACAAGAACCGTGTTTAAAACCCTTTTCTATAATGTTCATATGTTTCATCAGTTCAAAACACATACTGTTTTACCCAATTATGTATGTATGTGCGATATGTTCATACCATATCGTTATAACCGGAATGAAAAAACAACTTTTTCTTATGTTTTAGATCGTTTCATATGGAATATCGTAATACCTAACATCGTTATATCCGGATTTATTTCTTCACTTTTAAATAGCAAACCAAACTAGATACGGGTTTTACATCGTTATATCAGGAATCGTTATAAAAGGATTTTCCTGTATTTATTATTGTCATTTTTGATTTTGGTATTTGTTGTCGTGACTGAAGATGGTAGCAATACCGAAAGTTCTTCCATATATTTTATATATTTTGTGAAATAGACAATATTTTTAAGAAACATACGTTTTTCTTTATATTAAAAAAAAAAAATGTGTCGGTTTATCACTAGCAACTTGATCTTGGATGGGGCTGTCGCTTCGTATTTCTGTAGACGCAACATGCCCTTAGGAGCAGATATTGATGAGCCCTTACGCCTAGCCCTAGAGGAAGAGATGCGCGGACAGTCCAGACCAGTGCGCGCTGCAAGGACATCGTCCAGAATTGGGTTGTGGAAAAATGGCAACAATGCCCGGATGGCCGAACGACGTACGCATACTTCCCGGACGTCCGGGTACGCCTTGACTCAACATGGGTTCAGCCTAATCACTGGACGTCTCAAATATTATCAGGTCATAGTGATTTCAACTCCAAGCTGTTCTTCTTTCACAGAACATGTGGTTCTCGAATGTCCGCTGTACGTCCAAGCTAGGGTGGAGTTGATTCATGGGACAAGATCGTATTTGGGATTGGATCTACGGCAGATGATGATGGAAACAGACTACCGAATGTTCTGCCGATTCGTCGGCTCCTGGCGGGAGCAGAAACAGGCAACGTAAGATGGTAACCCCTTGTGATCCCCGAGCTTTGACCAAACGTAGACAGGGTGGCCCTGCAATGCAAGGCGCACCCTCTTTTAAAAGCAAAAAAAAAAAAAAAATCACTAGCAATGTACTTCCCTAGCACGAATCAGTGTCCTGGGAAATCAATCGATCGTTTGGACTAAAAATCGATAGTTGACTTACCAGGGGTTTCTGGGTCTTGATAGTAAATGTTGTATCGATAAATTCGTTACAACGGCAGTTATTAGGGTCTTTGTGTTAAGCCTTCCCTCTGATCCCCCCCTTGACCGATTTGACTAATTTTTTTTTGTCCTTCAGTGCTGGAAACTAAACTAAAATAGCCTTCAAAAACTAGTTCAATTTCAAGGTTTTTATTTCTGAATAGTTTAAAAAAATATCACTATTTCAAAATGCCGCCCTAATTAAATGATATAAACGTTCGACTTTTTTTTTTACTCACACTAATGTGCTTCTTTAGGGGTCTCTTACCTCCCCAGCTGTAGAAAGTATAGGGGATGTTATGTAATCGGACAGAAATTTGATGTTAACGGAATTGCAAGCAATTGGAAATCAATTTTCAGCCAATTCGGCAAAAGGATGGGGTTGGTTAGTGGGGGGTGGGGGGTAGCTCAGTAATACCCTTAGATATAATTCAAGATTTATATAGCTATAAATAATTGCTAGATTGTAAAAACCAAAAAATAAATGAGAAAATTGTAGATCTGTAAAAAAATATATAATAATTAAATTTGGATTCTCTTTATACAACCCCAAAAGTGAATGATTATATACCATTAAATGTAGCGTGCTTGCTTACTGAGCTCAAGGTCTCAGGTTCGAAACCCGGCCGAGGCCCTTAGTTTATTTTATCTGGCAGGTAAAATAAACTCAAGCATGCCGTCCTTCGGATGGAATGGTCCAGAGCCTGTACAATGTCAGGTACTCTTTAAAGATCCATAGATTTATGGTAGGCAAAATTTAGGACTCCCACAGTAGAGTCGGGCAAACAGCAACAACTTTAAACCTCTATCCACGTCTATGCACATTTTTCAACAATAATTTATTTTTGGCATTTCTTACATTGAGAATAGAAGGAAATAAAGACGATTTTTTGTATAATAATAGGAAATGTAGGTAATTTGGTAATAATGGTCTTGCTAGTATTAAATACAGTAATAAAAGGTTTTAGCTGACTGCACTACTGTTATCCACAGTAAGGCCAGTGCGTCAGAGATGAGATACAGTATGGTTATTATATAGACTTACTGCAGATTAACCGGTGTTGCCTTACGTTGTATGAGTTTAGCTACGACATACTTAATGTTTTAAGTTCTAGAACCGTAAAATTTAAGTTTACTAACTGAGCAACGCTGAGTGATCTGCAAATGTACAGAAGAGTCTCAGCTAGTATGTGCCGTGCAACGGCCAGCACCTCAGCTAGTATGTGCCGTGCAATGGAGCCCCGCCCATTCACCTAGTCCTGGACGGTGCCGTCGCCTCATACCACTGCAGACGCAACTTGCCACTTACCTATGGCAGCAACGATGATCACGATCTTCAGACGGCCGAACGACCTGCGCTTATTTTCCAAACGATTGGGCAAGATCTCTGAGTCTGTTCACCATCTCAGCAGGATGCGCCGGGCATCGGCAGGCATTTCATAGTGTATTCTGGGCAATGTCTATCACCTCAGCCAATTGTAACAAAATTGCGAGAAGACGATTTTCAGATTTTTATTTTTTAACCTAGATATGTTATTTCGTTGTTCCAAACTGAATACGACTCAGTAGACAAGGGTGTATATCTGCACATTTGTGCGACCTGTCATGTTAAAGTGATAATCAGGATGTAAAAAGATGTATTATTAATGATTTTTTAATGATGAGTGATGATGATGAGTGATTTCAACTAGTTATAAAAATATTAATATTTTATTTATATCAAGAAAATGGGAAATCTGTCGATTGTTGTCACAAAATATTATTAAAAACATTTTTCTAAACACTGATGTCAAATCATATTCAAAATAACACAATTTGTCATAAGTAATAATAATAACAGGTTGAGCAATGTCAAATCATATTCAAAGTACAATCTCAATATCTAATTAACAAGAGGACGCCGGTAGCTCAGTGATATGCGAGCTTGTCTTCTGAGCGCAAGAACGTGGGTTCGAAACCCGGCCGAGAGGCCCTTAGTTTATTTTATCTGGGAGGTTAAATAAACTTGAGCACGCTGTCCTTCGTATGGGACGTTAAGCGATGGTCCCGAGTCTGTACGATGTCAGGTACTCGTTAAAGACCCCTGCCCTAGATGATTAAAAATTAAGGGTAGGCAAAATTTACCAATCCCTCAGTAGAGTCGGGCTCATGTCCACCAGAATTACGAAAGAGCGCTCTGGTAGTAGGCGATATGACCTCGTTATTAAAACCCGGGAATGAGTCATAAAACCTAACCTAACCTATAATATATATATATGAGTTATAATATATGAGTAGGTGATTTCCAAAACCAGCCATTTCTCATGTTGAGTGCCAAAAGTAGCTATTAGAAAACTTAAATAAAAAATAGCAAATTTTTTAGCCATAATATATTCGGCAACGTTTGCAGCTATTCCAAGTCAAGAGGGCGTTTTCGGTTAAATCAACTTTAGAGTGGCATCATTCACGAGCATTTCAAAAAATATGGTAAATAATTAGGTAAATGATGGGAAATGATTAGAAACTAAGGGAAAATCCGAAAAAGGATTAACAATATTCATTTTCATTCACTCCTATAGATTTAGAAGGTACCTATATGATTAATAATTATGCAAACATAATTTATTTATTCCAAAAACTGGATTTACACGATTAATGCAAAGGTAAAAAAGTGCTGCCCTGAAAAGTTACGAATTTAGACTTATCAATTCAGTGGCGTATATATGGGGGGGGGGCAAGGGGCCCGCCCCCCCCCGCAATAAAAAATATTAGGTAATATAAAAGTTAAAAAAAAGTATATAGTAGTTTGATATTGTGGTTACTTTGATATAAAAGTAAAATAAATAAATAAAAAGTATAAAGTAGTTTGATATTATTACAGTAGTTTTTGAAAGTAGACTCAATGGTCTAGCGTTACGCAGCGTCCATGGAGATGTGAAAATAGGCGATGAAGACGTTGTGGATAAGTTTGCAGGTGTCCCAAGAAACCTGGACTTTGTTTTGTAAAGAGACAAGCTAAAGGAACCCATTCTTTTAATTTGATATTCACTTATTTTTTATAACTCAAAAATATTATACCTAATTCAAAATATTATAATTATATATTGTCTGTCGTAAAAACTTACTTTATTTCTTAACCCCCATAAAAACAGTTCTTTGGTCTTTATCAAATACTTACAAATAACTACATAACTGATATACTTAGCTAGTTTATTTTTTAAAAAAGCTTCAAATTAAATTAAAAAAGTTAAAAACAAAAACAATAAAATTTAATTTTCCTGGTACAAGTCCCTCTGGCACCGCCAATGTTACCTCTGGTAATACAAGGTCATACTTTTTTTGTTCCTTATAAAATGGCCTGGTGGGCCCCCCCCCCCCCCCCCCCCCGAAATTTTTTCCTATATACGCCACTGTACCAATTTATTCCCTGTGACCAGAGAATTATCCCTTTTGCTACTGGTTTCGAGGTGAGACTTCTTTGTTGTAACCTTTCCTCTTGTATTGATACGCATTGTATTGGTTACTTAACCAATTGACCGTACGTATGCACGTACTGAACAGTTTTAAAAGTCACAAACATTTTTCTATTATTATTTTCCATTTCAACAATGAAATACAGTGAATTCCAACATTCTACCGTTTCACAATAATACACTGAGGTTTCTCTTTTTTCTTTTTTTTTTTTTTTAATAAGTAAAAGAAAATTTGTTATCATTTGACTCGGTATGACACGAATTCTTTACGGGAGGGGCACATGTCGAAACTTGGAACAATGACTACCAGGAGCGCTATCAGCTAGTCCGTGAAAAAAAAAAAAAATTACTGATCATATAACAGGGTTAATAGAGCAGCACTGATCCCCCTCAATTTATAGTTAATGCGACAGGCATAGCTACCAGCCAGGCTACCCCGGCCATTGATTGAAGCTGAACATATCGGATAAATGAACAAATTAATCAATTAAGTTTTCGCCCTCCCTCAAAAACTAATCGACCGTTGAGGCTGAAAAATGTTGTCAATGCTTCTGAATTCTCATATAAAATTGTTTTTGAGAAATGAAAAAAAATGTCTTGTTCATCAGTACGTCTGTGAACAGAATAACTCCTGTAAAAGACGCTACACTCTCCCCCTTATTGCCTCAACAAACAGTTAACACAGCACAAGACCTTTCTATCTACCTCAGAAGAATAATTGAACGACACTGGAACAATGAATGGATTCAGACGGAAGACAACAAACTCCGAAGGATAAAATACGAAAACAAGCCGTGGAAACCTGCAAGCACACTGAACAGAGGAGACAGGGTGATCATCACAAGACTAAGGACTGGGACATAGGAAACTGACATATTCTTACCCACTTGTTGGACTTGAACAGCCGACATGATCCTGCAACCAAGACTACACCAAGCTCACAGTACAACATAATATGTTGTAATAATAATAATAACGCCCGATATAATGAATGTTTCGGCACGAAATTTTAATTATACATCCAGAACTCTATGAGGTCGACACCTATTAATTTGCGGACAACTCGACTTAAAAGAAGGGTAGGGCCGGAGGAAGGGAATCAACGAAATCGTCAAATCAAGGAAGGAACTCAATTCAAAAACTCTAATTACTGACGATGCTAGAAATATATCGATATGAAATTTAGACTGAGACATCCATAAGTCCCTGAGTAAGACACACAATTCACTTTCGATCAAAACCAGTTAATTGGTCAGTCAAAATCAGTATATGCCGAATTTACATAAAATGCCTAGGCATTCCGTAAAATGACATGTTACATTCTAGAACCTATGAATTATTAAGCAATCTTCTAAGAAAGTCTTCAATGTATAAATTTCCATGCCTGCCCAGTTTTCAAAGTTTTTAAAATTTTTTTTTTTTATTTTTTGTCTCAAATTTGAAACAAAAGTTATTGATAGGTTCGAGTTTGGAGTGGCTAGACAGGTCGAGGCTCTTTACGGAGCAGGAATGTAGATACGATGTTTCGACATCATGGACCGCAGGTCATTTTACCGGACACACGTGGCTTCACAAAAACCCAACCTGGCTCCTGCCCAGTCCTTCAACACTAGATCTAACCTAGCCTTCGACTAATTTCGGAGATTTCTAGTTTCAAATGTAAACTTTCTATCTTAATTATATTTTTCAAGGATAAACCATCCCCATTGTATTATTTGTATTTATGTTTCCTGCGAAAATATCTGTTTGAAGTAAATATTTTATTTTGTTACTTTGTACTGATGGATAAGAATTGAATGGGTGTTTGGGAAAAGGGCCTATGTCGTGATTTTTTGAAAAAACGTTTTTTCATTGAAGAAGGACCTGCATAGTTTTAAATCCAATACTCTGCCACTAGATGCCATGAACCTTGATTAATGAAGGCGCGAACGGAAAAGGTCACGTGGAAGAAGGGCCTATGTTATATGTTATCTTTAGCAGGTTAGGTTAGGTTTTATGACTCATGCCCGGGCTTTAACTACGAGGTCATATCGCCTACTACCAGAGCGCTCTTTCGTCACTCTGGTGGACATGAGCCCGACTCTACTGAGTGAGTCCTAAATTTTGCCTACCTTCAAGGTTAGGTTAGGTTTTATGACTCATGCCCGGGCTTTAACTACTAGGTCATATCGCCTTGTGGTGTCCAATATGAAGTTTCCAAAAATTACAATGAAAATGCACATGGGCCTCTCTTAACTCGGTAAAAATTAAGTCTTTTACTTTCATATATTGTTGAAAATGTACAAAATTATAAAGTAAATCGGTTTTTCAGGTCAACCAGGAAACGCAAGACTGTAGGATGAACACCAGGAAGAAAGTCGATTCGTTGAATTGTTCTTCTATAGTGTAAATTGTGATATCTTTGAATAGTATAAATAAACATGGCTGAAATTTTTCCTGAAAATAGTTTAGACTTTGAAGAAACATATGTAAAAATTTCAGCAAAATCGAAGATTGTGTTTTTGAGGAATTAATTTTTGAAATTTTGCTCATTTTTTTCTTATTTAAGCTATTATTCGAGTCTGTATAGAAAAAAAAAAGCTGTTCGCACAATTTTTTGATAGAATAAACTCCCGGCTACCGAAATGCAGTGTAGATTAATTTTTTGTATCGTTTCAGATGATTTGTAAAAGCATTTGTTTAAAATCTATATTATTCGTTCAAAACTGAAGAGATAAATATTAATAAGAGATCAAGTCGAAAAAATTTAAATTTCAGTAAAATTGGCGGTGGTTGATTAATTTCTGTTTGATTATAGATGATAAAGATATGAGATATAGATGTGATAAAGAAAATTATTTAAAATAATAATTAAATCAATAAAATCCTATACGTCGTTACTTCACATTAGTCACTCCTTTTGCAGTATTTTGTATTAATCAATAATTTTAAAAAAATGTTCCAACCTTATTTTTGAATAAAATCGTAAAAGAAGTCTTTCTGTTTCCAGTCTTTTTCCAATGGAAAAAAGGCCATATGTCATTGTCAGCTGTTTTTTATTATATTGCAATTGTTTCAGTTCAAAATCGCGTTCATGTAAAATTTGAAAAACTTGATATAGGCCCTTTTTCCAGGCACCCATTTATTTATAGATTTTGGGCCCAGTTGAACTCAATACCCGGGTACAGTGTCTTTCTGAGATGTGGTTTTTATCAGGGAGGTGAACAAACCTTGAGTACGCCGTCCTTCGGAAGGGACTTTAAGCGATGGTCCAAAGCCAAGATGTCTACTCACACATTTGAGTCAGGCTCATGTTCACCAAAGCGACGATAGAGCGCTCTGATAGGCGTTTATGACATACAATATGACTTTTTTACCAAGCTTTAGTACTGACGTCAGCTTTATTGATTTTAAAATCTTTTGATTTTTAAGAATACTATTTTTTTTATACCACTCGGCAGTAAACTTTTTTTGTAATTTATCACTATTTTCTGCTTAAAGAGAGAAATAAATCCCGTTTCTTGTGCCTATAATGTTTTGTGCTGGAGCTAGATGCTGCACAAAGATTGACCGTAACCATTAGGATATGTGTACGGTTTTTGGGTCCTTCAACTATACCGATATTTCTGAAGCTGTATATATCGGTTTGCCGTTATCAATACTTTGAAAATTGTATAGACACTAACCAGACTGACGTACCCAAAGAAGTGCTGCCTGCTCTTCACACTGTGCCATCGCCTACTGTTGATTTTTTCCCGCATTTCTTCCAGAGATGTCTTCTTTTTTCTTTTTTTGACAATATTTCGTGGCACTTTCACGTTCCTTCTTCTGGTCACTATGAACTAAGGTTCATTGGTTCTCAAAGTGTTCGAATTATTGCCAAAAAATAAAAAAGAATATCTTCTTCTTCTTCTTCCTGTGGCGCTACGGTCCTGAAAGAACCCGGGCCCCCGTCACAATCCTCCTCCATTCGTCTAGATCCAAAGCCTTCTCCCTCCATCCTCTGATGCCCAACACTCGGAGGTCCGCCTCGACGTCGTCCAGCCACCGGAGTCTGGGTCTTCCTCTTCTCCTGGCACCGCCTGGCCTACCGTAGAGGGCTTGTTTAGGGAGTCTTCCTCCTTCCATTCTCTCTACGTGGCCCAACCAACGTAATCTCGCCTGCTTGATCACGGATACCAGGTCGGGTTCCCCGTAGAGGTCTCTCAACTCTCTGTTCTTCCGGATACGCCATCTGCCGTTCTCGGAAACAGGTCCATAAATCTTTCTGAGTACTTTGCGTTCCCACAGTAGCAGAGTCTCTTCATTTTCTTTTGTCAACGCCCAAGTTTCACCAGTGTAAGTTACAATTGGACGGACAATGGTTTTATAGACTATTAGCTTGGCCCTCCACGTTAATGTGCGGAATTTGAGTATTCTTTGGACCGCAAATAGACATCTATTCCCTGCAGCAATGCGTGCTCTTATTTTTTTTATTCAGTATTCATAAGAAAAAAAAAGAATACATATTTGGAAGAAATTCCGGAAAAAATCAACAATTCAACATCGCAGAGAAGTTTAAGGAACACAATGACCCCTGCTTCCATCCTCGTTCCCTTTTGTTCAGACTGCAGGCCTGAGTGCCTTGAAGTCAACTTCCCAAGTAAATCCTTATTAATCGCATCTCGCTTCAATATGATTGCATTCAATTAATATTTTCGAGGTCACTTATGACAGAAATTTCTAAGTTCAATTTTTTTTTTATCCGAATAAATGAGTTTTTTTTCCTTTTCCCCTTCTCAGATGGCAACAATATCTTTCTTCAATAGGTCAGAATTTATCCCTTACCTTTTCTGAAAAAGGTCATCCTAAATTTCTTATTAAATCAATACAGCAGTAAAACAATTATATATCTCCTCATCATTAAGTCAAGTGACATTTCAACATTTTAGGTTGTTTCGACCTGTTCGATCATAATAATTATGATTATGATAAGAATTATTCTCCTCAAATATCTTACAAATAGACCAAACAGCGACTCAGAACCATTAGGGAGGTTTTTGATAATGTAGAAATTTAAAAAATCAACAATTTATTTTTATTTTTCACTAAATGTTTAGAAATTAGAAACATTTTTATTTAATTTATTATAAAATATTATTATTTTTTTTTTTCAGTTATTATTTTTGAGTTATGGTTACGACTATTTTTCCTTATTAAATGTCATATTTTGTTTTGTTTGAATTTTGACGGACTTAGAATGAAAATTATCCAAGTGACATTTTTTTTTAAATTTTCATTAAGTACATAATCGGGTACAAAAATGATAGTTATGTTCAGGAAAAAAATTGTACAAGTGAAATTCTAGCCAGTGCTGAGATCTAGTGGCAAATCACTTATTCCATTTTGGTGACATGAACAAGTAACTTAAACATATCAATAGTGACCTTGAAATTAAGATTTGTATTCAATTGTATGGTTTGCTAACAGCAACTTTCACCATAAAAGCAGAAGACAAAATATTTCAGGTTTCGATAAATTATCAGTTAAGAACTTAATGCACAGTTTCTTCAAAGTTTTAAAAATGTGACTTAGTCCACTTTGATTCTAACCCCGTCAATTGATTTTGTTTTCCAATTCCTTGCACTATATATTTCTACCGTTTCTATTAAAGTGCATATCCATATTTAATTTTAATATTATATGTAAGTTTTTATTTACTTAGTGAATTATTTATTTGTTATTATATAGGTGTATATAAATATTTTTTTTTCTTTTTTTTTCTATAACTATAAGAATAGTTAGGTATGTATTTTGTAAAAAAAAAAAACATTCATTGCCATAAATATTATATTCTTTAGTGCAATAAAAAGATCTTATTATATATGACTTATATGTAGTTAGTCATGTTTAGTCACAATAGGACACATTTCGACGCATACGGTCAAGATTTTAAGATTAAACACTTTCAGTCTCATTTCGTTGTAGGCTACGTTTAGGCTCATCAAAATTCACTAATTTTATGCGTCCACTTTTTTTTTGTTTTTAAATCTTTGGACAAATGCATACATTTATTATGAATTATTATTTTATTTAAAGTTCGAGGTTGGGTCCTTACAAAATTTTGGGTTCAGGGCGTGTACCCCGACGGTCCTTGCATTTAAGAAGGCTCCAAGGCCTTTGGCATCTGTCAGTGTTGGAGCAAGTACATATATACTCGTACACAATATGATAAGATAGCCTGGATTGAAATGTCAGAAGAAGAAAAAATATGTCTGGCCTCCATTTGTATATCTACAAATACAAAAATAGGTGAATTGTGTTTAAAAAAAAAATAAAATAAAATAAAAAATGGAAGGGTCAAGGTGGAAGTCCTCTCGGAAGAAAGTTCTTGCGCAAAATAAAATCCTTGAAACAATCAATGAATCTTTGAAATAGCGAATTCAAGTCCTTTGTTCTCCACGATCTCATGGTTCTTACCAAATAGGCATCCCTGATCTTTCCTTTCATATTTGCTTATAAAAACAAAAAAAAAAATCGTCAGTGAAACACTGGTAATGTACTTCCCCAACACGAATGGATCAACCAAGTTTTCGCTCTCTCTCTGAAACCAAACGACCGATTTGGTTGAAAATCCGTAGGAGTCTTCTGAATTCTCATACTAAATTTTCTGAGTATAACTTCCCTTTTCTGCATCTCTGGTCGATATGGCTAAAAATTATATGTGTCGACTTAGGAGGTTTTGGAGTCACATATCAACTTTTTGGTCGATATAATCATTACCGGCAGTTATCATAATATAATGATTACCGGCAGTTATCATAATATAATGATTACCGGCAGTTATCATAATATAATCATTACCGGCAGTTATCATAATATAATCATTACCGGCAGTTATCATAATATAATCATTACCGGCAGTTATTATGGTTTTTGTGTTAAACTCTCTAAGACTTCCCTTTGAGGCCGATTCTGTTGAAAATGAGTAGATTCTGTCCTTAAGGACTTCTGGATACATATATGAAATTTTTTGTCGATATATTCATTCTATCAGAAGTTATAGTGTTCAGAGACACGCAAACACGGGAGGGGGGAAGCGACAAAAACTTTAATAACTGCAGTTGTAATGAATATATTGACACGAAATATTATGGCTCTTAGTTTATTTCATCTGGGAGGTAAAATAAACTTAAGCACGCCTTCCTTCGGATGGGACGTTGAGCGAAGGTCCCGAGAATGTACGATGTCAGGTACTCGTTAAAGACCCCTGCCCTAGGTGAAAAATTTAGGGTAGGCAAAATTTAGGACTCCCATAGTAGAGTCGGGCTCATGTCCACCATAGTGACGAAAGAGCGCTTTGGTAGTAGGCGATATGACCTCGTAGTTCAAAAAACACTTAACATTTCAGCAACTTCTCGCTGATTGATTTAAACCTTTATTCATTCACTCTCCTTCTTGAACTAATTTTCTGATTTGACTGAAGATCAATTGGTATCTTACCCAGAGACCTTCTGAATCCTCATTCTCTTGATGCACCCCTTTCGTCGACAGTTATAGCTGAGCCTCCCTCCTCTGCCCACCCCCACCCCCCCCCCCCCTCGGTTTCACTCTTCATTACTTCGGCAGTTATCAGGTTTCTGCGTTAAGCCCTCCCTACTCCCAACTTTTCCTATCATCTGTAAGCACGATAATTCCCGTTAAAATGAATGTAAAATATAAACATCTATTATTATACATACATATATGACTAATGTCCGGGCTTTAACTATGAGGTCATATCGCCTACTACCACACCGCTCTTTTGTCACTCTGGTGGACATGAGCCCGACTCTACTGTGGGAGTCCTAAATTTTGTCTACCCTAAATTTTTATTCACCTAGGGTAGGGGTCTTTAACGAGTACCTGACATCGTACAGGCTCAGGACCATCGCTTAGCGTCCCATCCGAAGGACGGCGTGCTTAAGTTTTTTTTTACCTCCCAGATAAAATAAACTAAGGGCCTCGGTACATATATTATATATATATATTTTTTCAACTTTTTTATTTGGATTCTTATTATCATATTATTATTATCATTTTTTATCTATGTATTTATTATATAAGTATATATATATATGTATATTTTTTTAACTTAATTTTTCATATTCTTCTTCTCATTAATATTATATTATTTTTTTTTTTTTTTATCATTATCGTTGTAGTTTTTTTTTTAATTATTAGGTATTTATTATCTTTTATTTTTTCTCTCTTGTATTTAGTTATCATTGTATTGCAATTGTTCCATTGCTTATCCTCAACAAATTTACTTGTGGTCTGTACCGATTGTAAATATGCATAATAAAAATATTTTAGAATGATGTTATCCGAGATATTATGTGTTACCAGAAGCCCCTTAGGTACGACGCATATTGATTTTCAGTCAAATCGGTCGAAGAGAAGAAGGGGATTAGGAGTGGCTTAACACAAATAATCTAATAGCTGACGAGAAATTATAGATTGCAAAAATATAATCAAACCGTTATCAGACCTATCTGGACGTATGGCGTTCAGCTCTGGGGTTCAGCTAAGGCCTCACACACAAAAAGGATTCAAGCCATTCAAAATAAAATCCTCCGAACAATCACACAATGCCTATACTACGTATCAAACATAACATTACATCAAGACCTCCTCGGCGACTGAATCGTTGTTGGCCGCGTGACCTCCTACCTGAGGAGGTGGTGGTGTTGACCAACCGTCTCATCAAGAGACTCAAATGGTGTTTCTGTTTTTCTTTCTTGTGATTATATTTCCGAGTTGTGATGTTGTTCATAGTTGGAAATTGAGTAATAAAGGTGAAAAAAAATAAATAAATAAATAAATATATATATAATGGACTCCTATCGTACCTACTTATAGATGAGAATCACTTCTGGTTAATAATCTCTTAGTGTAAAATTGTGGTAGATAAAAATAGAATATAGTAGTAAGATGAGATATGGGGAGGAGGTCCATTTTCCTGGTTCGTCAGATGAATGTGAAGTCCATGGGGTCGTTTACCTGACATTCTTGGAGCTGGCATCCAATGATATTGACTCATTCAACGAACCTAACAGCACTCTCAACACTATACGTACTTTCCTTTCGAAAATAAATGAATGAAATATTGTGAATTCATTAATGAGAATATCTCCAAAATGAAACCATGTCATTCAATTATACCGGCAGTCTAATTTTAACAGGTTACTTTATTTTTATTTATACCTCAAAAATAAAAAAATAAATAAAAAAAAGATTGTCTGTGTGTATTTGTGAACACGATAACTCCCCATTGGATAAATGTATCGACACGAAATTTTGTATTTGTATCCTGAACCCTTTAAGGATAACGCCTATTGATTTTCCGCCGAAATCGGCCGAAGGGAAAGGATTGATTAGGGGGGAGACTGAACACAAACATTCCAATAATTGCCCTTTTAATGATTGTATTGACACGAAATTTTGTATTTGTATTCTGAGCCCTTCAAGGACAACGCCTATTGATTTTGCGTCAAATCGGCCGAAGGGACAGAGTGGATTAGGGGGAGACTGAACACAAAAAATCCAATAACTGCCGTTTTAATGATTGTATTGACACGAAATTTTGTATTTGTATCCTCAACCCTCTAAGGACAACGCCTATTGATTTTCAGCCAAATCGGTCGAAGGGACAGAGTGGATTAGGGGAAGACTGAACACAAACATTCCAATAACTGTCCTTTTAATGATTGTATTGTGACGAAATTTCATATGTAAATTCAATACTCTATAAGGACAAATCCTATTAATTTTCAGCGTAATCAGCCGAAAGGGAAAGGGGGATCAGGGAAGGGGGACAAGACTAAAGTACTATAACTGCCGATCTAATGAATATAACGACACAACATTTAATATGTTTCAGAAGCCACTATGATGAGTCAAATATTGACTTTTAGCCCAAACGGTCAATTGGCTTTAGAGGGAGAGCGATAACATAATTGATTAATTTGTGCTGGGGAAGTACATCTCTCTCTTACTTTCCCAGCTGTACCAACTATAAGGCAAGTTATGTAATCTGGCAGAAATTCAATGTTGACTTTTCACTGAATTTCATGAATCCAAAAATATAGAGAATTTTTTTTTTTTTTTTTTTTTTTTTTTTTTTTTTTTTTTTTTTTTTTTTTTTTTTTTTTTTTTTTGTGCCTTCGGCAGACATTACACAGCCATCTATGTGTTATTATCTAGTTATATTTACGACATCCATGGCCCCGGGAGGGAGTTCTATCTACGAAATAAAACTTACTCCCGGTCGGGATTCGAACCCGCAAACCATGTTGAGAGCATGCGACCACAGCCCTACTCTCTAGCCCGAACGGCCACCAATGGCTCCCTTAGAATTGTTTTTAAAAATAAGAAGTAAAAGGTGTCTGTGAATCAGTGGCAAAGTACTTCCCCATGCTGAGGTCAGAGTCATACCGAAGACCTCTTGCAACGGCCTCCAATTGTCAGAATATTCGTGAAATGCTAAATGCCTCAATGTAAACAAACATAAAAATATGTGTTTTTTTTTTATTTTGTTTTTTTCGTTACATTTTGATCCGTCAATGATAAGCTTCCCATTAGTGTTAAATTCTCGGCTCCGAATAAGTACGTCAAGAACGTCGTATTCACTGAACGGATAACGGATGAGTAGCGGTCTAACTTAACGTCCAATCCAAAGGATGGCGTGCTCAAGGCTTTTCACCTCCCAGATATGAGATAAAAGAAATGTCAGCTTCACACATTTAAATAATAATAATAATAATATTTATTACATTGAACCGACATTTATATTTTTCTAAATATATCTATTTGAGGGCGCCGGTAGCTCAGTGGTATACGTGCTTGCCTTCTGAGCTTCAAGGTCGTGGGTTCAAAACCCGGCAGAGGCCCTTAGTTTATTTTATCTGGGAGGTAAAATAAACTTAAGCACGCCGTTTTAGTTAAATTTCCGACCGATTCCATAATTTCCCGTATATTTCATATAGTTCTGAAACTAAAAAAAAAGTAAAATTATTAGAGAACCTTGAGAACAGTTAGTTATTATGACTCATGTCCTGGCTTTAACTACGAGGTCATATCACCTACTACCAAAGCGCTCTTTCGTCACTATGGTGGACATGAGCCCGACTCTACTATGGGAGTCCTAAATTTTGCCTATCCTAAATTTTTATTCACCTATGGCAGGGGTCTTTAATGTGTACCTGACATCGTACAGGCTCGGGACCATCGCTTAACGTCCCATTCGAAGGACGGCGTGCTTAAGTTTATTTTACTTCCCAGATAAAATAAACTAAGGGCTTCGGCCGGGTTACCTTGAGAACATCTTCACTTTTAACGTCGTCAAGCTTCGTTCCTTACGAAATAAACATACAAATGAGCAGTAAAAAAGACTACATACAAGAGAAGATTATCTGTGAATTATCCGATGATATCACTAGACTTCGTAGTTATTTTGGTTAAGATCGTGTACATTATTGCTTTATTTTTTGTTAAAGTTGTTTGTGTTGAAATTTAAAATAAATAATAAATAAATAAATTCCTGTCATGAAGAAGAATAAGGGGTCTGTACTTGACCTTAGTTGGAGTGTGAAGTAACAAAACATCCTTTGTTGGTAACACTGCATGGGACAAAACGATTTATGTAAATTCACTTTGAGATCCGCTTCTTCTGAGTAATTTCAGCCATTCAGAATGGGTAAGTCCTTGGGAAGGAGCTATTTTGCAAAATGTTTTGCGAGAAGAAAAAAAATCCTAAAACGGAAATCGTGAATTTCTATGTCAGCAGTGTTTAAAAAAAAAAAAATTTGCAAAGTAATTGGGTAAATGTTACCTGAATAAGTGATCAATTATATTCGCAACGCTTTTCAACGATAAGTCCCATTGTCAATTATATTCGCAGAGCTTTTCAACGATAAGTGCCATTGTCAATTATATTCTCAAAGCTTTTCAACGATAAGTCCCATTGTCAATAATATAATTATTATATTCGCAAAGTTTTTCAACGATAAGTCCCATTGTCAATTATATTCGCAGAGCTTTTCAACGATATGCCCCATGGTCAATTATATTCGCAAAGTTTTTCAACGATAAGTCCTATTGTCAATTATATTCGCAGAGCTTTTCAACGATATGCCCCATGGTCAATTATATTCGCAAAGCTTTTCAACGATATGCCCCATGGTCAATTATATTCGCAAAGCTTTTCAACGATATGCCCCATGGTCAATTATATTCGCAAAGCTTTTCAACGATATGCCCCATGGTCAATTATATTCGCAAAGTTTTTCAACGATAAGTCCCATTGTCAATTATATTCGCAAAGCTTTTCAACGATAAGTCCCATTGTCAATTATATTCGCAAAGCTTTTCAATGATAAGTCCCATTGTCAATTATATTCGCAAAGCTTTTCAATGATAAGTCCCATTGTCAATTATATTCGCAAAGCTTTTCAACGATAAGTCCCATTGTCAATTATATTCGCAAAGCTTTTCAATGATAAGTCCCATTGTCAATTATATTCGCAAAGCTTTTCAATGATAAGTCCCATTGTCAATTATATTCGCAAAGCTTTTCAATGATAAGTCCCATTGTCAATTATATTCGCAAAGCTTTTCAATGATAAGTCCCATTGTCAATTATATTCGCAAAGCTTTTCAATGATAAGTCCCATTGTCAGTTATATTCGCAAAGCTTTTCAATGATAAGTCCCATTGTCAATTATATTCGCAAAGCTTTTCAATGATAAGTCCCATTGTCAATTATATTCGCAAAGTTTTTCAACGATAAGTCCCATTGTCAATTATATTCGCAAAGCTTTTCAACGATAAGTCCCATTGTCAATTATATTCGCAATGCTTTTCAACGATAAGTCCCATTGTCAATTATATTCGCAAAGCTTTTCAACGATAAGTCCCATTGTCAATTATATTCGCAAAGCTTTTCAATGATAAGTCCCATTGTCAATTATATTCGCAAAGCTTTTCAACGATATGCTCCATGATCAATTATATTCGCAAAGCTTTTCAACGATATGCCCCATGGTCAATTATATTCGCAGAGCTTTTCAACGATATGCTCCATGGTCAATTTCTAGGTGAGGGGAAAGGACTTCTACTGCACAGTGATATCATTGAAATACCTCCTCTTTGTTTGATTGTACTGCATAATTCTGAGTGACATTCTTATACCCAATAATGTCAGTTTGAAATTACCTAATTGGAGAGGGAGAGTGTTGTAAAAATGTGGTTGGTATTTAAAAAAAAATTAATATTATGCCCACATATATATTCTTTTTATTTATTTTTAAAAAAATTTGTTTTAGTGCTTTATAATAATAAAAATATATTTTTAAATTCCCTTCCATGCGATGCATGATGATTCAAGCAATACTTCATGCGAGCTGAAGAACGTAAGTCGTATTGATCCTATTTCAAATCTGAAGGTACTTTCACAGTTGAAAATTTAATAAGATATATTTGTGGAGTCTAATTTTTCAATAGGAGTAACCATTTTCGCGTAAATCAATCAAACGTTTAAAAAAAAAGTTGTCGGTAATGCTCGTCCACATTGTGCAAGAGGGGCAGCTGACTACCTTCGAGAAGTTGGTATAGCCACAATGGATTGACCTTCGAGAAGCCCGGACCTCAACCCAATAGAGCATGTCTGGGACAGAGTAAAAAGAAGGATTCGAGCCCGGGTTCCTCCTTCGGATAATCTTGCTCAGCTGGATACTACTGTAAAGGAGGAATGGGATAATATCCCTCAGGAAGACCTCCCAATCTGATGAGAGGGATGAAAAGAAGGCTCTCAGCTGTCAAATCTGCCAGAGGACAAACTGTTTCACTTTTTTCCAAATTTTCTTTTAATTGTCTTATCAAATGAAACATTTGATTTCATGTTGTTTATTATTCAATACAAATTATTGCAGTCATATTGTGTTCAAATTGTTAATTGTTTACTAAACTTTAAATAATTGTTCAATAAAAATAGCTATTATAAGTTTGAAATGAAAACAACTGAAGAAAATTAAAAAAATACTGGGCTGTGAGTTAATTTTGAGCAGAAGTTTATATTGCTTCAATTAACTCTGAGATACTCACAAAGTTCTAACATAAACACACAGACAGACAATCATTACGAAACGTGAAATTCAGTTAACTCCATCTCACGATTGCACCACTTTCTTGCACTAAAGCTATAAAGAAAATATAAACGACAATGATTTCATGCCTCACAAAGACTAGAAAATAAATTATTTTGCTCGTTAATCTATTTCTTTTGTCTAAAGACTTGTAAACAAGAAAGGAATAATATAAAAATAAATAAAAAAATTGAGAATAATATAATTACTTTAGTCTCGGGCATGTTCCATCCTTCACGGTCGATTTCATCTTTAGTTTCATTGTGATTTATGGCTTAGTAAGTTTTCATTACTTAAAAATGGTCATTGGTTATTATAGCAAATTTTAAAATAATTTAAGTACCTGAAAACTCAAGTAAGATGTATAATTTGAGATTAGTTGATTATTTCATGTCATCATCTACTAGGTGAGAAACAGGCCTGTGACTGGTAGGCTGGAAACCCAAGCCAAGTTATCAAAGATCGCAGTTTGGAACTGATCCGACCTGTTCGTGAGGAAACTGACAGCGATATAGAACTAAAGGCATCACTGGAAACTATAGCCGAGTTGTACCCCTCCCTTGTGATGGCACTGCAGAGGGCGCTGGTGTTTACTCAACCTTCTTCAAGAAGCAACCGAAAAAAAAAGCTCTCAGAGCCCATGGGGTGTCATGTATAAAAATAATAAACACATTAAATTAATAATAATAAAAAAAAGTAATTATATTTATTTTTCTATAAAAAGAAACTGAATTAGTAAATAAATAATAAGAAACCATTTCTTTTAAAACAAATGCCAGTAAAAAACAAAACACTGCCATCAGCTGTTTTTTTATTGTGTGTAGAGAGTCGAGGTCTGGGTTCTATGCAGAAGGGCTGAGTGAAAGATGGACAGTGGTTTTAGGCTTAAATTTCAAAGAACTAAATAGAAGTGAATTGACGGTGAAATTGAACCGCAAAGAAGGTACTGTTGTTTGTTTATATGCACAGGATATATGCCCAGAAATATCATATATATATAAAGCTGAAAATGTCTGTGCGTTGTACCGCTATAACTCACGAACGGCTTGATGCATTTGATTAATTTTTTTTTTTAATTTGTTCGTCATCGTCTGTGGAAGGTTATAGGCGTACTAGTACCTCAGTATCTGGTCCATCCCAGCATCCACCCACGCAATCTTTGTAACTCAAAAACCACTGCAATGATTAATGGGGAATCTTTTTGAATAGATAAGTTTTATCTACCGGAAGGTTAAGGTCTATTTTTTAATCAACCCCTGGTCCATCCCAGCATCCACTCACGCAATCTTTGTAACTCGAAAACCATTGCAACGATTAATGAGAAATCTTCTTGAATAAATTAGTTTTAGCTCCAAAGCTAGCGTTACTACAGTTGAAGGACTATAAGCCTTATTCTGTATGAATAATTGAAAATTATAACATCATGAATGTACTGTCGAGGAACTGAATAGCCTTATAGGAGATATTGGGAGAAAAGTCAATGTTCCCCGGGCAAAGCTGGGTATTACTGCTAGTATAACTTAAATTTAAGGAATGGCCAAAAATATATAACAAAAAAAGATTGAATTAGTGTTAAGAATTTAGTTTTTAAGATTTTTCTTTCGATTTTTGTTTGTTCCCATGTTTAGTTTTTTTATCTTAATAATGTAGATTTAAGAAAAAAAAAAACAATATTTGTTTTCGCAAATTCTATTCTATTCATTTTCTCTGTTGGCCCAGTAAGATTATTTGAAAACCTTTGGATTCAATTTAATATTTTTACAAAATTTAGAAGACAAGATGGCATCTCTTTAGAAATCCAAATGAAAAGTTTGTTAATTGAAATTTTTTTAAAAACATTACGTGCACTTTCTTAAAAATTGCACGTCTTGAACTTTTGATAATTTTTTAGGGCCCTTTTCGAAATACTACTGTAGAAATCAAAATTTAGTAAAAGAAAAGAGATCAAATTTCTACAGGAAATGTGGTAATTCTTATAGTTTATATTATTTATTATTGTTTATTTCATTATTATTAATTTTACTTATATTTTTTGAATTATTTTAACTTTACATTAACATTTTCTTTATTTACCAAATGGATTGGTGCTCAGTTTGAGAAAGACAGACACAATTCGCAGTATTCCCAGTATGGTATACCTGTGATGCAATGAGTCACACCCCAAAGTAACAGGTTCAAAAGGTTACTTGTCTCGTGATCTCACCTCTTGTAATACCAGTTACTTAATAGAAAAGTAACAATTACACATATTCAACTTTTCAATTAATATTATAAATATCCTCACATGGAAAGGCTACTGTTTAATTGTATCCTCCAGGCAATAATCTGATAGCCCTCCCTTCTCCAAACCATGATTTATGTTTTTACTATAAGTAGAAATGTGTAGGGGAAGTTATAAAATCGGTTAAAAATTCGATGCGGAGTTTCAATGGAATTTCATGTTCTCTGACCTCTTGATTTGATAAATGAAAAAAAAAATAAAAAAATGTATGTGCCTCTGTGATCACGATAACGCTTAAAGGAATGAATGTATCGACACGATATTTTATATCTGTATCCAGAACCTAGGACTAGAGCAAATTTTCAGCCAAATCTGCCAAAGGGAAGGGGGAATTAAGGGGAGGCTTAACACTAAAACACTCTAATATATGTCGTTGTAGTCAATGTATTGACAAGGTTAGGTTAGGTTTTATGACTCATGCCCGGGCTTTAACTACGAGGTCATATCGCCTACTACCAGAGCGCTCTTTCGTCACTCTGGTGGACATGAGCCCGACTCTACTGTGGGAGTCCTAAATTTTGCCTACCCTAAATTTTTATTCATCTAGGGTAGGGGTCTTTAACGAGTACCTGACATCGTACAGGCTCGGGACCATCGCTTAACGTCCCATCCGAAGGACGGCGTGCTTAAGTTTATTTTACCTCCCAGATAAAATAAACTAAGGGCCTCGGTCGGGCTACGAACCCACGACCTTGAGCTCAGAAGTCAAGCACGCAGACCACTGAGCTACCGGCGCCCTCAATGTATTGACAAGAAATTTCATATGTAAAATCAAAGCCTTATAAAGACGACATCTATTAATTTTCAATAGAATCTGCCAAAGGAGGGAAGGAGGGAGGGAGGGGGGGGGGGGGGAATTAGAGTGAGCTAACACAAAAATTCCAATAACTGGCGATGTAATGAATATATCAACATGAAATTTTATATTTAAATTCAAATCCACATAAGACTGACACCTATTCATTTTTGAGTTTTAGTTTTAGAGGGAGAGCGAAAACATAATTGATTAATTATTTCTGGTGAAGTATATAGCCAGTGATTCACCATCATCTTTTTTTGCCTTGTCCATCTGACCTATAAAGATGAAATCATGAACCCCTTTCAATATACAGGGTGGCCCAGATAAATAGACCATAAGTGAAATAACTCCTAAACGGTTAGAGATATCAAAATTGTGCATAGAACTAAAGTTGTAACACTCGTCGAGAGCTATAGTATGGCGTCCTTGAAAAGACAAAAATGACCCTTTTAATGGCTCAAACAGCCCTTCGAAGGGCGAGGTTCCCTTTTGACCCTTAAGTTTCATTACATTTTATTAAAGTACTAAAGAAACAAGGAAGAACTGTGCAAACAGATTTGTGATATGTCAAGTAGTTCTCGGAAAAAAAACCGTTAAAGTTGCACGTTTTTCTTATTCTGAAGTTATTAACTTCCAACAAACTTTGCACATATTTCTTGGTGGTAGGCAGGTGTAGTGGACTAACTTGTTAAATAAGTAATTAGATTTATCAGTCCAACATAATAGTTTTATTTATACCACAACTAGTTTCGGCAATTTGCAATCTTCAGGTGGTGAATCTCTCTAGGGAAGAGGTCAAGGGACACGTTCGAGTATCAGGGACCAGCTGGACACTTAATTCAATTTGTACATGACGAGGCCCTACCACCATTTATTACTCATGTATTTTGATGCAAAGGAATTAGAAAGGTATTAGAGAAGTTTAAGGATTAAGAGAGAACGACTTACAGTGATAAGGAATTACTTATTTACAGCATTAGCAATGTACTCTAGCGAAATTGTGGATATGGTGTTGGCGATTGGTGAGTGCGCGGAAAATAATAACTTCAGAATAAGAAAAACGTGCAACTTTAAACGTTTTTTTTTGAGAACTACTTGACGTATCAAAAATCTGTTTGCACAGTTA
The DNA here is from genome assembly GCA_963662175.1 of Aradus depressus. NCBI lineage: Eukaryota > Metazoa > Arthropoda > Insecta > Hemiptera > Aradidae > Aradus > Aradus depressus. The sequence goes on along the minus strand of OY759221.1, from coordinate 40,760,098 downwards.
TTCCTTGTTTCTTTAGTACTTTAATCAAATTTAATGAAACTTAAGGGTCAAAAGGGAACCCCGCCCTTCGAAGGGCTGTTTGAGCCATTAAAAGGGTCATTTTTGTCATTTCAAGGACGCTATACTATAGCTCTCGGCGAGTGCTACAACTTTAGTTCTATGCACAATTTTGATATCTCTAACCGTTTAGGAGTTATTTCACTTGTGGCCCGCTTATCTGGCCCACCCTGTATATGTATTTTTATTTTTTCCAAAAATGTTACCTGCTTTTCGTATTTTCGGGCGATTTTTTCATGTATGAATGTAGGCCATGAATTCACATTTTAAATTATTAAAAATAAAACTTTATAATTATTGTTGCCTTATTTACTTTCCTTTTTCAAATTACCATGATTAACATGTATTTAGTTGAAATGTCAAATTATGTATTCATGTAGTTGTGTATCGCTCCCCTTGGCCCCCCGCGACACCTGAGGCAGTTATCAGACTCTGCTAATTCAAGTGCCATAAAGCCAACCAAAATAATGATAATAAAATATAAAAGGTCATCAGTGAATCATCGGTTATGTCCTTCCCCAGCGTGACCCCTGACCTAACCACTTTAGTGACCTATGGGAGTTATCAGACATCCAAGACCCTGATTGGTCAAAGTGCCATAAACTTTCCCCCATAATAAATAATAATAATAATAATAATAATAGAATATAAAAGGTCACTAATGAACCACCGGCAATGTACTTCCCCAGAACGAATTAATCAAACCAGTCGACTGTTTGCGCTAATATTCAACAGTTGATCTACATAGGAGCTCCTAAATCCTCATTCTTACATCGGCAGTTATTAAGGGTTTCGAATTGTGCCCCTCCCCTGAACCCTCTCTTCCCTTCAGCCGATATCCCTGAAATTTGACAGGTTATGTCCTCATTGGGTTTTGAAATCAAATAAGAAATTTCATGTCGATACATTCATTACTTCGGCAGTTATTGAAGTTTTTGAGTTGAGCCACCCTCAGACCCCCCCCCCCCCCCCCCCCCCACTTCCTTTCAGCCGATTCCGCTGAAAATTGTCGCTTTCTCCTTATAGAGTTTTGAATTTACATATAAAATTTCGTATAGATTCACATATTCTATTGGAAGTTATCGTGTATACAGACATACAGACAGAATTTTTTTTTTCATATTTGGAATCAGGAGATAATGAAAATATGAAATTTCAGTCAAAACTCAACATCAAATTTCTGACCGATTACATAACTCTCTCTATACTTCTGGAGAGAAGTAAAAAAATGCATTTCTATGCAGCAGACAAATGCATGTTAAGTCACAATCACGTATATCCTGGGGCGGAGTTCCTACCTTTTCTGCATAGAATGATACTGTCTATAATATAATTTCATAAAACCTACATTTATTTTATGTCAGATGGAAAGTGCAATTTGACTTATTGCTACTGTTTGATGTTAAATGCTTTTTTTCTTTAAATGTTGCACTTTTAAGAACTGTTTTGAGGTCAGAGTCATACATAAGTCCTTGCTTATCAGCCTCCAATTGTCAGAATATTCGTGAAATGCTAAATGTCTTATTGTAAATAAACATAAACATAATTTTTCCCGTTAATTAGACGGTTTTTAGGGTGGGATCCGACATTGATAAGCACACATTATGTTTAAACGTCAGTTCAAGATAAGATCATCATAGGTATTAGGCTTGCTTACTGAGAGCAAGTTCGCGGGTTCGATACCCGGCTGAAGCCCTTTGGTTTTTTATCTGGAAGATGAAAAAACTTTGAGCACGTCGTCCTTCGGATGAGATGTTAAGCGATAATCCAGAGCCTGGTCGATCAGCTACTCGTGAATAATCCCTACCCTAGGAGAATAAAAATTAAGGGTAGGCAAAGTTAGCAAGAGGAGTTTTTAATGCAATTTCAGGTTTTCCGACCCCTGGATTTCAAAAATGAAAACAAAAGTTTTTTTAGGTTTAGGTTTTATGACTCATGCCCGGGCTTTAACTACGAGGTCATATCGACATGAGCCCGACTCTACTGTGGGAGTTCTAAATTTTGCCTACCCTAAATTTTTATTCACCTAGGGTAGGGGAGGGGTCTATAACGAGTACCTGACATCGTACAGGCTCGCTTAACGTCCCATCCGAAGGACGGCGTGCTTAAGTTTATTTTACTTCCCACATAAAATAGACTAAGGGCCTCGGTCTGGTTTGAACCCACGATCTTGAGCTCAGAAGACAAGCACGCATACCACTGAGCTACCGGCGCCCTCGAAAACCAAAGTTCTGTCTGACTGTGAACACTATTTCGATAGAATCAATTTAACGATACGAAATTTTATATGTGTGACCTGAAACCCATGTGGACAACACCTATCAATTTTCAGCCTAATCGGCCAAAGGGAAGGGGAGGTTTATTACAAAAACTAATAACTGCCGTTATAATGAATATATTGAGACGAAATTGCATACGTAAATTCAAAGCCTTATAAGAACGACACATATTAATTTTCAGCGATATCTATCGAAGGGGAGGAGAGGATCAGAGGAGGATTCAACTCAAAAATCTCAATAACTGACGATCTAATAAATGTATCAACATGAAACTTTAGACAGTAGAATCCCGATAATTCGTATGGTCAAGGGACTGACGGTTTGGTTTTCGGGATTACCAATTATCGGGATTACCAATTATCGGGAGTACAAAATAAAAAAAAATTAAAAAACGTATTAATGCAAACATGTATGTATTAAGAAGTCTGTACAATGTGGTAAGAATAAAAACTATGCAATAAACACTGCTTTATACTAAACTATACAATAAACAAAACATGCAATAAAAAATATGTACATATGTTCTAGATTAAATAAACACCAATCAAACATTTGTTGGAAGAAATGTTTGACAAGATCAATAAAATTGCTAAAACTTCCCCCTCTCCTCTCCTCATTTCCTTTGAGTGAAAAGAGTACGAATTACATGAGATTTCATAGAAAACTTGTCTCTCACTCGCTCTACCCTTTGGTTCTGTAGGAATCACGTGATTTCCTATAAAACATTCATCTCGCACTCATTCTGCTCTCTCGTCTCTCACTGTCTTCTCTCCCCCTCTTGAAAACAGTACGAATTAACGAGGTTTTCAAGCTGGAAATACGAATTATAAGACTTTTAAATGACCTCGAACATAAAAATAATACGAATTACCGAGAAGTAATATACCACTTATCGGGATTTTCTCTGGGGACCGGCAAATTTGTACGAATTAGCCGGAAATACGAATAATCGGGATACGCAATATCGGGATTCCACTGTATTTGAATTCAAACCATGAAGATGGCACCTATTAATTTTCCACTAAATCGTTTGTAGGAAAGTGGGGGTTCAGAGAAGTGGGACTCGACTCAAATACTCTAATAACTGCCGATGTAATGAAAGTATCGACACAAAATTTTGTATGAGGATTCAGAAGCCACTATGTAAATCAAATATTGCGTTTTAGGTGAAACATTATTGATTAATTCGTGTTGGGGAAGTACATAGTCGGTGAATCACCGCCCACTTTTTTTTCCTTAAAAACTTTGAAGGGAATATAGAATTAGTAATAGAGGTTATAGTAAATATTGTCCTTGTTTTGTCACGATTTTCTTGACTCATGTGGCTTTCTGATATTGTCAGACATGTTGTTCTTGACATCAGATAAACAACATTTCCCTTCCGAACACCAAAAAAAAAGTAGGTGAATCACAGTCTATGTACTTCCCCAGCAAGAAATAATCAACAAAAAATAAATAAAACTATTCAAAAATTAATAATTAAAAATTTTTTGAGTGGGGACAGATTTTTTAACTCTGTTCCCCATCTGAGACACAAAAATTGTTTTACCAGGTAAGTTTATTCTAGAAGTTGTTTATATTGTAGCGATGAGGGCGCCGGTAGCTCAGTGGTATGCGTGCTTGTCTTCTGAGCTCAATATCGTGGGGTCGATACCCAACCGAGGCCCTTAGGTAAAATAAACTTAAGCACGCCGTCCTTCGGATGGGACGTTAAGCGATGGTCCCGAGCCTGTACGATGTCAGGTACTCGTTAAAGGTGAATAAAAATTTAGGGTAGGCAAAATTCAGGACTCCCACAGTAGAGTAGGGCTCATGTCCCCCAGAGTGACGAAAGAGCGCTCTGGTAGTAGGCGATATGACCTCGTAGTTAAAGCCCGGGCATGAGTCATAAAACCTAACCGAACCTAAACTTAACCTCTTCTATTTTACTAAATGATAGGTTTTTGTAGACTGTCTGATGATGAGAGCATCCTCGAAAGCCGGCTAGCATAAAATAATAAAATCTATACGAGGTCAGACTACACGTTTTACTTTACAGCAGCTGACTTAAAACAATCATATTTCATTGAACAATTAAGCACAAGAGAGAATTCGAACTTGGTCCATGAGGCTGAGTGGCGGATTTATTAGCCATCCTCCTATGTTAGTCCCTATTAAGAAATAATATTCTACTTTATTATTACACCACCATTGATGTTCTAATTGCCATTGTTACATTTATGAGAATGAAAATGTCCATTGATGCTGATGTACCCAATGATGTCTCAATGATGTTCTGTGATATTTTAATTATCACTTCCCCATTATCCATTATCACTTATTATTATCACTAGTTACATCACACCCTCTCATTCTTCTTGTCGTAGCCATTCTAATGTCTTTCTGTTTGACCCGATTCGATACATTACCCAAATCACTTTCATCTTTGTGTGTGTGTCTGTGTATCTTCATTCAGAGGGGTCGTCATTGTCTTACAGTTAAATAATAGATACGTAAGTCGGTCATTATCTATGGTGAGAGTTTTTGAATTTCACTTATACACTACTAGATCTCGAATAAAATAATAATATTTATTTATGTTAAACAATAACCATAAATCATAAAAAAATATATACATCATGATATCTTATAAATAAGATGCATAAACATTTATTATCTCTTAGGGTCGAACACTTCTGTATGATAATAACAATAATATATATTGTGGGCTTACAATAGAAATGAACTAAGTCATGACATTATCATCATTATTTTTTTTAATAAAATTTATTTTGAATGAGTAAAACATGTAAAAAACATACTATTTCCTAGCATATACTATATCAGTTAAACTAATTTGTCACACCAAAATAATTTGTAGCAAAATTAAGGAATGGGGTTTGAATATTAAAATTATCCATAACTCAAAACCATCTTTTCAGAGTTAGTGTCTTTCTCTTGTAAGCCCACGATATATATGCATATATATATATTTTTTTTTTTTTTTTTTGAATATTTACAATCGGTAATACGACCGTAAGTAAATTTGATGACATATATATATATATTTTTTTTTGTCTTTTATTTATAAAGATACAACTGTTGGTAGGTGGAACAATCAGTAGCTATGATGAGTAAGTTATTTTGACTCATGCCCAGGCTTCAACTACGAGGTCATATCGCCTACTACCAGAGCGCTCTTTCGTCGCTCTGATGAACATGAGTCCGACTCTACTATGGGAGTCCTAAATTTTGCCTATCTAGTTTTATTCACCTAGGATAAGGGTGTTTAACGAGTACCTGACATCATACAGGCTCGGGACCATCACTGAACGTCCCATCCGAAGGACTACTTCCTCAAAACTGTGTACTTAATTTTATTCATATATTCATAATCATCATTTATTATTTATTTCATAAATATATATTTGTATATTAAACAGCACTGGATATGACATATTATTTCAATTTTTTTTTTATTATTAAAATTTCAATTTGAGACATTTTATTTTTAATGTTTTCCATATTTTTAAGACATAAATGTGTACAGAAGAAAGAGATAGGGGAAAACTCTGGGGGCTGGAAAAGAAGCAGTTCGAAATGTGAATCTGTAAGTCGTGGCTGAAGATAGTAGCAATACAGAAAGTACTCTCATATATTATATATATTTTGTAAAATAGACAATATTTTTAAAAAACATAAATTGTTATTTATTGTTTTGATAACTTTATGTTCTGTTTACAGAGGATGGCGCCCCTCGAGCCCTGCCCCGTCGCCTCCTCGCACTGTCTCCTCCCTTCGCCCTTACAGACAGTGAGAACGAGGCATGTAGGAACGACAGTATCGCCTTCGTTAGCCTGCTGGAGAGCTTCGACTTTAACGCACTCAAGAGTAAGTCCACATCTCTATGTAAAAGTAACAAATTGGAAACAAAATAATATTGTTACGAAATAAATAATTTCATGTATTCTCTCATAATCTATTATGGCCCAGAACAAGTTCCTTTTTGGATCCTTACTATTAGAACATACCCTTATATTATTATATTTGTTTGATAACATATATTATATGTTAACATATTGATTATTTCAAAGAAACATATATTATATGTTAACATTTGATTATTTCAAACAAATATAATAATATAAGGGTACGTTCTAATAGTAAGAGTCCAAAATGGAACTTGTTCCGGGCCTTAATAGATTATGAGTGAATACATGAAATGATTTATTTTGAAATAATATTATTTTGTAATAATAATTTGTGGTAATATATTATATTGCCATATTCAAAAAATTGGAGTCGTATTCCCAATGTTTTTAGTTACTTTAGTGTTCTAACAGTAAATTGATTGTTACCAGCAATACGAAGGTATAGGGGAAGTTATTTCATATTGAATTTTCACAATGGAATTTTATCTTATCGAACCCCCTGATTCCAAAATGAAAAAAAAAATTCTGTATGTTTGTGTTTGCGAACACGAAAATTGCCGAAAGAATGAATTTATCGGCATGAAATTGTATCCAAAACCTCACAAGGACAACACTCATTAATTTTTAGCCTACGGGGATGGTGGGGAGGGGCTTAACACAAAACCTTTTTAATAATTGCCGATGTGACGGATCGATATCAAATTTTATACTTAATTATAACTATTATTTTTCAGATCAGGAACAGTGGAGGGGGGCTCAATTAAAAAACCTAATATTAGTAATATTTATTCCGTTAAATCATAACATGGTAATACGTCATAAGAATGTTTACATTAAAATAGCTTATTAGATGCATTTTTTTTAGATACAGATATTAACTCTTAGAGTCTGACACACATATATTAGAATTAACAATACTACTATATACTCAAAGAAAATAATAAAAATATCTGCGGATGTAAATAATTTATGGGGAAGTAAAAATAAGAAATTTGGAAAAGCCTGGAAAAGTCCTCGTGGAAGACTTGCCACTGTGTCCAGAGATCTTTCTGCCAAGTGAAATCATTTCCCCTTTGCGTTAACGGTTCGTCTCACAAGAGTGAAGTGAACAATCACTGTAATATGAATTAATAATGTGACTATTACATAAATGATGATTTTCTATTATTCAAAAAACAAGAAATGAAGTAGTTATGCTAAAAAATAAGTTGCAAAACAACTGCCTACTTTGCACAAAGTATGTATATAACAGTGTTCTGTATCCTGGTGGATGACCACCAGTACTTCCTCCTCTGACTCTCACAATGTCAGTCTCAAAAGGTGTTTCTAAATCAGATTTATTTGCCTAATTAGTAATTTTTCTTTTTTTTTGGTCTTTTATTTATAAAGGTACAGATATAAGTCGGTAGATAGGAAGCAACCAGAAACGATGATAGGGTTGTTGTGAACGCCTAGGGACCTAAGCATCGATTCTCTTATCCCTTCCCAGTTTTTGCCTACCCAGGTTTAGTTACATAAGATACGACTCATTAACGAGTAACTTACATTCGAAAAGGCCCGGGAACATCGCCTAAGATCCCATCCGAAGAACGACGTGCTCAAGGTTTTTACCTCATGCCCGAGTTTCAACCACGAGGGACGGTGTGCTCAAGTTTCTTTTCCACACCCAGTTACTGTCACCATCACTTAAGTCCAGTCCGAAGGACGACGTTCTCAATATTATTTTTCACTTCCCAGTTATCTTGGCTAAGGTTCTTCAAGGAGTCCTGACGTCTAACAACTTCGTCATCATCTCTTAAAGTCCGGTCCGAAGGACGACATGCTCTAGGTTTATTCCACGTCCCAGTCAAAATAACTAAAACTCCCGTCTAGATTTCCAACTCGCGATCCTGAGCTCATTAGACACCACATGTAAAGATAAAATTAGGACAGCAATGTCGGTAGATGAGCAGCAACCAGAAACGATGATAGGTCAACCTTAGACAGATTTAGATATATTGGGAAGGTTGTTGTGAACACCAAGGGACCTAAGCATCGATTTTCTTATCCCTTCCCCGTTAGCTCTACAGCGGGAGACCGACATTTTGCCTACCCTTTGAGTACCTGACATTCGAAAAGGCCCTGGATCATCGCTTAAGTTTCCATCCGAAGGACGACGAGCTCAAGGTCTTCACCTCTCAGATTGAATATCTATAAGGTTCGGCTAGATTTCGACCGCCCGATCTCGAGCTCTTTAGACACCATATGTAATGATAATATAAATATTTTGGTTGGATCTAAATTAAATTGTCGTAGAGAAATCTATATTAATAAAGCTGAATTACTGCTGGGCCACTAACGGATTTTTGGATTTTTATAAGCCCAAATGAATAATAGGTTATGAGTCTATATGTCTCAATAAACATGAATGAGGGGTAATACTAGCTGTTGTCACCAGCTGCTGGGGTGTCCGCCGTTGTAAGACACATATTGATGCCCAGCGTTCCTAATGACATACTAGCTCGGGTGTCCAGTATTGCACAGTTAATACTTGCCCTGCTTTCCACCGTTGCAACGAACATACTAGCTGTGGTGACTAACGTTCCCTAGTACATACTAGCTGGGTGACCATTGTCGCACGTCAAATACTAGTAGTTGTCTCCAGCGCCTACTAACTTGGTTGTCAGCCGTTGCAACGCCTATACTAGTTGGGTTGCCAAGTGTTGCTCAGCACAAGAGTTCGGAAACCATGAAATTCCGTTGAAAACTCCGCATCGAATTTTTGACAGATTACATGCTTCCCCTATACTTCGTACCATAGGAGCCAATTGTAGGATGAAACTCGCGATCTTTGACACACTGCAGATGCAATCTCACCACAGCATTGGCAGTTTTAGCGGGGGCTAAATAGATAATTGCTGTCTGGGCTTCTCAAATCCACCACTGCGTCACAGATCCGATGATGATCTGTTTCCGGACAATAGTGCCCATTAAGCAAACCTATAATTTTTCTTGTCTTTTTTGCTGCGCACATTTGATATAATTTGGACTTTTTTCCTCGAAAGTAGAGAAATGAAATTATAAACAATGAATTGAACTATATATAATCATATTTTGGCTCCTCGCATATCCAAAGGACAAAGTAAGCTTTGTCATCGTTCTGAGAGTCAAGCATCTTCACTTCCCCAACTATACGAAGTATCATCTTCATCATCAATGTAACACTACAATCCGCTGAAGTGTCTTGATTTCCTCCAACATCAATCGCCATGTGTCCTTGTTCTGTGCTGCTGTCATTCAGTTACGGATACCGACGCTCCTGGCATATTTTGCCACGCAGTCAGACTTCGGTCTTCCGACTCTCCGACGTCCATATAAGAGCTCAGATAGAAGTTTCTTCGGGATCATATCTTCATGCATTCTGGCGACATAGCCGGCCCATCTAAATCTGCCCACCGTAGCAATGTCTGGCTCGTACACCTCCTGATTGCTTCTGCGCCTCCATTCTCCTCCGTCGCAAACGGGGCCATAAACTCGACGGAGGACTTTTCACTCAAATATCTGGATGTTCTTATCCTCGGCTTTAGTTGTGGTCCATGTTTCCGAGCTGTAGGTGAGTACAGGGCGGATTAGCCTTTTGCACAGGACCATCTTTGTGCGCTGAGACACAAGGTTGCTAGCCAGTTGTTTTCGTAGCCCAAAATACGAAGTATAGAGGAAGTTATGTATTCGGTCAGAAATTTGATGTTGAGTCTTCAATGGAATTCATGTTTTTTGAGCCTCTGATTACAAAAATGAAAAAAAAAAAAGCTGTTTGTGTGTGTTTGTGAACACGATAACTTCCAAAAGATTATATATATATATATATATATACAGTAGACTCTCCCTTATCCGGCGTTGCCGGGACCGACGTGACGCCGGATAAAGGCAATCATCAATTAATGAGAAAAAATATATCAATTAAAGCATAAAAAAAAAAAGTGTTTTTAGTTGAGCTAAGGAATAAAACACGTATGTATTTTGTTGATAACGTTTATTAAATTGACAAATATGTACCTACATACTGTACATTGATTTAATATATGTACATACATATGTACATATATTTATCCAAGCATTAAAAAGATATTTTGAAGTGGAAGCCATTGTTTTATCACTTTATAACTTGATGATTTAAAAAAAAAAGATTGAAAATGTCCGTAAACTACTTAAACAAAAACGTCGCACATGAGTAAAATACAATTTCAAACACTCAATTTCACTAACGAAAAAAACGATCCAACGATTCTTTTCACTATGAGAATCAAATGAAAACTGAGAAAAAAAGGACTGGTGTAAAGGAAAAATAAATAGGAGGAGAAAAAATTAAAAACTTTGACTTTACTAGTTAAGTGTTCATTTCCCGATATGACGGTATTGTTGTGCCATGGACGGGATGGTACCTTTGTTTTTCTATTATAGAAAACATTTTTTATAAATGTTTGATTTTCAACTATGTATTTATTATAATTTATTCATAGGATATTAGTGAAGTAATAAAATATTGTACTAGCGTTCCCTTCAGTATAAATACAATGTACATATGTATGTATGTACAATAATAATTCATAAAAGATTCGTGAGTTACGGAATTATTATGTGCTCGTAAATACAAGTGGCTCATATAATTGATAATCTTTAATAATAATTGAATGTTAATTTTAGTTTAACAAAGTTGATACGTACATATGTACAAATATTTATCCAATCATTAAAAATATATTTTGATATCTGCGTTTAATTAAGTGAAGTAATAAAATATTGTATTAGCGTTCCCTTCATTATAAATACAATGTACATATGTATGTATGTACAATAAAAATTCATAAAAGATTCGTGAGTTACGGAATTATTATGTGCTCATAAATACACGTGGCTCATATATTTGATAATCTAATAATTGAATGTTAATTTTAGTTTAACAAATTTGATATTATTTTGCGAGCGCCGGATAAGGGAGCGCGCCGGTTAACAGAACGCCGGATAAGGAAGAGTCTACTGTATACTGTGTATATATATATGAGGATTCAGAAGCCGTTGTATGTCAAATAACCACTTGATTGACTTTGGAGAGAGAGCAAATTGTTATTTGATTACTTCGTTCTACCTGTCCATCTGTCGTCTGTCCCTTCCCTGTATCCTTGCCCACTCGCCTAACTCAGGAACCACTGATCGAAGTTTTTAATTGAAACTTTATATATAAGCTTGGTTTGTCTTGTATATGACTCGATTTAAAAATGTTGTTGAATTGCCTTATAATTGAGAGTATTTACTTGCAACGAGTTTTTGAAAAACTAATTTTTTGTCAGGGCCACTTCTTGAAGGAAGGCAATTAGGATAGATTGGAATGCCTCTGGTGGGGGAGAGGCGCCACGCGCCATGAACCAAGAAATAGACATCAGAAATTAATATAAACTTGTTATAGTGAAGTAGGTGACCCCTACTCTTTTCAGTTATCGGGATAACTTTAGTCAAAGTTAGCAGCCGTCCATAAATTACGTAAAAAGGGGGGGGATTCAAATTTTTTGATAGTGGAAAAGGGTTAAAAATGTAACGTAAGTTATAAACAAAGAAGTTATAACTAAACCTGACGGTGGTGTAACCCCGAAACCGGTAGTAGTATAAATATATACTTTTTTTGTAGGATAGTTATTTTTTTCAAAAAATAATTTTTTTTTTTATTACAAGTTTTTACAATATGTCCTCGTTTCTCAACTTATTATTGTTATCGTGACTCATACCCGGGCTTTAACTACAAGGTCATATTGCCTGCTAACAGAGCGTTCTTTCGTCATTCTGGTGGACACGAGCCCGATTCTACTATGGGAGTGCTAAACTTTGTTTACCCTAAATTTTTATATACACGAGCCCGATTCTACTATGGATGCCAAATTTTGGTCTCGCATCCGGTACCTTAAAACCAAAAATCCACCCCTACATTCCATAACAAAATTTTAATGACAAAAAATGTTTGCTCAACAAAATACAGATAATATTGGAAATAATGAGCTGAACAATAATTAAAGGTGGATTTAAATACGAGGAAGCTTTATGCAATTATTTGGCTGACTTTTTAGTTCCCCAGTTATACAAAGTACCTATAGGGAAAGTAATGTAATTCGACGTTGAGTTTTCAACGGAATTTTATGTGTTCCGACGCCCTGATTCCAAAAAATAAAAAATATTACCTGTCTGATTGTGTGTGTGTCCATGAATACGATAACTCCCAATAGAATGAATGTATCGACACAAAATTTTATATAGGTAACTGGAATCCTCTAGGGTTGACACGTATTGATTTTCAGCCAAATGGGCCAATGGAAAGAGGCTGATTGGGGGAGGGGAGGGGGTTTTAACACAAAACATTAAATAACTGCTAATGTAATGGATGTATCGTCATGAAACTTTATATTTAAATCAAAACTCCTTAAGGACGACACCTAAAATAATATGAAGATGACTGATGTCGTGAGAAGTGATTATTTCTCAGGATGTCAAATAAAATGTAGTCTGACCTCTCACAGATTTTTATTAGTATTAACTAGCCGGCTTTCGAGGTTGCCCTCATCATCAGGCAGTCTGATAAAATAAAAGTTTTTTAAATTTGAATGAAAATTAAAATATTTTAGTAAATAAAATTTAAAATTTTTTTTATAATAAAAATAAATAAATAAAGTATCTAAAAACTTTACAGTTACAATTTGAAATTTCATGGATGGGGACAGATAAGTTATTCCCCCCCATCTGAGTCACTACTGTGTGATGGCAACCACGAAAGCCGGCTAGCTAATACTAATAAAAATCTGTGAGAGGTCAGACTAGATCTTATTTGAAAACCTGTGAGACACCTCAAAAGTCAACTATTGACTTTTAGCTGAGTAGTTTGGAGGGAGAGCAAACACTTAGTTGATTAATTTTCGCTGAACAAGTATATAGCCAGTGACGCACCGTCGACATTTTTTTTTAAAACATAAACTATATTTATTGAGATGTGAACAAATGTTGGTCTCCAATTGACATGGTTTGGTAATTGCTATATACTCGGGCTGATAGAACATTCTATGCAGTTAGCAATTTGCAGTTTGCAGTGAGATGAGATATAACTGCAGGTCTGTTCGTGTATGACCTTCCTGTTAATTATCTTCCTTTTGTACCCTCGGCAGTCCTCAAGTTCTACGTTTGTTTTTCTATTCGCGCCTCTTCGCCTCCAACGGCCTCTGACCTTCTCATACTAATTTGCTGATGTATTATTCTTATATTCGTTCATCAATATAAATAATATATAATAATCATTTACAATTTATGATTTATGTTCCAATAGATTTTTATTTTAGCAAATTTCCATTGGAGATGGGTTTATGCGCTCAACAGATTGTTAAAATATGCTGAAAGTGCCATAATATTTTTCATTCAAATGTTGCCTGGCACACGATTTGAGGGGTTGCTATATTTTCATAAATGCCATCACGTCATTTCATGGAAAGCCTAGTCATTTCACGTAAATTATATAATAACTATTTTTTTAATTTTTTTTACGAACATCCCGTAATAATATTGTGAAAAAAGAACACACCTGGAAAAATAATAAAAAATATTTATATATACGAAAATCATCTAGTTAAGAGGGAAAATATTTTTCTTTTTCCTAATAACCATTAAAGTTTCAGTTATAAAAAGAGCAGGAAAAGGCAAAATATAATTTGGACGATCCTTGAAACGCCCAGGAAATTTCGTGAATATACTTCCAGCTGTTTTTCTGTGAAGTTCAGACAAAAATATACATACATTCAGACAGACAGATATAAAACTGATGGTCTCTTAAGGCCTTTATGTAACATGAAATAGGTCAAACCAAAAAAATCATTTAAAAACTATTTTAATGAATTCCAAATATCCGAAAGTCGATAAATTATAATTGGAAAATAATTATTGTATAATATATTATATATATTTTCTCACCTTTACAAATCTCTTGTATAGTTTTTTGGTTTTTACAATCTAGCAATTATGAGAAGTTTCAGGAAGGACTTATTATCAGATCATTATTGTGAACAATTTTTCTTTTATACATATTAATCATAATATTATTTTTTGCAAGACATATTTAATAATAATAATAATAAATTTATTTCCGTTAAACCAATACATTGTAATAGGATATGTCAAAAGAATGTATACATTAAAATAGCTTTATAAATTAGATTTATAACTACTTGAGTCTAACACACGTATAATTAGTAGTAATGAGAAAACTATTATAAAAAGTAAAATGAAATTAATGAAAACTAAATAAATAAATACTTAAAAATATATGAATATATAAAAAAAAATAATACATAGATACATTTATAGTAGACATATTTTTCAATTTAATAAAAATTAAGATAACTATTTTTCAAAAAACTTTTCGGTAGTCTCTTTATCCCAACGATGTTTCGGGACGTTGTTACGTCCCTTCATCAGGTCCCAATGTGCGAGATATAGAGAAAAAAAGAAAACAATGTAACTATAAATATAATATATTATATAGAAAAAATATAAAAATAAATAAATTTAATCAATTATAAATAAATAGAAAAAAAAATCTAAATAAATAAAAATATATAAATGATTAAATAAAACAATAACGTTCATTGGACTGACGTTTAAGGTGTGGAGGAACTCTGTCCAAAAAATAAAAATGAAAGCTTTGTATCAAATAATGTTTTTGGATATGAAATATGATTTTTCTTTGTGGTTATTTTATTCTTTTTGAGCGGACCTCTGTGTTGAAACGTTTAGCCAAGACTCCAGTAGATATATTTTTCAAAATTTATACAGGTATAAATGCTAGATTGTAAAAACCAAAAAATAAATGAGAAAATTGTAGATCTGTGAAAAAATATATAAGAATTAAATTTAGAATCTCTTTACACAACCCAAAAGTGAATGATTAAGTATTATTACATGTAGCGTGCCTGCTTACTGAGCTCAAGATCGAGGGTTCAAAACCCGGCCGGGGCCCTTAGTTTCTTTTATCAGGGAGGTAAAAGAAAACGTATACACGCCGTCCTTTAGATAGGACGTTGAGCAATGGTCCCGAGCCTGCACAATGTTAGATACTGGTTAAAGACCCCAACTCTAGGCGAATAAAAATTACTAACTAATTCCAGCCTACAATATTGTTTCCTCTTAGTTTTTGGGCCACTTAGTGAAAGGTAAGATTAGTAGAAACGATAATAAATTCCCCAAAAAATTAGGAAAATGGCTGATTTGAAGATCCTTATTTAAAGCGTCAGCACTGTATCGTAAGCGAAAAATGTGTAGGCTATGAAAATATGAACCGGACAGTATAAATACCTCAGTTTCCATACAAATGTGACTTACGACGTTTCACCTGGAAGATGTCAGTAAGTGAACTATGCTTCTGTGTCCTTCCCCATTCTTCAGAAATAACATTACCCACAGAGTCCTAAGATATGAAAGTAGGAAACATGTACCATCTGCTATAATTATGGAAATAAGTGCCCTCAATGGTCATCCTCTGAGGTACTTATTTTGCATACACAGGAGAAGCGCTCGTACCATCTGCATATTATCTGTTACATCCAGCATACATACATTTTTTTAAGCTAAATATCTAATTTTGTTTTGACATTTTATTTGTGAAAAATTTACTAATTTCAAAATGTTTATCTTATTGTTGAAAGGCAGAAAAAATGTAGTAGCAAAACATTTTAAATCGTAAATTTACTTTCCCAGCAATATGGAGTCGGGGAAATTATGTAATCGGTCACAATTCACTGTTGAATTTTCAACGGAATTTCATTTTTTCCGAACCCCATTTCAAAAACGTAAAAGAAATTTTCTTGTCTATCTGTGAATCTCCGAACACGATAACTTACTATAGAATGTTATCCTTTAACCGCTAGGCTATGTGGGTGGGATGTACCACTGATGATGACTCTGTTGCGTTGAAAACCTGTTCTGGTCAAAAACAGTGGGTAGG
This sequence comes from Aradus depressus, assembly GCA_963662175.1. Lineage (NCBI taxonomy): Eukaryota > Metazoa > Arthropoda > Insecta > Hemiptera > Aradidae > Aradus > Aradus depressus. The sequence continues at coordinate 40,743,845 of OY759221.1, read as the reverse complement.
CAACGTCTTTTATTTTAATAGAAGTAAAAGATGTTGTCTTCCCACTGTTTTATTTTACATAAAAACCGGTTTTCGACGCAACAGCGTCATCATCAGTTGTTCATCCCATCCACACAGCACAGCGGTTAGAAGACTGGAATTTTTCGTCTTCTAACCGCTGTACTGTGTGGGTGCGATGAACCACTGATGATAACGCTGTTGCGTCGAAAACCGGTTCTGGTGTAAAATAAAACCGTGGGAAGACAACGTCTTTTATTTCTATCAGAAATCTCGTCCCACAACATCTTACTATCACATACGTCTTTTATTTCTATGAGTACGATTGAATGAATGCAACGACATGTAAATGTATATGTGTATCCAGAAGGCATTAAGGATGCTATCTATGGATTTTCAGCAAAATCGCCTAAAGGAAAGAAATCGATTTAGGGGTGAAGGGCGGGGTTTAACATTAAGCAAAACTGTAACTGGTGTAATAAATGTATCGACACGAAACATTATTGTTGAATTCAAAACTTCAAAAGGACGACACCTGCCAATATTCAGTCGTATCGACTAAAGGGAGGGAGGATCGTACGCAAAAACCCTAATATCTCTGTCAGTGTGTGTGTTGAAGACGAGATCCAGACACGGCAAGGGAAGGTGAGATCAGAGGAACAGAGAGGAACTATAAAAAAAAAAACCAACTGTGGATGTAAAGAGTATATCGACGTGAAATTTTATATTTGAATCCGAATTCTTGTAAAAAAGACATATTTAAATGTTTAGTCGAATCTGAAAGAGGGGGGGGGGGGGGGGGGGGGGCAGAGGAGGGGCTCAACTCAAAAATTAGTGTAAAATTCCCTCAATAAGACGCCTATCGATTTAAAAACAAATCCATAAATTGATTTCAGAGGAAGAGCGGAAACTTAGTTGACTAGTGTGTGGGCACTTTCCTGTAAAACGTTGAATACAGTAAATCACGCCGCACCCCCGTCCCAATTCAAACGTTCCATATTCTATTTTCTCAGTTAGGAAATGATTTAACGTTGCGATACGATAGACTCCTTGGTGTTCTTGACCCGGTCACCATCGGTCACTGAAACCCTATTTTACCTAACTTGTGTGATCACCAAGTCATGACCCTTACAGGTCACAGAGAGGCCATTCTGTTACTATACAGTATGTTAACATCGATTGCAACAGTTTGAAGAAGAGTTTTTATTGATTGTCTTCAAGGTATGTTCATATATGATACTTAACATGTTCTGCAGAGATCTTGTGAGACACTTAAAAAATTAAGATCTTATCTATTTCACAAAATATATATAAAATATGGTAGCAATGCCCGGGCTTTAACTATGAGGTCATATCGCCTATTACCAGAGAGTTCATTCGTCACTCTGGTGGACATGAGCCCGACTCTACTTAAAGAATCCTAAATTTTGCCTACCTTAAATTTTCATTCACCTAGGGTAGTGGTCTTTGAAGAGTACCTGGTATCGTACAGGCTTGGGACCATCGCTTAACGTTTCATCCGAAGGACGGCTTGCTCAAGGTTTCTTCACCATTCAGATAAAGAGCTTCGGCCGGGTTTCGATCCCGCGATCTTTAGTTCAGTAAGCAAGCATGCTACCTCTGAGCTAGGGAACCTTCAAATTGAATATAATAAATATATATTCAATTACAAAAACTTCGTTAAGCGATGGTCCCGAGCCTGTACAATGTCAGGTACTCGTTAAAGACACTGCCTAGGTGAATAAAAATGTTTCCCATAGTAGAGTCGGGCTCATGTCCACCAGAGCGACAAAAGAGCGCTCTGGTAGTAGGAGATATGACCTCGTAGTTTAAGCCCGGGCATGAATCATAAAATAATTACACATGAGTACTAACTAAAGATGAATAATAATAATTACAAAAATGTATTAATAAATATAATAGATATAATTTTAATTTAATAACAAATATTTTATATTTCTTTAAGATACGTCTACAACCCTTATTGATCCTCTTCAAGGAATGTTAATCTAGTTTGATGGCTTACGTCTGCCTAAATATGGCGAAGTTTCATTAATTTTTTCAACCATAAAATGTAACTTTAATGATCGTTCGTCTGATTATTACCGAGTTAATGTTGACCAGAAAATGTTCTTGTCATTAGAAATTTTATGGTGAAAGAAGACTCCTTCATTTGAGACCAGTTGTAACTTCAATAGATAAGGTTGGGGATCTTTTCAGTTATGTGTCGGGGATTCTGAAAAATTTTCTACCGAAACCACTTACACTTTGTAAATCCACTTGATGTATCCGAAGAAATAAAATGTTGACCCTCCCGTCGTAATCCCGGTCCTTTTCCTGAAACAGTCCACATTCTCCTGATATAAGAGAAACATACAGTTCAAATGGACATTTTTTTAGAATCCCTGACACATAACCGAAAAGATCCAAATTTGGTTGATAAAAAACACTTTCTTAGTCTTAAGGTCTCTTAAATATATTTATTTTTCACTTCGGTTATTGTTTCATCCTTTGGAGCATTTTCAAAACTTATTTTTTTCGTATCTAAATAATTATATATACAATTTTTAATTTCGTTTTATGGTAAATTTTTTTGTGGCTATAACTGTCCACCATAATGACAAAATCTATTTCTTAATTAATTTTATTTTAATTTGAGGCCATTTTTGTTAAAATTATATTTTAAGACGAAAATATAAATTGTATTATGGATTGATTGACATCAGTATTTACATAGGAAAACAATTTTTTTTTTAACTGCCCCAATATTTAATATCGATCGTGTGGGAATAATATATTAACAGAAGTAAGAAAAACAAAATACATTTACGAGGTTGTATTAACTGGAACGATAGCTTAAGGTTTTTCAAAAAAAAATTGTGGAGACCACCCAAGATGAGTCTTTTCAATTTCCAAGGTTTTTCGATTAAATTTGGCATTTCGACACACCCCCCATCCTTCAAAATATTACAGCTTATTACCACGTCAGAATGTCCAGGCAAAATACTACCCTCCAGCCTTTTTAGAAAAAAAAAAAAAATTCAGTATCACTCATCAGCCATCCTGAGGTCACATCAGCCTCATCTCAGCCCTGGGATCACTAGAAATTTGATAATTTCCTCAAGTCTTGGAACATTGGTTTCTCAACCCTGGAACAGGGTCATGGAGATGGGATGAATATTATGTCAAGGTGGCCAAATTAAAATATTATAAAATAAATCTAAAAGAAAAAAATATATTATGCGGCCATAATAGGACTTTGTTATTGTGATAAAAACTTGATTGCTACCACATTTCCTGTAGAAATTTGATCTCTTTTGTTTATTTAAATTTTGATTTCTACAGTAGTTTGCCGAAAATTGCCCTAAAAAAATATTATCAATAATTTAAGACGTGCAATTTTTAAGAAAGTACACGTATACAACAAAAAAAAATTCAATTAAACAAACTTTACACTTGGATTCACAAAGAGATACCAATTTTTAAATAATTTTAAATAATATTAATTTCTAATCCAAAGGTTTTTTAAATGATACTACTGGGACAACAGGGAAGATGAATAGAATAGAATTTGAAGAGGACAAATATTTGGGTTATTTGCTTTATTTGCACATTCTAATAAAAAAAACTAAACATTGAACAAAGCAAAAGAAAAACAAAGCAACAAAATCATTTAACTAAATACTTAAAAACTATTATTATTTTTATTTGGGCATATTGAAAAATATATATTATTAATTGTACCTTCTCGACGCCTCTACCACAAAAAACCAGACCCCGTCAACTCTTCACACTTTAATTCCACCCCAGTCAACTTTCATCTAATTGTTCAACTTCATTTTTATTTAAAACATATCAAAACCACATGCACCGTTTTAGAGCTAGCTCACGACTCCATTACATTTTACACTATTTCACAGCTGTTTTTTATATGTTTTCTTGTTTTGTTTCTCAAACACCTTGATATATATCTAATATATATATGATATTAGATTATAATAAAAAAATTACCTCTTTTCATTAAAATATTCATTAAAAAAATGTTCCGTAGTGTACATCACAGTTATACCAAAAACACTACTGTACAGATCACTCTTACATTCATTCTGGCGTTACTGGGTATAGGAAAGTAATTTGATGACATCAGCAGTTTTCTTTTTTCATTGTACACCGTGATTCTGAGAGTAAGAGAGGAGGCTAGGTGGGGGAGAGTGATCTATAAGAAAGTCCTGTTGTGGCCACATTATATATATATATATTTCTGGTGTATGAGCAAAAAGGGCTTAAGTCAGAATAAGTCTAGTGATCCAAAGGACAAGTGCATTTAAATATTTTCTCCAAATGTAACTGAATGTTGCAATATTCTACTTTGTTTATATTTAATACTTTATAGAATAATATTTCAAGTAACATAAATGTGCTTTACCTGACTTGCAGGAATTTTTCAAACCTTCAGAAATACCCCTCCTAAAATTCAGATTTGCTAACTTAAGCCCATTTGCCCCCCCCCCCCCCCCCCCCCCCAAAAAAAATGTATATATATACAGTAGACTCTCCCTCATCCGGAGTTCTGTTAACCGGCGCGGTCCTTTATACGGCGCTCATCAATGATATCAACTTTGTTAAACTAAAATTAACATTCAATTATTATCGAAGCAATTATTATTATTAAAGATTATTAATTATATGAGCCAAGTGTATTTACGAGCACATAATAATTCCGTAACTCACATATATCTTTTATGTATTTATAATGAAGGGAACGCTAATACAATATTTTATTACTTCACTAATATCCTATAAATAAATTATAATAAATACATATTTGAAAATCAAACATTTATAAAAAATGTTTCCTAGAATAGAAAAACAAAGGTACCATCCAATATCGGCTATCAGACAATACAGGAATAATGTCAGGTCCCATAGAATGAGCCGGTACCTATATGGTATAGTAGAATGTCAGGTCCCATACAATGAGCCGGTACCATATTATGGTACTCAGCCCTGCACCTTCCCTTCTATTTGATTGAACTTTCTTGTCATTAGTGCAGGAATTTAAAGAATGTTCAGCTCCAGTTTATTTTCGTGTTACACTATTAACACATCCTATTTCTACATTGGCACGTGGAATTTCGTATTGTTTTACGTAACTGTTTTACAATAAATACGATTTTGTTATAGTTTTCCTTAGCAGCCGTTAGTTGTAGGCGATGTTATTTAATTGGTCAAAAATTCGATATTGATTTTTGATCGGAATTTTGTGTTTTCCAAATACCTGAATCCAAAAATTAAAAAAAAAAAAGTCACCTCTGCCTATGTGTCTTTGTGCATGATAACTAACAATAGAATGAATATATCAACATGAAATTTTATGTACGCTTTTAGAAACCCATAAGGACGACACCTGTTAATTTTCAGCCGAATTGGCAAGAGGAAAAAAAAAGGTTATTGAGAGGGAGAGGGGCTTAACTCAAAAATTCTAAAAACTGTCGATATAATGAATGAGCATGATACCTATTGTTGGCTGATTTCGTTTCCAATGTATAATTAGCGCTGATTAAATACCTTGCCGTTTATTCACCGACTTTCATTTTTTAAGAGAATTTTGCGATGCCACATGGCCTATATACTAAATTGGGCCATCCTTGGAATAGGCTGCAAGCCTACGATCAACAGATCCAGTGCTAGCACCAGAACTGAACGTGTAAGGATACTAATAGAAAAATTGGAATTTGATAAAAATTGGATTAACCTCATTGAACATTTTGAGATGTCATATTGCCTGTATTCTAAGTATAAATAAATATCAATATTCTAAGTATAAATAAATAGTTGGACGATCCTAGATAGGCCCTCCAAATTTCCTTAGTTTCCCATTGAAGCTAAAGCAAACATTTCTGCAGTTAGTTAGTTTTTGTGACTCATGCTCGGGCTTTAACTTCTAAGTTATATCGCCTACGACTAGAGAGCTGTTTCGTCGCTGCGCCCGACTCTACAGTGGAGTCCTAAATGTTGCCTCCCCAGGTTTAGTTAACAAAGATAGAGGTCTTTAACGAGTACCTGACAATGTACGAAGGTCGACGTGATCATCTCCTTGATAAAAAAACCTAAGAGCTTTGGTCGGATTTCAAATCCGCGATCTTGAGCTCAGAAGGCTAGCACGCTACCTGGCAGTTATTGGAATTTTTTATTTGAGCCCCTCTCTGATACCACCCTCCCTTTCGGCAGATTCCGCTAAAAATTAGTGAGTGCTTTCCTAAGAGGGCGTTGAATGTACATATGAAATTTCGTGTCTATACATTCATTCTATCGGGAGTTATCGTGTTCATAAACACACACAAACATACACACAGACAAACAGAAATATTTGTTTTCATTTTTGGCATCAGGAGGTCGAAAAACATGAATTCCGTTGTAAATTTCGCATCGAATTTTTGACCGATTACATAATTTCCCTCATAGCTGTGAAAGTAAAATAATAATAAATTATTAGTTAAATCATGATTTTCTTTCTAACACATTACCATAATAGACCATTTGACATCTCAAAATGTTGAACGAGAGAGAAGGTTATATTAGCCAAAACATGAAACGATTGATAGTTTTTCAAAGGATGATAAAATTTTCATTTAATTTATATATACATTAAGGACATTTATTTATGAAAATTATTAAGGGTATTAATGAGTTCCACCACGTAGATTGAGAACTCCCTGTGTAAGGCACCTCTTGAATTTGAGACAAACCTGCCGAAGACGAGCTATTTAAGATGTGTGATCTTCAAGAGACAATGTTACCTTATCAATTAGCAGACCATCTTATTAACACACTCACTTCGGTCTCTATGTAATTATATAACAGTTCGGTTTCACTCGCTCTTCCATTTCGACATCCTCTTGTCCCAAACAAAGACACGACTTACAAACAATTTACTGGATATCTTCCTGTCTACAGTCATGTGTCCTTCCTCTTGTCTCACCCCTAATACTCCATAAATCAATGAGTCTCGTTCTTATGGGATTCTGGTTGCACGTACAACATTTCATGTCAATACATTCCTTACTTCAACAGATATTGGGGCTTTGTGTTAAGCCCTCCCTAATCCTCCCCTTCCCTTCGTCCGATTTGGCTCAAAATGAATGGGTGTCGTCCTTAGAGGGTTCTGGATACCCATATAAAATTTCATTTCGATATACTCATTCTATCAGTAGTTATCATGTTCACAGACACACAAAGATACACAGGCAGGAATTTTGACGTAAAAACGTCTATTCGCTCGTTAAGCACAGTGATAGCCGGTCAAATTTTCTTGTGTTACAAAATACCGTCAGATTTCAATCGATAATAACTACGAGACTAATAATGCGATAACGACGGTTGAGGTCACAATGAATAGAACATGTCTGTACGTGTTTGTTTTGCCTGGCTAGAGTGGGCGCCGGCGGATAATTGTTACGAATTAACGTTGTGTAAAATTATAAATTAGTGTAGCGTGATAACGCGTTTAGATAGGACGTTGATTCGACTGTCATTGTAAAGAGCTTGAGGAGCACTACTAGGACTAAAATTGAAACAATAAAAAAATTCGCCGAAATATATGTAAAAATCTGTATTAAATTGAAAATTGCAAAAAAGTTAAAGATGTCGTCTCATATGAATCGCAAAAATGCGCGGAATTATAGAAAACGCAAATCTGAGGAAAGCTCGCATCAAAAGGAATTTAATAAACCAGAAAAGTCTAGTGCCGAGCAAATGCAAGAGCTACGGCAGCATCGAAAAGAAAATGAAAAATGATTTTACCCCGACGTTTTCACGGAAAATCTACGGCGTGGACCTTGACTAAGCCTTAATGTTTTTTTTGTTTTTTTTTTTTCATCTTTCAAGGGCCGCCCGGAAAACGTTACTTTTATGAAAATCAACATCGAATTTCATACCGATTACACAACTTCCCCCGATACCTCGTATACCTGGGGGAATAATAGCATAATTTTCAAGGTAATTTGATTCTAAGTTTAAAACTTGTTTCTGGGCTTAGCAATTGGTCCAGCGAGTTGTAGCGAATCTTCGAACGGAGGGGACGGGCTATCTACAGATGACCCAACTGAAAATGTGAGGTGACAACACAAAACTCTGTATAAAAAAACAAAAATTACCTTGGATAAAAAAAAACAACATTACGTAAATTTTAAAAAGTTAATTCACAATCAATTACTAGAAAACTGGATGAAATAAACACTGAAAGCAACTTTTTTGGAGAGCAACGGATTATCTAAAGCCTAGAACATTCCATAAATCCCTATTATAGATATTACATGATCTAAAGCAATTTTTTGGACTAATAATAACTTAAAGGGGTAAAAAAAAACTACTTTTAAACACGTAACGAACGAAACGGGTTATTTGAATAAAAATACACTGATTTGAATCAAAACTCAATAAAAAGAGAAATCGATTATGAAAGAAAAATAAATAAGTTCGAATATTAAGGTTAATAAATGAAATTTGGTCCCGAGGCCTTCTAGATCAACAGATCATGCTCAAGCTACGTCGTCTTCAGTATACTCCACAACAGCGGAATGTCGAGCTGACGGGCGCGGTGGACCAGTTCTGGGAGCCGGTTAGTGACCCGCGCGGGGGTCTGCCAGTGAAAGCGGAGGTCTCCCCCCCCACCAGTAGGTAGGTCAGGGATGCAAGGTAGCCGGCCTGGGTTCGAGTCGACCACAGACAGGTTCCAGTCACGCAATCAACTATTTGACGCAACCTAGTCTCAGGATACACAAATCCGATACCCCCAACAGAGGTTCTTCGTTAAACTTGAGTGTCACAGATTAGATATAATTTTTCAGGACATCGTAATGTTAATGGGTTTTTTTCTCAATATCCTTCGTTCTTTCTTCCTCTGTTCGAGACAACATGAACACTTCTTCAATTATCTTAAAAGGAATTCCTAATCCTACTGTTTAGCTAACGGAGATAGATCAGTGTCTTCTTCTCATAGCGAAGAAGAAAAACTACTCATTCGCTTTCCAAAGTGTACGATTTTATTACTTTCCCAGCTATACAAAGTATAAAAAAAGTTATGTAATCGATCAGAAAATCGATGTTCATTTTTCACCAGAATTTCAGGTTTTCCCGACCTCCTCTGATTGCAAAACTGAAAAAATAAAATGTCTTTTTATGAGATCTGTGGACTTGATAACACCCGATAGGGGGCCATTCATAAATTAAGTAAGGCTTTTTTTTAAAGCTAATTTCACCTCCCCCCCCCCCCCCCCCCCCCCTACCCCTTGATAAGAAATGATCGTATTGATAAATATCCAGACATGTGAGGTATAAGAAATAAATGATTATAAATGACAATTATTTTTCAAAATTCAAGCAATAGTGAAATGCCTAATCAGCGAGACAATAGAATAAAAAAATGTCTAGAAGTACTGAGGCAATATGATTTCTGAAGGATTCAATACTGAATTTGAGAACTAAGTACAGATGGCGCTATTTCTTAGCGCGAAAGTAGTAGATTTTAAATTCAAAAACTTACATAAGATCAAATTCTTTACCCCCCTCCCCTATAGTAAGAATTAGTAATATTGAGCTTATACCCCCCCCCCCCCCCCCCCCCTCTAAATGCCTTACGTAATTTATGAATGACCCCTAGAATGAAAATGGCTAAATCGGCCAAACGGAAGGTCAACTCAAATACTCTAGTAACTCCCGATATAATGAATGTATCGACACAAAATTTAGTATGAGGATTCAGATTGGTATTGGGGGGAGAGCGCGAAAGCTTAATTAATTAATTCAAGCCGGGGAAGTACATTGCCGGTGATTCATCGACAATTTTATTTATTTATTAACTTTTTAGCTTGCAACTTGCACATGTAACAAGATCTCCCGTCGGTAGAACGTTGAGGTCCAAAATGTGATGAGTAAAATTGTAGTGGGTATAAGGAAGTTATGTCATTTAGATATACTAGATGGGATGGTGTACACCTAGGGACCTAAGTATCCAATCATTTTATCCCTTCCTTGCTAGCTCTGGGAGTCCTAAATTCTGTCTATCTTCCTGCCTCCCTGCCTCCCCGTCATCCCCTCCTTCCCTTTGGCTGATTTGACTGAAAATCAATAGGTGTCGTCCTTAGAGAGTACTAGAAACACAGAAAATTGTGTGTCGATATGTTCGTTCTGTCGATAGTTATCACATTCAAAGACAGGAATTTTTTTTTTTTTCAATTTTTGGAATCTGGGGGCCGGAAAACACATAAAATTCCACTGAAAGTTCAACATCGAATTTGTGTGCGATTACATAACATCCCCTATACCTACTTGCTATATCTATAACTAAAATGCCATATCAGAACGAACTTGCCAGATGTTATGTACACAACATGAGCCAACAGAGTATCCCAACTACTGACTATAGTTTCTACTTTTACCTAGAGAACCCTATCAAGAAAATAATTAATTATATATTTAAAATCTACTATCTACGCCCTTGTACTCTATTATCATATCTGTTTTGTAATTAAAGATTAGTTGTAATATGAAAAGAGGCCGTTTCTATCTTTACGTTGATCTGTCCGTTTTGGTTGAGTTGCTCCAACGCCACTAGTTTAGTAATTTGAAACTAGTTTTTCAAAAATTACATAACCCACAGATCCTTTTTAGCAAGACAATGTTATCAGAAGGATTCGTCCGTAGCCTCGTTTTCTTTCAATTCGAAACTTCCGGACTTTAGAAAGACGCAGACATGCGTCCTAGCTTCATTAGGAAAGTCAAATTTTTTCACTTTCAAAATATCCGTTTAATTATTAGTAACCGCACCTGCTAGGTCGTGGATTTGTCCATCGCTATAACCCACAAAGAATTGGGCTGATCACTTTCAAATCTGGGAAATTTAAAATTGATTTTTTTTTTTTTTTACGCATTGGCAGCTGTGGCCATTAGCTTTTCCAAAATAGGATTAGCGGTAGTGACGGAAAGGATTGGTGAGAAGTGTCGGATACTCTCCAGTGGTAGCGTCGAGTCCCAGCCTAGCACCAAGTCTAGGGGGAGTTGTCACAACGGATAGCAAGCCTCCTTCTTGGGGGCCAGAGCGCTTCCCATCGCACCACCTGTCCTTCAGTAAAACATCACTCAATGAATTTCAACGCTCATTTCTAAATATGCATGACTATGTGTATCTCTTTCAGAAATTCAATTAAGTTCCGGAATCTAGTTGTTCTCTCGCTAAATATATCTTGGAGGGTTGCAGGCATGCTGTTATTTTCCCGATACTTGGCCAGCTTCTGACAATCTTCAATGACATGTCTCACTGTCAGCAACTCCCTACAGAGGACACACCTTGGAGGTCTGTTCCCCACCTGGAGGTGCCCATGAGTCACTCTCGTATGGCCAATGGCCACTCTTCTTAACACTATTTTTTCTCGTCGGGAGAGTTCAACAGAAAAGTTTATCGGTCTTAGGTTTGGCTTTAGATGTTTCAGTTGTGTGTCTTGCTCTGACCAGTCATGTCCCCAACGTTCTAAGGCAGACATCTTGACCTGCTTCATCAGATTGTTGAAGATTGATCTTAATTTGTAAGTTAGAACCGAAGGATACCTACCCTCCAGTATATCTTCTATTTGACAAGCGACTAACATGAAATCTCTACACGAGAAATGAACAGACATTACAAACAGTTACTAAGACTACTAGACAAAATGTCTAAATTAACTATGTAAATAAGTTTGACAAAGAAATTGTGTATTTTAATTATTATCTATTGCTATATTTTACGCAAATTTGCTTGTATATATTATTGATACAGCTGTAAATACTTTTTTTTTGTTTTTCCTATTTATTGGCAATTTTTGTACAATATACATTCAATTGTGCTAAAATCAAATAAAACAAAACATTTGGCACTTGAATGAGGCCGCTGACCAGCGTCAGTCCTTTTGGCTATGATATACGCTCTGAACACTCATTTGTAAATAAAAAAAATATAACAAGTGCCGATATAAATTGGGAGAAGAATAAAGCTTTGAAAAATATATATTATATATATAGATCTAAGCGAAATGGGGGGGAACTCAAAAATAATAACTGCCAGTGTAATAAATGTATCGACATTAAATGTTATATGAGAGTTGAGAAGTATTAGTAAAACATGTGTTTACAAGAGCGTAGCCAGGACTTTGAGCAGGGGGAGAGGCAAAGTTAGGCTACGAGGGTGGGGGGTATAGACTGCCGGGGGCACAGCCCGCAGTTCCCGTGGTTAGCGCTGCAGACTTTTTGTTATTAATTTGGGAGACTCGGGCCACTAGAAGCTCCCCCTGAGGTAACCACTGACTGTAATACTTAAGTTGACTTTACATGAGCAGCAAAATGCAAAGCGCAGCAGCAGCAAATGCACGCTGTGGTTTCTGTGCTTTTAGAATTAAATTACTCACAGCCAATAGCGTGCATTTGCACTGCTGCGCTTCGCATTTCTACTGCGCATGTAAAATCAGCTTTAAGAGTATAAAGTATAACATAAATGAAGATTTTGAGCGAGGAAATGATCGAATTCATGTATATTTAAATAAATGTATTATGACTTGTTTTGTACATGTACATTTATGTAATAGCTGATTTCGGAATCTGACGCATGGGTAATTTGAAGATCCTATTGGTAACTTGCAAGCAATCCATTTTGATGGATTAGCAGATTTTTTGCTCTGGCCAGGCGGGGGCACGCGCTCACCCCCCCCCCCCCCCCCCCTGCTTCCCCTGGCTACGCCTCTGTGTGTTTATACTTTTATCAAAATGAGCGGGAGGGGAGAAGAGTGTAGAGGGAGAGAGAAAACTTTGTTGATTACAAATAATTCGAACTGGGGAAGTAGGGGGGGTGATTGACCAACGACTTCAAATATATGCAAAAATGAATGATATAATTCTGTCTAAGATCTACTGTTGAGTTCCTTGTCTGGTTGGGATGAATGGTTTAGGTAACCGTCCCTATTAGGAACAATGTGTATCTTTATTTTGAATTCAGGTCACTCCTCGTCTAATGAATGCAACTGACATTGAATTGAAAACATATCCTCCGTAGATCGAACTTGTCCATCATACAGTAGTTCCTACATTTCAGTCTATGGTCTAAGACTACACAAACTGACTGAGCAGTCAAAAATGGCCCTGAATACGTCACCATCCCTTTCAGATAGTCTACGAAGTGTAGAGGAAGTCATTTAATCGATCAGAAATTCGACGTTGAGTTTTCACCGGAATTTCATATTATCTGACTACCAATTTTCAAAAATGAAACAAAAAAATTCCCAATAGAATGAATATATCGACACGAAATGTTATATGGATATACTGAACCACTTCAGAACTACCCCTATTTATTTTCAGTGAAATCGTACGAAAAGAATTGGACGCATATCTATTCTCATTTTGAATAAAAATTTGTCCCAATAAAATATATTTTGTCCTCCTTAAAATGATTATTTAGATTATCTTAAGCTGCCCCCTAATTGGGGTGATGGACCCCTGGTGTCCTTTTAACAGAGTTAGATTAGCATTCAAGTCTTGGTTTAGAAGTCCTCGAAAGGTCCAACATCCACTTTTCTTGTACAAAACTTTGTCCAAATTGAAATTGAAATTTAGTATCTGCGAATTTTTGGTCATCCTCTAACAAAACTACTCAAAAGTGATTTCAGAATTTTAATTTAAAGGCATCGTTTAATTAAATTTATATTTTTATATTATATGGAGCTGCGAAACTGTTTGTTTTTTCTTTCCTGCAGTGAGTGTTATGTAGCCTTTTCTTTTTTTTTCAAATCAAAATAGGGTATGTACTTTTTGAGTTCTAAAAAATAGTAAATAATGATCATTCTAAGAAAATATCCGTACTTTTCTTGGACTCAAAAGTGTGGTCAACCTGTTTACCAATTCGAAAAGAAGCTGTGTTATTAATTCGCTAGTTGATAAGTTAAAATGAGCCGGTAGCGGGAGTAATAACTAAGACTAGGCGCTCCTATCGGCTGTAAGTGGAAGATGGAAGCTAACCGGTACCGTAACCTTTCATCAGCCGAAACAAAGATGCGGGCCATTTTATTTATTTATTTTATTTTTTTATCGTTCCAATAGATTCGTTTTAAGTTTCAATTTTTTTAATAACTTAAAAGTGGATGTGCTATATACGTATGCATTGAATTGCTTTCTGTCGGGAACAATACCCGTATCACCATTTAAGAAATATTCTTAAATTCGAGGTTAACACTACTGATTATTTGTGTGTATGTAACTACATTTTTTTTGTTTCATCAGAAATGAATTCTTTTTAACATTTGTTTTTGTTTAACATTTGATTTACTTCTCTTATTCAGCAAGAAGCTCAAGCATCATTGTGCTAGGCTGTATGTTAACGTTTGATTATTTGCTAGCAAAGTTTATCAGAATGAAGCAAAAAAAAACAGGTAGTTACACCTATGTGCTTACGTAATAATAAGCAGTTAAGTTCTACTCAACTCGTTGAGTTTCATCATGAATGGTTATCCCTGGTTCTAACCATCGTCTCTTAAAGTTTAGTTGATTAAAATTGACTGATAATGTTGCCAATGATTGTTGGTTGGGTTACTAGATATTCGTATGCTTTATTTTATTTTTATGCATACTTATTTAAACTTGCTTTTACAATTTTGTGTTTGTAACAATCATTGTTACTAATGAATATATACTTAGGTATATGTAACTTTGTAGTACTTTTCTATTGTTTGCACTTGCTCAATTATCGACAACCAATTATTATTATAGTTTTTATTTCATTTATCAAGTTAGCTTTATATTTTTTTAAATATAATTCGAGAAAGTGTTTAAATTGAATGTTACTCTATAGAAATATCTGACTTGCATTCAAATGAGCTTACTCAAAGCTTCCATTTAAGACCGGTAGATGCGTCTCAGTCATTCCTTCCACAACCGGCTCAGTTGGTACATTTTTTTACAGCCACTCGAATGAGTTTTCAATAAAAATAATTTTATTAATTAATCTTGGCTATGAGAAATAATTATTTAATTAAATAACAGTTAGTTATGGAGTAAATATTAGAATTTTTTTCGAAATGTCCAAACTGCTCACCGCCATGAGAATAAATTTCTAAAAGATCATTTCTATCGTATAGAAGTTCCTAAACACCTCTGGAAGGTTTGCCTTCCTCGGAAATTTGGAATAGATAATCACGATTACTACAAATAAGTTTATTCAAAATCCGTTGTGATTTCTGAGATAAGCGACTTAGAATGTACATTCTAATGAAATACCTAATAAATGTAGGTAGGTAAGTTATTGTGCTACCTTTTATCTACAGATGCAGTTGGTAATTTATATACTAATCTTTCTTTTTTCTTTTTTTTCAGTGTATGATGCTAACGCCAAACTGCCATCGGGTCTCCTCAACGGCAACATGAACCAGCTCGGGGATCTGGAGCTGTGTCTTCAGTCAGGAGGCCGCTACTGTCTCACCTATGTTGATATAAAACTCTCCTCTCCAGAGTTCCACACCCTGTCTGTCGTCCAAGGGATGATACACTCACATCATGCCTTCCGAGGATCTTCCTCTGACGTAAGACATTCAACTACCTTTATATTACCGTAGACTCTTTCAAAACGGCGGTTGTCGAAGCCGAAGTACCGATGCTTAAGAGGAAGTAAGTATTTTCACTTCTCTGGAATGTTTTTTGGTTCATTTTTTTCTGCATCTCTTCCTGAGAATATTTCCACACGATTTAACAACCCCTTCTTCAGTTCAAGGGGTTGAACTCACTTAAAAGCGTGTGACTTGAAGAAGAGGCGTGCTGAATATCGGAAAAAATGAACCTAAGAGAGTATACAATAACGTTACGTGAAAACAACATTTCGATAGTACATTTTATACTTGGATTCAGAACTTTATAAGTCAGGATTCACGGATTTTCAGCTAAATCGGCACAGTAGATTCGGGCTCATGTCCACCAGACGAAAGAGCGCTCAGGTAATAGGCGACATGACCTCGTATTTAAAGCCCGGGTATGAGTCAAAATAACTAACAAATAGAATGAGAAGGAAGTCTGATTCTCTTTCAGACTAGGAAAGCTGAGTGACAATTGTTCTAGCTTATTCTATCTGAAACTGTTGAGCTGAGAGTTTCACGTGGACTCTGTTGTTCAGACTTATTCATTCGCAACACGCCTTCTGAGGATCCCCCACTGACGTAAGTCGCTCTCTTTAGTATTGCTACTATCAAACTTGCGCGCTCTCCGACTCCGAAATGCAAACGTTTTTGAAATTTGCCAAAACTTTGAAGGTATTCATTGAAAAAAAGTTGTCGGTGAGTCACTGGAATTATTCGTATTGGACTAAGTTTCCACTCTGTATAAAACCTGTTTTGGCAGAGAGTTATTCAGGATTATGGAATTAAGCCCCTCTTCTCTCCCCCCCCCCCCCCCCCCACCCTACTTCAGCTCCTTTGGCTGAAGTTTCATAGGCTTTTTACGCAGGGGCTTCTGAATATATTTTTACTTCCCATTTTCTGTGTAGTATAGAGCAAGTTATGTAACCTGTCATTAATTCAATGATTGTTTTCACCGGAGTTTCATGTCTTCCAACCCCGGAATCCAAAAACAATTTGAAAAAAATTGTTTGCACGGTAGCTCCCTACAAAAAGAACGTATCAATACAACATTTTTATATGCGGATGTAGAACAACATAACGACGAAACTTACTGATTTTCAGCCAAATGGATGAATGGGTGCTACTCAAAAACACTAATAACTGCCAATGTAATGAATGTATAAACAATAAATTTTATATGAGAATTGAGAAAACAATGAGTAAAGACACCTGTTCATTTTCAGCCAAAATTGTCAAGGTGATAAGGGTTTATAGGGAGCGCGCACGCTGGGGAAGTAACATTGTCTGTGATTCACCGTCAATTTTTTTTATTTTGGATTAAAATCAATACGTATTGAATATGAGACCGATTACGTAACCTGAGAATGCTCCCGTGGTCAAATCTTTTAAAATCCTCCTCTGAGATTACATCTTTACTAAAGATGTGGAATCTTGTTTGCTCATATCCAGAGCAAATGGCCAGGAAGTGTGCCGCCGTCTCATCTTCTTCCCCACATCTATCACAGGTAGGACTGTTCTTGACTCCTACTGGTGTCTATTGAACGGACCGTGTCCTGTGAGAACTCACGTAGTTGCCGAAGCTCGTTCCGTAAGGTTCAAGATCCCATCCTTCAACACATTGGACTCCCCTCCCAGGAACATCTTCGACTGCATGTGGTCTTTTCTCTCCATGTACGCTCTGAAAGATCTTTAGTCTACTTTTTAATCCGGGTTCGGTATGCCTCCCGAGATATTCCTAGAACTGGCTCTGGGCCCATAAAGGGCTTACTTGAACCTTCCTTGGCTAGTCGGTCTGCCTCCTCGTCTCCGGTAACCCAGTAGAGTCCAACCTTTTTGCAGTTTCCTAAGCTATTTAGCTGATTTGCGCACTCCCTTACCAGCTTTACTCCCTTACTACTTTTTTCAGAGGCAAAGCGAAAACTTCGTTATTGATTTGTGCTGGTTAAGTTTGGCACACTGGTATAAAGTATCCGCCACCTTGGTGCCTACTTAACGTAATGGCTTTTAAGGTGGGATGTAGCGGCAAGGTATGCTATTGCATGGTGCGGCTTGAACTGGCTCTGCCTCACTCTATGAAAGATATTTATGAGATATTATGAATTTCCTATTTACACCTGTGATTGTGCACAGTCACCACTAAAATATGAATATAATAAATTGTATAATAGAGAGAAAAAACATCAATTTATTATATGAAAAGATTTATTGAATTTATATCTCAAAAATATTTAGTGGGTACCGATTAAATGTATCTATAGGAATGGGCAAATTAAGAAAAAAAAGGGCACCGGTAGTTTGGAAGGAGCTTGCTGCTCTATTCAAGATCGGGGGTTCGAAACGCGGCCGAGGCCCTTAGGGTTTTTTTTTATCTGAGAGGTGAAAAAATATTGAGCCTGTACAATATCACTTACTCATTGATGATAGATGAATAAACCTAGATAGGCAAAATTTAGTTCTTCCAAAGTAGAGTCGGGCGCATGTCCACCAGAGCGACGAAAGAGCGCTCTGGTAGTAGGCGATATGACCCGGGCATGAGACAATAACTAACATAATGCTATACACTACTTAAGCAGCTTTATATTAGCAGATAAAAATGGAAAACACTCTTACAACACTTTAGTTTCAGTTTAAACTAACTCCTAGTCCAAACATTTATCCACTCTATTAGATGTAAGGTGCTAATGATCTCAAGGTTGGTTCTATGTACCTTCTCACTTGGTTATCTCTTCCTGTTGGTGCTCTTTGCAGAATAGTAATATAATAGTTTTTTTTTTTAAACTTCACTATTATGCGCTTTCTTCGAAGGGCGAGATTTTAAAAATATACCACATAGGAATAGCCTTCATATCTTTGTTATACTAACCTGAACAGCATATCGCACTAGGTATAGATCTGGATATATGGAGGGCTCAGTGCACAAGTGAACCAAGTCCTTTTTTTGACTTTGTGAGGTTTTTCGTGCCAAATAGGCGTCAAAGTAATACCTTCCAGTGCTAAAGTGAACCAAGTCCTTAGCTGATTCTAACGCCGCAGGATAGCAGCTTGCATCAAGTCCTTGACATCAGTTTTTCATTCATAAGAAAAACTTTGAGAGCCAATTGCTCGGAATCAGATGTGATGGACTTGGTACACTTGTGCTCTGAACCCTCCATATAGCAATCTAGGTTCCTGGTTGTTGCATTTGACAACCGTTGTAACAATATAAATTAAAGTT
This sequence comes from Aradus depressus, assembly GCA_963662175.1. Taxonomy (NCBI): domain Eukaryota; kingdom Metazoa; phylum Arthropoda; class Insecta; order Hemiptera; family Aradidae; genus Aradus; species Aradus depressus. The sequence continues at coordinate 40,724,990 of OY759221.1, read as the reverse complement.
GACAAATAATAGTATTTGTCAACTTTAATTTATATTGTTACAACCGTTGCTAAATGCAACAACCAGGAACCTTGATTGCTGTGAAAATAGAGAAAGGGAGGCGGCTCATTGGCCGGTCCCGATGGCGAAATATTAAAATAATTAGGATTGGAGAAATAAAATATGCTGTATGGTGAAAACCAAGGGAGCATTCCAACTCCACTACGTTAGTGTCCTTTTATACACCCCAAACCAGATTTATTTTATTTCTGGACAGAAAAACAACTGATTATTCCTATGTATATGACATACTGTCTTAACTTATTTAGTGTCTACTGTGTACACAATAACTACCGATAGAATGAATGTATCGACACAAAATTTTATATAGGTATCTAGAATCCTCTAGGGTTGACACCTATTCATTTTCAGCCAAATCGGCCAAAGGGAAGGGGGATTAGGGGGAGGCTTAACACAAAAACTCTAATAACTGGCATTGTAATGAATGTATTAACACGAAATTCTATATGAAAATTATAGGCCATATTCAGAAGCCTATGTAAGTCAAATTTTGAGTTTTAGCCCAAATGGTCGATAGACATTGGAGGGAGAACAATTGAGCTGTCGAATTGTTAATGTTAATTTATGTTGGGGAAGTATATAGCCCGTGATTCACCGTCGACTTTGTCTGTCGGCTACATCATCATGGGAAAATGGCTGAACATCTTCTAACCAAACTTTATATTTTGAATCTACCTATTTAGGATTAGTTAAAAATGAGAGGAAATCAGTGACTAGGGAGTGTCACCACTGGCTGATTTCGCCCCTCTTGACATTTTGACATTGTCATTATCTCTCTGTTAGCATATTTGCTTGTTGTATTTATTTTTATACAGTTGTAAATATCTGTTTGTAAATATTTAAAATATATATATATATATATATATATTATAAACTATTTAGGAATAGTTAATAGGTCACGTATAATTTCAGAATCACAACATATGTAGTTTACTTGGAGTGTGAAACAGTTATTCCATGAAAAATAAAGAAAAACGTATGTTTTAAAAATATTGTTTATTTCATAAATTATAGGTTAGATTTTATGACTCATGCCCGGGCTTTAACTACGAGAGCATATCGCCTACTACCAGAGCGCTCTTTCGTCACTCTAGGTGGACATCAGCCCGACTCTACTGTGGGAATCATAAATTTTGCCTACCCTAAATTTTTATTCACCTAGGGCAGGGGTCACCATTGTTTAACGTCCCATCCGAAGGACGGCGTGCTAAAGTTTATTTTACCTCCCAGATAAAATAAACTAAGGGCCTCGGTTGGGTTTCGAACCCACGTTCTTGAGCTCAGAAGACAAGCACGCATACCACTGAGCTACCGGCGCCCTCTCACAAAAATAAGTATATATTTTGTGAGATAGGCATTATTTTTAAAAAAACACACATTTTTCCTTATTTTTTATTGTTTCATAATATCTCTGCAGAAAATGTTGTTATATTTTCACTGTTACTTACATTCAATCATACATTACAGAATACGTATGGAAGACTTAATTAAACTATATATTTAAATTAGGAAAAGGGAATTTTGACCTCAATCAGTACACACATCCTTACATTTACTGATATTATTATGTATGTTGCAGCCTGGTCACCGAGTGCCTCGGTTCAGCAGTCTTCACTGGGCGGTCTGTGTGCCTCGTTCCTGCTCCTCTTCAGATGTAGAAACAGGTCTAGAGAAGAGAGCAGCCATCCTCACAGGCGGCACTGGCCTCAAGGCCTCCGTCAAAGTCTTCCCAGAGATGTGTCAGTTGGGAGAACCCTTCCATCTACCCCCCTCCACCATATTTGTCGGGTAGTTGTTATAACTATACTATCAAAAAAAAAAAAAAAAAACCTACCAGTAAAAAAATTCTTTCAAAAAGAAGAAAGTTTTGTATGAAACATTTTTTCATACATTTCATTGTTTCAGGATGGTGGCCTTACTGTTTTGGCCCCTCGACATTTTCTGACAATCACCATGTTATACATCCTTCGAAAGCCTGTTTCAAGAGCTCTCAGAAACAGGAAGCGTTTACTCTATTTACAAAGTATGATAAAAGTGAAGATTTTTATAAAAGTAAAGTTTTATTTTTTTGGGGCCGCCATCTTTAAACAATGAAAGATATGAAAAAATGTTTCATACAAAACTTTCTTCTTTACAAAGGAACTTTACAATGAGTTATAACTTCTTTCTATTGGAGATTTTAAAGTTAGTGTGCGTGCAGCGCCCCTGGTGGTGGGCTGAATCAACATATCATTACCTATGTTTTGTTGCCCCAAAGAAGATATCGCATGTCGTTATAATCACTCGTTAAAAGTTACGGAAAGTGGTCACTTCATTCTGGTAGCATCAAGTATCATTTTTCTATAGTTTATAATTTTCTTCTTTCAAACTAAGTGACCTTTCATTCCTAAACTTGTATAGAGAAAATATCATTCTTATTCTATCTTCTAATTGTACTATTTTTTTTTTCTGGTAATCTTGTTTTACTAAGTTTAGCGGAATTAAAAAGAAGGAAGTAGCCAGTCAAGAGAAGGAATATCTTCTTGTTATAAACTAGAACAAATTCGTTGTGTACGGATGTAGATACCTCAGGTAGGTAAAGAAAGGATTGGTCTTTCAAATAGAAAATCCTCGTATATTTATTGTTAAAAATTTGTTCTGAAATAAATTTTTCCCTTTATTTTCATTTTTCTTTTCAATATCAAGTTAAACTAAAGATAACATTATTGCATTCTAACAAGATAAACTATTTTTTAAGTGGAACGTGTGAAATAGCATCAGAACATGAATAAAATTAAAATCAGAAGCTTTTCTTATCTTTAAAATAAATAAATTTAATCTTCATTGAAAGATATAAATTAAAATAACAAAATAAAGATGAAAAATAAAACAATAATAATATACAGGGTGATTCCCTCGTAACTTAAAAAAAATTGGATGAAACTAGACCGAAAATGGAGTAGAATGCCGCCAACCGCACCTTTCTATTTCAATCCGTTGCCGAGATATGATTTTTTAAAGGTTTTTTCGAGAAAACCACGTTTTTTGCCAAGTCCCACATTTCTCCCCTATAAATCAACTTTTCTCAACTTTTGACCACATTTTCGGAATCAGCGTTACATTTCCTATCAGACTAGTATACTTTCAACTTTGAAAATCACCTACTTACAACCGAAATAACAGCTAGAACGTTAACATTTTAGAAAAATTAAAATTTCGGGAAATACTTCCACGTCAACTACTTTCCCGCCCAAGGACCACTTCAACCGTCCAGGGAGCTAGAAAACTTGCAAATTTAATCAGCTTTCTATTGATATGGTCACCTTTGCGATTCCGTATCGATTTCATGGAGAAATTTAAGGTTGAATGCGAAAAAACGTGATGTAAATCAAATCTGAAGAGGTCACAAATGCAATTTTTTTTTTTTTATCTAGAGATCATAAGTGTGGCCAGTTCAGGTCTCACAATAACAAAAGTGGACACTTATGATCTCTAGATTCAGTCAGCAAGTCTGTCCCATACTCAAGTTGAAAAAAAGTTGTCATGTCTATATGCACCACTAGAAGCGCTGCTCCTCTTAGTTTGATGAGACCATTCCAATATACTATATATATTTCTTTTTTGTTTGGAAAATGTAATTAAATGTTTTCCTCTAATCAATATTTAATTACAATTAAATAAAACAATTTTATTTTTTATAATATGTATTACAACTCTGTTCATCTTTTCACAGTTGTTTGTTCCTTCTCCTTTTTGGCACCATTCTTCTGGCGACCTCTCTGGAATTCCTGCTTCAACCGAATGAACCTCTTTGTAAGTTATAATAATAGATGTATAATTGTTATTATTGTTGCTACAATATCACCGGCAATGTACTTCCCCAGAATAAATTGATCAATTAAGTTTTCAAACCTCCAAAACCAATCGACGGTTTGGGCTAAAAATCAAAAGTTGACTTATATAGGAGCTTCTGATACCTTATACTAAATTTTGTGTCTATATATTCATTTCAAAAAATATTTGTACTGTATGGAGTACTTTTCTTCACAGTTCTTGGGCTAGAATTCTCGACTGCTACCAAATACATTCCGTATGGAAGTCCTGTGTGTCAACTATTGGATTGGTGTGGGTGAGACTGAAAAATAGTTGATTAATCCGTGTTGGGGAAATACATTGCTAGTGATTCACTACCTTTTTTTTATCATAATGCGTGTACTATTAATTTTTCAGCGTTTGGTGTGGAGCTGCTGATGGCGTTCTCTCTGGTGAAGAACACCAAGAAACTGTTCTCTGTGAATAGTGCCCAGACAGACGATATCTCCAGTGTCCACGGGATCCGATGTCTGAATGCTATGATGCTCTATCTCTCTCACAAGTCCATGGCCACCTTCTATAATCCGTACGTCAATAGAACTTACATGTCTGAGGTAATTTATATTTAATTATAATCATCCTGTAATAACTGAAAATAAAGGGGAAATATATAATAGCACTAGAGGGCGTCGGTAGCTCAGTGGTATGCGTGCTTGCCTTCTGAGCTGAGGTAAAATAAACTTAAGCACGCCGTTCTTCGGATGGGACGTTAAGCGATGGTCCTGAGCGTGTACGATGTCAGGTACTCGTTAAAGACCCCTGCCCTAGGTGAATAAAAATTTAGGGTAGGCAAAATTTAGGACTACCACAGTAGAGTCGGGCTCATGTCCACCAGAGCGACGAAAGAGCCCTCTGGTAGTAGGCGATATGACCTCGTAGTTGAAGCCCGGGCATGAGTCATAATAACTAACTAAGAACAAATCATATATAATATACAAGTCATATATATCATTTATTCGAAAGAATAAAAAAATTGGGAAATATATAATAGCACTATTGTAATAATTAAGAATTAATTTTGTTTTATTCACAATGTATTTTTTTTTTATATACAAAATGAGTTTTTATGAAGTTTCAAAATTTTCTTTAAATGTGCTGCCTTCTCTTTACAGACTCTTTAGTTTTAAGGCGTGATTAATTCTAATACAAAATAAAGCCTGTATTTGAAAGCCTTATCTCTCCTAAGCTATTTAGATTAGTTAATTAGTTGTTGTGACTCATGGCTGGGCTTTAACTACAAGGTCATATCGCCTACTACCAGATAGCTCCTTCGTCACTCTAATGGACATGACCCCGACTTTACTATGGCAGTCCTAAATGTTTATTCACCTAGGGTAGGTAGGGGTCACGAGTACCTTACATCATACAGGTTTGGGACAATCGCTTCACGTCCCATCCAAAAGACTCCAAAAAAGGTTTTTATGTGCATGATGACGTTCGTATACGTCCATAAGTTTAACATGAAACATACGGAAACAATATCTCTTATAGTGGTACAACATAGGAAGCCAAGTGTTGGCTCAAATGAAAGGTGTATTGGGGAAGATTTCCGATAAGGCTGGCATTTTCGATTCGACTTCCGGTTGTGATGAAAACTAAGCAACAAATGTCTGACTGAATACATAACTTGCCGTATACATCATTTAGCTGAGAAAGTAAAACTCATAAATCTGGCGCCTGGCCAGAAACAGAACATGGCATCTAACTCTTTTGCTATAGCTATTTTATTTGAATTATGTTATCCACAATTTATTGCCACAAATTCGCTGTTATAGCCAACGTTAATTGTCAAACTTTGCTCTTATGATTCTCAGATGCTAGGGAAGCCATGGACTGTGGTGGCCCGAGCTGCCAGTCTCTACACTGACCCTTTCATCATGATGAGTGGCCTACTTACATCCTACTCTTTAGGGAAGCAGTACCTCCGGAACAAGAGCATCGACGTGCCCAGAGAGGTCGCATCCAGGCTCATGAGGTAGTAGTTAGGCCCTATAACTCTAAATTAAAGAAGTAATTTTGATAAGTCAAAAAATTTTATTAGTTTATCAGATATTAAGATATATATTTTCTCTCCCCTTAGAACGTTTGAAGTCTGTTCCCTCTAGGAAGCCATTGAATCTATATTACTACAACTTTGTACACAATTTCACAGAAGTAGAATTATGGACTGTTCAGATTATTTGATATTCAACAATATAATTTTATAGTAGACATTATTTCTCGATACAGCAGAACATGTAGTCCTCGAATGTTCGCTGTACGAACAGGCCAGTGTAGTTGATTCGCGGATCACACTTAGGACTTAACTTGAGCCGCTATCCGGTGTCCAGTCGGTTTGTCGGCTTCTGGCGGAGTATCGGGCTGGGGACGACCACCGATCGTCACAAATTGATCGGCTGGTGGACGCCCCTCAACCCGCCATAGTCTTACTTAAGCCCTACTCTGACACAAACTTCCTCGACATATGACGGACGGGAGATGTTGCACACTTGCAGAGTGCACTCAAGAATGTTAATAATAAATAAAAATACTTCATTTGTTCATTATTTAAATAAAACATCCACATAATAACTATTACTCTTATATTCTTAATTGTATAGAATTTTATTTTCATGTTTTTACTCTCCGGTAGAAGATATTTTCAAGATCATGGAATTATTGAATATCAATGGCAGTGGCATTAGCAGAATCTATGCATATTACAGAATTGTGTATTTATTGATTTAAAAACTTTGTGTTCATTAGTATATCAATACGTTGTTAACCTACGGAATCCTTCATCGCGTGATCTGAACACGTTTTTCATTAATATATTTTTTTTAATTATAAAATAAATTATAAGGCTAATCAAATTTGGTGTATTTTGAATAATTTTTTATAACATTTTTCCATATTATTTCCAAATTTTCAATTCCCTTTATAAAAAAAAACCCCATGGGATATTGATATAAGTACATAAAATATACAAATGAAGCGACTGCACTTTCTTCCTCTTCCTGGCAGTCCTGGCCAATTTGGAGACTCCGGAATTGATAGTTCTCTGAAGGGGCTATAACGGGAGAGTACGTATTTCCAATGGAAGTGGTGCAGTTTTTGTAGGGTGTCTTTTGCAGTCTTGAGTTCTTTCTATTGGAATAAAACTCCGCATCTAATTACCAGAGAAGTACGTTTTTCCCTTCCACTGTAAGCTTCAAAAGGTCAAGTTGTTTGCGGTAAACCTCTTTCGTAATTGTTTGATTACGTTTATTAAAAATTCATAATGATTAATTTCTTCCATATCCCAATGAACAGACAATAACACTCTCCTAGTTGGCGGCATTGGCAATTCGCCGGCATTCAACCACTGTCTCACTAATCTATAAAATTCCACTATTTGTCGCTATGTGGAAACCGCATTCTTGCCTCTTTTAATCTCCCACGGCACAACAGTTGCTCAAGTGTCACTTCCATTTCAAAATGTATACTAGAAATAAACTCTAACGGTCTAATAATTTAAACAATAGAAATAATTTCGAAAAATTGTGATCTGCGCAGGAATTATCTGTTACACTCCCTTCATCTCTAACTAATGCCTTTCTTCTTGTCCTTGCTAGACTCCTGCCAACCCTGATGGGACTCATCCTCTTCTGCACCTACATCCTTCCTCATCTCGGCTCAGGTCCTCAATGGCCTCTCGTCGTCAACCATCATGCCGAACTCTGCAAGAAGTACTGGTGGAGAAATATGCTCTTCATTCACAACTATTTTGGATTCAAAAATATGGTATGTTTTTTTTTATGATCCATTATAAATTTTTAGCAATACAGTAACATTGAGAAATTGGGTACACTTCTATAAGTATATTAAAATTAAATTGTATTTTACTTTTTGAGCTATATATATATATATGTATATATATATATATATATATATATATATATATATATATATATATCAGAATTTTATCTTTTCCAACACCTTAATCTCAAAAATGAATAGAAAATTGCCTCACTAAATATAACTGCCTATAGAATGAATATATCGACACGATTTGTTATATTCGTAACCAGAATCTCAAAAGTCCCTCAGTAAAACACCTATAGATTTTCAGCCATGTGTGTCGGTTGTTTTTTGTTGGAGGGTGAAAACTTAGTTGATTATTGTGCGCTGACGACTTTTCTACTTTGCTATAAAAGTTTATAAATAATACTCATTAGGCCTGAGATATTTCTGAAACCTTTCAATTGTAATTATTATGTTTTAACATATATACGATGGTGGCCGTGCGGGCTAGAGCGTAGGGCTTTGGTCGCATGGTCTCACCTTAGTTTGCGGGTTCGAATCCCGTCCGGGAGTGAGTTTTATTTCGTTGATAAAACTTCCTCCCGGGGCCATGGATGTCGTAAATAATTAGGTAAAACACCATTTAATAAGAGTCATGACTAATATGCATCGCACATAAAGCAAAAAAAAACATATATACGATAAGTATAAAAGTGTATTAAAAAAAAAACATATATTTTATTCAGAGAATGAAATTATGTTAACAGTATTTTACAAATATTTCTTTTTGTTAAAAATGTTCGTCATTACACACCGACACTTCGAGGGAGCCACTAGCTCAGTGGTATGCGTGCATGTCTTCTGAGCTCAAGAAAGTGGGTTCGAAACCCGACCGAGGCCCTTAGTTTATTTTATCTGGGAGGTAAAATAAATTTAAGCACTCCGACCTTCGGATGGGACGTTAACCGATGGTCACGAGCCTGTGCGATGTCAGGTACTCTGTTAAAGACTCCTACCCTAGGTGAATAAAAATTTAGGGTAGGCAAAATTTAGGACTCCCATAGTAGAATTGGGCTCGTGTCCACCAGAGTGACGAAAGAGCGCTCTGGTAGTAGGCGATATGACCTCGTTGTTGAAGTCCCAGCATGAGTCAATAGTAATTATATATAATTCAATAAGTGCAGAACATATTTGTATGTTTATCCACTTGTTCGGGTACAATCGCTACAATGTCTTCACAATATTTTTTTTTAATTTTGTTTATTCAAAGAAAAACTGTTAAATTCATGTCAAATCATCAATTTTGTCTGACACAAACACATACTATCTTCACCACACACATCCACTCAAGTCATTATAAGACCCTGAAGAAGTAAATAAATTGTTTCCGTAAATTTGGCCAAATACTGATTTTTTTATACAAATGACAGAACCTCAACTTGCCTTTACATGGAAAAGATACTGTCGACTTTATCTATCATTATAACCTAGTGTATATACTGATATTTATGTCTCTGCTCCTAGTGTCTGACCCACACCCATCACATCGGTATAGACACCCAGCTGTTCCTAGTGTCGCCTCTCCTCATCTACCTGGTCTACAGATGGCCACGCCAGGGGCTGCTCACACTCCTCGGCATTGGCTTCTTCTCCACTCTCCTTAGATTTTATACAGTCTATACAAGACAACTCAACCTTTATGTATATTTTGGAAATCCGTAAGTATCATATACCTTTACCAGCTCCACAAGACAGTATCCAAGCAGTTCCTGGCCCCTTCTACCTCCTCCTCTGATGTCGAAGTACAACTTTAAGGTGTAAACTTACAAATATTAATCTCAAAAAATTGGGTGCAACAAGAATGTTCTAATATACAGATCTATAAATTGCGTAACTAACTCAGTCATTTAGACAAACAATCATCACAAAAACTCACATATAAACCCACAATTAAGCGATTAACATAGCAAGACTGAATCTATAAAATATAAATTTTATAAAAATAGAGGAGCGTATATATATACTCTACAGCGTATATATACTCTGAGCGGTTGTCACAATATAATTTTTGTTCATTTTCAGTTTTTAAAATGGTGACACTCAATGATGATAAAAAAAACGGGCGGGGCGCAAGGCCGTTGGTTTAACGTGAAATGTCTTTGGCAGCGAGTCGTTTTTAGCGTATACTTTTAGTGTATAGAACGCCAATGATCCTGCATCGCATCGATTTGACTGATGTTGATATTAGTCCATCGGTTCGGGTACAGCAGCTACGTTAGAAGTGCTTGTGGCGTCGTTCACCGCGCACGCCGCGTGAACTTTACGATGCTCCTGAAACAGTCTCGCTCGCTCGGCGCCGGACATTGGGGTACCTGTGCGTGGTCCATAGCCTCCTCTTTCTAACGATTTGCGCAATATATATTTTTGGCTGGCTCTTGCGCGGGGTTAGGCCCACATATTGAATTTTTACTGTTTTTTGCATACTTAAAGTTTTTACATAAAAATATTGTCCAAAATGCACTTATTACTTGAATCGATCGATCTCGACAAACTCTATACACAAACACCCGAATCACCGCGTTACCACGTCTGAGTCCTGCGTTACACTGAATGGAAAGGAGCAAGAGCGCCGGTGTTGGCAAATTAGCGCTGGGCGTCCTCTCAGCCGCCCCGCTCGCCTGCTACTTGAACTCAAGGTCGTATTAGCGAGCTAACCATATATGGTCAAAAATTACACCGCACTTAAGTCTCTGAGGCTAATAGTTAAGGAGTTATTAAGACAAGACGATATAGACGTTTTCGTTACGCTCCAAACTTCTGTCCTGATTCTCGTATGTTTCTGTCTGATTTTAAAGACGTTTCAAGTCAAAATCTGAAACAGTTCTATGAATTGTCTCATAGGAGCAAATTCGGAACAAAATTGTTTCTGTCGAAATCCAATAGTTTTATTGAGGAGAAGGATATAATTGTTCCTAACATTTCTTTAATTTCAAGAAGTTCCCATTATTGTGAAGTGAATATTACTTAATTTAATAATTATTGTTGACTAACATTTTAGCATTATTTAAAAAAAAAATTATTGGCAAAAATGTGGACGTGGGGTCTTCAAATTCAGAGATGCAAAGAAGGGCATGATAGAAAAAAATATGCACTCTAAAAATAAATGCATTACGGATTTTGTTTTAGTGAATTTTCTTTCTAAGAGAAAGAAAACGCACAGAACTACTTGCCAATATTTTCACTATTCTGGTCAAAATATACACGACTATAGTTTTGGCTCTTAGATATATTGCGAGGGGCTGGTGTGTACACCTAGGGACTTAAGCATCCAATGCTCTTATTCCTTCCCTGTTAGCCCTATTGTGGGAGTCCTAGATTTTGCCTACCCAGTTTTAATTATCTAAGATAAGGGGGATCATTGCTTAAAGTCTCATCCGAAGGAAGGCGTGCTCTTTTTAGCGCTCACAGCACTAGTGTACTACTGAGCAAACGTCTTCTTAACTAAACATGAGGCAGCACAAACATTGTCATTAATAAGTTATGTGACAAACAACATAATACAAAAGGTATTGCCATTCATAGTGCACTTTTCGTATTATGTTGTTTGTTTGTCATATACCTTATTAACAACCATGGTTGTGCAACCTAAGAATTGTACTCAGTACACTAGGTAATACCATAAGAGGTGAAACTATAGTCGTGTACATTTTGACCAATATAGTGAACATTTACACAAGTAGTTTATGTGTATCCAGCTGATGAAAAAAATGTGTCCACTCTAAAAATAAATGTCTTAAAATATTTTTTGCATCTTCGTTAAAGTTAATTTGTTATGTTTGTTTATTTTTATATTTTAATTGATAAATTTTGTTATTTAAACAATTGAAGCGGTCATTGTTAAAAGGGGATATGTGACATCAAGTTTCAAAACTACTTTTTTATATTTTCATAATCTTGAGGACTGAACACATCTTCTGTGTTGAAATGAGACATGTGCAGTGCGCTCTGTGGTTGTGGTGGAGCTGAGAATATCTGAGTCACTGTTGAAAGGAGGTATGTGACGAAATTCTTTAGGAAGTTTTATTGAGCTTCCCAAAATTTTTATCTTTGTTACATATCCCCTTTCAACAATGACCACTTCAATTATATACGAAGAATTGAAAGGATTGTTGGACGTTATGATGTTATCACTGCAATATAATAGTTTTAATGCATGTTTTCTTTAGAAAATTATTAGGTAACATGTTTGTGATTTTGTAAGAAATAAGCCTTTTAGGTTTAACGGGTTTCACCTCATTTTGATTTTAGTATTTTTTTATATTTTGTTATTGTTCAAAAAAATGTTATTTTTGCAGAATTTCCCAAATGTTCAACACAGCTGACTACTCGTATATCCTACCAACACATCGAGCCACTGTCTACGTTATGGGAATAGCTCTGGGATTTTTTCTTAAATACCTCGGAAGAGATGTAAAACTGAAAAAGGTATTCTATTTAGGTGTTGTAAATAATATTTATATATATATATATATATTTTATCTTTGAAAATGAATACTGAATTAGGGTTTATTTTGTTATTTTGTCAACGTTAATCGTAAGAGGTAGTTAGAAAGCTTAAAAGTTAATAATTCATGTCACAAAAATGGGAAAATATTCAAAAATATGTTCTGGACAACTTACAAAATGTGTTAGGCTGGCTCAACATATTGGCCCAAGCATGGTCATATATTGGACGCTTGTATAAATGAAATAAAAAATAATAGAATGTCTGCTCACAAAATTGAAATTAGTACCTCAAGTCGCCGCTGGATGGCATGGGAGTTTCGCATGGTGAACTGTGAACCACTAAAACAAATTTTTAATTCAAAATGAAAACTAAAATTTTCGAATTTTATCGGTAATAAATTATCTATATTTTATTCGATTTTTAGATTCTTGGTTTTTTTTTCTCACTTTAGTTCCATTCTTCATGTTGAAGGTATTTATTGGTGAACGGAATGAATTGCTTCTTGTAGTACCACTAAAACTCAACAGATAGCACTGTCAGCCATTTGTGAAGAAACAAGAGTATCGGAGGTCTGAAACTGGGTTTCGTGTCGTCACGCGTCAAGGCGGATTGTCTGACACTCTGCCTACCATATCAATTACTCTTTCAAGTGTTTACCACATTTGGCTGTGGCTAGTTGCTAAAGCCATAAAGAAGAAGAAGAAAAAAAAAAAATTGTTTACCACTGGCGTAATTACCACCCTGGCTACCCGAGCACGTCCAGAGGTCCCCTACTGGAGCTGAACGTAATCCCGAATAGAAAAGTCTTAATTTTATATTTATTTTTTAAAATGTATGTCTATGCATAGATTACTCCTTTAATCTGGCATAAAAATAGCAAACTCTAGAACAGATTAAACTAGACTAAAAAATTGTCAGGAGAACCCATGAAATTTTATATTTTTTTGGTCATTCCTATAAGGGCCCACAGAAAATAATTGATTTGTAGCTACGCCAGTGGTGTGTACATTTTCTTTACCCTATTTTAACCAAGGTGGATGCAGTTACGAACATGAAACAAACTTCAATATATCTTTAATCCCACATTAAATTCATCAATGACCGTCCCACCCCTTCGGCGCTATACGCCCCCGACCCAAACTTTTTTTTTTCAATGGAATGCTATCTTTTTCTTTGCGAATTCCACCAAGGGCAAAGTGGAGGTTGAATGGTCGATTTAAAATAAGGAAAACAAAATTTGAAAAATGGTATTTGTTTCATGTCTGTAAATGTAAGATCTGGAAAAAAAATATTTTGAAATTTGACCCCCCCCTGAAAATCTTTGGGAATACTTATTCCATTAATATAATATTCCTGTTATTTTTATTTTCAGAGTGTGAAAAGAAAAACATAAGACAAGTGGTGTTTATTTCATTTTTGTAACTGCGGTGGTCTGGGTGAAAATTGGGTGTCGCATTCAATTTGGGACATCCTGTATACATATTGTAACATACATATGCGCCGCGAGGTTAATGCTAGTTGTTTTTTCTTAAATTTTTGTTTATTGTTTGATTTATATTATCAGCTAATCGAAGGCGTGTTTTTGCAATGTGAGGTTGTTTCTTTTATATATTATTTTCATTACATAACCTCTGTTTGTTTCTCTCAGACGAAAAAAATAAAATAAATAACATACAAAAAAAAACAGTTTTTCGATTTCAGGGAAAATATGTCTTATGAACCCCAAGACTTTTATTAGTTCTGAGGATTTCGAAAAGTGGTACTTTTTTGTGTGCTTAAATACATAAATTAAGTTCAACATAAAATAATGAAAAGTAATTTATTCATTAGTCGCAGCCATGTTATTTGTTGATTTCAAAATATCCTTCATCTAGCCCTCCCAGGGGATCTCTCACCCTGTCATAGCCTTCTGGATACAAATAAATATACAATTTGGTGTTAATGTTTTCATTCTATCGGGAGTTATCGTGTCCACAGATTTAATTTTTTATTTTTATTTTTTGTTTCATTCCTGGATTCAGGAAGGGGGATAGACAATATAAAATTCCGATGAAAAATCCTTTGATGTATTTATGTAGATAACTAATAGCTGATTGTACAGTCGCAGCTGACCCTGGGCTGGTTGATGGCCGTCTGTCTTCTCTACTTCTCCATCTTTCATCCTGCCAAGATGGGAGACCGATTCTACATTTACGACAGAATGGACGCTGCATACTATTCTGCTTTCGCTCCCATCACATGGTGTCTCTTCTTCGCCTGGATTATATTCGTATCACACACAGGCAACGGAGGTATACTAAAAATAAATTACATTAATAAAATTTACTTTAATTAATTTTAATAATTAATAACTTAGTTAATTGTATTTCAAAACTCTGTATAAAATGCATGCAGTTGCATCCATAGTTCATTTCAATGAACTTTCCTCATGTAGTTAGTTATTGTGACTAATGCCCGGGCTTTAACTGTACGACGTCATATCGCCTACTACTACTATAATATAATATATTATCAGACTGCACCGGTAGCTCAGTGGTATGAGTGCTTGCCAACTAATAGAGCTAGAACTGTACCCTTTTTTTTGCTTTTTAAAGCTTAAAAAATTCTGCAAGATTACTGAATGTGTATAATCTGGCATAACTGAAAAATACAGTTTTTTTAATTTATAGTTTTAAATGACGGGTTTTGCATCTGTAAGATGGTTTTAACGGTTTTTGCATCTGCATCGCCAGCCATCTTTTTTCGCATGCAGTTGCAAAACCCGTTAAGTATTTAATTGTGTCCCAAAACTTTTAATAAATAATAGGGGTACTCAAGATGTTGATTGTATCATGTTACAGCCCTTGTATGATTGGATGTTCAGCATTTCTTTCAAAGCTGATCATACAGTGATACAACCATACGAGGGCTGTAACATGATACAACCAATATCTAACGACGGCAGTTTTTTTTGCATTACAAGAAAATACTATTTTTTTTGATTTTTGGAATTTAAAGTACCACTGCCCTGGTTTTTTTATAATGCCTTCAGCATAAGTTCTCCAGTCTTTCACTCTACATTCATCACCAATAAGTATGACAGTTACAAAATCTTTCATTATTTCTAGGTTTGCTTCAGGGTTTGGAATAACACTTTTTTAACGTCTGCTGTGTCATTTTGTCAATTTTATCACTAATCAGCAGGTTGTTTAACATAAGAAAAATACAATTTTATTGTTATTTAATTGTCTAAACTGGAAAATGATTGCAATAATTTTCTAAAAAAATATATTTAACGATTTTTGCTTCTATAAGGATAGGACGCTATCTTTTCTTGAGAGGAATTGACGAGTTTTGAACCTGAAATGTTTTAACGGGGTTTGCAACTGTAGATAAAGTATAAATGACGGGTTTTGCAGCTGTTCACAACTTTCTCCGTAGTTTTGAATGTCTTTTAGCGGATTTTGAACCAAGAAAAGTTATTTAATCGATTGCTCTTGAAAAGACGAATCCATTGATACCATAATCTCAAAATTGAAAAAAAGGTGATTTAACGAGTTTTGCAACTCTGGTCGACTCATTTATAAGTTAGGTAAATTAACGTTATTGTCAATATTTGAGAGGCTCGCTTGCTAAGGTAAAAAAATAAAAAATAATTTGGACATACTCTCGTTTAAAAATAAATAGCTTTTTAAACAGTTATATTGTCCTAATTCTACAAATAACCGGGGAGGGGGGGGGGGGGGGGGGCGTTAAATGGCCGATTTGAAATTAGGTTAACAAATTATGGAAAATGGTATTTCCTTTCAGGGTTGTAAGTGTAAGAACTGGAGGAAAAATAAATATCGTATTGAAATTTGGACTACTCAGAACGTATCCAACAATACTTATCTCATAAATAATATGTTTGTGTCATTTTTCTTATGAAAAATCTATTTTAAGAAGTTGAAAAAAAAAAAACATAGCATAGCATTGGAAAATTTAAAAAAAAAGATGTCAGTGAATCACCAGCTTGAATAATCAAATATGTTTTCGCTCTTAAAACGGCAGTTATTAACGTTTTTGTGTTAAGCCTCCCCTCTAATCCCTTTGTTCGATTTGGCTGAGAATCAATAGGTGTCGTTGTCGTAGATGTGGATCCTGGATAGACATACAATTTCGTGTGGATAGATTAATTCTGTTGGGAGCTGTTGTGTCACAGATAAGCATAAATGTTTTTCTTTCATTTTTTTTTTTTTTTGGTTCAGGTGGTCAGAAATAATGAAATTCCGTTAAAAACTCAACATCGATTTTCTGACCGATTCCATAACCACTCCTATAGTTTGTATAGCTGGGAAAGTAAAAAAGTTTGGGTTGGGGGCGCTTAAAATTGGTTTAAAAAATAGTGAAAAGTGGTTTCTGTTTCATGTTTGTAACTGGAACCATCTGCGTGAAAATAGGGTGTCACATTGAGTGTGGGCCATTCTGTATAGATTGGTTTGACGAAGACAATATCCTAGATGGAGAAATAGGAGCTTTCTTTAATGCTCATCTCTTCTGTTTCAGGTTTCATCTCAGATCTGTCGTCCTGGAAAGGGTTCCAGGTGACAACACGACTCTCCTATACGTTCTACCTCACCCAGTTTCCGGTCTTCTTCTACAACGTAGGCAGGAATAGACACTCTAACTACTATCGGTTGTTGATTATGGTTTGTACATTTTTAATTTATTATCAATAAGATAAACTATACCTAAATATAAAGAGAGTAATCAGTGTAAATCCGTCAGAGGCAGAGGCAAGTAATTTTTTTTTTTTAACAATAATTGGTGGATTTTTATAACAACCAATCAGGGGAAATACATCCAATTAGTGCTCTTATAGTAATGTGTAAACATTATTTATATATAACAAAAAAAGCCTCCTCAGGGGTCCTTCTCAGGCAGGAGGTCACTAGGCCAACGACGATTCAGTCTTTGTGGAGTGTTGCCTCTCAAGGACCGGACCGACATTTCTTCCATTAGTGTGTTCGGGTTATGGCATCATCTTGTGCAGTTTTGTATATAGCTGTTGTGTGATTTCGTATAAGAATGGGTGAATAAACATTGTGTGATTGTTTGGAAGATTTTATTTTGAATAGCTTGAAATCTTTTGGTGTGTGAGAGCTTAGCTGAACGCCAGAGCTGAACGCCATACGTCCAGATAGGCCTACCATTGTAACAATCTTAAGTTCTCATTAGATTTATAATCTTGTTGAAGAACTAAAAAAATGGGCAGTGAATTCTTTTAATTAAAAAATGTTTTGATGAAATAGCGTTTTAATATTTTTTTCTTTTAAATCTTTACATAGATTGGAGACATGATCATATAATTTTATTTGTTTTTTTTTTCACTCACTTGGTCACCATCTGTCCTTCAATCCTTCTCCACTGCTCTTCTCAGTTCATCATACGGCTCTCCGATCCTTCCTTTATTCTTCCTTCCACCTGCCTTGCTTCCTGACTTCCTCCAGTCAACCAACTCCACAAAGGATCTTCACTACTCCAGTAAACTCTCAAACAACCGTCCACTTCCACTCTCTCTCTCTCTCTCTCCAACCAACACTCCTTCTCTCCTTCCACCTGCCTCTCAGGTTTTATAGACATTCAGTTTGTGGTTGAGGCCAATTTGAGATCGCTTAAGTCTTTTGTGTAGTCTAAATCGTCGTTTCATTTTCTGTCGAGTCTGCGTAACATGTTTGTTCCAAGACAGTCGTCTAAAGATAGAGTCCTAAGTATCACACAGCTTTGTTGTGTTTCTGAGGGACATTATTGAGCCATACAGTTGGGCAGTCACCACGTTTCGGCGAATGTAACATGAAGCGATTTGGTTTCATTTATTATTACCTTCCACAGACGCAGCCACTCATTCATATATCATTTTTTTAATTAATAAAATTGATGACCCTGCGGAGCACCGAGCTACATTGATCGATATAATGGCAGATTAGGTTAAACCTCCTTGTAAGAACCTACACTATCGCAACACGTTATTTCAATGAAAGTAAAAAAATGAAGATATAAAATATAAAAAAAACCTACGTTTTTTAAAAAAATTGTCTATTTCACATAATATATATAAAATATATGGAGTATATACTTTGGGTATTGCTACCATCTTCAGCCACGACTTGACAAATACTAAATGGGAGTTCAAACAATCTGCAATCCAAACTGTCCCTTTTTCAGCTCCACGGGGTTTTTCCCTATCCCTCCTGTACAGTTAAGTCTCAAAAATATGGAAAACATTAAAAATAAAATTTCGTCTCAAATTGAAATCTTAGTAATGAAGAAAGATTTCGAAAGTGTATGTGCTGATTAAATTACAAATATGTATGCATATATGAAATTAATCAAAGATGAGAATAGGTTAGGTTTTATGACTCATGCCCGGGCTTTAACAACGAGGTCATATCGCCTACTACCAGAGCGCTCTTTCGTCACTCTGGTGGACATGAGCCCGACTCTACTGTGGGAGTCCTAAATTTTGTCTGCCCTAAATTTTTATTCATCTAGGGTAGGGGTCTTTAACGAGTACCTGACATCGTACAGGCTCGGGACCATCGCTTAACGTCCCATCCGAAGGACGGCGTGCTTAAGTTTATTTTATCTCCCAGATAAAATAAACTAAGGGCCTCGGTCGGGTTGCGAACCCACGACCTTGAGCTCAGAAGTCAAGCACGCATACCACTGAGCTACCGGCGCCCTCAAGATGACAATATAAATATACGAATAAAAATGAAAATACACAGTTTTTTGAAAAAGTAAGTACGTACCTATACACAGAGACTGGATTATATTATTGGCGATAAAAGGGGTGAGTGAATATTTGAGATTGGTCTGATCTTTCATACAATTTCCTTTTTGTAGTGCTCTGCTTATTTCCACTTATTCCAGTGAGTTGACTAATGTACATATGTCACAAAAATGTAGGTATTGTATGCCTGTATTTATATAGAAATGGTGTTTGTTTTCGTTGATGTGTTTTGCGAAAGTTGAATGTACCAGTTGTACGTTGTGTCACTGTTTAACTCTATTTCTGATACAGGTTTCTTTACCCTGTTTTTAAATTGTCTTCTAGTTTGACCTAAATAAATTAAATTGCAAAAACTACATTCTAGCTGGTAAACCCCACTTTTTTCTTATGTTATAGTTCAGTCTTTAGTGTTGTTGAGATGTATATAGTATTATTTGTTCTAAAATCTACCCGAAAGTCCTCATTTTTAAATATATTCTCTATCCTGTTCTGAAATTTTCCCAAAATATGAAAATTTCCTACCCATTTCTTAGTTTCTGTATTATATTTTTGTGTCTAATTTGAAATTTCTTCTGTTTATGACTTTACGTTTTATCTTATCAATAATGTGACTATTGTACCCTTTTTTTTTTTTCATATTAATGACTCCTAACTCTATGTTTCTATTGTCTTCGTTTAATGATATTGTGTAGGCTTTGTGAAGTAGTGAATAAAATGCTTCATGTTTGTGTGTTGTAATAAATAAAGATATGAGTAAACTAAATAAATCTATTCTGACACGAAAAATAAATAAGTTAGAATATTATACAAAATGGAACTTGTCCCTGGTCATTCTATATCAACAATGAATACATAAAATGACCTACTGACAAAATAAATTATTCAGTTTATAACAATATATTTATATATATTATTTTCTTCAATATTTCAGGTCGACTTCAAAGAAACACTAGCTGTGATCGCAGCCTCTATGATTCTGACATTGTTCATAGAGATGCCGTTTCAGAATATACGTACCATCCTCATCCGAAAACCGAAAACGGCAGCACCCAAACCCGAAATTAAGGAAAAAGTCAAATGATACTAACAATAATGTATTATTTATTATATACCACAATTATATACTGAAGCGGTGTAGCTCAGAGAATTATGAAGGCTAGATGTGAAGGTTTAAGAAAAAAAAAATGTTTCTTATTTACGTTTTTGTTGTATTGGAAACGAACGTTCTATGTTTGGGTAAAGCCCTGGAGTTGGTATTATGGACCATGAGCATAAGAATTTCTAAAATTTAGTCAAATTGTATTTTTGTAATTTAGAACTGGAAGTCGGAATAGCAGAATAAGTGAAAAAGTAGACTGATGTGAGATAGGAGTGAGGAGAGATTGTGAAACTGAAGATACCTTAACTCTCACTAGTTATTAGGGCCCATCTTCTTGATCGAATCAATTTGCGCCGGAATTTTCTCTTTACGCTAATTCGGGAAAATGCAAACTATTACCCATGAGCATGGCTTACTCAAAAAAAAGTAACTTGCATTGTGAAGATAAAAGAAAAAACAAGTCCAAATAGTACTCTCTTAGTTACGTGTGAACATCACTGGAAAACAAGGAAAGAATGGCATTTCAGTAGGACATTTTTTTTCGCAATACTTAATCGTGTAATTACAAATGGATAATCCTTTATAATTCTGAAAATATTAAATTATTTAGCGTCAATAACTCAGTGGTATGCGTGCTTGCCTTCTGAGCTCAAGAACGTGGGCTCGAAACCCGACCGAGGCCCTTAGTTTATTTTATCTGGGAGGTAAAATAAACTTAAGCACGCCGTTCTTCGGATGAGGCGTTAAGCGATGTTCCCGATCCCTGCCCTAGGTGACTAAAAATTTAGGGTAGGCAAAATTTAGGATTCCCACAGTAGAGTCGGGTTCATTTCCACCAAAGTGACGAAAGAGCGCTCTGGTAGTCGGCGGTATGACCTCGTAGTTAAAGCCCGGGCATGAGTCATAAAACCTAACCTAACCTTCAATTATTTACGCTCTCACTTAGAAAATTGTTGTCAATAATTCAAAACGAATTTTCACAACACTTGCTAGAATAGCTTATATCCTCGTAACGTGCCGCTAGAAATAGAGCTAGTAGCTGCGCATGATGTTTTTCCCTTCGCGTTTTCTTAACAAATCAAAAAATTGAAATGCCAGTTAGAAAAATTATAATTTTCATTCGTCTATTAAAGAAAAAAAAAATATATATATAGACGAACAGAAATAATATTTTTTCACAAATAAACGAATTGGCAAAGGCAAACACGAAAAAAAAAACTCTCATTGATAACGAAAGGAGGCACTTTTTTTTTTAATTTCATCATTGGTTTTGCCAGTGCATGTAAGCAGCTTTCCTATTGGTAGTTTCAACCAATATCCCGATTGGTCGTAGCATTCAGTCTTTTAGCCTCCCTTTCTCCGATATTTTGAAAACCATCGAAGCTTTATTACTCAAACTTTGCACAAAGTTGAAAAGTAATATGATAATTAGAATCAATTGCGAGAAAACCTGTTTCATATTATATTTATTTTTGATTACTTAGTCCATTTAATCAATTTAAAATATAAGCACAACATTAATTCAAATTTCGTTTCTAAAATGTATAAAAACATTTTTTTATGATAATTCCTAGCTCGCCATTGTGGCAAGGTAGAATTATGGACTATGTTAAGGTTAATTGATATTCAAAAATATAATTTTATTCGTTGTTATTTAGACTTTGTTGTTTTATTATTTAAGTAAGAAGATCTACTCAACCATTACTTATTTATAATTTCGTTGAATTTATTTCATTATGTTTTTATTTTCTCATTAATATTTATATTATAGAAACAGTTTACGAAATCATGGAACGTTGAATATCCATGATAGGCTTAGGCATAATCTAAATTTATTAAAAAACTTTCTCTTTATTAATTCGTATATTCATTAGTATTGTATCACATACGGAACCTTTCAGTGTGTGTTCTGATATCTCTGTAATATTTTAAATATTTGTGTGTCCTAAATTTTTTATATTTCACTGTTTAGCAGGAAATAGTAGTTATGTCATCAAATTACAGGTACACATTCAACATTGTCCGTTTAAATGAGGTACCTTGTTAGGTCGTTAGGTTAAAATTGTTCATTTTCTCTTAAGAAAACCTAACAATTATATATTTTTTCCTTATTTTTTTTCGGCCAGTTATTTTTTTCACTTTTTTATCGTATTTTTTTTATATTGACTTATGTTTTTTTAGACATGTCTTATTCACAAAACAAGGAAAATTAAACGTCGGAAAAGTATAATAAGGCCTTAAAGATCAATAACTTTCAAGATTTGTGTCTTTTGTATCGTAAATAATACATTGTTGATCCTCTGTCTTGTTATTGAAGCAGTACAGATTCTGATGGCTTTAAGAAATCAGTCTTCACATGTACAAATTACAAATATACAAGACAACCTGCTTCACTAAAACGACTGACGGGAGGCCTTTTTCGAGTAAATCTCTTATAGGAAAATTAAATTAAAATAAATGGCGGGTAAATTTTGAAAAAAGTACCTTAATTTTCTTTTTCTAAGTTTACTTACGGAGAGTAACAGCTTGTCCTATATAGCAACGACTGAACTGAAGCAGAAATAAAGCCAATTACATTCATCATCATCTGATAAAATTATTCAATAAATAAATAACTACTCAACAAATTTCATGAACAGATGAGGGCAACCTCGAAAGCCAGCTAGCCCAAAATAAAAAACATTAAGGCGTAGTCAAGGTCCACGCCGTAGATTTTCCGTGAAAACGTCGGGATAAAATAATTTTTAATTTTCTTTTCGATGCTGCTGTAGCTCATGCTCGGCACTAGACTTTTTAGGTTTTTTAAATTCCTTTTGATGCGAGCTTTCCTCTGATTTGCGTTTTCTATAATTCCGCGCATATTTACGATTCATATGAGACATCTTTAATTTTTTTACAATTTTCAATTTAATACATATTTTTACATATATTTCGATATTTCGGCGAATATTTTTATTGTTTCACTTTGAGTCCTAGTAGTGCTCCTCAAGCTCTTTACAATGACGCTCGAATCAACATCCTATCTAAACGCGTTATCACGCTACACTAATTTCTAATTTTACACAACGCTAATTCGCAACAATCATCCTCCGGCGCCCAAACTAGTCCGATAACGTCACAGGCAAAACAAACACTGCACAACAAACACGTACAGACATGCTCTATCCATTGTGACCTCAACCGTTATTATTGCATTATTAGTCTCGTAGTTATTATCGATTGAAATCTGACGGTATTTTGTAACACAAGAAAGTTAGACCGGCTATCACTGTGCTTAACGAGCGAATAGACGTTTTCACGTCAAAAAAATCTGTGAGTTGTCAGACTACTTGTAATTTTTCTAACAAAGTTGGATTGTCTATATTAGTTCATTCTTACTAAAATTCAGAATCAGTCAAATAAATTAACACAAACTTGTAGTCTTCGTTTAATACATCCCCAGATACACCAACTATAGAAGAAGTTATGTAATCGGTCAACATTTCAATGTAATCCGACCTCTAGATTCCAAATATGAAAAAAAAAAAAAAACAATTTCTGAGTGTCTGTGAACACAACTCCCGATAGAATTAATGTATCGACACGAAATTCTATATGTGAATTCAGAGCCCTCTAAACACAGACACCTATCGATTTTTAACGAAATCGGCCAAAGGGGAGGGGGGATTAGAGGGAGGCTTTACAGAAAAACTAATAACTGCCGTTGCATTGAGTGTATTGACATGAAATTTCATTGCTGTGTTAGTTATCCTGGGAGGAAACAGTTTTTACCTTAATATAATTTTAGGTCCTATTTCAATCGGAAAGGACAAATGTAGGCTTGTCAAGTATATGAAATAAATACCACAAAATGTTTTTAAAAAATTATCTAGAAATCACCGACAGTGCACTTCCCCAGCACGAATTGAGTGTTTGCTCTCCCTCCAAAACCAATGGACTTAAAGACAAACATTTATAGTTGACTTATATAGGCACTTCTAAATCCACATATTAAATCCTATATCGATACACTCATTACATCGGTAGTCATTAGGGTTTTTGTGTCGAACCCTTTTCTGATCCCCCTCTTCCCTTTGGCAGATTTCTCCAAAAACTAATAAGTGGAATACTTATGAGGTTTTGAATTATCATATGAAATTTCGTGTTTCGTTCAGAATCAATGAAATAAATAAACACAAAACTTCTAGTCTTTGTTTTTTTCCTGATGCTACACCACTTGATTATTATATTTATGTATTTAGACTGATTTATTTTTTTGTATAATATTTTACCTGTAGTTTATGCACTTTGTGTGCCATTGAATTGTTCAAACTTGAGTTACTTGAATTAAAATTACTATAAATATTATTATTGTCTGAACAAATTAAAATTTGTAAGCACATATAGTGTTGGCTTTTGCAGTAATTTCCTGTCTCATTTTTTTCATGAATATTTATTTTTGTTAATTCTATATATTACTTATGAAACGTAATTAAATATATTTTTGTATAGTTACTTGCCCCTCTAAATGTATATATTTTTAGCAAGTATTCAGAATATGTCTCATGGGGTTAAACTATAATGCTTATTTTTTTTTTCATTCTTAGGATAGTGTAAGTGAATAGTTTTATACAAATTAGTTTTTTATAATAATTTATTGCCACTAGTTATATACACAATATGTTACAAGTATACATTTTTTTTTTGCATTGGCAGCAGTCTAAAAAGAAAAAGAAAAATTATAAAAATCACACAAGATTTATATAATTTTGACTTCTATTTTCGAGAGTTGACATAATTTCGTTGTGGAATGAAGTCTTATTGGCTATCCCATGTCTTCTTTCAAGTATTTTTTTGTATTGTTATTTTTTCTTGAATTTTGGAAAATTCATAGATTTTACTAACTAAATACCTACTTTAATTGCAAATAATACAGAATTTAGTATATATTCTATATCAAGTAGAAAAAAAAAAGTGTTACTCTGTTTTTACATTGCGTTAATATCATATTTTATAACATGTATCATATTTTTATTGAGATATGTCTTTTATTCTTTCATTTTTTTTTTTTTTTTTCTTGAAATTTTTTACTTTTGCAAATCAAGTTGCTGAATTTTTAATTACACAGCCAAAGGTATATGAAATAATTTGCCCAACATATTTCATAAATAATAATATTTTTTATAAAATAATTTATTTTTGCGTATAACATCCAGGATACGAGTAGATTCATATTTCTAACCGAGAGAGTGTTTATATCTGTATCTACTATCTACTATGTACATTAGAGTTAATCCAAGTAATCCTTAACTCTATAATAATGCTTAGCTATATATAATTGAAGTTCGTGCTTTGACAAAGCATTTCAATATCAGTGTTTTATTTTCTTGTATTATACATTCATCTGCAAATTAAGTACAAACAATATATGTTTCATTTTCTTACCTTGTATTGTCAAGATGATATTTATTTGAATTCTTTAACCTGACATTCTTTTTTTGTTTATGTTTTTTTTTTATAAATATTAGAAGTGTATATAGAAGATTTATGTAGTGTTTTATTGTAAGCGTCTAGTGTTTTTTGTATAAAAAAATATATATATATGTGTAATTTATAGAAGAAGAAAAAAACGTTTTAATCACACTGTGTATTATTTTCATATAACCAATATTACCTAGTTGTGCAAGGAGATTCTTAATTCATATATAATATAGTTTACTGCATAACTTCTATTTACTATTACCTTCTCAAAAAATAGCAATTACAAACGTTTCGGGAAGCATTCCCATCATCAGTGTCTATAATGCGTGTGTTCTTTAGGTTAACTATTCATTCTGTCAATCAGAATCTCACTTTTATAGAACATATTTATTAAGTCGACTTCAGTTTTTACTAGGTGTTTAAATAGAGAAGTCAACTCAATAAATATGTTCTATAAAAGAAAGAATCTGATTGACAGAAAAAATAGTTAGCACAAAGAACACATAGATACTAAAGATGGGTGTACTTTTTTCTTTTTGAGAAAGCAAAACATAAATGGAAGAAGTAATGGTGTATATTATATATATATTTAGAATTTAACGACTACGTCATATCGCCTACTACCAGAGAGCTCTTTCTTTGCTCTGGTGTACATGATGTACTCTACTGTGGGTCTTAAATTTTACCGAGTGCATTTTAACGAGTACCTGACATCGTAGAGGCTCAGGACCATCTTAACTTTCCAACTGACGAATGGCTATGATTTTTTTTGCCTCCCAGGGGACCCGAGTCCTTGTCTTTTTAATCATGTGCATTGATTGGTTCAATAAGATTAGTTTTATACAAAACATGACAATTTTTTTTTTATTTTTTATGCTATACATAATAAAATGTTTTTATAATACTAAATTTTAGATCTATAAGTGGGTTCCATGAGAGTCGTTTGTCAAAGGACAATAACAGACAGCAAGATCGGTATCTTTCCATTTAGAACGTCAGTATGACACATGGCTCGTTTGTGCTCCTCTGTAAGATTTATGCCCATTAAATCTCTCATTTCGTGTCCAAACATAAATTGTGTTGCAGATTTGTCTGTAAAGTGACTTTCTAAACCTACTACACAGATCGCGGGTTCGAACCTGGTCGAGGCCTTGGGCGATAAAAAAAAACCTTGTTCACGCCATTCCATTGAGCGATAGTCTTGAGCCTGTACGACGTGAGATACTCGTTAAAGACCACTACCTTCGGTAAATAAACCTAAATAAAGTTTAGAATTCCCACTGTGTAGAGTCGGACTAATGACCATCAGAGCACTCTGGTTGCCCAGGCTTCAGTCACAACAATTTCAACAAACTTTTAAGTAAATTTGATAACTTTTCCAAACTGACGCTTGCGAATCAAACAGTTGAATTAATGAATTTAGTTTTCCAATTTAGACAAGTTCAATATCAAATTTGAGCTAACAGTTTAAGCGTAAAAGTTCGCCCACACCAAAAAAGATAGATTTTTCTTTACTAGAGAGGCTCCCTGTTATAGGTTTTCATCAAAATTTAGAAACAGCTTTCAGCTATGGAGATAATAAAAATAATTTTAAAAAAATAATTAAAAGCATTTGAGCAGATCAAGAGTTGGTCCTTCAACGCCAAAGAAAAAAAAAATTGTTTTAAAAAGTCACTTTTTTGAAGCGAACTGGCATTTTCTGCTTTCTAGCTACGTACCATTGCCTGGGAAAAAAAGGAGTCAGAATCAGCGACAATATACTTCCCCAGTACAAATTAATCAATTTAGTTTTGGCTCTATATATTATATATATATATATATATATATATATATATATATATATATATATATATATATATAATGTAAATATTAATGATAATGCATATAAAATACTCAAAACCAAGGAATCTTCTCATTTGCAGGCTATTGGCGTTGGCAGAACTAGGACTCAACCATGGATAAATTACAAAAAACAAATAATTGGTTATTTATTAGTTGGTACATCAATGCAATATTGACCGACGCAACCCATGAATGAGTGATCTCTTCGCACTTCTATGTAATATTTCCATATTTCGTCGCCTAAGATGTAACATTGTGCATCTCAAATTTCGTTATTTCACAAGAGAAGCAAAAAACTCTTTATTTCATGAGATGAACAAACGTTTTGAGACGCCCAGTGTTGGCAAAAATGTTTTTAGTGACGCTCCTGGTGGTGAAACCCTAAAACCTATTTGGCATAAAAATTTGAATCCAGTAATGTGCATTGTTGATTTTCGATAAAAATTGAGATGCACAATGTTGCATCTTAGGCGACGATTTAATAATCGTAAAGTACATCATAGTTTTTAGTATGCACACTGATAGTAAAAACTAGCTTACTAGCTACATTACTTTAAAAATAGAAAGAAAAACGAATGTTTTTCTATTTCACAAAATATATGGGAGTACTTTCGGTATTACTACCATCTTCACCCACGACTTAACAAATACTACCCGTATTATCGTACGTGGCTGAAGATGGTAGCGATACCGAAAGTATTCCCTTATATTTTATATATCTTGTGAAATAGACAATATTTTTAAAAAACTTTTTTTTTTCTTTATATTTTTATTGAGTGTTTAACAATATCTCTGCGAAAATGTTTAGTACTTTACTTTACTAAGTAAAAGCTATCTTATTGCGTAAAATAGGGTGAGTCGCAATTTGAGAAAACATATTGTCTCAAATGAATTAAAACAAGTGCTTTTTGAATGTAGAAATTAAGTGAAATTCAGTTTATATAAAAATATTTTATGAATAAAATCAACAGAACCACACTCGTTGGTTTGCATCGTACGTTCACTAAAAGAAATGGACTGATAGATTCTTGTGCTAAAACTGAAACTCTTAACTTATTCAGTCTTGCTTTCGTATCTAAAATCTACTTCCTTGTTCACACGAGCATTTTTTGCTAACTCAATTCAATAGATAAGATGTTTATCACAAGCTATTTTGGGCCTTAGTTGCTTATCCTAAGCTTTCTAACATCAATCGCATCTCCAATCCAAAGTTCTAAAAACAATTGTAGATGCACCTTCATCTGCTCCATGCACCTTCAGCTCTTCTATTCTTCTTGATATGCCTCCACTGCTCGACAGTGCACTAAGAAAGCAAGAAGACCGGAGGAATCACATGTGCCCCCCGCGGCCTCTCCTGCCTCCATGAAACTGGAGGAATGGGAATGGCAAAGATTCTCGGGGGTGTTTTGTACATAATTCTTCTATTTTGTTCCCTACATATTTACTTCTGGTTATATTAACCGATTGTAAATATTGAAAATAAAGAAAAAACCTACCATTTTACTAAACGTATCTCCAGTCGTGTAGAGACGTGTTTAGTCTTAGACATGGAAGCAGTTAATCTGTTTTGAAATCGACTTTCTGCCAAAACTGGAGTCGAATTAGCTACAGTGGGTTCATCAGGAAGCCTACCAGAAGACGAGGTTCACTGTTGCCATTGCTTGGAAAAAGAACTGGGACTTGCTGTAGGTAACTTAAATTGTGTTCCCTTAATTATGTTCGTTTATATAAACGTTTATGTTATTTATTTATTATATGTTTTCACATTTTGTTCGCGTCTCTCAACTTAGAACTTAATTGTACATTTCGTTTAAGATCGTCTAGTTTTTTTATTTTTATTTTTTGACAATCATTTGTACAATTTAATTTTTTTGTAAAAAAAATAACTTTTCGTTCATCAAGTGTTCCCAGGGAAAGTATTTTTCTAAACAATTGTTTCTTTTACTGAGAAAAAAGAAACAATTATGCTTGATCAAAGAAAGTTAAGTCCAAAATTTATATTCTAATAGCATATCCATTATTGAATTTTCCATTTAAACGAAAACTTAATTTATTTTTTTTTTAACAACCCGTTTTGATCTATCATTCCAGAATTTTTAAATCCAGAATTATTCGCTCTCAGAAACGATTAATAACGAATATGAGAGGAAGCAGTCTGTATAAAACCAAAAATAAATGAAAATTCAATTTTTTTAAATAATTTAATCTACTGCACATTTTTTGTACCTAATAATGCATAACAAGAGATTTAAGAGAAAACTGCAATTTTGACTGGAGTGGAAGGGCCGTGTATCGTTATAATGAAGTGAAATTAGCAATAAATGCATTGTGAACAAGAACGATTTGAAAGTTATTATAATTATACACAGTTATAATTATAATTATCGCTGTATTATAATAATTTGTATTATAATACATAGGTACATAATAAAACAGTAGATAATTAAATTAATAAAAGAATATACTATTTAGAAAGATAAAAACAAAACTTGAGGACAAATATATTTTAGAAATAAATAATTTTCGTATCATTTTCAAATAGATTGTCAATTGACTCTCTGGGAGTCGCCCCACTTGAAGGTGACAATGATGACGGTCATGTTATCACAGCCGGGACCGCAGGCGTCCGATGTAGGCGCCAAACACCTGTCAATGAGCTGTTCACAGATGACCTCCGGCTCAAGGCCCATTGTGAGTCGCTCCTTCACAAAGGTGCCTACCTCATCGTTTGAAAGCACCTCCCAGATTCCATCGCAGGCCAACACGAGGAACTCCCAGCCTTTGTTCAGACTCCGCGAAATGACATCCGGATAGGGGCTCACTACCTGTTTCTCTGGGGTTCGGGTTCCGTCGCCTTTAAATTGAAAATCTCCCAGAGCGCGGGACAATGCCAAAGTGCCGTTGACGCGATCGCCTTCTACCCATCCCCCAGCTGCGGTAATGCGATTTTGCTCAATGGGTGCATTTGGTTTATGATCCGAAGATAAAGGAATTGTATTTCCATTTTCAAAAGCTATTGCTCTCGAGTCTCCAACATTGGCACAGTACAATGTATTATTTTTTATAAGTACAACTATGGCAGTTGTACCAGACATTTCTTCACAAATTTCCCTATCGCGACTCATCTTATTGTCCAATTCAAGAAATGCTGTCTCTAACGCGGCTTTGATTTTCCCTACCTGATAATCCTTCTGTTTCAGTAGATATTTATGCAAATTTTTGCTCACATAGTCTGACACTTTGGTGCCTCCGTGTCCATCGAAAACGCCAAAATATGTTGCAGGTGGGGCTTCGTCCTCCGGCATGACCAGAAAGATGGAATGAGCATCCTCCATAGCCACGCGCCATCCTTGCATCGAGCTCACTCCCACGTTGTACGAGTTGCTCGAATGTCGGGAAGTTGTCTTGTCAACAACTGGCTCTGATAAAAGTTGTCCCATGGCGGCGTATCCTAGACAGACAAAAATCATTCTAAATAAATACACCAGAAAATTTAAAAAAAATAATAACACAAAAATTACATTATACAGCACAATTACCTACTTTTATTGGATAATAAATGGATTTTATTAATCGAAAATAATATTTGAACATACAGCGGTATGCAGATATCTTTTGGTAGAAGTTGTTTTACTAACAACAGTGTTGTCCACTCATAATTCTAAAACAAAGTTAACTTTTGTCAACAATATTGTAAATATTTTCTAAATACAAAGCCTAAAATACTGGTCTAATTTGACTATATTGGACAAGTTTTAAAACTAAACGTGCACAAAAGTGCGAAACTAAGCACGTGTTTTAGCATTGCTCGGTTAGTAAATTTTAGCAGGTTAGTTACTGAAAAAGATAACGCTAGAAAAATATGTAATCTGAAATTATTCTGAAGCTGTAATAGTTTCGTAAATTTCATTAATCATGATTGATAATTTCTAGATGTATTTTGTTCGTTTTTGTAAAATAATAAACCTCTTCGATATGAATGTAATTTTCGGATGCTTCGCAGCGTACTTTAGACAATCCAAAAGATCTTTTGTATATTTCAGTAATTCAGGTACTTTTGAAGAGTGGTAAGTCACTTACGTTCCAGGATCTATGTTTTAAAAACGGTAATTGTCTTTCAGGTTAGTGACTCTCCCGGGTAACGTCAGGTGCTACAGCTAATATCAATGAATATTGACTATTGTTGGTTGTAATTAGAAAAATAAACACACCGACTATGTACTTCCCCATCACGAATTAATCAATTAAGTTTTCGCTCTTCCTCCAAAGACAATCGACTCTTTGGACTAAAACTCAATATTTGACTTACACAGTGGCTTCTAAATCCTCATACTACATTTTGTTTCGATATATTCAAAACAACGGCAGTTGTTAGGTTTTTTGAGTTGAGCCCCTCTCCGATCCCCCCTCCATTTCGACTGATTCCGCTAAAAATTAATAAGTGTTGTTCTGTATACACATACAACTTTTCATTGAAATCTCCGTATCGAATTTCTGAACGATTACTTAACTTGAAACTTAATAATTAACATACTTCGCATAACTGGGAAGTAAACAAACAAAAAAAAAAAAACTACACTATACATTCCAAAGATTGACTTGAACTGTAGGCTCTGTACAGTTTGGCCCATCTACAAATCTGGTAAAAAAGACGTTTGAGAATTTCGTAAGGAACACTTTTTGTAATGAACAGTTTTTCGATAGAACTAATCATTTTCACATGAATCAAACAAACATGTTAAAAAAATAAATAAAAATAAGAAAAAAAGGTAATAATTTTGATATTTTTCCTACTTTCGAAACAGAATTTTTATCGAACTCACAGACATAGAACATCGAATTAATGACTGATTACACAACTTCCCCTGGGGAAGTAAAAGTTACAGTCTTAAATAGTTAAAACTTCAAAAAAAAAAAACTTTTTTGGTAAAAATTAATTATATGTTAAAAGCTCTTATTTTGGAATGAAAAAGCCTAAAATAAATGTTAAAGAGGATAAAATTAAAAAAAAAAACGACAGCACAAACGTTAAGTTTAACAAACTTAAGAGGATACATTAAACACTTTTTATTCCATTATTTTTTTTCAAGTACATAAAATTGAACCTTCCTTACTTAAGAAAAAAGTTTTCTTGTGTATTTTTAAAGATAGAATAATAGAAAGATTTTTAATTAATTAGCAAACTCGAAATACATTTCTTCTGCATTTTTGGCATCGTCAAGGGAGAGTCGTTACACCTCCAATTATAGTAAATCTCAATTCTTACATACAAGATCTTCTTTTGTTGAAATTTTAGTTCGGACTAGTGGTTTATGGTCTGCCCAATTATAACTGCGCGGAAATTTTCTCTTAACACTTAATTGATCAAGTAATATCACATTATGTTCCTAGGCTGCTAACATTGTTAGAAATTGCAATAACTTAACGTTGGTTAATGTGAGGTAAGGAGTCAGAATAAGTTGTGAAACAGAAGATACAATCGAGACTAGTGGCTCACGGTCTGTCCAATTACAATTACGAGATATTTTCTCTCTAATGAGCTAATTGGTCCATATTTAGTTACAAATATTTAGTCCCCTCCCCTCCCCCCCCCCCCCCTTCTATGAATTACTAGTAATATTGAATAATCTTTTAAATGCCTAGCAGTTAAATATAATATTATGAAACGTGTAGTTACTTTCAGTGTAGATACGCTATCGCTAATACATATTACTTTGATAAGAGTGATGAAAGATATCAGAGATGGGAAAAACACTTGGGATTTATTTCAAAATTATATACTTATTTCTTATTTATCAAATAAAAAATAAGTATATGGTATATGTAGCCGTAACAGGACTTTCTTATACATACCATAATTTTGTAGTCCTTAAAAGAAGAAAAAAAATATATAAATATAAAAATTAATATTTCTACTATATATGTATAGGTATACAAGTTCATTAATTATGATTGGTCAAAATTTAACATGTCTGGAAATTTAACAATAACTTGATCTGAAACTATCATTTAGGTGAATAAGAACATTAAAGATAACTCAAAAACTTCGAAAACTTCTTTTGAACACAAAACGACTAGCTGCTACTAATCCGTCCTTTTCACTAATTTACACAACTTGCGGTCCCGACAAGGTCTGGCTTGAGGCTCCCCTATTGCACTTAATTCAACTAATTGTTTATATAAATGTTTAAACTAGCCTCTTTTATTATAACCCAGTGAACACGAGGAAGCCCGTAGCTGCTCAAAGGGAACATGCCAGCCTATTGAGCTCAAGATCGCGGGTTCGAAGCCCGGCAGAAGGCGCCAATAGCTCAGGGGTAGCGTGCTAGTCCAACGAATACAAGATAGCGGGTTCGAAGCCCGGCAGAAGGCGCCAATAGCTCAGGGGTAGCGTGCTAGCCTAACAAATACAAGATCGCGGGTTCGAAGCCCGGCAGAAGGCGCCAATAGCTCAGGGGTAGCGTGCTAGCCTAACGAATACAAGATCGCGGGTTCGAAGCCCGGCAGAAGGCGCCAATAGCTCAGGGGTAGCGTGCTAGTCTAACGAATACAAGATCGCGGGCCACAAAAGGCACGAAAGTGCGCTCTAGTAGTAGTATGACCTCGTTAAAGCCCAGGCATGAGTTACAATAACTATCTCCGCCCCGTGTACCTTTCCCCCTTGCGTTAAATAGAGAAATCAGCATTAAACAGAGACGAATCCATCATTTTTTGACTGATAAAGGTGGGTCTCACATTCAAACTAATAAAACATTCTTAGTCAGGAATTTAAGAAGCAACTTTTTTTTTTTTAATAGATTTTTTTTTTAAATATAATTTCCCCTTTCGAATAAATGATTCAAAGTTCTAAAAAAAGGGACATTTTTTTCACACTCTGAAATAACTCATATTTCAAAAAGTTGGGAAGATAAGCGCCAGGATAAGTGAGCTTTTATATTCACGAAGCGCAAACAAATAAAGAAAACCGCTTCACACTGGAACGCTTCGTTATGGAGTTGAAACTGGTGAGCGCATGTGTTCAAAATGTCCATTAAAATTCTAGAGTTTAAAAGTTTAGCGCTTTGGGCTGGAAAGTTCGATCACTCACTCTTAATATTTTGTATATATGAAACAACTCTAATGAATGCAGGAAGTCTTATGTAAATACCATAAACAATAGTTATGCAAATTAATTCACAAAATGATATTGGCCTCAATAAACCAGATATTTTTAACAATAAGATAGTTCATTACTTAATGTGGTAAACAAGATGATAAATACTATATCGATGGTCTCGGGGAAGAAGTTGGTAGGCCCTCATGTCTGGGCTTTTAAATACGAGGTCATATCACCCACTACCAGAGCGCTTTTTCGTCACTCTGGTAGACATGAACCCGATTATACTTTAGGAGTCCTATATGTTGCCTACCATATTAGGTTTATTCACTTAGGATAAGGGTCTTTAACCTGAGCCTGATATTGTACAGGCTCGGGACCATCGCGTAACGTCCCATCCGAAGGACGGCGTGCTCAAGGTTTTTTTTCTACTCCCAGAAAAAAACCTATCGTCATATATTAAAGATTTCTCCCAAATCGCATAGTCATGCTACGAATAGTGTTGAATAGTTTTTTTACCGTACCAAATTTCAAATTGGGGTGAAATGTATTAAAATTGAAAATTCAGTGCACGCCGTTTAATGTGATACCTTTGGGACCCTGACAAAGTGATCACATTAACCGACTGATAACAATAAGCAAAATACATACACATGTATTGTATATATACATACCTACTTATGTATGTTCATGTATATGTACAATAGTTATGCATAATATGATGAATGTACATTGTACAATCTAAAAATTGTTTTACCCATAGAAAGACAATCGTACGATCTTAAGATGTTTAATTTCTCTGAAGAGCTGAGATCACGACGTTTCAACATTTGTTCCTTTATTTAAAATCCGAACGTTTTAATTTCACAAAACAATTTGAGTTTGCACGAAATTTGACTTAACGATTGATAAGACAAAAACACACGGAACTCTGACTGCTGTCACCTAGTTTTTGTCATTTTTGAGAACAACCAGTTAAAAAATAATTATTCGTTACGATCTCGACATTGATTCATCATAAACGAAATATTGATCACAATAAGCGGTTGATAACATTTAACCGTGTTTACATTAAGCGGATGCACTGTATTCTATTTGTAACCAACTTACCACATATTCACAAGAATGAGAACTGCTAAAAACTGGTGAAGCTTGACCCTGACTTTTTTTGGCCTTATGTTAAATGCATATTAGCCATGCTTCTATAACGGTGTTATTTGGTTATTTGCATAACAACCATGGCCTCGGAAGATAATAAGATAATCTATCTACGAAATAAAACTCTCTCCAAGGCGGGATTCGAACCCGCAACCATTATAAAGCGGGTGATCCAAAAACCCTGACTTAGAGATCATGAATAAGTATGAGGATGACATATAATTTCGAATAATAATTTTTAAGTTTATATTTTTCTATTTCATATTTATTTTATATTTCATCTAATCATTTTCTATTTTGTTTGAATGTATAAATATGTGAAGGCGCCGGTAGCTCAGTGGTATGCGTGCTTGCCTTCTGAGCTCAAGAACGTGGGTTCGAAACCCGACCGAGGCCCGTAGTTTATTTTATGTGGGAGGTAAAATAAACTTAAGCACGCCGTCCTTCGGATCGGACGTTGAGCGATGGTCCTCAGCCTGTACGATGTCAGGTACTCGTTAAAGAGCCCTGCCCTAGGTGAATAAAAATTTAGGGTAGGCAAAATTTAGGACTCTCACAGTAGAGTCGGGCTCATGTCCACCAGAGTGACGAAAAAGCGCTCTGGTAGTAGGCGATATGCCCTCGTAGTTGAAGCCCGGCCATGAGTCATAAAACCTAACCTAACCTGTATAAATATATTTTTTTTTATATTGTTAACTATTGAATTCATTCGAATATTAATTCAAGAATGATTAAAACTTCAATTTTGTCAACATATTTGATTGTGTTTACATCATACATAAATCATTGTGCAAACAAGGGAAAAACTTTTTTATCAGTGGGCTGAGAAAAACAGGGGCACACCGTCCTTCGGATGGGACGTTAAGCTATGGTCTGGGCGATGTCGGTTACTCGTTAAAGAGTTGGCAGACAACATTTAAAACTCCCACTGTCGAGCTCATTTCCAACAGAGCGATGAAAAAGCGCTGTAGTAGTCACAATAACTAGGTATGTAGGCAGTCCAAAGTTGGCTAAGTCACTCACAAACAAAAATACTTGACATTTACGCCAATTTGAAATTTATATGAAACAATACCGTTTTGGCATATAAAGAATATATGATTTTGAAGAAATCTTCAATGTTGTTCTCTTGGAAAACGTGGTTTTGTCGAGTTGTCAACTTATTCCCTTTGGCCATCCATATTATCTTATATTTCAAATTTACCATGAGATATTTAAAACACTATAAACTAATTAAAAAATTATTAAAACATATTTGATATATAAAAAACCTACCCTAATAAATGAGTAATTTTCTTGACTTTTTGACTGAAAATGTATAAATTTTCAAAAACTAAAATTTAAAAACCCATATGTATTCACTATTTTCATACCTTACTTTCTTTTGAAGGTAACAGAATGTTCGTTAATTAAAAACAGATATGGGGAATAAAGTTTAGCTCGTTATAAAAATCACTTCAACATAATTTAAGGTCAGTTGAACTATAAAAATATTTATATTATGTTTGTCCATTAGACACATGTAATGTCGCACCATATGATAACATTTATATTTATCAAAATTGATATTTGCACATGTTGACATCATTCTACCATTCTGAAGAAATAAGAACCTACTTTGGCAGAAATGTCTCTCTGATAAAATAGCAGGACATTTTGATAGTTCCGAGTTGTTACTATGACTCTTTAACTTTAACTACGAGGTCATATCGCCTACTACCAGAGCGCTCTTTCCCCACTCTGGTGGACATGAGCCCGACTCTACTAAGGTAGTACTAAATGTTGCCTACCTGACATCGTACGGGCTCATACCATCTCTTAACGTCCCATCCGAAGGACGGCGGGCTCAAGGTTTTTTCACCTTCCAGATAAAAAACATAAAGACCCCGTGATCTTGAGCTCAATAAGAAAACGAGCATACCACTAAGCTACCGGCGACCTCAGGCATCATTAAAACTCCTACAGTTGAGTCGGACTCCAACCGAGCGACGAAAAAGCGCTCTGGTAGTAGGCGATATGACCTCATGGGTAAATCCCGAGAATAACTAACCTCTGTAACTTTTATTCGAATAGATTTTCTATTAAATTAATAATATAAGCTATCAGATGAAATGTTAGGCCACGAATCTAGCACCCATTGTGCCCGCCCACAATGCCATTCTGTTCAAACCTTTCAGAAGTCATACAGTCTACGTCATATAGTCTACGTCAGATAGTCTGTGTCACATGGTCTATATTTGAACTGGGCCAATAATGATGTTACACGTATATTTTTAAGAGAATGCGATCAACCGTTAAAGAACTATCATTCATTGTATGTTAATCTTCTAATACTTCACGGGTTCGAATCTCGGGCGGTTTTTTTTTTTACCTGAGAGGAAGTTATCTCGCATTATTCTAATTAAAAATGTATGTTTTTCTTTTAAAACGGATATAGTTATACAAATTGTGAAACAATTACAGGTTAGTTTACAAAAAAATAGTCTACTTGCATGGACAAGTAGAGAAGTTAGCCGCTGTAAATTTGAGCTTTACATGAAGTTGGCTCTGTTTCGAGTCTAATCTCTCTGTCCTAATTAGAGTCTTTAAAAATTGACTCTGGTTGTTAACTCTAAATTTCAAACCCCCTCCATTTCCCTCGTCAAATGGCGTCTTTGTCCTCTCCACAGAAAAAAAAAAAAAAAAAAAAAAAAAAAAAAAAGGTTCTGACGTAATTAATAGCCTCCCTCTATCTAGTCTCATTTTTTTTTTTTCGGAAAATATATTGATGCAGTGTCTGGCAAAAATGTTTGTTTACCAGAGAACTTACAATTTTAACTATAAAACAAATTAATAAATTGTTACCTGTTCTCAAAAATCGTAAAATATTTGAAGATACGGCTGGTTTGCTTGCATTCATCTTTGTTTAAAATTTAAAAAAACATATATTTACAAATCACTTTTTAAATACTTTTTAATTAAAAATATGTATATATATAATAAAAATAAATATATAACATAATAAAGGGGACGGGGAAGAAGATAGGGGGACCTCTTCCCATAGGTCAACTGACAAAAGAATTGTGAAGACGTGCTTTCAAACAGTTTAATCCGTTCAATGATATCGAAACAATCAAAACAAATGACGTTTTTATTTTTGTTATTTGTTTAGTCAATATACTTTTAGAAACATTAAACTTATATTTTAGGATTTAGTTTTCATAAATGATATGTTAAACCACTGAAAGTGTTTTTATATTTCTGTTATCTATACAGTGTATAAAGTGCTGAACAACAAAAATTGTTTTCTACTGTTTTGGATTTTCTTAAATAATGGACTTGGTATATAATTGTAAAACAGTTTGGATATGAAGGTAAGAAGACATCGATTGAATTTAAGCAAAATAAGGAAATGAGAACGGATTTTGAGGGAGAGTGGAAACAACTGTCTACTTCTCCTCCGCTACTATACTGTCATCTAGAGATGGGGCATTTAGAAATCTTTTATTTTTTCAACTGTTATTTTCTTTTTAACAAAAGCAGTCTGCTACTTAAATTAAAAAATAACACATTCAGGATAATATCACAATTTATATTACTTTCGTTAGTTAACTAATTATATTATTTTCAATTGATATAACTGTTACTTGCCTTCTGAGCTCAAGAACATGGGTTCAAAACCCACCTCTGGGAGGTAAAATAAACTTAAGCATGCCGTCCTTCGGATGGGACGTTAAGCGATGGTCCCGAGCCTGTACGATGTCAGGTACAAAAAATTATGTAAAAATACACTCTCGCGCGTGTGTCTGACACATCTCTCAGGCCCGTGTACATCTGCGACTCGTCTCTCGAGACATCTCTCGAGACTTTTTCTCTCAGATGGACACGTACCATAAGAAAGCAGTACTGTTACAGTTCTAGTTATAACTGCTACTTAAAAGTAACAGTACCATGGGGTAGCAGCTACAAAGAAATAGCACTTTTGTCCATCACTGTTGTTTTGCCCGGTATAAGTTTAAAGTTATAAACAATTTAATTACATTAAAGGTAATTCAACAACACATTTTTTAAATATAATTTTCAAATAAGTCCCCCCCCCCCCCCTCCCCTTAGTTTTTATTTAACCTCGCATCGACTTCAGGGTCGTTAGCGACTATTGTGTCTACATGTCCTCGTAGAATTTTGTGTCTTGAAGGAAGTGGATGAGTCCGTTGTATTCGTCGGTGGGTGTTTGAAGTAGTTTTTTCATGTCAGTCGGTAGTTTGTGTTTGTCTCTTAGTGTAATGTAGTTTGTGCAGTCAGTCAGTATATGTTGTACTGTGAGCTCTGTGTAGTCTTGGTTGCAGGAACATGTCGGCTGTTCAAGTCCAACAAGTAGGTAAGAATATGTCAGTTTCCTATGTCCCAGTCTTTAGTCTTGTGATGATCACCGTGTCTCGTCTGTTCATGTTGCCTGCAGGTTTTCACTGCTTGTTTTCGTTTTTTATTCTTCGGAGTTTAAAGTTAAGTAAAGTTTTAAAGTTTAAAGTATAAGTTTAAAGTTATAAACAATTTAATTACATTAAAGGTAATTCAACAACACATTTTTTAAATATAATTTTCAAATAAGTCCCCCCCCCCCCCCCCCCTCCCCTTAGTTTTTATTTAACCTCGCATCGACTTCAGGGTCGTTAGCGACTATTGTGTCTACATGTCCTCGTAGAATTTTGTGTCTTGAAGGAAGTGGATGAGTCCGTTGTATTCGTCGGTGGGTGTTTGAAGTAGTTTTTTCATGTCAGTCGGTAGTTTGTGTTTGTCTCTTAGTGTAATGTAGTTTGTGCAGTCAGTCAGTATATGTTGTACTGTGAGCTCTGTGTAGTCTTGGTTGCAGGAACATGTCGGCTGTTCAAGTCCAACAAGTAGGTAAGAATATGTCAGTTTCCTATGTCCCAGTCTTTAGTCTTGTGATGATCACCGTGTCTCGTCTGTTCATGTTGCCTGCAGGTTTTCACTGCTTGTTTTCGTTTTTTATTCTTCGGAGTTTGTTGTCTTCCGTCTGAGTCCATTCATTGTTCCAGTGTTGTTCAATTTTTTTTTTTTTTGAAGTAGGTCGAAAGGTCTTGTGCTGTGTTAACTGTTTGTTGAGGCAATAAGTCATTGTTTCTTATCTGTGTAATATTTGTATGTACAAATTTAAAGTGGGGTTTTTAAACTTTTATTTGGCGTACCACCTAATTAAATGGTCGGAAAGACAAATACTAACTTGTAAACATACAATAAATTTTTTATACATCATACCACAAACGTGCATATACAAACATATGCATTTCATTAATGACTAAAAGATATTTGTTGTTTGTTTAGTTGATTCTTATCCAAAGATGAGAAGAAATTAAAAATAAACAAAATATTTAATAGAGGTTTGTTTACATTTTTCTACTAAAAATGTAACAATTGTGATAAAAATTAAAAAAAAAAAAACACCTTAAATATAAATATTTAATAAATAAATATAATAATAATAACATATATAAATATATTAAATATTTTGAGGGCGCCAGTGGCTCAGTGGTAGGCGTGTTTGCCTTCTGAGCTCAAGAACGTGGGTTCGAAACCCGA
The DNA here is from genome assembly GCA_963662175.1 of Aradus depressus. NCBI lineage: Eukaryota > Metazoa > Arthropoda > Insecta > Hemiptera > Aradidae > Aradus > Aradus depressus. The sequence goes on along the minus strand of OY759221.1, from coordinate 40,683,826 downwards.
CCGAGGCGCTTAGTTTATTTTATCTGGGAGGTAAAATAAACTTAAAGCACGCCGTCCTTCGGATGGGACGTTAAGTGATGGTCCCGAGCCTGTACGATGTCAGATACTCGTTAAAGGCCCCTGCCCTAGGAGAAGAAAAATTTAGGGTAGGCAAAATTTAGGACTCCCATAGTTAGGTTAGGTTTTGTGACTCATGACCGGGCTTTAACTACGAGGTCATATCGCCTACTACCAGAGCGCTCTTTCGTCACTCTGGTGGACATGAGCCCGACTCTACTGTGGGAGTCCTAAATTTTGCCTATCCTAAATTTTTATTCATCTAGGGTAGGGGTCTTCAACGAGTACCTGACATCGTACAGGCTCGGGACCATCGCTTAACGTCCCATCCGAAGGATGGCGTGCTTAAGTTTATTTTACCTCCCAGATAAAATAAATAAGGGCCTCGGTTGGGGCTACGAACCCACAACTTTGAGCTCAGAAGTCAAGCACGCATACCACTGAGCTACCGGCGCCCCTACTCCCATAGTAGAGTCGGACTCATCTCCACCAGAGTGACGAAAGAGTGCTCTGGTAGTAAGCAATATGACCACGTAGTTGAAGCCCGGGCATTTGAAAGAATAAAGAATTGGGAAATATATAATAGCACTATTGTAATAATTAAGAATTTTGTTTTATTCACAATGTATTTTTTTTATATACAAAATGAGTTTTTATGAAGTTTCAAAAATTTTTTTTATGTTCTGCCTTCTCTTTACAGTCTCTTTAGTTTTAAGGCGTGATTAATTATAATAAAAAATAAAGCCTGAATTTGAAAGCCTTATCTCTCCCAAGCTATTTAGATAAGTTAGTTAGTTATTGTGACTCATGGCCGGGTTTTAACTACAAGGTCATATCGCCTACTACCACAGAGCTCTTTCGTCGCTCTAATGGACATGAGCCCGTCTTTACTATAGGAGTCCTAAATTTGTATTCACCTAGGATAGGTCGACATTGTACATTTGAATGTCAGCTTGTTTTTTGGTAAATATAAGCCAGGAAGTGAAGATTGATTATGGTAACAATCTGTGGTAGCTACGAGCTGGTATTACCAATGAAGAAGTGGCCGGACTTAATGAAGAATTACCATTTCGGACAGGATACCTCATAAAATGGTGTTTCTGCCTCTATCTCCACAATATGAGAAATCATTGGAAATACATATCTTCCATCTACGTTACTACATATTCATTTTTACTCTCATCATGGTAATTATAAATTTGGTTGGTAGAGGTAGTCGGTGAATTACATAACGCGACAGGGGGACGGGGGTTGAATTTAGTGGCAATTTGTGACAGGGCTGGAAGGTCATTATTGTATATTATTATATTATATTATTATTATATATAATATTATCAGATCATGGAGATTTTAACTCCAAGCTGTTCTTCTTTCAGAGGAAGAACACCCCGAACTGTTCGTGGGGCGCTGTCGAGACTGCAGAACATGTGCTTCTCGAATGTCCGCTGTACGACCAAGCTAGGGTGGAGTTGATTCATGGGACAAGATCGTATTTGGGACTGGATCTACGGCAGATAATGACGGAAACAGACTACCCGATGTTCTGCCGATTCGTCGGCCGATTCTGCCGAAGCAGGCACTGTAAGATGGGCTGGGGACGATCGGCGCAATTGTTCCACCGATGGCCAATCCCAGTCCCTCAGTAACCCCTTCATCCCCGAGCTCTCCCCATGTTTGACAGGGTGATATTGCATCAATGCAAGGCGCATCCTCCTTTAAAATTGAATTTAAAAAAAAAAAAAGGCCGGAAGGTTGTTTTGAATCATTTTCATCAATTCGAATTTTTTATTAAATTCTAAAAATCAAATTATTAAAATAGTTATATTTTTATTTTTCTTGTTACGTTACAGGGGGGGGGGGGGGGGGGGGGGGGGGGAATAAATAAAAAATTTAATATGGGCATTTGAAACCAACTATGTAAGTCAAATATTAGGTTTTAGCCCAATGATTCACCGACAACTTTTTTTAAAAATAATTATGTATATTTGTTGACAAGCAGCAATGCAACTAGTACATTATGTGAACCTTTTGACTAGTTTTCAATACAGATAAATAAGTGGGTAGTGCAAACAGTTATAAGTTAGGTAAGGTTTTATGACTCATGCCCGGGCTTTAACTACGAGGTCATATCGCCTACTACCAGAGCGCTCTTTCGTCACTCTGGTGGACATGAGCCCGACTCTACTATGGGAGTCCTAAATTTTACCTACCCTAAATTTTTATTCACCTAGGGTAGGGGTCTGTAACGAGTACCCGACATCGTACAGGCTCGGGACCATCGCTTAACGTCCCATCCGAAGGACGGCGTGCTTAAGTTTATTTTACCTCCCAGAGCCCAGAAGGAAAGCATTCATACCACTGAGCTACCGGCTCCTTCTAGTGCAATTATATATTTGCCAATAGAATATATGTGAATTCAAAACCTCATAAGGACAACATTTATTAATTTTCAGCGAAATCATCAGAAGGGAAGGGGGGATCAGTGGAGCGCAACTCAAAAACCCCAATAACTGTCGATGTAATAAATTTACCGACACAAAATTTAGTATGAGGATTTAGTAGCCCATATGTAAGTCATCATAATATGATAATAAACAATATTATTGTTTGTATATTAGAGCAAACGGTCGACTGATTTTTTTTTTTTTTTTTTGGGGGGGGGGGGGAGCAAAAAGTAAATATATTAAAATTTGCTGGGGAAGTACATTAACAGTGATTCACCGATGTATTTTTTTTCTTTTTTAGATGTTGAAAGTTCTCCGCAAGATTCTACAGACATCCGACACAACATGTCAGATGCCTTTCTGAACGAAGATGTGCCAAATGAAGAGTATCTTTCTATATCTTTCAACACAGAGATCAGTTTCAACTCATGCTTCGGAAACCAATGGAAATGATGTCATACACACATAACTAAAGATAGTTTATAATAGAAATAAAAGACGTTGTCTTCCCACTGTTTTATTTATACCAGAACCGGTTTTCGACGCAACAGCGTCATCATCAGTGGTTCATCCACACAGCACAGCGGTTGAAAGATAACTAGGCCAGTTATCTTCCAACCGCTGTGCTGTGTGGATGAACCACTGATGATGACGCTGTTGCGTCGAAAACCGGTTCTGGTATAAATAAAACAGTGGGAAGACAACGTGTTTTATTTCTATTAGAAATCTAGTCCCACAACATCTTACTATCACATATAAAGATAGTTTCTATGAGAGTGGCTTTTTTTCTATGAGAGCGACTATGATATCAGAATTGTCTGTAACACAATATTAATAAATAAAATATAACTAAACTGACTTCTGAGGACAATAACTATGTTATTATGAGAAAATGACCCAAACTCCTGTCAGAATCTCCGAACGACCATCTTTGAGCAGATTCTCAAACTTCACCTTAGATTCTTCTGTGGTCATGTTAAAAGGATTATTTTTGTATCAATCAAACTTTATAAAATCAGCAAAATTTATGAGAATATTGACTGTCTATCCCACAAAAAATGTATACATAAACTGGTTTCTCACACCATCGTTAGATTTAATTATAAACCAAAGTCAAGTTCGCTGAGAACCGTTCTTATAGGTAAATCATGTAGTTAAGGAAGGGACTGTACTTTGAACTAGGAATCCCCCCATGGCTTTATAGTAAAGAATTTCTTTGTTCTGAAATATGTTTTTTTACAGGAAACCGGGCGACCTGCAAAAATTTGTATTTCATGAAATGTGTCTTTCAATTTTGTCTACAACTTTTACTTTGAAAGATTTTTGATTAGGTTACTACACAATAAATTCTATCGAATATTATAAATTTATAAACATAGCTTGTAAAATGTCCTTAGACACCCCCAAGTAAAGTAGTCTCAGTTTTCGGCCTCGAAATTCTAAGTATATGTGTACACATAACCCTCTAAGGACAACTATGATTTTAATACAAAGCTTTTTTTTTTTTTTTTTCAATATTATAGCTATACATTCTAACTTGAGAAATCATTTCTCTTCCGCGCTCTGTCTTGCAATGTATCTATTGAGCAGAACTATTTGTCGAGTTATGTCGTTTTGTTATGTCAAAAATAGTTATGTATTTACCTCCCTAATGTATGTAACATGATCACATGGTTAGCTAATACAAAACAAATATAATTTCCCTACAAACCGAGATGTACTTGACACTTAATTGATAATTTCAATTATGAAACCATTTTAATTTAACATATTTCCAGTTATACCAATTCAAGTTCATTGTACATCAGACCATTAAACTGACAATTTAGAAAAATGTAAGTATGAAATATTCTTCTAAAGGATAGGTAAAAATGACAATTTTATAAATAAATACTGATATTCTAAACTCGTTTTATTTATTTATTTTTTTCCAATTTTACTAACATCCATATGACGTCAGAAATAGGGGCTTGGACATACCACGAACAAGTCACACTATAATAATAATAACCTTTATGAACGGGACTGAGTCCAATATACAATTTACAATTTCTTAAGTATACTTAAATAAATTTACAAACTAAAAAATATAAATAATAATAATAAAAGCATATAGATATATGAGGAGTTTGGAGCCAGAGCGGACCAACTGGTTGAAACTGAACAGGTAGAAAATGGCAATTGAAAATTGAGTACATTTTGTTTATCTCCATAAATGGGCCCCAAATATTTATTTATATTTGAAATTTTAGAATAGTATTGGATGAGTGATCCCTTTTTGTGTTCTATAAAGTTTTTGAAGGCCGTATGATCCATTGTGACTTTGAAAATATATGCACAAAATACTTGTGGACTAAACTTAAAGTGCTGCTATCTATCACTGAAGTGAAGAAACTAAGTGATCCACACTGGTTTTGAAAAAGGGAACCTATGCCAACATCAGGATGGTAATAACTCATTTTCCGAAAAATTGTGGGTTGGTCCGCTCTGGCTCTAAACTCCTCATATTTACATTATCTTTGTGGAAGAATAACAGTGATTAAATTTGAAAATTCAACAAGAAATAACAATAATATGATAACATTTAACAGAAAAGAAAAGCTTTAATTTAAACAACATACCCGACCGAGGCCCTTAGTTTATTTTATCAGGGAGATGCCCCATTTCAAATGCACTACTTGTATGTTAACCGACCACATTAACAGTATGATTCAATAAATTTAGACTGACTCAGCTCAGTTTTTGCAAACAGCAGAATGTATTGCACACCTAGTATAACTTATTGGTGAGTGCATTAAAAAAATAAAAAAATACTCTCCTTATATTGGGGCAGGAAACTTGAAAATTATCTAAGGGTCAGTACTCCAATTTATTGCTTACAGGCCCCCGATATAGGCCATTTTATCTATCGTAAGATTACGACTGTTTCTTTGTGTCCCATCAGGTAATGAACAAATGAGTTATGATTCGCTCGAGCGCTAAAGATCGCGGCGACATGCGCGCACCCTCTCCCGCCCCCGATCTCCCCTAAAAAGAGCTGTTGCGAGAGGTCTTCATTCGACCCTCGACAGCCTCACACCGCCTACACAGAGCTCACCCCGAGATAATCTACGTACATTCCAACAGGTAGGTCGGAAATATCCTCCCAACAAGAGAATATAATACAATATATTAATTCATCGATATAATTATAAATTGTTAAATGTTAAATTATTATTTGGTTCATTAACCGACAACGATCACTTATCCAATTTCAAAATTTTGATTTTAATATAATGTTGATATGTTGTTCTACTGGTAGAGAAGGTCAAGAATTTCGAACTTTTTTTTTCAGTACCTACTTTTATGACAAAATATTTTTTTTTTCTAAAATAAATAACGGAAGATATTAATCATACTTTACGTTATGTTTTGTTGATAAAAATATCATTGACATGGACAATTTTTCCATAATTTAATTCAAATTAGAGTTAAAAATTGTTTTTCACGGAGGTCCCCTTTTTTAATAATATGAAAACAATTATAAATAATCCTTAATTTATTTCGAATAGACACTATAAGTATGAAATGATGCACTCTAATAGCGTCCGCTGAAGGAAAGTTCAAATTTCGTATCTAGAGCGTACCATACTGAGTCTCTCTTAATAAAGTTTTAATTTCTGATTTTTCACTTTTCTTATTATTATTATTTTATTTTACCTTATTTTCCTCCTATGAAGAAAATAACTGATCTCTTAATTATAGAAAAATATATAAATATATTAATCATTATTATTAAAAAAAAATATTTATTTATTTTTAAAGTATAATATTACAATTTTTGAAAACATGAAGAGAAATTACAGAAACAGATGATTGCTCGTGCATTATGGGGAAGTTCTTTAAAAATAATTTCAAAAGAGAGTAACATACTCAAATTTCCAAAATTTAAAATTAAAATTAAAATACACTTCTGTATTACAGGAACGTCAAAATATAATATTATAATGTCAAAACTAGGATTTAAATATATATATATATTTTTTTTTTAACTGTTTAACTTGTAAGATTTAATTTTAAAATAATTTAAAAAATATATATATAAATATATAATAGATTATTGATTACTAATAAAAAGGAGTTACGCTCACTCTTTACTGTTCACTGCTTCAGAGGGTCTCTGGGACATTGGCGCTTAAGGCGTTTTTCAGGACTGTGGGGAAGTGTGGCAGAGTGAAGAGTACGGATTAGAGGATTATTGTGGGATCTAAGGAAGGAATAGAATTTCTTATATCTGTCTTTTTAATTAACTAATTAATTTAACTACTTCCATAATGAAATGAACTTGGAGATCTGTGTGAAGGCTTTTTTATTGGAGACTTTATAAGGAGCACTGGATAGTTTATGAAGGATTTTGGATTGAAGGGATTGGATGTATTGGCAGTACCTCATAGCTCAAGTCCGCAAGTTCACATAATTTTTAATAGAGCATTATTTAGCATTCATTTTGTTTTGAGAGATTATTTAGATTTCTTGTCAATTGGTCTCTCTATAATTTTATAGCGTTTTCTTAATATACACATATATATATATTTTTTTTTTTGAAAATGTCTTGCTAGACATTGAGTTGGGTTCTTATCTCAGATGGAAGATAATGAAATATTCTAGGAGCATCTTCTCTCCAAAATCTGCAAGCAGAGCATACTTTTGTTAAGAGAAACCACGTTTAAATTATTTATCATCGCCTCTCGAGAAATTTATCTTCGCGTCTGCTTCCCTTATCATAAGAAACAAAGCCGAACTCACTGCCCTGTATACACATTACGCACAGTTATCATCATACAGTTGAAAAATTAAATTAAATTTATATCTCTTTTTATTATTTGTCAAAACAACTAAAGAAATGTTGTTAGATTAGGTTTTGTGACTCATGCCCGGGCATTAACTACGAGAGTGCTCTTTCGTCTCTCTGGTGGACATGAGCCCGACTCTACTGTCGGAGTCCTAAATTTTGCCTACCCTAAATTTTTATTCACCTAAGGCAGGCATTTTTATTCACCTAACGTCCCATCCGAAGGACGGCGTGTTTTAAGTTTATTTTACCTCCCAGATAAAAAAAACTAAGGGCCTCGGTCGGGTTTCGAACCCACGTTCTTGAGCTCAGAAGGCAAGCACGCATACCACTGAGCTATCGGCACCCTCGAAATGTTGTTAAGTAATGTTTTTAAAATATATATATATTTTTTAAACAACACTTTTTTAAAGTTATAACATAGGTACATAACTATCCGGTAGAAACTAATTTCTGCTTATATAAGTAGACAAATAAGTTATGTGTTTGTTTGTTTTTGTGCCAAATGCCCGGGCTTTTAACTATGAGGTCATATATACTAGAAGTGCGCTCTTTCGTCGCTCTGGTGGACACGAGCTCGACTCTACTGTGGGAGTCCTAAATTTTGCCTACCCTAAATTTTTATTCACTTAGAACAGGGATCTTTAACGAGTATCGACCATCGCTTAACGCCTACCCAGTCTCAGTAACGCTGTCCTTCGGATGGGACGTTAAGCGATGGTCCCGAGCATGTGCGAGATACTCTTTATAGGACTAAACCTGGGTAGACAACATGTAAGACTCCCATCGTTGAGTCGAGCTCATATCCAAGAAAGAGCGCTCTGGAAGTAGGCGATATGACCACGTTGTTTAGTAGCCCGGGCATGAGTTAAAAAAACAAACAAACATAACTTATTTCTGTACTTACGTACACTGAAATTAGTACTAAGCAGATAGACATCTTTTAACATTGCCTAAAAATCATAAATTTTTTTATGGGTCAGTTTTGTTTTCTTCCGCTTTCTTGGACGGGAAGACAACGTTAAAGTTTATGTCTGATTCGAATTTTATATTTTAACAAAAAAAGGAAAAATCTAATAATAAAATTCAGAAAATAAGTGCCTACTTGGTATAGACAATGTATATATTACGAATAAAATATTAAATTCGTTCAAAACTGGAAAACACCTGTTACATTCGACTATATTTCATAAAGCGATTCAATCGCTCGCCAACCAAAATTTATAGTAAGTTCCTGGATACGTTATATTGTGCTAAGGAAATTGTTATTATAATATACTTTTATATTAATTAAACGTTTTGAATTGAAGATATTACCAATCAAATAAAATTTAAAAAACTTTCTGCGAGCATGCAGTTATCTGTGCACTCAAATTGCATGTAAATAATTTTTAGCTAGCAGATTACTAATTATTACTTCATATTTTGCTGATTTCGTGCAGTTCCCGGGTAAAGAATAAAACTTTTTTTTTTAGTTGGCCTACATTTCATAATTGATGTTGGTAAATAATTTTGAACTTAGTTCTTTGAAATAAATACATATATTTTAGTAAAATAAATGGACTTTCTTCTCCCCTCTCCCGCCCACCCAACTGTATCCTCCAAGTTAATACATTGTCTCATTGCCTCCTCAGTGAAGCGCAGGATCCTTTCGAAGCTCTGTTCCTTAACTTATTTTGGTTGAAGAACGCCTCATCGAAGATTCTCCATTGAAGACATGAGTAACCTTCACCCAAGAGTGATTCCTCCATCAGTTCTCATCTTCAGCAGAAAAGATCCGGAATAAGACCCATTTTAAAGAGATATCTTCTTACTGAGTGGTGTCTCAACACTTTCCTCAATGACCTCCGCAGTTAGCTAAGAAGTTTTTTTTTTTTTGTTGTCCAGTCCTTTATTATCTCTTTCGACTGCCGACAACCCGGTTCCTCCAGGACTATTTTGGAATGCGCCATTTGTGATCCCTATTGAGCGGGTCGAGTCCAGTAAGGTCGTCTTCCGTTGCTGCACGAGCCAGTTTGTCGGTTTGTTTTTCTCAAAAACTCGTCTTGCCGAATCCGTAAATTATATTTTTGATTGCATTTATATTTTAAATAGCTGGTCTACCCGGTGTTGCCTGGGAGTAATTTTCGTCTGGCATGACTAGCATAACTACCAAGACCCTATTTCAGCTTCGTAACCAATTTACTTTAACCACTCAGCAACAGCGACCCCCTTAGGTAATCACACTAACTACTCTCCACCAAAAAGTCACGCCAATAAATTATAATATATTATAAAATTTTGAGTTCAAATTGTCCATATGAGGCTGGACTGAACTCAGGCATATGAAATTTTCGTGTCCTTCCCATGTATACCTCAACATGTTGCTAAGTCAAATGTGGTCTGACTCTATAGCGACTCAAGTATGCTGGGTAGTGCTTCCCTTCATCCTTAATATTCATTGAAAGTTTCATGAGTATACGTTGAATGGTGTCGGTGCCACTGTCCCGCTGAACTTAACTTTTGGAAACCTCCCCCGCTTCCCTCTCTCCAAAAATAGGTTTTCATCTGAAGAATACTATATTTTTGAACTGCTCTGAAAATTGTGCTCCCTCTGTAGCGCCCCAGTTCTCTCCTCTTAAAACTCAGGTACTCTAGGTAGCCTAACCATTTCCCTGTTCACCCTGAACTGTGTCTGCGCCAGCCTATTACACTGCGCCAGCCTATTACACCGAATGTAGTTCATTGGGAGCTTCGTCAAATAGTTTGCCTGCTCTACAAAATTATAGTTTTGAAACGTCCTTGTAAAAAAAGATCTTTGGAAAAATGTTTTACCCAACATTTCACTTTAAAAAAAAATGTAGGACCTCATATATTCAGCCCCAACTCCCCCAATAAATGGTATGGTACGCCAAGTGATTTATCCAATGTCCCTAGTAACTTTCCACATACCTCGTACCTTGAAAATTTCATGGGTTAAGTTCAGACAGACGCCACGCTGTCATTGTGTCTATGCCACGCTGTCATACCGGTTTTTATCGCTTAAGAGCCCCCTCTCCCCCACCCCTTTAAATAACTTTTTAACTAGATTATTATCTGCTATAATACCATATTTTTAGCAGCGTACCTACCATGTGAACCCCATAAAATACAGGTAGGACAAGTCGTACACAGGTCACATTGAAAATCCCCCAAAATTTCATAAATATAGCTTAATTGATGAAGGCCACAAGATACTTAATAAATATAAAGAGAAAAAATATGTTTTAAATATATTTTATGAAATAGACAATGTTTTAAAAAACATAGATTTTTATTTATTTCAATTTATATAAAAGTTGAAATAAACTGAAAAAAATAAATAATAAAAATAAGAGCAATTAACCTAATATTATTGACTAAATACAAACTTTTTTTGTTTAAAGAAAATTAAAAATAAAATAAACCCATATTAGGTATTTAATAAATTGTCTCATTTTAAGGAAAAATTAAATGTCACCAAAGAATGGTTATAAAATTTCTCAATAGAAACTTTATGTTATAAGAATCCTTTTAGTAGCCCCTCAGCAGCTTTATATGACAGGTGGATAGATAAAAGAAAATTAAAAGAAAAAAAAAGGTAAATAAAATATAATAAATATTTGAAGATTCTATTTATGAACTTTCTGAATTGTGGGTAGTTATTGTTAAACTGGTCCTGAGTGTCGGAAGGGGGGCCATATGGAAAAATATTAACAATACAGTTAGTTATAATGACTCATGCCCGAGCTTTGACTACAAGGTCATATCGCCTACTACCAGAGCGCTCTTTTGTCAATCTGGTGGACATGAGCCCGACTCTACTCTGTGAGTCCTAAATTTTGCCTATCTAGGATTATTCCTAGAGTCTTTAACGAGTACCTGATATTGCATAGTCTCGGGACCATCCGAAGGACGGCGTACTCAAGATTTCTCAGCCTTCCAGACAAGATACCTAAGGGCCTCGACCGGGTTTTGAACCCTTGATCTTGAGCTCAGTAGGCTAGCAAACTACCTAAAAAAACCAACCTAAGCTTTTGATGTTGAAATCTAACTTATTCGGTGGGCGCCGATAGCTCAGTGGTATGCATGCTTACTTGGTTACTGAGCTGAAGATCGCGGATTCCAAACCCAACCGAGGCCTTTAGTTTATTTTAACTGTAAGGTGACACCCCATCTCTCGGATGTGACGTTAAGCGATGGTCGATACTTGCTAAAGACTCCCCTGGCCTAGGGGTTTATTTAGGGTAGGCAAAATTTAGGACTCCCATAGTAGAGTCGGGCTCATGTCCACCAGAGTGACGAAATAGCGCTCTGGTAGTAGGCGATATGACCTCGTAGTTAAAGCCCGAGCATGAGTCATATAACCTAACCTCGAGTTAGATACCATGTTCAGTTTCTGGCCAGGCGCCAAATTTATGAGTTTTACTTTCTCAGCTATACGATGTATACGGCAAGTTATGCAATCAGTCAGACATTTGTTATGTTTTCACAACCGGAAGTCGAATCGAAAATGCCAGCCTTAGCGGAAATCTCCCCCATTATACCTTTCATTTGAACCATCACGTGGCTTCCTATGTTTATGTTGTACAGTGATAAGAGATATTGTTTCCGTATGTTTCATATTAACATTCCGAAGGTGGCGCCGGATCTGGGAGATCACATTTCATTTATTTGTAAACTAATTTGGCCGTGGCGGAGCCCTTCACCTGTCTTACGTAGTGTAAACATTGAGACTGGCAGTGACCTACATCCCAGCAACTACAGAGCAGGTAGATCCTTCGCTGCCAAATTCGCCAATATTTGTGCCTTGAGCATAGTGCATTGCTTGTTCTTAAGGCTGTCGATTGAGAGTCTCCGAAGACGAAGAGTGAGAAGTAAATTTAAGCGTGGATTATTTATCAGATTTAATTAAAACAAATTTCCTGAGTTTAAAATTGTACTGAAAAATTTAAAAATTGACATATACGGTTATGCATTTCCATGCTTCAGTTATCGTATATTGAGTCGTGCTTTAAAAAAATGTGTATTTTTTTCAGCGATCTTTTTTTATTTTCTCAGTTACGGTTTTTATTATTGTTAATTATTTGTTCCTCATATTTCTAGTTTTAAGTTAAATTACCAGAGATATTTGTAAAAGACATGAAAATTGTGTGATAACAATTATTTAGTCAATTTTAGTGCTAAGTTGAGTTACCAAAAAATTATTATCGTGAAAGACTGGTAAATATTGTGTGATGTGAATGTGATATCACTAGTTGAGATTGCTGCCCTTTTATTTTGTAACTTTATAAAAATATGCTTGTATTAAAAGTTTTATTACAACCTATTTTGTGTGTCATTCTTTCTTCACAAAACAAAATTGCCAATATTTTTAATTAACTCGCTAATTTTTGATTGAGGATCTCACAGATCCAATGCCACCAAGTATGTGACACTAATGAGCGCCACCAACCGAGTGTTAAACTTATGGACGTATACGAACGTCATCATACACATAAAAACTTTTTTAACTGGGAGGTGAAAGAACCTTGAGCACGCCGTCTTTCGGATGGGACGTTAAGCGCTTGTCCCAAACCTGTATGATATAAGGTACTCGTGACCCCTACCTACCCTAGGAGAATAAAAATTTAGGACTGCCATAGTGAAGTCAGGCTCATGTCCATTGGAGCGATGAAAGAGCTCTCTGGTAGTAGGCGATATGATCTTGTAGTTAAAGCCCGGGCATGAGTCACAATAACTAACTAACTTATCTAAATAGCTTGGGAGAGATAAGGCTTTCAAATACAGGCTTTATTTTGTATTATAATTAATCACGCCTTAAAACTAACTGAACAAATCTGTAAAGAGAAGGCAGAACATTTAAAGAATATTTGAAACTTCATAAAAACTCATTTTGAATATAAAAGAAATACATTGTAAATAAAACAAAAAATTAATTTTTAATTTAAATTTAGAGTAAAGTAATTTTAGTAAAGTGAGGCTCATGTCCACCAGAGTGACAAAACGATATGGTTGTAGGCGATATGACCTAGTTGAAGCCAGGGCAAGAGTCACTGGTCTCGGTTATGAACCATATACCAACTGGCTCGCTTTAGGAAACAAGAACAGATGTCAAATAGATAACTGGCTATCTCTGAAAGATGAGGAGCCATTTGGCTATCTAGTGTTTACTCAGTTATAGAGAGGGGATACAGCTCTCGTAAGTATCAAAAACCGTCTTTCCACTAATAGTCTCTAAATATTTGCATATCATAAAACATAATAGTCTGGCTAATTTGTTCATTGAACGATTCAATGGATTTAAACGTAATTATTATTAGTTACTGTTGTAGTTATTATTTCAAACGTCAAAGAATTGTATAAAGAGTAGATTAATAATTAACATTTCTTATCTATAATTTCATAAAAAATTCGACGAAATTTCAAATTAATAACCATCGGAAATCAGGCGTCGAACATATCGATGCGTTCCCTGGAAAAGGATGCGTTCCCTATCCCTCAATTTTTGAGATTTTCATGTTTTGGCCCTATCCCACACTATTTACTACCCCGCACATTTCTGTTAACTCCATTTTGTAATAATTTTTAACAAAATTTATAAAAATAGGAAATTAGAAAGTGGAGGGCCTTTGGCATTGCAAAATGTGGTCCAAGGAAAAGGCCCTAATCCACATACCCTCACAAAACTTTAAATCATTTGAGAGACCAAAAGACCTATCCACCAGTCCAAATGCCCTATCCTACTAGCTTGATGCTGTTGATTGATCCGTTTCATTTAAATCTAGCGCCCTAATCGGTTTTTTGTTAAATATAAATAAATGAAAAAATTTAATAAAAGGTAATTTTTTTATTTTACCAATGATAGAAGTGGGTCAGGGCTTTCGTTCTGAACAACCACCACATAGGTTAGGGCTTTTGGCAGTTTACATTATGAGACAGGCCCCATTGCTCAAAGGTGACAAAGGCCCTAATCAACAAAGTGGTTCACTTTACTGTTATTTCTTGTAAAGAGATGCAAGTATTGATGAATAATAATTGTTCTATGTAACAGAGAAGATTCTTAAAAATCACAATTAAAATTTTGTTTAATAATGAAACAATTTTTTCTTTCTCCTGTAAAGTTAACCTTATGTGGCTTAGGGCCTTTTGCCTGGAACGCATCGCTATATCTCTGGTGTTTGGCAAATAGGATTAAGTCAGAATAAATCTTGTGGTCCAAAGGACTTGTGCATTTAAATATTTTTAGCATATGTAATTGATTATTCTACTTTGGTTGTCTACCGGAATATTTTACTTTGTTTATATAAATATAAACTATTAAATTTGATAGTATATAATAATATATGAGGAGTTTGGAGCCAGAGCGGACCAACCCACAATTTTTCGGAAAATGAGTTATTACCATCCTGATGTTGGCATAGGTTCCCTTTTTCAAAACCAGTGTGGATCACTTAGTTTCTTCACTTCAGTGATAGATAGCAGCACTTTAAGTTTAGTCCACAAGTATTTTGTGTATATATTTTCAAAGTCACAATGGATCATACGGCCTTCAAAAACTTTATAGAACACAAAAAGGGATCACTCATCCAATACTATCCTAAAATTTCAAATATAAATAAATATTTGGGGCCCATTTATGGAGATAAACGAAATGTACTCAATTTTAAATTGCCATTTTCTTCCTGTTCAGTTTAAACCAGTTGGTCCGCTCTGGCTCCAAACTCCTCATATTTAAGTTTATAGAAATAATATTTAAAGTACCTAACATAAATGTGTTTTACCTGATTTGCAGGAATTTTTCAAAAACCTTCAGAAATTCCCCTCCTAAAGTTCAGATTTGCTGACTTAAGCCCTTTTGCCCCAAACACCTCATTAGGATTTTTGAGTTGAGTCCACTCCTCTCTTCTTTCTCTTCGCAGATTTGACTGAAACTCAACAGGTGTCGTCCTTGTGGAGTTTTAAATCCAAATATACAATTTTGTCTTAATGCACTCATTACAACGGCAGTTTTTGAGTTAATCCCCCCCCCCCCCCCCCTCTCTTTGAATCCTCCAAAACCAATGGGGGTACTTACAAAATTTCGTGCCGATATATTTATTTTTATTGGGAGTTTTCAGATTCACTCCCGAAGACAGACAAGATTTTTTTTTTAAATTCTTGGATAGAGTGGGTCTGATTCCATAACATCCCCTATACTTTGTGGTCGTAAAAAGATTTTATAATAAATATATCTTGATATTATTTAATCAATGGAGTTTCTCAACGGCTTATAGGTTAGAATTATTTCAAAGATTCCTGCTTTTCGTTCGCCGAAGTTGGTGTAAAACAACTAATTGTCAAAAGTTAAAACCAAACTTTTCCCCCAACAAAAAAAATATATAAAAAAATGTCACAATATTCAAATAGGTCACTTTAAAATTTAAAAAAGTAGTGGACGGGACATTTTTATATAAATTCATTTATTTATAGAAAAATAAAATTTAGAAAATCAGTTATAAATAATTCATCTAAAGTTTTTTTTTTTTCAAATTGATTTAGTTAATTATAATTCATATATGTAGATTCATCTTTATAATTTGAATGTAACATTTAATTAATATCTTCAATTAAATTCATTTAAGGTCACCCAAATTATTTTCTCCATTTCTTTCGATATATATTTTACCTCTTCGTTATTTTCTAATGAAATGATTTTCAGATTATATATAATAAATAAGTATATTATATGCTTAAGAATAAGTAAATTTGGTGGGAAAATGTATCATCGAACCAAGTGAGGTGTACAAAAAAAATGTCTATTTTTTTTTTTTTTTTTTTCAAATTTTACGAAGTAGTTTACGTATGTTTGTGTGTCTCGTCCAAATATTTTTTCAGAATTTCGTTTCACAATAGCCCTTCAAAGTTGCATATTGAATAGCTGATTACAGGAAAAAATACAAAAAACTTTACCCTCGGTTAAAAATTGAAATAAAAACAAACTAATTTTCTCCATTATTTCAATTATTTACTACTATAAGCTAATAAAAAACAAAAAAAAAACATTCAAAATACTATATTTCTTATTAATTAAATTGTAATTGATTTTGACCGTACATGGTTATCAACATTGGCTAAATATTTATTGAATATTGAAAATCAAAATTTGAATATATTTATACTCAATATTGAATTTCAATATTCGCATGATATTCAAATGTCCTTTTTTTCTATTTTTTCTATCCCTTTTTTATTATATAGAAAAACTTTTATTGCATTGAAGAATACAAGATTTATGGGAATGAGTGGGGTTTTTTGCAGAATACATATTTTAATAAATTTATTCTTTCATTTAGTTTATTCAGTCCATAAAGACTAATAAGAATTAGTAAATAGGAAATATATCATAAATAAAAGAAATGATAATAATAACAAATAAGTAATAACAACAGTAAATAAAAAGATACAAATAATATTAAAATGAATAAATATGAACATGATATTTAATAGGAACCAAAATTTAAAAGAAATTGTACAAGTAATTGGAAAACAAAAACAATTAAAAATATTATAAAACAAAATAAGAATTTGAAAAGGGAGAAATTGTGTAATGGTAGTAGGCAAAGCACAAAAATAAAAAATATATTTAAAAAAAGGGTTTTCCAGATAGATAATTCGTTAAAATTATATCTGTGATAATTTTTCAAAACTAAGACAAACAAATTTGCAAAAATTATTAAATAATAAAATAAAATGTACTTATTTTGGGAGTTCAAATTTTCATCAATTCATTATTCTTCAATAACTGTCAGAAAATAACCCTTTTTTTTTTATTTCTAAACTTTAAATAAAAAATAAAAAGACATTATTGATCTTTTTAACATCTACATTACCTATCCAAAAAGTCTACAATTGATTCTGAGTCGCTGTTTGGTCTTATTTCAAATTAAAAAAACATGGAAATTAATAAATATAAATAAATATACAATATGAATTAAATATTCATCCAATATTTGAATGAATCTTTTTTCAATTTTTGAAACAATATTCAGACAAACGTTTGGAAATATTTTTGCAATTTTTAAGGATAAATAGGCTTCAATACTGAGAAAATATTCTGAGAATATACCAAAAACATTTTAATCCAATATTTTGTAGACAGGAGTAACAGTCTGAGTCTGTAAAGGAATGACGTCATTAAAGTCTGTGCGAAAGACCGCAAGAGGTCCTTCGCGCATCACTAGGACGTATTTCCCATTTTAACGTGCATATTTCTTTATCCTTAACGAGACTGACTTATGAGCCTCTGCGCTGGGGCAAAAATCTCCATGAAAGACTTGGTTTTTCAGTTTCCTTATCAAATGTAGGAATACTATAGTGGTCCAATCTTCTGAAATCTTTCTCAATGATTTCTCTGTTGATAAAATGTTATTTTCTACGTTCTTATTTTCTCCGTTTTTTTTTTTCAAATAAATTCAATCATTTCTAAACTCTTTAAGACATTTTAAGAATTGTTTTTATTTACTTAGAATCCACTTCTCTCCCAAGGCCAAGGATGTTTGTAATAGCCCCTGTAATGTAGCTCGCCTCTGTGGTGCCAAAATAAAAATGAGCTACACACCCCCGCCCTCTAACAAACAAATTTCCATAAGGGTAAGCTTTAAAAAAAGATTTATTTTTTTTAGAATATATAGTAATGTTTGTACATATTTAGAAAATTGGCAGTAATAACGAAAATTGTTTTTATATATTATATTTTTTTAAACCGTAGGAAAATATTTTAGTTGTTATTGGGCTCAACTCCTTTTTTCTTTCAAATCCTCCTGTGGAAGCTGTATGGACCTTCTATGGATCTTCTATTTCTTGGTTGCTTCTCCTTAGATCAGGTTGAACATATCGCAGGTCACACTTGGAGAAAGACAGCCAAACGGAGACAGACATGAACAGATGACCGTGACTTGTAGACAAACGGGGACCGCTGGGGGCAGAGCGAGACAGACCTCCGTACACCGCTCCAGCCAGACCACTCTCTCCCCTTCCCTCGTGAAAGATAGCCGAACGGGGACAGACATGAACAGATGACCGTGACTTGTCGACAAACGGGGACCGCTGGGGGCAGAGCGAGACAGACCTCCGTACACCGCTCCAGCCAGACCACTCTCTCCCCTTCCCTCGTGAAAGATAGCCGAACGGGGACAGACATGAAGAGATGACCGTGACTTGTCGACAAGCGGGGACCGCTGCGGCAGAGCGAGACAGACCTCCGTACACCGCTCTAGCCAGACCGACAATCCTTCCCCTCATGCCAAAGCCCAGTTATTTAATATCAAATAATTTTTTTCTTTTTATTTAGCATTTTTTAGGTACCCCAAATACAGACCGTTACAATATATATCCAAACAGTATTAATTAAAATTTCAAAGCTTTATAGAGATCTAAAAGTACTGCTGAAATTGAAAACTAAAAATATAGTTTTGAATTACTCATAAAAACTTAATTTTTACTGCTATTGCGTTTTGAAATTAGATATTAAAGCTAAGGTATGTCTGTGAGGATTCGAACTCCATTCTCATTTGTTGTTAGGATGGGCCGCAAGGACCTCCCCCCACCCCCCCCCTCCTGTTTACTTTGTGCCTTATCGTAATAAAGAATGGATTCAAGCCAAACTTCTCCATCAACTTTTTTTCGTTCCTCTCTCTCTTTATTTTCTGGACATTCTGCCCCCATGATGAATCCGAGGGAAAATATATTTACTTCCCTAGCTATATACGAAGTATAGGGGAAGTTATGTAATCGGTCAACAATTCGTTGCGGAGTTTTCAAAGGAATTATATGTTCCTCGACAACCTTCAAATGAATGTATCGACATGAAATTTCACGATTGAAAGTGAAAACCCAATGAAGCTTAGGAATATCGGGGGCAGGGGAGGAGGGGTTCCTGGGGTGAGGCTCAATTGAAAAACCCTAATAATTGTCAATGTAATGAATTTATCGATACAAAATTTAGTATGAGGATTTATTTAACTACTATGTAAGTTGTTGAATATTAATCGACTGGTTTTGGAGGGGGAGCTCAAAATTTCATATGTAAATTCAAAGCTCTATAAGAATGACACCTATCCAATTTTCAGCTGAATTCAGCCGAAGGGGAGAGGGGGATCAGAGGAGAGCTCAACTCAAAAATCCCATTAACTGTCAATGTAATGAAGGTTAGGTTTTATGACTCATGCCCGGGCTTTAACTACGGGGTTATATCGCCTACTACCAGAGCGCTCTTTCCTCACTCTGGCGGACATGAGCCCGACTCTCCTGTAGGAGTCCTAAATTTTGCCTACCCTAAATTTTTATTCACCTAGGGTAGAGGTCTTTAACGAGTGCCTGACATCGTACAGGCTCGGGACCATCACTTAACGTCCCATCCGAAGGACGGCGTGCTTAAGTTTATTTAACCTCCCAGATAAAATAAGCTAAGGGCCTCGGTCGGGTTTCGAAGCCACGTTCTTGAGCTCAGAAGACAAGCACGCATACCACTGAGCTACCGGCGCTCTCGCAATGTAATGAATGTATCAACTTGAAATTTTACACCTTTTAATTTTTCACAAAATCAGTCAAACGGAAAGGGGATTAGAAGAAGGGCCTCGACTTAAATACTCTAATAACTGCCGATGTAATGAATGTAATCACTATGTAATATTGAGTTTAAGCCCAAACGGTCGATTAACTTTGATTATTTCATTCTAGGGAAGTACATTGCCGGTGATTCACTGACCACTCTCTTTTATCCTTCTTTTTACAATATTTGCAACAAGTTTATTTGTTTGTTCCTTTGTCAACACGATTCTGGCCAACTGGATCGAAACCAAATCTTAGGATGCACACCTACTTATTTTCCGAATATGGTTAAAATCACTTCAGCGGTTATTGGAAAAAGAAATTCCCTTACAAATCAACAATGTACATCTTGTCATACTTTTTTTTTTTTATGTGATAAAGAATGAGCTTGTTTAAAACTAATTTATGGTTTCCAGATTTACTTTGTGAAGCTCCATTCTAGGAATAGATAATTAAAATGCACAATTTCTTTGTCAAACTTCACTATATATTCTCAAATACTCAACTAGTTTCGCCGTGTTAAGGCATTATCAAGAGTCACTTACAAAAAAACGTTTTTTTGTAAGTGACTCTTGATAATGCCTTAACACGGCGAAACTAGTTGAGTATTTGAGAATATATAGTGAAGTTTGACAAAGAAATTGTGCATTTTAATTATCTATTCCTATTGTTTAAAACTGTTTTAGTGTCTAGATGAATGTCTCTGTGTATTGACATCAGAGCTAATCCATTCAATCTGTCTTGGCTAGTACTATTTCTGATAAACATAGCTAGCTTTTCATACGTCTAAGGGTTGAGAAAGACCGTTCACTTGTTGCTACAGAAAATGGAAGTGTAGCTTAAATTTTGAAAAATCTGTGAATTGTTTAATTATCCTGTAAAATTCTTCCATGCAAGTAAAAACAGTTTTATTATTTACAAAAAAGACCTTTTTTTTTTTTTTTTAAATTTTGGGAGGATTGATCCCTCACTCATACCCCCCCCCCCCCCCCCCCCCACCCTAGGTACTCTCCTGACATATTATATAAATATTATTCAATATATTATTATAGATTCACTTCTTTCATTCAAAAGTTTCAGAATCACCCTATCTATAATCTATCTGTTCTTTATGTTAATTATTCCTTCTGTCAATCAGAATCTTCCTTTTATAGAACATATTTATTAAGTCGACCTTATCGATTACATAATCTTCGTATCTGGGGAAAAAAAAAAAAAAAAAAAAAAAAAAAACTTCTTGGAAAAAAGATTTCCAGTATCGTCTAATAGATCTAGGATAACAGATGATTTATTGAAAATAGAAAATTTCTTATACCTATTTTAGAAGGTTTTTCTTGTTCCCCTTGCTTTTCAATATTTATAAGTTTCCTTAGGTTATTCTGGCCATTATTTACGGAGCGATAATGCTGTATTTATTAGTCAGTGTAGATTTTCATAAGATAGAGTTTTTTCTTCCTTTATTGAATTTACATAAGCATTGTCATTCATGGAGCAGCATAGGATTCTAAAAAGTAAAGAAAAAAAGTATGTTTTTTAAAAAATATTGTCTATTTCACAAATATATATATATGTTACAGTCAAAGTATGAATTCAGTCAATGTATACATTTGCTGAATTCTCTAGTCGAAGTGTACATAAACTGATATATGCATACTTTCACTAGTGGATGTATACACTTACGTCTATGCCTTAGTGAAAGTATAAATAGCTAGCATTAATAATGTACACTTTTATAGGTATATTTATTTAATATAGTATATTTATTAATAAATAGGTATATTTATTTTTTCATTCATATTCAAAAGATCCATTTTAATATTGTTTACAAATGTTATAGGTTAGGTTTGGTTTTATGACTCATGCCCGGGCTTTAACTACGAGGTCATATCGCCTACTACCAGAGCGCTCTTTCGTCACTCTGGTGGACATGAGCCCGACTCTACTGTGGGAGTCCTAAATTTTGCCTACCCTAAATTTTCGTTCATCTAGGGTAGGGGTCTTTAACGAGTACCTGACATCGTACAGGCTCGGGACCATCGCTTAACGTCCCACCCGAAGGACGGCGTGCTTAAGTTTATTTTACCTCCCAGATAAAATAAACTAAGGGCCTCGGTCGGGTTTTGAACCCACGATCTTGAGATCAGAAGTCAAGCACGCATACCACTGAGCTACCGGCACCCTCTACAAATGTTATATTTTATGTTATTGTTGCATCTTTCCTAGATATTTATATCTATATTAATAAAGCTGAAACGGGGTTTGTTTGTTTGTTTGTATGTATGTATGTTTGTTCCCCTATATGTTTGTGATGCCCTGTGGTTCTAACTACATACTATCTGTGGGGTCCGCAGTTGCAAGGCACCTACTACCTGTAGGGCCCAGCGTTCCTAAAAACGTACTAGCTGTGGGGTCCGTCGTTGCAAAAGCATACTAGCTGTGATGCCCAGGGTTCCTAATATCGTACTAGCTGTGGGGTCCGTTGTTGCAAGGCATTTACTAGCTGTAGTGCCCAGCGTTCCTAACTATGTACTAGCTGTGAAGTTCGCTGTTGCAAAGCACTTACTAACTGTAATGCCCAGCGTATTTAACTACGTACTAGCTGTGGGGTCCGCTGTTGCAAGGCACTTAATAGCTGTGATGCCCAGCGTTTCTAACTACGTACTAGCTGTGGGGTCCGTTGTTGCAAGGCATTTACTAGCTGTAGTGCCCAGCGTTCCTAACTATGTACTAGCTGTGAAGTTCGCTGTTGCAAAGCACTTACTAACTGTAATGCCCAGCGTATTTAACTACATACTAGCTGTGGGGTCCGCTGTTGCAAGGCACTTAATAGCTGTGATGCCCAGCGTATTTAACTACATACTAGCTGTGGGGTCCGCTGTTGCGAGGCACCTACTAGCTGTGGTGACCAGCGTTCCTAACTACGTACTAGCTGTTGGGTCCGCCGTCACAAGGCACATACTAGCTATGATGCCCAGCATTCCCAACTACGTACTAGCTGTGGTGCTCAGCGTTGCAAGCCACATACTAGCTGTGGTCACAAACGTTCTTAAGCACGCACTGACTATGACGTCCAGCGATGCTAAGTATTTACTAGGTGTGGCTTCCGCCGTTGAAAGGAGCATACTAGCTGTGGTGCCCAGGAGTCCTAAAAACTTACTAGCGTTACAACAGCTGAAGGACTATAAGCCTTATTCCGTATGAATAATTGAAAATTATAACATCATGAATGTACTGTCGAGGAACTGAATAGCGTTATAGAAGATATTGGGAGAAAAATCAAAGTTCCCCGGGCAACGCCGGGTATTACTGCTAGTTGTAAAATAAATTTTGAAGTTTAGTTTAATTTTTTTTTTTTTACAAAAACCTTTTTTTCTCATTTATTTATACTTTCACTAAGGAACACTAGAAAATGTTTACATTGTCTAGTAAATGTATACATTCTCTAGCAATAGTGTTCATTTTTATAATCAATTGATACTTCCACTAAAACGGCTAGTTAATGTATACATTGACTAGTTTGTGTATACATTCACTGGAATTCACACTTTGACTGCAACATATACATAATATGTATATATACATATTATGTCCTAGAATAATCCATGAAACATCATTGATCAGATTTAAAACTATATGTTGCAAAATCTTTTTTCATACATATATAATATGCAGACAATAACAATTAAAAATTTATAATGAATTTTAAAGTGTTTACAT
Source organism: Aradus depressus (assembly GCA_963662175.1). Taxonomy (NCBI): domain Eukaryota; kingdom Metazoa; phylum Arthropoda; class Insecta; order Hemiptera; family Aradidae; genus Aradus; species Aradus depressus. Next base: position 40,660,189 of record OY759221.1, on the reverse strand, counting down.
AATCAGGAATTGAGAGAGTTGTATAATTAATGATAAAACAGGTCCCATTGTTAACTGAAATTATATTTAATTTGATTTATTTTTCCATCTTTTACAGTAGGTAACTGTATTATTTCAAAATATCAGACAATGAGAAAATTTTTGAAAAAATCTACAGCTTAAAGTAATTCAACTTCTTATGTCGACCTATCTACTTTACTCACTGCAGTCATTGTGAATCAGCTAAATAATATTGTTCACTCAATAATTTGCTGGTGAAAAAGGGATTTTCGGCTTAGGAAAAAATATTTGTCATATAGTCAAAGAAAGAAGTCTTTGGTGAATCACCGTCTATGTACATCCCCAGAACGAGTGAATCAAAGTTAATCGAACCTTTTGGGCTTAAACTCAATATTACAGTGGTTTTTGAATCCTCATACTAAATTGTGTGTCAATACATTCATTACATTGGCAGTTATATGGGATTTTTGAGTTAAGCCCTCCTCTGACCCCCCCCCCCCCCCCCTCCTCCCCTTCGGCTGAATTCAGCTGAAAATTGGATAGGTGTCATTCTTATAGGGCTTTGAATTTACATATGAAGTTTTGTGTCGATACATTCATTAGAATGGCAATTACTAGAATTTTAGCGTTAGGCCTTCCCCCTAATCCCAACTTTCTTTTGGCTGAAAAACAATAGGTGTCGTCGTTAGACGGATGAGGATTCACATCTAAAATTTCGTCTCGATACATTCATTCTATCGGGACTTATCGTGTTCACAGAACCACATAGATGCACAGACACACAGACTTTTTTTTCATATTTCAAATCTGGAGGTCCGCTTCGAAGTTTTGACCGACTACATAACTTACCCTAAACTTCGTACAGCTGAAAAAAAAATATAAATAAATTAAGGAAATTTTGTTTTAATAATTATTATTTTGTTTCACAGGTAAGGAATCATGCGAGGAAGAAACAAGTTGTAAGTCCATTCTATTATTGTTAACTGTGTAGTATTTAAAAAAATGTATGGTATTTATCATGATTATAATTCAGACAAATAAAAAAATCAAAAAAAAATTCAAAAAATACGCGGACGGTTTGAATTGCGCGACTCCAGTTGGTTCCAGGGAAATCCGCTTGGTGTCGCTAGGTTTGTACAGATCAGCTGATGATAATGCTGTTTCCCGCTTGCAGATATCTTCATTTCTTGATTAGGTACGCGGTTTTTAGTGAAGTGCGATTTTTTCGTTTGTCGGATTTTAAAATGAATGACCTGCATGAGCAACGACTTGCTGTGAAATTTTGTGTTAAACTTGGAAAATCTGCGACTGAAACATTTGCTCGTATTTACTGCTGATACTATAAAATTGCGTCATGTATATATAATATTTATTCTTGTCTCCTTAATTTTTGCCAAGAAATTTAAATTTACCATCAACAGTCTCTTTCATGCACCAGATATAAAAGATCTTGAACGCAAGTTTTTATTTAACATAGGATAACATTTATTTATTTATATGAAATCTATAACTAGTTAGTTATTATGACTCAGGCTTGGGCTTTGCTTCTAGGTCGCATATATTATAATTTAATTTAATAGACTGATTATAGCTTAATTCTGCTTTATTGAAATAGATAAGCCGAAATTCTTTTAAGATGGGGCATACGGCAATAAAGTGAAACACATCTTCATCTTGCTTGTTATTACACATGAAACAAAGTTTGATTTCCTTAGTGTAAGAAACTTATTTAAATAAAGAAGTTCACCTCGTACCTTCAGCACCCAGCTTATAGAATTCGAATCCATCTCTGAGAAAATAACTTTATTATCCATAAATAACTGTTTATATAAAGTATGCTTGATACTATTTATTTATTTTAATTTATATTCATTAATAAATTCATTTTTTACTTTGTTTACAATATCATTCTATACAATTACCTTAGAAAAATTATATTTCATATAAAAATTTAAACGAAAGTATAAAGGTGAATCTCTGGTTGGGCAGACATTTTTATATTGTATCTTGCTATGAAACTTTTTTTAAAAAAAATTGTTTGTGTAAAAACCTGTTGTTAAATCCTCAAGATAATTCTTGATTAATTCAATTTTTAGTATTTTTCCTAATAAAAATTACTCGTGTGTCAACCTAACTTCATTGAAATTCCGCCTGGTCACTTCATTTCGGTGTCTACCCCCCCCCCCCCCCCCCCCCCCCCCAAACTTCCCTTTGAAAATTTGAGGTGTTACTTATTGGGTAGGTATATTTCTTGCGTCCACCCCTAATAAATATTTATTACATGACATCCTCTGGTCGCCCTCTTTACTTCCGGAGATGGGGATGTATTTTTGCCTCTGGAAGACATCTATTTTCAGTTCCATTTCCACCACGAACCTCTCTCCCAAGCTAATCACCGTGAAAATATTCCGTCAAGAGAGGGGGGGGGGGGGGTTCAGGGAAATTGTGGCATTTCCTCTACTGTGAAAACTTACCCTGAGGCTTTCCTCCAGTAGTAAACTGTTAGGCCCATCCTGAAGGAACAGAGCAAAGTATGAACAATGAAGACGAATTCCTTTAGACAAGTCAATGACGGAGCAAGAAGAACAAAAAATGTGTGTTCATGGACATTTTTTTCTTCCCTAACCCTGGAAAAAGAGGCTTTTTCTCAATTTTTCAGAAGGAATTTGTCAGAAAATTCCTGCTTTGTTGTCTTATCGCCTACTACCAGAGAGCTCTTTCGTCACTCTGGTGGACATGAACCCGACTCTACTGTGGGAGTCCTAAATTTTGCCTACCCTAAATTTTTATTCACCTAGGGTAGGGGTCTTTAACGAGTACCTGACATTGTACAGGCTCGGGATCATTGCTCAACGTCCCATCCGAAGGACTGCGGCTTAAGTTTTTTTTAAACGAGGATACAAATAGGACAGACAAATCTAGATTTTTTTTCCTTTTGCCGTATCTGGAAACAGTCTATTGACACAATATTTTTCTAGTCGTTCCATTGACTCATTATGTGATTAGTTTATTTATGGTCGATATTTGTTTTTTATTTCCCTTATTACATTTGATAAATAAAAGTAGGTACTTCCTTTGCGCATCGATTTCAAAGTTATTTCACACCTTTTTGGTTCACCACACCTTAAGCCTAAACACTACTCTCTGTCCACCTTCACATCTTAACCCAGACCGTCTCACCTCCACAATCCAACTTCGACTCGTCCACCCTATTTGAAACAGCTGATGGTTGTCTTTTGTTTTTCATTCATTGGTTGTTTTAAAACAAAATGCGACTTATTACATGTATTTACTAATTTAGTTACTTCACTGTTTTTATACCAATAAATATAATTGATTTTATAATATATTATTAATAATTAAAATATGTGTAGTTTTATGCATCACAGGTGCAACACCAAAAAATGTTGGAAGTTCAAATATGAACTTAAAGTCAGTGAAGATAAAAAATAGTAAAAAAAAATGTTGTTTGTATCTGCAACCGTCTGAGTGGAAATAGGAAGTGTCGCATTGAACTTGGAACATCCTGTTTATATAAACATGTTGGAAACTTGCCCAGTCTGGCGATTTGGAAACAGAACGACACACGTATGCCACCCCTAAATTTCAACCCCCCCCCCCTCCCCGACCCCGACTTGCACTATTTACTCTAATCAGGATTACCAGCATACCTCCGCCAGCCACTGTGTAAATTCGAATGTGCGCCTAGTGTTGTCATGACTGCTAATTCCAACGTGCCTACAAAATACTAATATGATTTCTTGTGCCAAAAAATCCCCCCCTCCCCCCCCCCCCCCCCTCTTTAGCAAAAAACCAATGAGTCAGAAATACAAGCCAATTTCAGTGAGCCTGGAGGGGACCGGGAGGTGTTTTGTTGTCTATAAAATGGATGGAAATCAATTTTGAAGGCTATTGTGTTTTTTAAATAGCTTCCTTAATGGGGGCGTTGCCGTGGGACCAGAACCTCTCTTTATATCTTCTTTATGTTTGTTTCAGTTTGAATTAATCCACTATTTGAGCCTCCCATCCAAATAAAATAAAATTAATATATGTTAATAGAAAATAAATAATCCTTCACCTTAATATTTTCCAAGCCTTTCTGTATAACCACCATATTTTTACATCACCAGCTATAAGAATTTATGTAATAGGTCTGAAATTTGTTCGTGATTTTTCACCAAAATTCATGTTTTCCGACCAACTGATCTAAAAATGCAAAAAAAATTAGTGTGTCTGTGGACACGATAACTCCCGGTAGAATGAAGTTAGTTATTATGACTAATGCCCAAGCTTTAACTACAAGGTCATATCGCCTACTACCAGAGCGCTCTTTCGTCACTCTGATGGACATGTGCCCGACTCTACCTTTTTTATTCATCTAGGATAGGGGTTTTTAACGAGTACCTGACATCGTACAGGCTCGGGACCATCGCTTAACGTCTCATTCGAAGGACGTTGTGCTTAAGTTTTTTTTTTTACCTCCCGGATAAAATAAACTAAGGGCCTCGGCCTCGGGTTTCGAACCCGTGAACTCGAGCTCAGCGAACAAGCACGAATACCACTGAGCTACCGGTATCCTCCGAAAATTATTCTAAATACTATAGAGAATAGTCACATATCGCACCTTTACCGGAACAGCGACCTAACTCAAAAAATTTCGATTTTCAGGTTAAAACGTTTTTCCGTTTAAATTGTACATAATTTTACTAGAAAAAGGACCTAATGCAAAATAATGGATATTTTTCATCAAAAAAATATATAAGTCTGTGTTAATTTTTGAAAAGCATTAATTTTCTTGCGGAAACAGACAGCTAAGCTCAATAGGCCACTGTTAGGAGATAGGTCACTGTTCCGGTAAAGGTGCGGTATATAATTTATTATGGGGCAACGTACAACATTTCGTAGCCTTATCTGAGATTAAAAAAACACCCGAAAAATAGCTTATTAATGAAATAAAATGAAAACGAAATTTTATTATTCTTGGACCGAGGTTCCCTAAGAATAAATATATACAGAGTCAAAAAGAAGAGGAAACAATGAAATGAAGTATCAGTATGACGTACAAATAAATAAATACATAAAGAAATAGATTAATGCTACATTGGAGAACAACCAGACAATTATAAATATAGATAAACAAAAAATTAACATGGAAAACATAAAATTAACAACTTAATTATGAAGAAAAAAAAGTAATATTTTAATTAATTTACTTTTGAACATTAAATGGCATACAACATACTTTATCGAGAAAATCTCTAGATCGTCGGTTAATCACTGGAAATGTAGTTCCCCAGCAGTAGGCGATATGACCTCGAAGTTAAATCTCCGGTATGAGTTATAATAACTAACTAAAATAACTTTCAATTATATGCAGCTGGTATATTTACTATTCTGAGAGAAATATGGATTGTTAATGTAGAAAATGGGGATGACTGGGGGAGGTCTAGGGGTTGGTCCTGGCTAACTTACCAGGAGGGTAGCCAACCTCAACATTTCTACCAACTGTGTCAATATTTTCATTACCTACCCTTTCCTTCCTTATTTGAATTGTCTAGCATTCAGTTTGCGACTGCCTGCCATACTCTGTGTACTTAAGTTGTTTGAATTTCTGACTAAATTCTTAATCTTAATAAAAATTATTCTGGGACCGAGGTACCCTAAGAATAAATACATACAGAGTCAAAAAGAAACAATGAAATAAAGTATCAGTATGACTTACAAATAAATAAATAGATTATTGCTACATTGGAGAAAAACTAAACAATTATAAATGTATTGAACTGATTCCAGGTCTACTTTGTGAAAATTCATAATGAACAGGGTAAAGGAAATATAAACTCCAAACACTACTTGTCAATATTTTCACTATATTGGTCAAAATTACACGACTATAGTTTCGCCTCTTACGGCATTATCAAGTGAACTAAACAGAGAGTACTGCTGAACCATCTGTTTAGTTCACTTGATAATGCCGTAAGAGGCGAAACTATAGTTGTGTAATTTTGACCAATATAGTGAAAATAGTAGTGTTTGGAGTTTATATTTCCTTTAGTGTGTGTATATTCCTTTATCCTGTTAATTATAAATGTATTTAAACAAAAAATTAATATGAAAAAACATAACATTAACAGCTTAGTTATGAAGAAACTAAAGTATCTATATAACTAGAAGTAAATATGTAAAAAGGTATCAATATAAATGTGAATAAAATAAATGAATAAACTTTGACAGAGCATAATACAATGATGGTTAACTATAAAATAGAAAGGAGGATGCCCAGACAAGGATTGAAATAAAATTAATTTTAGAAAGTAGGGGCTAGATAGAAAAAGTGTAAAGAAAATAAAAATAGTCATAATAAAATAAAATAAAAAATAAATAAATTCATGATAATAATATATAAATATGTAAAATGAACAAGAAAGCAATAATATTTATTATCTATATTAATAAAGCTGAAACGGGGTTTGTTTGTTTGTTTGTATGTATGTATGTATGTATGTTTGTTCCAGCATCACGCCCAAACCGCTGGACGGATTTTTATGAAACTGCCCATGTAGCATTCTTTTGAGCCCGATTGAATAATAGGCTATGTGGCGTCCCAAAATTTTAATCGGGAGGGGGGGTTGTGGGGGGATTGTCACGAAATTTCACATGTAGTATTCCTGGAGGCCAAATAGAAAAATAGGCGGTGTGACGGCTCAAAATTGTTTACGGGAGGGGGGGTTGTGGCGGGGGGGCCTAAGTATAAATATAGTGCTAGCTCATTAACGGTTGGTCGTATTGTCATGGAATTTCACATGTAGTATTCTTAAAAGCCAAATAGAAATATAGAGTGTATATGTCACAAAATTTTGAACGGGAGGGTGGGTTGATGGGGGCCTAAGTATAAGTATAGTGATAAGTCATTAACGGATGATCGGATTGTCACGAAATTTCACATGAAGTATTCATAAAGGCCAAATAGAAAAATAGGGTGTGTGACGTCAAAAAATTGTGAACGGGAGGGGTGTTATGGGGGTAGGCCTAAATTTGAAGATAGTGATAGGTCATTAACGGATGATTGGATTGTCACGAAATTTCACATGTAGTATTCTTGATGGTCAAATAAAAAAATACACTATGTGACATTTTAAAAATTTGGGAGGGGGGGCTAAGCATAAAAATAATGCTGAATCATTGAAGGGTAATCGGATTGTCATGAATTTCACATGTAGTAGTAGTAACTATGTATTCGCTGTGGGGTTCACTGTTGCAAGACATTTACTAGCTGTGATGCCCAGCGTTCCTAATATCGTACTAGCTGTGGGGTCCGCTGTTGCAAGGCACTTACTAGCTGTAGTGCTCAGCCCCAGCGTTCCTAACTATGTACTGGCTGTGGGGTTCGCTGTTGCAAGGCACCTACAAGACATTTACTAGCTGTGATGCCCAGCGTTCCTAATTACGTACTAGCTGTGGGGTCTGTTGTTGCAAGGCGCTAGCAGTGTGGCCCAGCGTATTTAACTACGTAGGTACTAGCTGTGGGGTCCGCCGTTGCAAAACTCATACTAGCTATGATGCCCTGTGGTTCTAACTACATACTATCTGTGGGGTCCGCAGTTGCAAGGCACCTACTACCTGTAGGGCCCAGCGTTCCTAAAAACGTACTAGCTGTGGGGTCCGTCGTTGCAAAAGCATACTAGCTGTGATGCTCAGCGTTTCTAACTACGTACTAGCTGTGGGGTCCGCCGTTGCAAAACACATACTAGCTGTGATGCCCAGTGGTTCTAACTACGTACTAGCTGTGGGGTCCGCTGTTGCAAGGCACTTACTAGCTGTGATGCCCAACGTTCCTAACTTCGTACTAGCTGTGGGGTCCGCTCTTGCGAGGCACATACTAGCTGCGGTGACCAGCGTTCTAACGACTTACTAGCTGTGGGATCCGCCGTTGCAAGGCATATACTACCTCTGGTGCCCAGCGTTCCTAACTACGTACTAGCTGTGGTGCCCAGCGTTGCAAGGCATATATTAGCTGTGGTCACAAACGTTCTTAAGTTCGCACTGGCTAGGACGTCCAGCGAAGCTAAGTATTTACTAGCTGTGGTTTCCGCCGTTGAAAGGCGCATACTAGCTGTGGTGCCCAGGGGTCCTAAAAACTTACTAGCGTTGCTATAGTTGAAGGACTATAAGCCTTATTCCGTATGAATAATTGAAAATTATAACATCATGAATGTACTGTTAAAGGGTAAGCGGATTGGCATGAATTTCACATGTAGTAGTAGTAACTATTTATTCGCTGTGGGGTCCGCTGTTGCAAGGCATTTACTAGCTGCGGTCAATAGCGTTCTTAAGTACGCACTGGCTAGGATGTCTAGCGATGCTAAGTATTCACTATCTGTGGTTTCCGCCGTTGAAAGACGCATACTAGCTGTGATGCCCAGGGGTCCTAAAAACTTACTAGCTGGGGTGTTTGACGTTGAAGGACTATAAGCCTTATTCCGTATGAATAATTGAAAATTATAACATCATGAATGTACTGTTGAAGAATTTAAAAGACTTTTAGGAGATATTAGTAGAAAAGTCAAAGTTCCCCGGGCAACGCCGGGTATTACTGCTAGTGTGGAATATAAGTGGGCTTTGAGGTACCGTTTTGACATATTTTCTGAAAAACAAATTAATACAGCTATGTTGGTAGATAGGCAGCATCCAGAAACGAAGATGGTCAACCAAAGAAAGATTCAGATGTATCGGGAAAGTCCCATCCGAAGGACGACGTGCTCAAATTTATTTTTATCTTCCCGATTAAAACATCTGACCTAAGTGACTTGGCTAGATTTCTAAATGGCGATCCTGAGCTCGGTAGACTCCATTCTTCAAATTTCTAGCTTTTAAACGGTTTTTAGATTTAATATTTGTTAAAACTGATGAACAACCCGGATATCTGAATCCTACACAAAAATTGAGATAATAATGTTTTTCGAAAAAAGTCGGGCTAAATACCATTCTTCAAATTTCCTGCTTTTTAACGGTTTATGGATTTACTATTTGTTAAAACTGATAGACAGATTAAGATATATCGGGAAAGTCCCATCCGAAGGACGACGTGCTCAAATTTATTTTTAACTTAAGTGAAATTTCAGCTACCCAGGTTTAGATACGTAACATACGACTCATTATCGAGTACCTGACATACGAAAAAGCCCTCGATCATAGCTTAGAGTCCAAACCGAAGGACGACGTGCTCAAGTTATTTTTAACGTAAATGTAATTTCAACTACCCAGGTTTAGATACATAACATACGACTCATTATCGAGTACCTGACATACAAAAAGGCCCTCGATCATAGCTTAAAGCCCAATCCGAAGGACGACGTGCTCAAATTTATTTTTATCTTCCCGATTAAAACATCTGAGCTAAGTGACTTGGCTAGATTTCTAAATGGCGATCCTGAGCTCGGTAGACTCCATTCTTCAAATTTCTAGCTTCTAAACGGTTTTTAGAATTAAGATAATGTTTGTACCTTTTTCATGAAACATTTCACAATTAAAATCTGAGGCCATGAGATGAACAAACTGTGAGAGGAGTGTTGGGTGATGTCACGTTGGCAGCAGTGTTGGGTGATGTCACGTACCCTATGTTGAGCAGAACGTTTAAGGATGCTAGCAAATTTGCTAATTCAATGTTTTATTTAACGTTTTTCTGAACTTTTGTTTGTTTAAACACGTAAACAAATTGTCTCAAGAAAATTTGGTTCAATTCATGGTTGAAGTCTATGTTTTAATCAACCTGGTGGTCACAAGCGTTCTCAAGTACGCACTGGCTAGAACGTCCACTGATGCTAAGTATTCACTAGCTGTGGTTTCCGCCGTTGAATGGCGCGTACTAGCCATGGTGCCCAGGGGTCCTAAAAAGTTACTAGCTGGGATGTCTGCCGTTGAAGGACTATAAGCGTTATTCCGTATGAATAATTGAAAATTATAACATCATGTACGTACTATTGAAGAATTGAAATGGATTCGAACGAGAGATATTAGGAGAAAAGTCAAAGTTCCCCGGGCAACGCCGGGTATTACTGCTAGTGATACAATAATTTAGGGAATATGGGAAAATAAAATATAATAAACAATAAAAAATTTTAAAAAATGGGATAAGTAAATAACTTAAATAGTTCGATCATTGATTTTGACGAATGGGAAAATACGGGGGAGAAAGATGAAGAACTAATCAGAGGGGAGAGAATTGTTTAGAAGAGAGGAATTGGAATAGTGAGGATTTGAAGGAAGCAACGGAAGGGGAGTCGCCCTAAAACCACAACCCCTCTCTCTCTCTCCGCTGCATTGGAGAAGAAGACAAATATAAATATAAATAAACAAAAAAATTAACATGAAAAAACATAAAATTAACAACTTAATTATGAAGGAAAAAAAGTATCTATATAAATAGAAGAAAATATGTAATAAAGAACCTATATAAATGTGAATACAATAAAATAAATTAATAAAAATGGAACTGGGTTTTTTAAAATATTTTACTTCGCCAGCTGTGCAAAGTGCAGCGGAATTTATCTAATTGGTTAAAAATTGGAAATTGAGTTTTCGCCGGAATTGAATATTTTCCAAACCCATAAATTCAAAAAACAAACAAAAAAAACATGAGATAGGTAGTAAAAACTACCAATAGAATAAACATATCAACAATAAATTTTACTTTCTCAGCTATACCCAGTATAGGGGAAGTTATGTAATAAGTCAGAAATTCGATCGGGAGTTTTCAACGGAATTTCATGTTTTCCGACCTCCTGAACCCCGTGTCTGTGAACACGATAATTCCCGAAAGAGTAAATGTATCAGTACGAAATGGTATATGTGAATCCAAAACACTCTAACGACAACATCAGTTGATCTTCAGCTAAATTGACCAAAGGGGAGGGGTGATTAGGGGAGAGGCTTAACACAAAAACTGTAATTACTACCTTTCTAATGATTGTATTGACACGAAATTTCATATGTGAATTCAAAGCCCTATAAGGTAACACTTAAAAATTTCCAGCGGAATCAAAATAAGTGGATGGGGATCAGTCGACGCTCAAATCAAAAATCCCATTAACTGCAAATGTAATGGATGTATGAACATGAAATTTTATATTTAAATTCAATACCCCATAAGGATGGCACCTACTAATTTTCAGCGAAATCGGTTAATAACTGCCGATGTGTATTGATACATTTAATATAATAATTCATAAGAGCAACAATTTAAGTCAAATACGGTCGATTGACTTTCGAGGGAGAGTGAAAACGTAATTGATGAATTCGTGGTGGGGAAGAATATAGCTAGTGATTCACCAAGTTCTACAAAGGGGGGACGTACCACCATAAATATGTAGCACGTTCGGCCGAAGGGGGAGGTCAGAAGGGGTCAACCAGAAATCTTAACAACTGCTAATCAATATTATATCTGGATGTAGCAGTATAAACGACGAATCAAGTCATTATAGTTAGTTATTGTGACTCATGCCCGGGCTTTAACTATGGTTAGATAAGGTTTTATGACTCATGCCGGGGCTTTAACTACGAGGTCATAACGCCTACTACCAGAGCGCTCTTTCGTCACTCTGGTGGACATGATGGACCCGACTCTACTGTGGGAGTCCTAAATTTTGCTTACCCTAAATTTTTATTCACCTAGGGTAGGGATCTTTAACGAGTACCTGACAAGGGTACAGGCTCGGGACCATCGCTTAACGTCCCATCCGAAGGAAGGCGTGCTCAAGTTTATTTCATCTCCGAGATAAAATAAACTAAGGGCCTCGGTCGGGTCTGAACCGACGATCTTCAGCTCAGAAGGCAAGCACGCATACCACTCAGCTACCGGCGCCCTTAAACCGCTTTAACTATGGGGTCATATCGCCTGCTACCAGAGCGCTCTGTCGTAGCTCCTATACCTACTCTCGACTCTATTTTATTTTTTCTTTAGATGATGTAAATCACTCATCTGCAGAACTGAGGCTCTCGTCCATGTCCCGCCGAGGAAATAGGATCCAACCTTCTAAAATGTTGAGTACATCCTTCTTAGTTGGAAATTGGTCTAGGGTGGAGTTAGTTCCTTGGAATAGAGGGAGGGATTGGGACACCTACTACATGGCTCTGGTGCCAGCATCACAATCTGCCAGGGACTGGTTTCCGGTGCTGGTGCTAGTAACCATAGCCACTATGAGTTCAACCTCGGTGGTGCCGCTTGGAAGCAGAATGGTGACTGACTCTACAGTTGGCAGACCTAAATTTTGCTACCCCCATTTATTCACCTAGGGGCTCGCTACCACCCCTAAAATTTATATAGAATTAAATTATTACTTTTCTCTTTTCTGTCTTTCTGTTTTATTTCTTAGAGGATTTTTAATAATTTAGTTGTTTTTAAGGTTTTTAATAATTTAGTGGATAAGATTATATTCATTTTTATTTATTTATGAAAAGATGTAGAACTGTAAATCAAGTTTTAAATTTAAAAATTCAATTTATTCTTTTCAATTTTTTTTTTTTTTAATAATATTTAGTGCATATGGCAACGTTGCAAGTACTCCTAAGTATGTATTGTTATTTTTTGCTGGTTTTAAAGATATGTAGTACTGAAAATATGTTTTCAATATTTAAAATATTATTTTTTGTAGTTGTGTTGGGGAGGGTGGGGGAAGAGAATCATCTTTTTATTATTTGTCAAGATATCGCACGTAATCAACTTCAGGTAGGCGTGTAGTCCAGCTAGTCGTTAGTTAAGATTCGATTTGTGAGAGATGGACCACACCCAGTTTCTACTATCTATTTCCTCTAAATTTTACTGTCCTCATGTTTCCACCGACTAATACAATTGGAGAAGGCTGATATGAATAATAGACCGCACCCAACTAGTTCAACTGTGACCGTCCTGTCGACGTATGGAGTACAGCTTGAACATAAGGAAAAGGACAAGGAACTGTGAACACAGAAGAAAAAAATATATAAATATGTGATGTGGCCATGACAGGACACTCTTACAGAACACTCTCTCCCCATTCTCAAAATTATTTCATACTGGTATTACTCAGTATATGAAAGTGATGAGTTGGCGTCAGTGGTAGTTTTGTGTTTTATTGCGCAGCGTAATTCTGAGAGATACTTTCTTATACCCAGTAATGCCAGTGCGAAATGATTTCCTGAAGAGGGTAGTGATCAGTAAGCGTGGTTGGTATAAGAAAGTCCTGTAATGGCCACAGCACATATATTTCCTTTTTTTTTTACATTTTTCATAAAAACTACCAATAATGGTTAAGTTAGGTTTTATGACTCATGCCCGGGCTTTAACAACGAGGTCATATCGCCTACTACCAAAGCGCTCTTTCATCACTCTGGTGGACATGAGCCCGACTCTACTGTGGGAGTCCTAAATTTTGCCTACCCTAAATTTTTTATTCACCTAGGGTAGGGGTCTTTAACGAGTACCTGACATCATACAGGCTCGGGACCATCGCTTAACGTCCCATCCGAAGGACGGCCTGCTTAAGTTTATTTTACCTCCCAAATGAAACGGGGAACACTTTGCTATCTCTAGCTTTTATTTATTTCCATGTTACAAATATTTCTATTAAATATATTTTGTATTCCTAATTTATTGGATGAACATTTTTTTTTCTAGAAATTATCGATGTGTAGCGATGTTTTAGGATGTTTCTTTATAAGGTGAATAAAGTGATTGTCTTCCTGTTCAAAAATTGTTTTATTTTTCAACCGGTTTGGAATATTCAGCATCATGAGGTTGAAGAAAATCACGGGGGAGTAAGGATGAGTGCGTGGTAACTCTTCAACCAGTTTCCGGGACAAAAAAATGTTCAACCAATAAATTATGAATACAAAATATATTTAATAGAAATATTTGTAACATGGAAATAAATAAAAGCTAGAGATAGCAAACTGCAAAGTTTCTTACAGACCTTGGCCGAGTCTGCCTAAACTTATTACAGATATCTGTATGTTTTGCTCCCTTCTCCAATCCAAATTAAGACATTCTGAATCATCTTTAAACAAATGTATAATTTTATTCAATTATTTTTTAACATTTTTGGCGTCCGAGGCGTCTATCATCTATAGGTTTCTTTCCTCTAAGTAAGTGTCTCTTTCTCACCAATTGAAAGACATTTATTCTTTCTGGAGCTATTTTTGATTTTAAAAATTAGAAAAAGGCTGTTTAAATTTAACTAAAGAAATAAAACTGTAAACTTAATTAATCTAGTCGAGGGTATGTAAACAAAGGACAGGTCTGTGCAGGATCAAATGACATCACAAGTGACGTCAGGGCACTTTAGATTATAGAGAGTTGGGGAGCACTGACTTCCAATTATAGAGTGCTGGCGAGTAAGATGCCATTGCTACAACTTCAAATTACCGACGTGACCAAATGTACATTAATTTTTTTCAATTTATCGAGTGTTTTTCAAGAGACCTGGACAAAACTTCAACTACCAATGAATTTAGGGTTAGTTATTATGACTCATGCCCGGGCTTTAACTACGAGGTCATATCGCCTACTACCAGAGCGCTCTTTCGTCACTCTGGTGGACATGAGTCCGACTCTACTGTGGGAGTCCTAAATTTTGCCTACCCTAAATTTTTTATTCACTTAGGGCAGGGGTCTTTAACGAGTACCTGACATCGTACAGGCTCGGGACCATCGCTTAACGTCCCATCCGAAGGACGGCGTGCTTAAGTTTATTTTACCTCCCAGATAAAATAAACTAAGGGCCTCGGTCGTGTTTCGAACCCACGACCTTGAGCTCAGAAGTCCAGCACGTATACCACTGAGCTACCGGCGCCCCCGATTTTATTTATTCATGGATGGCAAGTGTATAAATATATTTCTAGATGGTGGCAGAATTTAGATTTTAAATTTCATATCGATATGTTCATTTTATCGGTAGTTGTTAGTTTTTGAGACGAGCACCCCTCTGATCTCCCTGTTCCTTTCTACTGATTTTCCGGAAAATTAATAGGTGCCGCCCTTGAGTGGTCGTTCTTGTGTGGTTTTGTATACACAGGCAGACATTTTTAAGGGAGAAATTTTTAATTCAAAAACTCTACTAACAGTTTCGTCGTCCTTTTTAGATTCACAAATAAACATCAGTATAGACAGACAGGAATTAATTTTTTTTTTTTGGAACCAGGGGGTTGGAAAAACATGAAAAACCGGTGAAAACTCAACATCCAATTTCTGACCGATTACATAACTTCCCCTATACTACCAATGAATAAATATTTTACAATTTGTTGCAAGGAGACACAATTTGAACATTATTTTGAAATATTTTCTATAGAAATTTATTGTTCTTTCTTTGAGGTGCTATAACTTTAGTCGTAATAACATAGAAATTTAGTAAAGATAGGAAGGGGACCATGAGGAGGTGGGGGGCTGGGGTGGGGCTGATGGCTTGCGTCGTTGGGAGCCTTCTGTTTCTGCCCCGGGTCTCTGTCCCTCCTGGGTTTCCCCAAGGAACTCAAAGATCTTGTGTCCGGCTATATAGAGCAATTACGCCTTGGAGCCAAAAATAAAAATATAAAAAAAAAAAAAACTTTAGTCGTATTGATCCTATTTCAAATCTAAAGACTCATAGCTATTGGAAATTTAATAAGATACAATTTTGGTAGAAAATAATTTTTCGATAGGACTCACTCTTTTCGTGTAAATCAAAGAATCGTCTAAAAATATGTGTTATAAAACTACATTTCAAGACAGTTTTTGACATGTATCTCAAAAAGCGGACAACTTGCAAAAAATCGTATTTAATATAAAATATATATTTCAGTTTTTTCTACAACATTTACTTGAAAAGAGTTTTGATTAGGTCATAAACATAAGCAGTATCTTGTAAATTGTACTTAGGCCCCGAGCGCTCACAACTTTCCAATCACACACATCATCGGGAAAATCCAATGAAACTTCTATCTCGGATTTTCCCACGATTGCAATACTTCCTTGTACTATAGGTATAAGAAAGTAAAATGGAAAATCCAATTTATTTGAACTTTGTGGCTGTTCATTTTCTAGAAAACCTTTTTTTAAGTGTAATCACGCCATCCCTGTCGTAGGAGATTTAAGGGCCACCAACACTAAGTGAACTTCAAACGGTCAACTTACTCACTTTTTTTTTTTTTTAACTCATCTTAAGTGCAAGCTCTTTTTATAAAATGAACTTTATATGTCTCCTTAATAAAAATGACTTAATTTTGATCTAGACTAATATAATGGAATAGACTACATTTCGGAAATTTATATATCAAAATAACTCGCGACCCGAAATTTTTGAATAGAATTGTTTGCTATTGACTCATTCCTGGGTCTACTACTACTCTATCAACTGCTACCAGAGGGTTATATATAGCTCTGGTGGAAAAGAGACCGGCTGAAATGTTGGAGTCTTTTTGTTTATTTCTAGCAAGGGTAGGGGATCTCGGGACCAACATTTATTAACGTTCTCTCCAAAGGACGGCATGCTCAAAGTTTCAATATTATTATTTAATATTTCAAGGTTACAAATAAACAATTTATTTTTACTTTCATATACATTAGTATATATTATACAGGGTGGCCCAGATTAGCGGGCCACAAGTAAAATAACTCCTAAAAAGGTTAGAGATATCAAAATTGTGCATGGGACTAAAGTTGTAGCACTCGCCGAGAGCTATAGTATGGCAAAAATGACCCTTTTAATGGCTCAAACAGCCCTTCACAAGTTGCACGTTTTTCTCATTCTGGAGGAAGTTGGCAGGAGTGTTGGGTGATGTCACGTACCCTATGTTGAGCAGAACGTTTAAGGATGCCAGGAAATTTGCTAATTCAATGTTTTATTTAACGTTTTTGTGAACTTTTGTTTGTTTAAACACGTAAACAAATTGTCTCAAGAAAATTTACCTTTTTATTATTTGAAAAGTTATTTATACCCATAAAAGTGAGCAAAATTACTTACTTTTCACCCAAGTTACGGGTGAGAATGAAACCCAACATCAACTCGACCGAAAAACCGGTCAACACGAAAAATGGACTCACGGATAACCTCAAAGCACGACTGAACAATACAGGTAACCCAGATCAGTGGAACTCACCCCGACTAGTGAGCCAGCCGAAGAGACCCTGTCCCCCAGAAGAAGACATGGAGTTCCCAGCACTCCCGGAGTCAGCCATGCAGCTAGACGAGTACATACCTTCCCCTATACTTCACATAGCTGAGGAAGTAGAAAAGAATTTTGTATTGAAAACCTAATAAATACCAGTAACCATGACAACGTTTCGCATATCATCGATTTCGTAGTGGAAAAACAGGTCCAATTTGAAAATTTCAATCAATGAATAAAAATTTCAAGATATTGTTTCAAACTGTTTAATGGAAGAGTACAATTTCAAAGAAGGCCTGTAAAATTTTAATATAGTAATCATCTGTTGTCTTCAAAATTCTGTATCTTGTTCTGGATTCTCAAGGAATTCTAATAAACAACGTTACGTTTCTTTGTTTGAACATTTTGAAAGAGTAACTCATCATTATCAAGGGATACAGATATCAAAACCATTTACATCCTTATCATTTTTTCTCTGTAAATTCCCTTGTAAATATTTAATGTTTTGT
Source organism: Aradus depressus (assembly GCA_963662175.1). Taxonomy (NCBI): domain Eukaryota; kingdom Metazoa; phylum Arthropoda; class Insecta; order Hemiptera; family Aradidae; genus Aradus; species Aradus depressus. Next base: position 40,642,562 of record OY759221.1, on the reverse strand, counting down.
ACAAATTTTATTTATATTGTTATTGTTTTATAAAATATATATATATATATATAAAATAACAAGAATATAAAACAATAACAATGTACAAAAACAATAAATATTTACAATGTTATATATAACAAATACAACAAAAAAATAACAAGAAAGAAATTCACTCATGGCATTCAAAATGAATTAAAAAACAAAAAAAATTAAAACTGATTTGGATCACGTCCCATTTTGGCATTCCTGGGAACGAAAAAGCAGACATTGCCGCAAAAGACGCTGCACTCTCCCCCTTATTGCCTCAACAAACAGTTAACACAGCACAAGACCTTTCGACCTACTTCAGAAGAAAAATTGAACGACACTGGAACAATGAATGGACTCAGACGGAAGACAACAAACTTCGAAGGATAAAATACGAAAACAAGCCATGGAAACCTCGAAGCACCATGAACAGACGAGACACGGTGATCATCACAATACTAAGACATGGACATACGAAACTGACACATTCCTACCTACTTGTTGGACTTGAACAGCCGACATGCTCCTGCAACCAAGACTACTTATACTGACTGACTGCACAAACTAGATTACACTAAGAGACAAACACAAACTACCGACTGACATGAAAAAACTACTTCAAACACCCACCGACGAATATAACGGACTCATCCAGTTCCTTCAAGATACAAAACTCTATGAGGACATGTAGACACAATAGTCGTCGCTAATGGCCCTGCAGTCGCACTTTGAATCGAAATGAAAGAAAAAAAACAATTCTCTCTGTTTGTGAACACGAAAACTCTTTATAGAATGAATTTATCCTCACGAAATTTTATATTTTTATTCAGAACATTCTAAGGACGACATATCGCTTAACGTCAAGGGCGGCGTGCTCAACTAAAATACTCGGCCGATTTCGAACCCGCGATCTTGATCTCTGTAGGTTAGCACGCTCTGAGCTACTGGTGCCCTCGAAACAATTTTTAACATTGTTCCAACATAGCTTGTACTAATGATTTTGATTATTTTAATTCAAAATATGTTTACTTACTATTATATGGTGGGCTTACTGCAAGAACCCATTAAGTCATTTTTACTTAGTTGTATTTTGCAGACTACATTTGCAAGATATTGTCTTAATAGGTTTTGTTTTTCCTGTTTTATCACGACAGCTATACAAGCGACTTGGTTGGTTCTTTCATTGGAGCGCATTTTTTTCTATTAGAAACAACCAGTATCTCAGATCAGCAAAAAAATGACTTTATGGGTTCTTGCAGTAAGCCCACGATATATGCAGCAAGTACATCGTACTGAGCGAGTTTCTAAGTTTAACTATGTAAACAGTGTTCCTTTTTAGGTCTCTTCCTTGCTAAATAAGACATAAACTGTTTTCTTGGTGGTGTTGCTAATATGCCTCTCTACGGAGATGTACACATGCAGGTACGTTCCACGTGTTGACAATTGCTAGGTAGACAGACAGTGACAAATCACATCACGTTCCAGTGACACATGTTACTGATATCAAAGTGATAAGTCCGTGAAATGTTTTCACTCATTACTAGAATTGTGATAGGCACTAGCTGTCTCCCAGTTGTCTGGGATAGTTACTGAATTACCAGGAGAGCCGTTACGCCGAGCCCTGGAAGAGGAGTTACGAGGTTTGCTAAATAGAGTGACGATATGCTAACTTAGAGAGGGAGCCGATAGCTCAGTGGTATGCGTGTTTGCCTTCTGAGCTCAAGATCGAGAGTTCGAAACCAGGCAGAGGCCCTTAGTTTATTTTAACTGGGAGATAAAATAAACTTAAGCACGCCGTCCTTCGGATGGGACGTTAAGCGATGGTCCCGAGCCTGTACGATGTCAGGTACTCGTTAAAGAATCCTGCCCTAGGTAAATAAAAAATTTAGAGTAGGCAAAATTTAGGACTCCCACAATAGAGTCGGACTCATGTCCACCAGAGTGACGAAAGAGCAGTAGTAGAGTAGTTAAAGCCCTAGTCATAAAATTAACTTAGATCTATTCAGATTTTGGCCGAAAACGGAAGAAAATTGAGAACATTTTACTTTGGGGCCTATGGACAGTTTACTTCTTATATTTATGACATAATCAAAATTCTCTTCAAATAAGAGTTGCAGCAAACTGAAAAGCATATTTTATATGTAATATGATTTTTCGAAAGTCGCCTTTTGCGAAATACATGTCAAAAACCGCCACAAATATGGTTTTGAAACCCATTTTATAGACGACATAATATGTCGTCCATATATTATATGGTATTCAATTCAGATATAACACGCCTTAATGTCGGTAATTGGGTATTAAATAGTTGTCGACAATCCAAATATCTAGGATCCTGGTTAACAACCGAGAGTACATGCGAGGAAGATGTAAAGTCTAAAGTACAAAAGGGCAAACGGTTGATAGGTTGCTTGAATCCGGTATTATGGAATAAAGAAGTTACATTAAAAACAAAAAAACAAATATACAAATCCATAATAAAGGGTACTGTTCTCTATGGTGCTGAGACATGGACAGAGGACAGTGAAAAGGAAATAAGAGAAAGAACTGCTGGTCTTGGAAATGGATTTTTGGAGACGAAGTAGCCAGATATCCAGACTAGAACATATCCCAAACACAGACATAAGAAGAAAGGTTAAGCAAGATCTAACGATCATCTATTGCATAGAAACAAAACAGTTTGGTTGGTTCGGTCATGTAATGAGACTGGGAACAGAAAGATGGCCAGGACGTTTACTTGATTTCACCCCACAAGAAAGAGGAAAAAAAGGCAGACCAAAAAAAAAAAATGGATCGAAGACTTTAATGCAGGAATGGCAGCGCGAGGCCTGAGGGACGGACAAAAAAAATGTGGAAGAAATGTCTTTTTGGAGACGACATATGAACCTATGTTTGTACAAAGAGTCGTTTAATAAAAAAAACAAAAAAAAAAAAAATGTTATTAGATGTTTGATTTTTGTTTTAATGTTTGGAAATAATGTGTTTCTTTTGAAAATTTCGCATCGAATTCACCGAATATATAACTTCCCCTATACGAAGTATAGGGGAAGTAAAAAAGTATACGTGAACATATTTAGTTGTCTTGTCCTCGGTCCCAGTATCAGCGTCAGTTTAAATCTACCGCAAAAGCGGAGGGGAAAAGTTAATGTAAATTTCTAAGTGTCTCACCTGACTTAGCAGAGTTAATATATGAGCTACACAGGGGCTTTGATTAAATTATCACATTGCCCCAGGCAGGGCACTTAACATGGCCTCCTCCTCCTGTCTACTTAACTATTTATATTTAACAAATGGGACTTTTTTCATAGTTTTCATTATACGCTACGAAATTCAAAATTGTGTATATTAGCTAAAAAGATGGTGCCAAAAGTTAGCTGCTAGCCTAGTAAGCTCTAGATCGCGGGTTCGAGCCGAAGCTTTAGGTGATGAAAAATCCGTCGGATGGGCCTTAAGCGATGATCCCGAGCCTGTACGATGTCAGAGACATAATACAAAACCCCTACACTAGGTGAATAAAAATTTAGGATAGGCAAAATTTAGGACTCCCATAATAGAATTGGGCTCATGTCCACCACAGCGAGGAAGGAGCGCCCTGGTAGTAGACGATATGACCTTGTAGTTAATGGTGTCAAAATGATTTTAAAAAAATTGTTGTAAAAACGAGAAAAAAAAAAAAAAAATGTGCATATATGAATAACATTGCTGCATACGAGGGACGTTCAATAATAAATCGAGACAAATGTCTATAGACAAAAAACGTTTTATTCAATGACAATGAGACTTACGACTACTTTCCAACGTAATCTCCACTAACATTTAGGAACTAATCCCTGATCGCTTTAGTAGCTTTCTAATTCCCGTGGTAAAACATTCTTGACCTTGCTGACGGAGCTACTTGTGTACAGCTTTTTTGACCGCTTCATTGCCTACGAACTTTAACGTTAAAACTCTTTGAGTGGGCCTCCCAAACTCCCAACGCAAATTTCCGATGATCTCTTGGGTTTAGTGGGCGGTATGGGAGTGGGCGTTATCGTGGAGCAGAATCACACCTTTGAGAGAGCCTCTGACGTTTTCCCCTTATCGCGGGTTTTATTTTATGGTGAAGCATGTTAAAATAGTACTCACTATACACTGTAATTGTTCTTCTAAACAGTCACACAACTCTCGGCGATTTTACAGCGCATCGGTCGAGACTTCAACCTGTCGTCCGGTGCAATGTATATCGGTGACACTTGTTCTGCCCGATTTAAGCTGTTCATTCCATTTATTCACGTTTTTTAAACACTTTTCACCATATTGCTCCAGCATTCTCAAGTAACTTTCGGCAAGTTTCAAACCTTCTGATAACAAAAATCTTATCACTGAGCAGTGGATACACGTTTCGAGAGGAGCTGACATTTTAAAATGAAAAAAAGAGGTTATGATTGTTTTTATTTCTTACAAACAGCTGATTGAATTTGTCTCCAAGGTTGCCAACTTAACTCTCAGAAAGTCTCATCAAGGTAATAATATTCAATAGTTTTCCCGTTATTGTAGTTTATCTCGTTAATTATTGAACGTCCCTCGTATCTGTGTGCAGGCTGGGCAATAGAAAAAAAAAAGGTCGGTGAACACCGGCAAAGTATTTCCTTGTCGCCCCTCTCTAGAAAATCAATAGGTATCTTACTCACGAACTTTTGATTCATGGAAATACATTTCGTGTTAATACACACTTTACATTCAGTTTTTTGTGTTGGGCCCCTCTCCCCTTCCCTTCAGCTCATTTAGCTGAAAATAATACATATATTACATAAAATTGCATTTCAATATGTTTATTAGAACGAAGGTTATTAAGAGTTTTTGTATTAGTTAATAAGTTCGCTCTGGGAAAATCACTACCGATGATTCATCGACGATTTGAATAGACAAACGCTTAGATAATAATAGTTGAATGAGAGCACTTTCTTCGGGTGATTGTAAATGGAAATAAGACAGAGCCAACAACGTCATCTTGCAGAACCCCTGACTTCATCTTAAGGAAGCTGAGGAAATGATAACGTCTTTGAGATTGGATCCAGCTTGTGCCAACCTCAAATTGAAAATCAGCCAGACAATGAATCAAAGAGAGGGTTTTGGGCTGTTATTTGTAAAATTAGACTCAACATTTATAGAAAAATATGAAGGAGTTACCTATTTTAGGCACCTACAGGAATTACCTATTTTAGGCACCTACAGGAATTACCTATTTTAGGCACCTACAGGAATTACCTATTTTAGGCACCTACAGGAATTACCTATTTTAGGCACCTACAGGAACGTTTTCTGGAGGAAAAAAAATATGAAGGAATTACCTATTTTAGGCACCTACAGGAATTACCTATTTTAGGCACCTACAGGAATTACCTATTTTAGGCACCTACAGGAACGTTTTCTGGAGGAAAAAAAATATGAAGGAATTACCTATTTTAGGCACCTACAGGAACGTTTTCTGGAGGAAAAAAAAAGTTTTATGAATAGTTTTAGAAATGAGCGGTAAAACTCATAGATGATTCTCAATTAGTAGAAAAAATAAACAAAGAAAGGAATCAAGGAACTAATCTTTAGTTCCGGGAACGAGGGTGGAAAAAATCATCGGTGAATCATCCAGGGCCGGATTTAGGATAGGAGGGAATAAGAAGTCACGCGGAGCCATGTCTGGCGAATATGGAGGCTGGGGCATCATTACAGTGTTGTTTTGGGCCAAAAACTCACAAACAAGCAAAGAAGTGTGAGCAGGTGCATTATCGTGGTGCAAAAGCGTTGTACTTGTAGGTACTCCTTATTGATCGTTTGACTTTGTGGCAAGAACTTATGGTACACTATGCCGTTAAAATAGAAAAACACAGTGAGCATGACCTTCACATTCGACCGCACTTGTCGAGCTTTTATACCACTCTTAAACCGTAGTTTTACTTATAACAGACTCACCAAAAGCAATATTTAATATTTCTAAAACTTTGCTGCACTTTATTCCATTCTTATAGCAACATTTAATGCAAATTCTCCGATCCATTTTGTCAACAAATAAAAAATAGCCGATCGTGTCAAAACACATGACCTCTTTGACAGCTGGCAGCAGACTAAACATCCGGTTTGGCTGGATGGAACAATGTACAGATACTTTTCAGAGATGTTTACATACACAACATCGAAAAAATCCGAATCGGACTAATACAACCTGAGAAATTACAAAATTTCCGATACTTTTTGAACATACCTCGTATATACATTCCTCTAGCCTAGAGAATATCTTAACGCGAATATCTTGGAGAATATCTCCAATGGAACGTTCTCCTGAAAAATAATAAGTGTCGTCCTTACGGGGTTTTAAATTCAAATATGAAATTTTGTGTCGATTCATTCATTCTATCGGCAGGTATTACAGTTTTTGACCTAAGTCTCTCCCCTAATCCCCCTTCCCTTTGATCGATTTTGCTGAAAATCAATAAGTATCGTCGTTAGAGGTTTCAGGATGCACATATAAAATTTCGTAACCACATGAGAATTATAATGTTCACAGACACACAGAATTTTTTTTTCATAATTGGAATCTGTAAGTCGAAAAACATGAAATTCCATTGAAAACTCGTTATCGAATTTTTGACCGATTACATACTTTCCCCTATACCTAGTATTGCTGGGGAACTAAAATTTCATGTCGATATAGTCATTATATCGGGAATATTTGTGTTCACTGAGACAAAGGAAATGGTTTGTAGAAAGAAAGCATCAGTTATCCGGACCAGAAATACTTCCTTAGTATTCAGCTAGCTCTAGTTCTTCATCCCCTGTTTTCAACTTCTCGGAGAGCCTCATGTTAACAAAAGTATTATTTATTTTATTTTATTTTATTTTTTTCAAATTGTCATTTACTCCGAAGTTTACCTTCTTTATTGGAAATATATTTTTTAATATTTACCCTGTCAAGAGATAATCAAATTGAAATCGACAAAATACAAGAAAAACAAAATTCCAGAGTAGTATTTCTCGTTAAAAATACATTAAATTGTATGTTGAGTTATTGAAGAACAAAAGATGCTCCTTAGAGACGTTTGTCTCTTAATGAGATGCAAATAAAAAAATCTCACCCACTTGGTAATTAGTGTTTGCACTCTTTAAATGACGTTGACATTTTTTCATTTTGAAAATGTCTATATACTTATATATTGTGATAATTTTAAAAATGTAAAAATAAAATAAAATAATAATGATTAAATAATATAAATAATAAAATTAATAATAAATAAACAAATATTATCACATTTCCTGTAGAAATTGTAGTTGGTCTTCTACTAAATTTTGCTTTCTACAGTAGTTTCTGAAAAGGGCCCTAATAAAAATATAGAAAGTTCAAGACGTGCAAGTTTTAAGAAAGTGCATGTATTTAAAAAATTTCAATTAACAATTATTTAATTTGGATTTCTTTTAACCTTCAAACCACAAGGAAAGGGTCAGATCCGACCCAAGCCATGATGAATTGACGTTTTTCTCCCCCTTCCGTTACTTCCGAGTCCTTGGGCCTCTAGTACCCTTCCTATCTATCGTTAGGAAGAGGTTGTGGGGGCCGTCTCTTTCATGTAAGCGAAACGCGCACTCTCAGATCCCTTCTTGAGGGCTGGGTCGGATCTGACCCTACCTTGCGGATGATGTTCTCATTTTTTCTCTCACTCCTGACTTTTATTTTCAGATATACATATAAAGATTTTCCTCATCGTTTATTAATATGGCCTTTAGGCCATGGAAGTAAGGGCAACGATAGATTTGTTGTTCCTATGTGGGGTTCTGAAGAATTCCGGTCCGGAATTCTTCAGAACACCACATAGGAACCACCAGTCTTGACGACATGTTTCCGCCTATTTTCTGTATTCCGTTGTACAATGTCCAAAAATAGATTTGATTTCCTTTTGGCTAACTTCAGGTTTGATGAGAAGTCTACAAGAAAACTTTGAGAATGAACCGACAAATGAACTGTTCCAAATATTATAGTCCTTCTGAGTACGTAACTGTTGAAGAGATGTTGCTAAGTTTCCTCGCCCGCTATTGTTTCCGCATGTACATCCCATCAAAGCCAGATAATTATGGCCTAAAAATAATATCGCTCTGCGGTGCGCGGACATTTTACTTCATAGGTAGTATACCATACGTGGCAAGGAGCAGCCCAGGAAAAAGGATATTATAAAGCGCAGTACGTTCTGATTCATTGAAAGGAAGCAATAAAAATGTGACGCCACAATTGGTTTTCCTCGGTGGAACTCACTGAAGCTCTTATTGAAAAAAAAATTTTAAATGCAAACCAACTATTTTAAAAATAATCTTTATCTTAATATAATACTCGTAAATTAATAATAGTAAAAAGAAATTGTTTTTTCATCCCGAAGTATCAGATTACATAAAATTTTTTGGGGTGGGTCGGATCCGACCCAACCTTAGTGTTTGCGCCGAGGATATTCACCTTGTGGTTTGAAGGTTAAAGCTAAGCGCGCACTAGGGCGGCACGGCATGGACGGGCGGCCGTCACGGCAATTTAAAAAAATTAATATCATTGAATCAAATGTGTATGCGCTCACTTGGTCGGTACGGCCGGCCAGACAGGGCTTCCGCACCTTCCGCCGTTTTAAAAAGTCGGCGAGGAAGAACTTCAGGACATTTCCGAAAGGCCGTACCGATGACTCATCGGCATTTCTGGGGTAGTGAGCGCGCCCCTCCGGCGGGCGCCTTGGAATTGTTTGCCACGTCATCCTCATGACAGATTGACAGTCAGTTGAGTTCTACCCTTCTACAAAAAGAGATGGATGTGTCCAAATTGATTATATTAGTGCAAAACTATCCAGAAATATTTAACATGCGCCACCCTGAATATTTCAACAGTAGCAGACGGGAAAATATATGGGAAGAGATCGGTGGACTGATGAAACAGAATAGTAAGTCTCCTCCACTCCTTTGACTGTTAACACAAGTGGACTATATCGGTTCACCTTTCTCACTAGACGCCTTAACCCTAACACAACTCTCCTTAGACTGTCTCTCTCTATTCAAACAGCTGATCTTTGCCATTTGTTTTAGACTGTTCATTGTTCTCCTTTCATTTGTAATAAAAGCGAATATATGAGTTCCTTCACATTTATCACTTTTCAATGCATTAATGTCTCAGCTGTTTTTATGTAAAAAAATAAATATTTCAGCCGTTATCAAAAAAAATTCAAAACTTCGGCGATACTCTTCTTTAAAAAAAATAATAATTACTTTTGGAGTATTTTAATATTTTAATATGTGTAATGTTTACGTCACAGTACATATTATATATAGATAGATAAACTTTTATTGCACAAAATATTACAACCTCTATGGCAATGAGTGGGTTTTTTTTTTTTTTTTTTTTTTTTTTTTACAAAATAAATATTCTTGTAGTTAGTTGTATAAAATAAAATAAAAGAAAAAATATCTATATAAAGAATTGTAAATCATATTATATATGTATATAATATATAATATATATATATACATATATGTTATGTAATCGGTCAGAAACTCGATTTTGAGTTTTCACCGGAATTTCATGTTTTCCGACTCCTTGAATCCAAAAATTAAGATAATCGTCTGTATAGACTATCTCAGCTTCTTATACATATAGTTTGTATTTTTTCTTCCCTAAGAATCAAATCAACATTTATTATAGAGGGCGCCGGTAGCTCAGTGGCATGCGTGCTTGACTTCTGAGCTCAAGATCGTAGGTTCGCAACCCGACCGAGGCCCTTAGTTTATTTTATCTGGGAGGTAAAATAAACTTAAACACGCCGTTCTTCGGATGGGACGTTAAGCGATGTTCCTGAGCCTGTACGATGTCAGGCATGTCCACGAGAGTGACGAAAGAGCGCTCTGGTAGTAGGCGATATGACCTCGTAGTTAAAGCCCGGGCATGAGTCATAAACCCTAACCCCCCCCTAACATTTATTATAAAGGATATTATTTTATTTGTTTACTTTTTTTTATATATAATTACAAAAATGTTTTTGACCTTCCTCTAGTCAAAGTCCTTTCTAACAAAATATGTCATTCTTTTTATTTTAATAAATGATTAAATTAAACTAGAAAAAATACTGGATTAAAAAAAATATATAAGGATTTTATTTGTAAAAGGGAAAATGTATTTCCACAGTCAAATAAAATTGTATCAAAATTGTGTTGAGGCGTTTGTAAGTTTAGTTACGTGGGTGAACCTACCTTGAACACAAGACATCCCTTGGAATCCTCTTTTAAAAATGTATGACGTTTTTGCCTAAACCTTTTCTGACTTTTAGATAACGTAAGGAAAAAAAAAAAAAAAGAGACAGGACATTAAAATGAATAAGTTATCTCAGGTAAAAGGGAAACTTACCAGGACTGACTTTATTGAGATTATCGCAACAGTAAAACCTTGGCTGACTGAACGAAGTGGGAATCGACAGATGACGGAAGTCTACAGTAAGGTGACCATCCGTCCCGATTTTTGAGGTTGGGTCCCGAAATTTTTAGAGTGTCATTCGGGACGGCCGTTTGTCCCGAATTTAGGTATGGGATTGTCATTTTCAACAAAAAATTTCAACTATCGAACCAACCTCTCGGCATAATCCAAGCGAGTTGCATTATGGGATACCATGGGGCAAATAATCAACATTACGAGTGATACGATTGGGAAATAAATGGAAAAAGTTGAAAACTCTTCCTGAAAACAAATGGGTTGAGATCTTCACTCACTTTAGTAAAAAAATTCATTCACCTGAAAAGTACAATGCCTAATTTATGTAACTATTTAACCAGTTTTATTTATACTTAAACAACATATCAAGAATTTGTGTTGTATTTTTATGTTTATTTAAATAATTAAAAAGTTCATTAAGACTCATTAATGATAATAAGGTGTATGTTATTTTTATTATTAGAATTTAATTGCCCTTATCTTATTATTAATGTTTTTGGTGTTTATGTTTTGCTGTTAATATTTCGTGGTAATGAGGAGGGGTAATTATTTTGGAGCGTTCCGAATTCTGTTCCAAAAAATATGGTCACCTTAGGCCAACCTCACATTAGGCAATTCCGAAGCGACGCGACTGATACTCCAGGATCTTGAGGGTACCTTAGAAGTCACTTTCTATGTTGAGTGGTGGGGAGACACAAACGACGCCACTCCCAGGAGACGCGTATCCTACCAGTCTCAAGCGACCTGCTAGGAAGGTCGCCCGTCTCTTGAGTCTCCTGCATCGCCTCGCAATGGCTAGTGAACACACTCTTCTGCACTCACATATTCGCGCATTTGTGTGTTCCTCTGTCTTATGGATGGAGAAACATTGCCAATCAAGTGTAGGAATGATTCTTTCGTCATTCGGTAGAATGCTACGAACTTGGAATCCGACTTTTCCAGCTCTTTAGCACCAACAAATAGTTAACATTCCTTTCGATGTAATGATGGCGCCATAATCTTCGGATTTTCCTTTTTCTATAATAATAATAAGACACAACAACATCTTCATCACTTGAAGAATCTTCACTTGACATGGTGAACAACTCAGCTTCTCGCCAAGGCTAGATGGAGACTGAAGAGATCCTAGTCGCTGCACAGTATCCTCAGTGATAGGAGAAAAGTTGCCTACGGGTATCATAGCCACAGGCAACTCAAATGGCTGATACTTGAGTATCAGTCGCGTCGCTTCGGAATTGCCTAATGTGAGGTTGGCCTTAGTCTCCAGTCCGTCGTGTTTGTGTATGAATTTCTGAACGATGTTAAACATTCGTGAAGCGGTGAAGATGAATGTTCACGATCATTTCTACATGGCAACAAGTATTCGGTGAATCGCCAGCAATGTACTTCCCCAGAGCGAATGAATCAACTAAGTTTTCACTCTCCCTCTGAAACCGATTTGGATGAAAATCAAAAGGTGTCTTTCTCAGTGCCTTCTGAATCCCTATACTAAATTGCGGGTTGGTACGCTAATTACGGCAGTTATCACGGTTTTGAGTTGAGCCCCTCCTCTGACTCCCCCACTCTTCCTTTCATCCCATTTCATTCAAAATTTAGAGGTGTCATCTTTATGTGGTTTTGGATTCACATAGAAAATTTCGTCTCGATGTATTTATTACTTCTACAGTTACTGGGTCCTTAGACCTTCTCCCTTTGGCCGATGTGACTGAAATCAATCATTCTGGATACACATATAAAATTTCATGTCAATATTCTATCGTGATTTATCGTGTTCACAAACACACACACAAAGAGACAAGCAGATTTTTTTTTCCTTTATGGATTCAGGGGGTCAGAAAACATGAGATTCTGGTGAAAACAACAACCAATTTCTCATGGAATCGACAACTTCCCCTATGCTTCTTATAACTGGAGAACACTGGAGATGGGCACAGACTAGAGGGTTACTGTGGAGGAACAGTGAGATCAGTGTGAAGGGTTCTGTTGGAAATAGTGGTGTCAAACTATCGATAGTAGGCCAAACCTATAGTATCGATAGTTCTTAGCGAAACTATAGAATAATAGATAGTACTATAGAAATTCTGAAACATGAATTTAAAACAAGAAACGCCATCGCCACTGTAGGGAAGAGTTCGGTTTCCGTACGGTTGGCTATTCTGTCAATAACCAAGAAAAGAGGTTTCGTCCTAATCAGTGTTATCAGTTCCTTTAATCTACTAGTTAATATGAGGGCGCCGGTAGCTCAGTGGTATGCGTGCTTGACTTCTGAGCTCAAGGTCGTGGGTTCGTAGCCCGACCGAGGCCCTTAGTTTATTTTATCTGGGAGGTAAAATAAACTTAAGCACGCCGTCCTTCGGATGGGACGTTAAGCGATGGTCCCGAGCCTGTACGATGTCAGGTACTCGTTAAAGACCCCTACCCTAGATGAATAAAAATTTAGAGTAGGCAAAATTTAGTACTCCCACAGTAGAGTCGGGCTCATGTCCACCAGACTGACGAAAGAGCGCTCTGGTAGTAGGCGATATGACCTCGTAGTTAAAGCCTGGACATGAGTCATAAAACCTAACCTAACCTACTAGTTGATATATTTTTATCACATAGTTAATATTTTTATTGAGAAAACAAGTTTTTTTAAATTGTACACTGCACTTACCAGTTCATGTAAAATGAACAAGTACGTAAACAAAAAATCTAGATAGAAAAAAAGGTTATGTGAAAAATATCTATATTTTAATAAAATTTAGCTTCATACGTGTGCTGTTTTATTTTGTGGCCACAGGTTCATCTGCTTGTGGTAAGATGGAAAATGAATAAATTAGGTGCCTACCTTATTTACAAAGAATTTACAGTTCCTCCTTACAAGTCTGGTGCATGTCATGTTTTTGTCATCCCAGAAAAAAATAGTCAAAGAAGAGTAAACATTCAGTAAAGTTATCGTAAAATATAGAGAATATAGGTGAGAAATTGGAAAGTGCAAGAGTGCTAATTTTTAATAACAATTTTACATTCGATAATATAATATTAAATACAACTATCGAAAACATTCGATGGTCAAATCCTGCTGATTAATCGATAATACTATCGATATTCGACACTACAAGTTGGAGACGTAATAAGGAGCATTGGCTATTGTACGAAGGATTTTGAATCAAACAAGGAATTTGGAAGCCTTGGCAGAAGCGCGAAACTCCAAGTCAGTTATATTAGTTATTATGACTCATGCCAGCTTTAACTATGAGATCATATCGCCTACTAACAGAGCACTTTTTCGTCACTCTAACATGAGCCGGACTACTACGGGAGTAGTGTCCTAAATTTCGCCTACCTATGTTTATTCACCTAGGTAAGGTGTCTTTAACAAATACCTGACAACGCACAGGCTCGGGACCACCTCTTAACGTCCCGTCCAAAAGACTCGATATTTTTTCACTTCTCAAATAAAAAAACCTAAGAGCCTCGGCAGGGTTTCGAACCCGCGATGTATAGCTCAGTAGGTTAGCACACTACACCTGAGCTACCGGCGCCCTCCAAGACAGAGTTATATAACAAATTTGATCATTCCAGAGTAAGAATAGGAAGCACTAGATCTGACGGACGGAGTCAAACACTGTCGTAATTTTGGAAATGTCAGGAAACTGAACATATATAGGAACATGCTGAGGGCTTCAATATCATATCTTACTAGTTTTTCATGAAAAATATTTATATTCAAGTGTAACGTGATTTCGCGTATATTTCTGTTTTGTGATTGATTTTTCATGTACTAAAATTTTTTTCAATCTTTTTTATACAAAACTGTAGTATAACACAGCATCACTTCTCCCAATTAATTTTTTTGTCTTTTTTAAAAATTAGCAATTTTAGATGTTTGCAATTTATATGTTCTTCCTGTTAACATCGTTTCTGTCAATAAAAAACTCTCTTTTATACAAAATATTTACCTATTGAGTCGACCTCTATATTGAAACACCTAGTCAAAACTATAAACTAAATAAATGAGTTATGATATAAATGAGTTTAGATATACTAAATAAATGAGTTATGATATAAATGAGTTTAGATATACTAAATAAATGAGTTATGATATAAATGAGTTTAGATATAAAAGTCAACTCAATAAATATGTTATATGAAAAAACAAATATTCTGATTGACAGAAGGAATAGTTAACATAAAGAACAGATAAATTATAGATACTGATGGGAGTGCTTCTCGAAACGTAAGGAGTGATGCTGTAATAATGTATTATATATGAATTGAGAATCTCATTACTCAAACCAAAAAGTAATAATATTTATGTTATATGATATATTATGGAGGGCGCCGATAGCTCAGTGGTATGCGTGCTTGCCTTCTGAGCTCAAGAACATGGGTTCGAAACCCTACCGAGGCCCTTAGTTTATTTTATCTGGGAGGTAAAATAAATTTAAGCTTGCCGTCTTCCGGATGGGACGTTAAGGGATCGTCCCGAGCCTGTACGATGTCAGGTACTCGTTAAAAACCCCTGCCCTAGGTGAATAAAAATTTAGAGCAGGCAAAATTTAGGACTCCCACAGTAGAGTAGGGCTCATATGCACCAGAGTGACGAAAGAGCGCTCTGGTAGTAGGCGATATGACCTCGTAGTTAAAGCCCGGGCATGAGTCATAAAACCTAAACCTATGATGGGAGTAGAATTTTATTTCATATCCCACAAGTATTTTTGGAAAAATTACATTATTTTTATTTCAGTGCATCGCAACCGCAACTTACATCTATGTTCCTGAGGTTCGCACTATATTTATGTACCAAGATTGAAGTCTATCTTGGATGGTTTGGCCTATGAGAGAGTGGACAGACACAGGAACGGAAACAATAGGGTTCTTTAGTTTACCAACGAAACCTTATAAAATTTTTTATTATTGTAAGATTATCAGCTGTTTTGTTTTTCATTCTTCTAATACACTTTTAATAACTTTTCGTTTTTAACCTCAGCTTTGCAAAAGAGTTATATATAGAAAAAATCAAAACTTAAAACAGTGAATCTCAGACCGTTTACATAATTTCCTGTAAGCTTGGGAAGTAAAACTTTGGATATGAAGTTTTCCCAGGGATTCAGTCTGTATGTCTGTTGACACAAAATGAATACATCGATATGAAATTTTATAACTAGCTTCAAAAGCCCTGTTAGTATTTGGCTTCTAACGGAACAAGAGGATAGAAGTTTGGAGGGAGAGCGTCACTTGAGAACTACAAGGTTCTACGTAAATTTTTACACATAATTTAATTTAATGTTCAGAATGTTCTTTATTTTTTTGCTCTTTTTAATAAGCTGAATGAATGTGAAATATGCACAACAATTCATTGAGTAGAAACATGTGTTTCTGTTGTTTGATGTCATCACATTTAAAAACATCTCATATTATGTAAACAAAACATTGCAGGAAGCATATTGTAATGAATTTACATTGCCATGATATTAAATTATCAGTACCACCACAAATAAGGCTTATTTTGTATAAGCAATTTCATTCATTTGTGTAATTTCATATACTATGAAATATTTAAATCAAAATCCCATGAAAAATGTTTTTGAATTGAAAAAAATAAGTTGTTACCTGTTTTAAGGATGATAATAACAAGATGAACCCCTCCCCCCAGAATATCCAAGGTTAACATGTTATAAATTTTCTACATCCGGATAAACAAATTATTTACTCAGAAAAAAAAAAAAAAAAAATCGAATAAATGACACTTTTCCGTCCATCGTTCTCTAAAGAAATTGCCCTCAACAATTTCTACCTAGAGACTTACTTCAGTAGAAATTATACAGTTCATTGATGCTTTCATTCGCTACTTGTTATTTTTTGGTAGATATAAATTTAAAAAATGAGCGAAAATAGTAAGATTATAAAAACTGAAAAGTAGGAACATGATACATTGAATGTAAAACATCCTAATTGGGAATACTTGTCATAATGATTACATAGTAACTAAAATAACGGAACTACCTAACGGACATTGCAATTTAAATAACATACATTTGCAAGAATTTTATAATTTATATTTATGTAATTTTATTAATTTTTATGTTATTTATATATTATTTGTTTAATTATTTTAATTTTATATTTATGTGTTAATTTTTCAACTACCACTATATATATATATATATATATATATATATATATGTATAGTGGTAGTTATGAGCACACATTTAAGTAAAAAAAAATACTTATGTGCATACTAAAAAAAATGTATGTAGGCATACAGAAAACCTGAAAAAATTTAAGTATGTGCTCTATCTGCTAAAAACAATGAGGTTATCTATTATTGTTTTTTATTTTGACTGAGCTCTTAGTGGACTTCTGTGGTTTCAGAAACGACATGACTGAAACTTGAAAAACAAAATCTTCCGTCTTGCCGTAAATGAGCCAAGTAACGCGTAAGAATTGTCGGATACGCAGAGCTGTGTGTTCCCTACGTTCGCTATATTCGTCATTGGGCTCCCTCCGTCCCGGATTCTTCAGGACATCATCCTCTGACAAACATGTCTATACATATTTTAATTTGTGTATACTTTTACACTGAACCTACTAAGACTTTATTATACCTACAGTATAAGGTGTAGTAGTATAATCGTGAGAAAATCCTAGATATAGTTTTCAGCGGATTTTCACGTAACAAGTTCTCCTTAATACGTTTTGACCATTTTTTTTTTTCGAAAAAGGAGAAAAATTGTGACCACTTTACTTTGGGGCTTAAGTACATTTTAGAAAATACCGCTTAGGTTTATGACCTAATCAAAAATATTTTGATGATTTCGGTTTGCGAGATAGTTGCCCAAAACCATGCTGAAATGTCGCTTTTAACCAAATTTCTTAAACGTTTGCACTAGTTACGCAAAAACTATAAGTCCTATCGAAAACATGGTCCTTACCGAAAATGTTCCTTATGAAATTAGTTCTTGGATTCAAAGGTCCCTGAGTAAAACAGCTATTTTGATTTTCATAAGAATTGATAAATTTATTTCAAAAAGAGAACAAAAAAATAGTTGATTATTTCGCGCTGGGGAAGACTTAGTATATTGTCGGTGATCCATTTTTTTTGTTCTCCCAAGGAAGAAAGGTAGGAAGAACAAACGGTTGAGAAGCGGATCGACCCATATATATCGGCCAATATCTCCCAGTTTGATAGGTTGGTTCACCACAACCTCCGAACCTAACCTGGTTACATATCGCATTTTTCCCACCAGACAAATTCTGCATATATAGTAGAGATTTATTTTTACTATTGTTTCACCCCCCCCCCTCCCCTTTTTTTACATAGAGAAAGTATAGTAACAAAAGAAATGACAATTAACAAGTCAATTCACAAGGAAATAACTAGAAAACTGGATCAAATAAACAGTGAAAACAACTATCGTAACTAAGGTCACTGTACCACAGTCCTTAAAACAGCTGACCGACTGACTCAATCTCTGTTATCCAATGTATGTAGGATTTACTAGCAAGATTCCATGCAATACCATCAACCACGTTTTTACGGATAACTTCTTCCGACCCCCTCTCCCTCTAATTCATTTCAAACTGAAATTCCTGAGTATATTTTGAGAGTGACTTTCTTATACCTAGTAATGAGATGAATTTGAGAGGGGGGATGGGAGGTTGATTAGGTTCAAATCGTTATTGCCTTTATTCTTAATCAAAAACTAACAATACTAAAAATAGGTTAGGTTCTATGACTCATGCCCGGGCTTTAACTACGAGGTCATATCGCCTACTACCAGAGCGCTCTTTCGTCACTCTGGTGGACATGAGCCTGACTCTACTGTGGGAGTCCTAAATTTTGCCTACCCTAAATTTTTATTCACTTAGGGTAGGGGTCTTTAACGAGTACCTGACATCGTACAGGCTCGGGACCATCGCTTAACGTCTCCTCCGAAGGACGGCGTGCTGAAATTTATTTTACCTCCCAGATAAAATTATAACTATTCCCTGCAGGTAATTATTGTAAAATCATTGGAGCGGTTTCTATTTTCAATTTGGTTTTTATTGGTTCCATCTCAAATCTGAGGACATTATGACGTTTGAAATATGATAAGAAACATTTTTGTAGAAGACAAATTGTTCGACAAGTCAAACCGTTTTCGAATAAATAAACCAAACCTTATAAAAAATGTGTTTCGATATGTAATTTTAAATGGGCCCCCCCTTCAGATTAATTGAACCATAAATATATGCGGTATCTTATAAAGTGTACTCAGGCCTCAGAATAAAGTGGTCTGATTTCGGATAAAGTCCATTCAGATGTAAGTTAGCACAGGTGAAAAAATCATTTCAAATTGAGCGCTTCAAAAGTTCACAGTCATGATTGGGAAAATTGTCAAAACATTTCCAGAGAAGCTTGAAAGGTAAAATTCCGTTGAAAACTCGATCTCAGATTTTTGCACGATTCCAATACTTCCTTATACCATTGACCATAGTCCTCCTCCTTTTGACTCATGAAACCCCTTCTACCCCCCTCTCCACTTTACTCAACTGCCGTTTGACTGTGAAAATCAAAAAGTGTCCATACGGAGAATTTAGGATTAATCGTAATTTTGATTACCCAGACATCTAGTGTAGGGGGTCTGACCATCGCACAGGCTCGGGATCATCGCTTAACGCCCCTAGATCAACATTGAACACCTCAAGTGACCTACTGACAAAAATCAATGATTTAGTTCGTTACAATATGTAATGAACCGATTTCATGTTTTTCAACCCCAGAGTTCAAATATATATTTTTAAAAAAATATTAGGGAATTAATGGCAATTAGTGAATTATTGTGCTTCCCCAGAACAAATTAATAAAGTTGCTTTGCTCCCTCTCAAAAACCAATCAACCGTTTGGGCTTAAAATGTATAGTTAGCTTACATGGGTGCCTCTGAATCCTCATACTAAATTTTGAGTCGATACGTTTATTACATCAGGATTTTTGAGTCGAGCCTTCCTCTACTGATTCTCCTTCCCGTCACATAGTGGGCCAGATCCCGAATCTAGGGGGTCAAAAGTCTGGTGAACAAGTTACTGATAAATAATCATTTTTCAATCGAGGGCGCCGGTAGCTCAGTGGTATGCGTGCTTGACTTCTGAGCTCAAGGTCGTGGGTTCGTAGCCCGACCGAGGCCCTTAGTTTATTTTATCTGGGAGGTAAAATAAACTTAAGCACGCCGTCCTTCGGATGGGACGTTAAGCGATGGTCCCGAGCCTGTACGATGTTAGGTACTCGTTAAAGACCCCTAACCTAGATGAATAAAAATTTAGGATAGGCAAAATTTAGGACTCCCAAAGTAGAGTCGGGCTCATGTCCACCAGAGTGACGAAAGAGCGCTCTGGTAGTAGGGCGATATGACCTCGTAGTTAAAGCCCGGGCATGAGTCATAAAACCTAACCTAACCTTTTTCAATCATTTAGAAGGGCAGGAAAAATAACGAATATGTTAGATTCAAACCTTAACACCAAATACGTCACGTCACATTAATGAGTATACTGGATTATTATTATTATCAGTTGTTTAGTGTTGACATGTGATTGTCGTATATATCAAAAAGTCTAGTCAATTAGGTAATTTATATGAATGTACTCCTGTTATATTAAAAAGTTATTCTCTCACTAAATTATTTACTTCCACCTAAAAGGTATATCTTAACAGAATAACACCAAAGCCGTAGCCAGGGAGGTGCACAATGTGCCTCCCCCTGGCCAGAGCAAAAACCAAGATTACGAAAATTGTGCTTTACTTAAATGTACATGTACAAAACAAGTCAATTACATTTATTTAAATATACATGAATTCGATCATTTCATTTCCTCGTTCAAAATCTTCATTTATGTTATACTTTATACTCTTAAAGCTGATTTTACATGCGCAGTAAAAATGCAAAAGCGCAGCAGCAGCAAATGAACGCTATTGGATGTCAGTCATTTAATTCTAAAAGCACAGAAACCACAGCGTGCATTAGCTGCTGCTGCACTTTGCATTTTGCTGCTCATGTAAAGTCAGCTAAGTATTACAGTCAGTGGTTACATAAGGGGGAGCTTCTAGGGGTCCGAGTCTTCCAATTTAATAACAAAAAGTCTGCAGGGCTAATTACGGAAACTGCGGGCTGTGTCGCCGGGAGTCTGCCCCCCCCCCTCCCCTCCCCTCCCCGTAGCCTAACTTTGCCCCCCCCCCCCTCCTGCTCAAAATCCTGGCTACGCCCCTGAATAACACTATGGTTAGTCAATTACTTTGTTAATTATTATAATTAGAGCGACAAGTCGCTCAAACCAAAATCACTAACGGAATTGTTGTGTTCGGAAGCGATACTCACAGGTAAAAGATCGAGTGAAACTACCTCGCCTCCTAGATAATACGGCTGTTTGCTTGGTTTGTTTATTTCGTCGCTGCGCTGTATTGAGTTTGTTCTCTCTAATTCCCTTTGTTTATTTCTCTCTCACATACTACTTGTTGAACCAGGTTGTTTTCTTCCCGAAATCTCTCACTTCATTTTCGGACTTTTGACCAGCTAAATTTGGGATCTGGCCCACTGTGCGTCGGCCGATTCAGCTGAAAAGAAGTTGTCATCCTTATAAGATTTTTAATTTGCATACGAAATATTGTGTCAATACATTCATCGCAACGGCAGTTATTAGAGTTTTTGTGTTAAACCTCCCCCTAATAACCCCCTATCCTTTGGCCGATTTTGCTGAAAATCAATAGGTGTCATTGATATAGATTTCTGGATACACATATAAAATTTCGTGTCGATTTATTCATTCTATCAGGAGTTATCGTGTTCACAGACACACAGAATGTTTTTTTTCGCCATTTTTGGTATGAAGGGGACGTTAAACATATTATTCCGGTGAAAAATCAACATCTATTTTCTGACCGATTACAAACTAAGTTTTATAAGATCGTTACAGAAAGCGCAACGTATTCCCTATAGAATGAATATATGTACAAGAAATTCACTGAGATTCAGAAACTTCAGATCTTCATCCAAATTAGACAAAAATTTACCCCCTAATAAACTTAGTTTATTACAAATAATTTGAGTCAGGGAAGTAAATAGCCTGTGATTTTTATTTTTATTTTCATCTCTTCAGAAAGCAGTTCCTTTTTTTCAAAGTCTCTCAATTCTAATCTACCTTGAATATCAAGAGGAGGGAAACAAGTTGGGATCGTAAAAAATCCAATTATAAATAAATGAAGATGAGTTGAAAGTGGATCGTATAGTAATAGGTTGAAATAGGAACTCTCCATCTGTCTAATTGGGTGGGAGACTGAGAGCAATACAGGAACAGGCAACTGAAAGGAATCAACAGATCGAAGACTGAGAGCAATTTAAGAACGGGCGATTGGCAAGAATCGACAGATCGATATGTGTGAGGGAGACTGAGGGCAGCAGAGGAACAGGCAACTGGCAGGAATCAACAGATCGATATGTGAGGGAGATACAGGAACGGGCGACTGGCATGAATCGACAGATCGATATGTGAGGAAGACTGAGAGCAATTTAAGAACGGGCGACTGGCAAGAATCGACAGATCGAAGACTGAGAGCAATTTAAGAACGGGCGACTGGCAAGAATCGACAGATCGATATGTGTGAGGGAGACTGAGGGCAATAGAGGAACAGGCAACTGGCAAGAATCAACAGATCGATTTGTGAGGGAGATACAGGAACGGGCGGCTGGCAAGGATCAACAGATCGATATGTGACCAACTTGAGAGACCCGGGTTCCAATCACAGTTCCTCAGTGAAACCATTTGTAGATCATCTTTGTCTATAATGTTAGGTCGCTCGGGCAAATGATGTCGTCACAATTTCTGTTACAAATTTACACGTTTAAATAACAGGATTTTTGCGAGTTTTCCTCCTTCAAAAGGACTAAATCCTCATAGGTATTAATGAAAGTAATTGTTCATCAGGGACAATTCTATAATGAACTTTTTATACGCCCCCAGCTATACGAAGTGTAGGGGAAGTCAGAAATTCAACGTTGAGGTTTCAATTGAATTTCATATTACCCAATCTCCTGATTCCAAAAATTTTAAAAAAATTGTGGTTAAATCACCTTTATTTCTCTAGCACGAATTGATCAATTACCTTATCGCATTCCCTCCAAAGCCAATCGACCGCGTTTCCTCTTACTTATTTTTGAGTCGATACATTTATTACATGGGCAGTTATTAGTTTCGAGAGAGTCGAGCCCTCCTCTGATCTCCCCGTCCTTATGGGGTTTTGAGTTTAAGTAAAAAATTTCATGTTGGTACATTCTTAACGCAAAAACTCTTAATAACAGCCATAGTAGTGAATAATTGACACAAAATTTCATACGTAAATTCAAAGCCTTATAATATAAGGACGACACTCATTCGATTGTCAGCCGAATCGGCCAAAGGGAAGGGGGGATTGGGGGGGGGCTTAACACAGAAATTCTAGTAACTGCCGATATAATGTTTATAGTTATATAAAAAATAAATAAAATGAATGTTTAAAAAAAATATTGTCTATTTCACAAAATATATATATATATATATATATTTTTTTTCTCTCTTTTCTTTATTTGCAATCTATATACATTTTATATAATGAGCAAATATGTTAACTCTATGCTTAAGTGTTTATGCCACATGTTGGTAGAGGTCAGCCAGCGCTGACACTCCCTAGAAACTAGTTCAATGGTTAGTTTTCCCTTAGAAGATCTCGAGGCCACCTCCTATTCAGACGGCGTGGAGGATTGTCAGGATGGGATTGAGAGGATAGGACTTGTGCAAATGGGTTAGGATGGGATGAAAGTTTATTGTGGAAATTTAAGAATCGGGATTGGACGAGCTCTTGGACGGTTGGGATGTTTAGGTCTTCATGGAGTAATTTATTGGTGACGTAGAAGGGAGCATTTACAATTCGACGAAGGACTTTGGACTGGAAAGCTTGGATGCGGTTTATATTGGATTGATATATATATATATAATATGGGAATACTAAAAATATATATATAATATGGGAATACTTCCGGTATTGCTACCATCTTTAGCCACAACAAATACTGAGTGGCTGAATATATATATATATATATATATATTTTGTGAAATAAACAAACAGTCGTCTTCATTCTTCTTTATTTTTTCTTAGTAGGTGTTTCACAATATCTCTGAAAAAAATGTTAAGTGTCGAAAAGTTATATGAGTAATTCGTTCTGGGGAAGTACATTGTCGGTGGTTCACCAACATTTTATTTTTTTTAATACCAAATTAGGTATCCATTTCTGGCTGCTATCCGCGGATGTTTAGACTACGGATGCAGCCTATATCAAGCCGGATATTTAAAAACAAATTATCTTTAAGGCCCTCACAAAGAGTGGGAGAGAAAAGATTTATATAAGTATTGAGTAGGGTATCATTTTGAGAGTCTCCTCCGCTTATTCGAAGGATAGAGGAAGCTTTGTGATAGTTTCGGAGAGTCAAACATTTGTAGTCTTCAGCCTCACAAAATATACAGGAAATGATGTAATAGGTCGGGAATTTGATGTTGATATTTCAACTTTTCTGATCCCTTGATTCCGAAAATGTAAAACAAAATGTGTATTTGTGAACGCGATAACTTCCAATATGTATCGACAAGAAATGATATATGTTTCCAGAACTACTTAAGATCGACACCTATTTATTTTCAGCCAAATCGACCAAAGGGAAGTAGGGAAGTACAAGGCGGCTTATCATAGAAGCCCTAATAGCTGCCCATGTAATGAATGTATCAGTATAAAATTGTATACTTAAATTCAAAATCCCATCAAGCACGCATACCACTGAGCTACCTGCGCCCTCAATATGTAAGAATACTGTATGTATATATATAATATAATTATATACAATATAATTATATTATATATATAATATAATTATATATTATATAATTATATTACATTATTCTTACACATTGAGGGCGCAGGTAGGTATATATATATAACTAGTTAAACCCATTGAAATGGCTATTTTTGTAATTTAAAAAAAGAATTTAATTTAAAAAGAAGAATAAAACTATGTTCTAACCCTTCTCGGTGACTCGACGAACATAAGAACAAAATCGAATCGAAGTTTAGGAGTCTTTAAAACACAAACATACAGACATTAGATTATATACCATATATATAAAGCTGAAAATGTCTGTGCTTTGTACCGCTATAACTCACGAACGGCTTGATGCATTTGATTAATTTTTTTTTTAATTTGTTCGTCATCGTCTGTGGAAGGTTATAGGCGTATTAGTACCTCAATATCTGGTCCATCCCAGCATCCACCCACGCAATCTTTGTAACTCAAAAACCACTGCAATGATTAATGAGGAATCTTTTTGAATAGATAAGTTTTATCTACCGGAAGGTTAAGGTCTATTTTTTAATCAACCCCTGGTCCATCCCAGCATCCACTCAGGCAATCTTTGTAACTCGGAAACCATTGCAACGATTAATGAGAAATCTTTTTGAATAAATTAGTTTTAGCCCCAAAGCTAGCGTTACTACAGTTGAAGGACTATAAGCCTTATTCCGTATGAATAATTGAAAATTATAACATCATGAATGTACTGTCGAGGAACTGAATAGCCTTATAGGAGATATTGGGAGAAAAGTCAAAGTTCCCCGGGCAACGCCGGGTATTACTGCTAGTATATATATATATATTTAACAAAAAATATTACTGGTTGCATGAAAATATTAATTAAATTAGAAATTTTTCTTATCATTAGAAACCCAATTAATGTTTTTTTTTGTGGAATGGTCAATAATTCTAAAAATAAGTTTGTTTTATTTATTTATTACATGTTTCCACAATATGTCCGCGCTTCAATTAACTTCATCATAATATTTTCACTGATTAGAAAACTGCCATTACTATGTAACCTGTAAATAAATCTTGGCTCGAGTTCACTAGAGCTCTGGTCTTGTATTTGAAGCCCGGGCCACAGTCACAAATAAACAAAACAAATTTTACATACCTACTGTAACTGTTCCAATATCACTTTGTTAATATTTATTCTAGCCCTGGAGGAGGAAGAAGGGAGAGCTAGCTAATTTCAGGAACATAAGTGGCTAAAAGTTAGCCTGCCATTAAAAAATAATTATCTAGGGGTGGGGGGGGGCTGTGTCATCATTACCAACAGGTGCTTTATTGATCATACTTTGTGTCATTATTTATACAACCAGGGGGGGGGGGGGGGGGGGGGGGGGGGGGCTGTGTCATCATTACCAACAGGTGCTTTATTGATCATACTTTGTGTCATTATTTATACAACCAGGGGGGGGGGGGGGGGGGGGGGGGGGCTGTGTCATCATTACCAACAGGTGCTTTATTGATCATACTTTGTGTCATTATTTATACAACCAGGGGGGGGGGGGGGGGGGGGCTGTGTCATCATTACCAACAGGTGCTTTATTGATCATACTTTGTGTCATTATTTATACAACCAGGGGGGGGGGGGGGGGGGGGCTGTGTCATCATTACCAACAGGTGCTTTATTGATCATACTTTGTGTCATTATTTATACAACCAGGGGGGGGGGGGGGGGGGGGGGGGGGCTGTGTCATCATTACCAACAGGTGCTTTATTGATCATACTTTGTGTCATTATTTATACAACCAGGGGGGGGGGGGGGGGGGCTGTGTCATCATTACCAACAGGTGCTTTATTGATCATACTTTGTGTCATTATTTATACAACCATGGGGGGGGGGGGGGGGGGGGCTGTGTCATCATTACCAACAGGTGCTTTATTGATCATACTTTGTGTCATTATTTATACAACCAGGGGGGGGGGGGGGGGGGCTGTGTCATCATTACCAACAGGTGCTTTATTGATCATACTTTGTGTCATTATTTATACAACCATGGGGGGGGGGCATGAAAATCATGCAAATTTTAAAAATAGTTTGATAAAGAAAATGATATAAAGAGAGATCTACTTTAATTTGTATTTTTTATTTATTTTTCTCAACGCCATTTTTAAGGGAGTGCTGGTGATGACCGGATCTTCCCCTCATGGGGGTCTCAGGCTTTTCGACGCTCCGCCTCCTGGTCTTCCTCCACTGCTGGACAGTGGATAGTTAGGCGGAGTGGTGGACAGCGCTGGTCTCTTCCCCCCCTTTCCGTTGAAGAGTGAGCTGCCGACGATTCACTGACCTTTTATTTTTCTTCAAATTTTTATCTTTCGGGCGTCGTGACATGAGCTGTATTCATTTAAAAATTTTGTAAAAATGGAAAAAATCTGTTCAGGAGACTTTGAAGCTGATCTCGAATTTTGGCACAATTACAATACTTACACTGAAGATGTAAAGATGTAAGGAAGTGGTTACCAATATTAAACCTCAATTATCATTTAGGATCTTCAGATTATTCCGTGTATTTTTAGTATAGCCATAATAAAAACCTCTTAAATATTCATATTTTCCCCAAAAAGTGTTGAGTTGTACTAATTTCGTATGTAGATTATAACAGAATATTCAAATATATACATTTTTTTCTTCATAAGTCTATTAACTTCGGGCTGACCTTCAGTTACAGATTTAGCTTCCCCAAGTATACGAAGTGCGCTATGGGAAGGCGTCCGAAATATTGTCGTGAAAGAAGACAATTATAAAAATAATATATCATGTAATTAGTATCATTATTTTTCTTGTAATTTATTCTAATTTCATTTATTATTTTTATTACTAAACTCATGTAGCAGCCATGAGGAATCATCTGGTTTGTCTGGATATAAATACAATATATATATTTTTTTTTTTTTTTTTTTTTTTGTGGCCTTATACACGATATATATTAGCCATGACTCTTAATAACGGTGTTTACTTAGTTATTTATGACATCCATGGCCCCGGGAGGAAGTTCTATCTATGAAATAAAACTCACTCCCGGACGGGATTCGAACCCGCAAACCATGGTGAGACCATGCGACTAAATCCCTACGTTCTAGCCCGCACGGCTACTATGGCTCCAAATACAATATTAAATTCTAAATATAATTCCCTCTACCGATTGGTCAGTGCTTTAGGGTCTCAAAAAAAAAACTATCTTTCACTAAACCAACAAAGCCATATCGAAAAACTCCAACTGCTAGCTCAAATTCGTCTCCACAATAGCAATATAAATTTTAAGATATTATTTGGAGGGTTTAGGTACATATATGTTTTGTCCTGAAAGTGCCTACAGACTCCGTACCTTAGATGAAAAGGACGACCTCATACCCTTTTTGATCTATTGTCCCTCTTTGTGTAACCCCAGGCAAACATTTCTCCACAATTATCTCACTAATAGACCAGAATACGACATAGAACCAATTGTGTATTTTTTTATAACATAGATGTTAGAAAAATTAACAATTTATTATTTCTTTTTTCTGTAAGCTTGAAAATTAAGAAT
The DNA here is from genome assembly GCA_963662175.1 of Aradus depressus. Taxonomy (NCBI): domain Eukaryota; kingdom Metazoa; phylum Arthropoda; class Insecta; order Hemiptera; family Aradidae; genus Aradus; species Aradus depressus. The sequence continues at coordinate 40,614,655 of OY759221.1, read as the reverse complement.
TATATAATTTAATTCATTCCTTGTAAGGAACAATTATATATTTTTTATTTTATTTATTTTTTTTTTTTTATTCATTCTTTACTTTTTGTGTCCATATTTATTATTTTAATATTATTTGTATCTTTTTATTTAGTTATTACATTGCTTATTTGTTATAATTCTATAAATATATATATTTTTTTAATTTTATATAACTATAAGAATATGTATTTTGTAACAAAAAAAAAAAACTCATTGCCATAAAGGTTGTTATATTTAGTGGAATAAAAAGTTTATCTATCCACTAAACTCATGTTTGTCCGACTCTAGATTCAATAACAGTTCATGTACCTACCTAATTTATAAGCTATCTTGATGATTATATTGTTATAATGTGTCCTATTACCATGTTATAGTTTAACGGAAATAAATATTATTATTAATTAATATAATTAATTAATTATCATTTTACTTCCCCAGCTATACGAAGTATAGGAGCAGTTATGTAATCGGTCAACAATTCGATGCCGAGTTTTCAACGGAATTTTATGTTTTTTGTGTGTGTATACGATAACTACCAATAGAATAAATGTATCGACACGAAAATATATATCCAGAACCCTCTAAGTACGACAACTATTGATTTTCAGCCAAATCGACCAAAGGGATGGGGGATTAGGGAGCATGTCCATATTTATTATTTTAATATTATTTTATCTTTTTATTTAGTTATTACCTTGCTTATTTGTTATATTTCTATATAAGTATATATATATATATAGTTTTTTATTTTATTTTATATAGGTAACTATAAGAATATGTATTTTGTAAAAAAAAATAAAAAAACCCACTCATTGACCTAAAGGTTGTTATCTTTAGTGCAATAAAAGTTTATCTATATATCTACTAAACTCTTGTGTCCGACTCTAGATTCAATAACAGTTCATGTACCTAATTTATAAGCTTTCTTGATGATTATATTGTTATAATGTGTCCTATTACCATGTTATAGTTTAACGGAAATAAATATTATTATTAATTAATATAATTGTAGGTAGGGAGATCGACCACTGATAGGTCCTCAACAGCGGCCGGCATCAGTTTCCCTTTGGGTGGCTTCACCGAACAGTGGGCTCGGATATGTCCCGACCTGCCGCACGCCCAGCAGACCGGACTCCTTCGGCCTCTATCCGCCCGCTTCGCCTCCTTTCCAACCACCAGCTCCTCCACTGCCCTCGTAAGGGCTGTTATTTTTTTTCTTGCTCTCGCAGCATCGTATAAAACACGGAGGTTCCCGGGATATGGTCAGTAGGCGCTACAACCTGGCTATCGCCCGTATCCTGAACCTCGGCGGTAAACGCATTGAGCCATGACGAAGAGCTATCACTTCCATTTTCAAAGCCCTGATTAGTGCGGACTCTAGGGTGTCAGGGGATGTTAGCGCAGCCTGAAATCGTACGTTTTTGTCCTGGAGACCCTCCAGGAAGTGGTCCTTCAAGGTTTTCTGTCGAACCGCCTCCCCGACCCTCTCCGGGTAGGCCTCGTTGTAGAGAGTCTCCAGGGCGGTGGCGAACTGTGTCAGAGACTCGCCCCTCGCTTGCCGCCGCCCTTTGAATTCATCTTTCTTGAGCTCCCGCCGCTCAGGAGGGTCTAATTTAACCCCGATGGTCCTACATACGAGGGCAAAATCACCTTGGTCTGTCCGAGACATGTTCTTGTAGATGCTAAGGCTCTCCCCCGTCAGGCACAAAGATAAAAACTGCACTTTTTCATCGTCATTCCATTTATTTATTCGACTTACCTTGTCGTAATATTCCACGTAGTCAGTCCACGTTCCCGCAGTGAACTCTTTCGGGAAAATGAGGGGTCTCCTGTCGACTGCCTCATCGGCGCCGCTCCTCTTCCCCGGCGCGTGTTGTCGCTCTTTCGGCATTGTTATCCCATCGCTGCCACCAATGTAGCGTTGTTAACCGAATCATTGATCACAAATCTCATCGTATATATTTTTATTTGTACACACTCAAAAAAACGGTCTTTTTCAGATCACCTTTTTTAGATCACACAACAATATATATATTTTTAATTATCACATTTAAAAATATATATATTAAAATATAAAATAACATGTGGCTACGCCACACTCTTCCCTCCTTTCAATGCGGTCGTTCGTCCCGGTCAGCGGTGTACTTTTTTAGCCGATATTGAAGTGGACCACGAGTCGCCTCCTGGGGTTCCTCTCAGCTTGGATGCGGAACGTGACGTCCGATAACTTCTTAAGTATCCGGTAGGGTCCCTCCCAGGGCCGGTGGAATTTGGCGCTCCTGCCTCGCCGCACCATCGGACACCACAGCCAGACTGGCTCCCCGACCTCCAACTCCTCCCCCTTGCAGCGCCTGTCGTAGAGGTCCTTTTGTCTCCGCTGACCTTTGATTTGGGCTTCCCGCATGCATTCATACGCTTCCTCCAGTTGCAGGCACCGGCTCCTGACGAACTCATGCAATTCGCCTTGTTCTTCAACGTGCCCATACATTATGTCTACAGGGAGCCGAACCTCCCTACCAAACAGGGCGTAGTATGGTGTCACGTGGGTTGTTTCATGCTGACTGGATCTGTAGGCCAACATGAGCAAGGGGAGCTGGATGTCCCAGTCATCCTGATGTTGGTTAACATAATGGCTCAGCATTTGACATAATGTCCGATTGAACCGCTCCACCAGGCCATCCGACTGAGGGTGGTATGGGGTGGTCCTCGTCTTTTTAATGTGGAGCCTCTTTGTCAAATCCTGAAACAGCTGAGCCTCGAATTGTCGCCCCTGATCAGTGTGAATTTCGTATGGCACACCATAGCGCGCAACGAAATCTGCTACAAATGCTTCGGCTACGGTCTCAGCCTCGATATTATGAAGGGGGTATGCCTCCACCCACTTGGTGAAATAGTCCGAAACTACCAGCACGTACCTTTTATCCCGTCGAGTTCTAGGGAGAGGCCCCAGGAGGTCCATGGCCACCCGCTGAAATGGAAATCCTGCAGTAGACTGCTGCAGGAGGGCCCGGGGTCTGGTGCCTTTACGTGCTCCACAGTCTGGGCAGCAGTTGACGAAGTCCTCCACATCCCGCGAGTGGCCCGGCCAGTAAAATCTGGCGCGCAACTTCTGAACTGTCCGGGTGATTCCCAAATGCGCGCCCTTCACATCAGCGTGTAGGCTTTTGAGAATCTCCTCCCTCCGACACCTAGGTATCACCAGCTGGAATCGGTCAGGCTTCCCGTCTTCTTCCCACCGACGATACAACAGGTCGTTCCTTACTTCCAACCTCGCCCACTGCGTCCATAGGCTCACTAACTCAGGGTCTTTACCCCGTATTTCATTGAATTCTGGTCGCATGCCTTGTTCCAACCACTGTCGGACTGTCGCTAGCCCCGGATCCGCTTCTTGCGCGACTCGCAGATCTTCGTCCTGGGGCTGGAGGATGACAGCTACTCGTCCTCCACTAGCTTCGTCAACTTCAGGTTGGTCCCCACACTGGCGGCAAGCACGCGAGGGGCCATCCGCGTTCCCGTGTAGCTTTCCTGGGCGATGGACAACTTCATAGTTATAGGGGGCCAGAAGTTCCAGCCATCTGGCGACTTGCCCCTCCGGTTCCTTAAAAGACTGGAGCCACCTTAATGAACTGTGGTCAGTTCTTACCGAGAACATCGTTCCATACAGATAGCAACGGAACTGCCGAACTCCATAGACCAAGGCCAACATTTCCTTTCTTGTGGTACAGTAGCGTCGCTCCGCCTTGGTCAAGGCTCGTCCAGCATAGCTGACTACCCTCTCGATGTCCCCGTCCTGGACCTGGCTGAGAACGGCCCCTAAACCTGTGTCACTTGCGACGCAATCCAGGACGAATCGGCCCTTTTCCTTCGGGAGAGCTAAAACTGGGGCGGTTACCATTGCTCGCTTCAGTTGGTCAAATCGGCGCAGCAGATCCGGCCCAAACTGGAACTTTTTATCTTTATCGGCCGCCTTGTATAGTGGGTCTGCTAGCTCCGCGAAACCTTTAATAAACCGCCGGTAATATGCCGTGAATCCTAAAAATGACCTCAGCCCCTTCGCGTCGAGAGGCACAGGCCAATCTATGACGGCCTTCAGTTTTTCTGGGTCAGTGGCGACGCCTTCCGCCGAGATAACATGGCCCAGGAAGCTTATGTTTCGGCGCAATAGTTGACACTTTTGGGGTTTCAAGCGCAAATTAGCTTCACGGATCCTGCTGAAGACCATTCTGAGTCTATCCAGGTGCTCCTCGAAGGTCGTGCTCCAAACGACTATATCGTCCAAATATACCATGGCGACCTTCCACTTTAAGCCGCTCAGTACTGCATCCATCAGTCGCTGGAATGTACTTGGAGCGTTACAAAGTCCAGATGATAGGACTCTGAATTGGAACAATCCTTCGCTGGTGATAAACGCTGTTTTTTCTTTGTCCTGCACCTCCATTTCCACCTGCCAGTAACCAGCAGCCAGATCGAGCGAAGAGAAGTACCTAGCCCCCTACAAATTGTCTAGGATTTCGTCGATTCTCGGAAGGGGGTACGCATCCTTCTTCGTCACGGCGTTGAGGCGGCGGTAGTCGACGCAGAATCTCGTGCTCCCGTCTTTTTTTTTTACTAGCACGATAGGGCTCGACCAAGGAGACGTTGACGGCTCTATCACCCCCTGCCCCTGCATATCTTTGACCAGCTGCTCTACCTCCACTCGCCGCTGGAAAGGGATTCGCCAGGGTGGCTGTCTGATAGGTCGGTTATCCCCTGTCTCTATCCGATGTTTCACTACCCCTGTTCTGCCCAGATCCTGCGGACCTTTGGCGTAGATATCTTGGAACTCTCGCAGTAACCTCATTACTTCCTTCCGCTGTTCCCCTTTCAGATCCATAGACTGTAGATTAAAAAGTTCATCTACATCCCGAGTACCCGAGCCACAGCAAACGGTCTCCTCGGAAATTTCGGCATTGAGCATTGGTTCTTCTTTTTCCTCCACCCGACCCACCCGAGTACCTGCAAAAAGGGATGGCCCCATGGGAAACTATCGCCATCACCCGAGCTAAGCATATTCGCTCATTACTTATCCAGGGGTCGAAGATTACTTCTGTGCCGTCGGCCACCGGGCCCGAGTGCTGCGCCATTACGACCACTTCGTGTCTCCCTGGAACCACAGTATTTTCTCCAATGAAAACATCCACTGCTGCGATGGTGTCGACTCTTTTGTTTCCAGACTTTGGCGAGCGCAGGGGGATATCGCCTTGGTCAGTTCTCAAGACTCCGCGTCCAAACAGCAGTTGGATTTGCTTGTCCTCCAAGAAGTCGACACCCAGAATGAGGTCACGCCAGACGTCGCCAATGACAACTTTATGACCGTAGGGCTTACCCCCCACTGTTATAATCACCTCAGCGAGCCCGTGGGTAGAAATAGTTCCCCCATTAGCACTGCGCAACCCCCGACCATACTCTTCACAGGGGTGAACCCCTAAACGACGTGCCAGATCAGCGCTGAGTAGCGTGACACTGGCTCCCGAGTCAACAAGAGCCCTCACTGGAACCCCATTCACGCTGAGGTCTACGTAATTCTTCCGGAGTCCGTCCTCTTTCACCCCGACGGTAGGGACCATGGGGAGATCGACCACTGATAGGTTCTCAACAGCGGCCGGCATCAGTTTCCCTTTGGGTGGCTTCACCGAACAGTGGGCTCGGATATGTCCCGACCTGCCGCACGCCCAGCAGACCGGACTCCTTCGGCCTCTATCCGCCCGCTTCGCCTCCTTTCCAACCACCAGCTCCTCCACTGCCCTCGTAAGGGCTGTTATTTTTTTTCTTGCTCTCGCAGCATCGTATAAAACACGGAGGTTCCCGGGATATGGTCAGTAGGCGCTACAACCTGGCTATCGCCCGTATCCTGAACCTCGGCGGTAAACGCATTGAGCCATGACGAAGAGCTATCACTTCCATTTTCAAAGCCCTGGTTAGTGCGGACTCTAGGGTGTCAGGGGACGTTAGCGCAGCCTGAAATCGTACGTTTTTGTCCTGGAGACCCTCCAGGAAGTGGTCCTTCAAGGTTTTCTGTCGAACCGCCTCCCCGACCCTCTCCGGGTAGGCCTCGTTGTAGAGAGTCTCCAGGGCGGTGGCGAACTGTGTCAGAGACTCGCCCCTCGCTTGCCGCCGCCCTTTGAATTCATCTTTCTTGAGCTCCCGCCGCTCAGGAGGGTCTAATTTAACCCCGATGGTCCTACATACGAGGGCAAAATCACCTTGGTCTGTCCGAGACATGTTCTTGTAGATGCTAAGGCTCTCCCCCGTCAGGCACAAAGATAAAAACTGCACTTTTTCATCGTCATTCCATTTATTTATTCGACTTACCTTGTCGTAATATTCCACGTAGTCAGTCCACGTTCCCGCAGTGAACTCTTTCGGGAAAATGAGGGGTCTCCTGTCGACTGCCTCATTGGCGCCGCTCCTCTTCCCCGGCGCGTGTTGTCGCTCTTTCGGCATTGTTATCCCATCGCTGCCACCAATGTAGCGTTGTTAACCGAATCATTGATCACAAATCTCATCGTATATATTTTTATTTGTACACACTCAAAAAAACGGTCTTTTTCAGATCACCTTTTTTAGATCACACAACAATATATATATTTTTAATTATCACATTTAAAAATATATATATTAAAATATAAAATAACATGTGGCTACGCCACACTCTTCCCTCCTTTCAATGCGGTCGTTCGTCCCGGTCAGCGGTGTACTTTTTTAGCCGATATTGAAGTGGACCACGAGTCGCCTCCTGGGGTTCCTCTCAGCTTGGATGCGGAACGTGACGTCCGATAACTTCTTAAGTATCCGGTAGGGTCCCTCCCAGGGCCGGTGGAATTTGGCGCTCCTGCCTCGCCGCACCATCGGACACCACAGCCAGACTGGCTCCCCGACCTCCAACTCCTCCCCCTTGCAGTTTCAGCCAAAGGAATGGGAGAGAGACTTAACACAAAGCCTTCTAAAGATAACATCTATTAATTTTCAGAGGAATCTGACGAAGGAGAGTGGGCTCAACTCAAAAATTATATTAACTGCCGATGTAATGAATGTTTCAACGCAAAATTTAATATGAGGATTCAGAAACCGCTATGTAAGTCAAATATTGAGTTTTAGCCCAAACGGTTCATTTTTATACACCGAAGATGTTTTTTTTGTTTATGAATATACTTTTAGTCTAGTTCCGATGTAGTCCGTAGTTACACCTCTCTACTATTGTTAAATGATTTAGCACTGAAGATGGTTCTGAAAGCTGTCTACAAAATCACTGACTAAAATCGATCCAAATCCTACTAAATGTTATGTCTTTCTCCCTCAGGCTCTTCTGAATCCTAAGTAAGTACCTTTCCTAAGTTGACTTAACCATGTTCAGTTTCTACTTTGACCTTAACTGTACTTATAACTTTTCTCTGTACGATATTAATCAGTCATAGGAAAAGAGAGATCAGCCCCTGGGCTCAATAAAACAAACTCAAAAGATTTTCTGCCAAGCTTTCTGCACTAAGTGTATTGATATTTATACAATAGTAATAAGCTTATAAAAGGTAAAATTAAGTAAACATAAAACAATAAAGAAGTAAATTTTAAATAAACAAAAGCAACATCGTGAGAGACTAAACATTTAAGAAAATAGAACAATAGGAACACAAAATGATGTCAGATTTGTTTTCGATGTGCCTAGAGACGCTCATATCTCGCCTTGGTATTCCGAGTTGAAATGGCTCAAACCCTCCTACCGCCGCACAGTGTGAAATTTATGAGTTTTGATTTTCAAAATTCGAGCCCCCGCTCAATTTTTGATCAATTTGGATGAAACTAGGAGCCTAATACCTTGATTGTGAAACCCACAGTTACCTGATAAAAAGCCAGCTTTCACAAATATTTTGCACCTAGTTTCTTCTAAATTGATCAAAAATTGAGCGGTGGCTCGAATTTCGAAAATCAAAACTCATAAATTTCACACTGTGCGTCGTGATTAGTCCTCGGTTCACCAGAGGCACACTAGATCCCGTCCTTCAGATCTCTTCATCCCCTCCCATCGCTCCTCAGTCTTCTTTCCCCCGTATTCTCTAATTCGTCAACCTCATTATTCTAATCATTTAAATTATTTAGTTATCCCTTTTTTTTTCTCTATATTTTCATTATATTTTTTTTTTCTTTTATATATATAGTTAATGCCCGGGCATGAGACAAAATAACTAACAATAATAATATTAATATGGATAAAATCGTATACTCGCTTCAATCTATCAGGAAGTTTTTATCCATCGGTAATAGGGTGGTGGGGTAAAGAAATCAATGTGACGTCATTGTAACATAATATATAGGTAATTAAAGTAAAGTAATTTACTATTTATACTTCCTCAGCTTTACGAAAGTATAGGGGTAGTTGTGTAATCGGTCAGAAATTCATGTGTGTCGTGTTTCATGTGATACAAAAAATGAACATAATATATGATTGTGTGTCTATGCGTCAATTTGTTTTTGTCGATGAGCATGACTCCGGATTGATTGATTGTATCGACACAAAATTTTATATGTATAGCCAGAAACCCATAAGGACGAAACCTATTAATTTTCAGCAGAATTGGCAGAAGGGAAAGGGGTTCAAAGGAGGGGGGGGGGGGGCTAAAAAAACCTAATAACTGCCGATGTAATGAATGTTACATGTTTGAGGAATGAGAAGCCCGTGTGTATTGATCTTCATTAGCATTATGTATGACAGTCTCATTCAAGTTTCCAATAATTAAGGTAAGTTTTTGTCCCGAGGCGTTACAATACTGTGGTGGATCAATAGTCAAAAGAGGGTGCCGGTAGTTCAGTGGTATGCGTGCTTGCTTACTGAGCTCAAGTTCGCCGGTTGTAATTCGATCGAGGTTTATCAGGGAGATAAAAAAAAAACTTATCAACTCTCATAGCAGAGTCGAGCTCATGTCCATCATAGTGAATAAAGAGCACTCTGGTAGTAGGCGATATGACCTAGTTGTTAAAGCCCGGGATTATAGTAGACTTCTCGTCCTTTTTTCACTTGGCTAGTGACATTTCGACAGTCTTTTTTTTTTGACAAAATTACATTGGGTGCTCTCCTTGACCGCCCTTTGAAAGGAAAAGTTCATCCAGAAATTCTTTGAGGGGATCCCCCCCTCCCACTCTTTCTTGGCTACGCTACTGCTCCACCCCTTTTGTAAAATGTCAAAATTGAATCTTGGCAATAGCTTTATGATGATGGTATTACAGACACCATGGGAAGATGAAAAGCCTTTAGGACTATTGAAAGGATGGGGCTTGTAACACACAGGTTTCAGACATAGTGTGTGACATATCATTTGAGTTGGGTTGAGCATCTTACCATTGTCCGCCCCAGTCTATGATAATAACCATTTGATGAACCCTTTGAGTGGCTACTTACCATTCATCATGATTGGATGTTTATCAATTGAACTAGAGCTCAGTGTTGTACCGAAAGGAGAAGACATTCCTCTCCACAAACATTATTTATTTTAAAGAACGCTTACAACATTTTGTATTTTTCTGTTTGTAGGTTTAGGTTAGGTTTTTATGACTCATGCCCGGGCTTTAACTACGAGGTCATATCGCCTACTACCAGAGCGCTCTTTCGTCACTCTGGTGGACATGAGCCCGACTCTCTACTGTGGGAGTCCTAAATTTTGCCTACCCTAAATTTTTGGTAGGGGTCTTTAACGAGTACCTGACATCGTACAGGCTCGGGACCATCGCTTAACGTCCCATCCGAAGGACGGCGTGCTTAAGTTTATTTTACCTCCCAGATAAAATAAACTAAGGGCCTCTGTTTGTATTATTTTATGATTCATGACCGAGCTTTAACTAAGAGGTCATAATATCGCCTTTTACTAAAAGGCTTATCGTCGGTTAGGTGAACTTGAGTATGTAGTAGACTTCTTTGACTAAACTGTCGCTTAATCTCCCCGATTAAAGAACTTTGCATTTACACATCAATTCTCGTGAGTACCGCGTCACGCACACATGTTGTTTTTTTTTTTTTTTTCTTAAGTATATTCATTTTTTGATCTAAAATGAGCAATTTTGAATTGAATTTCTTGAAAATAGTTGTTTAATTTGACATGTTAGAGATATTTGAGAAGGCGTGGTCAGATTGGACCTCCCCTCTAGAGGTGATCCCCCATGACGCTGAGCTCTTGTGATCTACTCTTAGTATCAGTGTCCATTAGTGACCCTACCTCAATATACAGTCCAGAGAAGACTGGTAGTCCCGGGGGGCCCTGTCCTCAGGCAATCTAACTTTGGGGCCAAGTCAACATGTCCAACTTCACCATTCTACCTCACTCACACCTATTCTTCACTATTTGGAAATTTTCCTGGAGACCTGAAGAGAGATTTCTTTTGGAAACAGTGTCTTAAAGGATTTTTACTTCTAAGGATGACGACATGAGTCCGACTCTACTGTGGGAGTCCTAAATTTTTATTCACCTAGGATAGGAGACTTTACCGAGTACCTGACATCACACCAGCTCGGAACCATCGATTGTCGTCCCATCCGAAGAACGGCGTGCTTAAGTTTTTTTTTACTCTCCAAATAAAATGAACTCACAGCCTCGGCCGGGTTTCGAACCCGCGTTCTTGAGCTCATTAAGCAAGCACCCATACCACTGACCCTCAGGGGATCTTTAAACGTGAAAATCAGTTGAAAACTGGGTCTCGGAATTTCGTACGTTTACAATATTTCCATGAACTGTAGATACAAGAAAGTAATTATGAATCATAAAATAATATTTTTGTAACTTTATTTTAATTAAAATCAAGTACAGTAGAATCCCGATAATTCGTATGGTCAAGGGACTGACGGTTTGGTACGAATTATCGGGATTACAAATTATCGGGAGTACAAAATATAAAAAATTAAAAAACGTATTAATGCAAACATGTATGTATTAAGAAGTCTGTACAATGTGGTAAGAATAAAAACTATACAATAAACACTGCTTTATACTAAACTATACAATAAACAATACATGCAATAAAAAATATATACATATGTTCTAGATTAAATAAACATCAATCAAACATTTGTTGGAAAAAATGATAGACAAGAAGATCAATAAAATTTCTAAAACTTTCCCCCTCTCCTCTCCTCATTTCCTTTGAGTGAAAAGAGTACGAAATACATGAGATAATATGAGATTACATAGAAAAGTTGTCTCTCTCACTCGCTCTACCCTTTGGTTCTGTAGGAATCACGTGATTTCCTAGAAAACATTTATCTCGCACTCGTTCTGCTCTCTCGCCTCTCACTGTCCTCTCTCCCCCTCTTGAAAACAGTACGAATTAACGAGGTTTTTAAGCTGGAAATACGAATTATGTTTTAAGTGACCTCGAGCATAAAAATAATACGAATTACCGAGGGGTCCGATATGCATTGTTTTTATACCACTTATCGGGATTTTCTCTGGCGACCAGCAAATTTGTACGAATTAGCCGGAAATACGAATAACCGGGATACGAAATATCGGGATTCCACTGTTTTTTGATTTTGTTGTTTTGTCTTTGTTCGAAGTAAAATGTTGTGTATCATTGAGTATTAAGAGTGTAGGGGCAGATGTTGTTTGTTCGATGCGTGGATGGAATACCAATTTAAATTTTTTTTAAATTCAATTTGTTGTGGAGGTATTATTTTTCAATATGGACAGCTAAAGCAAATCGGATTGCACATCACGCAAAACAGTATTCCACGTTGAGTAATCTTCATAAAAAAATATTTTTAAAAAAGTAGAAAAGAAATATTTTATTTTAGCAAAACTGTAAATTTTACTTTCCCAACTAAATGAAGTATTGGGAACGTTATATTACTTACTTACTTTTACTTTTAATTTCTCTGGTGCTACGGTCCTTGTAGAACCTGGGCCTCCGCAACGATCTTCCGCCATTCTACTCTATCCTCGGCCTCCCGTCTCCATCTTCTCACACCCATCGTTCTGAGGTCTTCCTCCAGCCAACGTAAGCGGGGTCTACCTCTTCTTCTTTGTCCTCCCGGGTGTCCTTACAGTATCTTCCTCGGCAATCTGTCTGGCTCCATCCTCTGTAAATGTCCCAGCCATCGCAGCCGCCCCTGCTTCACTAAGGTCACCAGCGGAACGTTATATTATAGAACATAAATTATCTTTTTCACTGATCATGTGTAAACAATGTCTTATTTCATTTCACTAACTGTTATGTAGGAGTTGTTACATATTTGTCAGGTGGATAATTCTATTTGTAACTAATTAAGCCTAATCTTTATTTCTTATTTTCATATAAATACAGGTCTTGTTTACCCCAAAAGTAAAAAAAAATAAAATTTTAAAAAGTTCACCCATAGAAGAAATAAATTAAAGTGGTGAGGGGCGTAGCCAGGGGGGGGGGGGGGGTGCCCCACCTGGCCAGAGCAAAAAACCAAGATAAAAATTAAATAAACTAAAAAAAATTGTTTTTATTAAAAATGGATTGCTTGCAAGTTACCAATAGGATCTTTAAATTTCCCGTGCGTCAGATTCCTAAATCAGCAATCAGCTGTTAGATAAGTGTACACGTACAAAACAAGTCATATTACATTTATTTAAATATATATGAATTCGATCATTTCATTTCCTCGCTCAAAATTTATGTTATATTTTATACTCTTGAAGCTGATTTTATATGCGCAATAAAAATGCAAAGCGCAGCAGTAGCAAATGCACGCTATTGGATGTGAGTCATTTAATTCTAAAAGCATAGAAACCACAGCTTGCATTTGCTGCTGCTGCGGTTTACATTTTTGCTGCTCATGTAAAGTCAATTTAAGTATTACAGTCAGTGGTTACCTCAGGGGGAGCTTCTAGAGGTCCGAGTCTCCCAAATTAATAACAAAAAGTCTACAGCGCTAACCACGGAAACTGCGGGCTGTGCCCCCGGCAGTCTATACCCCCCACCCTCGTAGCCTAACTTTGCTCAAAATCCCCCCCGGCTCAAAATCCTGGCTACGCGCCTGAAAGTGGTCAAATGATCTATATTACACTCAAAAAAAAAGATAATTTCCAATAGAATGGAGGTTACAAATGGAACAATGCGGGTCAGATTAGGATAACCTTAATCATTAGGTTATCTTACAGCAAAAGACAAAATATAACCACTGATAAAACAAATCCATAGAATCCTTAAATGGGATTATTTGCTGTGACCTCTGCTACGAAGGCAGACTTTTTAACCCTGAATAAATTTACTTTTAAAAGTTCTGTTATGTCTGAACTAGAGATGAGTTGTGGCAGACATTTGCTGTATCAGGGACAGACTGTTCCTCTTACAAACCTGTATCTAATACTTTTAGCTAATATTGATACTGATACCATTCGATACAGAAATATTGGAACTTACTTATTATACCTCATGCCCTGGGGTTATATCTCCTACTACCAGAGTGCTCTTTCGTCGCTCTGGTGGACATGAGCCCGCAGCGCAGGAAGCAAGCACGCGACCTTTGAGCTACCTGCGCCCTCAAATGTTGGGACTGCTCCGCACAAAGATGGATATGAGGTGAGAGGTAGAATAATCCATAAAGAACTGGACATAGCATGTGGACATTGTTCTGAGACGTTCGTTCAGAACCTGCCTTTCAGACCTGGAGCTGTCCACTTCAACATGAGCCTAAACATGGGAGTCCTAAATTTTGCCTGCAAAGGTTTAGTTACCTAATTATTTAACTTACAACACACAGGCTCGGAAACATCACATAACGTCCCATCCGAAGGACGGCACACTCAAGTTTATTTTACCTCGCGATCTTAAGCTCAGTAGGCTAGCACGCTATCTCTGAGCTATCGGCGCCCTCATCAAGAATTATGATGATGTGGAAACGATCTATCAGGGATGCCCTGTTATTTGAGGATCAGTTATTTTGTAGCAAGTATCTGTTTTTTATTGGAACAGGTTATTAAGTATTAGCTATCTGATTATTTTTTATATGTATTTTTGGATTCAGGAAAACATGAAATTCCGTTAAAAACCTAACATCGAGTTTCTGATCGAATACCTGACTTCCCCTTTACTTCGTATAGTTGGAGAAATAAAAGAAGACCCCTCTGGGAAAAATGACGCAAACAAGCAACATATTATCATATCAGAGAAGCCTAAGGAATACATGAATGAGAGACAGATAGGAGACTAACTAGATGCTGTAACGGTCTCGTCCCAAAGACGATTATGATATGTAATGCAGATAACGACATTGTGATATATAAAAAAAGTATATAAACATTAAATCATTAATATTAAAAAAGTGAATTATATTATAATAAGAAACAATTTCTTCTAAAACAAATGCATATAGAAAACAAAACACGGCCATCAGCTGTTTTAGTGTGTGTGTAGAGAGAGTCGAGGCCTGGGAATGGAGTTGGTCTGAGTACAACATGGAGAGTAGTGTTTAGGCTTAAGATATAAGGAACTAATTAGGAGTGAATTGACGGTGAAATTGTTCCAAAAAGAAGGTATTTTTATTTGTTTATATGTACAGGATAGAGGGCGCCGGTAGCTCAGTGGTATGCGTACTTGACTTCTGAGCTCAAGGTCGTGGGTTCATAGCCAGACCGAGGCCCTTAGTTTATTTTATCTGGGAGGTAAAATAAACTTAAGCACGCCGTCCTTCGGATGGGACGTTAAGCGATGGTCCCGAGCCTGTACGATGTCAGGTACTCGTTAAAGACCCCTACCCTAGATGAATAAAAATTTAGGGTAGGCAAAATTTAGGACTCCCACAGAAGAGTCGGGCTCATGTCCACCAGGGTGACGAAAGAGCGCTCTGGTAGTAGGCGATATGACCTCGTAGTTAAAGCCCGGGCATGAGTCATAAAACCTAACCTAACCTGTACAGGATATATGCCCAGAAATATATAATTTAATTTTTTAAAAATGGCCAAAATATAAAACAAAAAAATATTGAATTAGTGTTAAGAATTTAGTTTTTAAGATTTTTCTTTTGATTTTTGTTTGTATCAATGTTTAGTTTTTTAATTTTAATAATGTAGATTTTAGAAAATAAACCTAAGATTTGTTCTCGCAAATTCTGTTCTATTCATTTTCCTTATTGGCCCAGTAAAATTATTTGAAAACCTTTGAATTAGATTTAATATTATTTAAAATGATTAAAAATGGCATATCTTTAGAAATCCAAGTGAAAAGTTTGTAAATTGCATTTTTTTAAATACTTTTTTAGGGCCCTTTTCGAAAAACTACTGTAGAAATCAAAATTTAGTAAAAGAAAAGAGATAAAATTTCTACAGGAAATGTGGTAATTTATTGTTTCTTTTTGTTTTAATTATTATTGTTTATTTCATTATTATTAATTATCATTTATTTAAGTTTAACACTTGACACTTAAACCTTAATTTTTTTGATTTATTTTAATTTTACAAATCATTTCTTTTATTACCACAACATATTTATATTTATATATCATATTATGATATGTAATGTACATAACGACATATTTATATTTCTATCGCCATATTATGATTTGTAATGCACATAACGACATATTTATATTTATATCTCCATATTTTCTCTTTTAATATACTAATCTATAAGAGCACCTAGTCGTTTCAAAATTCCCTCCTAAAAGTATTTCATTGATGATAAAATCATTTTCTCTCTAATTTTTATCGCGGTCATAAATTTTTCGAAAGCTCCAATCACAATAAATTTTATTCTTGTCATTAAATGGAGCTTGATTGGGCTCATTCCAACTTCATAAATTCATTGCTGACTTTCATGTTTCAAAATCATTTTTCAATATCATTTTTATTATGAGAAATTTAAGGGGGTATTGTCAGAAAGCATCTTGTACGATATGTAGACGATGTTATTATATGTAAAAAATTCGTCGGTGAATCACCGGCAATGTACATCCCCAGAATTAATGAATTAACTTTTCGCTCCCCCTCCAAAACCACAGTCGATCATTTGCCCAAATATTGGACAGTTGACTTAAGTAGGGCTCCTAAATCATCATACTAAATTTAGTATCGATAAACTCATCACATCGGCAGTTATTAGGGTTTTTGAATTGAACCTCATCACCTGAACCGCCCTTTCCTTCAGCCGATATCACTGAAATTTTACAGGTTATTTGGTTTTTTTAGTTTAGTTCCCTCTAATCACCCCTCCCCTTCTGCCCATTCCGCTGAAAATTATTGAGTGTCGTCCTCGTCGAACCTCTCCCCTAATCCCCCCTCCCCTCTGGCCGATTTGGCTGAAAATCGATAGATGATGTCCTTATGGGGTTTTAGTCACACATACAACAATTCGTGGGTCTGGAGGTCGGAAAACATGAAATTTCGTTGAAAAATCCGCATCGAATTTTTGAACGATTTCATAACTTTTCCTATACCTTTAATAGAGTACAATATGTGCCAAAACAATAGACCTTGAGACTTCACTATGATGAAAATTGTATAAAAATAAATATTTAAATCTGTTCCATGTTCTGAAGGAACAAACGGAAGTATTGTGAGAAATCGTGTCCGAGATAAGGTCACATTCTTGTGGGCTGGCTTCCCTCAAAACGTAAAGAAATATGGTTTTTGCGCATGGCCGCTGCGCTTCTGTTTGTAGAATTCTTCGTTTGCAGTAACTTCTGCAAAATGTACTCAATAAATTTTTTATTTGTTTCAAGACCCATTAATTTTGGTGCTAATAGTATTGGTTGGTTTTGGAATAGGTCCAATTTTGCACATATTCTGAACTACTTCTTGCGTTCACGACAATGTCTACTAAACGATCGAAACCCGGCCAAGGCACTTAAGTTTCTTATCTGAGAATTGAAAAAACGGGGTGAGACGTTCAGCGATGGGTCCCGAGCCTGTGGTGCGATGTCAAGTCCTCGTTCAAGACTCAATCACTAGGTGAATAAACCTAGTTAGGCAAATGAACTTGAAAGAAATAAAACTTGTTTATTTATGATATTGTCTAGACAAGTTCATTTGAATTATTTCACAATATCTCTGCAATAATGTCAGTTCTCATATTAGGCAAAGTTTAGGACTCCCACAGTAGAGTCGGGCTCATGTCCACCAGAATGACGAAAGAGCGTTCTGATAGTAGGCGATATGACCTCTTAATTAAAGCCCGGGCATGAGTCATAATAGCTAACTAACTTCTGATAAAATTAACTTAAATATTTAAATGTAAACAGACATTTTTGAATATATTTGTGAACACTATAACTCCTGATAGAAGGAATGTATCGACACGAAATTTTATTTGTGAATCCATAAGGACGAGACCTATACATGTTCAGCCAAATCGGCTAAAGGATCAGAGGAAAGGGCCTAACTCAAAAATAAATAAAAACAAACTGTTTAACTTGTATATTATGTAATTCTACAAAAATATATCTATATAAATAAAGCTGTTTTGAACGGGTGAGGGGGTTGAGGGGGGGGGGCTAAATATAAATATAGAGCTAGCTCATTAACGGTTGATCGTATTGTCACGAAATTTCCCATGTAGTATTCCTGAAGGCCAAATAGAAAAATAAGGTGTGTGGCGTCCCAAAGTTTTGAACGGGAGGGGGGGTTGTGGGGGGGGGGGGGGGGGGCTAAGTATAAATATAGTGGTAGCTCATTAACGGTTGGTCGTATTGTCACGAAATTTCTCATGTAGTATTCATAAAGGGCAAATAGAAAAATGGACGGGAGGGAGGTTATGGGGGTAGGCCTAAATTTGAAGATAGTGATAGGTCATTAACGGATGATTGGATTCTCATGGAATTTCACATGTAGTATTCTTGATGGCCAAATAGAAAAATACACTATGTGACATCTTAAAAATTTGGAGGGGGGGGGGGGGGGGGGGGGGCTAAGCATAAAAATAATGCTGAATGATTAAAGGGCAATCGGATTGTCATGAATTTCACATGTAGTAGTAGTAACTGAGTATTCGCTGTGGGGTTCACTGTTGCAAGTTATTTTTATCTTCCCGATTAAAACATCTGACCTAAGTGACTTGGCTAAATTTCTAAATGGCGATCCTGAGCTCGGTAAACTCCATTCTTCAAATTTCTCGCTTTTAAACGGTTTTTAGTTTTAATATTTGTTAAAACTGATGAACAACCGAATTATCTGAATCCTACACAAAAATCGAAATAAAAATGTTTTTCGAAAAAGTCGGGCGAAATCCCATTCATCAAATTTCTTGCTTTTTAACAGTTTTTAGATTTAATATTTGTTAAAACTGATATACAGATTCAGATATATCGGGGAAGTCCCATCCGAAGGACGACGTGCTCAAATTTATTTTTAACTTAAGTGAAATTTCAGCTACCCAGGTTTAGATACGTAACATACGACTCATTATCGAGTACCTGACATACGAAAAAGCCCTCGATCATAGCTTAGAGTCCAAACCGAAGGACGACGTGCTCAAGTTTTTTTGAACGTAAATGAAATTTCAACTACCCAGGTTTAGATACGTAACATACGACTCATTATCGAATACCCGACATACGAAAAGGCCCTCGATCATAGCTTAAAGTCCAAACCGAAGGACGACGTGCTCAAATTTATTTTTATCTTCCCGATTAAAACATCTGACCTAAGTGACTTGGCTAGATTTCGAAATGGCGATCCTGAGCTCGGTAAACTCCATTCTTCAAATTTCTCGCTTTTAAACGGTTTTTAGTTTTAATATTTGTTAAAACTGATGAACAACCGGGATATCTGAATCCTACACAAAAATTGAAATAAAAATGTTTTTCGAAAAACGTCGGGCTAAGTACCATTCTTCAAATTTCCTGCTTTTTAACGGTTTATAGATTTAATATTTGTTAAAACTGATAGACAGATTTAGATATATCGGGAAAGTCCTATCCGAAGGACGACGTGCTCAAGGTTTTTTGAACCTAAGTGAAATTTTAGCTACCTAGGTTTAGTTACATAACATAGGACTCATTATCGAGCACCTGACATACAAAAAGGCCCTCGATCATAGCCTAAAGTCTAATCCGAAGGACGACGTGCTCAAATTTATTTTTATCTTCCCGAATAAAATATCTGACCTAAGTGCCTTGGCTAGATTTCTATGTGGCGATCCTGAGCTCGATAGACTCCATATGTATGGTAAAATAAGTTACCGTTTGGTTCCTACTAAAATTATCAAGGAAGAAATGTGGAATATAAGTGGGCTTTGGAGATGGTAGTAGGAAGTTGGCAGGAGTGTTGGGTGATGTCACGTACCCTATGTTGAGCGGAACGTTCAAGTCTATATTAATAAAGCTGAAACGGGGTTTGTGGGTTTGTGTGTTTGTATGTTTGTTCCAGCATCAAGCCCATACGGCTGGACGGATTTTTATGAAACTTCACATGTAGCATTCTTTTGAGCCCGATTGAATAATAGGCTATGTCGCATCCCAAAATTTTGATCGGGAGGGGGGGTTGTAAGGGGGGCCTAAGTATATAAATAGTGCTAACTTATTAACTAATGGTCAAATTGTCATGAAATTTCACATGTAGTATTTTTAAAAGCCAAAAAGGAAAAGAAGGTGTGTGGCGTCCCAAAGTTTTGAACGGGAGGTGGGTTGTGGGGTAGGCGTAAATTTGAAGATAGTGATAGATCATTTACGGATGATCGGATTGTCATGGAATTTCTTATGTAGTATTCTTGATGGCCAAATAGAAAAATACACTATGTGACATCTTCAAAAATTGAACGGGGGGGGGGGGGGGGGGGGGGCAAAGCATAAAAAAATGCTGACTGATTAAAGGGTAATCGGATTGTCATGAATTTCACATATAGTAGTAACTATGTATTTGCTGTGGGGTCCGCTGTTGCAAGGCATTTACTAGCTGTGGTGCCCAGCGTTCCTAATATCGTTCTAGCTGTGGGGTCCGCCGTCGCAAGGCACATACTAACTGAGATGCGCAGCGTTCCTAACACTAGCTGTAGGGTCCGCCGTCGCAAGGCACATACTAGCTGTAATGCCCAGCGTTCCTAACTTCTTACTAGCTGTGGTGCCCAGCGATGCCAAGTATTCACTAGCTGGGGTTTCCGCCGTTGAAAGGCGCATACTAGCTGTGGTGCCTAGGCGTCTTAAAAACTTACTAGCGTTACTATAGTTGAAGGACTATAAGCCTTATTCCGTATGAATAATCGAAAATTATAACATCATGAATGTGGTGTCGAAGGATTGAATAGACTTACAGGAGATATTGAGAGAAAATTCAAAGTTCCCCGGGCAACGCCGGGTATTACTGCTAGTCTATATAAATAAAGCTGAAACGGGGTTTGTTTGTATGTTTGTTCCAGCATCACGCCCAAACGGCTGGACGGATCTTCATGAAACTTCACATGTAGCATTCTTTTGAGCCCGATTGAATAATAGGCTATGTGGCGTCCCAAAATTTTGAACGGGAGGGAGGGTTGTAAGGGGGGCCTAAGTATACAAATAGTGCTAACTCATTAACTAATGGGCGAATTGTCATGAAATTTCACATGTAGTATTCCTGAAGGCCAAATAGAAAAATAAGGTGTGTGGCGTCCCACCAAAAATTTGAACGGGAGGGGGGTTGTGCAGATAGGCCTAAGTATAAATATAGTGCTAAATCTTTAACGGTTGGTCGGATTGTCACGTAATTTCACATGTAGAATTCCTAAAGGCCAAATAGAAAAATAAGGTGTGTGGCGTCCCAAAATTTTGAGCGGGAGGGGGGGTTGTGGGTGGCCTAAATATAAATATAGTGCTAACTCTTTAACGATTGGTCGGATCGTCACGAAATTTCACATGTAGTATTCTTAAAAGCCAAATAGAAATATAGGGTGTACATGTCACAAAATTTTGAACGGGAGGGTGGGTTGATGGTGTCAGTGTAAGTATAGTGATAAGTCATTAACGGATGATCGGATTGTCACGAAATTTCACATGTAGTATTCATAAAGGCCAAATAGAAAAATAGGGTGTGTGACATCTCAAAAATTTGGGAGGGGGGGAGGGGGGGGCTAAGCATGAAAATAATGCTGAATGATTAAAGGGTAATCGGATTGTCATGAGTTTCACATGTAGTAGTAGTAACTATGTATTCGCTGTGGGGTTCACTGTTGCAAGACATTTACTAGCTGTGATGCCCAGCGTTCCTAATTACATGATAGCTGTGGGGTCCGCTGTTGCAAGGCGCTAGCAGTGTGGCCCAGCGTATTTAACTACGTACTAGCTGTGGGGTGCGCGGTTGCAAAACACATACCAGCTGTGATGCCCTGTGGTTCTAACTACATACTATCTGTGGGGTCCGCAGTTGCAAGGCACCTACTAGCTGTAGGGTCGAGCGTTCCTAAAAACGTACTAGCTGTGGGGTCCGCCGTTGCAAAAACATACTAGCTGTGATGCCCAGCGTTTCTAACTAGGTACTAGCCGTGGGGTCCGCCGTTGCAGAACACATACTAGCTGTGATGCTCAGCGTTTCTAACTACGTACTAGCTGTGTGGTCCGCCGTTGCAGAACACATACTAGCTGTGATGCCCAGCGTTCCTAACTTCGTACTAGCTGTGGGATCCGCCGTTGCAAGGCATATACTACCTGTGGTGCCCAGCGTTCCTAACTACGTACTAGCTGTGGTGCCCAGGGGTCCTAAAAACTTACTAGCGTTAATACAGTTGAAGGACTATAAGCCTTATTCCGTATGAATAATTGAAAATTACAACATCATGAATGTACTGTCGAGGAACTGAATAGCCTTATAGGAGATATTGGGAGAAAAGTCAAAGTTCCCCGGGCAACGCCGGGTATTACTGCTAGTACATAATATGTACCAGTTTCGGCTGACGCCATCGTCAGCACAAAGTACAAAAGTGATCTTTATGTATATACATATATATTATATATTTTTGTGGAATTAAACAAAGTTAAAGTTGTTTGTTTTTATTTATTTTATTAGCTGTCTACTATATCGGCACAGATCGCAGAAATGCATTCGTATTAACTCAGAAACCCTAAAAAACAAATATCGATATTGTGGCGCCCCCCACATGTCTTATTTATTTGTTTTATTTATTCGTTTTATTTTTTATTTAATTTTAATCTTCAACATTCGTCTCCCAGTTTTCACCAAACACGAGACTCATATTTTCTTAACATCCTGTCTTTGATGCAGAGCTGTTGTTGGAGAAACCTACTTTTGAACCAAATCCATTTTTTGAAGTAGTTTTACGATAGGAGAAAACTATTTTTGAATCATTATAGTTACGATATTTCTCGACATTTCCGATAGCTCTCAATGAGACGAAAAAAACGCCATATCAAGATCATTTTCTAAAAAAAATGTGAGAACCCTGTTTTTGAATCTCACCTCCTCATTTATTTCAATGTAATTTAAAAACATATGTTTTATAAAAAAGACAATCAATATATATTTTTTTTTTTGTGGCATTATGTACGATGCATATTAGCCATGACTCTTAATAACGGTGTTACTTAGTTATTTACAACATCCATGGCCCCGGGAGGAAGTTCTATCTATGAAATAAAACTCACTCCCGGACGGGATTCGAACCCGCAAACCATCAATATACATGTTATGTAGTTAGTTTGAGTTGCTTCTCGTTAATTAAAAATATTTTAAAAACTGAAGTTTATTAGCTTTCATAATCGCTAAATTGGTGACCTCGAACATGATGACAAGACGTAAGCGGCAGGAACCAGAAGCCAGCCTGACGGAGGAGAGCCCATTACGTCACACAACTCCGCCAGACGATGATCAAGTTGCGACCAGCACTGGCCAGCCACCACTGTAGTCTTCGTCAGACCTACATTCCAAAAGATCTCTAGAACTGCTCGCACGTATTCGTCCGACACGACGCCCCTTACGACGGTCCCTTCGAGGCGCTGCATCGCCGGAGGAACACTTACACCATCAGCCGAGCGGGGATAGCGGTGACGGTGGCCATCGATAGAATAAAACCGGCCTATCTCTACCAGGCCGACCGTCGCTGACGCTGGAGGGGGAGTGGTGTGGCGCCCCCCACATGTCGCTGACGCTGGAGGGGGAGTGGTGTGGCGCCCCCCACATGTCGCTGACGCTGGAGGGGGAGTGGTGTGGCGCCCCCCACATGTCGCTGACGCTGGAGGGGGAGTGGTGTGGCGCCCCCCACATGTCGCTGACGCTGGAGGGGGAGTGGTGTGGCGCCCCCCACATGTCGCTGACGCTGGAGGGGGAGTGGTGTGGCGCCCCCCACATGTCGCTGACGCTGGAGGGGGAGTGGTGTGGCGCCCCCCACATGTCGCTGACGCTGGAGGGGGAGTGGTGTGGCGCCCCCCACATGTCGCTGACGCTGGAGGGGGAGTGGTGTGGCGCCCCCCACATGTCTTATTTATTTGTTTTATTTATTCTTTTTATTATTTTGAATTAATTAATAATCGATAACATTTATTTTAATGTAATTTAAAAACATATGTTTTATGAAAAAGACAATCAATATACGGTTGGTTTGGTTTGGTTTTATGACTCATGCCCGGGCTTTAACAACGAAGTCATATCGCCTACTACCAGAGCGCTCTTTCGCCACTCAGGTGGACATGAGCCCGACTCTACTGTGGGAGTCCTAAATTTTGCCTACCCTAAATTTTTATTCATCTAGGTTAGGGGTCTTTAACGAGTACCTGACATCGTACAGGCTCGGGACCATCGCTTAACGTCCCATCCGAAGGACGGCGTGCTTAAGTTTATTTTACCTCCCAGATAAAATAAACTAAGGGCCTCGGTCGGGTTACGAACCCACGACCTTGAGCTCAGAAGTCAAGCACGCATACCACTGAGCTACCGGCGCCCTCCAATCAATATACGTGTTATGTAGTTAGTTTCAGTTGCTTCTCGATAATTAAAAATATATTTATAACAGTTTTTAGATTTAATATTTGTTAAAACTGATATACAGATTCAGATATATCGGGGAAGTCCCATCCGAAGGACGACGTGCTCAAATTTATTTTTAACTTAAGTGAAATTTCAGCTACCCAGGTTTAGATACGTAACATACGACTCATTATCGAGTACCTGACATACGAAAAAGCCCTCGATCATAGCTTAGAGTCCAAACCGAAGGACGACGTGCTCAAGTTTTTTTGAACGTAAATGAAATTTCAACTACCCAGGTTTAGATACGTAACATACGACTCATTATCGAATACCCGACATACGAAAAGGCCCTCGATCATAGCTTAAAGTCCAAACCGAAGGACGACGTGCTCAAATTTATTTTTATCTTCCCGATTAAAACATCTGACCTAAGTGACTTGGCTAGATTTCGAAATGGCGATCCTGAGCTCGGTAAACTCCATTCTTCAAATTTCTCGCTTTTAAACGGTTTTTAGTTTTAATATTTGTTAAAACTGATGAACAACCGGGATATCTGAATCCTACACAAAAATTGAAATAAAAATGTTTTTCGAAAAACGTCGGGCTAAGTACCATTCTTCAAATTTCCTGCTTTTTAACGGTTTATAGATTTAATATTTGTTAAAACTGATAGACAGATTTAGATATATCGGGAAAGTCCTATCCGAAGGACGACGTGCTCAAGGTTTTTTGAACCTAAGTGAAATTTTAGCTACCTAGGTTTAGTTACATAACATAGGACTCATTATCGAGCACCTGACATACAAAAAGGCCCTCGATCATAGCCTAAAGTCTAATCCGAAGGACGACGTGCTCAAATTTATTTTTATCTTCCCGAATAAAATATCTGACCTAAGTGCCTTGGCTAGATTTCTATGTGGCGATCCTGAGCTCGATAGACTCCATATGTATGGTAAAATAAGTTACCGTTTGGTTCCTACTAAAATTATCAAGGAAGAAATGTGGAATATAAGTGGGCTTTGGAGATGGTAGTAGGAAGTTGGCAGGAGTGTTGGGTGATGTCACGTACCCTATGTTGAGCGGAACGTTCAAGTCTATATTAATAAAGCTGAAACGGGGTTTGTGGGTTTGTGTGTTTGTATGTTTGTTCCAGCATCAAGCCCATACGGCTGGACGGATTTTTATGAAACTTCACATGTAGCATTCTTTTGAGCCCGATTGAATAATAGGCTATGTCGCATCCCAAAATTTTGATCGGGAGGGGGGGTTGTAAGGGGGGCCTAAGTATATAAATAGTGCTAACTTATTAACTAATGGTCAAATTGTCATGAAATTTCACATGTAGTATTTTTAAAAGCCAAAAAGGAAAAGAAGGTGTGTGGCGTCCCAAAGTTTTGAACGGGAGGTGGGTTGTGGGGTAGGCGTAAATTTGAAGATAGTGATAGATCATTTACGGATGATCGGATTGTCATGGAATTTCTTATGTAGTATTCTTGATGGCCAAATAGAAAAATACACTATGTGACATCTTCAAAAATTGAACGGGGGGGGGGGGGGGCAAAGCATAAAAAAATGCTGACTGATTAAAGGGTAATCGGATTGTCATGAATTTCACATATAGTAGTAACTATGTATTTGCTGTGGGGTCCGCTGTTGCAAGGCATTTACTAGCTGTGGTGCCCAGCGTTCCTAATATCGTTCTAGCTGTGGGGTCCGCCGTCGCAAGGCACATACTAACTGAGATGCGCAGCGTTCCTAACACTAGCTGTAGGGTCCGCCGTCGCAAGGCACATACTAGCTGTAATGCCCAGCGTTCCTAACTTCTTACTAGCTGTGGTGCCCAGCGATGCCAAGTATTCATTAGCTGGGGTTTCCGCCGTTGAAAGGCGCATACTAGCTGTGGTGCCTAGGCGTCTTAAAAACTTACTAGCGTTACTATAGTTGAAGGACTATAAGCCTTATTCCGTATGAATAATCGAAAATTATAACATCATGAATGTGGTGTCGAAGGATTGAATAGACTTACAGGAGATATTGAGAGAAAATTCAAAGTTCCCCGGGCAACGCCGGGTATTACTGCTAGTCTATATAAATAAAGCTGAAACGGGGTTTGTTTGTATGTTTGTTCCAGCATCACGCCCAAACGGCTGGACGGATCTTCATGAAACTTCACATGTAGCATTCTTTTGAGCCCGATTGAATAATAGGCTATGTGGCGTCCCAAAATTTTGAACGGGAGGGAGGGTTGTAAGGGGGGCCTAAGTATACAAATAGTGCTAACTCATTAACTAATGGGCGAATTGTCATGAAATTTCACATGTAGTATTCCTGAAGGCCAAATAGAAAAATAAGGTGTGTGGCGTCCCACCAAAAATTTGAACGGGAGGGGGGTTGTGCAGATAGGCCTAAGTATAAATATAGTGCTAAATCTTTAACGGTTGGTCGGATTGTCACGTAATTTCACATGTAGAATTCCTAAAGGCCAAATAGAAAAATAAGGTGTGTGGCGTCCCAAAATTTTGAGCGGGAGGGGGGGTTGTGGGTGGCCTAAATATAAATATAGTGCTAACTCTTTAACGATTGGTCGGATCGTCACGAAATTTCACATGTAGTATTCTTAAAAGCCAAATAGAAATATAGGGTGTACATGTCACAAAATTTTATAACAGTTTTATGAAAAAGACAATCAATATACGGTTGGTTTGGTTTGGTTTTATGACTCATGCCCGGGCTTTAACAACGAAGTCATATCGCCTACTACCAGAGCGCTCTTTCGCCACTCAGGTGGACATGAGCCCGACTCTACTGTGGGAGTCCTAAATTTTGCCTACCCTAAATTTTTATTCATCTAGGTTAGGGGTCTTTAACGAGTACCTGACATCGTACAGGCTCGGGACCATCGCTTAACGTCCCATCCGAAGGACGGCGTGCTTAAGTTTATTTTACCTCCCAGATAAAATAAACTAAGGGCCTCGGTCGGGTTACGAACCCACGACCTTGAGCTCAGAAGTCAAGCACGCATACCACTGAGCTACCGGCGCCCTCCAATCAATATACGTGTTATGTAGTTAGTTTCAGTTGCTTCTCGATAATTAAAAATATATTTTTTTTTTTTTTTTTTTTTTTTGGCTTTATGTTCGGTGCATATTAGCCATGTCAATGTGTTATATATAATTATTTAAGACATCCATGGCCCCGGGAGGGAGTTCTATCTACGAAATAAAACTCACTCCCGGACGGGATTCGAACCCGCAAACCATGGTGAGACCATGCGACCATAGCCCTACGCTCTAGCCCGCACGGCCACCATGGCCCCCAAAAATATTTTAAAAATTGAAGTTTATTAGCTTTCATAATCGCTAAAATATAATGAATGGATCGACATGCAATGTTGTATGATGTTTCAGAAGTCTCTAAGATATATATAGATGTTCAATCAAATCGTTAAATTTCGTGGTCGACAACATTTTTTTTGGATTTGTTAGAAGATAAAAGAACTTTTTTCATTGATTCGGAATTCTATGAGTCGCCTGTAGTATTGCAGCAAAGATTTATAACCAACTTTTTTCTTGTTTCCGTTTTTTTTTTCTTTTGTTTCTTTGCATGTTTGTGCTCGGAGAACGGCGAGAAAAAAAAAACTACTTTTTATAAGTTGCCAAGTTGGTTTTCTGCTGTTTGATATTCTGCTTATAATTCAGGCAACTTCACTCAAAACCTGACCTGAAACTGAATAGAACATCTTTATATCAATGGAGTCTGCTCAGAGAATCCTCATACTAAATTCCATGCTGATAAGTTCATTACATCGCAAGTTATTAGGGTTTTTGAGTTGAGCCATCCTCCTTTCTGTCCCCTCGGCCGATTTTGCTGAAAATTACAGGTATCCTTTTTATTGACTGGATACGTATATAAAATGTCTGATCACTTTTCCAGGTATACGAAGTGTAGAAGAAGTTATGAATTTGGGACAGAAATTCGATTTTGAGTTTTCAGATTCCAAAAATTAAGAAACAAATGTCGAGTTTTTGAACACGATAACGATAGAATGAATATATCGATACGAAATTTTATTTGTGGATCGAGCAACTAATCCAGCGTCTGATTATTTTCAAAACTACCAAAATAAAAAAAAATATATTTTAAAATCCGTTTCCATGCGTTACCAATTTAAGCATTACTTTGCAACATTTCCTGAGGGCGCCGGTAGCTCAGTGGTATGCGTGCTTGCCTTCTGAGCTCAAGGTTGTGGGTTCGTTGCCCGACCGAGGCCCTTAGTTTATTTTATCTGGGAAGTAAAATAAACTTAAGCACGCTGTCCTTCGGATGGGACGTTAAGCGATGGTTCCGAGCCTGTATGATGTCCGGTACTCGTTAAAGACCCCTAAAGACCCCTACCCTAGGTGAATGGAAATTTAGGGTAGGCAAAATTTAGGACTCCCATAGTAGAGTCGGGCTCATGTCCACCAGAGTGACGAAAGAGCGCTCTGGTAGTAGGCGATATGACCTCGTAGTTAAAGCCTAGGCATGAGTCATAATAACTAGCTTACCATTATACATTTTTGGAGCTCTGTAACTTTAGTCATAAATGATCCTATTCCAATTCTGAGGAATTTTGGAGAGGCATGAGGAACATTTTTGGAGAGAATCAATATTTTGATAGAACTAACCGTTTTCACGTAAATCAAGCAAAAGTAAAAAAAAATGGTTTTCGAATTATCATTTTAAGGCGGTTTTCAGAAGATTGTAGTATTTGGAGTAAAACTATCGTTGCACAGGTTGAAATAAAATGTAGTCTGACCTCTTACAGATTTTATTGATTCTTACTAGTCGGCTTTCGAGGTTGCCCTTATCATCAGGTAGTCTGATTTTATTTTAAAACCTGTGAAATAATCACTTCACTACATTTCGCCATCTTCATATTAAAACTACATTTTTTTTTTTTTTTTAATTCTTTATTTTGAATATTTACTATCGGTATACACCATGAGTAAATTTGATGAAAGACAAAACATTAAAAGAAAGAGAGAAAAAATAAAATAAAAGAAAAAAAATATATATATATATATACATCGAAAGAATATGATTGTGTACAAAATAATAATAGAGAAAAAAAAAAAATTATAATAATAATAATAAGAACTCTGCAAATAATATAATATGTACAAAACAAAGAGAAAATATTAAATTTAAATTATAATAAACATAAGAATAAGAATAAAATAATAATATTGATATAATAAAATGAACATGAAAACCCTTCAACTCGAAACCCCTCGAAGCACCCCCGGTTCTCTGCCATCCCCATCCCTCCAACTTAATGGGGGGAGGGGAGGCCACGGGGGCACGAGTGATCCCCCCTGCCTTCTCGCCCCTCCAATCACTGTCCAGCAGTGGAGGCAGGCCAAGAAGGAGGAGAGTTGAAGGTAAGAGGATTACATGAGGGGAGAAGCTGGTCATCACCGGCACTCCCTAAATATTTTTGCTACAGTAGCAGGTCTCTCGGCCAGCGCCGCCTCAGTCTTCGGGGGGGATTATCTGGATGGGAATGGGATGACAAGAGTCGAGCAGCTGGATTTACATGGGAAGAAAGGTTAGAGTGGAATTTGGAGAAGCGGGACTTGATGAGGTCAATAACATAGGGAACTTTAAGGTCATTATGGAGGGTAAGGTTGGACACATAGAAGGGTGCATCGACAATTGTTCTTAGGACTTTGGATTGGAAGGACTGGATACGCTTGATGTTAGATGGCTTAGCACAACCCCATAATTCAAGTCCGTAGGTCCATATAGGTTTTATTATTGTCTTGTAAATGGTCAGTTTGTTTTCAGTGGATAGTTTGGATTGTCTGTTGAGCAGCCGGTATAGCAGACCAAACCGTCTGTTCAGCTCCTGTCTTTTTAGTCGTGTATGGGGGTTCCATGTCAGTCGTCGGTCTAGATAGAACCCAAGGTAGCGAACTTGATTGGAGGCAGGGATTGGAATATTATTGAAGGAAATCGGAGGACAGGATTGGCGTCTCAGAGTGAAGGTAACATGGCTACACTTCTCTTCGTTGATTCTCACTCGCCACTGCCGACACCAATCCTCTATGTGGAGAAGGTGCTGTTGGAGATTTTGGGAGGCTATGGTAGGATCTTGGTTGGAAGCAAGGATAGCTGTATCGTCGACAAATGTTGCCAGGAGAGTGTTAGGATTGGAAGGAATATCAGCAGTGTAAACTGTATAGAGGATGGGACCGAGGACACTTCCTTGGGGGACCCCCGCTTCAACAGGCTCATAGTCAGAGTACTCATTACCCTGACGAACCTTGAAGAAGCGGTTGGAAAGGTAGGACTTGAGGATGAGGTAGTAAGTGTGGGGAAGGAGTCTCTTTAGCTTGAAGAGCAGTCCAGGGTGCCAAACCCGGTCGAAAGCCTGAGCCACGTCCAGAAAGGCACCCGAACAATAGCTCTTACACTCCAGGGAAGAGGAAATGTGGTCTACAATGCGAAGGCCCTGCTGTACAGTAGAGTGATGGGTTCGGAAGCCGAATTGATGGTTGGGGATAACATGTTTGGAATTTAGGATAAGAAAAATTCTTTTGAGGATGATTTTTTCTAGAATTTTTGAAAGGATGAAAACTACATTTTAAAACGGAAATGCTAATATTGAGAAGGTCGAAGTTTCGGGAATTTGCAATCCGAATCATCGTTGGATCATGGAACTTCCAAGGAATAGTTTGCCGAATTATCCCGAATTTGAAGGAGCAATAAGAGAAGCTTGTCGAAATTGGACAGATGGTTCGAGTAGTAACTCTATCCTATTAGCGGTCATGTATTTCGAAATTAATGGACTAGTTGAACCCACTCATTGGGTAACACAACACCCAAATTTGAGTCTAGCTACAGTGAGCTACTTGTAGTTCTCAGCACGGATAGGATCACAATGTGTCCTCCAGTCTACCCTGGACAGATGGGCAGAATTTGTTTCCAATTTCTTTAAAAAAACTGTTTTCACAACTGTATAAATAATATATACAACAAGCAAATTTGTTAAAAGAGTAAAATATGGCATTGTCAAGATGTCAAGAGGGGAGAAATCACCCAGTGGGGATACTCCCTAGGCGCTGAGTTGCACTCATTCAGATATCCCACTAACATTTTTGGAGCTCTGTAACTTTATTCCTAATGATCCTATTTCAAATGTGAATCATTTTGGAGAGGCATGAGGATCATTTTTGGAGAGAACCAATATTTTGATAGAAAAATAGTTTTCGAGATGTAATTTTAAGGCGGTTTTCAGAAGATATATCGCAGACCGGCCTTGCAAAAATCGTATTTTGCATAAAATGTGCCTTTCTGTTTTCTATACTATTCTTATCTGAAAAGATTTTTGATTTTCATAAATACACAAGCGGGGTATTTTGTAAAATGCACTTAGGCCCCGAAATAAAGTGACCTTAATTAACTGCTAGCTTGAGTGGGCCCGGTATCAAAATTTCTTAGGAGGACTTTTTTCGGAAAATAAAGGAAAACACTCATATACAAAATATATTTCAAAATAACAAAAACAACAATAGATATTTTCAAAAACCGTCTGGATCATCGAAAGTCCCGATTATACGGAATTTGCAGTAAAATGCACATGATAAATATTTTAGCGTCTTTTCTTCTCTCATAAATACACCTTTTCCTTCAGCTTAATTCTATTTTCAATACTACATAATGTATACGTAGATCTAAGTTTTCGACCTAGATCTGAGATAGGGTTAACAAAACAAAACATCTTTGTGATTAAAACTCAAAATTTATTTATTGTACAGTACTACTGTACAAAACAAACCCGGTACATTAATGTTATGTAAAAATTAAGAATTTTAAAAACGAAATATGTAAACGTTAAATTCTGAACAGGACTATAAAATAAAACAATGTACAGTACGTAATGAAATCAAGAATAATATTTTTAGACTCACTGAAAAAAGTCCGTAATGTTTTTTTTGTTTAAAGAAAGCCGATGTCTTGTAGGCGCCTCAAGTTCAGTAGTCAAACCCTCTCTTTGAATACTTTTCGTACTTACAGCTCGCTAAATTAATTTTTTAGTTTACTAAATCTTAATTACTTTTTTAAATTCCATCCGGATGTCCGGATAATCGGTGTCCAGATTTACGGGACTCTACTGTATATTTTAGCAATCTACTACTGTAGAGAGAAAATAAAAGATTGGCAAATAGGAACCGAGCACAAGTAAAAGCTAGTAGCTAGGTAAATGGCGCCTGAAAGTGTAGCAGAGACCTGATCTACTATCTGACGGATCTGAGGAATGAAGTCTTTCAGTCAACCCTTCTTATCTGACATTAACTTAACCATCAGTTTAGCTACCTTTAAGTAAGACTATTCCTTAAAGTGGAAATCTACTTGAAAAATAAGTTGTCGGTGAATCACATGTACTTCCCCAGATGCTCTCTCCTGGGAAAAAAAAAAATTGGATGAAAATTATTAGGTGTTTTACTCAAGGTCTGAATCATATTAAATTTCGTGTTGATATATCCGTTACCTCAAATTAGGGTTTTTGATTTGAATCCCCCTTTCTTAGGTCCGATTTGACTGAAAAATAATTGATGTCGTAAAGGGTTTTGAATAGGTACCGGAGGCGTAGCTACCGCTGTACACGGCCGCCGAGGTAGAGGAGCCCCAACATGCGTAAGCAAAAAATCGTAAAATGTTATCCATAGTCATATTGATAAAAGCTAAGCCTAAATTTCTAAGTATATTAAAACATATTAAAAATTATCTTAGAACTTCTATGGGACAAGAACAAGCTATCAAACTTATCAATTACTGTCCATAGAATTTGAGAAACTAAAATCTTCTTCAGCTATGGATGATATAATAAAAACGTTCGTCGAAAAAAGTAGAGTTAAGTTTTTTAATATGTATTGTGGTTTTTGTTATTTTCAAATATATTTTCTTAATGCGAGTGTTTTTGTTTATTTTCCGAAAAAAGGGCCCCCTAAGAAATTTTGATACAGGGCCTACTCAGGGCTAGCTATGCCACTGATCGGTACATATGTATAATTTCGTATTTATATATTCATTTTATCGGGAGTTAGGTTTGGTTTTATGACTCATGCCCGGGCTTTAACTACAAGGTCATATCGCCTACTACCAGAGCGCTCTTTAAAGAGCGAGAGACTCCCATATGGGAGTCCTAAATTTTGCCTACGCTAAATTTTTATTCACCTAAGATAGGGGTCCTTAACGAGTACCTGACATCGTATAAGCTCGGGACCATCTCTCAACGTCCCGTCCGAAGGACGGCGTGCTTAAGTTTATTTTACCTCCCAGATAAAATAAACTAAGGGCCTCGGTCGGGTTTTGAACTTGAGCTCAGAAGTCAAGCACGCATACCACTGAGCTACCGGCGCCCTCCTATCGGCGGTTATTGTATTTACCAATTATTGGTCAGAAAAAATGTTTTTACCCGAATTTCATGTTATCCAATCCCCTGTTTTCAAAAATGAAATAAAAATTTCATTTTTGTATATACGTGTCTATGAACCCCAGAAGGATGAAACCTATTAATTTTCAGCCAAAGGAAACAAGGGCTTAATACAAAAACCCTAATAACTGCCGATGTAATGAATGTATCGACATGAAATTTTTTATGAGAAACCAGAAGTCACTATGTAAATAAATTATCGATATGTAGCTAAAACGTTTGATTTGTTTTGGAGCGAGAGCGAAAACTCATAAATGTGTACTGGGGTAACTACGGACTTTCCTAACTAATAATTTAAAATTTAGAAAAACAATTTTATTATGATTTGCCCTCTCGTTTACCTTATACATTGCAATATAACACATTTCACAACAGATGGTATTTTTCTTTTCTTTACTTCGATCCATATTTATAATGTTGTATCTTTCAAAATTATTTTTTTGTTTAATTAGGTTTGTTATATTTTCTATTTTTAATTATAAGTTGTGCAGAAATGCGTTCAAGTCACATTTACCCTACGCCGCCAATCCTGTTCTCCAATCACCATTAACAACATCCTGATGCCCTCTTCCAACCAAGTCCGCTACCTCGGGTTTTACCTAGACAGTAGACTAACGTGGAACCCACATACACGACTTAAACGACAAGAACTGAATCGAAGATACGGACTGTTACGCGACTACTTGGACCAAAATCAAAACTGACAACTAACAACAAACTTACGATTTACAAGACCATTATACGTCCCATCTGGGTGCAGCTAAACAGTCGAACATCAATCGAATACAAGCATTCCAGTCCAAACTCCTGCGACGAATTATCAATGCTCCTTTCTACATTACCAATAAAGTCCTACACAGAGATCTCAATATTCCCACTGTCAACGAACTAATCCAATCCCGATTCCAAACATTTCACAGAAACCTTTCTTATCATTCAAATCCTCTCGCTCAAGCCCTATCCAATCATTCCCATCCTGACAATCCTCCCCGCCGCTTGAACAGGAGGTTGCGCGATCTTCTCTGAGGATAGTGATTGGTGGAAATTAACTTAAGTGTCAGCGCTGGCTGGCTTCTCCCATCAAGTGATGTTGTTATTTCTTCTTTTTGTCCACATATTTGCTTATTATGTATATATTGTACATAGATTGCAAATAAAAAAAAATAAAATAAAAAATTATAAGTTGTATTGATATATACTTTTCTATAATATGTTATATATATATATATACTGGGGTAGTATTACAATGCCGGTGTTCATCGACGACTTTTTTTTTATAATTAGAGATCGGAAAACATAAAATTTCCGTGAAAACTCACTATCGAATTTTTGAGCGATGACATAACCTCCCCTATGGTTCATATAACTGACGGAGTATTGAGGTTAAGAGAGAAGGTGGGGTTCCGGTTCCGGTAGTACTGTACGTCTTTTTGTCTAGACAATATTTAAAGGTCATCAATTTAGGCTCAATGCTAGTCAACGAGGTGTGACTAGTAAGTAATGTTACACTACTAGCCAGAGTATCATTTACATAAACCAGAATTACATTTCCATAGGACAAAAGCTAATTTCCCACCCCTTTGTAAATTTGTCGAAGTGCATTAGCTGTGTACTTTGTTTGAAATATTAATAGAATATGCCCTCTGAATAATTTGTTTTGTAGGATCAAAGTTATTTATGGCCAGTAAATAATTAAACATTAGTGAAAATCCCGGGTAGTCTCAGACCAATGGCGTAGACACCACCCCCTTCCCCCCCCCCCCCCCCCCCCCCCAATAAATAGGCAACTTCTTGTATTATATTGTATGTATCAATATATATTACTTTATCTGTTTGTGTGTTTGTTTGTTCGCCAAAAACTCGACAACTGAACGTATATCTGTGGTCACAGGGAATAAATTGTTAAGTCTGAATTGGTTCCCCATCACTTACCTAATTATTGACCACACTTACCGAATTTTTATACACATTTACCTAATTATTAACCATACTTTTTGAAATACTCGTGAATGATGCCTCTCTAAAGTTGAGCAAGTTGATTTAACAGAAAACACCCTCTTCACTTGGAATAGTCTGCCGTAGTGAATAATTGGTTAAGTGCAGTTATCTAGTAAATGATTCCTCAAAGAAGTAGATTAAGTTGATTTAACCGAGAACATACACAATTTTACGAGATACCAAGAAACCCACATCTTCATAATTCCGAAAGTAATAGAGTCTTGAGCTCCCAACTTCTTCACAGTGCGCAGATGGCTTGGGAGATGATCACAGTACACTTAACTCATTTTGGCTATTTTTCGACTTAACAACTTAATCCCTGTGACCATATATATCTACAAAACTTTCTGATTATTTTAGAATGGCCCAAGGTAGTACAGTGGAGCGTCGTTAATCCGGATCGATCGGGACCGGGAACCATCCGGATTACTGAATTGTATGAATGTGCTTTCAATAACTGTATACATACGTATATGTATCGACTAGAGGATACATGACGCTCAGCAGTCTACTGTATTGCAAAATAGAGGCTGAAGGGTTCGAAAAATACAGAACACAAAATATTTTAATAAAGTATATTGAATAAGAACATGTACATTATGTAATTTAGATTAGTAACTCTACAATACTTTTTAGAAATTAAAACAAGAATCTACAGTAATTAATGGAAACTTACTGGGTAAAAAAGTCCTTAATTGTTTTTTGTACAAGAGTTGACGTACGTTTCTTTGCAGCCATGTCTCTCAGTCTTTTAAGAAGTACGAGTTGTGCCGTCCCCTCAGGTTGCCTCTCTAACCACACACCTCCCACATCCCACCTGCTCTCACCGCGGAGCCGATCCGGATTTGCGACGCTCCGGATTTTTGGCGTCCGGTTTTCCGACGCTCTACTGTATATATGCTATGTGGCAGTTCACCATTTTGAAAGGAAGAAGGTCAGTGGGGCCGAAAAATAAAATTTCTGCTACCTTTTTAAGGGTTATTTGGGTTTTCATGAAATTACATATATTATCCTTATAAGCCCAATTTCAAACATAGGCTATGTGGCGTTTCAAAATACCTAAAAGGATGGATGGTGGAGGCCTGAAACATACAATTTCTGTTACCTCTTTAGCGGAAATAAATATTGATATAATTTGTCTTATGGATGTGATCATACTTAGCATTATGACGTTCGGATTGTCTGCGTCAAGCGATTTCCGACAAGCGAGTTGACATTTTCAATAGCCTTCAGAAGTTCTCTTTGATTGAAAGTGGCCTTCCAAAGAGGTGGGAGAAGGTAGCTAAAATTGGATATAAATCGTGTTATAACAAGAATTAACTGGATTATGAGAAGATTCGGAGATCAAAGGAGAGCTTCAACGTAGAACTAGGCTTTCAGAGAGAGATCCACTGGCGGGCAGACGTAAGCAATATCTCGCAGTGTCAAGTATTCGGGCCGACTGGGTTTAGAAGCACGAACCTCTTGCCAGAGAGGTCTGGCGACGAAGTTTACCACACCATTCCTCTAGTGGGCAACCAGGTGAAATTCTCGTTTTGGGACATTACGTGTGACGTCTCAGAGGGATCTATCGAGCACTAAAGGGGGCACAGTGGCGTACGTTGACTTGGAGATGCTGGTGGGACCCCATAAAAATTATTAGGAGCCCAAAAGAATGTACGTAATAAAAAACTGAACAAAATATGTATCTATATGTGATAGTAAGAGTTAGTTATCATGACTCATGCCCGAGCTTTAACTACAAGGTCATATCGCCTACTATCAGAGCGCTCTTTCGTCACTCTGGTGGACATGAGCCCGACTCTACTATGGGAGTCCTAAGTTTTGCTCTTTAACGAATAATTGACGTCGTACAGCTTCTTGACCATCGCTTAACGTCCCATCCGAAAGACGGCTAAAGTTTATTTTACTCCCCAGATAAAACAAACTAAAGGCCTCGGCCGGGTTTCGAACCAGCGATCTTAAGCTCGGTAACCAAGCACGCATACCACTGAGCTAGCGGCGCCCTCTGTGTTAGTAAGATGTTGTGGGACGAGATTTCTCATAGAAATTAAAGACGTTTTCTGTTTTATTTCCGATCAAAATATTTTATTTCCGATGCTTTCAACACAACTGTGTCATCATCAGCGGCACATCACTCGTACAGTATTGAATCTAAATGGACAATGTATATATAAATATTTAAACAGACAAACATATATAAAATTAAATGAGTGGGCCGGTTCAGCATCCTAGCCTATTGAGCTCGAGATCGCGAGTTCGAAACCCGGCAGAGGCCCCTTAGGTTTTTCATGTGAGACATGAAAAAACCTTGAGCACGTGACCCTCGGATGGGACGTTAAGCGGTAATCGTTAAAGACCCTAGGTAAATAAACCTGGGCAGGCTACATTTAGGACTCCGACAGTAGAGACGGGCTGATGTCCATCAGAGCGATGGAAGAGCGCTCTGGTAGTAGGCGATATGACCTCGTAGTTAAAGCCCGGGCATGAGTCACAATAACTAGCTAAAATTCTATGAAGAATATAAATTAACTACAAAAGTTGCCTAAAAGAAATCGATACCCTCCAGGATATCGATTGTATTCGCAGTGTCTGACGCACAGAGCCGTTATGAATATGAATCAGATTTTCAGAATATATATATATTAGAGAAATTAATGTAACTTGTGGAAATGAATATACTTACGTTCTTATGTAGTTAGAGCATGTCTATTGGGTAATATTTTAACTCTGTTGTAAATATTTAATAATACCTCCGGGAAAATACTTTACAACCTCAGAGCACGCCTCACAGACCAGGGTGAATGATAATTAATTGTAAGTATTATGGATGTAACCAAAATAGGAACCCTAAAACTAGATTTACAGTTTGTGAGGTGAACCTTCATCCTTGAGGTCAATGATAAAGATGTGTACATGTGCACATGTTTGTTTCCTTGAAATATGAAAAAGGGCTAATGTTTTTGGCACTGAGTCAAGAACATCTATCAACTAGGGATGGCATCAAAATAGAACCATCGAATATAATATCGAAGTGCTCATTCGATAGTCTGAAGTATCGATCTTTTTCAACTATTTAATCATCATCATGAGGTGGAGTGTGAATGTGAGTCGCGGTGTAGCCAAGCTTTCGATATCTTTATTTGGTGAACCCTTACCTTCAGTTTAGTTTTTTTGAGGGTCATTCGTTCATTGAATTTGAGGTCACACCGCGACTCACACGTTATAGTTTCAGAAATATTGAATCCGAGTCATGGTCTAGAATCGTGGACCCAGCTCCATGTCTTGAACCAGATTTAGAGATAAACTTTCTTGTGAATCGGGGGTGTAGCCTCAAATTCGGAGATCAACAGAGCCTCAAGGGAGCAACATCAGAAGGAATGGTATAGCAAATAAAGAGAACGAAGGTTTAGAGAGAGCGCGGAACATGTGTGAGTCAGGATTTAGTCTCAGATTAAGAGATCGAAGGACCTTCAAAGGCAAAAACTGTAGCTAAGGGTGCAAAAAACAGTCAGAGATCAAAGATATTGAGGGAGTGCTAAATGTATGCGTCGAGGTGTAGACTCAAAGTTGGAGATCGGAGGACCATCAGAAGAGCAAAATCAGAAGATAAGGGTCCAGCAAATAAAAAGAACAAAGGTTTAAAGAGAGAGTTGAAACTTATGTGTCTCTGAGTTTCAAAAGAGCAATAACAGAATGTAAGTCTACCAAATAAAGAGAACGAAGGTTTAGAGACTGCGCGGAAACTTATGTGTTACGAGTCGGGGTGTAGCCTCAAATATATTATATTACCCCGACTCGTAACACATAAGTTTCCGCGCAGTCTCTAAACCTTCGTTCTCTTTATTTGGTAGACTCTTACATTCTGTTATTGATCTATATCATAGATCGAGTACTGATCTATATTATAGATCGAAGGAAGAAGCTCTAAGAGAAAAAAGAGATATTAAAGGTAGACTCAAATTCAACCAGAGAAGGTTTAGATGGAGAGTTGAAACTTTAGGTTTGAGACGAGGTGTAGCCTTCAAAAGAGCAATAACGAAAATGTGTGTAGAATTTACCAGATGTGTGGTATACAACGTTTCTGCTTGAATCACAACTACCGATATAGCTGTACTAACGGGATTTTCAGAAAATATAACGAATTAGTGCCGTATATTTGTTCTTCGGCTATTTTGTTTACCACGAACCAGAATATATTTTCCATCATTACTTAAAGTTAACTAACTTGTATCTGGTTGAAGCCTATATACTGACATTGCTGTGTTAATATTTTTTCAGCAAATATAAGGAATTGGTGCCACAAGGATCATCTGTATTTTGTAATTCTTTCTCGGCTATTTTAGTCAGAACCAACTAAAATACATTTTTTCTTCCAACAGACCCGGATCCTCTGGAACGATGAATGGACCCGAGTGGTTCTCGAACCGCGGACCTTCTTGTACCATGGACCCAGTTCCAGATCTGTTTCCGCTCTCCCTCTAAACTCTTTTTTTTATTGTTGCTCATTTCAGGGTCCTTCGATCTCTGAATTATTTAATGCTACACCCCAACTCATACGTAAGTTTCTGCTCTCTCTCTCTATACCTTCAATCTCTATATTTGGTGGACCCTTAAATTCAATTTTTGCTCTTTTGAGAATTCTCCGATCTCTAAACTTGAGGCAACGCCCCGACTCAGACGTAAGTTTCCGCTCTCCCTTTCTCTAAACATTCGATCTATTTATTATGTATGTATTGACCCTTATCTTCTGTTTTCACTTGTTTTAGGGTTCTTTGATCTCTAAGTTTGATGATTCACTCAAACTCACATGAACGTTCTAGAAATCATGGATCTGAGCGTGGAAACTTGTGTAGCCTCAAATTGATATATTGAAGTATTCACGCTGGGAAAGTACATTGTCTGTGAATAGCCGACAACTTTTTTAAGTTGGTTGTCAATTCAGTTTGAACAACATGCTTTTCAAGGGGGAAAGAGCCTAAAACTGTTTATTTATATATAAATAAAGAAAAAATAATAATAAAAATGTGTTGCTGTGGTCGGCTAGAAGTCTGAATTCAACAGGTGAATACGATAATGTCTTGTCATGTTTTATCACAGTCACAATGTCATGAAATATTGATCAAGACGTGGCGACACTTTCTTAGCACGAGATATTAATAACCGTCAAAAATACACTCAGCTTGCTAACAAAACCCAATCAGAATCTTTTTTTTTTTTTTTTGTGGTAAATCACCGACCACGGGCTTTCCCATTCACAAAACAAAATTCTATAACTTATGCGGCTCGACAAAACACAGTAAAACCTCCATATAGTGTCACTCAAGCATTTTATACAATATAAAGTTGCCATTTTTGACTTTATCAAATTTAATATACAAAATATTCCATTATATGTTTTCAGATTAGATTCTTCGATATAAAGTTTAGCGTGTACTGACGTTTTTCACTAATATTTGACTGTTGACTTACATAGAGGCTCCTAAATCCACATTCTATTTTTTGTGTCAATAAATTCATTACAATGGCAATTATTATACATTTTGATTTAAACCCCTCCCCTAATCCCCCCTCCCCTTTGGTCGATTTGGCTGTAGATCGATAGGTGTTACCCTTAAAGGGTTTTGGTCACACATATAAATTTTCATGTTGATACAGTCATTCTAACGGCAGTTATTAGAGCTTTTATTTCAAACGTTTTTTCAAGATTCCCCCCTCCCCTTTGGTCGATTTGGCTGTAGATCGATAGGTGTTGCCCTTAAAGGGTTTTGGTCACACATATAAATTTTCATGTTGATACAGTCATTCTAACGGCAGTTATTAGAGCTTTTATTTCAAACGTTTTTTCAAGATTCCCCCCTCCCCTTTGGTCGATTTGGCTGTAGATCGATAGGTGTTGCCCTTAAAGGGTTTTGGTCACACATATAAATTTTCATGTTGATACAGTCATTCTAACGGCAGTTATTAGAGCTTTTATTTCAAACGTTTTTTCAAGATTCCCCCCTCCCCTTTGGTCGATTTGGCTGTAGATCGATAGGTGTTGCCCTTAAAGGGTTTTGGTCACACATATAAATTTTCATGTTGATACAGTCATTCTAACGGCAGTTATTAGAGCTTTTATTTCAAACGTTTTTTCAAGATTCCCCCCTCCCCTTTGGTCGATTTGGCTGTAGATCGATAGGTGTTGCCCTTAAAGGGTTTTGGTCACACATATAAATTTTCATGTTGATACAGTCATTCTAACGGCAGTTATTAGAGCTTTTATTTCAAACGTTTTTTCAAGATTCCCCCCTCCCCTTTGGTCGATTTGGCTGTAGATCGATAGGTGTTGCCCTTAAAGGGTTTTGGTCACACATATAAATTTTCATGTTGATACAGTCATTCTAACGGCAGTTATTAGAGCTTTTATTTCAAACGTTTTTTCAAGATTCCCCCCTCCCCTTTGGTCGATTTGGCTGTAGATCGATAGGTGTTGCCCTTAAAGGGTTTTGGTCACACATATAAATTTTCATGTTGATACAGTCATTCTAACGGCAGTTATTAGAGCTTTTATTTCAAACGTTTTTTCAAGATTCCCCCCTCCCCTTTGGTCGATTTGGCTGTAGATCGATAGGTGTTGCCCTTAAAGGGTTTTGGTCACACATATAAATTTTCATGTTGATACAGTCATTCTAACGGCAGTTATTAGAGCTTTTATTTCAAACGTTTTTTCAAGATTCCCCCCTCCCCTTTGGTCGATTTGGCTGTAGATCGATAGGTGTTACCCTTAAAGGGTTTTGGTCACACATATAAATTTTCATGTTGATACAGTCATTCTAACGGCAGTTATTAGAGCTTTTATTTCAAACGTTTTTTCAAGATTCCCCCCTCCCCTTTGGTCGATTTGGCTGTAGATCGATAGGTGTTGCCCTTAAAGGGTTTTGGTCACACATATAAATTTTCATGTTGATACAGTCATTCTAACGGCAGTTATTAGAGCTTTTATTTCAAACGTTTTTTCAAGATTCCCCCCTCCCCTTTGGTCGATTTGGCTGTAGATCGATAGGTGTTGCCCTTAAAGGGTTTTGGTCACACATATAAATTTTCATGTTGATACAGTCATTCTAACGGCAGTTATTAGAGCTTTTATTTCAAACGTTTTTTCAAGATTCCCCCCTCCCCTTTGGTCGATTTGGCTGTAGATCGATAGGTGTTGCCCTTAAAGGGTTTTGGTCACACATATAAATTTTCATGTTGATACAGTCATTCTAACGGCAGTTATTAGAGCTTTTATTTCAAACGTTTTTTCAAGATTCCCCCCTCCCCTTTGGTCGATTTGGCTGTAGATCGATAGGTGTTGCCCTTAAAGGGTTTTGGTCACACATATAAATTTTCATGTTGATACAGTCATTCTAACGGCAGTTATTAGAGCTTTTATTTCAAACGTTTTTTCAAGATTCCCCCCTCCCCTTTGGTCGATTTGGCTGTAGATCGATAGGTGTTGCCCTTAAAGGGTTTTGGTCACACATATAAATTTTCATGTTGATACAGTCATTCTAACGGCAGTTATTAGAGCTTTTATTTCAAACGTTTTTTCAAGATTCCCCCCTCCCCTTTGGTCGATTTGGCTGTAGATCGATAGGTGTTGCCCTTAAAGGGTTTTGGTCACACATATAAATTTTCATGTTGATACAGTCATTCTAACGGCAGTTATTAGAGCTTTTATTTCAAACGTTTTTTCAAGATTCCCCCCTCCCCTTTGGTCGATTTGGCTGTAGATCGATAGGTGTTGCCCTTAAAGGGTTTTGGTCACACATATAAATTTTCATGTTGATACAGTCATTCTAACGGCAGTTATTAGAGCTTTTATTTCAAACGTTTTTTCAAGATTCCCCCCTCCCCTTTGGTCGATTTGGCTGTAGATCGATAGGTGTTGCCCTTAAAGGGTTTTGGTCACACATATAAATTTTCATGTTGATACAGTCATTCTAACGGCAGTTATTAGAGCTTTTATTTCAAACGTTTTTTCAAGATTCCCCCCTCCCCTTTGGTCGATTTGGCTGTAGATCGATAGGTGTTGCCCTTAAAGGGTTTTGGTCACACATATAAATTTTCATGTTGATACAGTCATTCTAACGGCAGTTATTAGAGCTTTTATTTCAAACGTTTTTTCAAGATTCCCCCCTCCCCTTTGGTCGATTTGGCTGTAGATCGATAGGTGTTGCCCTTAAAGGGTTTTGGTCACACATATAAATTTTCATGTTGATACAGTCATTCTAACGGCAGTTATTAGAGCTTTTATTTCAAACGTTTTTTCAAGATTCCCCCCTCCCCTTTGGTCGATTTGGCTGTAGATCGATAGGTGTTGCCCTTAAAGGGTTTTGGTCACACATATAAATTTTCATGTTGATACAGTCATTCTAACGGCAGTTATTAGAGCTTTTATTTCAAACGTTTTTTCAAGATTCCCCCCTCCCCTTTGGTCGATTTGGCTGTAGATCGATAGGTGTTGCCCTTAAAGGGTTTTGGTCACACATATAAATTTTCATGTTGATACAGTCATTCTAACGGCAGTTATTAGAGCTTTTATTTCAAACGTTTTTTCAAGATTCCCCCCTCCCCTTTG
Source organism: Aradus depressus (assembly GCA_963662175.1). NCBI lineage: Eukaryota > Metazoa > Arthropoda > Insecta > Hemiptera > Aradidae > Aradus > Aradus depressus. Next base: position 40,570,680 of record OY759221.1, on the reverse strand, counting down.
GCCAATTTGTCTGAAAAACAACAGGTGACGTCTTTAGAGGGTTCTGTAATCACATATAAAATTTCGTGTCTATACATTTATTCTATCGGGAGTAATCGTGTTCACAGACAGAAATTTTTCTTCATATTTTGTTAGTTATTATGACTCATGCCTTTAACTACAAGGTCATATCGCCTACTACCAGAGCGCTCTTTCGTCACTCTGGTGGTCATGAGCCCGACTCAACTATGGGAGTCCTAAATTTTGCCTATCCTAAATTTTTATTCACCTAGGCCAAGGGTTTTTTAACGAGTACCTGACATCGTACAGGCTCGGGACCATCGCTTAACGTCCCATCCGAAGGACGGCGTGCTTAAGTTAATTTTACCTCCCAGATAAAATAAACTAAGGGCCTCGACCGGGTTTCGAACCCACGACTTTGAGCTCAGAAGACAAGCACGCATACCACTGAGCTACCGGCCCCCTCTCTCTTCATTTGAATATTAGTCCAAACGGTCGATTGGTTTTGGAAAGGGAGCGAAAATTTAATTGATTAGTTGGTTGTGGGGAAGTACACCGCCGATGATCCACTACTTTCTGTTCTATTTGAACTTACATGGAGAGTATCTGCCTCTTTCATTTTGCTTTATTCTTCACAAGTTTGTTTTACTTTAGTTTTCTCTCTTGTTTTGTATGCTTTAATATTCGTAATAAATAAGTTCCCGTCACCGATGTGTTTCTGCGCCGACTTGGTGCCGCCATTATGTCATGGCCCCCTTACAGCTACTACTATTCGTACGCTTCTTTACAATCGCTGTAATATTGTTGATTCCATTTCCCCCTGAAAAGAAAAAAAAGTTGGTGAAAAAAAAATCTGTCTATGCCATTCTGTCTATGCCATTCTGTCTATGCCATTCTGTCTATGCCATTCTGTCTATGCCATTCTGTCTATGCCATTCTGTCTATGCCATTCCATTTAAAATTTTCTAATAAACCAAGAGTAACTGGGGAAGGATTGAAGAATCCCAATTCTAGGACGTGTATCGCACAATAAACAGACCTCATTTGTGAAACAGTACCAAAATTGAATTAAAACTTCGTTAATATTTTTTTTTTTAATTAGATTTTTATTAATTGGAGGAAATTCAAAAATATCATTTTACTAATTGTAACAGTGTTACAGAAACGTGCGCACCAACCAAGGGTTAGTCATTGACAGTGGGGGGATTTTATAGGTTCAGGCTTAAAATCCATGTTAATGGATTCAAATAACTGCCAATATATCAACTCAACGTTTTGTGTGAGGATTTCGAAGACAATATCGATTTTTAGCCAAAACGGTCGGATTGGTTTAGGAGGGAGAGCGAAAACTTAATTGATTCTTTCGTTAATCAAACTATTATAAAATAAGGTGTCGGTAGAAGGCATTGATGGCAGCATTTTCTATCTTTATTTATCCAACATTAATGACCTTAAAATTCCATTTGTTATTGACCTCCCTAGAGACCTGCTATTATAGGATAGCAAATATATTTAGAGAATGTTTTGGTGACCAGCTTCTCTGAATCTTTTAAAAAGTTTTTTTCTTTTAATTTACAAATTTTATTTATTAAAACATTTTAATTGTGTTATTTTCAAAACTATTTTATCAGACTGCCTGATGATGAGGGCAACCTCGAAAGCCGGCTAGCAAATATAAATAAAATCTGCGAGATGTCAGACTATATTTTATTTTACAACCTGTGAAATAATCACATTTTCATATTACTTGCAGTATAATTATTTGTTTTATTCAATTTTTTTTCTTTTATCGTTTTTGATTTAGCTATTTAGTTTGTGTTTTGTGTTCAAGAAGTAATCATAGAAAACAGCCTCTTATGGTCTGATTTTTGATAAATTCTGTGTTTTTTGGCGAAGCCAATGTTGTAGATGCTCGTATTAACAAGTTACATAACCCCCGTACTTAATGTGCTCATACTAACGAGATATGTCCACATATGTGAAAATAAGGTGAATATATCGCCATAAATAACGATATATTATAAAATTTATGTTATTGTCTGCTGTTTATCTTACATAACTTTTGATTAAAAATATAAATATGTAAAACTAACTTCAATTTCATGAACTCCAAAAAACATGGCATCCCAAAATATTTCTCTCCTATTATCCGGAAGGATGTTCTTCATTATTCAAACGTTAGTAACCCGTTTCTGAGTCTCTAAATAGGGTCGGTATGACCTCATTTCGGCAGGGCTAACATCCCAGTAAAACTGTAGAGTGGCTTAACTGGAGTACATCAAGAAGGCACTGAGGAACTTAATTTCATTAAAGTTGTGCTTAAAGTTAAAAGAGATGCATAATTCTAGTCAAGTATACCAAGATAAACAGAGTCGAGGACAGTTATTCATTTAAAGCGGATCTGGTTGACTAATCTAAGTTATACTTGGGAGAAACCGAACAAATAAATGTACACTTATACTAAAATAAAATGAAAAGAAATTTTATTCTGGGACCGAGGTCCCCTAAGAATAAATATATACAGAGTCAAAGAGAAAAGTAAACAATGAAATGAGGTATCAGTAGGTATGCCACATACAAAAAAATAAATACAAAAATAAATAAATTAGTGCTACAGTGGAGAAAAAATAGATAATAATAAATATAAATAAATACAAATTAAAAGGGACAGCTTAATTAAGAAGAAAAAAACGAAAATAAATGTGTCTATATAAATAGGAGAATATTTATAATAAAGTATCTAAATAAATAGGAAGAAAATAAAAGAAAAAAAAAGAAAATTCGAAAGAGCAAAATACATTCATGGTTGACCATAAATTGAAGGAAGGATATCCAGACAAGGTTTGAAATTAAATTAATTTTAGAAAAAAGGATCTGAGCAAAAATTAGTGAAAAAATATATATATAAAATGTACAAAATAGGTATAACATTTATGATAGAATTACTAAATAAAGAATTAAGGAGAGATGGAAGAAAACAGAATAAAAATGAAATAACTAAATACTTTGAAGTCATATACTTAATGTTAATAGTATATATAAACATATAATCTAATATGTGATGTGGCCATAACATGGCATTCTTATGCCAACCACTTTATTTATAATCTACTTATGCCACCCTCCAATTTATTTCAAACTGGCATTACCAAATATAACAAAGTCTTATGAAAATTATGTCTTCAGTGAGTTTCTTTGTAGGTTCAGCGTAATTCTGAGATTGACTTTCTTATTCCCAGTAGTATGAAAGGATTTTGAGAGGGGAAAGGGAGAATGATCTGTACAGAAGTGATTGATATGTGAAAGTCCTATATATATAGAACTACTATATACAATATATATATATATATAGTATAATAGTTATGTAATCGGTCAGAAATTCAATGCAATTTTTAACGGAATTTCATGTTTTCCAACCCCCTGATTCCAAAAAAAAAAAACTTATAACTGCTGTTGTAATGAATATATTAACGCGAAATTTCGTATTTAAGTTCAAAATCCTATAAGGACAACTATCAATTTTCAGCTGAATCTGCAGTAGGGAAAGAGAGACAACTCAAAACCCCCAATAACTGCCGTTATAAAGATTGTATCGAAATAAAATTTATTATGCGGATTCAGAAACCCCTATATAAGTCAACTATAGATTTTCAGATCAAACAGTCGATTGGTTTTGGCGGGAGAGTTTTTATCTCTTTTAGTTTTTCAGTCAAATAAAAAGTAGGGGTTAGAGGGAGAGAGAGAGAGTGCGAAAACTTAGTTTATCACAAACAATTTGAGCTGGAGAAGTACATTGCTGGTGATGATCACTGACGAATTGAGGGACAGTCAGATGTAGGTTCAGTAGAGCGTCGATTATCCGAATTGGCTTCATGGAAAAAAAAAAATCAAATTAGTTTTTCTATGAACTTCCATGAGGGAAGCCTAATTAATTCTTAGAAAGAGCTTTGTTAGCTGTATAAGGGATGTATAAGAAACACATTTTATTTTCTAGAAGTTTGCTCAATTTATGGAAAAAACGGAAAATTGGTTCCTACCAAAAATGTTCCATATTAAATTGTCAACTAACGAAATGCCCTCAGATCTGAGGAATGACCAATCAGGCTGTCCTATGAAACAAAGGATAGTGACAACACATTACTTTCATTAGCCAGTATGAAAGTGAGGAGGGGAAGGGAGAGTGAGGACGGGAAGGGAGAGTGAGGAGGGGAAGGGAGAGTGAGGACGGGAAGGGAGAGTGAGGAGGGGAAGGGAGAGTGAGGACGGGAAGGGAGAGTGAGGAGGGGAAGGGAGAGTGAGGAGGGGAAGGGAGAGTGAGGAGGGGAAGGGAGAGTGAGGAGGGGAAGGGAGAGTGAGGAGGGGAAGGGAGAGTGAGGAGGGGAAGGGAGAGTGAGTAGGGAAAGGGAGAGTGAGGAGGGGAAGGGAGAGTGAGGAGGGGAAGGGAGAGTGAGGAGGGGAAGGGAGAGTGAGGAGGGGAAGGGAGAGTGAGGAGGGGAAGGGAGAGTGAGGAGGGGAAGGGAGAGTGAGGAGGGGAAGGGAGAGTGATTGGTATAAGGAAGTTTTGTTCATAATGCATAATCTTTAATGTTGAATATTTTTACATTAAATGTACAAATTTTGTCATAATCTTTGTTGTAGTTAAATTAAATGTAATGTTTCTTTGCAAATTATTTTTGTTATAAATATATTTTTCTTTCCTTTTTTTCATTGGATGTGTGTTTGATTATATGAACTACCTTTGATTATCGCCACTACCTATGTCCCCAATTAGTTCGGTTAATCGACGCTCTACTGTACTTGAATAGCATATTTTCTATTCTATTCCAGTATATAGCTATCAGAGATTACCTGAGCTATCGAGGATACAATAACACACTTATATTAAGGTTATATAACCTATGATACAGAAAATAATTTAACAAGAACATTACTGAAGTAATAAACTATTCAATGACAATTTTACAGGAACTACCGTTAATTTTATTACATTTTCTTTGAAGTTTGAAATATATAGTTTAGTTGGGATCTTAAAGTATGTTTTTTATGATACAATTTTTATGTTTTAAAGCCTGCAGGCTTCATCATATTTCTATCTTCATGTAGAGCAATTTTGTTTTACATCATCCACTTAAGACCTACTTTATGTATTTAGTATCATCATTGTGTATCGTATTTATGGGGTCATGAGTATCCATTAGTTTGATGTATCATAAATATGTAATGGTGATAACATCATCATAGATAATTTTTTTTTATCTGGGAGGTAAAAAAACGTTCAGCACGCCGTCCTTCGGATGAGAAGTTAAGTGATGGTCTCGAGCCTGTACGATGTCAGGTACTCCTTAGAAATTTCTAATAATTTCTAATAAGGTGAATAAACCTAAGTAGGCACAATAGGACTCCCACTGTAGAGTCGGGCTCTTGTCCACTAGAGTGACGATATGACCTCGTAGTTAAAGCCCGGGCATGTGTCAAAAATAACTTACTAACTAACTATACATCAATATACTTTAGAAATTAGATATATAAGTAGTTAGAGGGCGTCGGTAGCTCTGACGTAACATGCTCTCTTACTGAGCTCAAAATCGCTGGTTCGAAATCCGGCAAAGGCTAGGTTTTTATCTGGGATGTTAAAAAAACGCCGTCCTTCAAATTGGGACTTAAACGATGGTCCAGAGCCTGTACAATGTCAGGAACTCGTTAAAGACCCTTCCCGATAGAATGAATGTATCGACACGAAATTTTATATGTGTGTGAGGATGAGACCTTTTTATTTTCAGCTGATTCAGCCCATGAGGAGAGGGACTAGAAAAGAGCTCACTTCAAAAATTGCAATAACTGCCAATGAATTGAATATATCGACATAAAATTTTATATTTAAATTCAAAAACTCATAAATATGTCACCTATTAATTTTCCGCGAAATCGATCGAAGAGAAGAGGGCTTAACTTAAATACCCTAATAACTGCCGATGTAATGAAAGTATCCACACAAAATTTAGTGTGAGGATTTAGAAGGCACTATGTAAGTCAAATATTGCATTTTAGCCCAAACAGTCGATTCATTGGCTCTGGAGGGAGAGCAAAACTTTGATAAATTCTATGTGGGAGGTACATAGCTGGTGATTCACCGACAACTATTTTCAACTATAAAACTTGATTGTTATTCCTTAATGTTCTCCATTCCCTGTCTAATTCCATTACATTCTACATAATATTCTTTCTCATTTCGGGATCTAGAATTGCAGGGGACATTTAGATTTGGAGCCTGAGAACTAAAAACATGGACGCAGTTGAAAAAAACATGAGGTTGGCAACATTGTCTCTGCTTCATTGTTATCTTGCTTTCTGATAAGGGACTAAAGTCTTATTAAGGTTACAGTAGTGATATTTGTTATCCTTTCTCTCTCTTTCACGTTTGAAGCCCTCTTGTGATATTGTTTTCTTCATTTTTAATGTTCCTATCTGTAATTGTCTATGGGATTACTTAACTACCAATCTAGGGTAATTGTGGTACTTGGTTTCCTGCTTAGTTACAACTTGATTTTAGGGTACATTACATTAAGTATAAGATAGTAAAGTTCTGAAATTTAATTAAAGTACTAATCTTTATACTAAAGAGCCTAGACATTACATTTATTTAAGTGAACTGCCATAAAATAGCTTATTTGAAATGTTTGTTCAACCTTACATCTACTTGAAATACATTTTGTAGATATTAATTATAATTTTGTGTTATTAATTGTATCCTATTTATTTTGTAATGCCGAATATTATATTGTTACATATTTAATTGATATTTATCCAAAATATAACGTTAGATAGATAAACTTTTTATTGCACTAAAGAATACAAGCTTTATAACAATGAACGGGGTTTTTTTTTATTCTTTTTTTAAATACATATTCATATAGTTATAGAAAATAATAGGAAATAAAATATACATATATATATATAATAGCAAATAAGTAATATGGTAACTAAATAAAGATATATATACAAATAATAGACAACCAAAGTTAAAACCCGGGCATGAGTCATAAAACCTAACCTAACCTATATTGTGATGTATTAAAAAAATATATACACATTAAATCATTAATATTAAAAAAATTAATTATATTTATTTTTCTATAAATAATAAGAAACCATTTCTGTTAAAACAAATGCATGTAGAAAACAAAACACTGCCATCAGCTGTTTTTTAGTGTGTATAGAGAGAGTCGAGGCCTGGGTTCAATGCAGACGGGCTGAGTGAAACATGGAAAGTAGTGTTTAGGCTTAAAGTGTGATGAACCAAATAGGAGTGAATTGACGGTGAAATTGATCCGCAAAGAAGATACTGTTGTTTATATGTACAGGATATATGCCCAGAAATATATAACTTAAAAAGATTGAAATAGTGTTAAGAATTTAGTTTGTAAGATTTTTCTTTTGATTTTTGTTTGTTTCAATGTTTAGTTTTTTTATTTAATAATGTAGATGATTTATTTTAGAGTCCTGGAGCAGGTCTCTCTGCCAGGTCCGCTTGAGGCGTCGAGGTGGATTTGTGGAGAATATGGATAATTCCTGAATAAATTGACTGGCCTAAAAATGGACTTTGTCGTGAGAATTTTGATACCGTGTCCTGATGACTGAGGGTACAAATGGAATGTTGTTTATGAAATGTGAGATTGGTTACATAAAATGGCGCATCGGCAATGTGGCGTAGTATAATGAATGAATTATTGGGACTGAAGATGTATGTTTGATTTTTTGGCTGATCCCCATATCTCGATACCGTGGGTCCAAATGGGTTTTAATATGGTTTTGTATATATATGTGAAGTTTGAATGAAAGCAGAAACTAAGTTGATCAATTGACGCTAAAGAAGTAGGTTACTCGAGATTTACCAACAACTTTAAGTGAAAATTTAAATTTTTCTCACAGTTTCAAACCGAATACATGTAGACAAATAATTTTAATATGGACTTTATTGTTTATTTACATCAAACATAAAGTGATTTCGTTGGTTAAATCAATTCATAATTTTTTTCACTCTCAAAAGCCACATCAACCATCCAACTTATTGTTTAAATTCAACAGAAAAAAAACTTGCAGATAATTTTTCTACTTGCTATATTCAAAATTTATTATATATTTGGTATATATTTAATTTATACTGTTTCCAGTTTAGTTAAAGTAGTAATAAAAAACGTAAAAACATTTATTAGTACTGTTATTTGTAACAGGTATATTTTAGGAACAGTTCTCGTTTCTGTTCCTGAAATGGAGTTGTTCTGGAAAGTTATTAGAATATCAGTTATTAGCGAGTAGCAGATACAAAATATCATTTTTAGACAACTAACATTATTTTAGCTTTTCGACTTTCCATATCGATTTTTTTCTCTTACAATATCCGATATTTCCGATTAGCTTTATCATTATGATATATTTCTGGCTAATCATTATACGAAAATCATATTAAATCAACTTATATTTTGCTCCCTCGCCTCGCCACTGTGAGAACAATGGATAGAGAGGAACTCTCAATAAATAACGTTTAATTAGTGTAATGTCAAGCGAGTGGGTCATGCTACGTGGCTATGTTGTGACTAGCTCAGTTATCAAATGTCATGTATCTCATTCATAGGATGGTCTACCATACTTTGGCACACCTCAAATACCATGGTTTTAATTACATTTCGACGAAATTTATATTAAATATTTACACTCAACAGGGATGGTGTTGGTCAGTCGAACATTTTTATTTAATTGTCACTGTATTGGAGAGAAGCTCCACTGACAATAGGGACAGTAGTTCAGGATTTCCTAGGCGTTGCTGTCCGCGGTCAGTGACCATTGTAGGCATTTGGAACCCAACGTGGTTCCAGAACCAACAATGGTACTACGGGGGGGACAGCTTCTCAAGCTGAGGTTGGCTTCGTAGTGGCCTGTGGTAACTGGGACCGTTGTCCGGGATCCAGGAATCTGGGAAATACCAGTCACTGGGATCAGCGCGAGATAGTAGGCGTCCCTGTCTTCCTTCTCGAGGGGTGGCTACCATTACGGTAAAGCTGGGTACGTGATAGCATCGACAAAACAGTGTCTCTTATCCCTGTTGGTAGGGGAATCTTCTCTATATTTGTGGTTGTCCCTACCGGCAATGCAGAGGAAAGAGAACTATGGGGGCAGTAGGTCAGAAAAACCTCGACTTCCCTCTCAGAGCCTCTGGGCGGAGCACACAAATGGGTATTTTGGTCAAAAATGGTACCATGGGGGTGGGAGCTATCCAAACGGCACCACCAACTGGTTTCATAGTGGGCTGTGGTAACTGGGACCGATGTCCGGGATCCAGGGATACTCAAGAACATCGGACACCGGGATCAGCACTCAACAGTAGGAGTATCTGTCCACCATCGGAGTAGAGGCTCTGGCATCGCCATCTTAACAATGTCTGTTATCCCTCCCTCACCTGGGTTTTTGCTAGGTCTACTTATCATTCTTTAATTCTGTACCAAAGTTCAGAAAAAGGGGGAGGGGGAATAGACGGACATGATCACTCTTTTTCGTAGTCGGTATTCGACCTATGGAACTCAATTGTACATTTTCAGATCGGCATGGTAAACGCGCCTTCCGATCTCAGGCAAACAGTATACCTGGTGAGTCAGAAGAAAGCCTTATAGCCCGTATGACCTAGTTGGTACCTTCTTCAAATGTGCCTTTAAAGACCTTTTTAATGCATTAGGCCAATAAAAAAAGGAACTGTGATAGCTTAAAGCCCCTAAATGACATGAGGTAACCACCCAATAGAAAAGGTAGCCCAAAAGAGGGGCACCCTATAATCTGCCTTATTACTGACCTTCCCCTCTGGCCACAGCTAAACTTTGTTGGAGGCTACTAAAGAGACATCTCTAATCAGACAACCTAATTAATAGTTGGAAGTGACCTGAGGTAAAAAGTTAATAACAGTTGAACAAACTAAAGTATTTAGCAGTTGGGTCGTTTAAAGTTGTCAGACAAGACAAATAAAAGTCCCGCATCTCCCCTCCTCACATCCCTCCCCTCCATATCCTAACAATTTGCCTCATCACTAGTAAAAACAGTAAAATTATAAACAATTCTTATAAACTACTAAACTTCCTTCATTCCTAGTCTACTTATGACATAATAAATATTCTACACTTCGTTTATTCTGTATTCACTATTTTCTAATCGTACATGCCGGTGGCTCAGAGGTAGCATGCTTGCCTTCTGAGCTCAAGATCGCGGGTTCGAATCCCCGTATAAGATAATAATATATATTATATACGAATTCAGAATCTCTTTATACAACCCAAAAAGTAAAAAATCTATACAGATTAACTACTCTTTAATTATTAACCGTTTTTGCAAAATTTTAGATGGATCCTACATGTCAAATTGAACTTAGATATCAAGTTTCATAACAATCCGTTTAGTGGTTCTTGTGTTAGGCGTGGTGTAGAGGAGGAACAGGTATACAGACTTACGCAAAGATCTGAATGAAATTTTGATATCTAAGACCATACATTCTTGATTTTATATTCTTCTATATATTTATTTAGATACATTTATTTTCGTATGATTTCTTAATAATGAAGCTGTTAATTTAATTACTTTTGTACTATTATTTTATTAATTTATTTATTTGTTTACTTATTTCATAATTATTTATTTTATTGTATTTTCTTATTTAAGTTATATTCATTTTGTTCTTGTTTCTATCCACTGTAGCACTTTTATCTCATTACTGATTTTATTTGTATTAGTTATTAGACCTCGGTCCCAGAATAAAATTAATTTTCATTTTATTTCAAATAAAATTAATTTTCATTTCATTTCAAATAAAATTAATTTTCATTTCTTTTCAAATAAAATTTATTTTCATTTCATAAAACTTTTGGCTCTCAGAAGCCCGACTTTACTGTGGGAGTCTTAGAGCTTGCGATTGTCGATTCTTCTTTTTTAGTGTTCCTTAGTTCGAAGATCAGATACGAAATAAGTTTTTGAAGTATTATTATTACATATTATCGACATTTAAATCTAGCAAAAAATTAGGACAAAAAAAATTGGTTGACATTTAAACATTAAGCGAAAAAAATACAAAATTCAAGTTATGGGATATAGTAGTATGATAGTGTATAGGTATGATAGTGCTCTAGAAAATTCGTTCAGTAGCTCTTGAGTTGTGTACAATGATTTGGAGAGCAGACGAGCAAATATGGAACAATAAGCGTTGTTTTTTTTGTTCATTTTTTTACTTTAAACGCAGTTTTCTGAAATTGTTGACTCTCCCGAACGATTACAAAGCTTCCTCTGGATATACGAGAAAGTGAAATTTAATTAATGAAATTAAAATAGAAATTCAACCTGAATCAATTTAGGTGATATTTCTGTTCTTTATTTAGAAAATGAATGAAGGATTTAAAAGACAATTATAAAACCCATCTGAGGCTGGACTTGGACATTGTGAGCTGCAGGGATCAGTGGACAAATCCAAAACAGAATCCACAAAGTCATTTCAAAGTATTATAATCTTCTCTGTATTTAATACACTGTTTGATGGATTTTTTGTATTATTCTTAGTTGGAGTATTCAAAGACATCAAAATGAACGCAGCTTAACAAAAGAATGTATGTGACGTGGCCGTTACAGGACTTTCTTATACCAACCACGATTACAGATCTCTCTCTCCCTCCCCTGCCTCAAAATCATTTCATGCTGGCATTACTGGTTTTTCATAAAAACTATCAACAATAAAAAAATGTTTTATAATTATTTGTTACGCGAAACAATTTGAACATTACTTTGATATATTGCTTCAGAAATCATTTTCCATTGAGACCGCTAAACTCGTTGTATTGTCTTATCTCAAAGGGCATAAGGCACAGGCCTTATTGTCGATTGGAAATATAATAAGCAACATTTATGGAAAGAACAAATTTTTCGATAGGACTAACCGTTACGTCTACAAAGTGTTTAAAAACTACATTTCTAGACGGTTTTCGGAATTTATCTCAAAACCGGACAACCTGTAAAAAAATTGTATTTCATATAAAATATTTACTTCAGTTTTTTCTACAACTATTACTTGAAAATATTTTTGATTAGGTCATAAACATAAGCGGTATCTTGTGAAATGTACTTAGGCCCTGAAGGAAAGTGATCTCAATTTTCGTCCGGTTTTGGCCAAAATCTAACCAAATCTAAGTTAGCCCAAATTACAAGTTCATAGCTACAATTCATTCGTTCATAGCGGTAGAGCGCTCACAACTTAGCAATCACATACACATAGGTGTACACACGGACAGACAGACATCATCACCAAAACGTATTCAGTGGACCTTGAAACGTGATAATCCGTTGAAACTTCGAACTCGGATTTTCGCACGATTACAATACTATATGTATAAGAAAGTAAAAATAACCAGATCATCTACATATTGGCAAACAATCCAACTGCCTTCAATGTATCAGAATACTGTCCCGTATGACAGGATTGCATGAAGTCGGTAGAAGGGAGAATGAGTATAAAATAACCCAGCCATTGCTCATGGAGACAGGATCCGCCGCTGTGTGGGCGTCCTCTCTCCAACTTTGTGACAAAGATACAAAGGACATTTATCTTCTGAAAGGAGACAACATGGAGGAGAGTCAACTTGCTCGGAATTCCGGAGGATCAACATCCACTCACTTGTTCTTCTCCAACGTTGAATTGCCAGCTGAGGCTATTCTTCCTTTTATCTTGATGAGAGAAAATGATGACTTCCGATCGTCTCTCTGTCTTGTGCAGTTCGGTTCCTATTGAACGGCTCTCTTAAATTTTATACTAGCAGGTTACCATTCTGTCCGGAGTAAGTTTTAAGTAATAGTAGTAGCTCTTTCGTCGCTCTGGTAGACATGCGCCCGTCTACTATGGCAGTCCTATTGTGTCTACCCTAAATATTTATTCAACTAAGCTAGGGCTCTGTAACGAGTACCTGACAACGGACAGGCTCGGTACCACCGCTTAACGTCCCATCCGAAGGACCGCGTCCTTAAGGTTTTTTCATCTTTTAGGGTTTCGATCCCGTGATCTTGAGCTTGAGTAGACAAGAAAACTACATACGGTTTTAACGGAATTCATGTTTTTTGACCTCTAGATTCTAAAGATGAATAATGAATAAGTCAGTGAATCACCGGCAATGTACTTCCCCAGAACAAATTATTCAATTATGCTATGTTTGCGCTAATATTTAATAGTTGACTTACATTGGTGCTCCTAACTCCTCATACTAAATTTTGTGTCGATAAATTCATTACTACCGTTATTAGGGTTTCTGAATTCTTTGGCTCTCCCCTAACCCCCCCCCCTCCCCCCCCCCCCCCCCTATTATTTGGCCGATGTGGCTTACAATCGATTGGCGTGGACCTAATCGGGTTCAGGTCACACATATAAATTTTTTTGTTGATATATTCATTCTATTGGCAGTTATTAGAGTTTTTCTGTTATGCCTTCCCCCTAATTTCCCCTTTTCTTTCAGCCGATTTAGCTGAAAATCAATAGGTGTAATTGTTAGAGGGTTCTGGGTACACATAAAATTTCTTACATATTCATTCTATCCGGAGTTATTGTATTCACAACACAGGCACACACACACACAGAAATGTTTTTTTTTTTTTCATTTTTGCAATTAGGAGATCGGAAAACATGAAATTCCGTTGACAATTCGCATCGAAATTTTGATCTATTGCATAACTTCCCCTATACTCGGTATACCTGGGAAAGTAAGATTGTTTTCTTGTGTTTCTTAAGCTTCTCTGGGATGTTCCACTGTTGGTTGTTTCCGGCATTTTTTTCCAGAGGTGTCCCTTCTTCTGGTCACTATGAACTAGGTTCAAGAAGGGACGTGTAAGTGTCCCGAAATATCGTCCAAAAAAAAAAAATAAGAAGACACCTCTGGAGAAAAATGCCGGAAACAACCAACAAGATTGTTTTCTTTACTAGTACATACTATTTAGTGTATGATATTTTGAAAATGATAATGATAATGAAAATGATCTAACAAGCATATTATGATATTATTTTTTGATTTCAGGATGTGGTGGCCCTCGTTGGTGGTCTGCCTCCTTCTTGTCAGTGCTGTCCACTCCTACAAAAGCGGCTTCTATGCCAGTGGAGGACGTTACGGCAAGAGGATCCTGCCCATTGCTAGTAAGTATTATCTTTAGCTGAGTTGGCAAAATTATATTTAATTTCGATTACTGTTAGTTAATTAAGTTAGTTATTATGACTCATGCCCGGGCTTTACCTAAGAGGTCATATCGCCTGCTACCATAGCGCTCCTTCTTCGCTCTAGTGGACATGAGCCTAACTCTACTATGAGAGTTCTACATTTGTTGCCTAACGTGGCATGCTAAAAAGAATCTAAGACCCTCGATCCACGATCTTGAAGTATGCTGCAAATATCCGTGATCGAGTTTTCAACGGATTTTCAAGTTTCAAGGTCCTCTGAACTTGAAGCTCGCTCTAACTCAGAAATGATTGTAACAATTAACTTGACATTTGAGATAATGTCACATGTTCTAATTTAGATCTGATTAATTTTTGGCCGATATTGGACGAAAATGAAGACATCTAGCATCCAAAATAGTATATAGTAAGTTACTATAGAAAATAGCCTAAATTAAAATACCGAGTAGAGTCTGAATTTATACCTATATACTAAATATAAATTGTCTTTACTTAATAAATACGAATCTTATATAAGTACATACTAGTATTTTAAAAATTGTCAAATTCTCATCGCAAGTAAACCACAAATTTAAGGAATTGACTGGGTGTAAGAAAATACTGTGTAAGTCACACCTATTTTTTTTTTTTTTTTTCGAGTTATTAGCCATTTTTGAAGGCATAACACTAACACACACAAAAAAAAAAAAAAAACTACAAGTTAGAACAGGTCTAGACTCACTTTTGCGATGTTTTCTTTCTCGACAGCATATCAGTGACAGCATCAAAGTTATCGATCGGAAAGTGGCGCACAGAGCAAAGAGTTGCCGCAAACATCACTTTACACATGTTTACCCGAAATATGTAGATTTGCCAGTCAGTCACTCACTCTTTGTGACGGGCAGCTAGGTATTCTTTTTCAAGGCCTCATTTTAAAAGCTGTTTTACCATTCTCTTTGTCTAAAAACTAATTATATCGGCTGACAAAAATAAATTATGAAAATATTTGTTTTAATGTTTACCTAATTGTTGCTAAACTTCTTTTTAAATTACGTCCTTTTGTCTTGGTTACTATACCTATTTTATTTCAATGTTTTTCTTATATATATATATATATTGTTTTTAGTATAAGGAAGTATATAATACATTTACCACAGCGTCACTTCTTCTATTTTTTTTTTTTTTTTTTTAGATTATATTTATATTTTATAAATTTTTTTATTTATATTTTTTAAATTATATTTTGATTAGTTACGAGAAGCACTCCCATCATCAATATTTACAATTTATCAGTTCTTTATGTTAACTATCGCTTCTATCAATTAGAAGCTTCCTTTTATAGAATATATTTATTGAGTTGACTTGTATATTTAAATACCAAGTCAGAATATATAATAAAATATAGAGGTTGACTCAATATTATACAACTAAATTATGAAAGGAAGAATCTGATTAATAGAAGGAATATTTATGTATACATAAATATATATATAGATACTGATCATGGGAGTGCTTCCCGAAACGTCCGTAATAGATGTTTGAAAAAGTAAAAAAATAAATGGGAGAAATGGTGCTGTGGCAAATATATCGTATATAAATTCAGAATCTTCTTACACAGTCTAAAATTAATACAAGGAACATAAGTGTGACACAAATCAAAACGTTTTGGTAAAGAAAATAGGAAAAACTCAGGGAGGGAATCACAAAAATATCCGTTCACGATTTTAAATTATAATCTCTGTTTTTGAATGTTTATTAATTTATTTTCTATTCATTTCAGTTACTTTGTATTTGTTTTTTGTTTTTTTTCTTTTCATTAAGAGTTATTCTTAAATTTACTTTTAAGCAGTAGCATTGTTTTTAATTTAACTGTTTATTTTTGATTTGTATTTAGTGTATAAGGGTAAGGGTTAAGGAACTTATTGTATAATTGTACCTCTGTAAATGCGACTGTTATAATAAACACTTCTACTGCTACTAATACAAGGAAATATTGTAATTTTTACGAAAATCTGAGATTGAATTTTTAACGAAATTTCACGTTTCAAGGTCCCCTGAATTCATTTTGATAATTTTTACGAAGATGTCTGTACGTCTGTGTATATGTGATTGGAATTTAGTGAGCGCTTTAACTGTGATTCACATGTGCTAATCTAGATCTCATTTGATGTTTTGCAAAATCGGACTTGTACTTCCCCAGAGTGAATTAATTTTTAACAAAAACTCTAAAACCAGCCGACTGTTTGCGCTAATATTCAACATTTGACTTACATAGGGGCTTCTAAATCTTTATACTTAATTTTGTGACGATTTTATTGTATCGGCAGTTATTAGGGTTTATGAATTGATTAGACAAGTCATGTCATTGCGTTTTGACTTTAAATATTAAATTTCATGTCGAAACACTCATTACAACGGCAGTTATTGGGGTTTTGTGTTGAGCTTTACGATAAGTCGAAACCCACGATTTTAGATGTTTGATCGCTTCACGCAAAAAACAGTTAGTTCTATCGAAAAATTTGGTTTTTAACGAAAATGTTCCTAATTCCAACAATCAAAATGCGTATGTACGCATCGATATACCAATGCTAGAATGAGACAGAGATCGGAGGAACAGTAGGGGAACCCTCTTCGTCGCCCACCCTCCTCTGTCCAGCTCCATGTGTCACCATTTAACTTGATGTGAAATTTCAGTCATCAGCAAACGTCACTTGTTTGTTTAGGTTAAGCACCTTCAATTGAGGAAAGGAAAGGCGGGCGATAAGATGACGATCCGGATACATACAGTTTACCGGGTAAACATCGTTTCAACTTCAGAGAACTTTGTCTCTTCTCTAGCTTGGATCAGAAGCCGTTGTTACAGTACACTATAGTGCATGTTAGACACTATAGAATCCTTAATGCACAGAAGCCATTATTTTAATACATTACAGTGGATGTAAGACACTAGAAGTCTTTATGTAAAGAAACCATTGTTTTAATACATTATATATTACATAAAATTCTACAGAAGCCATTGTTGTAATACAGTTATTATACATAAGACACTATAGAATCCTTAATGCACAGAAGCCATTATTTTAATACATTACAGTGGATGTAAGACACTAGAAGTCTTTATGTAAAGAAACCATTGTTTTAGTACATTATATATTACATAAAATTCTACAGAAGCCATTGTTGTAATACAGTTATTATACATAAGACACTATAGAAGCCTTAATGTATAGAAACCATTATTTTATTACATTATAGGGTACTACATAAGATTTTTACAATAGAGAAACATGTTAGATACAGAAGTCATTCTTTTAATAGATTATAGAATTCAAAAGACACTACGGAAGCCTAAATGTATAGAAACCATTATTGATCGAGGCAGTTGTTATTCTTTACTCCTGGTGGGACCATTTCTTGGCTGAAGATTTACTAATCGGGGCAGTTCGTATACGTCCAATTGAACTCGTAAATAGGCTGTTTAGTTAACATTGGTAAACAGAAGAATAGCTGGAAAAGAATCGATCGACAGCCAGATTATCGACCTAGTCTAAGGGCGTTATTGCAACAAGAACAGATTTACAATAGATACTTAATTGTGATAAAATTGACGAACTGTCACGAACATTGTACCCGGCCAGGCATCTAAACCGCTCCATTGGTTATTTTGGATAATTATATAAATTCCTCTATATTATGTTCAGCTGGGGAAGTAAGAGAGCTGGTGTGTGCACCTAGGGACCTAAGCATCCAATGCTCTTATCCCTTCCCTATTAGCTCAACTTTTAACGAGTATCATCGCACAAGCTCGGGACCATCGCTTAACGTTCTATCCGAAGGACAGCATGCATTCTACCTTCCAGATAAAATAAAGTCAGGGCCTCGGCCGAGTTTCGAACCTGCGATCTTGAGCTCAGTAAGCACCCTGCCAATCGCTATAACTCTGCCTACAACTTACCTTGAGAAAGAGGGAAGGACACTTGTTGAACCCAGCCCTGCTACCTACCGACTGACGGACTTACTACTATCTCAGTCAGTGTGTAAATGGGGTGGCTACCGTTGTGTTGTCATGAAGACGACCTTCAGACGACCTTTCTGTTGTCATGGTCGCCTTCACCTCTACTGTTGTCATAACTCACATTTAGCACCCCCCTTCCACCCTCCGTTCAACAGTTGCTCACTTATAGCCTCTCACCAAGATATCGACTAACTGCTCAGACAATGAGGCCTTCACTCGACTAAAAAGATTTATACTCAGACCGCTCCTCTATTTATACGTATATACTCGTAAAGTCGTCTACATACTCACTAATCTGATTCTAAGGATTGTGTTCTATAAATCTGGAAATGTAAGTTTCCTTCATATCGTAGGTTGGAAAAATCCAAAAAACTGAATTACTTCCCCAGCTATACGAATATAGAGAAAGTTAGATAATTGGTCTAAACTTCCATGCGGAGTTTTCAACGGAATTTCGTTTTTCCGACATCCAGATTCCAAATATGAAAAAAAAAAATGTGTACCTTTCACACGATAACTCCCGATAGAATGCATGTATCAAAACGAAATTTTATATGTGAAACCAGTACCCTTTAACAACGACATCTATTTATATATTTTCAGCCAAATCGACAAAAGGGAAGGGGGTTCAGGGGAGGGACCTCAACTCAAAAACCCTAATGTAATAAATTTATTGAAACAAAATTTAGTATGAGAATTTAGAAACTCCTATGTAAGTCAACTGAATATTAGCAGAAACGGTGTACCGGTTTCGGAGAGGGAGCGAAAATTTAATTGATTAATTCGTTCTGGGGAAGCACATTGCCGGTGATTCATGTATGACTTTTTTCTTTTAATGTTAAGTGCCTTCTGAGAGTTAAAAACGTGTGCAACCCTGTCCGAATGGTTACTTCAGTCATTATGATGAGAAGAACCTAATAACAAGGTTTCTTAAGTGCGCTTTCTGAATTTTTTCGTCTACTGGACCCTTTTGAGCGCCCTGACAGAAAATTAAAAAGAAAAAAAAATTAAAGCTAAAAGATGGATTTATCTGGAAATAAATGTGATGATATGCAAGCTGGCTGAAGACAAATAGCTGGATATGGTTTAGCAAATACGTATATCACGTAATGTATATGATAATATATTCTGTGGCCCTCATTGATAACCAGGGCACGATGCGGCGTGTAAACCAAAAAGGTTGGCGACCCCTGATTTATACTATTAATTAAATATCATTTATATTGATCAACAACTATTTATCAATAATTGATAAATAGGATAATATAATCATTATAATATTATTCAACCTGACTGAGCTCTCAGTTAACCATATTTCCTCTCCACATTATGCCTCAGCTGACAGGTTGTTGATTTTTCATTCATTAATTGAAGCGGTCATTGTTGAAAGGGGATATGTAACAAAAATAAAAATTTTGGGAAACTCAATAAAACTTCCTAAAGAATTGAGAGGGGAGTATTTTAATGGTTAAGCGGCACAAATTTTCTGTAACCCTAACTAGAAACTTGTTTTTACTTGTTCTACTAAAAAAAAATTAATTACGAATATTCTGTTGCAATTTGAAATTTTGCACATATCCCTCTTTAACAATGACTTGAAATATTTTTGGGAAAATAGTTACTAAACTCACTTATTTTTCTTTAGAAAATTTTATTTTTGGTATAAATAGTTACAATATTATACAAAAAAAAATTTTTTTAATTGCGAAGATATTAAAAACTGTAAAATATTAAAAACTGCGTGTATGTAAGTTTAAAATTTTTCAAAAAAAAGTTTATTCCGAGTCAGGATTTGACCCGCTTTTGTCATTCAGCTCTTGAATCCTTTGGTTTTCGTTGCTTTGCGATGTTGGCCAACTTAATATTTCCGCAAAAAAGATATTCCTGTGACGTACTTCGACAAAGCCTTAATATCTTTCACCTTTTTATGATTGATCGGCACTTTTCCTGCTGGATATGCAGCTCTGGTGGGCAATGTCGGTATTGCTCTACTGCTTCCAGTCAAGTTGAAAGTGTGGCTAACCAATCCATTGACAAACTCCTTAACAACCAGTTTTCCTAGCAGGCCGTCGTTGTATTGAAACTCTCGGTACATTGATATCTGTTATTTTATGTGTTATTTATTTGATGTCCATTTATACCTACTAGCATAGCATGTGATACGCTGAACTAGTAAAATAAAATTTAAAAAAAATATATATATATAAAAAAAAGTTACAGTGATAGTCATGGTTGAAAAGGGACATGTGCGTCACATACCTCCTTTCAACAGTGACTCAGATATTCTCAGCTCCACCACAACCAGAGAGCGCACTGCACATGTCTCATTTCAACACAGAAGATGTGTTCAGTCCTCAAGATTATGAAAATATAAAAAAGTCGTTTTGGCATTTGATGTCACATATCCCCTTTTAACAATGACCGCTTCAATTTTTCAATTCACATTCTATACTAATTATAAATATAATTTTTTGCTGATACTATTGGTGATAATGTTCTATTTTTGAGCTGTAGTCTCTTAGCTTTAACAAAATTATTTATTTTTGTTACATTTAGATTTATTGTTTATTTACTTTCTTATTAAACTTCTAATAAGACATTTTTTTTTATATACCTACCCTACAGAATAATTATTAAACTAACTGATTGCAGTAAAATAAACTTAAGCACACCGTCCTTCGGATGGGACGTTAAGCGATGGTTCCGAGCCCGTACGATGTCAGGTACTCGTTAAACACCCCCGCCCAAGGTGAATAAAAATTTAGGGTAAGCAAAATTTAAGACTCCCATAGTAGAGTCGAGCTCATGTCCACCAGGGTGACGAAAGAGCTCTCTGGTAGTAGGCGATATGACCTCGTAGTTTAAGCCCGGGCATGAGTCATAAAACCTAACCTACACATGTGAAAAATTAAAAAATGCAATATAATACTTTTTCTCATGTTTAACATTGGCTTTATATCGAAGATCCTCTATGTAAATGTTATCTGTTTCATATGCATTAACGACTTTACAACCAGAGTTAGGTGGTGTTAAAGGTCCGAAGTTATTTCTACTAAAGTAAGATGCAAATACAACGAATACATCTAAGAATACAAATATGTATATATATATACAAAAATATCAAAATTCCAAGATTTAAAAAAAATCACCGGCAATGTACTTCCCCAGAACGAATTTTCTTACTAGAACTAAGATTTCGTTCGAAGTTTTCGTTCTCCTCGTAACTCCAATCGACTGTTCTAATCAATAATTGCCTAACACAGAGACTGGATCGTAATAATAAATCATCGATATATTCATTACATTCGCATATATACTTACTTCCCCCAGCTACACAAAGTATAGGGGAAGTTATGTAATCAGTCGGAAATTTTATGCTGAGTTTTCACCGGAATTTAATGTTTTCCGACTACCTGATTTCAAAAATGAAAAAAAAAAAAAAATCTGTATGTGTGTTTTCGTGAATACGATAACTCCTGATAGTCTGAATGTATAGAAACGAAATTTTATATATGTGTATCCAGAACCTCGTAAAGGCGACACCTATTAATTTTACACGAAATTGAGCAAATGGAAGGGGGGATCTAAGAGCTCAACACAAAAACCCTAGCTGCCGATGTAATAAATATTACATGAAATTTTATATGTAAGTTCAAAACACCATAAGGACGATACCTGTACGATTTCCTGCCAAATCGGCCGAAGGGAAGGAGGGCTCAACTCAAAAACCCTAATAACTGCCGATGTAATGAATGTATTGGCACAACATTGAGTATGAGGATTCAGAAGCCACAACGTAAGTCAACTATTAATTTTTAGTCCAAACAGTGGTAGATTAGTTAGGAGAGAGAGAGAGGAGAGAGCGAGTTAGGATAGAGAGTAGAGAGCGAGTTAGGAGAAAGAGAGAGGAGAGAGCAAGTTACGAGAGAGAGCGAGTTAGGAGAGAGAGAGAGAGGAGAGAGAGAGAGAGGAGAGAGCGAGTTAGGAGAGAGAGGAGAGAGCGAGTTACGAGAGAGAGGAGAGCGAGTTAGGAGAGAGAGAGAGAGGAGAGAGCGAGTTAGGAGAGAGAGAGAGGAGAGAGAGTTAGAAGAGAGAGAGGAGAGAGCAAGTTAGGAGAGAGAGAGAGGAGAGAGCGAGTTAGGAGAAAGAGAGGAGAGAGCGAGTTAGGAGAGAACGAGTTAGGAGAAAGAGAGGAGAGAGCGAGTTAGGAGAGAACGAGTTAGGAGAAAGAGAGGAGAGAGCGAGTTAGGAGAGAGCGAGTTAGGAGAGAGCGAGTTAGGAGAGAGCGAGTTAGGAGAGAGCGAAAACGTAATTGATTAATTCTTGTGGGGAAGTACATTGTCGGTGAATCACCGACGTCTTTTTTATTTTCTTACACAGTCTAGACATCCTCCACTGTTTTGTTTGGCCCACTACAGCCCCAAAAAGGCCAGTCCGTCACTGTTTCTATATAAAAACAGGAGAATGTGGGCGTCCTCTACATAAGAGAAGATTGATAATGTCTGCTAGGCCATCAAGGAAAGTATCCATACAGAGTATCCCCAACATCTAGTCTATAGCTCTATAGAGCTCTATACTAAGTATCAAGTCTTCCCGTTCATCTGTTTGGTATACTCTTTATATTCACAGATGAATGTACTACCTATGTACTTTTTGTCCTTATATTTTCATATTTATGAAGGATGGGCTATATGGTAACCACTCATCTCAAAAAATGTATGAGATGATGGATCTTAAGACGGATTGAAACCAAGGCTGGGACTTATTAAAAAAATGGTTGGAGACCTCTGATCTCAAAAACGTTGGAGACCTCTGATCACAATAGAATTAGAAACCATTGATATATAATATGTATATTATATATATTTTTAATTTACGAATAGATATTTACAAGCTTGTAACTAATCATTGTCACTGCTGCTGCTAAGGAGGTCTCTAGGCCATTAACGCTTAAGGCGTCGTTGGGCAAGTGTAGCAGAATGGTAGACACAGACTAGACGATTATTGTGGGAACTGAGAGAGGAAAATAATTGTTTATACTTAGATTTAGCTATTTTTGTGACAAAAAGTTGGTTAAGGTCGGTGTGAGAGGTTTTGTTGCAGACGTAATAAGGAGCATTTGCTATTGTATGGTGGATTTAGTATTGAAGGGATTTGTTGCGCTGAAGTTTGGATGCCTTGGTACCTCAGAGTTCATGTCCGTACGTCCAAGTAGGTTTGTTCTGCGTTACATACAAGTCTATGACTACAATAACTTTCAATGTTATTTTAGATCTTTTGTCTAGTAGTCTCAGTAACAGTTTCGGAACGTCTGTTCCTTTCTTGTATTTTCAGTTTCGTGTGAGGATTCCAAGTTCCGAGTAGAAGGCCTAGATAGAGGACTTCGTTTTTTATAGGGATGGGATTATTGTTAAGGTACACTGGAGGACTCGTATATTTACAGCGCAGAGCGAAGTCTGACTTCTTGTCGTTCACCTTCCCTCTACACTTTTTGTACCAGGACTGAAGGGATATCAAATGTTCTTGGAGATTTCTCGATCACAGGACTGGGTCGAGAGAGGAGTTAGTTCTTATGATTCAAGCTTCAACTATGGTCATATCACCTACTACCAGAGCGACGAAAGAGCGCTCTGGTGGACATGAGCCCGACTATACTATGGGAGTCCTAAATTTTGCCTACCCTACATTATTATTCACCTAGGGGTCTTTAACGAGTACCTAACATCGTACAGGCTCGGGACGAAGGACGGCGTGATTAAGTTTATTTTATCTGGGAGGTAAGGGCCTCGGCAGGATTTTGAATCCGCGATCTTGAGCTCAATAAGCAAGCACGCATACCACTGAGCTACCTGTGCCCTCGAGTTATGTTTCTCTAAGGCCTCTGTATGGATATGCGCCATTAACGGTTGCCATTTTTGGGGAACTAATTCTGGATTTATTTTAAGGGCTCCAATATCTTTTTTGATAGCTTATTTACATTTTTTTGAAAAAATAAATAAATATAGTTTTGGCTTCCTACCGAACCGCAATTCTGAGGGATGAAGCGGAATAGCCGTATTTCCTCATTGTCTTCTCACCCCAAAAACCAAACTAATCTAAGTTTAAAACTGAGTCCTGGGATGAGCTCGACTCCTAACTCAATCCAACCGTTAAATATGCATTTTTGTATTAAATATGACTGAAGGTAGTTTACATTTAACACAGGTTTGACATTCTCAACCACGTAAAAACTCATTTTCAAACTTATTTTTTTAAACTTTCCAGCAGTACGAGGTATAGAGGAAGTTAGGTAATCCATAAGAAATTCTATGCTATGTTCACCAGCATTTTTTTATTTTCCGACCCTCTGATACCAAGAAAGGTACCAAAGAAAGAGGGGGGAGGGGGGCTTAACACAAAACCCCCAATAACTGCCGAAGTAATAAATGTTTTTTTTTCTACCAACGGTAAGTATATAATTTGAATGGACCTATGCGCTGGTTCCAAGGCCATGCGTTGTTTAGATTACAATTTAACAAGGGAAGCGAACACACCACAGATCGGCACCTTTCTTTGAATCAGTATTCGATACGTTCATAAACAACAACAAAAAAGTTGTCGGTGATTCACCTGTTATGTACTTCCCCAGCACGAATTAATCAATTACGTTTTCGCTCTTCCTCCAAAGCCAATCGACCATTTGGGCTAAAACTCAACAATATATGTCCACGATTTTGCGCAAATTTAATAGGGGGCATCCTTTCATGCCGATCTATCGGCAGTTTAGGGATTCTTGAGTAGAGCCCCCTCCCCTTAGGCTGATTCTGCTCTAAATTAATTAATGTCGACCTCCGCGGTTTCTGGATACACATATACAATTTTCTGTCGATACATTAATTCTATCGTGAGTTATCATGTTCACACATACACACAGACAGGTTTTTTTTTTTTTCATTTTTTGGATCAGAAGGCAGGAAAACATGAAATTCCGTTGAAAACTCCGCATCGAATTTCTAACCGACAACACTCATTAAAAATCATAATGAATTAATTAAATAATAATAATTCTTATAGGTAATAGGATTCGTCATAAAAATGTATACATTAAGATGGCTTATAAATTAGATAAATAAACAGTTAGGCCAACCTCACATTAGGCAATTCCGAAGCGACGCGACTGATACTCAAGTATCAGCCATTTGAGTTGCCTGTGGGTATAATACCCGTAGGCAACTTTTCTCCTCACACTGAGGATACTGTGCAGCGACTAGGATCTCTTCAGTCTCCATCTAGCCGTGGGGAGAAGCTGAGTTGTTCACCATGTCAAGTGAAGATTCTTCAAGTGATGAAGATGTCGTTGTGTCTTAATAATAATATTATTATTATAGAAAAAAGAAAATCCGAAGATTATGGCGCCAAAGGAATGTTAACTATTTGTTGGTGCTAAAGAGCTGGAAAAGTCGGATTCCAAGTTCGTAGCATTCTACCGAATGACGAAAGAATCATTCCTACACTTTATTTGAGGTTGGCCTTATGGTATCTTAAAGTCGGTCACACATGAGATTAGTAATAACAATAATAGTTGAAAATAAAATAAATAATAAAAAATAAATTAGTAGAAAAGTAATAATACTAATAAATACAATTTTTAATCATATTTTGAATTATGATAAATATTTTTTATATTTGTCTTCTTACAGGAAATTTCGGACACCTCCCCACACTGTATGGCCTTGTTTGGTTTTTTTCGTCAAAAAAATGTCAGATGGTCATATGTTGGTTTAATATGTGTAAAATGTAGACTAATATATTAATTGTTTTTAATTGCAAAAGATGGTAAAAAGAATTATTTATATGTGCAATCCGAGTTAACAGAAGAAGAAGAAGTCATTAATGTAAGTTGAGATACCAGCCTACGAATACAGAGATATGTCATATTGTGTTGGCCTTTCAACTAATCTGCTGTTCCAAGAACGACTAACAACGAGATGGGAACGTATTTAGTCAAAATGTCACCATGGTGAAGAGAAACAGGGATAAGGTGGCTATTAGAATTTATATTCACCTTGTGAGGGGAATTCTACCTGCCAAATAAATAATATATAAATATATATATATATATATATATAGAATACATATATATTTATATATTTATTACCTAATAAATACTTACAGTCGAGTAAAATATTTAAATGTTCTTTCTAATGTCGAAGCTATTTACAATTTTGCTGTATTAAAACAAAATTAAAATGTTATTTGTTCCCATATAGAGTTTCAGAGGTATTTTCCTTAAAAATATTAAACAATTACAGTCAGGTTAGCAAAATTGAAGGGTTTGTTGCAAAAACAATAAACTCTTCAATTGCAAAACCGACTAGTTTTACAAAAACCGATTAGTTAGATTGGCTGTTTATTATACTGGAACTCTCCTCACTGGTCGTTAATGCCCAGACCGAGTTTTCTTAATACAACAATAATTGTTGTATGATAATTATTATCATTAAAAGCTGATGTTTTTGTACAAATTTGAGTTCTGAAAGCCAAAAAATTTTAAAAAAATGCCACTAAGAATAATTATTGCAAAAAAAAACAAAAAACAGCCGGGTTCTCAGACGCTCTATAGCCTCATTAGACGAAACACTAACAAACTTCTTAAGTTGGACTATTGATTTTAGATTTCGGCTACTTAATGTACGTTTCAAAACTGTCAAGTCCTCGATCGCCTACTACCAGAGTGCTCTTTCATGAGCCCGACTCTGCTATGAGAGTCCTAAATTTTGCCTACTCTAAATTTTTATTCACCTAGGATAGGGGTCTATATCCAATACCTGATCGTACAGCCTTGGGATCATCGCTTAACGTTGAAGGACTGCGTGCTTCAGTTGTTTTTATTTTTTACTTTCCAAATAAACTAAGGGCCTCGGCCGGGTTTCGAACCCGCGATCTTGAGCTCAGTAAGCTGGTGAGCTACCGGCGCCCTCAGAGATCTCTTGTGCCAAGTACTAGATAGAGGACACACCCTATGTCTTTCTCCACTGTCTGAAACAGAAGGGCCCCAGTCTGCAATTCATGGGACTTGACAGTTATGAAACTTTCATGAAGTCAATAAGAAGCCCAAATGTAAAATCGATAGTCCAACTTAAGAAGTTTGTTGGTGTTTCTATAATGAGGCAACAGAGCATGTGAGAACCCGGCTTTTTAATATCAAATAACTGAATAACAAAATGAAAACCAAACAAATACTTATTTTCCACAGGTTAACTGTGCTTGTTTCTTATATATAAAGTCACCTGAGGGCGCCGGTAGCTCAGCGTGCTTGTCTTCTGAGCTCAAGAACGTGGATTCCCTACCCGGCCGAGGCCCTTAGTTTATTTGGGAAGTAAAAAAAACAAACTTATGCATGCAGTCCTTTGGATGGGACATTAAGCGATGATCCCAAGCCTATACGATCAGGTATTTGCTATAGACCCCTATCCTAGGTGAATAAAAAATTAGAATAGGCAAAATTTAGGACTCTCATAGCAGAGTCCGGCTCATGAAAGAACGCTCTGGTAGTAGGCGATCGAACAGTAAGCAAGCACGCGTACCACTGAAGAGCGCCCTCAGAGATCTCTAGTGCCAAGTACTTACTAGACACACCCCTTGCTGGAGCGTCAGCAATTCATGGGACTTGACAGTTATGAAACTTTCATGAAGTCAATAAGGAGCCGAAATCTAAAATCGATAGTCCAATTTAAGAAGTTTGTTAGTGTTTCTCCAATGAGACTATAGAGCGTCTGAGAACCCGGCTGTTTGTTAGGTTAGTTTATAAAAATTTAGGACTCCCATTGTTCAGTTGGGCTCATGTCCACCAGTGTGACGGAAGATAATTCTGGTATGACCTCGTTCTTTAAAGCCCTGGAATGAGTCAAAATATCTAACTATTGAGTTTTGTCAAGTGTGTTGACTGTTTTATGACTTATATTGATCTGTTGTGACTGATGTTGCAGGACGAGAGACAAGGAGCGGTATCTTCTGGACAGGTAGCCGCTACAACAGACGAGGTTCGGATATGTCCGGGATAAAGGTTATTCGGAAAGGCTCTGACAACTTCTTCATGGGCAGTAGATATGGAAAAAGAGCAGGTTCGTACCAATTGTATTTTTTATTTTTTTTTTGTGTGTGTGAATTATATGGGCAAAATAAACTTCTGTAATCTGTATCGTGTTTAGGATCATACCGGCAAAACAATTGGTTATATCCACTGAAACTTGCCTTGATGAATGTACTGATTTAAATCATCATGTTCCATTTATCGTTATATTTTTCGTTCGCGAGTTCACTAATCCATGGATCTACAAGTTTTGGACAACATGATGTACAAAATACAACAACCCAAAGTTACTTGTGCCTGGTGATGATGCAAATCAGTGTAGTAATATACGGTGTAGAGATAGCGTGCTTACTGAGCTCAAGATCTCGGATTTGAAACCTGCTGAGGCCCTGAAGTTTTTCAACTATGATGTTAAAAAAATCTTGAGAACGCCGTCCTTCAGATGAGACGTCAAGCAATGGTCCCGAGCCTGTACGATGACAGGTACTGAATGAATAAAACTAGTTAGGCAAAATGTAGGACTCCCACAGTAGAGTCGGGCTCATTTTCACCAGAGTGACGAAAGAGCGCTCTAGTAGGCCGTATGACCTCATAGTTAAAGCCCGGGCATGAGTCATAATAACTAACTAATATAACAGCCCATCGCTAGTGTTAATCTCTTCAATGAAGAGCAGGATCCATTTGAAGCTCTGTTTTTGCAAGTATTCTGGGTTGAGGGACGCCTCATCGAAAATGTGTAGCGTGATTTCCTCTGTCACTTCACATCTTCTGCATAATGGATCCGGAACTAGATTCATTATAAAGAAATGTTTTCTCACCGTATGATACCCTCATGTTTCTCCTGGATTTTTCAAAAGGAATTGTTCATCTTTTGTTGTCCGGTCCTCTAATCAACACGTTTTCACGCGCCATTCATTGAGTGAGTGCACACTCCTTCAACTTTTGATTATGCGAATGGATGTAAGGATGTTTGGCTATCTGAACATATGCAAATTCTATTACAGTTGGAATGTGTAACCTGACCTCATGTATACACCTCAAAAAAGTCATGGTTTGTGATTAAAAAATCGTAGCATGTTCACTTATCGGTATTCTTTCTGCTAAGAGTTCAGGGGAATAGATTCCAACTCCTGAGCGATTTTTCATTTTAGAAGTATATAATTCTCTGTATAATACACCAAGAAATCATGAGGTATAACTCTGGTGTCATTGTCTTCCCAATTTTCAATTTTTCAACGCTGCCAAGTAAAGTTAATTAAAAAATATTTACTTAGTTATTATGACTCATGCCCGGGCTTTAACTATAAGATCATACCATCTCATTCGTCACTCTGGTGGACATGAGCCCGACTCTATTGTGTGAGTCCTAAATTTTGCCTACCCTAAATTTTTATTCGCCTAGGGCAGGGGTCTATAACGAGTACCTGACATGGTACAGGCTCGGGACCATCGCTAAACGTCCCATCCGAAGGACGGCGTGTTTAAATTGATTTAATTATGGACTTCGGCCGGGTTACGAACCCGCGATCTTTAGCTCAGTAAGCAAGCACGCATACCACTGAGCTACCGGCGCACTCAAACAAAATATATATTATTATTATATATTGAGGTCTCTAGTAGCTCAGAGATAGCGTGCTAGCTGAGCTCAAGATTGAGGGTTAGAAACCTAGCTGATGACTTCAGATTTTTTATCTGGGAGAGAGAAAACATTGAGCACGCCGTCCTTCGGAAGGGACGTTAAGCCATGGTCCCCCCCGTCAGGTACTTGTTAAAGACCCCTACTTTAAGTGAATAAACCTGAGTAGGCACAGTGTCTAAGC
This sequence comes from Aradus depressus, assembly GCA_963662175.1. NCBI lineage: Eukaryota > Metazoa > Arthropoda > Insecta > Hemiptera > Aradidae > Aradus > Aradus depressus. Next base: position 40,540,561 of record OY759221.1, on the reverse strand, counting down.
GAGAGAGAGCGCTCTGGTGATATGACCTCGTAGTTAAAGCCCGGGCATGAACATAATAACTAGCTCTTCAGCTAATTCTTTCTGTAGAGAGTTTTTTTATTTTATTAAGTATCTGGAACTCTTCTTGTTTTCTTTAAATCCTATTATTTTCTCTGTTTTCTTTTCAATTTTTCATTCAACTCTATTTTTTTTCTCATTTATATATTACATTTTCTGTTGAAGTGAATATTTCAAATCCACTAGTCATTAAGTATATACTTAATGTTGGTACATAAGATATATATATCTCATGTACCAACATCTTATTCCTATAAGTTATCTCTATTTGTAACAATTTTGTCATTTTCAGATGGCGAGATTCAACAAAACTTTGACAAGGACTTGTGCAAATTCAACAGCTATCATCCCTTCTGTAGTAATAGGTAAAGTGGAATTTTGAAAATAAACAAAAAATTAAAAAACAAATCAAATATATAATGAATTATATATACTTTATTAAAATATGTATTATAGCATTGTTTCTTTCTCATTGTGCTTTTATTTTCTTCCTTTTTCATTTAATAAAAAAAAAGTATTTTAGTGAGTAGAATTATAAGATGCAATAAAAAAAATGTTTGTATTTTATTTATGAAAATCCTTTTTCAAAAATAACTTCTAGTTGTAATATTAATGTGCACTACTTGTTTCAATTAAATTTAGATATTAAATAAACTATATTAAAATTAAATAATAAAAGCCAGTAAAACGCTGTTTTTTTTTTTTTTGTTTTTTTTCGAACTAAATAAACGAAATGTGCTAACTGTAACTTTTGTGTAAATTGAAATGAATAAAGGAAAAAGTGTTGAAAATATAATAAATGTGTGTTAGTTGAGTTGTTGCAATTTTGTCCTCTTTCACTGTTTCGAGACTCCAAGCACTCCCCCTTACAAGAGAGAAGAAGGTTGACACCGTTCGGTGAATCTCCCAATTTTTCTTGACTCAATTTGACTGAAAATAGATATAGATATATATAAATTCATTAGAAGGGTAGTTAATGGGTTTTTTTAGGTTGAGCCTCTCTCCTTAGATCTCTTCATCCTTCGACAACTTGGCAAAAAAAGGCAGTACTGTTGCTACTGTAGGTACTGTGTCGGGACCTACAACTTAGAACTACTTCAACGACAACTGTCGCTATTTCATGGCACTATCTCATACGTAGGTCTATTGTGTCCCTTTAATTTCTTTACTTAAAAAAAAAAAATGAAACTATAAATCCTATCACGGAATGCGGAGCTGAGGTTATCACTATCATTATTTATTCACTAGTTATCAACTTTGAAACGGAGTGCGGCCGGAAGCAAACAACGCGAAATTTAGCATAACTTTCTAACGTTATCGTATCGAAGAGTTAAGGGGTTGAGAGTTAAAGCTTGTTTTGTTCTAAACGGGACATTATAAGCTATCTAATAATGTATTATTTATTAGTATCGAAGATGTAAGCGTTAAAAATGTGACATGTTGTCGTTGCATCCGTAATGTTATACCCTACTCAGGGCAGGGAAAGACATAGTTCTAGTCAACAAATCAATAAGAGTCATATTTATGGTGTTCTGGATCTGGAAGTAAAATAATTGACCAAAAGGCTCAATACTCAATACTTATTGCTCACTGCTTCACTTGGAATATAGGAGGTAGCTCAGTGGTCTTCTGAGCTCAAGATCGTGGGTTCGAAACCCGACCGAGGCCCTTAGTTTATTTTCTTCGGATGAGATGTACACAGTAGAGTCGGGCTCATGTCCATCAGAGTGACGAAAGAGCTCCCTGGTAGTAGGCGATATGACCTCGTAGTTAAAGCCCGGGCATGAATCATAAAACCTAATCTAACCTATATAAATATATAATTTACTTCTGTCAGCCAACGTTGATTAGTTGATTGTTGTTTTCAAGAATCTGTTTTATTTATTCAATTGTGATGAGTAAAAAAAAACGTTTTTCCATTTAGAGTTTAGTGTTTTATTAATAAATAACTAATTAGGTATTTAAAATATAGGCCATCATGTTCTATGGTAATAACCGATGTTGTGGGCTAGTTGTTGGATCTCATGCCGATACCATTCTTTGGGTTATCCAATGTTCAGCCGATTCGTCTGCTCCTGGCGGAAACAGAGGCACTGGAGAGGGGGGTGTTATCATATTGAGGTTTCACTATATTATAAAGCTAGAGCATTAAAACTCCCAAATAAACGAATTAAATATAAACTTTTATTTCTGAAAACCAAGAAGTTTCTTTATAGTACTACCTACGATTGACTTGATAAATTCAAATGTAAGTAAAGAAGTTTCCTCTACAGAAAAATGGGAAACTTCAAAAAACAATTAAGGTAGGTATCTTATGAATAGGTAACTTTGGTAAATGAGTTATTTTTTTAGATAATCGATAGAAAACAGACCTGAATAACACTTGTAATTATTTATATATTAATTGCAATGTTATTCTACAAACCTAAATTATGGATTTTTTTTTTTTTAAATAACTGCCGATGTAATAAATTGATCGACACAAAATTTAGTATGAGAATTTAGGAGCCCCTATTTTAGTCTACTGTTGAATATTGGCGCAAACTGTCAACTGGTTTTGGAGGGGGAGCGAAAATTTAATTGATTAATTCGTTGTGGGGAAGTACATTGCCGGTCATTCATCTACCACTTCTTTCTTTTACTTTCCAAACAGTTATTCAACTAATTCTATTCTATTTTTATTCTATCTATCTATTCATATATTTTTTTTTTAAATAATTCTAGAGTGATGCTATTACAAAATGAGCTAACCCATGTTGGGTGCCCAACTAACAAGTATTATCAAAAATGTATTACCGCATCGAAATCGTGCCAATAGACTAATAATGACAATGCGAATAGTCATCGATGTAGAAAACCTAGCTTACAAAACTCATTTCATAGTAGCATTAAAGAATAATAAAATAAAAAAGGTTCGATATTTGAAGAAATGCGTATTTGTTTAACATTCATTTTGAGTTAAATAATATTTAACGGAGTTATAATGGAGTTTCAGTGAATGAAGATACCATTATTGTGTTATGAGGTTAATAAAAAATTGTACAATTTAGGTCACCACAAGAGAGATTAGTTTTATGAACTCAAACGTTTTGACGAATCACCATCATAAGGATCTGTTAGGTACAACAGAAAGTATAAAAGTTGTCGGTGAATCACTTCCCTCAGCGTGAGCAAGTTAAATTATACTAAATTTCATGTTGATACATTCGTTACATCGATAATTTAGGATTTTTGTGTTCTCTATCCCCCGGACACCTCTCTCGAGCTGACAAAACTTCCAATTGTGTCCGCTTGTGAGAGATTCAACTGTAACAGGTCCTTATAATGGCCAAGTGTTGACTAAACATATTCTTCTTGTGGTGGCCTAATTCGGACGATTTTTTATTACCCTTATATCTTGGAAAAGGTACCTAGGTTGGTGTCCTTTCTTTTTAAGGTCTTATATCGTATCGACCAAAGTCAGAGAATTGATAAATGAAGATTCGTGACCTCACTTAAATGAAGATGAACGACGCCCAACAGAACGCCAAATACTGCCCCAATAATGCATCAACTGTCGAAAATAATTCATAATTTATTGCATGACTATCGCATTCCAGATGATAAGAAATGGATGCAACTTTTTATTTTTGAAAAATGTAAATTTTCTGAGAACTTAAAAATAATATCAGTTTTTATAAATTATATTTATTGTTTTCTTCATTTCTTCGATTCTTATAGATTATGATTTGTGTACAAGCAGTGTTTGAAAAACTATTAATGAACTCACTTCATCTTCCTACTATGTTGGGGGAAAAAAACTAATTTGCTCTCTAATTTCCATTTTGAAATGGAAGTGACACGTGAGAATGTTAGGCACATTGTGGTGGGGAAGTTTAAAAGAGGAGAGAATGTGCGGCTTCCACTTACCGAAAAGTGGTAGAAATTTATGGAGATAATATTAGAATTAGACATTAGAGACCTCCGCGCATGGTGGAATTTTGAAAGAATTATCCATTATAAATTTTTAAAATCACTTTTGGAATGTTTAAGGGAGATTCTGAATTTATATAATATATATTTATACTTCTCCCAATTATTGTATTGGTCTTTACAACCTAGCAATCCCATCATCAATATCCGTAATTTATTTGCTTCAATCATCTATCATCTTCATTGTGAACAATTTTTGTCTCTCATGTTCATCATATTCTTATAGATATCTTATAATATTCTTTTAGTTTTACTAAAGGTTTTAATATAGAGGTTGTTCATAAAATATGTTTATTTTATATTTCTTATTTTAGTCACTTTTTCTTCTCTAATTTTTTTCTTTTACTAAAGATTCTATTTTTATTTATTTTATTTATTTCATTATTTTTTTTTTTTTATTTCTTTCCTTCATTAGTTTTCTTTATTCTTAGGGATTCTTCTATCTTAATATGTACTTTATTAATTTATCAAGTTACTGTCGTGTCCACTCGTATTATTATTGCTAATTATATCTACCAAGTGTATATATATATTTACTTTTTCTTATTATTAATAAATGTTAAAGATAGAATGAATATGTTTAATTATTAAGCGATGTACAGTCCCAGCTGACTGCTCCCCTCCCACTCAGCCTCCGTCTTCTGGGAGGAGGTAGCCTATTTATCATTTCTCTTATTTTGTAAAGATTTAAAGTCATTGAATAAAAGAAAAAAAGTGATGCAAAAAGAATATTATGATCAATATGAGGTGAAAAAATTGTTTACAATAAAAACAATATAAAAGTTGAACAAGTTGTTTTTATTTATATTAGCTTTCCTTTATATCGACACATATCGGGAGTTCTTCCCGAAACGAACATTATCGTTTTTCATAATTGTATCCCAGAATACAAAAACCGTCATTACTTATGGGATGACCTGATAATAAATAGCCTTATGTTGCTCCATTTCTCAAACGTAAGTACATAAATGAGGGAATCTTATGTCAAATAGAATTCTCTCATTAGTGAGTGTAATATATATATATATATATACGAGTATACATAAATGAAAACTGTTTTATGAAAAAAAAAAAAAAAAAAAAAAAAAAAAAAAAAAAAAAAAAAAAAAAAAAAAAAAAAAAAGGTGTGAAGACATTAAAATGTATACTTTGAGAATCATGTGACGGGCATATTTAATTTCATAATTTTGTCTTATGTCGCAGTGAAGCATGGGAGGGAGCGTTTTTTTTCAAGTGTTGAGGCAAGCAGGTTTGGATTTTTTTTAAAATATTGTAAGAACTCTTAGATGCTCAATATTTCAATAGAAGGAACAAAATACTAATTTTATTAAGATAAAAACAAAAATTAAAGAAATGACTTTTTATTTAATTCTTATAAATAACATATTTACAGAAAAAAAAAAATACTAAAAATTCAATACGTGTTTATTTTTTTTATTAATTTAGAACTATTTAGGAAAAAAAAAAAAGTATTCAAATAACAAAAATTGCCTATATTTCTTTGTATGAGACACTAGAAGAATAAAAAAATATAAGGTCAAAATAAAGTAAAAAAAATACCAAAATATAAGTTACAAAAGACAGTTTATGAATTGTTAAAATGTATTTTATAAATAATATTATATTTTAAATGCATTAATTATACAATACGTCTATTTTCTTAAAATAAATCTAGAGGCACATAGCTTAGACAGAGGTAGTACCACTAAATCTATGTACAGAAGGAAATCTGACTCAAAAATCTATCCTCAAAAAGAACAAATCATAATTAGCAGAAAAAATAAAAAAGATACAAAACAAAAATAAACTGTCGAAGCGAAAAACTTATTTCTTAAAAGAACAGCCTTGCTTTGAAACAAAAAAATAAAATAAAAAAAGAAAGCAATATAAAAGTAATAAATATATTTAATACGTATTATTTATTAGAATAAACTAAATCAGTTCTCATTAAACTTTAAAATAAATTAATAATATATATTTACAAAAAATACCTATTTATTATAAATATATATTGTTTGATTATAGTCGAAGAAAAACATATATATCCTTGTTTCAATTTTAAGAAAAAAAAAATAATAATAAAAATAAACCAAATACTGCCAAATAATACTTTAAATAAAATTAAAAAATAAAAATTATATGGGCATTTCAACCTAAGAACATAATTTCAAAATCTACTTGCACACGAATTCTAAAAACGTTCTAAATATAAAATAAAAATAATAAAATTGAATTGGAATACTGAGTTTTTTTGTTTTTTTTAACCCTGAATCTACCATGAACATTTTGTAACAAATGGAATGAAATTTTATTCTAATAAACTTTGCATTTATTTTTTTTTAAATATTTTTTACTTTCATTTTTAAAGCATAAGCGATTATAAGATCGCATTTTATACATACATTTATTTATTTTTTTGGCAGCAGTAAAAAAAATTAAAATTGAACAAAAAAAAGTAGAATATTAAAAACAAAAAAAAATAATAAATAAAATAACACATAAAAATTAACTTTAGACTGCCTTTTTTATTTTATTATATATATAGATTAATTTAATTATTTTATTTGTTAAATAAAAAAAAAGAAATACATTGTTTTAAAAAAAACAATAAACACTAAAAACGTCAAGGTGAAAAACATTTATATAAAATTTGAATCTAACTATATTTATATAGCTGTGACTGTCTGATAAATAAATACATTCAGATGTACATACATACATACAGACAATCTGAACGACAATATGCCAATAGAGAATAGTTATTTTCAAATATACGTGATGAAAAATATTAACACACATTTAAAAACATGGAATGAAATACTTTTTCTGTAAATAATACTTCCAGAACTAATTTAAGTCTCTAAGTATATTTACCACTTTGAGTGAGAAATAACGAAGATTTTTTTTTTTTTTTAATAACACATATTTCTGATAAATTCACTATATAATACAATTAACAAATTTTTTTTTTATTTTATTTTTTTGTTTCGATGAGAATAAAGTAAAATAAAGAATAATGCTATTTACAAACATTTATTGTTCCTTCAAATGGAGAAACATAAGTTTGGGCACTTTCTAAAAAAAATGTATTCAACATTATTGTATACACAAATGAGCGATAAAAATGACATTTTAGAACATTTAGATTACACTTTTTTTTTTTATCCCATTTCTCAAATGCCCATTTAGGTCGTGAAGTTTCATAGGACAGGGTCTATATCTATTATTATTATTATTTTTTTTTTAAACTTATATAATACTATACACAAGACAAGAATACGAACTTGGGGTGGCTTCCTAAATGCAAGGCAAGTTAGACAGCTGGTTTCGTGGTTAGTTCGGTCCATCGAGTCTCGAAGTGGAGACGCAGAGAGTGGCCTGCTTTCCCCACAGGTGAGTTGTCTTCGTTGAATGTTTCACAATTGTCAAAAATTAGACGAATATCTGAACAGAAGTCGTCTCGAGATTTGTATCTGTTGATGAAACAATAATCAAAAAATATAGTCAACCATATTAAATATTCTATGCGTGCAAAAAAAAGATCTCACGATGATGAAATTAGCAATTTACAAAAAAACAGTTTTTTTTTTAAATTATAGCAAGTTTGTTTTGTTTTCTCTTCTTGTGCGATCTGACTTGGCCAAAAAAAAAAAATGTATCCTCTACCATCCCAAAACAACCTCCTGTGTTTCTTTTGCTTATTCAACTATTTAGTGTTCGCCATTCTCACATAGCGACCAACTTTAGAACAGTTTCACGCAAAAAGCTAAAATTTGACATATTTAAAATATATTACATTCTTACACCTATAGTATAAAAAAAGTATTGTAATCTTGAGAAAAATCGAGATTGAGGTTTCAACGAATTTTCACGTTTCAAGGTCCCCTGAATACATTTTGATTATTTTTTGCGATGAAGTCTGCTGTCTGGGTGAGTTTAAGAAGTTGTGAGCGCTCTATCGCGAAAAGGATTCCAGCTATGAACTTGAAATTTGGTATGAACAAGTCACATGTGCAAACTTAAATCTAATAAGACTTTGGCCGAAATCGGACGAAAATTAAGACCACTTTACTTCGAGGCCTAAGTACACTTTACAAGATGCCGCTTGTATATATTTCAGAAAAATATTTTCAAGTAATAGTTATAGAAAATATTTAAATACAAACTTTATTTGAAATGCAATTTTTCTCAGGTTGTCTGATTTTTGAGATACATGCCGAAAACCGTCCTGAAATGTAGTTTTGAAACACATATTTTTTATTTTCCCCGAAAACGGTGTCCTTTCGAAAAATTGGTTCTCATCAAAAATGTTTCTTATAAAATTTCCAGTCCTCAGATTTGAGATAGGATCAATAAGACCATCGCCTCAAACGTTGAAAAATAAATTCCCTTATGAGAATGAATGTTTAAATTTTATCGCGTAGAAACGAATTATAATTTTTTTTTATTGGTAGTTTTCATGAAAAATGATAAAAATTAAGAAATGTGGTGTGGCCTTTCTTATACCAACCACGTTTACAGATCATTCTGTCTCCCCCTCCTTCTTCTCATAATATTTTTTTACTGACATTACTGGGAATAAGAGTCACTCTCGGAATTACGCAATACAATGAAACAATAGCATACAGCTGACACTAACTCATTACTTTCATATACCCAGTAATGACAGTATAAAATGAGTTTGAGAATGGGGAGGTGGAGAGAGTGATCAGTAAGCGTGATTGGCATAAGAAAGTCTCGTAATGATCACAACACATTTTTTTTTTTCTATGTAGAAGTTTCGGGCTAACTAAAATCTTCGATGGTGTGGTTCTATCTAGGAAGATTGATATCTGAGAGATATCTCGAGTGGCTCTATCTGCTATTGACTTACTCGTTGTGAGCGAGCCGCTTGCCCACCGTCTGCAGGTCCATCGGGTTCCGGATGATCTTCTTGTAGGTTGGGAACTGTTTGGTGTTGACAGCTGTCAAGAAGGGCCATGCCTCCTCATGCGACTCCATTTCGTCCAGGATCTGTCGACAGGGTGCCAGCTCCTTGTTCAGTCGTTTACCCGTCTTTTCACGTTTTACCGGACTCGCTTCTTCCTCTGTCGCACTGCTTCTGTGTAAAAACAACGGAATAAATAATTAACTTGGAATATTTCAGATATACAGAAAAAAATAAAAATGGAAAATTAAAGGAAAAAATAAAATTTGAGAAAGTCAACTCAGACATTTGAAGATACTTTAAATAAATAAAACAAACTTAGTTTTGTTGAAATAATGACTATTCCACAAGAAATTATTACATAAAACTACCCTATAAGCAGGTTTAGCTATAAGACAAATTTGCTGAGTGCGAATCATTCTTATAGGTCCCTCAGCATCATGGAGATACTTCGAATAGTAGATACTAGGCTTGGAATTTGTTTCTTCTGAAAATACTTTTTGAAATACTTTCTTCCCTTTTTTTAACACAATGCCAAAACTAAAATTAAAGATAACAATTATTAAATTCTAAGAAGATAAACCAGATATTTAACAAAATGATTACTGACAGCTTAACAACATTAATAAAATCCTATCGTCAAAATAACTAAATGAATAACAGTGAAGATATCAATTAAAATTATATCAAAATAAAGATAAAAAAATCTAATAGTGATAATAGTTAGTCATTATGACTAACCGCCGCGGCGCCCTCAATAGTGATAATATATAATGGCTAACAATAAAGGATATGAAATTATTGATTTTTTTTTTTTCAACAAATTCTGTGAAGACACGGGGATTTCTTAGTTCAATGTCCAACCTCTTCTTTATTCCCCTACCTGATGTACCTACGAATGTACCCACTGATGTACCCACTCAGCAAACTTGTCTTAGTTAATAACTAAACTTGACGACGGTTTAATACCGAAACCGTAGTTTTGCATACGTAGAAAATACAATATTTCGAAAAACGAAGTTTGTTTTATTCATTCACTATTTTATTTATTTTATTAATTAGTTATTATGACTCATGCCCGGTCTCTAACTACGAGGTCATATCGCCTAGTACCAGAGCACCCTTTCGTCACTCTGGTGGATATAAGCCCGACTTAACAATGGGAGTACTAGATTTTGCGTACTCTATTTTTATTCACCTAGGCTAGTGGTCTTTAACAAGTACCTGACATGGTACAGGCTCGGGACCATCGCTTTACGTCTCACTCGAAGATTGTTCCACCTCCCAGATGAAGAAAAAAATGAGGGATTCGGTCGGGATTCGAACCTGCGATCTTGATCTCATTAAGCAAGCACGCTAACTCTGAGTACCGGCTCATTATTTTATTTACTATTTGAGTGGGAACAACACTCACCTCACTAACTGTTATAGATAAAGTATATAATAGTTACGGATAAAGGTTGAGTGACTCTGTGGAGTTGGTCATCTCGTCGGATTTGATGGAACTAAGGTCTGACTTGAGAGGACTGAGAGACGCTGCCGTGAGGGACCGCCGGGTGGTCTTCCTCTTGGGGTGTTTGGAGGAGCAAATAGCACAGAACCACTTACCACGAGGCACCTGAACAGACATATACATTTGTAATAATTTCTGAAATAGTACATAATACCTTATATTGTAATGTATAGAATTATTTATGTTCATCAATACGTCGTTACATATATTCATTGTTCATCCAGAATAGGCCAGGTCAAGTTCCCATTTTTTACCCTTAATATTAGAATTTACCATTCATTTGAGGAAAAATTAATTTTGTTGGCCTCTTTAGGTCTACTATATTTTATTTATTTCATCATTCTGACGTTTCGACTTTTATGAGTCATTTACATACATCACAAATACGATCATTAATAATTAATCTTAATTGTTGTGAAAAGTCATTTTTCCTGTTAATAGATTATCTATTAACAAGTACATTAGATGACCTATTTACAGTTGAGAACACGGACTGTTGCGCGCGCAGCGCACACACACAACTACACACTTCTTTATCTGTTATGTCTGATAAGATTTGCCGTTGTAGTGAATTTAACTAAAATATCAATATTAAGAACTATAAAATGATCTTTCGGTAAGAAACTTTTAGGTTAAGATGCTTCGATAGCTTAAATTTGTCACAAAAAAATTTAATTTATGGTAAAAGAAAATAATACAGTAATGTAAATCTTAAAAAATATATAATATTTCAGTATATTATTATATAGTATTATTAATATATAATAATAACTGCTGAAAATATCAATAAATAATATATATTTTTTTTTTTTTTTTTTTTTTCCTCCCCTGTTCTGGCTTTATGAACAGCGCATATCAGCCATCACTACACTGTCATTATGTATGAATGGGCTTGTAATAATAATAATAATAGGTTGTAATAATAATTGAAAGTGATTTTAAACTTTTATGTTATTATCCATCAAATATTTATATAGTTGGTCAAGCTAGGACATTTTTTTATTTGGAGAAGAGATGAGAGGAATGATATGAGTGGGAAGAGGGAGACCATGTTGGACTATTGTCTGGTAGAAAGAGTCCCTTCCGGTGGCCGTAAGAGTACATCCGAGGAGAACATGGTTAGCATCGGCGGGTGTTGCCTGGTCACAGTCGCACTCAGCCGAGTTCACCACCCTGATCTTGTACAGGTGTGCAGGTAGACAGTTATGGTTCAGTCGTAATCTGATCAGAGTTGTCAGTATGCTCCTGGGTCTGTTGAATGCATGGAACCAAGGCTTGCTAGGGATTGTAGGCTGAATCAGACTGTAGAATTGTCCTTTGGCTAATTTGCTGTTGTCAACCCGGGTTGTCAACAAGTAATATAATGTTTTAACCCATTTCATGTGATACCGAACAGCTTATTTCATTTTTAAATGACAAACTTAATCTACAAATGAATACAAATCGAAGCATTTCAACAACAAATTCGGAAACTACCATCGATGCTGCATTCTCAAGGTAATTAGCGACACTACATGTATATATTAGCTTATTTTAGCTATCAAACCTATAATTTCGCAAATGTTTGAAGCTAAATCAGACACATATCAATTCTCGTGAGTACCGCGTCTCACACATTACTTTCCTTTTACCGTTGTTTCGATCTTTACCGTCGCCTTCCTTTGTTCTAATATATAACTCCCTAATATAATGTGTGTCAGACTTACCTTGGAGAGTGGAGGAGTCATGCAGTCTGTATGATAGGCTATAGGACATCCCTCGCAGACCAATAGGTTCCGTCCTACCTTCCTCCCACACACTATACAATTCTTCTCTCCCTTCGCCTTGTTCAGGCATTGATGACAAAACCTAAACATATTTTCATATCATTAGCAGGAAATGGTTATAATGAAGAATCTTATTTAAAGGACAGAGATAAGGTGGGGGAAGTAAGACAGATCCATAGCCTCGGAGTGGGGGGTCAACCGTGGGGAAAGTTAATTGAAATGGATTTTATGTAATATGCCTTCCAAGTACGCTCCTTATTATACAAGTAAATATAAACAATTTTTTCTATTTACACATGTACTAGCAGTAATACCCGGCGTTGCCCGGGGAACTTTGACTTTTCTCCTAATATCTCTCGTTCGAATCCATTTCAATTCTTCAATAGTACATTCATGATGTTATAATTTTCAATTATTCATACGGAATAACGCTTATAGTCCTTCAACGGCAGACATCCCAGCTAGTAAGTTTTTAGGACCCCTGGGCACCATAGCTAGACCGCGCCATTCAACGGCAGAAACCACAGCTAGTGAATACTTAGCATCAGTGGACGTCCTAGCCAGTGCGTACTTGAGAACGCTTGTGACCACCAGGTTGATTAAAACATAGACTTCAACCATCCTGGAGCTAAAACTAATTTATTCAAAAAGATTTCTCATTAATCGTTGCAATGATTTTCGAGTTACAAAGATTGCGTGAGTGGATGCTGGGATGGACCAGGGGTTGATTAAAAAATAGACCTTAACCTTCCGGTAGATAAAACTTATCTATTTAAAAAGATTCCTCATTAACCATTGCAGTGGTTTTTGAGTTACAAAGATTGTGTGGGTGGATGCTGGGATGGACCAGATATTGAGGTACTAAAACGCCTATAACCTTCCACAGACGATGACGAACAAATTTTAAAAAAAATTAATCAAATCCATCAAGCCGTTCGTGAATTATAGCGGTACAACGCACAGACATTTTCAGCTTTATATACAGGGTGTCCCAGATAAACGGGCCACAATCCAAATAATTCGGAAACGATTAGTGCTAGCAAAATTTTACAAAGAATGAAAGTTGTACGTCTCAACGAGTGGTATGCAGTGGTGTGAAAAAAAAATTAAAAATTTAATGTAATAGGGCTTAAATGGCCACCGGAAGGAAAGGGTTTCCTTTTAAGCCCATTAACAATTAACACAATTTAAAAGTACTTGAAAAATTGGGAAGAACCCCGCGAAAAAAATCGTTGTACCTGTAAAACTACCGGAGATATGTTTGTTCAAAATCTGAAAAGTGTTAAACCCAGTGTTTGGCGTGTTAAACATTTGAAGAGTGAGTATTGTAACTGAAGTTAAGAATAGTTCTTAATGTATTTTTTTCTTTACTTGCATATAAAAATACTCAGATTGTAATAATTATAATAATAAAAGGGCATAATTTGAGCCATATTTTGAACATTTTCTGAAGATTTGGACAGTATTTTAGGTACTAATATGGACTCTTGCAAATGTTGGTAAAAGCATTATGGGCAGAACTGACATAATACAAAAGCTTCCGAAAAGTGGTATCTTTGAAAGGTATAAAAGAAACAATAAACATTTTCAGAAATAAAATACCAATACTGTAGGTATAAAGTAATTATTACAATTGAACAAGAGATGAAGAACTGAACTACGTTAAAAATACATACACACATGCTTACATATAGGTGATTATTGATTTACACTAAATGTTCAAAAATTGCTCCCCGATTTCTCAAACATGCATCCAATCTTCGGCAAGGAATGTGAAATGGGTGGTATTTGTGTTCTTTCAGAAACCTATGTATAACACTTCTAGAAAAGCCAATACGCCTTGCTAAATTTCTAATGCTGATGTGCGGGTCACGCTGCACGATATTTAAAATTAATTCCCGAGCACCTTGTCTTTTAATGTTTCCCCTTTTACATTTGGAACTCGTAAATCTACCTTCTCTCAGATTTTGAATAATCCTTTTCAAGACCTTCCGGGATGGAAGATTTCTTTCTGGAAATCGTTCGGCGTAAACCTGAGAAGCAGCATTAAACTTGTTATGACACTCCCCTATAATAAGGGTCATATCTACTATCTCACTAGCGCTGAACATTTTTTGCAATATTCAATGAACAATTCTTATCTTATACTGACCAAGAACTAAACAAATAAAGTAATGAAGTCATAAAAAAAATCATTATATAGATTTGTAACATTTGTGCTCTTAAGTCTTTATTTATTGGTTAGACAGACTTTATAATAATAATAATGCCTTTACCAACATTTGCAAGAGTCCATATTACCTAAAGTACTGTCCAAATATTCAGAAAATGTTCAAAATATGGCTCAAATTATGCCCTTTTATTATTATAATTATTACAATCTGAGTATTTTTATATGAAAGTAAAGAAAAAAATACATTAAGAACTATTCTTAACTTCAGTTACAATACTCACTCTTCAAATGTTTAACACGCCAAACACTGGGTTTAACACTTTTCAGATTTTGAACAAACATATCTCCGGTAGTTTTACAGGTACAACGATTTTTTTCGCGGGGTTCTTCCCAATTTTTCAAGTACTTTTAAATTGTGTTAATTGTTAATGGGCTTAAAAGGAAACCCTTTCCTTCCGGTGGCCATTTAAGCCCTATTACATTAAATTTTTAATTTTTTTTTCACACCACTGCATACCACTCGTTGAGACGTACAACTTTCATTCTTTGTAAAATTTTGCTAGCACTAATCGTTTCCGAATTATTTGGATTGTGGCCCGTTTATCTGGGACACCCTGTATATGATAAAACACAAGTATGTCATTTTAAATGTTATTATAACCACAATTAAACTGTAATTTTATGTAAATAAATATAAATCTTCTTATATAATTAAATATATTAAACATTTTCTTTTACATATTAACAATTTTTCAATTAAACAAAATTCACTCACTCATTCACATTCTTAATACCTAATATTAATGGCGAATACATTAAATTTTTAGAATACTATACATCAACAACGCAAATATTGAACCCTATAACTAAATATAATAAATTTGTAAAAAAAAATGTTTTAAAATGCATTTAATTATGAAAGAAGAATTATATTTATGCATATAAAATTGTTAAAATTTGTCATTCAGGTGTAAAAAGTAATCCTCTGGTCCGTGTCTTCCGCCAGAGGACGCCTCAAGCGACAAAGTGGTGAAAGTGAGTTATAAGTTAGTGCAACTCAGTGCCTAGGGGGGAGTGTCACCACACGTCCGATTTCTCCCCTCTTGACATTTGACAATTCCATATTTTACTCTTTCAACAAATTTACTTCTTGTATGTATTATTTATACAGTTTTAAATACGTATTTGTAAAATGTTTAAAAAAATTGTCTTTATGAAACAATATCTAAAATAAAATATATATTTGTTTATGAAATTGTGTGTACGTGTAAAATGAAAAATTGTAGGTAGCAGGGATGCAATAATTTTTACAGACATTTCATATAGAACTAAAGAGATATCTATAACAGTTACCAGTAATAGATACGAGTATCAGTGACAAATACCATTTTTAAATGTTATCACAACTAACTCTCCGCCCCTTCCCCCTGGCGCAGGAGCGTGAACTCCCTTTGTGGTTATACATTATGATAATGAATGCTATATAAAATAACATACGCTTTTTGAAAAAAAACGCGTAACCTATGTTTTTTTTTCTCTCAAAGAGAAAACTAAGCTATTTGATATATGACTAAGTTAAAATTTCGAATAACTTACCAGTCGCCTTCAGGAATGTTCTCCATTTTTGGTCTAAAACAGTATGTATGATATCCCTTATCACAACCGTCACAGAGCAACAGTTTGTCTTCATTATCACCCGAATGGCAGAACTGGCAATTCTGAAAATTGTACACAAATAAAAATAACTGCATCTAGTATTTCTCGTATTCGAGCCATGAAATGGCATTCTTTCAAGACCCCTGGAAGACTAAACACTGGAAAGAAAAAATAATTTTTATGTGAAATTATACTGCTATACTCCTCCCCCCCTCCCCCAACGTTTCGCAAAATACTTTAACCGAAAACAAGAAGCCCTTATTGTATAAAAATTTGAAACTGTCTCCAAAAGAGTTCCCTGACGTTCTCATAAATAGAAGAATATCTGAAGAAATACAAAGTTGTGAAAATCTAACTGAGAATAAAATAAAATAAAATAATATAACATACATAACAAATATATTTATATAATGTAAGCACACATTCACCAAACAATGTCACGATGCAAAACACAGAGAAACCATTTTTTTTTTTTTTTTTTAACATGTTAGACTATAGTAGATAAGCAAGTTATTCATAATTGCAGAACAAAAAATAACTATGATCATGCTTAGTGCTCATAACAAATAACTAAATTATTTTTTGTAATAAATTAGAATTATGTATTATTTGACTTGGGAGTGAATTGAACTGAAACTTTGAATATAATATTTTGCATAACTGATGATGATTTTATGAAGAAAGATTTGAAATATGTATATATTAAAACAAAAAAAATTAGCAGTCGAATTTTCGAAATGTTAGTTCCATCAACGAACTTTATTCACGAGCTCATATCTTTCGCCACTCTGATGGAAATGAACCCGACTATAGAGTGGGAGTCCTAACTGTTGCCTAGCCAGGTTTAGTTACCTAGAGCCAGGGTCTTTAACGAGTACCTGACATCGTACAGGCTCGGAACCATCGCTTAACGTCCCATCCGAAGGACGGCGTGCTCAAGGTCCTTTACCTCCAAAATCGGCACCCCCCTCCCTGCCCACCCAGGAGTCATTTAGGATGCCCATGAGCTCTTATAATATGATCCATATACGTGTTATAATAACAGTAAGGAGAACCAAATACCGTAAAGTTAACCCATCCAAACCAAATGCGGAAATATTTAGTTATTGTGATTCATACCCTGGCTAATATTACCTACTACCAGAGCGCTCTTTCGTCGCTCTGGTGGACAAGAGCCCGACTCAACAGTGGGAGTCCTAAATTTTACCTACCCTAAATGTTTATTCACTAAGGGGTCTTCAACGAGTACCTGACATCGTACAGGCTCGAGACTATCCGAAGCACAGCGTGCTCAAGTTTTTTTCACCTCCCAAATAAAAAACCTAAGAGGCTCCCTGCCAGGTTTCGAACCCGCGATGTTGAGCTCAGAAGACAAGCACGCATACCACTGAGCTACTGGTGCCCTCCATAAATGTTTCGTAATTTGAATTAATTGAGCATAAACTTCACAATTATTCCAATATTAAATCACATTTTTAAAAAAAAGTATATTGTGCTAACATTTTTTGCTTAAAAAAACAATTGAGAAATTCAAAATGAATTACAATAAGTACGGAATTTGAATCATCATTCATTTGAATCCATCAAATGATGCCACCATGCATTTCAAAATTAGAATGAACCACAATGACACCCAATACATTCTAAACTACCATTTTTGCATAATTTTTGAATACGGCTACTTCGTAAAATTACCCCAAAAATTGAATGGTTTAAATCTTAGCGTAAGCGACCCCATAACCTCACATTTAATATAACAACTACATTTATATATAAAATAATCAATACAAATAAAATTAAAATGATAGGTTAGTATATGCAAACAAAAAAACTTACAAATAAACAAAAATATAAAAAATTCAAGAGCATCACTTAAAATTAATATTATATACCTTACACCCTGTATCAACTAATGTGAAATATATATCCCAAAATACAAAAACTAAATGCGAAATTAGTGAAAGATTCATGTACTGTATTAATTGTAGTACAATGTTACAGAGAGTGCAGTTATTAGTTTTAGTCATTACAACATAGAAATATAATTGATTAATGAATAATAAATTGATTAATTGAAAGAGAAATAATACTAAAATGTTTAATAATTAAGGTTTTAGTGTACTAAGGAAATATGAAATACCATCTGTTTATTTCCCGAAATATTTCAGTTTTACCCACTTTCTTCATTATCTATTATTTGTAGTAACTGAAAATACCTTCAAAAGATTATTCCTATTATCATAATGATGTGAAGACATTAATATTTTTTCATAAAGTTTTTGAGACTTAAATGTGAAAAAAGTATATATATATTTAGAAGGAAGCTTAATCAAAAAATTAAGAAATTTTACAAGAGGATTGAAAAGTCCTTGAGTAAGATGGAACACTTCTCAATTACTGGGAATAGAAGAGACACCTATTGATTATCAGTCAAATTAGTTTATTAATAGGTTTTTTGGGAGAGAGCGAAAAAATAGTTAATAGCTCTTCCCGATGTATCGAAAAATTGGAAGAAATGCCGGAAAAAATGAACCTACAAGTATCCTAAAAGACCATATTTAAGATTCTAGACCTGTTAAATTTATTGCGATATAGGCCCTCCAAACAATTTTAATAAGAAAAGAATCACGCAACTAATAACTTATTATAAGGAAACAGAAGTAGTTGAGGGTTAATAAAAACTAATTATTAGACTATTAAAAAAAAAAAAGAAAATTAAAATAAAAAAGCGCTTCATGCGATTACCCACAGTCTGGGTTTGATTTTGATGAGAAGGACTCACTGCTTTCATTATCGACTTGTCCCAAGCAATGCTCGACTCGAGCGCTTGCTGTACCATAGAGAGTTGAGCGGCCGTTTGTGATTTACTCAACGCCTCACGCCATACTGTCAGTCCTTTGCTTTCATTGTTGCTGCCGGTCGTGGAACTATCATCCGTGCTGTTACAGCTAGCATTCAGCTTCAGATCTCCAATACTGCAAAGAAACACAACAAAACAAAAATTATTGTATAAGAATATAATAAAATATCCATAATAGAAATATCATATAATTATTTGGTGAATTATTAGTCTCCTATTTCATAAAATAAAACATATATTTTTATTCGTCGGATGCCTTCATTTTGCTCCTGTACATTCGGAATGTTGCCATCAGCGAATCCTTCTTCTTTTTTAAATCAACAACCAGTGTTTAGCACTTCACTTTCGCGGCTCCAAGCATCATGGACTTTATTTCTGTCTTTGTGGTTCGCATGTTTTGGATCCCACAGCATTGGCTCGCTTTGCTAAATCTCTAAAAAGTCCAACTCCCGTTCGTTGCTCCAGTTGGTCATATTAAAAAATACAAAATTTACCTTTTTTAATAAAAAAAAAAAAAAAATAGGTTCATAAAACTACTGTTTAGTATGCAGACAATACAGTATCAAGACACACCAGACCGCTAGGGGAAAAACCATGCAACTGATGGCGAGAATGTGGAGAGGGGTCTCGCAGTTAAAACGAGACACCACGAGAGCCATTTGACTCGGGTCGCAAATACCGACACAGAGGGGAGAACAGGCGAGGCGAGAACGCCCTCCACACTCTCGTGTTCGCCGACTCTCGGGTAGTCTCGCCGAGAGTGTGGAGCCGGCTTAAGAGAGGGGAGAGAGGGGTGTAAATGGTCACAGGAAACAGAGTCGGAAAAAAAACTTTTTTTTTCCATAAACATTTTTCACGAAATTTTTATCTAATTTCTAATTGATAGGTACAACGTAAACAAAAGTATAACGAACCAGGAAAAGGCCAAATGTACTTTGTTATATATATTCATGCAAGACAGCGACAAGCGACTTGTTACCGGTGAGGAAGCACTCCTTTTCATCCTTCCAGACATTTGTGAATAATTACGTACCAATGATCAGTACTAGTTACCTGTGTGGCAGGAGGAGGCAGGCCTTATGGTCATATGATATTATTGAAACACAAATAAAAATATATATATATTCTTACATTGAAAACGTTTTACATATTTCTTCACAGGCCGACTTACTTTTGTCCAAGAGGTGGTTTAAGATAGCGCCTCTCGATGGCTTCAAACAGCTGGAGCAAACGGTCCTTGGCCAGGGCTATCGGATTGACTGAGGGGTCGGGGGCCACACAAGAGGCCACGAAGGTGATGTTGGTCGTGGTGATCTTTGGAGGCATCTTCCATCCCTACACCATACATACATGTATACATCAAGTTATACAAACAGTCCAATAAACAATAAATTTTG
This sequence comes from Aradus depressus, assembly GCA_963662175.1. Lineage (NCBI taxonomy): Eukaryota > Metazoa > Arthropoda > Insecta > Hemiptera > Aradidae > Aradus > Aradus depressus. The sequence continues at coordinate 40,520,240 of OY759221.1, read as the reverse complement.
AATAAGTATAAAAAAAAATCTGCCAAATAATTACACAAGCTTCCTCGTAGCTACTTTAATTGAAGTTCACGTCTTAAGATATTGATATAAAAACTGCGAGGCAACTACGTATTTTTTTGGGACGAAACTAAATGGCTTCAAAATGACATAGGAACGCGCCTGATTATTGTTCAGTTCATTGTTACTAATAACTGTATTCACATCATCTTGAAATTACAGAAAAGTCATTAGAATCCTGTTACATATTATTAATATTTAAAAGAAAAGTTCACAACGCTGAGATTTTGACAGTAACATTTTAAGGGAGCATTGGCGAATTCATATTCCTAGGAACTTTATTGGAGGTCCATAGACTAGAAAGGTTTGAACATTTGAGGCAGTAAATTACCTTGAGTTGCATGCTGGCAGAGGCCACCTTCTCTTCGAGAGCCTCCACGGTAGCCAGCACTCCCATGTCTATCCTTAGAGCTGCCTCTTCGTTCCACGACTCAGGATCGTCTGGGAGCACTACAATTGGACTCGTCTCTTCCTCTTCCTCCATACCTTCTTTCGGCTTCAGCTCGTACTTGACGGGATCAGCACTCGTACAGCACACCTGCGCAAAATATGTCATTTAATGAACACGTTTAGGCATATTTGTGGGCTCCGTTCAACTTGTAAACTTCTCAAAGTTCTCATAATCCCCCTCCCCCCTCTTTTTCCATTTTCTTTTTGGCATTAATTATTTAAATCCAATCTTCTCATGTACATCCTCTCTAAGAGGCCTTGACTCGCTTGCTCAGAGCCTAAGCTGAAAGCCTATAGAGAGTATTGGTTTTGGATATATGCATCCCCAGGAGAGGTATAGACAAGTCTAAACAACCATATTATGCATCTGAAGACGAAACAGTTACTTCTTGTTTTCTCAGTTACTATATATAGTAAAGTGAAAACTTTACTGATTAGAAAGACATTTTCATTTTAAACATTTTATCTTCAGTACATTTACCCAATAAAGTAGGAAGTAACAGAAAAAAATAACATTTTCGAGTAGCAGAGGTGGAAGTGAGGTGGGTGAAATGGCGGGCCACATTCATCAGCCACTCACCTGATCAGCTGCCTCTTTCCCGCACTCCCCCCCCCCCCACCTCCCCCCCCCCCCCCCCCCACTCATGCTACACATGACACACCTTCTCTCGTCTACATTTTTCTGTTATCAACATATTTTCACGCAATCGATATCTACTATATTTCAGCTAGTAAATAATAATATTGAAAGTGGAGTGATATAATAGAAGATGAAGTTGATTACCTTAAGAGTAGGCTCCCAGGCATGTTCAGTGCGCATCCTGGTGATGGATGCCATGAACTCTCGCTCCCTCACACCTCGCGGCTCCAGACTGGAGGTCACCTCCTTCATCGTGTCCTCGGAGATCTTCCACCAGCCCTTCTTCAGCTCTGTAACATACAAATGGTGTTAGTTCGAAAGATACATATACCGAACGAGAGACAGAAACGTTTGTGGTTTCATAAAAATTTAATTGTAGGTAATAATTTTTTTTAGGCTTCGAACCTGCGATCATGAACTAGAGTTCTTCAATATTTTTATAATACATTTTACAACACTAACTACTTCTATACTATCGTCCCCACCCCTCCACCCATGTGATATTTGTTTTTCAAACTAATTTTGACGTTTATTAGCATTAATAATACTTTGGTTCTCTTGAAATTTAATAAAAATAATTCTTCCCAAGTCTATACTTATTGTAAAGTTGTTTTTTCTCTTTTCCTCTCCACTTTTACAATACCATCTCTAACTGGTATAGTTTTCCATGTCTTATATTTAAGATGGCAAGTTTGTTTCACTTACGTGCCTCCCACCATTTCTAATTTCCTTGGTTGAGATTTCGAATTCACAATATGAAAATACAATGAAGAAAAAGGAGAAACATGGGAGTGCCTGGATTGGGGAGGCCGTGTGTCTTACAGTGCTCCAAGAGGGCGGCCTGCTCTGCAGACAGAGGCAATGGCAGGGGGAAGGACACGGCGAGGAGTACGGAGGCACTGGGATCCGTAGCTCTCCACCTGACAAGATGGCAAAGGACAATCTCTTACCTTGGGGTATAGGTGTGGGGGTGCCTGGTTTGGGGAGGCCGTGTGTCTTACAGTGCTCCAAGAGGGCAGCCTCCTCTGCAGACAGAGGCAATGGCAGGGGGGAAGGACATGGCGAAGAGTACGGAGGCACTGGGATCCGTAGCTCCCCACCTGACTCCGTCCAGCTTCTAGAACAGAACAACAACAATTTAACAAACAAATAAAAATGGAATCTATAAACCCATATGATTAAAGTATTGTCTGTCATTGCTTAGAATTTCGTTTCTAAGCAAAGACCTTAGAGACCATAAGTTGACTTTCTGTCTGTTTGTTAGGGATTCTCAGGAAAACAACAGAATGGATATCCATGAACTTTGTAGGGCCTTTCAAAGACTAAACTAAAAATATAATTCAGATTCAGGATTCAGAAGCTCCTATTTAAGTCAACTATTGTTTTTTAGCCAAAATGGTTTTGGAGGCAGAGCGAAAATTTAATTAATCAGTGCTGAGGAAGTACATAATCGATGACTTTTTTATTTATATGACTTCGTTTACTTAATTACTTTCTCCTTTGTTTAAACTATTAATTATGGATGTACAATGGTTTTATAAACATTTACGTGCTCGTTTTTTTTTATTTTTCAATCATAGTCCCTATGTATTGACACGTTTTTTTTTTTTTGTTCCTGTTTTTTCCTGAAGAATCTAACGCTCGAGAATGAATTACTGAACAATTAATGAACAATTATTATACTGACCGATAGCAGGGCTGTGAGGAGGTGAGACTGGTAGAGTCGCAGGGCTCTTTGGGCAGGATACTGAACCACTGGATGTCGTCGTGAAGATTGTTGTTATTGTTGTGAGCAATACACCCGTTCAGAGCATTCGACTCCTTCTCCATGCATTCTCCTAGCCTTTCGAACTGTAAACAAATAAATCAGAATAAATTTCGGTGCCTTTGAGTGAATAACATCACTAAAACATGCTGTTAATATATGTCAAATTAAACTAATCTATGTAAATGTTGGCATTCTCTGAAATTACTAATTCACCCTTAAGTCTATCGGAGCTATAATTTTGTTTTTTTAATTGTTCTATAAATAATTTATATTTTATTCTTTAATCTAAATGGCTGGTAGGGGTCATATTTGAAGAAATGTAAGTGAAAAATACATACATAAGATACATTCATTCTATCCATGAATTTTAAATTGTTTTTATATAGTTTTATATACGTTTATTTTAATTTTTAAACCTGATTTATCAAATCATTTTAAATTATGTTGTTTTCAAAATTATTTTATCAGGTATGTTTCTAAAGCTTTATATATCAATTTAATTGCTACTTTTTATTTATATCATTTATTTAATATGTATTTAGTTACCACAATATTTTATGCATTTTAATGAACAGAACTTTATACATGTTTCTTTCTTGCTAAATGATGTTTTTTTGTAGACTGGCTGATGAGGGCAACCTCGAAAGCCGGCTAGCAAAAAATAATAAAATCTGTGAGAGGTCAGATGTGAAATAATCACTTCTCACTATATCAGCCAAGTCTACACGTTAATCCATAGATTTATTCTTAGTCAGTAGGACGTGTAGCTCTACTTAAGTAGAAATCACAAGTAACCTCTCAATAGGATATGAGATATGATAACGCTGGAAGGTGATTGGACTAACCTGTAGAGATCTGTGGAGTGGTGGCTGTTTCTCCGGAGTGTCAGCCCCTTTGAGTGGTGACTCCTTCACCGATGAGGTCTCATGATGGTTCAAGTCTTCAGTACCAGTGGCGCTGCTCAGAGTGACTGGCTCATCCTTCACAGACACACTCTCTCCCACCACCAATCCAACTTTGGTGTCTTCACCGTCCTCTGTCTGTAGCTCCTCTCCATCCTCTCCAACGTCTTCGTGATCCTCCTCTTCATGCTCCGGGTCTGTCTCCATCTTGACGTCCATCTCCACTGAGGATGATACAGCAACCAGCCCTTCTGGCGACTATAATTTATACAATTAAAAAAATAAATAAAATACTGTTATGAACCTAATTATTTATGTTTGTCAGTAGGGCATTTCATGTATTCAGATTTAGAATGGCCCGGTGTAAGCTCTATTTTGAAATGTTAATATTCGAACTTACAATCGTTCATCAATCTAATGAGTTAATTCACTCGTTCATTATGGGAGGTCTATTGAAGGGTATTTTGAGTTTAAAAATAGCTTTCTTGATGTTTCTAACTTCAATCTAGTTATTATTTGTAGACCGTCGAGTTTAGTTATACCTGACCAATGAGAATTCATAGAATGTTCTAGATTTTAGTAAATTCTATATATACCGGAGATTGGACAGTCAGAGTCAGTCAGTTAGTGTACAGTTAGTTTGACTCATGCCCGGGCTTTAACTATGAGGTCGCATCGCCTACTACCAGAGCGCTCTTTCGTCACTCTCGTGGACTCTACTATGGGAGTACAAAAGTTTGCCTATCTACGTTTATACACCTAGGGTAGAGATCTTTAACGGTACGTCGCTTAACGTCCCATCCGAATGGAAGGCTCAAGGTTTTTTCACCTCCCATATAAAAACCTAAGGGCCCGGCCGATTTCCGAACCCCCCGATCTTGAGCTAAATAAGCAAGCACGCATACCAATGAGCCACCGCCCCCTAGTTCTTGTACTATGACCAGATAGCAAGTTAGGAAGTAAATAGTTGTGAATATTTGCTTTTAGTGTTTATTTTGGACTCGACTGATTTTTCATTAGTTTAGTAGTGTTTTCTCCACACATTTTGAGTTCGTCAAGGATTCTTGAGGACTGGCCCAGCTATTATGCAAATACAATTTGATAATAGTGAATAACTCACTGTAGTGTAGATTAATTATTAAATCCTACGTAAACTCAGAAGTGCGGGAAATCAGTGACAATACTAATAATACAGTAGAGCGTCGATTATCCGAACTAATGTTGTGTGGGGTGGTTCGGATAATCGAAATGTTTCAGTCACCCAGAACTTGCGATGAATGAAGAGTCACCACCAAGCTTCATGTTTCATTCCACTGCTTTTTCACATAAAATGGGCTGCCCAGAAGGCCGTTTTTGCAAAAACCAAGTGAATGGCAGCATCTTCCAACAATTCTGATTTCGGTTTTTTCATAGTTTTACTATATGAACTGCCCTCCTCACCGTCAAGTTCAAGTGCATACAACTGATTTAATCAGAATTATTTTTTATTCCCGTTATCGTTGATTTACCAACACTGAACTTGATAGCTAATGCCTGACCCGTTTCACCTTTCTTCAGCCGCATAATAATTTCCATTTTATCTTTTAATGAAAGCACTACTCGCTTCCTTTTTGACGACATGTTGTAAGTTTTACTTAAAATATGTGACTACTAACTAATTCAATGTACACCTCAGAATGAATGTTTTGAAAATTAAAGCATTGACTGGTAAAGAGGCATTTACACGGTTCACTTTTGGCGTTCATCGCCGGTGAATCACTGAAAATGAATGCAAAATGAACTGTGTAAACAGCCAATCATCTATAGTGATCACTCCTGAGGAACGATGAACGAAGTTGAACCAGTTCAACTTTTCGTTCACTTTATGTGTTTCACTTCGAAGATTCATCAGAAGTGAACATGTAAACAAGAATTCAATTCACTTTCCTTTGAAAGGATTCCACGGAGTTGGGTCCAACCTGTGCCTTACATTTTCTCAATTGCTATTTTAGTTAGAACGAACCAAAATATACTTTTCATCTCTACTTATGGTAGCCTTTCTTCGTATATGATCCAAGTCGGTCTATTGAGATTGTTTCATAAAAGTACTCATCCGGAGGTGGTTTTTATATATCTCTGCGTCCTCCAGTGCCCATTCTGTCAGCAAAGTAGAACTTCCAAGGGCGGGACGGCGCAAAATCCAATTTCTCACCCACCAGCGTCTTTTCTTTCTATTTTTTTTTTAACTATATAATTTCTCAATTCCTCTGCTAAGTAATTACAAATAATATTTATCCCAACACGGACAACTTGATTGTCGTTGGCATCCATATTGAAGTGAACACTATTCAATTCATTTTGGATGAAGCGTCTAAACAAAAATGAATTCACTTTTTGTTTCACCTTCAGTGAATCACTGGCGATGATCACCAAGAATGAACCGTGTAAATGCGCCTTAACCGACCATACGAATGGAAAGGGATTCAGTAGAAAAATTCAATGAACAAATTACATACATAGACATACACATATCCATTATACAGCTAACAACGCTCTTTCTAAGAATTAATTAGGCTTCCCTCATGGAAGATCATGGAAAAACTAATTTGATTTTTTTTCCATGAAGACAGTTCGGATAATTGAACGTTCAGATAACTGACGTTCGGATAATCGACGCTCTACTGTAATATAATCAACGACTAGGGAGAAAAAAATATGGATGCATACACTATAGAGATCAGGATCCGCAGATTCCATGCCCTCGACGTAAATACCGGTACTGAGGCACCAATATCGACGGAAGTACCTATCCTGTCCAACACAGGTAGCTCTCAACTTGTTACTATAATCTGAAACGAAAAAATATTAAATATTAATAATTTAATTTATATATCTATTACATATAGGACCTATTGTCATATACCCCTTCCCCTTCACCTCAATCAACTAATAAATAGAAGTACACACCCTCAACATTCGCGAATTCGATTATTCGCGGACATAGAAATGGGAAATGATTCAACTTTCTCGAAAAGAAGATTCGGTTATCGTGGACGTAAAAATGGATATAACTCAACATTTACAAAAATCTTAGTTATGTACATCTAAGTCTAGCCAGTTGCGTAAATAATAATTCTAGGAATTCCTTCCGAAAAACAATTCCATGAAAATGTCCACTTCATAGCTCTTTGACTTCCGAGAAACAATTTGACCTCCCCATAATACTGTTTTAGTTTTACCATCATTTTTTAATATAAGTATCTTATACAGGGCAAACATGCTTCCCGTCAAACGAAAAAAAAGTGTTATCCCTCGGGGAAAAATAAAAATTGTACTCAAGTTACGTGCAGGGGACAGCGTCACGTCTGTCCGGCGATTATAACAATGAATCCACCGTGAGATCGATTAAATCAAAAGAAAAGTCAATTATAGATAGCAGCATTGATTCAAAAAGCCATGGAATACGATTGATCCCTTATTCGGAGTCTCAAATTAAAAAGGGCAATCGAGGGCGCAACAATTCCCTACGTTGAACTTCTAAGAAAACTGACATATACAGCTAAACAAAGTCAAATAACTAATTATTTTCTACCATCAACAAGCAAAGACTAACTTTGTAATTAAAAAGATTATAAAAATTTCGTTTCTTTGAATACTTTAGTTTCTGACTGTAATGACCCCCCTTTAAGCATAGAAAGATAGATTCAACATTCGCGAATCGACATAAGCGCGGGTTATGTGGAACCTAACCTTCGCGAATGTTGTGGGATTACTGTACCCTAAGTCCATAAAATATCTGTATAACTGACCTGTTAGAGCTTTGATGTTTAAGTCCGCCTGTTTGTTAATAACTGATAGGGATTCACCGACTTGCAATCGGGATAACTCATCCTGTAAACATAAGTATCAGATTATTTACATCTGAATCACAGATTTTTTTTATTTAATCTAACAGATGTATTTTAGTGGATTTCTACAGATATATAGCCCACCCGGTCGGTTAGACCTATACATATTCAACTCAAACATGCTCCCCCGAACATGATTTGGGGTGTCGTTAATAATAATAATAATAAATTTATTTCCGTTAAACCATAACTTGGCAATAGGATACGTCATAAGAATGTATACATTAAGATAGCTTATAAATTAGATACATAAACAGATATCAACTCTAAGAGTCTGACACACTTGGATTAGAGTTAACAATACTACTAAAAAATAAAATGAAATTAGCAAATACTTGAAAATATGAGTATACAAATAATAATATTAATAAATACAGTAAATAATTGTTTTAATTTAATGTAAATTAAGATAATAATTTATGATAACGTTTATAATATAAATTTGATCTTATATTACTTATAACTTCCTGAAGAGAAATATAATTTTTCTTCATGAAAGACTTGGTACCGTCAGATCTAGGTAAAACAAGACAAGGAGGAAGCCCAGAGCATCCAGGAATACGATAGAGCATTGTATGCTCAGGTCCCTAGGTGCACACATCTGTGGTTTTTCTAGTTGAATCGTCCCCCCCGCCTCCTCCACTGGTCCCTCCTTTCATCTGGCCAATTCTTGTTCAAAGACAGAAAAGACTTCATATTTTATAAAAATTATTTTTGGATTCGGAAAATACAAAATTCCGGAAAAAACATCAAATTTCTGGCCGATTGCATAACTTGGCTTATACTTGGTATGGCTGGGGAAGTACAAATAACTTACGTCATCAGGCTGAGTGATGTCACTCTCGTTACAGCTCTCTACTTCTGCTTCCTCCTCGTTCCCTTCTTCTTTCGTACACAACAGACCGAACTTATTTCTTCTAGCTTGAAGATGTTTCAATCTGAAAAAAAAAAAAAAATTGTAATGTCAAAAAATATAATTTTGGTTTGAAAAATTCCAGACGGTTTTTTTGTACCTTACCAAAGCCCAAATAGCCTTTGACTTAGTTGCGAAAAAGCAAAAAATTATACACTAAAAAGAGGTGATTTGAATATATGATTTATCTATCTGCTGCAAAATTAACACTTTAACACTCAAGACAATATGAGATTTACACTCATCAAATATACGGTGGTGCTGTTTGGAACAGTGTCAAAACATTCGAAATATTTTCAAAATAAAAAACTGTAAGGGACTCAAAGAAAATTACGAGGTCGAATGGTGGTAATTTTTCTGAAAACCCTTATGTTTATATTTTAAAAATTATGCATGTACCTATAAACTTTTTCTCAAAAAATGCGCTTCAGTGAAAAAGTTACGCTTTACCAGCTTAACATCTCGTCAAAGGGGGACAGAGGTGGACTTAATATCCATGTAAGCCACAGGGATGACGCTCCCCATTAGATTTGAGTGGCGTCATCGATATTCCTCCACCCTCTTAAAGCTAATTCTAAAAATCGTTCTTATCAATAAATAAATACACATATCAACACCACGATATATTATACAACAAACTCTACGCACTATTTATAAGGCAAAGGATGGTACAGGACCCTGGAGCGGACAGATCGGGTAAGAGCAGAGAACGGCACCACCAATATGTTTAATTAAAATTAAACAGAGGAAATTACAGAAAAATTGGTGTTGCAGAAGAGAAGATTCTAGAATTTTAAATATATAGGCACCTATATCGAGGGCGTCTTTTGCTCGATTTGGGTCTACGCAAGAACACTAAACCAACTATCCACAGGATGTCCAGCAGAACATGACTTTCTGATCCCCTCAGTCATTACACTTTCCATTTTCATCTTGGTGCATCAAATTAGCAGAATGACTAATTTATAATTATCTGCGTAAACAACTACCCCAGCTGTTACGGTGAATATGTCGGTATAACCTATATTTAAAGTGTCTTTTAAAATTAAAAGTTTACTTTGTTAAAAAGTGTTTCTGTTATTGAAAATCAGTTTTTCAAAGCAGTTTATCAGTGCTTAATAGGCCTGGGTTTCAATTCGGGTTTACCAGAGTCGAAGAACAGCGATTGTGTATGTGAGCTTTGACATAGTGTTGTGGTCATAAAACTTAGGTTTTAACATGGGAACGGAGCCATCTGATCCATCTGACGCCGAAAATCAGATCACTTTGGGAGACAGGCGAGCCAAAAAACCAAAAATTTCAACATCCAATGTCCCATCTCAACCTATACCAACATCTAACGCATTTGCGCCCTTGGCAGGTATTTCTAGTGATAATGAGCCAATGAATATATGCACCCTTCAGAACGCACCTGTTGAAAAGGTACCCAAGCCACCTCCTATATTTATTCATAATGTTAATAACATGAATTCCTTAATATCGCAGATTAAGGAATTAGGTCTTGGCAACTATCTTTACAAAACTATTGAAGATAAGGTTAAAATTAATTTTGAAGTTGTAGATGATTACAGAAAAATGATCAATTTTTTGCAAGGAAATCAAGCTGAATATCACACTTTTCAGCTTAAATCAGAAAAGCCTTTTAGAGTGGTGATTAGAGGGCTGCATCCCACCTGTGACACCACGTTGATGATGGCTGAACTGAGTAACCTCGGTTTCGAACCTATACAAATGGTGCCTGTTTTCCATCCTGTTACCAAAGTACCTATGCCTCTTTTCTTTTTAGATTTGCGACCGAGCGCTAAAAACGCAGAAATTTATAACCTAACTCGGCTTTATTATGCGGTAATCAAAATAGAACCCCCCCCGACCAAGACGAACGGTCTTACAATGCCTCAGGTGTCAACAATATGGGCATAGTAAAAACTTCTGTAATCAAACGGCCAGATGTGTCAAATGTGACGGAATGCACGGCTCAGAAAATTGTCCGAGGCCAAGCACCAGTCCTCCTACTTGCGTGAATTGCAAAGGTTCTCATACTGCAAATTACAGAAGTTGTCCTCTTCACCTGAAGCTCCAAAAACCATCGTCACGCACCACTTACAATAAAATGCCTGTCAAAACTGACAACCGTCTCACATCGACTGCTGAGATCGCGGCATCTCCGGTATCCCAGACTAAGATGACAAGCCCTCTAATTAGTTATGCTAAAGCAACCAAATCAAATGTCCAAAGCTGCCAACATGAAAATCATTCTTTTAGCCTAGGTGACCAAATGCCTGCCTGTTCTTCCACCGAAATGCTCACTCTTGTAAATAAAATCGATTCTCTGATAGCTATCATACAGCCTCTAGTCCAATCGTTAGTGCAACTGCTCCCAATCCTGATAAAATCAAAATAATGGCTTTCCTTCCTCACAAATCTTTTAAAATTTGCACCTGGAACTGTCAAAGTTTCAGTAATAAATATACTGAGTTGGAATATTTTCTAAACTTCAATAACATAGACATAATGTTACTGACAGAGACTAAATTGAATCCTAACATTCATATTCACATAGCAGGCTACAAGGTTTACAGAGCAGATCATCCATCTGGGCACTGTAAAGGAGGTGCTATCATCTGCATCAAGTCTACAATCCTCCACTACGAGCTGCTTCCTATCAGAGAGGAGGAGGTACAGGTAGCCCGATGTCAGCTTGCCCTAAACCACCACACCTACCAAGTAGGTTCGTTTTATTCTGCTCCCTCCAATTCAGTCGCTCCTGTTGTGTTCTGGGGAGTGGTTCATGAGATGGGTACGCACTTCTTGTTGGGAGGAGACTTCAACTCCAAACATCCACGATGGGGATCGCAGGTAACTAACCCGAGGGGCAGAGTCCTCCATGATGTTATCAACCATCTGCGCTTGGATGTCGTATATCCACTAGAACCTACTCACTATCCGCACACTCAAAATCACGCGCCTGACATACTGGACTTCTTCATTGGCCGTAATATATCTAGGCTTTGTACAACACCAAGTGTTCTTCATGACCTTAGCTCCGACCATTTTCCAGTCAGGATTGAGTTTGCTCAAAGCCCCCTTCAAGTTCCAATAGCACCTAAACTGATCAAATATCCTTTTGATTGGAAAATATATCAGGCAGTTCTACAAGATGTAACAGACCTTAAAATACCTCTCAAAACCAAGGAGGACATTGACGTGGCAGTCAGTAAACTAACACAAGATATTCAGTTTGCGGCAAGTGAAGCAGGAGATCAACAAACTAATTATACAGGCACCAAACGAGTCTTTTACCCAGCTCACATCACCCAACTCCATAACGAGAAGAAAGCAGCAAGGACCTTGTGGGCACGTACCAGGCATCCCGACCATAAGAGGTCCTACAACAGAGCCACATATGACCTCAGGAAGGCACTCCGAGAGCTAAAGCAGACAGCACTCACCAACGATCTGTTAACCTTGGACACAAGGGATGGCTCCCTCTGGAGAAAAACCAAATTTCTTACCAAAGAACGCCATTTAATACCCCCTTTAAAACATCAAAACAACTGGTTAACAACACCGAAGGAGAAGGTTGACGTCTTTTCAGAGATGCTAGTTAACCAGTTTAGACCAAATCAAACTATCAATCATCACTTTCTAGAGACAGTGAAAGAACAACTGGAACAACCATTGCTCTTGACTCCATTCGACTTTTACTTCTCACCAGGCCAAGTAAAAAATGTTATCGACCGTTCTTCAGCAAAGAAAACTCCTGGGTATGATCACATAGTGCAACCCTTGCTACAAAATCTGCCTAGGAAGCCATTAGATCTACTTACCCAGATCTACAATGCCATGCTTCGAACAACATATTTCCCCAAAAAATGGAAACATGCAAATATCATTATGGTTCCTAAGCCACAAAAAAAACGTAATGACCCTAACAGTTACCGACCTATTAGCTTATTGACATTGTTCTCTAAGATTTTCGAACGTCTCTTTCTACCAAAATTATTAGAATATTTAAGTCCGCTACTTCCAAATTCACAGTTCGGATTCCGCTCGAACCACTCTTGTCCACAACAGCTGCACAGAGTCGTCGATACGATCTTGGACACATACGAAACGAAGCAGATATGTCTCGGCTTGTTCTTTGACACTGAAAAAGCTTTCGATAAGGTTTGGCATGAGGGACTGTTATTAAAAATGAAACCGCTGCTGCCTGACACTTATTGGAGACTAATGCAGTCATATCTCAGCAACCGTACCTTCTCTGTCATCTACCAAGGAGCCCAATCCCAGTCCAAGTCGATGATATCTGGAGTTCCACAGGGAAGTGTGCTTGGACCCTTCTTATATCTAATATACACCCACGACTTTCCACAGCAGAACGGCCTAACAACTGCTCAATTCGCCGACGATGTTGCTGTAATGAGTAAGGCCACTTCCAGTAGACTCGCTGAAGTACAACTGCACAACTTCTTGGATGAGGTGAAAGTTTGGAGTGCCAAATGGAGGATACATTTAAATCCTCAAAAGTCAGCGTTGGTACCATTCACTTATCTACGGACAGAAGTAGTAGGCCTGCTCACCCTCAACGGAGCTCTTGTCCCACAGACTTCTTCAATTCGGTACCTAGGTCTCACCATGGACACCAAGTTGACCTGGAACGAGCACATCACTTCGCTGCTGCATAGGCTAAGATATCGACTTTACCAGCTGAAACCTCTCTTCAAGAACTCTGAGCTCCCCCTCCATCTCAAGAGGCTCATTTATATGATGCTCATCAGGCCCATGTGGCTTTACGGCTGCTCTATCTGGGGTTCTGCCTCGGATTCTCAAATCAAACGTATACAGACACTCCAGAATCGGGCCTTAAGAATAATCACTAGTGCGCCCTGGTTTGTCCGTAACAAAACTATACACGATGATCTTGAGATCCCTGAGGTGAAAAAATGTCTGCCTATTTGCTACACCAGTCTGCTGCGGACCATGCAAAATCATCAAAATCCTCTGCTACGTGCCATACCTTCGTTTATTTACGAAAAAGAAAAATGCTATGCTTATTGATCTAATATATTTTTATAAACTAAATTATTCAAGAACATTTTTCATCAATATTTACTGAAAATACGGAATTAACAAAAGTGCAATTAATAAAGTAAACAAACCTTACAGTGAATGACTCAGATATCTAAAAGATATTTAGTAAAACTTCCACAGTTTTATGCAGTCATTATTAGAGTGAATTTTTGAACAAATACATCTGAGGGAAATCAAATCTTACTTTCTGAGGTTAGCCTCAATGGGCCAGCGCTCTCTCTTGAGCTGGGCCACTGTGTCAATGGCTCCGTCAATCTGCCTGATGACCGCCTTGTTCTGAAGTAACTCATGACAAAGGAAGCCCAAGATGGCTGCCTTCTTGGTTGGGTTCAGGGAAAGGAACGGACGTCGTTTCAACCACTCTGACATCTGAAAGGTCGTATTCTCCTTCAGTAGGCTGAAGAACACACAGTTTTTACCAGACGCCTCCTCTGCCGATAGGTCATTCATGTTGTTGTGATGTTCTGTTAATTTTTTCAGGTGTTCTCTCTCGAAGTGTACACCTGAAATCAACAAATAGATAGGGTTAAAATTTGATTTTACAAAAAAAAAATCAAAAGAAATTGAGTTAGTAAAACTAAAATTAGACCATATTTAGCAAGCACAGTACAGGAAACAGAATGATTTATATTTAACTCCAAAAATCAATTAATAATCAGTCTGTCTGTTAACAAGAAAAATTCTCATGTTAGGAAGAAACAAATTTAAGGAAGTTGACTGAATATAAGGAAGTCCCTATATTGGCCACGTAGGATGGATTATAGTTAACTATGGATTACAGTTTTATTTTTTAATAACTAACGGGTTAACCGGCGCTGCCGTGAGTAAAATCGAGGTATATTTCTTTATTTGAAGTTGACTACGTGCGATACTCGGACAAAACATAGAAGTTTATCTTCCCCTCCGTACACCGTCCCACCTCGCTACCTCTCAGCTCCACCTCGCTACCTCTCAGCTCCACTTCGCTATAAGGAAATCTTATTCATCTATTTGTTATTTCAGCGAAAAAAAACTACAGCTCAAAAAATGATTACAACGAAAATGTCTCTCATACTGACTCAGTTACTTTTACACGAAGGACGAGTGTAGTATCTGAGAAAACATGAAATAACTTTTTCTGTCTCCAAGTAAACTCCCCCTCTAGTCAATGATGATTTATCCCAAAAAGATTCCTGAATAGGCACATTCAAAATATGAAATGGCTGAAATAAGTTATAAACCACTTGTATGGTCTTTAAAACTGATAACAGTAGTTTTCAAAAGTACTCAATGTACACCCTCTTACAATTGTATTTATAATAAATTTCTTTAACAACAGTAATTTTATTTATAATACTTAACTTTTTTTTTATTTTGCAGAGATATTGTAAAACACTTGATAAAAAATATAAAGAAAAATATGTTTTTTTTTTCTCAAAAATTGTCTATTTCACAAAATATATAAAGTACTCCCATATATTTTATATATTTTGTGAAATGGACAATATTTTTTAAAAACATACGTTTTTCTTTAAACATTTTATTAATGTTGTTAAAAGATGTTTTTTTCTAACTGAATATGATCAATTTTATTTATAAAATCTTCAGTTTTAATTTATAAAATCCTGTAATTTCCCATCATTTTTATTCAAGTTAATTAGTTATCGTGACTCAAGCCCGGGCTTTAACTACGATGTCATATCGCCTACTACCAGAGCGCTCTTTCGTCGCTCTGGTGGACATGAGCCTGAATCTACAGTGAGAACCCTACATTTTGCTCACCCAGATTTAGTTACCTAAGATAAGGGTTTTTAATGAGTACCTAATATAGTAGAGGCTCAGAACTATCGCCCAACATCTCACCTGAAGGACGGAGTGCTGTGTTTTTTTACCTCCAAAATAAAAAACCTAAGGGCATGGGGCAGATTTTGAACCCGCGATCTTGAGCACGCTACCTCTATTCCTAGTCAATAAATATAATATGTTGGACCTACCAGTGGTAGCTTTGACTTCACCCGTGGCATTGGCGTACAGATATATTCTGAGTATCTCCGAGAGAGTGCAGTGTGATATGTCCGCCTGACGGAGACTCTGTCCCAGGAGAGTTGTGTGTCTGGCAGGATGAGGGATCCCAGGGTCCTCAATACCACAGATCACCAGCTGAGTGATCACAGACAACAACTCATCCTCCGCCTCCTCACTTTCACCAAGCAGTGCTTCCTGGAGTGAGTTGAGGGTCGGCAGCGACTCCATATCTGAAACATCACCTTCCAAGTTAGTTTTCCTAAATTGGGACTTGCCAGTTAAGATCTGGTTTAGGTTATTACCCGTACAATATTATTTTTTCTATATGCACTGGAAAACATCATATAATCTGTGAAAAACTGGAAAAAATACTTAATTGAAACTGCGATTTTAATAATAACTATTTCATCTATTTTGAGTCTATATAAACTAGTTGATCTGTATATTAGTATCCTCCCATCACAAACCAAAGTGATCTTAGGAAGTTTCATAAGATTTAAAAATTATATAATCTTCATCTGTATCTTTATTATCCATTCTCTGTATCCACCCTCGCCCTTCCCTTTGGCCGATTCGACTGAAAATTGAATTGAAAAGAGTCGTCGTCGTTATCAGGTTCTGGATTTGTTATATGGTAATCTCAGAATTGTAAAAATATGCAAACGTAAATATTATTGTTGAACTTTCTGACGGTGGCGTTCACAAAAATATATTTGAACATTGAAGGCATTTATGGTCTCCTTTATCTAAAACTGAACTACTACTCTAAAACTTTTAATTCAAGCAATTATAGCTTTTAATTTAACTATAAATGATTATAAATTCGAGATGATTGCTTTTAGCAAATTCACCGATTTTTAAAAATTTCTGGATTTTGGATTGTGTAAAGAGATTCTTAATTCATTTATAATGTATTTTACAGCATCACTTCTTCCATTTTTTTTTTGTCTTTTCAAAAAACAGCAATTACAAACGTTTCTGGAATCACTCCCATCATCAGTGTCTATAATACCTGTGTTCTTTATGTTAACTATTCCTTCTGTTAGTCAGAATTTTCCTCTTATAGAACATATTTATTGAATAAACTTCTAAATTTTAACACCTAGTCAAAACTAATTTTCGTCAAAAATAGAATTGATGATTTGATGATGTGTCATAAACCTATCAACTATAAGGTAATATCTTAAAGCAGCAAGCAAAGCGACAGCTTAATAAATCCAATAAACTTACCAAAACCTAAAGTTTCACCAAAGTTGTGAAGAAACTCGTAAGTCATCAAAGCGTCAGCAAAAGCCTGTGAACTCAGTCTTAAACGAGGGATTCTCTGGAGCTCTGGCAACGGTTTGGTTTCTGAAAACAATAAAAATTCATTTGAAATAACAGAAAAAACAATTAAAATAATAAAATTTCATTTAGGACAACCGAAAATATAATTAATGACTAAAAAATAATCTATGCAGAAGATATCTGGTGATGTCAGGGTACTCTCAGGTCATAATTCATCTGAGTGGTGAGTTAAAGGCCAATTTGGACCTGAAACCAACAGCCAGATTAGCACCATGCTGACACAATATAAATACCTCGTTCCAACTCATGTAGTTTAGATCTTGCACGTATTTACTTTTTACTCAACATTTGTGAAATAAAGTTTTTTTTAAAAGTATTTTCTTGTCTCGAGTTTTTAATTGTGTCAAAACAATCCAAAGGGTGAAACTTTACAAATCACATTTTCTAATACTGAACTCATCAAGAAATTCATCACCAAAATATCATATTAAAATGTAACCGAATTCTGACCAGCAATTTTGCCCTGGAATCATCGACATCTGACTCATGTCCGGGCTTTAACTATGAGATTATATCGCCTACTACCAGGGCGCTTTTTCGCCGCTCCGCTGGGAGTCCCAAATTTTGTCTACCCTGCATTAGTTCGTAGAATAGAGGTCTTTAATGAGTACCTGACATCGTACAGGCTCGGGATCATCGCTTAACGTCCCATCCGAAGGAAGGCTCTCAGCGAGTTTTAGCACAGTTGGCAAGCAAGTTACCATTTTTTTTTTTTTTTTTAATGGTAGAATAAGTAACTATGGAGGTTTAAAAAAATTAACAACTGCTAAATAAGAGAGAAGATGCATTAAACATGTTTTTTTTTTTTAGTTCATTGAATCTTCAATATGATTTAAGTTAGGTATTATTATATCGCCTACTACCAGAGCGCTCTCTTTCGTCACTCTGGTGGACATGGGCCCAACTCTACAATAGGAGTCCTAATTTTGCCTACCTAAGTTTATTCACCTAGGGTAGGTGTCTATAACGAGTACATGACATCGCAGAGGCTCGAGACCATCACTTAAGCCGAAAGGAGGAGGCGCCTGAAGATTTTTTGAAATGAGAGGGGAGATTGAAAATGGATGAATATGGCTTAAGGAGAATTAATGAAGTGTCGGAGCTATAGACCTACCTGAGAGTTCCATGTCCTCCACAGGCCGTCTCAGCTCTCTCAGTAACTCCACCTCCACCCGTCGTTGTTCGATCCTCTTCTCCCGAGTTGCCAACTTTTCGGCTCTTTGTTCCAGCCGTTTCTTCTCCCGCTCTTCCAGACGTTTCCGGGTCTCCAGTGCTTTGACCAGTCCCATGTGTTGTCGTCTCCTTTCTCTTTCCTGTTTTCAAAAAATAGGAAAAAAAAATTAAAATGGTTTAAACACAAGAAAAGTTTACGTGTAAAAAGCCAGTTCTCTCCATAATAACATTTGTATTCTGATCTATCGAATTATCCTAGTTGTCAAATCGTCACTTACGAGTTTGTTTTTTGGTCCCATTATTATGCAGAATATAAATTGGAGTTGATGCCATTTTCGTACGCTCCGTATGAAAGGACAGTATACCAATTTATGAAAACATTTAATTTTTCATAATTTTAAAAAATAAATAAAGTTGTTCAATAAATCTTTAAAATTATTCTCTCATCGACATAAAAATTAGAAAATTAAAGAAGACAAAAGCTTATTATTTATAGATGAAAAATGCAAGAAATCAAAATTGAAAACCATGTTATTCCGTTCAAACTTTTGGGATTATAAAATGATAATGATAATAATAATAATAAAACAAAACAAAGAAAAAAGAAATGATAAATTTCAATGACAGAAACAAAAATGATGCTTTGATGCTGTTTAAAGTTTTTGGGGGGATAAAACCTCCCTCTATTGTAAACATTTCGCCATTCAAACTCCAAAAAAATATAGCTCAGTTTTGCTAATGCGCATATGCATGGATCTGCCAATCAAATTTGAAAAATAATAATAATTATATGTGCAAATATAAATTAAAGTATGATCATTTTTGCGCATGCACAGTTAAATGAAAATGAGCTGAATAAAATAAATGTTAATTATTAAATGATGGTTGAGTAATTGTTGAAACAAGCATTAGTAGAAACATTTTGCAAAGATGCCATTGCTTCTTGGTGTCGGTTTGACTTGAATCGGTGAATTCGAGAAAAGAGAATGCATGTGATCATTTGACTTAGCTTTAGCTTTTTTTGCGAGATTGACTCGATTTCGAACTCACCGATTTAAAGAACTCAAAGGAGGAAAGAGAAGTAAAGTCAAGCTAGAAAATAGTTTTCATTCAATGAACGCCTCTCCCCTTTATACCACATCGACAACAGAATTTAAAAAGAAAATTGGAACATGAACGCATCGAATATCATCGTAATATCATAGATCACAATTAGGGAAGAGGTTCCTGACCTGAAGGAAGTCCAGGAATTCCAGAAAATGTTTTCTATCAGAATGAAAATCCAAATGTTCTAATGAAGAAATTAAAAATGAACGTCAAATCGAATGACTAATTGAATGGAACATACAAATCAGAAAAGCCATTGGCGAAGAAGTAAAATATATTCTTCTTTTCATGAATGAAATCACCATATACAAGAGTTGAACAAGCGCAGTAAATTAACACAAAATTTTCCGATAATGAAGAAAAAGGAAGTTGTCACGAATAAGCAAAAAATATAAATACAATTTTTGTTTTTTCCTTTACTCTTAAAGGCAGATTAAAACAATTACTAGTTCTGATTGCTCTTCATCAATGACCCTAATTGAAAGAAATTCTAAAAATAATGCTTTTTGAGTATTAACCTTCATTATTTAACCGACCAAGCCCAGACAAACAGGATAACACTTTCTTCTCGTTTTTTTTTTTTTTTTTTTTTTTCCGGTAACGCCATTACTTTACTTCACTAACAGAAAAAATAAAGAAAAACGTATGTTTTTTTTTAATTGTCTATTTCACTAATATATATATAACATGGGATACTTTCGGTATTGCTACCATCTTCAGCCACGACTAAACAGATACTAACTGGAAGTTCAACAAGTTCACATTCCGAACTGTCCCTTTTTCAGCCTACCCGGAGTTTTTCCCAGACCCTTTTTTATCCTGTAAAATTTTAAAACCTTGAAAAACATTTGATCATCTGAAATATTCACCCCTTTTATAGCCAATAATATAATCCTTCGACTCTATGTGTAAACGCACTTTCTTTCTTGAAACTGAGTATTTTTTATTTGTTATTCATATATTTATTATTGTCATCTTTGATTTATTTCATGTATACATACATATTTGTATCTTAATCAGCATTGATATTGTTTAAAATTTTCCATTATCATTAAATTTACAGGCGAAATTTTATTGTAAATGTTTTCATGGTTTTAAGACTTTACAGGACAGGGAAAATCCACATGGAGGCTGAAAAAGAGACAGTTCGCAATGTTAACATGTTGAACTTCCACTTAGTATTTGTTAAGTCGTGACTGAAGATGATAGCAATACCGAAAGTACTCCCATATTATATATATTTTGTGAAATAGACAATATTTTTTTTAAAACATACGTTTTTTCTTTATTTTTTATTAAGTATTTCACAATATCTCTGCAAAAAAAAAAGTTAAATATTACTTAAAGAAAATACAAGGAAAAGTGGAAAAGATCAATTAGAGCAAAGAGGAAATTCCGAAGCATGTTGAATCAGACAGTCCGGAGCTGTCGCAGCGAGTCGAGACTATGTGCTTCCAATGTTGAGGTCGAGGTTCTATCGTGTAAATAAAAAACTAAGTATTTGGACAACGTTTCGAAAAATATTTATTTTCTTCTTCATGGCCTTATAATGATATTATATGGTGACCAGACGCAAACACTTACCATCTTCACCATACACATCGAGTCATTCATAATAAGGCCCTGAAGAAGGAAATAGTTTCCGTAACGTTGGCCAAATACTGATTTTTTTTATTTACACGATAAAACCTTTACTTCCCTTAACATTGAAAAAATACTGTTGACTCAAACTATCATTAGGTAGCTACTGTTTCACAACCTCTCCCCCACTCCTATCTGGAAGTAGCCACATCACCTCTCTCTGGAGACGAGCTCCATCCGATGGAAAATGTTTAAATCAATAAGATAGATGAACAACCTTACGCAAATGAAAAAAATTCAACGCAAAAACTCAAGTTAAAATGATTTAAATAATTATTACAATAAATGAAAAAATGAATGGTGTAATTATCCGTTGAAGATTAGCGAAGACCATACTTTCCGTCTCATCAGAAGAGAAGATTGTGTGGGGGGAAAAAGTGGAGTAACATTCCAGTAAGAGTAAGGTTCTATTAATGAATGAATATTTCTCAGCCTTGGATTGAACATTTCCTTCTCGTCAAAATTTGACCTCATCAATCTACATTTCTAAAGAAAAACATCCATGTTTGTTTTAGTCTGGGTTAACCGTAATTTTACTTCATTCGTGGTACCTGTCCCGTCACTACCCCGGTTAATCGGGAGTTGAGTGTAAGATGGAAACTAAATTTTCCCCCAGTATTAAATGCGTGAACTTAACAGGACACATCAGAAATATCAGATATTTTATTATTTAATTAATTCAAATATTCATCATTCTTTTTGTACATCCATTGTGACTTACACTGTTGAAACTTGAGCGTTATTTGAAGACAATGAAGAGAATCAGCTGCTGTGGAAACGGAAGGTACTCAGAAAGATTTTTGGAACTGTCCGGAAGAACAGAGTTGAAAGACCTCTATGGGGAGTCTGAGCTCAGGGATGACCATGAACAAGCAGGTGAGATTGGGTTGGCTTATCCACCTAGGGAGAATGGGTGGAGGAAGACTGATAGGCGGTAGGCCAGACGGTACCAGGAGATGGGCAAGATCTAACAGCTCCGTTGGCTGGACGACGTCGAGGCGAATCTCCGAGTGTCGGCCGTCAGAAAATGGAGTGAAAAGGCCTACCAATCTAGACGAATGGAGGATTGTGACGAATGCCCGGGTAGTAAAGAAAGGAGATTAAATGCATGCACCTAACTGGACACAGCACAAATACTTCTTCAGCCAAGAAAACAATCTTGTGTTATCAAAACAAATGATTATTATATGTAAATAATTATGAAATCATTCAAACATGATTCATTATTATTATTTTTTAATTAGTTAAAAAAGGAGAAAAAATTTGCAAAATAAGAAAAAACAAAAACACAAAAATAACCACTAAAAACATGCAGGAAAACAAAAGCGATCATCTAAACTAATCGATAAAACTACGAATCGAAAAAATAGAAACAGCAAAAGAAAATATTATAGAGAAAAAAAAAACAGCAAAAAGAAAAAAAAAATTAAGTATATTAAGAAGGATGAAAAAAAGAGATAGATAAAGATAGAGATAGAGACAGAATGTAATAACGTACCAACTCTACTGTGTACAGAATCTCCCGTTGCTTGTTCAGCTCTTGCAAATACATCTAGAAAAATACAGGTGTGGTATAAAGCAACACTGGTGGACCCTCACTCACAAAGAAACAGTACTAACCACCTTCTAATATCATACAGTATATTTTAAATTGACAATATATAACACAAACAAATTACCCTAAAATCTCTCATTTAATGTATGTTACTTACAAGTGGTATCAAATTTTGAAAAAAAAAAAAAAAAATGTTACTAACGTATATAATCATGCATATATATTTCAGAGTAATTTTAGAAGAATTCTTAAAAATTTCTAAAACATCTTAAATGGGATTGTATACAATTAATAATTGGCTTACAGTTTTATAGAAAATATTAGCGTTATTTTTTATAGGAAAATCACGTTTTCATAAAGGTAAAGGAGTAAAACATAAAAGAAAATTGTAGGGGAGTCAAATAAATTATAAGAAAAAAAATAATAATAATTAGTAAAAAATAAATAAAAATAATAAACCTAGGAAGGGGGGTTAGGGAACTAGGTCATGAGGTCGAGGTCTGAATCCGGGGCAGAAACATCTGAAATAGGAATATTTTAATATGGCGGTCAAAGAAAAAACAAGGATTTTAAGGCCTCTGCTACGAGTTTCCTAGGGCTGAGACGTTTGGGAAACCTCCTTCGCTTCCCCGAAGACCGAAGGAAAGTTATTCAAAAGAACGACAGATGAAAGACCTGAAGCGAGATGGGAGGAGGTCTATCATGGTACAGGAATGAGGGAGTGTGGCTGCTGAAGCAGGCCAGAAACCTTCAACGTCTTTAGATAGGGAAAATAAATAGAAAGGAATGAATGAGCTATTCAACGTTTATTCGACCGAGAACCCGAACATACTCCCACATAGAAGACTAATTGAACCCTAGTATTAGAGCTAATAGATGAAAAAACGCATTCTGTCTTCTAGATATCTTCAGTCTAATGACGCAACTTTCGGCTGTACGTCTTATTCAGAAGTTACTTTGTTTTTTTTATAAATGTTCACTGTTTTCTTACCTTAGGATAACATTAACTAAAGAAGGGCTGAAAATGACCTTTTGAGTCGAAATGAACCCTTCAGTACTATTGAATAAAGTTTCTGGAGGACAGAATGCGTTTTTCCATCTACTTCACCCCTACATAACCATTCAGTCATAGCTATTTTCTACCATAAATAGAACTTTTTATTTTCCATTAATAAAATGAAATATTCCAAATTCAATTTCTAACTAAATTTTAATTCAACACGACTGAAATACAAATCATGCGCAATAAAGACCATCTTCTAACAACTCGCTCTGTCTGAAACGAGTCTAAATCTGTTTTAATAAAGAGCTGTACGAAGAGCAGGACTCCCTGTCTTCTGTAAAGAGGGAACGATACGTGAATAGAATAGCCTTTACGAGAAGGTGAAAAGAAGAAATGCACAGAAGAGACAGCTCTCGAGTGAGAAAAGAATTGAGAAATGGGGACGAGAAGATGGAGAGGGGAAGCCAAGGCAATGAACTGAAACGAACGACGACGTATCATTGAGGAAGTTTACGTTTTTCACGGACTATGGCAACATGGCGTATTGCTGCTCCATAGGTATATGAGATATCTCTCATCGGTTCTACGACAAGGTGATTGGCCCAGAGTGAATTAATCCTTGATTTAGTTGAAACTCAATAGGTGACTTATTAGTTAGTAACTTTCTACTAAATTTCGGGTCGGTAGATTCATTACAATGACAGGGCTTTTGAGTTGAGACCCCTTCTCTAATACCCAAACCCTTTGGCCGATTTCGCTGAAAATCGTCCTCGGGACCCTGAATTCCCAAATAATATTGCTTATCGACACATCATTACAAAGGCATTTATTACGGATTATTAGCATAAGCTATCTCCTTCGCCCCCTCCCTACCTTCAATCCGATTCTGTTGAAAATTAATTAATTAACCCCATATAGTCTTTATCGTTTTTTTTTTTTTTTTTTTTTTTTTTTTCATTTTTGGAATCAGAAAACATGAAATTCCTGTGAAAACTCAACATTGAATGTCTGACCGATTACATAACTTCCCCTATACTCCGTATAACTGGGGAAGTAAAAAGAGAGTGCGACGGGGTGCATGGGCGAATCTTCAGGAGGGGAGGGCGCGCGATCCTCTTGTCAGCTTAAAATGAGCCTAGACCATAGAGAGCCAACGTAGAAAAGTTGAGCAGGGAAGGGTTCAAACCGGGGATCAAAAAAACACGACAGCTAGAAATTGTGGTCCGAAATAAAACAAAAATTTGAAAAATTTCAATTTTCTTTTTTTTAATATTTCATTTTGAATTTTAGATTAACCTCAACCCTATTAGGCGTTTAAATTTCAAGCGTCCAACATTTAATATTTATATATAATAAATTTATCGCAGCATCTCTTGCTTTATAAAAAAGAGCAATTACAACCGATGTTTCGGGGAGCACTCCCATCATCAGTATATATAATTTATCTGTTTTTATGTTAACGTTCCTTGTCAGTCAGAATCACCCTTTTATAGAACTAAATTCTAAATTCAACCTCTAAATTCTAACACCAAAACTCATAGAGGTCCACTCAATAAATATGTTCTATAAAGGGAAAATGCTGATTGAAAGAAAGAATTTTAACAAAAATAACAGAAAAATTATAGATACTGATGATGGGAATGCTTCCCGATATGTCTGTAATTGTTATTGTTTTAACAGCAAAAAAATTAAGGAGAAAAGTAATGCTGTGATAAATATATTATATATGTATTCAAGAATTTATGAAACTAATAAAGAACACAATACACAAACTGGTGACTGAAAATCGTATGAGGAAGATGCGAACCTTAAACAATAACATAAAAACGAAGGATTTCATTGAAAGAAACTTAACACGACATGCAGTAGACTTCAAAGATCCACCATTAACCACTCTTTGGTACAGAGGTTCCCAACCTTTTAGCAAACTTTCCTAAATAACGTCCCTACGACCAAAATGGCACAACTTTTAAATAAAATGCTGAGTACTCGCTATGAAATATGAGCAAGTAGAAACAGCATGGGTCTTTCCTTAAAGCGTCGTTTTCCTAGCTGCAGGTTTCTTGCGCTGCGTAGAACCGGATAAGCCTCTTGAAACAAGCTGCGGATTAGAGTTTTCCTCCAAACTGAAACTGATAAACTATTTAGTGCTTTCTGGAAAGAGCTCTGTTCAAGTAATTTTCGTGTTCAACATTTTATCTCAATAATGAATCGCCTAGGAGAAAGGAAACTGCTTGGATTGCTGAGAACTTAACACACCATGGATGATGAAGAAGAGGATTTCGTTCTTCTGAATTATGCTAACAGTAAGAAATCAATCAGTAATATGTTTTTGGATCGAGAGGACGAAGGTCTGTTTAAATTACTGATTACCAAACACTTAATGGACGACGAAGAGAGGTTCAAAGCATATCTCAGACTTACCCGAGAACAGTTTGCATCGCTTTTGAACTCAGAGGACCTGAGAACAGTCCCTTGTAACCGAGTCAGAAAACCATTTTTTATCAAGGCATTTTTTTTTTAATAGACCTGGCCCTTGTTGCGCTGCCTACTGCGTAATAAACTCGACCAGTCCATCTATCACGCAGGAAGTGAAACGCTGACGTACAACGCAATGCGCTCTGTAGGAAAACAAACCCATTACTTTCTTTGTGTTGGGTCCACTGCGCATTACGTTGGACGTATTGGGCGCAAAAAAACTGCAGCTAGGAAAACGCGCCTCAAGGCCATTACTAAACTTTAGAAAATCACAGAACTAAATACATTTTCAAAAATATGTATATATGACTTCAGGGAAATGCAAAATGAATAGCAACTGACAGTTTGCGAACCTCTGTCTTAGTACATATAATTAGAATAATGAAAATATTGTTAGGTATAATTACACAATAGAATATAATTCAAAATTGGATTTCTCAATCCAAATAATGTTTTGATATATTTTAATAATTATCTAATTCCCAGTAAACCACTACAACTCAAAAGTAAAACAAATATCAATACTTTAAAAAAAACTGTAAAACTTAAAATAATTACCTGTTCTTTTATAATAGCAGCTTGTTGTCGCTTCAGTTCTCGCTCCTGTAATCAAAAGAGAAAAAAAAATTGAATGATTTCCATTATAAAAATATATTTATTTTCATTATAATATATATTTTGTATGTATATAAGATCAAGGCATGCCCAACCTGTTGCAAACGAATAGAACAGACTTTTTTTTTTTTTTTTTAATCAAATAACAATTAGAGGTTTGTATTGGTGAAGGGACAATGTAAATCATTTCATGAAAATGTTCTGCCCCGTAACATCAAAGAGGTGTCTGTTACTTTATATCTTATCTTATTTTGTGTGAAGCCAATCTAAGGGATGCTCTTGAGAAAAACGAGCAGGCAGGAGCTGAGTAAAGTGAACGGATTTTCATAGTAATTAGTTATAATTATGATTGATAGAGTCGATGGTAACTTTACAATGTTGAGGTTTGCCTTGTATATAAAAAAATCAGTATTTGCTTAACGTTTCAGAAATTGTTTATTTCCTTCTTCAGGGTCTTATAATGTCTGTGTGTTGTGAAGGTGGTACAGTAGAGTCCCACTAATCCGGACTAGATGAGACCGGACCCCGTCCGGATTAAACGGAATTTGCTGTGAAATGCACATGATAAATATTTTAGCGATTTTTTTTTCTCATGAATACATCTTATCCTTCAGTTTAATTTTATTTTCAATACTACATAATTTATATGTATCTAAGTAGTAGATCTAGTAGTAGATCTAAGTTTTCGACCTACGAACTGAGATAGGTACAGTACTACTGTACAAAACGAACCATGGTACATTAATGTTATAATGTAAAAATTAAGAATTTTAAAAACGAAATATGTAAACGTTAAATTCTGAACAGGACTATAAAATAAAACAATGTACAGTACGTAATGAGAACAAGAATAATATTTTTACTCACTGAAAAAAGTCGTTTCCTGGAAAATTGGGCGCGCGCGCCGTCTTCTTTGATGGCACTTTTTCATCGTAGCCAACTGAGTAAGTCAAATCAATCCCACTCTTTGAATTATTTTCATACTGACCGCTCGCTAAATTAAATTTTTAGTTTACTAAATTTTAATTAGTTTTTTTTTTTTTAAACCGTCCGCATAATTGGTGTCCGGAATAGCGGGACTCTACTATATGTGTCTGTGTCTGATAGTATACTATAAATACAAATACATCCCACCTTCACCCCACACATCTACTTAAGTCATTATTAAGGTCTTGAAGAAGGAAATGAAACGTTGGCCAAATACTTAGTTTTATTCTTTAAACCAGAGAACCTCGACTTTCCTAAACATTCATCCCCTTCAATTCCATAGTATTTCCAACGGTGTGCATAATAAGGAAAGGCAGGGTGCAAAGATGAGTCAAGAACAGCTGTGGCAGCCACAACCCTGTTCCACTCTTCCCAACATCAACAAACGTAAAGAACGGCACACCGATGGAAATATTAAGAGAATATTATTTTAATAATTTAATAATATAAATTTAATAATCTCTTAATTTTATTCTGGTGTTAGTTACAATAAAAATATTGAAACTATGAGAGCTATAAGAAACATTTCAAACAAAATTTGTTCAGTTAACTGTAATCTTCACAATGAGATGCTACTCGACCCGCTTTGTTATTGTGCATTTTTGAGATATCTCCTCTTGAAAGTATCCCATCTTTGGAAGAGGGGCAATATACATCGATACATCGTTTGAAAGATTCTTTCAAGTGCTCTTACAAGGTAAAGAGTTACTACACTAGTTCAAATATTTTAAAAAATAGGGTATTTGGATTGGGTTCTACTAATGGAATAGAGATTATAAATGGACTGATGTGGCTAAGGAAATCATGATATTTAAATGTTAAAACTATGAAAGTTCTCAAGGAGCTGTGTAAATTTGAATGTGAAAAATAGATCAGACCACCGTTTGGCTATTAAAATGGGACTGTACGTTTACAAAGTAAAAACTTGAACCCGTAACCGCGATCAGGTAATAATACGTTTGTAGTTACCGTAGATCCGACCAACCGGATGAGCTCGTAAGGTGATTGATTTAGAAATCCGCAACAAGTTATACGTGTTGATCAACCAGATCTATATAACAGAGGCAGCAACTTCTTTGCCATAGTTATTTCATCAACAGCTGAGTTACTCAACCCTTCAACCATTGAAATAAGCTGAACTTACTTTCCCTCCGTTTTCCAATTATATGCAGGCTTCCAAAGCCACATGTTATGTCAAGTTCGCAAACAAACGAGGTTGGGCATGTCTGATTTGCATTTTTGAAAAAGTCACTAAAATTTATAATAATGTTACTACTAATTTTACCTAGTTAACGCTTACTCGCAAATACTAATCGTAAGTCTACAAGAAGCAGAGATTTCAGATGTTATTACCTTGTTACGGAACTTCCTTTAATTCCTGAGTCTGTGAAGTCTCGATGTACATTCCAAGCATAGACAATGATTTTTTATGATTAGAAGTGATAAATACAAACGTTGAATCGTATGAGTACATTTCTCGAACGTCGTTTGAATAAAACCGATTGGACTTTCCTTATTTTCTTTTAGGCATAATTCTAGCATGACACCGTTAACGATCTACAAAGGGAGGAACCTTGTAAAGGTTGTTATTGTTGTTGTTCGTGATCCATGCCCGGTGGTCAACAACCAAGTCATATTGCCTACAACCAGAGCTCTCTTTCGTCGTTCTGGTGAAAACGAGCCTGATTCAACTGTGGGAGTCGTAAATTTTGCCTAACCAGGTTTAATTAAACTAGTAGAGGTCTTTAATGAACACCTGACATTCTAAAGGTTCGGGACTGCCGTTTCAAGTCCCCTCCAAAGGACAGTGTGCTCAATTACTTCTCAGAAACAAAACTCCGAAAATCAATTAACGCGAATAACCACAAAATTAAATCCTAAATATATTACTTGTTTGTTAAAAAAAAATTTTTTTTAATAAAGGATAATAATAACAAATAAAATAAAAATAAGTAAAATGAAATAACAAAAGAACTGAAATATAGAAAAAAAAATCTTCCTAAAGCGCGAAACACCTCAAAGAGAAATATTTCTCATACCAAATACTTTAGCATTCTAACGGTTTTCAACAAGTCCAGGTTATCTCTTTCTTGCAACAGGCAAAATTTCCCACCATACACATACGAGTATGTTTCTCATGATCCAAACAATTACTGCTACTTTTGAATTTTGAAAAATTGTCATTCTTTGACCGAGTGAATACGACTTTACCTTTAGAGCTAAAAGTTCGAATCCCGACTTTGGTTGTAAACTTATAATTTATATTCCTGCCGACTACCCCTGTTCAGGGTGATATAACCTACCTATAGATAGCCGGTTGTTGATAACCAGGCAAGTAGTTTTACGTTGAATCAAAAATAAAAAAATATATAAGTTACAATTCAAAACAAAAAAAAAAAAAAGGCAATGTACTGCACTTCCCAGCGCGAAATGATCAACTAAGACCTCTAAACCCAATCGAACCATTTGACTGAAAATCAATAGGTGTCTTACTGAGGAATTTTCCAACATTCGTGATAATATATTAATTACATAGTCAACTGCGTTTTTGTGTCTTTACCCTTTTATTAAAAATTAATGGGTATCGTCCTTACGAAGTTCTGAATACACATTCGTGCCGATATATCCTCTATAACATCCTATCCATACAGAACTACGTATAGCTGGGTAAAATAATATGTAATGAGAAAGTAAGGCACTCGAGACTTCACATTTATAAATCGGTTTTAGCATCTTAGCAAAGAGTTTCTTTCTACAAGAATAAGAATGTTCAATTCTCTTCGTAAGCAATAAACTAACCTGCTGTTTCCGTTGTTGGCCCTCAAACCTTTGCCGTTCCAATTCCTCTTGTTTTTTCTTGCGAGCCTTTACATGCAGACACAGAACATAACATAAACATAAAACTAATAATTAAAAAAAAAAATTAAGAATCAACCAAAATCAAAATGAAAAAAAAAATGAGTAAGTTAATAAAAACTAAAAAAGCGGGGGGCGAAAAAAATTGATCAACTATAATGTAAAACAGCCACCTTATGCTAAATTTTGAAAAACAAAGAAAAATATATAATAAGCAATTGATACCAAGAAAAAATTGAAAATTATCATTAGTCAACGTGCAATTTTTCATTATTAGAGATAATAATGTCCTTCCATCTTGAGATTATATTTGAAAATTTAAAACATCAAAAATATATATATTTTTTTAAATGGAGGATTATTATTCCTTATTTGAGAACCGTTCTAATTTGGATAACATGATGGTGTACAAAACACACCACACCATTCGATCTTATGGTTTCCAGAAAGTTCTTTTTTTTTTTTTGAACAGTTGTTATAAATTACTTTCCGCCCATTTCGGGGATTATCAAACTAAAAACAATATCAAACAAATAGCCTACTGAGCTCAAGATCGCGGGTTCGAAATCCAGCCAATGCCTTTAGGTTTTTTTTTTTTTATCTGAGAGCTGAAAAAACCTTGACCGCCGTCCTTGTGATGGGACGTTAAGCGATAGTCCCGAGCCTGTGCGATGTTATAGATCCCTACGCTAGGTGAATAAACCAAGTAAGGCGAAATGTAGGACCCCCTATGTAAAGTCGGGCTCATGTCCACTAGAGTGACGAAAGAGCGCTCTGGTAGTAGGCGATATGACCTCAGTTAAAACCAGGCTAATATCAAACAAAATTGGGAATTAATATTACATTAAAATTTAGTAAAAACAAAAACATTATAAATAAATTTGATATAAGAACATTTGGCAAATACACGTAGAATATATAATTTTTTTTTAATATATAGTTTATACAATAAATAACTTTATAAACTTTATTGGCCTTATATTTATGTTTGACCCATCTCTAGAATGGTGTTATCTAGCTATTTACAACATCCATGGCGCCGGGAAGGAGTTCTATATACGAAATAAAACTCACTCCCGGACGGGGATTCGAACCCGCACAACCATGGTGAGACTATTCGACTAAAGCCCTACGCTCTAGCCCGCACGGCCACCATGGCCTCTTGTATAAACATTAAGGTTAGTTATGATATAACGTTTATACTACATAATGTTTAAATATTCTATATGTATTTGCTAAATTTTCTTATTGAAAATTTATTTTTAATATAATTGATTTGACTCAATTTTAATGTAATATGACTTTCTAATTTCATTTGATATTGTCTTTTAAGTTTGATAATTCGAACGTGTAACAACTGTTCAATAAAACAAACATTCTGTACACCATAAGGCCGAATAGTGTGTTTTATTAACGAATAGTATCCAAAATAAATAAAATTAAAAAAAAATAAATTAAATTACACATTTGTAAGCATCCAAAAATGTCATAATGTATAGAAGGTATATAAAAGGAAGAAAAGAAGAGAGCGAAAAGTAACTAAAACCATTTTAAAAAACATGCAAAGAATCACAAAATTCACAACAAAATAAGAATTGAGAAAAAACAAGAGACAAAACCATGCCACCCAAAAAAAAAAAACATGAACATTCAGCAAAAACGAAGATAGAAACCACATAACAT
The DNA here is from genome assembly GCA_963662175.1 of Aradus depressus. Lineage (NCBI taxonomy): Eukaryota > Metazoa > Arthropoda > Insecta > Hemiptera > Aradidae > Aradus > Aradus depressus. Next base: position 40,488,083 of record OY759221.1, on the reverse strand, counting down.
TAAGGCGGTCAACATCAATAACCAATACAAATAAGAATTCAAAAAATCGATCTCCAGATATTAATGAAACTATTAGACAATATAATGATGAAAACTGCCTTTATGTTCCCAACAAAAACAATAGAAGTGATGCAAGGAGTGCGGGACGAGGGATTACCACGGCCTAGCCAAATTATATCATCAGCAAATCTTTTTTTGTCATGCTGAGACTACTCGATCATCTAATTTTTTTAATAATGAATTTTATTATATTTAATTTGTTTTGTTTTTTTTCTCGAAGGATGTGCAAAGTTTACAATGAAATAGGTTCAGAGACAAATAGTGTCAATTTGTCTTGAGAAAGCCCACAAGTCTTCTATCTATATCTAAAAAGGATGAAATTAGAGATTGTTTTCACATCAAACAGCGATGAAGCAAAATACACGTATACAATCGAAAACAAACGAATTTTTAAACAAAAGCTCAAATTATACAAAAGTCAACGAGTGTTTATATGAAAAAGTCTGAAAAAGCTGCGTAACGTTAATAGATTTCTGTAGTAGGTATTCGCGGTCGTTTAGAGCTAAGGCGCTACATCAATGTACGCCATATCCGAGAAGTTTCAGGCAGTGAGGCCATTTCTAAATAAAAATGGAGAAATTCGAATTTTTTTTAACCCTCCTCCCCTCTTATTCCCCAACTTTGCGGTACTCCTGTTTTTGTAATAAATCTTTCCCCTTTCACAATAATGAACTTTGTGCAAAAAGTGGGGAAAATAAGCCGGCAGCTCAAAGATGGCTCGGTTACTAAGTTCAAGATCGAGGGTTTGAAACCTGGTCGAGGGAGGCCCTTAGACGTTAGTGATGTCTGTACGATGTCAGGTACGAGTTAAAGACCCCTCAATCCTAGGTTGGCAAAATTCAAGACTCCCACTATAGAGTCGGGCTCATGACCACCACTCACTCCAAATCGTGTTCACGTCAATCAGTCTGATGACAATATCATGGCGGCTCTTACAGACCAGGTGAATGCATAAGCTGATCTCTACAGAAATCAGCTAAAAAAATGAATACAGTAAATATATCATATAAATAAGCCATCAACAGCAATAATAGTAAATCGTTTGTATTTTAATTAGGTATTTTGTGCCCTGAAATATATTGGTCGAAGCGAGAGAATCAGATCTCTTTTCTTCTCCTTAACTGAACTTCCCCAGGTCGCTTATTGAAGTGGAAGCAGCTTCCTATTGTCAATATTTGTTTTTTCAACAATGCAATTATTTCAGTAAAAGAAAAATTACCGGCAGTGGAAATTAGAAGAGAATCGTCCTGTTGGTTCCCTTTGGCCTAGGCTCCCTGCAATGGAGTACACGAGGAAGTTGAACCAAACAAACAACTTGAATGATGTTCAGGTCTTTGTAGACTGTTTCGCTGGTTTAAATAAAATCAGAAGCCCTTAAAGAGGAATCTTTTGTTGTATGTCTGACTGTTCGACAGTAATTGTAATCTCACTATTTGTCTCTGAGAGTTGACATCTTACACAAAGGCATCACAGATAGGCCCGCAAATGGAAAAAAATAATCTGAACCCAAATTAATTAATTTTATATTCTTTCGTTACAGCTCTTTTTTTCTCCAATTTTACTTTCAAAAATTACTTTTTCTCTATAAATGTTTCGGACTGCAAGACCATTCTCATTATCTATAAAATTTAAAACATCATTGTTATAATTGTTTTGATGCAATTACTGTCATAATTAACAATAATATATTTTTAAATTTATGCTCAACCAACCTATGTTTTGGTCGTCTATTACTTATATCTATGTAAGGGCACCAAAACCTAGACCCGATGGTCCCGAGACTGTACAATGTCAGGTACTCGTTAAAGACCTGTATCCTAGATGCATAAATAAATCTGGTTGGCAAAATTTAGACACTCCCAGAGTAGAGTCGGGCTCATGACGAAAGAGCACTCTGGTGACCAAGCTACTAACAGTAGAAAGAGTGATTAATACTAGCTTAGTCACCTTCGGTGTTTCAGATATCGTCAGTTTCGGGTGATTCACCGGTGCACCCGCAAAAAAAAAAAAAAAAAAAAAAAAAAAATATCGTCAGTCTAACGACACAACTTTCGGAGCTAATTCTCATTCAGAAGGTACCTTATTTTTTTAAATATAATTTCATTGTTCCCTTAAGTAAGAATAACATAACTGGAGAATGGCAGCATTAGTGGAAACTTTAATGGCATACGAATTAAATAATATTGAATGAGTTTTTTCATCTATGTAATAAAAAATTATTATTGTTAACTAAAAATTGTAAAAGAATCAAAATAAATAATTACTATATCAATGATGTTTTGAACTGTATAAATATTGCGGATAAGTTTGCAGCCTGAAACGTCTACATAGAAATATATTCTTCGACAAAAAAGGACAACAAAAGAATGCAAATTTATAAGAAAATTGTTTAAACATTACAAACTCTAATCAAAAGCTAAATCAAAAAATACGAATTTCAAGTAAATTTCTCCTTGAGAATGACTAATTACGGGACAAATTAGCCTGATTCTTTGGTCTCTCAATAGAAAATACATTTAATATTCCAAAATTGACTATGAAATTTGCACATCCTTGTTGAAGATTGTACATGGTGATGTCGAGAGAGAGAGAGAGGGACTGATATCGTACCGAGCAAGCTCCAGGAGTGGGCATTACGTTGCCTCTTTGTTTCCAAATGGTCGCTACTGTGGAATTGGCCAGGCCCAACTCTCGGCTAACATCTGATTTGCTTTTCCCCGATTCGATCTCCCTAATTATCCTCCATTTTTCTTCACTTGTGAAAGCTAGTCTCTTTCGGCCCTATACACAAAAAGAGAGTTACACTTGAAAAAAAAAAAAAAAAAAAAAAAAGTTATCAAGAAAACAATTCTGAGAAAAACTCTCTTTTTTTTAAAAAAAAACTAAACCGGAAAGACTAAGACTAAAAGCCAAAATATTATCCCCTATTATACTATCAACAATATTACTTATTAAATAATTATTTAAGGCTACCAGAAGTTGTGTTCTCCTTATTGTACATTACTAGTCAAACTCAACCGGAAAATAAGGAAATTAATGTGAAGATGGCTGATTTAGTGAGAAGTGATTATTTCAGGTTGCAAAATAAAATATGGTCTGACCTCTCACAGCTTTATTAATTTATTATATGCTAGCCGTCTTTCGAGGTTGTCCTCATCATCAGACAGTCTGGATAAAACATTCAAAACAACATAATTCAAAAAACAAATGAATAAATAAAATAAAACTAATGAATATAAAAACTATTAATAAATTAACTATTTAAAACTTCATGACTGGGGAGAGATACATTATTCATGTTTCCCATCTCCTTTGTGACTCAGATTTTTCACCTTGTTTATATTTATTAGTGTTTTATTGCATGTTTTTTGAATTTTTATGTTCTTTTGAATGTTTTATCAGACCGTCTGATGATGAGGGCAACCTCAGAAGCCGGCTAGCATAAAATAATTTAATGAAATCTGTGAGAGGAAAGACTATATTTTTATTTTGCAACCTGTGAGAAAAAAATACACATATTTACAATAGTTTGGAGGACAAGACTCCCTTCCCTTGTACAATTACTGTATATTTCAATATTTAGGAAACAGAGTAATAATCAAAACTGCAAAAAAGTTCCAACTAGTTCAAAAATTAAACGTAGTTATTGAATGATGAAAATAGGCGAATAGTGAAAAACTGACGTTATTTATGAACTTCACATGGTGCATACATACTAAAGACCTTTTTTTATGTCATTACTTTATATTACACTATTCTGGAGATGTCACGTGATCTACCTTTGAACCGGGCATATAAGTATGCTATTTATCTATAGATAAAAATTCTTATTGAAGGCTATCTATTACATATATGCTGTCGAGAACTTTTTTGTAGAACTTTTTATTGCTAACAATTCATTCTGATATATCCTCAACAGTTTAGGCAGCGAATGCAATAAAGGTCTCCGGATGGCCATTTCTTCGCCTTTACCATCACTCCTCAGTTCACTTTTGATAATGCGTCAAGTTGTACAGCCTATGTCCACCGGAAAGAAATAGGCTTCACAATGGTGAAAATCTGTCCAAATCGGTCAAGTAATTTTCGAAATTACTTAAAATACAAGAACAAATAAATTTCTCTCTTTATAATATAAAGATAATATATTCGTAGAGAATGCCTGCTGGTACAAATACAAATGCGGAACCCCAATCGTATTTTTTCAAATATTTCCAAAAACGAAATAAACATAATTTTTATTACAGAATGATTTTCTCAAACTATTCTAATTTTCCTACTTATGGTCCATTTAATTTCACTTTTATGGTAAACTTGGAGTATTTAGGTTTAAAAAATCAGAAATAAATAAGAGCAAAGAACCAGTTCAACGTTTATATTCTTTAATTTCACAAAAATATATTCATACAACCAGTACGCTATTTGTGTATATTTTTTTGTGAAATTAGACAATATAAATGATTTTATTTATTTTTTTTTTTAGTATTTTCCACTAAATCGACACAAATCGCAAAAATATATTCGAACATTAAAGGGATTATGAGAAACTAAAACACATAAAATAAAGAAAATCTGGTAGCCTTATAAAAAATGCAAACTTTTTAGACATTTTTGTGTTTTTAGCAATAAAGAAAAATAAAAAACAACAAACTTGTAATAGTTTTGTAATTTCATAAAAAATTTAGCAAAAATAGAAAGGACAAAACAGTTATTTGAATTTTTGTGCAAAAATTTACCAAAATACCAGTGAAGAAATTAAAAACTACTGTAAAGATAGAGTGCAAAAATAGTGATGGTATTAAATGGCCATCATAGAGTGAGCCACCATGCTTATTCACAGAAAATTATCATTTTTATGAAAATTATTTTATACAATAGAATCAAATGTATTTTCTTAAAAAATGTTGACTAGTAACCCTCAACCCGACTTGGAAGAAAATTTGGACCAACCTCTGATATATACATACATAAATGGAGATAAATAACAAAAATATTTATTTTTTTTTTATATAATAAAAAACATACAAAATGAATAAAATGGATGAAGAAAAACAAAAAATAAAAATGGTATAAGTAACAATAATATGACATGCATGAGATAGAAATGAAAGAGAAGGAAAGGTTGGAAATGTTGACTAACCTCCATGAGCTGTTGGTTCCTCTGTTCCTTCTCTTTCCTGGCAGCCTCCTGTCTTTCTGACCTCTCCTGCTCCTTTATCAGCCTGAAAATATACGAAATAGGGTAAAGGTACGAAGAAGAATACAATACAGATAGATGTAAGGCCCGAATACAAGAGATGAAGAGCGTGGGGTTCCCTTCACTCTAGTCATCGATTATTATTTGAAGGGTTGAAAGCCATAGTGGTGTACAGGGGCGTAGCCAGGATTTTGAGCAGGAGGGGGCAAAGTTAGGCTACAGGGGCAGCTTCCAGCCCGCAGTTTCCATGGTTAGCGCTGCAGACTTTTTGTTATTAATTTGGGAGACTTGGACCCCTAGAAGCTCCCCCTGAGGTAACCACTGACTGTAATACTTAAGTTGACTTTACATGAGCAGCAAAAACGCAAAGCGCAGCAGCAGCAAATGCACGCTCTGGTTTCTGTGCTTTTAGAATTAAATGACTCACATCCAGTAGCGTGTATTGCTGCTGTTGCACTTTGCATTTTTACTGCGCATGTAAAATCAGCTTTAATTAAGATTTTGAACGAGGAATTGAAATGATCGAATTCATGTATATTTAAATAAATGTAATATGACTTGTTTTGTACATGTACTTTTAGGTAAAGCACAATTTTCGTTAATCCTCCAAAAATCATTCCTCTTTAAAGTGTTCTCGATCGTTTTCCAGCAACATTCTGTGCACGCTTAGCATACAGAGACCATTGAGACGGAATTTTTTATTTTTTTAGTATAATTTTTCTTGGTTTTTTGCTCTGACTAGAGCCCCTGGTGGTGTAAGTCAATTTTTTTGTCTTCTTGACTTACGTCTTTTACGAAATCTTTATAGTCATAAATGTTCAGAGGAAGTGTGAAGTAAGTCGCTAGTTTACTTTACTAGCCGATAGAATGCAACATTTTCCAGACATGTGAACGGAACAGCTATTTTGATACCAGTAATAGTGGTGTGTCTTTGGTTTCTCATAATGAACCTAAAGTGACTTAAACCACTATGGCTTTCAACCCTTCATTTAGTAATCTGATATTGTTCAAGCATCTAGCTTCTTTCAACAATAAAAGAGTGATAAGTATTTAAGATTCAAAAATAACAAATTCAGTAACAACAAAAGACATTAATGGGATATATATATACAGTGAAACCTCTCCTTAGTGGACATCGACGGGTCTACCGTTTTTGTCCTTTATCGAGAGCTGTTCGTTATCGAGAATTATGTCGTTTTCTAAATTTTTCGAGCTAACCACTTGACGCTTTGAAATTTATAAATTCCCAAAATTTCGGCGACTTCGGATGCCTTTTTCTGGATCATACAGCCAGAATAGAAGATTTTTGGCTCTTATTCAGCAAAACTTTTCAGCGGAATCGGCAGAAGGGAAGGAAGGGATCAGAGGGGGGGTTCAACTCAAAACCTCAATAATTGCCGATGTAATGACTGTATCGATATGAAAATTCATATATAAAATCAAAACCTAATGAGGACATAACCTGTCAGACATCAGCGATATCGGCTGATAGAGGAGGGGTTTAATTTAAAAATCCTAATAACTTCCGGTTTAATGAATTCATCGGCACAAAATTTAGTATCAGGATTGAGGAGCCCCTTTGTAAGTTAACTGTTGAGGGCAATTGGTCGACTGGTTTTGGAGGGGGGCGAAAGGTTAATTGATTAATTCGTTCTGGGGAAGTACATTGCCGGTGATTCGCCGACGACCTTTTTTTTTCTATTGTTTCTTCCCGCTTTTGCTACTTATCCTATTTTTTCAGGTCTGGGGGGTGGGATAAGGGTTCTGGGAGCTTTGGTCCCCTAACATAAACTATCCTATCCTCTACATTTGTAACCAACATTTGCAAATTTAAAATTAAAACTTTCCTTCTTTTTGTGACAACTTCGTAATAAACTAAAGAAATAAAATTAAATATTATTCATAATTTATTAAGAGTGAAATAAAAATGAAGAAAATAATACAATGAATATTACCGTAGTTGTTCTTTCTGCCGTGCTGCTTCCTCTTTGGCCATCCTCCTTGCTTCTTTGGCAGCCATAGCCATTCGATCTCTCTCCATTTTGTTTTGATCTAATGCCGCCCTGAAAAAAATTAAATAATAAATATTCAAGTCAGGTTTGCTCCTTTATATAGTCTCAAACAACAGATAAAAAAAGTCGTCGGTGATTCACCGGCAATGTACTTCCCCAACTCGAAATCAACTAAGTTTCCACTCTCCCTTTTAAACTCTTTTCCTCTTGGGGCAAATTGGCTAAATATCAATAGCTGTCTTACTCAGGGACATATCTATCCAATTTCAGTCCGTTCATTACATTGGCAATTATTAAGGTATTTCGAGTTACTTGAAGCCCCCTCCTCTAATCCCCCTTTTCCCTTATAGCGATTTGGCTGAAAGTTAATATGCTTAGTCCTTATGAGGTTCAGGATACATAAAATTTCGAGTCAATTTATTCATTCTGTAAGGAGTTATTGTGTTCATAAACACACGCAAGATGCAAAATAAACCTTAAACACGTTGTCCTTCGGATGGTCCCAAAGCCTGTACTATGTCAGGTAGTCGTTAAAGACCCTTCCCTACCCTATACGAATAAACCTGTGAAGGCAAAATTTAAAGTCGGGCTCATCTCCACCAAAGTGACCAGTCAGTAGTAGTCGATATGACCTCACAGTTAAAGCCCGGGCATGAATCGAATGAATTATCAGTCAACTAGTCCTCTTGCTAACTTTTATTATTGATCATAATTAGTTGTTTGTATACAATTTGGTTTCCTACCTGTGCTGAGCGACCATCTCCTGCAGTTTAGCCGCCAGGGTGTCCTCACTTAACCGGACGGGCTCCTTGCCCTGCACCGACTCTATGTAGTCGCCCAGGAGGATCCGACAGCTGAAGGAGAAGTTGTCACGGGTCAACTCAGAGCCATGCTTATCCAGAAACTGGAAACACAAATAAAAAAAAAAACAATTAATTATACACAGGTTACATTAAAAGGTATACACATTTCTCCAGAAAAACGTTATTACACTCAAGTGTGCTCAATGCCCACTTAAAAAAGCTGTGAAGGTAATTTGGGGTTTATTTTAAATATTTGGATATTAGCAATGTATCCATAGGTTGCCATCCTGTTACAAAAAAAACACAGAGTTGGAAGATATATAAAACATCAACATTGATGCCAGTGGGACTCAAACCCACTAACTCACGGTTGTTAAGCTGACGTGCTATTCACTCCATCATCGAAGTTCTGTATATGATTGTCAACGTATAATGTACAATTAAACATCTTTAAAATTAGTTCACGCCAATCCACTTATTCTCCAATTATCCACGAACACTCTCCCCACAAATCCACCAAGACGTCTAAAGCGGGCATGGCAGAGGGACCTGCTCCAGGACTAGCCTGGACTCCTCTTCGGTCACGTACCTCAGCAGTACAGCGACACACTTGCCACAGCACATCATCACGATCACTAGTGACAAATGTTGTCGTTGTGAATATGTAAATAAATAAATAAATAAAATTAGTTAATAAAAATTAATTCGGTTATAACTTCAGTCCAAAATACTCTCCTAAACGTCTTTCCTCTATTAAGTTTATAAACTATCCTAGCTATAATTAATTACGGTTTAATACATTGGGGAGCTTCTAGTTCTTGTTCTAATATTTTCGACTTCAAAAGAAAGTAAAAAGAATAATAAATGACGGGGTTAGAATCAAAATGATCCAAGTGACATTTTTGAAAATGTTTCGTTAAGTGCATAATCGGATACAAAAGTGATAGTTCTGTTCAGGAAAAAAGTTGTACAAGTGAAATCATAGCCAGTGCTGAGATCTAGTGGTCACTTATACCATTTTGGTGACATGAACAAGTAACTTAATAGTGACCTTGAAATTAAGATTTGTATTCAATTTTATGGTTTGCTAACAGCAACTTTCACCATAAAAGCAGGAAACAAAATATTTCAAGTTTCGATAAATTATAGATTTTTAAGTCTCAGTTAAGAACTTAATGCATAGTTTCCTCAAAGTTTTAAAAATGTCACTTAGACCATTTTGATTCTAATCCCGTCAAATAATATTAATCAAAAAACAAGGTGTAGAGAAACATTTAAAAAACTTAAAACCTTGCCATTACTTGGGTTGTTTATATTTGAAACATTAATGGCCATTAGAGAAAATCTATATTATAATAGCAGGAAAAAAGAAGAATTTTTAACAACTAAATAATGTTCCTCGCTTTTCGAAAGAACTATAACTCATAAAGGAATCCACTTCTTTAATGCTCTTCCCCACTTCATGAAAACAATATACACAATACAATAAAAAAATAATAATTTAATTAAAAATATTTTACCTCAGAGGAATCTCTCTAGGAAAGGGATTTTTTTTTTTCATTGTTCAAATAGAAAAAAAAAATAACCACAATAAAAAATGAGTGTTTCATATATAAAAGCTTTAATTTATATTTTTATTTTCTTGACACAGGTCTTCCACCACTATCCTATTCTGGTTTTATTGTAATTGTTTTTGTTTAATAAGAGAGGGGCGTTTAATCACCCCCAAATTTCGTCATGAAAAAAGAATATAAAATATTTATAATTCAAAGTTTAATAAAAATAGTAACTATTGTATTTATTAATATTAGGAATTTCATCTAAGATTTAATGTAGGTTGATGTATATAATGCATAAGGTATTTTGATCTACAATATTGTTTAACATATACAATTAATATGTTAAAGTTTATAGGAAATAAATATTCTAACTATACAGACCCTGGCTAGGTCGCCAAGATGCCTGAAGGTCCGTCCGCAGGGTGACGTATAGACCACCTCACCCTTCACTCCACCTCGGCCAACACTCGTGATGAACGTCTCTCTCTTCCAGCCCTTCTCCAGACCCTGTCTCAGTTTCGTCTCGTCTATCACCTTTCGTCTCTTGCCCACAGGAGCACCGTCTAAATAAAAATATAACTCTACTAAGATATGAAAATAAAACGATGATTAAAAAAACCATCAGTATAAAAAAAAATAATATTAAAAAAAAAAACATAATATTTTAAAAGTATACTCCTTATATTTTAATTATAGTACACACTGAAAACTAAAAATTAAACTTTTTCTTTCCGCAGGCGAACTGTTTTGGGTGAGTATATGAACAATAGACGTTTAAAAAATAAATTCCGACATATGACCTCCCCATAGTTAAAGCCCGCCAGTAGCTCAGGGGTAGAGCGTGCTAGCTTGCTGAGCTCAAGATTGCGGGTTCGAAACCCGACCAAGGACCTTCGGTTTTATATCTTGAGGAGAAAAAACCTTGAGCATGCCGTCCTTCGGATGGGACTTAAGCTGGTCTCATCTAAAAAATAGTTTATTTTCTAATAACTTATATGACAACAGGAATATTGTAATGTTTGTATTTTTAACTACAAGTAATCTATCATAACAAAATGAACACTTTTTTTCATAAACTTATTAGTTCATTAGCAGCAAGTTACAACAATGACTGAATAATTGTTCGTAGCTTGTCTTAAAAAGACATATTAATATGTTTCTCATAATTTTGGAGCCATTACAGCAAGGGCTGTAGCATCGAAATCCGTTGCTTGGATCGCCAACTCCCTCCAACTAAGAGTCAGTTATTGTGACTCATGCCCAGGCTTCAACTATGAGGTCAACTCACCTACTACCAGAACGCTCTTTCGTCATTCTGGTGAACATGAGCCTGACTCTACTATGAGAGTCGTAATTTTTATTCACCTAGGGTATTTCACGAGTAGCTGATATCGTACAGAATCGGGACCATCGGTTAACATCCCATCAGGACGGCGAGCCCAAGGTTTGTCAGTAATTCCTAGATAAAAAGGTAACAGCCTCGGCCAGGTTTCGAACTCGCAATATTAAGCTCAGTAGGCAAGTGCACCTATGAGCTACCGGCGCTCCTTGTTTCGTTATAATCACGCACGACGTCCTTCGGATGGGACGTTTGTCCCGAGCCTGTGCGATGTCAGATAATCGTTAAATACCTACCCTAGCTGAATAAACCTTAAGTAGGCAAAATTTAGGACTCACACAGTAGATTCGCGCTCATGTTCGCCAGAGTTACGAAAGAGCGCTCTGGTAGTAGGCGATATGACCTCGTAGTTGAAGCCAGGGCATGAGTCATAACTAACTCTTCTAAAAGTCCTCCACTGAAAAGTAAAGGACTACTACTTACCAGCGGATGAGATGCTATCGCCCCGTTTCCTGAGACCTCCGTCACTTTCTGAACTTGAGTCAGATGTGTCGGATCTGCTGTCGTCTGACATCATCATACCGTCAGGACAGTATGATTTTAGATTGTGCTCATTCACCCTGTTCTGCATCTAGACAATTCAAAAAAAACATTTAGTATGTTCAAAAAATATTTTACATAAGATTTAAGCTATTTTCGCAACTATATTCTAGACAAACTGTTAAACGGTGGCCATGCGAGCTAGAGCGAAGGGCTTTGGTCGCATGTTCACACCACCGTTGCGGGTTCAAATCCCTCCCGGGGCCATGCATGTTGCGTAAATAACCAATAGCACCGTTATAGAGGCATGGCCAATATGTATCGTACATAAGGCCAATAAAAAAATAAATAAAAACTCCCTCTCCTCCGATTTCCGACCCCTCGCCTTGATACTCGGCCAATAATATATTCTTCTTGGAGTGTATCAATGTATCGTGTGAAAGGGTTAAAAAAAAAAAAAAGTGATTACGAAGAATTCTGTCAATCCTTTAACTCAGAGACTTTTTAATCTTTAAATCAAATTTCGTGTCGATATATTCATTCTATCCGGTGTTATCGTGTTCCTCCCAGACATACCAGAATTTAAAAGATAAAGAAAAACGTGTGCTTGTTAAAATATTGTCTATTTCACAAAATATGTATATAAAATATATGGGAGTACTTTCGGTATTGCTACCATCTTCAGCCACGACCTAACAAATACTAAATAGAAGTTCAACCCTTCTTCAGCTCCCATAGGGTTCTTCTCTGTCCCTCCAGTACAGTGAAGTCTTAAACATGGAAAACTATAATATATATATACTATAAAAATATAAATTTCGCCTCAAATAGAAATTTTAATAATAAAGAATATAGAAATAGTATCAGTGCTGATTAAAAAACAAATAAATATGAAAAATTACAATAATAAGTATATGAATAAAAATACAGTTTTAAGAAAGTTAATACGTATACACAGAGACTGGACGATTATATTATTGGCGATACATGGGGTGAATGAATAGTTGAGATTGGTCTCATCAACTTCCACTTAGAATTTGTTCAATCAAGGACTAAGATGGTAGCAATATCAAAAGTACTACCATACACTATATATATTTTGTGAAATACACAATATTCACAATATCTTAGCAGAAAATGTTAAGTATCATAAAAGATTTTTTTTTTTTTCATTTTTGAAATCAAGGGCTCGGAAAAGACGAAATTCCAGTAGTAACTCAACACCAAGTTTCTGACCAATTATATCACTTCTCCCATAATTCGTATAGCTAAGGTTCTTTGGTTCATCTGAAACGGATATAACACAAATAGTTTCGACAAATGACAATATACAAACAGACACCGCCTTACTATTTTATATATAACGTTGAACACATTGAACAATGTACACAAAACATTACTCACCATTAAGGACTGGGCGTGCTCAATGACAGAGTTCGGAGAACTGGATAGGTTGCTTTCCTCTTTGTCTTTATCTGCAACAAAAATATAGTTTAGTACAAATGAAACAGCATGGGTCTCATTACAGAGAAGTGTGGTCAGGTCACACACTGAAGGGTTCCATCCACTCCTGTTCCAACTTGTTCTCAAGCGATATCCCTACGACTTACCGTCTGTCAGACCCTGAACCCTCATCCTGATCTTGTAAAAGCCATCAAAAATCCTTTGTTGACAATTAACTTGTAGTTCAACAAGTGAAAGACTCGCTTTCAATGAGCTCCAGAACCGAAATCAAAATATTCCGCGCTCTGTGTCAATATAATGGAAAGCTAATCAAATAAATAAAAATCATTGGTGAATCACCGGCAATTTACTTCCCCATTAAGAATTAATCAATTACGTTTTCGCTCTCCCTCCAAAGCCAACTGACCGTTTGGGCTAAAACGCAATATTTGACTTTCATAGAGGCTTCTAAATCCTCGTACTAAATTTTGTGTCGATACACTTTACATACGAAATTTCGTGTCTATACATTCATTATAAAAGCAGTTATTAGAGTTTTTGTGTCAAGCCTCCTCACTTTTGGAATCAGGAGATTAGGAAAACATGAAATTTCATTGAAAACTCCACATCGAATTTTTGACCGATTACATAACTTCTCAAACAAAGAACTTACTGCTATTGGTTTCGGCTTAAGTTCAAAATTGTGTCCCTTGTCGAAACATTCATTACTCGGCAATTACTAGAGTTTTTGAGTTTATTCCCCCCTTCTCCCTTCAGCCAATTCGGCTTATGGGGTTTCGGATTTACATATAAAATGAGACAATGACATATAAAGATCGCGGGTTCCAATAAAAATGTACAACAATGGAAATAAAATAAAATATAAATATATAAAAATTTTGAAAATTAGACCAAAAACTTACCAGAGGAGAAGTAGGCGGCGGACTTGGTAAGGGCTGCCAGTTGGGCTATCTCGAGGCCAGGTTTGATGCCGAGGGCACGGCTCTGGGCCAGCAGGGAGGCCACTGTGTTCTTTTTAGGTTTGGACACTCCACGGCCCAAGTTCCTAGGTCGACCATCCTATCGCAAGTAAAATTAATAAATTCATTTTTTTTTTTTTGTAGGCTAGAGCTAAGAATAGAAAATGGTGAGTAAAGTGGATGAAGGATTCGCAATGGTCGATATAATCAAAATATTTCAATTTTTTCGTAATATATTTTAAAAAGAACTATATGAAATAATTAAGCAGCATAAATCACGATATTTGGTTACCTGTTTATCACCCCGATTTAAATCCAGAATTAAAAACATTTGGACAGCACTAAAGTGTGTTACTGAACACAATTTAGATTTTAATATGAATTCCACTCAAACATTACATTAGTCCTAATGAACGGAATACATTGTCACTTTTCTCTTGAATGCGAGAACAAATATAAACAAAATGAATAGATAATTGACAATGAAATTACATTACTATTTGCGAAATTGGAATCCTCGAGCAGGGATTAATCAGTAAAATTTGATTCTCATTTGGATAAATTATATATATCTGGTTTTTGGGCAAAAGGGCTTAAGCCAGAACAAGTCTTGTGATCCAAAGGACAAGTGCATTTAAATATTTTCACCAAATGTAACTGATTGTTGGAATATTTTACTTTGTTTATATTTAATACTTTATAGAAATAATATTTCTACCTGATTTGCAGGAATTTTTCAAACCTTCAAAAATTCCCCTCCTAAAATTCAGATTTGCTGACTTAAGACCTTTTGTCCAAACACCCGAGATAGACCGGTATGTATTTATCTCCCTTTTCTATTTTTAGCTCCACTCTACTTATGATAGAGAAAAATGGAAAGACACTTATCTGGGATACAGACGGGAAGAAAACTAAATCTGCACATGGACGCAAAAACTGCGTAAAGTTACAGGTAATCACAAATGTTTTTATATATATACTTTTTTTTTTCGCATGTCTTGGTCGTATTGTCTCTATGATAAGGAAATGAAAAACTCAGCATTTACTAATTAACACAAGCGTTTCAGAAGAGGGAGTCTCCTCATCGCAACTTTGTTTTCACTGCATTAGACGTTAAGTTTTTAGGAGCGGGACGCATATCAGAACATTATAACTAAAAGAAGCGCTAACAAAAGTCTTAATTACATACAAGAACACATCCTATATCACATTAGTGAAGTTATATACTGTCTCTTGACTTGATCACATCGTACTTCCTCCCCTTTTATCGCACATAAAACGCATTTTTTTGCTTAAAAAATAATTTTACACAACTTTCGCGGGCCTCACAAGAGGACATAGAGGCAGCGTGAGGTGGAAGTGAGAGGGCACAATACCTCCAAATATTCGGCTCAAAAACATGTGTCGCAATATCTACACTCTACCCATTCTTTCTTATCGGCTAAAAAAAAAAAAAAAAAAAAATATTTAGGAATGTTTTTAAAGAAAGAAATTTGGAACTCACGTTCAATTCTATCGGATATATTAGAGTTTCGAACCTAAACACCCCTCTAAAACCCAGCCGTAATTTATTCAGTTAGTTATAATTTTTCATGCTAAGTGTAAATGGCTAATATAAATACTAAGAATTTAAGAAAAATTTAAAATAACTTCGGCTAATGCCGTCCCCATCTCATAGCACCGTTGAGTTGAATATTGCCGATATAAAGTGAGGAGTGTTCCACCTTCAATATAGTCGTCTTCTTGGTAATAATATATTTTAAGAAATTAGAAGAGAATAAAAATATATAATAAAGGAACAGATCATGCCTTGGGATGGGGTGTGGAATCGTTTTCCTCGCTCCCACTGGAAGGAAGAGAGGACTCCGATGGAGGGAAAGGGGGCACCCTTCGGGGCTTCGGACCTGGCTTCCTTCGATCTGTACAAAAACAGAGGAAAAAAACATCATTTTAAAAATGTAATACAGACAAGTTCGGTCGGGACTTACCGTGCAACGATATGAACTAGTAACTCCCCCACCACTCAAGACTTATATTTTTGTCTCTACCATAGTCAGTAAGAGTTTCAGAGTGTAGTAGTAAGTGTATCTACAAACTAAGTAAGAGTTTCAGAGTGTAGTAGTAAGTGTCTCTACTATAGTCAGTAAGAGTTTCAGAGTGTAATAGTAAGTGTATCTATCAAACTCAGTAAGAGTTTCAGAGTGTAGAAGTATGTCTCTCTACTGTAGTCAGTAAGACTTTCAGAGTGTAGTAGTAAGTGCATCTACCAAACTCATAAGAGTTTTAGACTGTAGTAGTAAGTGTCTCTACCATAGTCAGTAACAGTTTCAAAGTGTTGTAGTAAGTGTCTCTGCCATAGTCAGTAAGAGTTTCAGAGTGTAGTAGTAATAGTACTTACTCCGTGAGTCAGCCTGTCCAAGGGACTGTGAGAGGGCGGAGAGTGACTGCAAGGCGGAATTGTTATGACTATTGACCTCTGGGCTAGGTTTGAGAGAGAGGTTGAGGGGTCCTTCGTCAGCAGCCTGAGGAGAGCTCTGTCCATTCGTCTGACCTCCCGTACCTCCCAGCCTTATCAGTTCTGCACGGTCAGCACCATCCAGACCCTGAAACAGACACGATCAGTACCTGTAGGAATAGTGGGTATACACTCTACCTGGAATGACATCCTGCCAAATACAAATTGAACTCAAACAACTAATTTTACACGAGGAACAACCAGGTAAGGTGTAGAAACTAATCGTTTCGAAATTACTTCTAGCTATCAGCGGTATCAATCGAGAGTCGATCATGATAAAAAATCCGCCATTATACGTTTCTATATATTTTAAGTATTCATCGGGGTCTATATAAAATGTGAGGCTGTGTTTGTTATGTTAATAAAATATTAATAAAAAACAAGATATTATATATTATACATATTTAATATAATACATGGGAAGCTGGGGGCGTAGTGAATTTTTTTCGATTTTCCGCCTATGCAAGGATAATTTTGGAAAAACTTGTTTCTTCGGGGTTTTTGAAGGTAGTGCTCTTTCTTGCTTTAACCGTATTGTGTTTGGTATTATTGGGTTCATATAAATACGGAAGGGCGTAACGTCGCTTTTTTTCATTTTTTTTTTTAAACAAGAAAAAATTCGAAGATGTTATTATACTTTCTTTTTTTAACGTAAATCGATGTCTTTCCTCGGGTAACGTCGGGAGCACGAACGCAACGAAAACACACTTCGAACATTTATATCTACGAAACTAATAATCGTACAGTAATAAATAATAGATCACTTGGTATCCTATAGAGACTCATCATCACAAAACGTTTCAATTCTCCACCACTTAACCCTTCAATATAGACGATTATTTTGCAGCTCTCCCTTCAACGTTAAACGTTTCACAACTAGTGAATAAATAATGCTAGCAACGACCCAAGCCCCACATTCCGTAGCTAATGGTCAGAGCTAATAAAAAGAGACTTATGTGATAAACCAAAATAGAGTGGAATCAAATTGTTTTTATTTTTATTAGAAGTTGATATAGTGCCCATTTGATTTTTTCTTTTTAATATATAGTTATATAAAAGTATATATTTTTTTAATATTTATTATATTTACCTATTACTTGTATGTAATATACTTACATATCTGTAATGAGCGTCGTCCACCGAGGCTATTTCCTTACTCTTTCCACTGAGATCGAGGCCAATAAACGGCTTGGGCTGAAACAATTAAAAATAAAAATTAATATGATGAGCTTAACATGCTATTAGCGCAAGCGCACTAAGTTATGCCTACACAGCTAACTATAAAGTATGAATAACAGGGAGACAGAGAAATGCATATGGTTCGTCAGGTCTCACTCATGTACAATGTTTTCAGTAGACAGATAGAGAATATTGGACACCGGGGAGGGCGCCGGTAGTTTTGAGGTAGCGTGAGGCGTGCCTTAAGATAGCGGATTCGAAACCCGGCAGAGACCCTTACGATTTATTATATGGGAGGCAAAAAACCTTGATCAATGGTCTCGAGCCTGTAAAATTTCAGGTACTCGTTACAGAATCCTACACTAACCTGGTAGGCAAAATTTAGGACTCCCATAGTAGAGTCGGGCCCATGTCCACCACAGCAATGAAAATGCCCAGGCAAGTCACAATAACTAAGTAACTTGAGCACCAGGGATGCAATATATTTTATTAAAGTTTCTCATCAATGAGTTAATGTTAAGTGCATCTAAAACAACTATTTTACACATCAAATTACTTCTAATTATCAAATAAAAAACCCTTTGTTTCAGTTAATATTCATTATCATTTGAAGATAAAATAAAATGTAGGGGGTCTCCATATTGATAGGAAATATAGGTCTGGCTAAACATACGTCAGTCAAAGGTAAGAAACTGAGTTCCGTTTGCTTCTTACTTTACTCTTGCGGAAACATTAGTTAATATCTGTTCAAGTATCTAAATTATAAGCTATCATAACGTAAACTTCTTATGACGTATCCTATTACCATGTTATGGTTTAACGAAAATAAATATCATTATTATATTATACACACATATAGAAAGGCTTCTTTGATTTCGCACGATTCTACACATCTCCTTATACTAAATGTATAAAAAAGGAAACAAAACTCAAAATGGCTTACCAGAGCAGACTTAGCTGACTTGAGAGCATGAAGGTGTGCCAACTGAGCGGCAGGGTCCAGGGAGATGGTCTTCTTACGACCTCGGTTCGTCGTACCTGGGATCTTGGGACCTATCATAGAGGAGGTGTACTTGATGATCTCCGTGTCAGGAGGCAACCTAACACCCATAACACTATCACTGAAAACATAACCATACACATGAAACATACATATAACAACGATAGGCTTAGCTTAGCCCCTTCTCTAAGTACGATCACATTAAAGTAATAGTCAGCAAAACATTATAGGCAATTGGGCGAAGGGACCGTTCCAACTACACTACTATAGTATTATTTTTAACAGACAAATTGATTTATTTTAATTTATAACAAAAATAAAAAATAAATAGCAATAGACATTCTTTTAGCTAGTTCCAATTTGTAATCTTATTACTCAAACTGTTGATTAGTTATTGTGACTCATGCTCGGGGCTTTAACTACGAGGATATATCGCCTACTACCAGAGTAATTCGTCGTCCTAGTGAGCATTAGCCCGATTCTACTATGGAAGTCCTAAATTTTGTCTACCCTAAATTTTTGCTCACTAGGGTAGAGAATCTTTAACAAGTACCCAACATTATAAAGGCTTGAGACTATCACTTAACGTCCCATCCGAAGGACGACATGCTTGTTTTTTTTTTTACCTTCCAGATAAAGATATCAAACCCGCGATCTTGAGCTCAGTAAGTAAGCACGCTGCCGTGAACTACCGCCGTTCTTTTATTTTAAGATAAATTAAGAGAAGACACCCCAAAATGACAGATCTTGTAGGAAAATAATATAAATAGAGCTAATAAAAATGATTTGGTTACCTGGCCGTTGTGGTTAGTGACTGGGTGTTGGGTACGGTAGGGACGGCACTGGACACAGAGCTGGTGGGTGGTGTTGACGAGGATGAAGAGGACTTGGAGTGACTCGACTTGCTCCCACTCACTGCAACATGTAACAAAACATCACATCAGTATAATACGAGTATGTAGCGAGAAGTGATTATTTCACAGCTTGTAAAATAACATACAGTCTCATCAAATGTTTTAAACTCATATTAAATTATAATTTATTTATAAAATTACATATTATTCTACCCCATTCTGTTGGTCCGATTTTTCTGTAAAATGAACACAATCATTCTTTTTACAAAGACGCATTTTTTTTTTTGTTTTGTTTTTTTAAAGTTTGACAAATCACAATAAGTTATCACATGAACGGACAAAAATATTCTGATATTGTGAAAACTCCATAGTCTAATGAAAGCAGGAGAAGCGCGAAATTATTATTATGATTATTATTTTTTAATTAGCTAAAACAAGTCGGAGAGAATTGACATAACTATATGGTATATATCGATGTGAAAATTTTACTAAATACTAGAACTGAGAATAAGACAGCAAAGCAGGAGTTATTTGACCAAAAATATATCGTTTATTTCTTCGTTGTTGGACATAAACAAAAATACGTCTTGAAATGTTGTAGTGAATGGCGATAAAGCCGATTTGTATATAAAAACCATCGATTTTTGCGTTATATTATTTTACCTGAAACTGATTATGCTGTTAAGATTATAAAGAAGCATGCCGCATTATGTCGGACAAAGAATAAAGCTCTCCTCCACACGCACACAAAGGGTCAGAAAACATGAAATTTACAATGGATCACACATTATTATTATAACATCTATGATGTAAATATAAATATAACGAAACGGCACAATTCCAAGACCCTAAAATAACTGGCGATGTAATGAATTAAATATGGGATTTAGGAGCCCCTTTGTAAATCAATTGACGGGATTAGAATCAAATTGGTCTAAGTGACATTTTTAAAACTTTGAAAAACTGTGCATTAAGTTCTTAACTGATTTAAAAAATATATAATTCATCGAAATCGGAAATATTTTGTCTTCTACTTTTATGGTGAAAGTTGCTGCTAGCAAATCATAGAATTGAATAAAACTCTTAATTTCTAGGCCACTAATGATGTGTTATATAAGTTACTTGTTCATGTCACCAAAATGGAATAAGTGATTTGCCACTAGATCTCAGCACTGGCTAGGATTTCACTTGTACAATTTTTTTCCTCAACAGAACTATCATTTTTGTACCCGATTATGCACTTAATAAAAATTTTTCAAAAATGTCACTTGAACCATTTTGATTCTAACCCCGTCAACTGTTTAATATTGTTATATTATGTTCAATTGTTATTAATTTATATTTTAATTGACTCATTTGTATATCAATACGGATATATTGTTTATAATACATTTTAGATACTGAGGATGGGAAATGTCTCCCATGTTTAACAACATTATATATATCAAGTCTATAACTTGAAACAAATTGGGGAGATATACAGATAGCTATATTACAAAATTACATTATCTGAAAATCTCTCCACACAAAGCAACTATGAACGACACTTACATGGATACTTAGGATGGGGTGGGGTGGATGGTATAAGAGGGTAGGGCGGAAGACCCAGGTTGGGAGCAGCAGCAAGACCAGCGAACTGCAAGGCGAGGTAGTCGTGAGCAGCTAGCTGGGAGCACATGGACCACCAGGCTGCAGAGGCAGGGTTGATACCGAGATTGGCAGCCTGGGAGGCGGCCACACTCAGGGTTCCATAATGGCCGCCTCCATGGCCGACCGTGGTTGGAGGGAACCCAGGCGGGGTGGCACCCGAACGGCCCATCACACCGTACCCACCGTATCCACTCAGCAGAGCTGAAACACATAAAAAAAAAACTCTTTATCTCATCTCGTATACCATACTGTGTCCACAACTCAACCCCTAAACTTGTCTTAATTGTGAGGAATTTTTGGAGGTTGTTGTGAGCGTGCTGTATTTAATAAAGACACAGAGCTGTCCACTCACGAGTTTATTTTGCAAAGCCAGCTTTCAGTCTAATGAGACCATCTTCAGTGCTAACTCTACAATTGACAGGTAAAAGTTAAAATTAATAAATTATGTGCATACAAAATAAAATAAATAAAATATTATTTTAGTTACTAATATATTCTATATGACCTAAACTGGGACACCAAATCTTTCAAAAAATAAAATATATACATTATTTATTTTATTATGTATGCACATAATTTATTAATTTTAACTTTTTCCTGTCAATTGTAGAGTTAGCACTGAAGATGGTCTCATTAGACTGAAAGCTGGCTTTGAAAAATAAACTCGTCAGTGGACAACAGCTCTGTGTCTTTTTATTGTCTTAATTGTAGCTATTTTTTGCCCGAACTTTTTTGTTTACGTGTAATATCTAAAGCAGAATCAGAATCTAGAATAACAATTGAGCTACCCTGGAGCATATAATTTTTTATCGAGAATTCAAATGAGAGCTAATGTTTTATATTTCATATTCTTAAACCATACAAAACGAAAATTTTAGTTCAACTCTGGGGAAAATCGAATTGCTGTAGTTCTTGAACGTGGTGTTGAACCGAAATGTTCATTTTGGAGTATAGATTAAAAACACGAAACCATAGATTCTCATTTTAAATTCTTAATAAAGAAATTATATTATATGGTTCTTTTTTTGAGTTTTTAGGATATATGTAAATTGTACTCTCGATTTAGATTCTGCATCTGGTAATGGGTCTAATGAAAAGAAGGCCCGAAGACCAAAAATTCAGACATATTTTGGAGATAAGCTTGATTCAAGTGTCACAAAGACATGCGCAGAAATTGCATCATTCAAAAATGATTTGGAGTTGAGTAGATTGAACTGGTCCTATTTTTTATCAGTTTTCAATTGACGGTGTCAAAGCACAGAAACTACATCAGTCTGAATTCATGGAAGGTCAACCAACTATCTTTCTGTTAGAACTCTTGTAGGTTGGTTTGATGTTGAAAATTAACACATTTTCTCCACTATTTGATTTCCTTGGTAGTTTCCTGGAGACATGAGCAATTTTTATTTTAGTAAATAATAACAAAAAATTTCCGATAATTTATTCAATTTTTACTTGAAAATAAAATGTTGAATACAGCTTTATTTGTCAAAAAACCCCAATATTTCATCTTAGGTGCAATAGATGAATGCAGGCATTAATAAATAAACTTTGGAAGATCGAATGCCTGGTCTCATCTAACAAATATTTTATTTTCTAATAATTTATATTGTAATGTTCGTATTATTAACTACAAGTAATCTATAATAACAAAATTAACACTTTTTTCATAAACTTATTGCTTCATTAGCAGCAAGTTACAATAATGACTGAATAAGTGTTCCTAGTTTATTAGGTTATACAGAAGTATAGTATTTATAATTATTTATAATAATTATTATTAGCATTCGCGTCAGGAGGTAAATCAACAACCAAATGTGTGCCCCCCTACCTCGATAATCGTTGCACTTTACGCTGAAGTTCTGTTTTTTTTTTAAATAATGGAGTCTTATTTAATATTTTTCTCATAATTTTGAAGCCATTACATCAAAGGCTGTAGCATCGCGAATCCGTTGCTTGGATCCTCCCCTCCCCCCAACTAATAGTTAGTTATTATGACTCATGCCCGGGCTTTAACTACTTTAACTACGTCATATCACCTACTACCAGAGCGCTCTTTCGGGACCATCAGTTGACGTCCCTTTAGAAGGACGGCTTGCTCAAGGTTTTTCAAGGTACTTCCCAGATAAAAAAACGTAACAGCCTCGGTCGGGTTTCGATCCCGCAATATTGAGCTCAATAGGCAAGCATGCTACCTCTGAGCTACAGGCGCTCCTTGTATCGTTATATTCACAAGGTCACTGATCCATGGATTAGTATTTTTAACTCGAGCGCAATGAAAATGAGAAAACTGTCTTATAATTATACATTATGCATTGAGGGCGCCGGTAGCTCAGTAGTATGCGTGCTTGCTTACTGAGCTCAAGATCGCAGGTTCGATACCCCGCCAAGGCTCTTAGGTTTTTTATTTGAGAGTTGAATAAACCTTAAGAACGCCTTCCTTCTGATGGGACGTTGAGCGATGGTCCTGAGTCTGCGCAATGGCAGGTACTCGTTAAAGACCCCTACCCATCAGCGTGACGAAAGAGCGCTCTGGTAGTTGGCGATATGACCTCGCAGTTAAAGCCCGGACATGAGTCATAATAAATAAATAACTATATTATGCAGCAAAATTGCGAACTAAAAGGTGCAGAAGACGAAGGGAATATATAATACAAAAATAACTATATAAAAATAAATAAATAATAATGAATATGGAAAAACATTGACCAGAAGAACATAAATAATAAATGTAAAAAGAATAAGGTTAAAACAATGAGGTAACAGAGCAGAGAAACGTAAAATGAAAGTGAAGTAAAGATAAATACAAGGATAATAGAGAAATAGAAGAAGGGAGATGAGGCGGAAAGAGAACTGATAGGACCGGGTCGGGTCGGCCAAGTACATATTGACTTGAGCCATCTAAGTCAATCAAGATAAAAGGGCCGATATTGATTAGAACGTCCTATCTATATTCTATATTCAAAATGTGAATACTATTTATTATTCAATCCTCAATTTATCTTCGCAGGACTTAGCTAGAAAGTTGTCAAACTTAGAATAATTAACTTAATATTTTATCAAATACAGTACAACAGCGCGACTACCTCAAAGTCGACAACAGCGCAACTAACTCAATGTCGAACGGAGAAAAAAAAATATTTTAAATTAAAAACTAACTGAGGTGTTAAATAATGATATACAGGCGCGGATCCAGAAGAGGGGAGAAGTTTACGATCCCCCCCTCCCCCAAGTCCTTTGAATTTGTAATATTTTTAGGCACTTAAGAACATATAATAAATATAGAACATGCATCCATCTATCTACTACTCTAAAGTGTTTTGCAAAATTTAAAATGGGACGATATCTAGATGCCAAATCTAACTTATAGACGACGTTTCACAAATCGCAAGACATATAATTAAGATTTAGTGGACTGACAGATACACAAGACAGACAGAAACGGAAGAAAAAAATGTTTGTTTTGTTTAGATACGCTAAATGGTGAAGGAAATTTTGACAATCACAAAGCTTCCTCTATCCAATATCCGAGAAAGCAAAAGACAAATTTTAATATAAGGGAGGTTAAAAAACCTTGAGCACGCCATCCTTCGGATGGTAAGTTAAGCGAAGGCCCATTTCTCCATATTATATCTTATTGAAAATCACCATAATAAAAAAAATCATGTTTCGTATCCAAAAACATCATTAGAAACGTAGCTTTCATTTTTAATACATATTACCTATGTATTACCATTAAATGTTGAAGCTCCTACTGGACTACATAATAAATTTCAGTATATAAAACTTTATACTTAAGTGTGACACAAAACAAAACGTGTTGGTAAAGAAAATAGGGAAAACTCAGGGAGGGAAACACAAAAATATCCGTGTACGATTTTAAATTATAATGTGAGTTTTTGAATGTTTATTAATTTATTTTCTATTCAATTCAGTTACTTTGTTTTGTTTTTTCGTTACTTTTTTCTTTAAGAGTTTTTTAAAATTTACTCTTGGGTGCCATGGTGGTCGTGCGGGCTAGAACGTAGGGCTTTGGTCGCATGGTTTGCAGGTTCGAATCCCGTCCGTTAGTGAGTTTTATTTCGTAGGTAGAACTTATTCCCGGGTCCATGGATGTTGTAAATAACAAGATAACAACTTCATAAGAGACATGACTAATATGCAAAGTACATAAGGCAAAAAAAAAAAAAAAAAAAAAAAATTACTCTTTAGCAATATATTTCTTCCAGAGGTGTCTTCTTATTTTTTCCGACAATATTTCGGGACTCATACAAGTCCCTTCTTCCTATGAACTCAGGTTCATAGTGACCAGAAGAAGGGATTTGTAAGAGTCCCGAAATATTGTCGGAAAAAATAAGAAGACACCTCTGGAAGAAATGCCGGAACTAACCAACAGTGTGACATCCCAAAGAAGTTTAAGAAACACTTTATATTAACTGATTATTTTTGATTTGTATTGAGTGTATAAAGGTAATGGTTAAGGAACCTTAGTGTATAATTGTACCTCTCTAAATGCGACTGTTGTAATAAACTCTTCTTCTTCATATTACCAATTGAAATAAAAAACAATAACTATAACAAATATTTTCTTAATTATTATTTTATTTAAATATTTGTTATAGTTATTTGTTATTTTTAATTATTATTTTATTTAAATATTTGTTATAGTTATTTGTTATTTATTTAATTATTATTTTATTTAAATATTTGTTATCATTATTTGTCTTATTTCTCTTTTCTATATTTCGTAGTTAGTGACTTGATGAAGGGACATAAGAACATCTCGAAATGTCGCCGTGAAGACTTCCGGAAAGGTTATAAAAAATTATTATCTTAATTTTAAATTAATTAAAAACTGTATATCTACTGTATTTATCAAGAATATTATTTTTGTGTGTATATATACCTATATATAATATATAAACTATCTTAATGTATACATTTTTATGACGTATCCTATTACTTTTTTTTAATAAAATAAAAAAATGCTATTACCATGTTATGGTTTAACAAAATAAATATTATTATTATTCTTGGATTTATCATTATCTTTTAAACTGTAAATCGAAGTTATGTATGACAACAACTATTTCGTTTAATTGATTTTCTTTAAATATTAAATAAGCTATACAAAACATAGAACGAAAAAAAAAAAAGGTTTTATTTTTTGACAAAATTTAAAGCCTAGCTCCTCCAATGAAGAAGAATTTAAAAATAATAAAAAGAAATAAGACATCTAGAGAGATGGATAGAGTAACTTACGGTTAGCATTAGCAGCATTGCTTCCGTCAGCTCGAGGCCAGTAATGTGCTGAAATATAAAGAATAGAATAGAAAGAGCTGAATAGAAACATAAGACCATAGCAATCATGTGAATAGATAGGGATAGAGAGAGGACAGAGAGGGAGGACTCGGGTACACGATGCTCCTTGTCTAGAACATAAAACTGGAATACTATTTAAAGAGGAATTGAGAATGTGGTTTGTGGTAGAACAAAACAAACTCCAATAATTCCTGCTAAGCTTTCGGCCCTGAGTGAGTGTACCTCCATCAGTTATACATCCATCCAATATATATTTATTGTGATGTATAAAATTACACACATTTTAATTGTGTGTACCGTGGAGAGTCTAAAGAACTACGGCATATTTTTTCACCTTTTCTTCGTGAAAAAGTCAATGGGAAAATCCTTTTGTTTTAACATTTTTTTGTGCTATATATACTTATATATATTTTTTTGTAAATGCAGAAATAAAATCACCGATTTAGTATACATAATCACAGTTTCTTCTGTAGGCAATTTTGCTTGTTTTGTGAAAAAAAAAAAAAAATATTCTTCAGAATTTGAACACCTTTATACCATAATTATGCTCTCTAATTTTTTGAAATCCTATTTCCCCCCTCTCCAATTTTAGAATATTAAAAGATTGCATACTGAAGCCTTCGATATATTTGAAATTGGATACCTACCTATTGTTTATTGTCCATATTCGAAAAACTAAAAAAATACATAGCTACATTTATTTTAAACATTTTATAATTCGTTCCCCGAAATTTCGATAAACTAGAAAGCGACATCGGAAAACCATTAATGAACAATCCCCGATATATAGTCGTAAAAGAAGATTTATCTTAAAGAAATATAAATATGAAATATTTATAATTAATAAATTTAATAAAAATCTATATTATTATTATTATCAATATAAGGAATTTTATATTCATTTGTTTTCTATTAGTTATGTATTTTATTTCAACTATTATTATTATTCATCTGAAAAGTGTTTTATTTTAAGATTTAATATCGTTTGACGTATACAGTTTGTAATCTATTTTGATATAGAAAATTTTATTAAGTATCCATCCAATTATCACTCACGTTATGGTCTACCGAAAACTATAATTATTAATAATTATAAGAGCAAATTAAGACCTTTAAATTTTAAGCCTAAATCTCCCCAACTTAATATGTAATATGTTAAATAAGAAAAAACTATTATTATTTCATTATACTTGCCAAGGAATCAATATTTTCAGAAAACTACTGATGAAAACAAAATCAACTATAACTAGCGGTATAATTTTATTTGAACTGAATTTAGAATTTTCAGACCAATAAAATGAGTTTAGGTTTAACTGTGTCCTAAGTGAGGAACATCGTATATATCTTATCTAGTTCAAATTAACTTTTCTTTACTGTAATTTGTAAATAAGAACTAGATCCACATAAGCCCCAAGAAAGAAAGAGGTCAAACAAAAAATATTATAATAATACAACTTACGTCCAAAGAGTGAGGCCGCGTCAAGTAGGTTGGGAGTGGGCCGTTCCTTGTCTCTATCTGCACTCGTTGGAACATTTTCTTTCTCCATATCACACACCCGCCACCTAAAACAATATAAATATAATTATTTATAAATATAATTATTATAATATAAAAAAATTTATTATACGTTAACTAATAATATTATCTTTATTTACTATTTTCCATTAGGATTAATCAATAGGTCATTTGTGAAGAGAACTTGACAAATTCATAATGTGAGAAAAAAACACAAATTTCTTTACATAACACCTTAAAAAAAACATTACTTAAATTTCGAAAAGTTAATTCACAATCAAATATTAGAAAACTGATTCAAATAAACACAGAAAGTAACCATCTACTAATACAGAGGGCGCCGGTAGCTCAGTAGTATGCGTGCTTGTCTTCTGAGTTCAAGATTGTGGGTTTGAAACCCGGCCGAGGCCCTTAGTTTATTTTATCTGGGAGGTAAAATAAACTTAAGCACGCTGTCCTTCGGATGGGACGATAAGCGATGGTCCCGAGCCTGTACGATGTCAGGTACTCGTTAAAGACCCCTATCCTAGGTGAATAAAAATTTAGGGTAGGCAAAAGTTAGGACTCCCATAGTAGAGTCGGGCTCATGTCCACCGGAGTGACAAAATAGCGCTTTGGTAGTAGGCGATACGACCTTGTAGTTAAAGCCCGGGCGTGAGTCATAAAACCTAAGCTAACCTAAACAAAACTTCTTTTATAACCAATGAAGAAGGTTATTACAGTAAACTCAATAATCCGATGAATGATAATAATATTAAAAATTGTAAGTAGCTGCTAATTCGTAATCTAGCGGTCATAGCTGGAGCAACGTAACATCTGAATCAATGCTTCTACCTAGCGGGAAGACGGGGAACTAATCTGCAATCTTGAACGACCTTCAGTAGGCCGTTCACACTATTACAAACCGATAAACAGTAATATTGAATTTGAAAAAAATGTAACAAGAATTATTTTGAAAGAAGAAATTGTGGATAAACAAACAACGGAGAAGAACCGATTGGATGGTATATTATTTAAGGTTACACTTTCCTTAATTAGGTCAGTTATTGATACAAGTCGGTTCAATTGTTGAAAGAATAGTTTTAATTATAAGTAAAGCCTTCTTTGGTTGCAATTTTATCTCGCTTTTTGCGGTGGAAACCAAAAAATAAGCCTGCAGGTTTCCGAACGAAGTGATCACCCACCTTAATCGCATATCCTGATTTCTATTACAGTTTTGTTTTATTAATGTGTAAAAATCTTAGCTCTCGGCAGTCAAAGTCTCGTTGATGTCAATGCGTAAGTGTGTGTGTCGGACGGTTATGAGCGCAGCATACACACACAACTACACACTTCTTTATCCGTGAAGTCAGCTGTTTTTGAGCATTTATACTTTAATGTAATAAGAAAGTGTGTAACGTTAGGTTAGGTTTTATGACTCATGTCCGGGTTTTAACAACGAGGTCATATCGCCTACTACCAGAGCGCTCTTTTGTCACTCTGGTGGACATGAGCCCGACTCTACTGTGGGAGTCCTAAATTTTGCCTACCCTAAATTTTTATTCATCTAGGGTAGGGGTCTTTAACGAGTACCTGACATCGTACAGGCTCGGGACCATCGCTTAACGTCCCATCCGAAGGACGGCGTGCTTAAGTTTATTTTACCTCCCAGATAAAATAAACTAAGGGCCTCGGTCGGGTTACGAACCCATGACCTTGAGCTCAGAA
Organism: Aradus depressus; assembly: GCA_963662175.1. Lineage (NCBI taxonomy): Eukaryota > Metazoa > Arthropoda > Insecta > Hemiptera > Aradidae > Aradus > Aradus depressus. The sequence goes on along the minus strand of OY759221.1, from coordinate 40,458,410 downwards.
GTCAAGCACGCATACCACTGAGCTACCGGCGCCCTCCAAAGTGTGTAATATATTTCGACTGCGACTTTTTATTATGTACTTTTATGTGGTACTTTTAATGTTGTGATCATCGAAGAAAGTGTAGTGTCGCCAATCAAAAATGTAAATATATAATAAAACCAATAACAATAAAACATGATTAGATTCAACATTGTATTTTTACAACATTATTGATCATATTTTGCAGTGAATTTAACTAAAATATCAATATTACGAACTATAAAATGATCTTTTGGCAAGAAACTTTTAGGTTAAGATGCTTCGATAGCTTTTTGTCAAAATAAATAAAATTTGTGGTAAAAGAAAATAATATAGCAATGCAAATCTACAAAAATATAACTATTTTAGCTATCACAAAGCCTATAATTTCAAGTATAAAAGTTGAAGAACAATAAATTTAATTCCTCATACTACTTTTCTTATTGTATCATTATTAAACAAATTTTAATTAAAATCAGTGCACGACAGCAAGTTTTTGAAACTAAAGCAGATGTTTACACATCAATTCTCGTGAATAACCGCGTCACTCCCATATGTTTTTTTTTATGATAAAACTATCTTTCAGGTCAATTATTGATGCAAGTCGGTTCAATTGTTGAAAGAATAGTTTCAACTTCCAAATAATAAGTCTTTCCTTCGCTTTTTGCGATGGAAACCAAAGATTTATATTACTGTTTTGTTTTATTTTAATGTGCCATAATCTCAGAGATAGTATTTGTGAAATTAATCCATTAACACAATTAATTAATATTTTTATTCAAGCAAATAATATTTACGGAATATCTAGCTAAAGGAAATTCGTGAGGCATCTAGTGGTCATGGCTGGAACAACAACATCTGGATCAGTGCTCCTATCTAACGGGAAGACAAGACATTCCAACAATCGGTCCTATTAAAATACATCCTTCTTTCCAGAGACAGGGAATGCCAACTGGAAAAATAAAGTGTTCATGTCCGTCTACCTCCAAGCTCTAGTTACATTCTGAGTTTCACGATAATCCATCATTGGGAATAGCAGGTATAAAAATTTAATTTCTGAAAATTCTTAGGCTTAGTTTCGTAGAGAATGTGCGAAAATTCACAGATATTAAATTTCATCCAGATCGGACAATTTTGTCTGGGACATAAGGAACATAAGGTATACTCTTAAAGGTTTGGCTAGATTTATGAATCATGCCCGGGCTTTAACTATGAGGTCATATCGCCTACTACCAGAGCGCTCTTTCGTCACTCTGGTGGACTTGAGCCCGACTCTACTGTGGGAGTCCTAAATGTTGCCTACCCTAAATTTTTATTCACCTAGGGTAGGGGTCTTTAACGAGTACCTGACATAGTACAGGCTCGGGACCATCGCTTAACGTCCCATCCGAAGGACGGCGTGCTTAAGTTATACTCGTACATCAATGTTTCTTCAGTGTTAATCCAACTACGTGAAAAAATTTAGGGTAGGCAAAATTTAGGACTCCCACAGTAGAGTCGGGCTCATTTCCACCAGAGTGACGACATAGCGCTATGGTAGTAGGCGATATGACCTCGTAGTTAAAAGCACGAGTATGAGTCATAAAATCTAACCTAACCTAACCTTATTGTATAATTGTACCTCTGTAAATGTGACTGTTATAATAAACTCTTCTTCTTCTTGTTCTCTTGAGTTTTAGCCCAAACGGTCGATTGGCTTAGGAGGGAGAGTGAAGACTTCCTTGATTAACTCGTGCTGTAATAGTACATAGCTGGTGTTTTACCGACTTCAACAAAACTAAACTAACCTGGAGTACATGATGAACGGGGGAACAGTCCTCACGCAAACTGGATAAGCTGCAGGTCAGAACTGAACTTATCTCTAATGTAAACACAACCTCCAGGATTCAGAATTTAAGAAAACAACAGTATTAACAGATACTCAACAGACATATAACTTGAACCATTCTGAACGCTGTACCTTCTAAAGACAACATATCCCAGTTTGTTTTGGAGAAATCAAAGTTCATGTCTCTGTTTTTTTATTACTTCCAAAGCTGTACTATGTATAGGGGATGTTATGTAATCGGACCGAAATTTCATGTTGACTTTTCACCAGAATTTCATGTTTTTTGAACCGGTGAATCACCGGCAGATAGCGTGCTAGCCTACTGAGATCGCGGGTTCGAAACGTAGCCGAGGCCCTTCGGTTTTTCATGTGGGCGGAGAATAAAACCTTGAGCACCTCGGATGGGATGTTAAGCGATATTCCCGAGTCTGTGCGAATGTCGTTGTACTGAATGTATCGAGACAACATTTCATATCCTAATTCAAAACGTCATAAGGACAACACGTGTAAATTTTCAGCGGAATCGGCCGAAGGGAAGGGGCATTAGGGGAGAAGGTTAACTGGATAACTGCCGATGTAATTAATTTATCGATACACAATTTAGTATGAAGATGTAGAAGCTCAAATGTAAGTCATCTATCGATTATTATCGCAAACGATCGATTGTCTTTAGAGAGTGAGCGAAAACTTAGTTGATTAATTCCTGCGGGAGAAGTACTTCATACAACTTTTTTGTTTTTATTCGTTGAGGTTCTATATCATGTATGGGCAACGTTTGACATGTTGCGGGCCAAACTTTAGTGTGCAACTAGGTTCGCGGGCCGCGTAGATGGTTCAAAATAAAATAACGTCGGACTTTAAAGTAGTGTTCATAATTTTTAGCGATAGATATCAGACATGAAATAATAAGACAATGTTATTATAATACAATTTATTAAAATAACAAAATGAAATGAAAAAAAAATTGGTACAATATTATAATGAAATCGTGATATTTGGAATTATTAGAAACTACGAAAGTTAAGTAGCGACACCGAAATCAATGAGACACGAGCTTGAATTTGGGAAACTAATCCATTGATGTTTGGATTAATTCCACTGATACAAACACGTAAAGAATTTTCCAAATTATCTTCAGTGAGCCTTGTACGATGTTTTGATTTATTAACTTTCATCATTGAAAAGAACTGTTCGCATTTATAAGTACTGCCAAACGCACAAATCAATCTTCTTGCGAATTTTCTAGGCTGCGGAAAATGGTCTTCTTTGAGGTATTTTTTGTAGAAATCGCTCCAATAATTTGGAGTGAGTGTGAGTAAGTAGTGTAATATTATTTTTTTTTTTAATTGGGTTTTTCAAAATGTTCCGCAGGCCGGACCAAATCTTACAGTGGGCCGGTTGTTGCCCACATATGCTCTATATCATACTATACCATAATACTTACCATAATATATGGATGCCATATGAAATTTCAAGCGAAGAGCTACTCGAGTAGGAAAATGTTTTTCAATCAAGAATTACTATACTATTTAATATTTAATTAATATAATATTTTATTCTATTTAATATTTTTTTAAATGTTAACCATAACTGGAACATAATATCCAGGGATGTTACGAACCGGATGAGTGGATAAGCAGACTTATACGTAAGGCGCCCCCCTGAAGGTGGCTACAATTGGTCGGTAAGGAGACAAAGAGTCCCCCCCCTCCCCAGTGGAGAGCAGGGATTGGGGGGCCCTCCCCTGTTGCCAGTTTACATAAACTAAGTTATCAGCTAACACAATTATCTAACTCGATTTGCAACTTGCAACACCCCAACAACCATGGCATCGTCTACCCAGGTCAATATTAATATGAATTGAATATGTTATTTCAGGAATGCACCTCAAATTAAGGTCGATTTTATATCGATTTTCTTTTTACTTCCCCAGCTATACCAAGAACAAAAAAACAATTTCTCTGTATGTTAGTCTGTGAACGATAGCTTCGGATAGAATCAATATATCGACTCTGAATTTTTATATATGTGCCTATAGAACCCCATAAGGACGACACCAATCGATTTTCAGCTAAAATAAGCCAAATAAAGGAGGGGGAATAGAGAAGCTCAATTCAAAAACTCCCGATAACTGCCGATGTAATGAATGTATTGACATGAAATTTCATATATAATGTCAACGGAATCAGACAAAGGGAAGGGGCTACAGGGGTTGCGGCTCGACTCAAAATACCTCAAAAAAACTCAAATGGAAGGGGGGATCAGAGGGGAGGCTCAACTCAAAAACCCCAAAACTGCCGATGTAATGAAAGTATCGACTAGCAATTTCATATTTAAAGTCAAAATCCAGTGGGAACTTAACCTGTCAAATTGGGAAGGACAATTCATAAACCATAATAACTACCGATGTATTGTATTTATCGAGTAGTGAGTGTATCGATACGAAGTTTTATATGAGGACTAACAAGTCCCTAAGTAAATCATCTATTGATTTTCAGTGAAATCTATCCAAGGGAAGTGGAGGAATAGAGGAGAGATGCTAATAACTGCCGAAGTAGTGAGTGTATCGATGGTTTTATATGAGGATTGACCTAAGTGATTCCACTATATACTCATTTTTAGTTCTGAATTTTCAAGTCACGTGGACAGTTTTTATTTTAAAAATTAATAAATTAGATAGTTGAAATGGCGCCTTAATATAGACTTCATCCCATATTTAGCGAAAAAAATAAAACATTCTTCATAAGATTTATACTCCGGGTAAAAATAGATTTTTTTCCTTTTTTTTCTTTCTCAGTTCTACTGCTTAAATTGCTCCTTTTGAAGAGTAATTAACTTTGATAGATATAGAAAATTATACCTATATGTGTGTGGTTAAAATACACATTGAGCTGAGAGTTGAGGTAGACAGGCAGGTAGTAATTGAGGGAGCTGGGCTGGGCAACAGATGGTCAGACAGGACGTAGCCTGGGTATTGGATGGCACCGTGCAAGGCGGCAACAACCCCAGCGAAACTATCACTAGAGCGCCTATTGGCATTATGTACACCTTGAAGGTATTAGATGGCACCGTGCAAGGCGGCAACAACCCCAGCGAAACTATCACTAGAGCGCCTATTAGCATTATGTACACCTTGAAGGTATTAGATGGCACCGTGCAAGGCGGCAACAACCCCAGCGAAACTATCACTAGAGCGCCTATTAGCATTATGTACACCTTGAAGGTATTAGATGGCACCGTGCAAGGCGGCAACAACCCCAGCGAAACTACCACTAGAGCGCCTATTAGCATTATGTACACCTTGAAGGTATTAGATGGCACCGTGCAAGGCGGCAACAACCCCAGCGAAACTATCACTAGAGCGCCTATTAGCATTATGTACACCTTGAAGGTATTGGATGGCACCGTGCAAGGCGGCAACAACCCCAGCGAAACTACCACTAGAGCGCCTATTGGCATTATGTACACCTTGAAGGTATTAGATGGCACCGTGCAAGGCGGCAACAATCCCAGAGAAACTACCACTAGAGCGCCTATTAGCATTATGTACATCTTGAAGGTATTAGATGGCACCGTGCAAGGCGGCAACAACCCCAGCGAAACTATCACTAGAGCGCCTATTAGCATTATGTACACCTTGAAGGTATTAGATGGCACCGTGCAAGGCGGCAACAACCCCAGCGAAACTATCACTAGAGCGCCTATTAGCATTATGTACACCTTGAAGGTATTGGATGGCACCGTGCAAGGCGGCAACAACCCCAGCGAAACTACCACTAGAGCGCCTATTGGCATTATGTACACCTTGAAGGTATTAGATGGCACCGTGCAAGGCGGCAACATTCCCAGAGAAACTACCACTAGAGCGCCTATTAGCATTATGTACACCTTGAAGGTATTAGATGGCACCGTGCAAGGCGGCAACAACCCCAGCGAAACTATCACTAGAGCGCCTATTAGCATTATGTACAACTTGAAGGTATTAGATGGCACCGTGCAAGGCGGCAACAATCCAAGCGAAACTACCACTAGAGCGCCTATTAGCATTATGTACACCTTGAAGGTATTAGATGGCACCGTGCAAGGCGGCAACAATCCCAGCGAAACTACCACTAGAGCGCGTATTGGCATTATGTACACCTTGTAGGTATTAGATGGCACCGTGCAAGGCGGCAACAATCCCAGCGAAACTACCACTAGAGCGCTTATTGGCATTATGTACACCTTGAAGGTATTAGATGGCACCGTGCAAGGCGGCAACAATCCCAGCGAAACTACCACTAGAGCGCGTATTGGCATTTATGTACACCTTGTAGGTATTAGATGGCACCGTGCAAGGCGGCAACAATCCCAGCGAAACTACCACTAGAGCGCTTATTGGCATTATGTACACCTTGAAGGTATTAGATGGCACCGTTCAAGGCGGCAACAATCCCAGCGAAACTACCACTAGAGCGCCTATTGGCATTATGTACACCTTGAAGGTATTAGATGGCACCGTGCAAGGCGGCAATAATCCCAGCGAAACTACCACTAGAGCGCCTATTGGCATTATGTACACCTTGAAGGTATTAGATGGCACCGTTCAAGGCGGCAACAATCCCAGCGAAACTACCACTAGAGCGCCTATTGGCATTATGTACACCTTGAAGGTATTAGATGGCACCGTTCAAGGCGGCAACAATCCCAGCGAAACTATCACTAGAGCGCCTATTGGCATTATGTACACCTTGAAGGTATTAGATGGCACCGTGCAAGGCGGCAACAATCCAAGCGAAACTACCACTGGAGCGCGTATTGGCATTATGTACACATTGTAGGTATTAGATGGCACCGTGCAAGGCGGCAACAATCCCAGCGAAACTACCACTAGAGCGCGTATTGGCATTATGTACACCTTGTAGGTATTAGATGGCACCGTGCAAGGCGGCAACAATCCCAGCGAAACTACCACTAGAGCGCGTATTGGCATTCAGCCTTTACTCAATGTTCAAAATTAATAAACTGATAGCTAGGATGCCGTCGACAGAACTTGACAGACACACAACCTAAAACATAAAGTTATTTTTTTATGTATATGATCTATAAAGCTCTAAGAACGGTCAGGTATTTCTGCATTCCTCCTTTTACCCAAGATGTCCTCTCCCCCACGATTTCTAATTAATTTTTACATTTTTTTTTTCGAGAAAGAAACGAGTAATTCCGGAGAGCCCGACGAAAGGCTAAAGCTGAAACTTTAGATGTCTGTTTGAATAAAGAACAGGCTAAGCTCCACTAATGTCCAGGCTTTCTGTAGCATGCACCGAACAGGATGAGAAGACACAAGAGGGCAGGCTTTAGATAAAGAGAACGGGTGGAAGAGAGAGATAGAGAAGGGAGGAATCTCGCCACATCCTGGACTGGAATGTCGGACCAACTGGAGGGGTCTAAGATATATACAAGGAGAAATGGTCTGTCACTCACTTCTCTAAACACAGCCTCAAAATAGCTCAACTCAGTTCTATAGGTGTCTTACTCGGGGGGCTTCAAAATAGCTCAACTCAGTTCTATAGGTGTCTTACTCAGGGGCTTCAAAATAGCTCAACTCAGTCCTATAGGTGTCTTACTCGGGGGGCTTCAAAATAGCTCAACTCAGTTCTATAGTTGTCTTACTCAGGGGCTTCAAAATAGCTCTACTCAGTTCTATAGGTGTCTTACTCGGGGGGCTTCAAAATAGCTCAACTCAGTTCTATAGGTGTCTTACTCAGGGGCTTCAAAATAGCAATTCTGGTTTTGGACGGAGAACGAAAATTCAATTTATGAATTCGTTCTGGGGAAATACATTGCCGGTGATTAATCGACGACTTTTTTTTTAATGTCAGGAAAAACAACACAAATTTCTGACCGATTAGATGACATTGCATAGCTGGGGAAGATGTAAAAAAACCAAGTTTACAACAACGGGCCATTCCATATCAACAATGAATACACGAAATGACCTACTGACAAACATAAATGAAAACCAATAGATTAAAAAAAAATTTTTTTTTCATTTAGCGTTGTATATTCGAAGCTCCTTAGAATATAGTGAAGATTCAGAGAGTTCTCAGAATATATATTAGGATACATTTGCATGGGCTGCATACACACTATCAACAGGATCTACATAAGTTGCACCGTTCGCTCGTACAAGGTTAGGAATGTCGTGGGTGTTCAGTTTGAAAAATAAGGGGCCGAGACATGCACCATGAGGGACCCCCACTGCAATATATTTTTTACAACTGGCAGAACACACTACTCAGAATGGTCTTATCTTATTGTTATTTTATTCTGCCCGAACCAATTGTGTGCAGTAATCCATTCAATTTAAGGATGATCTCATAGTAAAAAACTTTAGATAGTTTGGGTTTAATTTCCATACATACTCGCAATTGATGGCAGGAAAAACGACCACTAAAATAACCTATCTACAAGTTGCCACCCATTTCTAATTACTGACAACTGAACAGCAATTTTTTTTATGACCTATTTATTTGTTTAGTCACATTTAGTTTTAATGTCATGTATTTTACTCAAATCTAGCATACATCAACTCAATAATAATGTATATATGTCAATACAGACCCTGAAGAAGGTACACTCAATGGCGAAAGCTTGGCAGAAATTCTACAAGTTTGTTTTCTTAAAAAAATAAATAAATAAAAATCATATAATTGTCGTGTTTCATATATAAAACCTTTAATTTATCATACTATCTATCATCATTTTTATTATCTTGGCAAAGGTCCTCCACTAATAAATAATAGATAGGTACGTTGTATCGTAATTACTTTTTCTTAATATTTTTATAATTATCATTACTGGGTTGGTTATTATGACTCATGTCCGGGCTTTAACAACGAAGTCATATTGCCTACTACCAGAGCGCTGTTACGTCTGTTACTGTAGGGAGTCCTAAATTTTGCATACCTAACCATCGCTTATCATCCGAAGGACGGCATGCTCATGGTTTCATTACTTTCCAGATAAAAAACTTACAAGGTTTAATTCATTTCATATGTGGTTGTATTATAAATATTATTATTCATAATTTTTAAAAATGTTGTATATTCACCGTAAGCAGCTTCATTTCAAAAACACAGACCTGTAAAAAAAAAATATATAATTAACGAAAAATACAATTTTAATTTGAGAAACACGAACATGGTGGAAACTTAAAATAAACATTTTTTTTTCTTTTTTATATTTATTAGGGTGGTCCTTAAATTGAAAAAGTTGAAATTTTAAAACGTGCTCCCCCTAGGTCGAAAGAAGTTCCCAAAAAAAAATTTTTGGCGCCGAAAAAAACGAGAAAACATATTGAATAACCCGTCTCCCATCGAGGTTGAATTTTAAATGGGATTTAACATGGGAATAGATAATTAAAATGCACAATTTCTTTGTCAAACTTCACTATATATTCTCAAATACTCAACTAGTTTCGCCGTGTTAAGGCATTATCAAGAGTCACTTACAAACAAGAGTTTGTAAGTGACTCTTGATAATGCCTTAACACGGCGAAACTAGTTGAGTATTTGAGAATATATAGTGAAGTTTGACAAAGAAATTGTGCATTTTAATTATCTATTCCTAGAATGGAGCTTCACAAAGTAAATCTGGAAACCATAAATTATTTAACATGGGTTTCAAAGTTTTCTTCAGTCGATCGATTACTGACTGAGCCGTTGATTTCCATCGCTTTAAGGTAGAAAATGGTACTCAGGGGTTTTCAGGGTCGCTGAAGCAGAATATGATGTTAAAAACTCATCTTAATACATGCCAGCTGTCAAAAAACCTGTCATTATCATTTACTTTTTTCATAATCATGGTTTTTTTAGTATTATCAGTTTCTAAACAAAAATGTCTACTAGTTACGATTAAAAAAATGTAAGGAAAACATTTTTCGATATTTAATCAATTTCTAAAAATAATTTTCACACTTGACAGCTGTCGACAATGATAATACTGAAAAAGCCATGATTATGAAAAAAGTAAATGATAATGACAGGTTTTTTGACAGCTGGCATGTATTAAAATGAGTTTTTAACATCATATTCTGCTTCAGCGACCCCGAAAACCCCTGAGTACTATTTTCTACCTTAATGCGATGGAAATCAACGGCTCAGTAATCGATCAACTGAAGAAAACTTTGAAACTCATGTTAAATCCCATTTAAAATTCAACCTCGATGGGGGACGGGTTATTTAATATGTTTTCTCGTTTTTTCGGAGCCAAACATTTTTTTTTGAGAACTACTTTCGACCTAGGGGGAGCACGTTTTAAAGTTTCAACTTTTTCACTTTAAGGACCACCCTAATATTTATAATATATATATTTATTCGACCGTTTGCGCTAATATTCAATACTCACATAAGAGCTCCTAAATCCTCATACTAAATTTTGTGCCGATAAATTCATTACATCGGCAGTTATTGGATTGAGTGTTGAGGCCCCCTCTCATCCCCTCCTTCCCTTATGCCGATTCCACTGAAAATTAATAAGCATTGTCCTTATGGGATTTGCGATTCACATATGAAATTTTGTGTCGCGATATATTCATTACAAACGCAGTTATAAAGTTTTGAGTTAAGCCTCTCCCATAATCCCCCCCTCCCCTTTGACCGATTTGGCTGAAAATCGATGGGTGTTGTCCTTATGGGGTTTTGGTCAAACGTATAAAATTTCGTGTCGATGCTCTCGTTTTGTCGGGAGTTCTCGTGTTCACAGACATACTGTTTTTTTTTTCATAATTGGAATCTAGAGGTCGGAAAACATAAAATTTCATTAAAAACTCCGCATCGAATTTTTGACCGATTACATAACTTCCCCTATACTTCGTATCGAAGTTTCTTTTATTTTAAGTTTCCACAATATGTCCACTTTCTCAAATTTCATTTATTTGAAAAATATTTACTTCAATAATATTAACGCAAGAGGTAAACACAAATTACCTACAATTTAAATAAAATTCTAAAGTCACGTACAATATTTACATTCAAATTGAAAGCCATGATGATGCCATTTTTCTCAATCTATCAAACTGAGTTCATAGAGGTATAACATGGCCATTTTGCTCAATGAAATAAACAATATTTTTACCTTCCCTTAGATAACGTTAACGTTTATATATCATTAAAAACTATTATTTTTTTTACAGGTTTTATGAACATGAACACAATGAAACGATTTCTGGAAAACTCACACAAAGGCCTTCATGAAATTTCTGTGAAAACTGAACATCGAATAGCTCTATAGCTGGGAAAGTGGAAAAAATCTTAATGCTTAGAACAGAAAAATTAATTAGTTAAAAAAATAAACAATAAAATGTAAAAAAAAAAATTACGAGGGAAAAATAACGAAAGAATGGAGCATCATTCCATCGGGGCAGAAGGCATGACGGATGTCTGTCGGACCGTATAAGGAAGATTTAATAAACTATCTAGAGTCATAAACACGAGGAGACTATCTATAACTGTATGCAGATTCACTTTATAGGAGGGGGGAAAGAAATGTATGAGCGAGCTGAAGAGTGGGGATAGGCAATAAGAATAAGGAAGAGCCTCTGGTAGGACTGAAGAGTGAGGATAGGCAACAAGAATAAGGAAGAGCCTCTGGTAGGACTGAAGAGTGGGGATAGGCAATAAGAATAAGAAAGAGCCTCTGGAGGACTGAAGAGTGAGGATAGGCAATAAGAATAAGAAAAAGCCTTTGGAGGACTGAAGAGTGGGGATAGGCAATAAGAATAAGGAAGAGTCTCTGGTAGGACTGAAGAATGAGGATAGGCAACAAGAATAAGGAAGAGCCTCTGGTAGGACTGAAGAGTGAGGATAGGCAACAAGAATAAGGAAGAGCCTCTGGTAGGACTGAAGAGTGGGGATAGGCAATAAGAATAAGGAAGAGTCTCTGGTAGGACTGAAGAGTGACAAGTATGAAGTGTCTCTGGTAGGACTGAGGACTGACAAGTATGAAGTGTCTCTGGTAGGACTGAGGAGTGACAAGTATGAAGTGTCTCTGGTAGGACTGAGGACTGACAAGTATGAAGTGTCTCTGGTAAGACTGAAGAGTGACAAGTATGAAGTGTCTCTGGTAGGATTGAGGACTGACAAGTATGAAGAAGTGTCTCTGGTAAGACTGAGGACTGACAACAAGTATGAAGAAGTGTCTCTGGTAAGACTGAGGACTGACAACAAGTATGAAGAAGTGTCTCTGGTAAGACTGAGGACTGACAAGTATGAAGAAGTGTCTCTGGTAGGACTGAGGACTGACAACAAGTATGAAGAAGTGTCTCTGGTAAGACTGAGCACTGACAAGTATGAAGAAGTGTCTCTGGTAAGACTGAGGACTGACAACAAGTATGAAGAAGTGTCTCTGGTAAGACTGAGGACTAACAAGTATGAAGAAGTGTCTCTGGTAGGACTGAAGACTGACAACAAGTATGAAGAAGTGTCTCTGGTAAGACTGAGGACTGACAACAAGTATGAAGAAGTGTCTCTGGTAAGACTGAGGACTGACAACAAGTATGAAGAAGTGTCTCTGGTAAGACTGAGGACTGACAAGTATGAAGAAGTGTCTCTGGTAGGACTGAGGACTGACAACAAGTATGAAGAAGTGTCTCTGGTAGGACTGAGGACTGACAACAAGTATGAAGAAGTGTCTCTGGTAAGACTGAGGACTGACAAGTATGAAGAAGTGTCTCTGGTAAGACTGAGGACTGACAAGTATGAAGAAGTGTCTCTGGTAAGACTGAGGACTGACAAGTATGAAGAAGTGTCTCTGGTAAGACTGAGGACTGACAAGTATGAAGAAGTGTTTCCCCTCTGTCTCCATGCGCGAGGATCTTCTTCTTTTTTCTGATTTCCAGAGGAGTGGAGCAAGATGTGGTTGATGTCTTTTTGCTTCGGGAGGGAGAAGAAAAACAGACAAATGAAACACAAGCGGGGGAGCAACAAAAAATAACCGCATAATCTCAAGAAGAAATCTTGTTGGCAAGTGACGTAGGTGTTCTGAGACGGTACATGGTCTGTGTCTGTTCCATTCTGTGGGTTCCGTAGCCCACATATATGTATGGGTAAGTTATGTCCCAAACGTATAACATTTTGTTAACAAAGGTGAATGTCCTTCACCAGAACGAATTAATCAATTATTTTTTCGCTCCCCCTCCAATACCAGTCGACCGTTTGCGCTAATATTCAACTGTTGACTTACATAGAGGCTCCTTAATCCTCACACAAAATTTTGTGTTGATAAATTCATTATATCGGCAATTATTAGGGTTTTTGAATTGAGCCCTCTCCCCTGAACCACCTTCCCTTCAGACGAATGAAATTTGACAGGTTATGTCCTCATTGGGTTTTGACTTTAAATATGAAATTTCATTCATTACATCGGCAGTTATCGGGGTTTTTGAGTTGTGCCCCCTCTGATACCCCCCTTCGGTAGAAGGCGATTCTGCTGAAAATTAGTAAGTGTCGTCCTTAAGGGGTTTTGAATTCCATAGAAATTACGAGTCGATTCATCATAACGGCAGTTATTAGAGTTTTTGAGTTAAACCTCTCCCGTTTGACCAATTTGGCTGAGAATTAATAGGTGTTGTCCTTATGAGGTTTCGGCTCCACATATAAAATTAAGAGTCGATGTATTCATTCTATCGGCAGTTATCAGAGTTTTTATGTTAAACCTCCACCTAATCTCCCCTCCCTTCGGTCGATTTGGTTAAAAAACAATGGCTGTCGTCGTGTAAAATTTCGTGTCGATTCATTCTTTCTATCGGAAGTTATCGTGTTCACAATCGCACAGACACAGACAGACATAATTTAAGTCGCTCTTAAGTTCGTTCCATTTATTCTGACTAGTGTGGCATGTTTGCTCCGTTCTCGCTCTGGGGCTGTCCGTCATATAAAAATGCCATACTCATAAATATTTGATGAATGTCCATCAATGTTATTTTTTATAACAGTTAGTTATTTTTACTATTATTGTATAATTCTACTTTTATTTTCATTATTTATTTATTGCATTTTTTTTTTATTCTTTATTTTTTTATTTCAAAATACGAGAATATTCTTTATTTTTTGTTTTAATATTATAATATCACTATCATTTCAATTCATCTACTTAATTTTCTAATCATTAATGTTTAATTACCACTAGCGATTGTACCGCCCTAGCTGACTCCTCTCCGGAAAAACCATAGCACTTTATGGGCCTTGGAATAAACAAATATTAAACCTGAAAATATCTTTCTACATTTAGAGGAATAAAGGATAAAGAGGTCTCCACACATAATTTGGTGACCTTGAAATATATTGTCGAGGTTAATGCCCTCTAGGTATATAAACACCGCACGACTATAGTTTCAGAGATAGATGCAAAAATGTGCACATTTAATGTGCATTGCGAGATACCAGATATCGTGGTGACATCTACATAACAGCGGTGGATGGAACCAATCATATATCTTGTCTCCAGCTATATATGAAGTATAGGGGAAGTTATGCAATCGGTCAAAAATTCGATGCCGAGTTTTCAACGGAATTTCACGTTTTCCAACCTCCAGATTCTAAATATAAAACAAACATTTCTATCTGTCTGTGTGTCTATGAACACGATAACTCCAGATAGGATGAATGTATCGGACATGAAATATTATATGTGAATCCAAAACACTCGAACAACACCTCTTGTTTTTCAGTCAAATCGACCAAATGGAAGGGAGGATTAAGGGAGAGCTCAAACTAAAAATTCTCAATAACTGTCGATAGAATGAATGAATTGACACAAAATTTCATATGTGAAACCAGAACCCCCCATAAGAACCATTCCTATCGATTTGACTGAAAGGCCAAATCGGTGTAAATTCAAAGCCCCATAATGACGAGACTTATTAATTTTCAGCGGGATCGGCAGAAAGGAAGAAGGTTTCAGGGGAGGGGGCTCATTTGAAAACCCTAAAAACTACGATGTAATAAATGTATCGAAACCAAATTTAGTATGAGGATTTATGGGCCTCTATGTAAGTCACCTGTTGAATATTAGCGCGAACGGTCGACTGGTTTTGAAAGGAAAGCGAAAAGGATATTGACTAATTCGCTCTGGGGAAGTTCATTGTCGGTGATTCACCGACGACTATCCTTTTTTTTTTTTTTTTTTTTTCAAACTTGTTTTGGTTTTAGTGAAAAAAAATACCAACAAGATATCTTTACACTATTTTACAAAAATTGTACAAAAAAGTGTGATGGTTAATAGTTTCAGCAACCACGGCGAACACAATTTATAGGTTAGGTTTAGGTTTTAGGACTCATGCCCCATGGGCTTTAACTACGAGGTCATATCGGCTACTACCAGAGAGCTATTTCGTCACTTTGGTCGACTTGAGACCGACTCTACTGTGGGAGTCCTAAATTTTGCCTATCCTAAATTTTTATTCACCAAGGGTAGGGGTCTTTAACGAGTACCTGACATCGTACAGGCTCGGGACCATCGCTTAACGTCCTATCCGAAAGACGGCGTGCTTAAGTCTATTCTACCTCCCAGATAAAATAAAACTAAAGGCCTCGGGCAAGGTTTCGAATCCACGATCTTGAGCTCAGAAGGCAAGCACGCATACCACTGAGCTACCGGCGCCCTTACACAATTTATATGTGTTCACTTAAGAAAAACAATAGACAAATAACAATAATAAAGAGGTAAATCGCATCGAATTTCTGATCGATTGCAAAACTTCCCCTATACTCCGACTAGTTAGGGAAGCAAAACACCCCTAATATTTGTTTTTGTCAAATGAAGAAAATTTAACAAAAGACAAAGAGATATGAAGGAACGGAACTCAAGTTTTTTGCCCACATGAAGAATGACTGCACAAGGGTTTCGGTAATTTAACACGATTCCACACGCCTCGTTAAGCACACCCTCCGAGATGTTTGGCATCTCAGACTGTACAACCACTCTGAAGATGGACAATGTTGAAAGTTGTTTTATATGTAAATAATTATATAAGAGTATGTATGTTATTCGAATATTCGAAAAATACAGAACCTTCAAAAATACAGGTCATAAATACAATCGAAATTATTACTTATTTTATTTTGACTAATTTATTTTTCTTCTCTCTCCTCCCACTTCTCTATCTATCCCCTACTGCCTAATATTAATTTTATTTCAAACCTTGGCTGGGCATCCTTCCTTCTCTTTTATAATCAACCATCATAGTATTATGCTCTGTCGATTTTTATTAATCTATTTTATTTTATTCATAAATATTATAGATACTTTATTTTTTTTCTTCATAATTAAGCTGTTATTTTATGATTTTTCATTTTAATCTTTTGTTTATCTATATTTATAATTGTCTAGTTTTTCTCCAAAGTAGCACTAATTTATTTATCTATTTATTTATTTCTTTGTCATACTGATACTATATTTCATTGTTTCCTGTTCTTATATGTATTTATTCTTAGTGGACCTCGGTCCCAGAATAATAAAATTTATTTTAATTTCTTTCATTTCATTTCAAGTTACGAATCGAATGGCACACAATTTATAAAATTTGATCAATTGGTTTACGAATTAGGAGGGAACTTAACGACTGCCAAAATGATAATACTTCCTTTTGGGTTCACCGTAGTCAAATGAAGAGTATGTGAAAGAAGGTACAGAAGAAGAGAACCGTTCAAGGAGAGAGGGGAGAGCTGAATGGTAGGTAGGGAGCTCCGGATGAGAACTGATTTGCAATGCAGATCTAGCCAGAGGTAGCCACCTTCCAGGATCATACAGCCTACTAGAACATGCTAACTTGATATTTTTTCATATTTTAATTATATTACTAGCAGTATTACCCAGCGTTCGGGGAACTTCCACATTCATCTCATAATATCTCTTCGTTCGTTCTGACGATGAATGAATCACATGGAAATGAGGCATATAGTCCTTCAAATCTCGGAAAAAGACAATGGTATATATATTTCTTGTTGGTAGGCGAATGTAGTGGACAAGTAATTTCGATGTATCAGTCCAACTTATATTTTATTTTTTACCACAACTAGTTTATAAATGATTGACATGAGCTGTGAATGCTCGTAAATTCTAGTCTAATTTGGTTTATGTATGTTCAGATTCACCACCTGAAGATGTCAGTTTGCCGAAACTAGTTGTGGTAAAAATAAAATATAAGTTGGACTGAAACATCAGTATTACTTATTTTAAAAACAATGATGTTTATTATTTTTGTTATAAAAGTTTAGTATGTATGTGAATGTATTAGCTAATTAAGGATGACATTTGTTAATTTTCCGCGGAATCAGATGAAGCGATTGGGGTATCAGAGCGCTCAACACAAAAATCCCAATAAATGCCGATGTAACGAGACAAACTTTATTATGAGGATTCACAAGCCACTGTGTAAGTCAAATATTGTGTTTTAGCCCGATTGCCTTCAGAGGGAGAGCGAAAACGTAATTGATTAATAGTTGCTGGGGGTGTACATAGTCGGTGAATCACCGCGTACATTTTATTTCAATTTTAAAATTAGGGGTCGGAAACCGACGAAATTCCGGTGGTAGAGGGCGCCGGTAGCTCAAGAACGCGGGTTCGAGGGTTCGGGTATTTTATCTGGGAGGTAAATTAAACTTAAGCTTGCCGTCCTTCGGATGGGACGTTAAGGGATGGTCCCGAGCCTGTACGATGTCAGGTACTCGTTAAAGACTCCTACCCTACGTGAATAAAGATTTAGGGTAGGCATAATTTAGGACACCCACAGTAAAGTCGGGCTTCTGTCCACCAGAGTGTCGAAAGAGCGTTCTGGTAGTAGGAGATGATATGATCCAAATATGGATACATCCTGCTGCTTTAGTTAGTTATTGTGACTACCAGAGCGCTCTATTGTCACCCTGGTGGACATGAGCCCGAATCAACTGTGGGAGTCCTAAATTGTGCCTAACCAGGCTTATTAACTTAAGGTAGCGTCCTTAACTAGTACCTGACATCGTACAGGCTCGGGACCATCGCTTAACTATTTCAATCTGAGGGCCTCGGCCGGATTCCGAACCCACGATCTCACAAAACACAAATTTCGCTCAAATTGAATGGTGGACAAGGAATAACCTTAGGACGGCAGTATAAGGTGTTGTGTGATTGATTTGAGTTTTGCGCTGAATATAGGGTTGATGTGATAGAGAGAGGGGGCCCCCGCCCACCAGGTGTGTGTGACAAATGTGAAGGGAGGTGGTATTGATCTAGAGATATCACGGCAACACAGCCATACCACCAGTAATATAATAGATGTGTGTTATACAGCCAGGGTGAGACAACAGACAACCAACATAATATCTAGTGTACAGTTTGCGGCGAATTTCTAGGTCAAAGGCAGAAACAATTAAAATGAATGTTTATCTTTCGTCACTCTGGTGAACATGAGCCCTACTGCGTTCAAAATGTTGTCTTCCTATTATATATCTATTAATTTTCTGCCAAATCGCGAAAAAAAAAAACCAAAAAACCCAGGCTATATCGGAGACGCAGCGGAAGTGGGGTACGTGAAACGTTTTGTGCGTGCTGTAGAGGGTGTATGGGCACCAGGGTGTAGAAATGACATACCAAATACACAACTTGTTGAACGCGGGGGCGCCATAGCCAAACAACCGTCAAATTTCTGCAACAAATTATATACTTGTAAGCCTTATAACTCCTGAAGAGCCCCAATTTGATTTCGATGGAATATACCTATTATGGCAGTGAGATCTCTCAAACGCGACCACTCCCGCTCTAATCGACAAAGGTACTACCGAGCTACGCCTCTGTGAACGCTGCGCGCGAGGCCAAATTTAGCTCCGATTGCGTCATGCCTAGCGAGAAAATAGTTATCTTAATTTTTATTAAATTGAAAAATGTATCTATATATTAATAATTTTTTTATATACTCGTATATTTTTAAGTATTTACTTATTCAGTTTTATTAATTTCATTTCACTTTTTTTAATAGTTTTGTTATTATTACTACTAATCATACGTGTGTTAGACAAGTAGTTATAAATCGAATTTATAAGCTATCTTAATCATACGTGTGTTAGACTCATGTAGTTATAAATCTAATTTATAAGCTATCTTAATCATACGTGTGTTAGACTCATGTAGTTATAAATCTAATTTATAAGCTATCTTAATGTATAAATTCTTTTGACGTATCCTATTACCAAGTATTGGTTCAACGAAAATTTTATTATTATTATTTATTATTTAAACCTTCATACATATCAGGGAAAAGTCAACTTTAATTTCCTGAACGATTACATAACTTCACCTATACATCGCAAAGCTTGGATAATCTTATAAATATCAAACCTTCATAATCTTGATTTTTTTTTTTTTTTTTTTTGAGGGCGCCGGTAGCTCAGTGGTATGCGTGCTTGACTTCTGAGCTCAAGGTCGTGGGTTCGTAGCCCGACCGAGGCCCTTAGTTTATTTTATCTGGGAGGTAAAATAAACTTAAGCCTTCGGATGGGACGTTAAACGATGGTCCCGAGCCTGTACGATGTCAGGTACTCGTTAAAGACCCCTACCCTAGATGAATAAAAATTTAGGGTAGGCAAAATTTAGGACTCCCACAGTAGAGGCGGGCTCATGTCCACCAGAGTGACGAAAGAGCGCTCTGGTAGTAGGCGATATGACCTCGTAGTTAAAGCCCGGGCATGAGTCATAAAACCTAACCCTAATCTTGATTTTATATATATATATATATATATAATTTTTTTTTAATTTATTTTATCATCTATATATTTATTTAGATACATTTATTTTCGTATGACTTCTTCATAATAGAAATAAAAGACGTTGTCTTCCCACTGTTTTATTTTATACCAGAACCGGTTTTCGACGCAACAGCGTCATCATCAGTGGTTCATCCCACCCACACAGCACAGCGGTTGGAAGATAACTCTATAACTAGCTGTGTGGGTGGGATGAACCACTGATGAAGACGCTGTTGCGTCGAAAACCGGTTCTGGTATAAAATAAAACAGTGAGAAGACAACGTCTTTTATTTCTATTAGAAATCTCGTCCCACAACATCTTACTATCACATATGGATTTCTTCATAATAAGCTGTTAATTTAATTATTTAGTTTTATGTTATTTATTTATTTTTTTACTTATTTCATTATTATTTATTTTATTTTTATTTTATTGTATTTTCTTATTTATTATATTTATTTTGTTCCTGTTTCTATCCTCTGCAGCACTTTTATCTCATTACTGATATTTTATTTTATTTGTATTTGTTGCTCTGTTCAGTGACTTTCATGTATTTATTCTTAGGGGTCCTCGGTCCCAGAATAAAATGTATTTTCATTTCATTTCAAAGCTCGAGACGTAATTGGGAAATATTATAGCCTCGAAAAAACATATTATTATAATAACAATCGAGTTTTATCTCAACTGTCAGAAACTAATGAACTGATATGGCTGAATATCAATCAAGTGTAAGAGAACTTCTGAATCCTCGAACAAAATCTCATATTGATAGGTTCGTTACTTCAACAGTTATTTTAGGGTTTATGAGTCAACCCATCCCTCCTCTGATCGCCCCCACCCCTCCTCCCTCACTTCCCCTCCCTGTCGATCATGTATTCATTCATTCGTGGGAAATTTATCACACACGGATTTTTTTTTTTTTTTAATTCCCCCCAGCAACACGAAGTATAGAGGAAGTTATGTAAACGATCAGAAATTCGATGAGAAGTTTTCAACGGAATTTCATGTTTTCTGACGTCCTTAAAAAATCATTTTTATGTCTGTCTGAGTGCCTGTGAATATAACTGCCGATAGAATGATTGTATTGATATGAAATTTTATATTTGTATCCAGAACCAACCAAGGACGATACCTATTGATTATCAGCCAAATCGGCCAAAGGGAAAGGGTGTATTAGAGGGAATGCTCAACTCAAAAGAAATTTATTGAAATTCAATTGCCTTTAAAGGGAGATAAAACGTAGATTAATTTTGCTGGGGCAGTACATAGCCGGTGATTCACTGACGCGTGCGTTTATTATAATTTTAGAAATCAGCGGGTTCGGAAAACATGATATTCCGGTGAAAACTAAACATCGAATTTCTGATCGGAGCTTCATATAGCTAGGGAAGAAATATGATGTGATCAGGTGAGCGTTTCAGCTAAAACGAATCCTGGATGACCCCCCCCCCCCCCCCCCCCCCCCCCTCAAGGGGCTAGGGGAGTACTGTTGTGTGGCTTGGTGCCCTAGGACCTGTGCTAAGACTCAGTGTGTGATGACGGTGTCTTATGTGAGATAGGTCGTTGGCCTGACCTACATAGTCCACACAACACAGATATATAGACAACGGGGGGGGGGGGGGGGGGGGGGGGGGGGGGACTTATTGTTAGTGGCAGTGACTATTACCACAACACATGACACACAAACAACGTATTGACATCTTCCAGATGAAACGTTGTCAAGTGCCAAAACCTTCTGTTATAAGTGAGGGCGCCGGTAGCTTAGTGGCGTGCTTGCTTACTGAGCTCAAGATCGCGGGTTCGAAACCCGGCCGAGGACCTTAGTTTATTTTAAATGGGAGGACGTTAAGGGATAGTCCCGAGCCTGCACGATGTCAGATACTAAAAAAAAATTTAGGATAGGCATTATTTAGGACTCCCATATCGGGCTCATGTCCACCAGAGTGACGAAAGAGCGCTATGGTAGCAGGCAATATCTGTGGTCACAGGAAATAAATTGGTAAGTCTAAATCCGTAACTTTTCAGGGCAGCACTTTTTTACTTTTGCATTAATCGTGTAAATCCAGTTTTTGGAATAAATAAATTATGTTTGCATCATTATTAATCAAAACTTGGTACGGTCTGGTACTTCCACAGAATGAATTAATTTATTAATTTTTCGCAACTCCTCCAAAACTATTCGTCCGTTTGCGCTAATATTCAACAGTTGACTTACACAGAGGTTCCCAAATCCTCATACTAAATATTGTGTCTATAAATTCATTAGATCGGTAGTTATTAGGTTTTTTGAGTCCTCCCCTGAACCTCCTCTTCCCTTCAGCTAAACTCGCTGAAATTTGACGAGTTACGTCCTCATTAGGTTATGATTTTAAATATGAAATTTCATGTCGGTACATTCATTACAACGGCAGTTATTAGAGTTTTTGAGTTGACCCTCTCCTCTAATCTTCCCCTCCCCTTTGGCCGATTTGACTGAAATTCTATATGTGTGGTCCTTGTATCGTTTTGGCCACACATATAAAATTTTGTACCTATAAATTCATTTTTTTTTTCATATTTGGAATCTAGAGGTTGGAAAACATGAAATTCCGTTGAAAACTCCACATCGAATTTTTGACTTCGTATAGCTGAGGAAGTAAAAAAAAAAAAAAACTATTATCATTATTACATGCCAAATAAGTCCTATGAAAGACTTCTCCCCTTCCACTTGAAGAGAATGTACTTGAGTTCCAGGTAGAGTTCATTTGGAGAAGGTTTGGCAAGACAAGTGGCTGTTGTTGAAGAGGTAATTAAAGGAAGTCTAGCAACCGTTATAGAGTACCCAAGACAGTAACGGTTGTCAAGCTAGCAGGTAGCCTATAGTCCACCAGGCCACCAGAGCTCCAGCCGAACTCAACTCAGGACAGTCGAGATGTCTGACAACACAACCTTGGCTAGCATCAATGGCAAATCGATGCATATCTGAGTCTAAAACTTGTCGATGAATCACTGGGCAATGTACATCCCCACCAGGAATTAAACAACCAACTCGCCCTCCCTCTACTGGTCAACCTAATCATTAGTTCTGGAGTGATCGTGTACACACTTTTTTTTTTTCATTTTTTAGTGTTTCGTGCTAGAGATAGCAAAAAAGGAACACTTATCGAATCACTTCGGTGTCCGTCCCTCGGTCACAGGCGATTTTCTCTGAAACTATTCAACGTAAAAATGTGAAATTTAGCAGAGATAGAGTGTGGTGCCCCAATTATAGACATGAAGTACATATAAAAAGTTGAATTTTGATTCTGATGGTGTCAAATGAAACTTTATTAAAGCACGAATTCAACAATATATATGATTTATGGAAAAAACTTTTAAAAATTGCTGCCCCCCACTCTTCACCAAAAGGATCGCTAAAAAAAATCATGAACATTGAGAATTAGGTGTAGATTGAACAAAAAATTTAAGTGAGGGGCTGATGGCACGGAAAACTAATTGCGCAAGTATAGTTTGTACTTGACCGATTTTTTTTGTATCAGGGGGTTTAAAAAAATTTAATTCCGGCGAAAATGTAACATCGAATTCTGGAGGATAACAGTTCGTATAACTGGAGAAATAAAACAGCGAAAAATCACGAATTCTGGATTCTCTGGTTCCTATACTAGCCGCAGACCGGACATCATCATGGCGTCGAGAGAATCGGATAGTTAATTATAATATTTATTTCTGTTGTAAATAAATAAATTCTACTAAATAGTTATGAAAAAATACATATTTTTCCCGACTATATTTCGTTATTTAAAAATGGTGTTTCTTCCTGGTATTGTTAACTAGTTTCTATTGCTACGGCAGCCAAGGTTGGGCGGGTATTGACGAGAGGGCGTGGTGCCGCGCGCCGCCCCAGCCACACTCTACTAATTATAAACCCAAGTCCCACCGCCCTACCATCCGAACTGACACAAATATTACAAGAAGGGCGAGTAGACAAAGATATGGTAGGGGAGGACTCTGGAGGGTAAGAGAGGTCACGGTGAGAAGGGAGTCAACATAGTATACTGAGCTCAAGAAAGCGGGTATATCCCGGCCGAGGCTCTTAGTTTATTTTATCTGAGAGGTAAAGTAAACTTAAGCACGCCGTCCTTCGGATAGGACATTAAGCGATGGTCTCGAGCCTGTACGAAGTCAGGTACTCGTTAAAGACCCCTAGACCCCTACCCTAGGTGAACAAAAATTTAAAGTTGGCAACATTTAGGACTCCCATAATAGAGTCAAGCTCAGGTCCACCAGAGTGACGAAAGAGCGCTCTGGTAGTAGGCGATCTGACCTTGTAGTTAAAGCCTGGGCGGTCAGGCGGTGTAGTTGTACTACGCAATGTTGCATCATCTCTGTCAGACAGAACACGGTCTCCTGCCGACGGTCAGTGTTTGTCGAGACGACGAGCGATGCGCTTGCACAAAATCACAGATTTCCCGCGTGACCCCCCTCGCTGTCTACACGTGTGCGACTGAAATGACGGACCAAACGGAAATGTTCATTGAAACTGTGTAAATACGAAAAATCGTTGTTCATAGGACTCCAGTTCAATACATAAGCGGTGGTATTTTCCCAATTCTTCTCTCTTCATATTGATCAGATGTACCCAACATCGCATTTTTTGCTGTCTTTCACAAAGCTAATAATAATAGCAAGAGTTCTTCGTCTTGTAGGAGCTCATAATACACCGAAGGATCACGACCGACTGCACACAAGATATCGCGTTCTGTGTGGCGTCACAGTATCGCAGACCGCCGCGACGACCGCTGGATCGCTTCCCGCCGCGACGACCGCTGGATCGCTTCCCGCCGCGACGACCGCTGGATCGCTTCCCGCCGCGACAGACCGCCTTCTGTGTGGCCGGGCCTTTACTTCTCCGTAAAATAACTGGGACAGCCCTCCCATCCTTTAAGAACAGATACGGGTGAACTAAGGCCCACAGGTCAGAAATTCGATTTTAAGTGTTCAAAGGAATTTCAATTTTTTCCGAACCCGAGATCCCAAATATTAAAAAAAGTCAGTGAATCACCTGTTATGTACTTCCCCAGCACGAATTAATCAATTAAATGTTCGCTCTCCTACACTAATCTACCATTAGAGCTCAGTATCTGACACTATCTGTCGATTTATTACATATTCTAGAGTTAAGCCCCCTCCCCTTCGGCTGATTCCGCGAATAATCGAAAAATCTATAGGGGTCGCCCTTAGAGAGTTCTGCATACACATACAAAGTTTGGTGGCCATGCATTCATTCTATCGGGAGTTATCGTGTTCTCCGCCAATCACAGCAACATTTTTTGTTTTCGATAATAAACAGTTAGGAGCCTTTTCCCCGACGACTGGTGTTGTGGCCTCCAATGGTGTACATCCAGAACCTCTTAGGAACGACACATTGATTTTGATTCAAATCGATCAGAGGGAAGGGAAAATTTAGAGGAAGGCTCAACACAAAAAAATCAATAACTCAAATACCATGATAACTGTCGAATGTAATTTATGAAATTTAATATGATGATTCAGACACCTATTAATTTTCAACAAGATCGGTAAATTGGGATGAGAGGGAATGGTAATTTCAAACACTTCCCGCATTTCGCCAAAAACGCTTTTAGAAGAGTTTTCATAAAAACAAAATGAACAAAGCCCTACCAATAAGGGGTGGGATGGTTGATATGACCAATAACCGGAGTTGACCACCGTCATGTGTAGTGGTCATCTCCACAAAGGGCTCGTAGGACAGGAAAGCGAACAGACAGACAGACAGCCTCTGGTTCTCCCCCCTCCCTATGCCAGATATATTGACCAAACTGCCAAACAGAGTCCCTCTCTCCACACTACACTATTGTCATGGGATGGTTCGTATAGAATCAATATATGAGGCCCCCCCAGGCCACCGTCCTGGGCTCCCCCCCATCCATATCAGTCCCATAACCGGACACACAGTCTACTGTCTGACAAAACGGTAATAAAAAATAAAAAAATGTCGGTGGATCACCGGCATTATACATCCACAGCACGAATTAAGTCTCCTCCAAAACCAATCGAGTGTTTCGGCTAAAAATCAATTGATGATAAAAATCAATTGAATTTCACGCGGATTTCTGAATCCTTATTCTAAGCGCCCCCTTCCGCTTTGGCGATTTCATTTTTATAATAGTTTTTAAGTAAAATCCCCCCCCCCCCCCTAATCCCCCCATTTCCTTGGGCTGATTTGGGTGAAATTCAATAGGAGTCGTCATTCGTCGGGATTCTGGATACACATATAAAATTTCGTGTCGATACTACAGTAGAACCTCGATAATTCGAAAACCTCCAAAACTCGAAAAAAAGTTTTGTTCCTTTCCCTTCAAGCCCCAAAACCTCCATTACTCAAAATCTCAACCCTCTATTAGTCGAAATAATCAGTCAGTCCCTACAAGCCATTTTGGCACATATTTTCCCTCTATAACTCGAAAAAATAAATTGGACATCTGTACCTCGAACATAGCAATGTTTTATTTTACAACCTTTACAACTCGATTATTTGAAACTTATTACCTCTATAGCTCGAAGAAAAATAAGTTACCGACTTAGCCAAAATGGTTTTCTGTTATATCGTCTTGTAGAAAAAAAAAAATATATATATATATATATATATATATAAATAAAAATAACCATAAGGACACCATATATGAGAGGTAAAATAAACTTAAGCACGCCGTCCTTCGGATGGGACGTTAAGCGATAGTCCCGAGCCTGTACGATGTACGGTACTCGTTAAAGAGACCCCTGCCCTAGGTGAATAAAAATTTAGAGTAGGTAAAATTTAGGACTCCCACAGTAGAGTCGGGCTCATGTCCACCAGAGTGACGAAAGAGCGCTCTGGTAGTGGGCGATATGACCTCGTAGTTAAAGAAGCCCGGGCATGAGTCATAAAACCTAACCTATGTTTATTTTTCAACAGTAAACATAATTTACATGAGATATTCTCCCCCAAAATTTCCTAAAGAACGATACATTTTGCCCGAACTTGCTGGGTCAATTGAAATAGATTCAGTCTATAATGACATGTAAAATAGTTGACTAGTTGTGTGTGACTTTGTTGTAACTCCGGTGGAAGTCGTTAGTCAGGCCTGAGTTACGTTAGATGAGGGGAACATACGTCTCCATTCTTAAACAACGTTCGTCTCGGACTTACGATATATAGGGAGGGCTGGTGTGTACACCTAGGGACCTAAGCATACAATCTTATCCCTTCCCTGTTAGTTCTACTGTAGGAGTCCTAAATTTTGCCTGAACACGTTCAGAGTTACCTAAGGAGGTCTTTAACGAGTACCTGACATCGCACAGGCTCGGGACCATCGCTTATCCTCTCAGGTTTCAAAACGCAATTTTGAGCTCAGTATGCAAGCATGCTACCGTCGTCTTTTTGTCTCGGACTTAGCCTATGATTACTTGGTGGATAGGAACCAGGAGAGTTTGATGGAGTGCTACTTGAGCGCAACGCGCTATATAGTTGTCTCCTGTGCTGACTTTTCAAGTACATATAAGGAAGTACTGTAAAAGTGGTAGGGCTATGTTCATTTAGTTTTTACGAAAACTCTTCTAAAAGCGTTTTAAGTGAAATATGGGAAGTGTTTGAAATGACTACACCCTCTGAATCCAATTTTTCGATTTTGTTGAAAATTAATAGGTGTCTGGAATCATCATACTAAATTTCGTTTTAACACATTCGACAGTTATTAGGATTTGTGAGTTGGGTCCCCTCCTCTGAGCCTCCAACTTCCATTAGGCCAATTTGGCTCAAAATTGATGTATCTACTTTATTGAGTTTAGGATGCACATATAAAATTACAGGATACATTCGTTACATCGTTAGGGTATTTGTGTTGAGCACCCCTCTAAACCTCCCCTTCCTTTAGTTCGATTTGGCTAAAAATCAATAGGGTTGTTAAGGTGTTCTGGATATACAGTAGAACCTCGATAAAACGAAAACCTACAAAACTAAAAAAAAAAGTTGTGTTCCTTTCCCTTCAAGCCCCCAAAACCTCCATTACTCGAAATCTGAACCCTCTATTAGTCGAAATAATCAGTGAGTCCCTACAAGCCATTTTGGTACATATTTTCCCTCTATAACTCGAAAAAATAAATTGGACCTCTGTATCTCGAACATAGCAATGTTTTATTTTACAACCTTTACAACTCGATTATTTGAAACTTATTACCTCTATAGCTCGAAGAAAAATAAGTTACCGACTTTAAGAATTTGCCGACAATGTACACCATTGTTTCTTAGAAAACAATTTAGGAGTATAGAATAAATAGGATTACCAATTACCTAAAGCAAAAAAAATTTACTGACTTTTTTTAATACCTACATATACTACGTATTTTTTATTTTAAGTATGTTTTGAAATAATGTTGATTTATAATAAATATAAATATGTTTGTTACCTCTGTAACTTGAATTTTTATTTATTTCACCTCTATAACTCAAAATTAGTTAGAATGAATCTTAACCACTACAAGTCGAATCAAAATCCGCCTAAGTCGAAATCCTCCATAAGTCGAAAACTCTATAACTCGAATTTTTTGGCGTCTCCCTTGATGTTCGACTTATAGAGGTTCTACTGTACATTTATAATTTCGTGCCGATGTATTCATTCTAGTTTTTATGCACTTAGCTGGCCAAATAAAAGGATTTTAGACGATATTTTGTTAAGGCAAGGACATTAGACGTTGTCTCCAAGAAATAAATCAATATCCACTGTCTTCGCTTCTTGGAGGTAGCATGTTCTTAGAAAAAAATCTAAGGTTGGCCTTGTTCCAATTCTCCTCTTTAGTCAAATAGCACCGCTGTATGTCTGCCAGACACACTTGCAGACACAGATTGATCTGAAGAAAATAGAACAGATTATGCACTCACCCACTCTTTGCATCAAGTTCTGATTCACATGGAGACAGCCACAATCATGAAATTTTTAATTGTTAATTACTTTCTTATACCCCTAATAATTTAATCGTGCGAAAGTCTCGAGCTTTGAAAGGAATTTCACGTTTCAAAATCTCCTGAAAAAAATGTTCGCGATGATGTCTGTCTGTGTGTTATATAATTGGTACTTTGTGAGAGCTTCAACTCACGAACAATGAATTTGAAATTTGAGATGAAATGAAAATAAATTTTATTCTGGGACCGAGGTCCCCTAAGAATAAATAGATGAAAGTCACTGAACAAATACAAATACAAATAAAATAAAATATCAGTAATGAGATAAAAGTGCTACAGTGGATAGAAACAAGAACAAAATGAATATAATAAATAAGAAAATACAATAAAATAAATATAAAATAAATAATGATAAAATAAGTAAAAAAAAAAAAAAATAATAAAATAATAAATAATACAAAAGTAATTAAATTAACAGCTTCATTATGAAGAAATCATACGAAAATAAATGTACCTAAATAAATATATAGAAGATAAAATAAATTTAAAAAATAATATAAAAATCAAGATTATGAAGGATGAAATCTAGATCAGGCTCGCAATAAAATTATATTAAGAAAAAATGATGAAAAAAAGAAACAAAATAAAAGGATGAAGATGAAAAAATGAATAAAATAAATACGGAAAAAAAAATTTAACGATGAAGATATAAGATAACGAGATGAAGGTGTTACATGTGCTAACTTAAATCTGACTAGATTGTGGCTGAAATCAGACGAAAATTGAGACCAATTTAATTCGGGGGCGTAAGTACATTTTAAAAAAATACCGCTTATATTTATGACCTAATAAAAAAATGTCTTGAAATAAAAGTTGTAGAGGAAAC
The DNA here is from genome assembly GCA_963662175.1 of Aradus depressus. Lineage (NCBI taxonomy): Eukaryota > Metazoa > Arthropoda > Insecta > Hemiptera > Aradidae > Aradus > Aradus depressus. The sequence goes on along the minus strand of OY759221.1, from coordinate 40,428,980 downwards.
TTGAACATTTTTTATGTAATAAATTTTTTGGAAGGAACGCTTTTTAGTTCCCGACTTATACGAAGTATAGGGGAAGTTATGTAATCAGTCAAATATTCGATGAGGAGTTTTCAACGGAATTTCATGTTTTCCGACCTCCAGATTCTAAATATGAAAAAAAAAAAAAAAACTCGGTCTGTGTCGATAACTGCCGACAGAATGAATGTATCGACACGAAATTTTATATGTGAATTCACAACTCTCTAACGATGACACCTATTATTTTTCAGGCAAATCGACCAAAGGGGAGGGGAGGATTAAGAGGGATTAACATAAAAGCTCAAGTCAAATGTTGAATATTAGTGCAAACGGTCGACAAATTTTGGCGAGGGAGCGAAAAGTTAATTGATTAATTTGACCTGGGGAAGTACAATGCCGGTGATTCACCGAAGACTTTTTTTATGTGGAGAGAATTCGATGAAGAGTTTTCAACGGAATTTCATGTTTTCCGACCTCAAGATTCCAAATATGAAAAAAAAACTCGGCCTGTCTGTGTTCACGATAACACCCGATAGGATGAATGAATATTTGTTTAACATCGAATCTTAGATAAGAGGGAGGGAGGGTTCAAAAATGTTACGGATTATTAAATAGGGAAGAGGAGGGGGTATTGAAAATTTATGAATATCGCCTTATGTAATACGTAATTTATGCTGTTAGCCCCTCAGCAAGTGCACATTGTACATCCCCTACACCAAGCATACGGGAATAAATGTTGTCTACCCCAAATGTTTATTCACCGAAGGGTTTTTAACGAGTACCTGACATCGTACAGACACGGGACCATCCGGAGGTCAATAAGCCGGCGTGCTCAAGGTTTTTTTTACCTCCCCAAATAAACAATCTAAGAGGCCTCGGCCGAGGTTTCGAACCCGCGATCTTGAGCCCTATAGACAAGCACGCTACCTCTGAGATACTTTAAACCTTTGTTTGATCAACGGCGAGAGCATTTAAACCTGTAGTCATCAGAAATTCTGAATCTCTCTCTTATTTACTGATGTTATTATCAATGGCTGTGTCATTGTTATTGAAGATATGTCTTTTGATTATCACTAAATACTTATCCCAGTTGAACAATTATCATCACCAATCGCTGTAAATTTCGTTTGGGATCGTTTTCAAATTTGGTCACGTGGATCTATAGAGTCCGACCACGGTACTAGTATCTGGTGATAAAATATGAGGTCCTATAGCACGTAGAGCCAATCAAATAACAGGTTGTATATTATTATCTGTTAGCTGATTGGTTCTACGTGACATCACTGTAATACACGGTATTTTATCACTTGACCATCTGGCGGAGCAATGGCTAACGTCAAGACTTGTGATAAGTTACATTGGCAAATGTCTGTTAACATTGTTTTCTGCCTGTTCTTGAAGATGATTGGTGAACGAACTAAAGGAACGGAATTAAAAAAAAAAAAAGTTCGGTCAATCACCGGCAATGTACTTCCCCAGAACGAATTAATCAATTTATTTTTCGCTCCCCCTCCAAAATTAGTCGACCGTTTGCGCTAATATTCAATAGTTGACTTACATAAGAGCTCCCAATTTTTGTCATAGGTAACTATTAGGATTTTGAATTGAGCCCTCTCCCCTGAACCCCCCCTCCCTTCGAACGATATCGCTGAAACTTGACAGGTTATGTTCTTATTGGGTTTTGACTTCAAATATGAAATTTCATATCGATATATTCACTACATCGGCAGTTATTGGGTTTTTGAGTTAAACCTCTCCCATAAACCCCAACTCCCCTTTGACCGATTTGGCTGAAAATCTATATTTGTTGTCCTTATGGGGTTTTAGTCACACATATAAAATTTCGTGTTAATACATTCATCCTATTGGGAGTTCATCGTATTTACAGACACACACGACAAACAGACAAAATTAGTTTTCATATTTGGAATCTGAAGTTCGGAAAACATGAAATTCCGTTGAAAACTCCTCATTGAATTTTTGACTGATTGCATAACTTCCCCTATACTTCGTATAGCTAAGAAAGTAAAAAATGTGACTTCGAAAAAAATTATTACATTTAAAATGTTCAAGTTTCCTCTACAACATTTATTTGAAGACATTTTTTGATTAGGTAATAAATATGAGGTTTATCTAGTAAAAATGTACTGAATGACCCCCCAAGCGAATTGGTCTCCAATGTCATCTGATTTATTTCGGGAGACCTTGAAACGTGAAATTCCGTTAAAAACTCGGACTTTCGCACTATTACAATACGAGAGGTATAAGAAAGTAGTAATAACTGCAGATGTAATGAATGTAAAGATATGAAATTCAGTAGAAGAATTAAGAAGCTCCAACCATTGATTTTTAACGCAGAGTCGACTATATGACGAACTATTCGTCCTGAAGAAGTACAATGACGATGATTCACCGATACTATTTAACAAATAATTCGCTACGTTGTTGGCAGTTGGTCTGTCTGTCTGTGGGATGGGTTTACGAGGTACTCGTCAGCTGGTTAGAGGGCTCCGTCTCCTCAAATCGATACGGATTCCTTCCACTTCTACAATTCCATTTCTTCACTCCATTATCAAATTATAGTGTTTAATTCTAAGCCGATCGATGGTTCCCATATCGAGGATAAGAAGTCGTGTCCGTGAATCACTGACAATGAACTTCACAGTTATTAGAGTTTTTGAGTTGAGCCCCCCCCCCCCCCCCCCCCCCCCCCCCCCCAGACACACGGAAATGGTATTTTATTTGAATACTTCAATGTCCTCTAATTTTTAGCGCCCTTACTATGTATAGTATGATATTATTGAGGTTTTGGTTGTTTGCAATGTTGAAAAGGGTCTTGTGAGGTTGCGGGCTCTTTAGTGCTTCTACCAGGTACTTTTTTCTTAGTTGGCTGAAGGCTGGACACTCCATGAAGAAATGGTGGATGTCGTCCGGTCGGTCTTCGTTGCAGACACTACAGCTGTCTTCCCTGTTGAAGAGGTATGTCACTCCTCCCACCGTCACTCTAGCCAGCCTTTCTCTACACAGCCGTATCTGAGCCAACACTCTCGTCCTCTCGATGTTCGTCCTCAGCTTTAAGTAGACTTTGTAGCCGTAAATACCTTTGTATGTGAGGTAGGTGAGTACATCCAGGACTCTGAAAGTAATTTCCCCGATTTACTGGTCCGGACTGGACTGGACTGGCTCCAGAGCTCCTCTCGCCACCTCATCACCTCCGAGTGGATGCCTCTATGTTCTGTTCAGGTTGGTTCTGTCAGCTTTGTAGGTAGGTGAGTACATCCAGGGCTCTGAAAGTAATTTCCCCGATTTACTGGTCCGGACTGGACTGGACTGGCTCCAGAGCTCCTCTCGCCACCTCATTACCTCCGAGTGGATGCCTCTATGTTCTGTTCAGGTTGGTTCTGTCAGCTCTGTAGGTAGGACAGATCGATACAGCCCCCACCCACCCACTATACTGTAGTAGACACACATCATCTGTCCTTGTCTGTCACATGACGAGTCGAGTCTCTCTCTCTCTCTCTCTCTCGAGCACCCCACCCTCACCCCCCCTATACCAATCAATATTGACCGTAAAGATTAGATAATGGAGTCTGTGGGAACAGCCCTGACTAGCCTACTTTACGCTATTTGATCTCTGAAGACAACAAAAGTCCAAGATCATGAGCTCAAAAAACGGACGAGGCCCTTACCTTTTTTCATCTGGAATGTAAAAAAAAAATCCTTGAGAATGCCGTCCTTCGGAAGCGTTGGAACAATCAAGTATTCATCAAGACCTCTCCCTACCCTAAATAACTAAAACGTTTAATGAAGGCTACTTTTCTGAAAGACATCTCGGGTTCCAATTACTAGGCGAAGCTATACGAGGTATAGGGGAAGTTATGTAACATATCAGAAAATCGACAAAAAATAAAAAATAAAATTTTGTCGTTGTGTCATGGTGAGTGTGTGTCTGTAAACACGATAACTCCCGATAGAATGAATCTATGAACAAGAAATTGTATATGTGAATCCAGAACCTCCTAACGACGACATCTATTTTCAGCTAAATCGACCAAAGGAAATGGTAGGGATTAGGGGGGAGGGTTAACAGAAAAATTCTAATATCTGCCGTTGTAATGAATGTATTGTCATGCAATTTCATATATAAACTCAAAGCTCTCTAAGAACAACACCTATCAATTTTCAGCGGAATCAGCCACAGAGAAAGCGAGGATCAGAGGGGGCTCAAACCGAAAATGTCAATAACTGCCGATGTAATGTATCAACATAAAATTCTTTATTTAAATTCAAAACCCTATAAGTATGGCACCACAATTTTTCACGAAATCACTTGAAGGGAAGAGAGAAACTAGAGAAGGGGCGTCGACACAAATACCCCAAATATCTGCAGATGTAATTACGGTCGATTAGCATTAAGAAAAGAGCGAAAAAATTGTAAATTGTTATTGTTGAGAATGAGCTTGCAGCCCGAAACATAAAAAAAATAAGTTTCAAATAAAGTAGGAGAAAAATAACTGTAAGGAAAAAGCACAACTTTATTAAATATCCTTAAACATAAAAAACTCAATTTTCACAACTCACTGTGTAAGTCATATTGACTAAATGGATACAAGATGAGAAAAGAACAATTGACTAATTAACGAAAAGTGTTTACAGTTAAGACGCTATTATTGTAAAAGGCGAATCTCGGAACTGATGGACTTTGAGGAACGTTTTATACCTCAAGAAAGACAGGTGTCAAAATAAAAATATAGTCTCAGCTTTCACAAATTGTATTAATATATTTTATGCTAGCATAATTTTTTTTTTTTTTTAATCTATGAAAGGTGAGACTATAATATATAATAATATTATTGTAATTTAACTTCGCCATAATATTATACTATACTTACTTCCCTATAATATTATTTAACTTGCCCAGTTAGACAAAGTATAGGAGAGTTATGTAACCAATGAGTCGAATATCGATGAGGAATTGAAATGTGTCATGTTTTCCGACCTCCACAATCCAAATATGAAAAAAAAAATATGTACGTATGTACGTAGGTTTGTTTACACGGTAACTCGCGATATAATGAATGTATCGACACGAGATTATAAATGTGAATTCAAGGGATAATGCTAAATTTAAAAAAAAAGTAATAAATAACTGCCCATGCGACACAGGTCGACTAGTTTTGGAGGGGGAGCGAAACGTTATTTGATTAATTGATTTTGGGGAAGTACATTGCCGGAGATTCACCACGTTTTCCATTTTGCAGTCTATGATATAATCGATTAGTGTTTTTTTTTAAAATCCGATTAAGCTTCGAGGGCGCCGGTAGCTCAGTGGTATGCGTGCTTGACTTCTGAGCTCAAGGTTGCGGGTTCGTAGCCCGACCGAGGCCCTTAGTTTATTTTATCTGGGAGGTAAAATAAACTTAAGCACGCCGTCCTTCGGATGGGACGTTAAGCGATGGTCCCGAGCCTGTACGATGACAGGTACTCGTTAAAGACCCCTACCCTAGATGAATAAAAATTTAGGGTAGGCAAAATTTAGGACTCCCACAGTAGAGTCGGGCTCATGTCCACCAGAGTGACGAAAGAGCGCTCTGGTAGTAGGCGATATGACCTCGTAGTTAAAGCCCGGGCATGAGTCATAAAACCTAACCTAAGCTTTGAGGAGTCATCGCCCGAACGGATGGGCGCAGACAAACGTTTTATAGTTAAAATTGAAGAAAAAAGTAGTTAATATATCGCCTACCACCAGAGCGCTCTTTCGTCACTCTGGTGGACAAGAATCCTTGTTTATGCCTTACTCGTCTTCACATTGGCTAGTTTTAAGACGCTTAGTGAAAAGTCAATTTTCCAATAAAACGCTAATTAAGTCCATAATTTTCATGCTGCATATTGTAATAATAATTCATATGTGATTATAGACTTTATGAATTAGATATAGGTTAGGTTTTATGATTCATGCCCGGCCGAACGAGGTCATAACTCTTACTACCAGAGCGCTCTTTCGTCACTCTGGTGGACAGAAGCCCGACTCTACTGTAGGAATCCTAAATGTTGTCTACCCTAAATTTTTATTCACCTAGAGCAGGGGTCTTTAACGAGTACCTGACATTGTACAGACTCGGGACCATCGCTTAACCATTCGAAGGGGACTCTCGGTCGGGTTTCGAACCCCCGACCTTGAGCTCAGAAAGCAAGCACGCATACCACTGAGCTACCGGTGCCCTCTAAAAGGGCCAATCTATAACAGATAGCTTTCAATAATGTTAATAAAGATCTTAGAGTCCATGAGTTCAATTTATGTTTGTTTTAGCTTCACGGGAAAGCGTTTGAAAGTATGTTCACGAAACTCGCAGCCCCTTTCATGGATGGTCCAATTTAGGATACAGGTATGGTATGTGGTATCAAATTTGTAAACTGGAGGGGAAATTTGAGGGGGCCCGAAACTTAAAATGAGTGCTAGCTTCACGGAGAAAAATATATTCTTGCGGGGAAAAAAAATGTTCCTGCGGCAAAGCAATTTTTTTCTTGCGGCAAAAAAGTTTTTTTCTGTATTTTGTATCGGTGATAGGGAATAGCAGTAGACTATTCTTGCCGCAAGCTATACAAAGTATGAGGAATGTTTTTAATTCTGTAAGAAGATAATGTCAAGAAGATATCTTTTTGCCGCAAGAATATAGGTATCTCCGTGTATGTAAAGCTTGATCAGATTATCATAAAATTTCACTCATATCATTCCTATAAGCCCGGTCTCAGTTACTAACCGAGCAGATAACCTAATAATAAATAGAACAAGTTCTAAACTGGTTGTTCGACTGCAGTAAAGTTGCCGAATGTGGGGCAGATAAAGCCACTAAAACCTGGCAACATCACACGTTACAACTAGAAAGTTTTTATCTAATCTGAGACAATTTTAAAATCCATATTGGATTATGATAAGAAAGTTAAACTGACTGGGATCGATTGAAAGTAACACCAACCTATTTGAGTACTCAGACAGAATGATGTATATTCAAAGGGGAAACGTTCGTGAGAGCTCGACTCCAGGACTGATAAAACGTAACTCTTTCTTCACTCTGGTGGACATGAGACTGTCTCTACTGTGGGAATCCTAAATTTTGTCTACCTACGTTTATCGTCTAGGTTAGAGGTATTTACCGAGTATCTGATATCGCACAGGCTCGGGACCATCGCTCAACGTGCCGGTTGCTCAACGTTCTATTCACTTCCCAGGTAAGAAACCTAAGCATTCCATGATAAACATTGAAAATGATCTATCAAGCAATGTTTCAATGTAACATAAATTACGGACTAAGGAGGGGAAGTGAGTGTGTGTGGGGGGGGGGAGGGGGGGGGGGGCTTGAGGCCGAGAGGAGAGAGCCCCAGGCTTCCACAAAGCCCGGACGTTGCTACTTGTTATGTAAATTAACCGAAGGGGGGGGAAGCAGACACAAGAAACAGACATATTCTACATGACATGGAGGAAATATGAAGGATATTTCAAGGGCAGCCTTGTATAATACAGCAGAGAGTACAAACCTTTCAAAAATTACAAAAATTATAGTTCTGTTCAGGAAAACAATTGTACAAGTGAAATCCTAGCCAGTGCTGAGATCTAGTGGCAATTCACTTATACCATTTTGGGGAGATAAACAAGTAACTTAAACATATCAATAGTGACCTTGAAATTAAAATTTGTATTCAAATTTATGGTTTGATAACAGCAACTTTCACCATAAAAGCAGAAGACGAAATATTTCCGGTTTCGATAAATTATAGATTTTTTTAAATCAGTTAAGAACTTAATGCACAGTTTCTTCAAAGTTTTAAAAATGTCACTTAGACCGCTTTGATTTTAATCCCGTCAAATGTTAGTTAGTTATTGTGACTCATGCCAGGGCTTTAACTATTGTTATTTCGCACCTGATGAACTGAAGTGAAAAATACACTTCCGGAAAAGTTATAAAAAAACTGTATCCCCTGCATTTGTTGATATTATTATTTTTGTACTCATATTATTTGTTCATTTCATTTTTTAGTAGTTTTGTTAATTCTAATCTACAGGAGTTAATATCAGTTTATGTATCTAATTTATAAGCTATTAATGTATACATTCTTATGACGTATCATATACCTGAGCACTCACTAGTGGAGATGACTCCGACTCTACTTTGGAAGTCCTAGATTTTGCCTCGTCTTTAACTATTATCTGACATCGCACAGGCTAGAGACCATCGCTTAACGTCCGATATATTTATTGGTAATTTTAAATTTAAATATATAATATTCAAGAGGGCCACCAGAGCGACGAAAGAGCGCTTTGGTAGTAGGCGATACTCTCCCATAGTTAAAGCCCGGGCATGGATCACAATAACCTAACTTTTATTATTCAAGGGATGGTCCCGAGCCTGTACGATGCCAAGTACTCTAAAAACCTCTACTATTGAAAACAAAAAAAGATGGGTAGGCAAAATTTAGGACTCCCATAGTAGAGTCAGGCTCGTGTTGACCAGAGCGACAAAAGAACGCTCTGGTAGTAGGCGATATGACCTTGTAGTTACAGCCCGGGCATGAGTCATAATAAATAACTATTATATCAGTCGCTACTTGTCAACGTAGAATGGTAACACAGCTAGTTAATATAATATTTTCATATGTCTTCGCAATTTCCATAAAAAGTTATTAACGACCTCATTAGTCTTGAAATGTAATGAAAAGAAGAATGCACACAATTGCAGGACTTACGTAACTATTTGCATTCTCCATATGGATTAACTGCCTCACCTGCAACAAAAAAGGAAAATGCATCAAGTTAGAAATCACATTACTTACAATAAACTGGAGAGAAAACGGAGAACATGTTAATTGGGAAATCATGTTAAATCGTTAATGTTGGGAAAAAATTAATTATTTTTTTGTACGATCAGAAATCCTTTCCATGTTACATACAACTGATGATGTGTGTGTGATTTATATTCGAGAAAATATATATATAATATAGCAGAGGGCGCTGGTAGGTCAGAGGTAGCGTTATTGCTTACTGAGCTCAAGATCGGGGGTCCGAAGCCCTTAGGTCATTTAACGAGGTGGTCCCTCGGATAGGAACACTAAGCGATGGTCCCGAGCCTACTCTACCCCCTACTCTATGTGAATAAAAATGTAGGGTATGTAAAATTAAGAACTCCCACAGTAGAGTCGGTCTCATGTCCACCAGAGTGACGAAAGAACGTTCAGGCAGTAGGCGATATGACCTTGTAGTTACAATAACTAACTATAATACAGCAATGATTTTTTGTTTGATAAGCAAATGAATAAATTACTAAAAAATTAACAATTTAATATTATTCAATTTATTTATTTTTTTGATATAAAACATCACAAAATATTCAAAACTGCTGCTCTTTCCAGAACTATAAATATAACTAGATTTTTCAATTTGGTAAAATTAGGCAATTAGGTATATTTATCTTCAATAATACGTTATTTCATTATCCTTAGACGTTTCGACCTACAAGTCATTTCAATTCTAAGACAAATTCCATTTAATAATAACATTAAAATGTTGATTGTCATAACTATTTTTTTACATACAATATTACAAAGAGACAGATAAGGACTCACCCAAAATACTTTTCTGAATGACTTGTAAGTAGAAACGTCTAAGGATAATAAAATAAAGTATCATTGAAAATAAATATACCTAATTGCCTAATTTTAACAAATTGAAAAATAAAAAATAAGTAAGGTATTATTAAATTCATATTGATTTATAAATATAACATTTTTTGAAAAGAATTGTACGCTCAAAAAAACACTATTTTTTGATATGATAAAAACTGTAAAAAGTACATTTTTTACATTATTTATCACTCACCTACTGTTTTCCTTAATCCCTTCCCTTCCCCACTTCTTGAAAGCAATATATACAATAAAAAAATTTAAAAATCAATAAAAAAAGTTCATGTTGGAGGAATCCCTCTATTCGTATTCTCTTTCTCTCTCTTTGTTCAAAACGAAAAAAAAAAAAAGATAAGCAACGTATAAATGTCGTGTTATATAAAAACTTTAATTCATATTTCACTTTCATTTTATTTTCTTGGCAGAGATCCTCAATCAATATCCTTTAAGTTTTATCGTTATTACTTTTTGTTTATTATTTTTATTATTATAATCAATTTTATTATATATTAACTATTTACTTCATTGTTATTTGTTAATTTATTTATGTGTATATATATTTATATTTTTCTTATGTATTTAGCTCTTTGTGACCTCGAAAATGTCGTCATGAAAGAAGATTTATCTTAAAGAATAATAAATATAAAATAAAAATATAAATAGTATCAATTGTATTTAATATTAGGAATTTCATATTTTCACTTATTTTTATAATTATTATTAGAGGGCGTCGGTAGCTCAGTGGCATGCGTGCTTGACTTCTGAGCTCGAGAGCGTGGGTTCGTAACCCGACCGAGGCCCTTAGTTTATTTTATCTGGGAGGTAAAATAAACTTAAGCACGCCGTCCTTCGAATGGGACGTTAAGCGATGGTCCCGAGCCTGTGCGATGTCAGGTACTCGTTAAAGACGCCTAGCCCTAGGTGAATAAAAATTTAGGGTAGGCAAAATTTAGGACTCCCACAGTAGATTCGGGCTCATGTCCACCAGAGTGACGAAAGAGCGCTCTGGTAGTAGGCGATATGACCTCATAGTTAAAGCCCGGGCATGAGTCATGAAACCTAACCTATAATTTTAAGGTATTCTAAAGCACATAATAGGATGAAGTATCCAATTGTAGTAGGTCGGGGTAACAGGATCAACAGTCATTTCCGGTCATATCGTTTTAATATTTCACCTTTTAACGGTTAGTAGTTTTGTAAGAATGAGCTTACGTTTACCACCATATTGGCCTTGTTGCGAGTCTCAGAATTTTTAAGCATTTGTCTTCAAACTTTGTTAGTTTGTTATTATGACTCATGCCCGGGCTTTAACTATTGGGACATATCACCTACTACTACTGACGAGTCAGGGAGTAGATAATTATGTGCAAGAATATATGAAAAAAATAATAATAAATAAATAAATGAAAAAAAGAAAAAGAAAAAAAGATAAAAAATTAATAATAATAAAAAATTATAAATTAGAAGTTAGTATACACTGTTCATTTGTAATAAGGGTAAGGATAAGTGTAAAGGGCTACTACATAGTACTTGAGCCCCCAAAAAAGCAAAAACTTCTAAACTACTCCCTACTACTTTATTATTGCTCTTTATTGTGTCGGGTGCACCTTGCAGTGTCGATACATTCATTCTATCAGAAGTTATCGTGTTCACAAACAGGCGAGACATTTTTTTTTTAATTTTTGGATTCAGGGGGGCGTCAGTAAACGTAAAATTCCAATAGAAACTCAACATCGAATTTCTGATCGATTGCATAACTTCCCCTATACTTATTTATAATAAATAGCTGGGGGGGGGGGGGGGGGGGGGGGGGGGGGGGGGGGGAGTAGTAAAATACGAGTTAAAAAAGAATACAGTTAATTAAATTCAATCCTCAAAATGCAACAAGGACCATGTAGGCTTTTGCCGATTTCAAAAGGCACCATATCATCACGGCAACGTGTAAAAACCATGCGCCAGTTAAACTAACCTACCATATTATGGTTTAACAGAAATAAAAATAAATATTATATATACAGGGATAGTTAATTTAAATTTGTATTAGTGTACGTTCATGTTTATGGTTAACAATGTATCTATATTTAATTTTAATGTTTAGTAATGTATTCATAGTAAGTCAGGTTCAATTTTTAACTTGTTACAATGTCTATTTTAACGTTCAGTAATGTTTATCAACAGACTAATGATGCTTAAGTGTGATTTTAATCTAGACCCCCCCCCCCCCCCATGTTTGTAGGCCCTGATGATGATATAAAATATATCGAAACGTTGGCGATTGAATAGTGTTGCCTGTTTTCTTCTATCTTTGACTGATCCTCAATATTCCTACAATTAGAATCTACAGTTGCTAATCAACATTTACAGGGAATGCAAGACTTAATGTTTTTTTTTTTTTTTTTTTTTTTTTTGGGGGTATTGGAGCACTAGGTTACAACTTTTTCAGACATTAGACAAGCTTTAAAAATGTTGAATAACATTCTAAGTGAGTGGGAGACCTCTTGGACTACTGTTGAAGCTTTGGAATTGGCTGATGAGGTAGGACAGAGAAGGCAGGGGAGAGCTGGGGGCTGCTGGTTAGGTGTCTCTCCCAGACTTGGCAACAGTGTCCACAACACACAGACAGACACCTCAGCTAATCTAACAAGGACAGAATCCATGCCTCAGCTGAGTGTAGAGTGTGGAGTGTGGAGTGTAGGTCACCAACCGAACGTAGCTGCAGCAACCTGCCAATATCTTCCACAGTTGCTCAGTCCAGAGGGACAACATTAGATATTTATTTCATTTTATTTGTTAGTAGTATTGTTAATACTAATCCATGTTGACTAATATTAGAAATAAAAGACGTTGTCTTCCTTCTGTTTTATTTTTGATTTTGACCAGAACCGGTTTTCAACGCAACAGTATCATCATCAGTGGTACATTTATGATAGAATAAATACAATATACAAATAATGAAAAGTATAAATTTTAAAGCATTAGGTTACAGTCACAAAATAAAAATAAAAAACTTACCTCACCACCCACACAACACAGCGGTTAAAGGACAACTGGCATAGCTCAAAGGGGTGGGGATAGCTAGGTTCACTCACTCTAGCCAATCGACTGTTTGGGCTAAAATTGAATATTTCACATATATAATGGCTTCAGAATCTTCTGTCGAAACATCGGCTTTTACGTATTTGAGTCAAGTCCTGATAAATTCGTGTGGGGAAGTTACATTACTAGTGATTCAACGTCGCCTTTTTTTTAGTGTGTAGAATAGACAATATTTGGAAAAGAATGTTTGTTTTATATCGGCCTCCAAGTTAATAAGAACAGTTCTGACAAGTTGGAGCAAACTGATGAATAACAGCAGCCATTAAAAATCTCAGTGCAAAAAAAAACTGTTGGCTCGAACATAGTTCAACTGTATTCTCAGTCTAATGGGAAAACGAATAATACTGATAAATATTTTATGACTTATGTCCGCTCTGAATAAGACTTAAGTAAAACAGAGAAGAGCTTGAACACAGATATACTAATGTTGAAGCGACTTATGCAAAGGGACTGTGTGAGTGTACATGTAGGACAGACATGTAGACTGGGTTGGTGGAATGGCTCAGAGCTGCCCTGTGATGGAGGTTGGATCCCAGACAGTCCGCTCTGAATAAGACTTAAGTTAAACAGAGAAGAGCTTGAACACAGATATGGGTGATTCTCTGAAACTAAGGAAATCGCTGTCCCAAGGACTTTGTGACTGGTGTGATAGTATTTTTGAAATTTTTCTTTTTCCATGAGGTGAATAATGGCCTAGGGGACTTTTTCAATCATTTATTATCATTCTAACCCATGTTCTTGTATCAATAAATTTCTTTCAAAATGGTGGATTCTGTACCACCAACAAGCTGACACCTATCCATAATCATTTAAAAATTGGATGAATGTACATATAATTTGTCAAATTAGGTCTCTACTTTTTGTTAACTTGGGGAATTTAATGTAAAATGGTTATAACTGGTCAAAAATAATTAGTATGTCCTTGTCCCAAGGGGTTTTCCTCAGTCCCTCACATATGTTTGAAAATGGCGCCAAGGCTATGTAACTTTTCTACAATTTGAGAGGTCGGCAATACTTATTCACTTCCCTCCTAAAAGTTGCTATTAAATTTACGCCTTGGCTTTCTTAAAATTATTTTATAATCAGAATTTCAAGGCTGAATTTGTGATCGGTCGTTCATCCACCTCAGTCCCTCAACAACCTGGATTTTGTTTTAGTAAGTATAATATTTTAATGTTGTTAACTTCAGTGCATGTATTATGATAGGCTATATAATTGTGGCTGAAAGTTGATTTCTCCCAAATTAAATGGTAACGTGTAATCTAGGGAGCCATGGTGGCCGTGCGGGCTAGATCGTAGGGCTTTGGTCGCATGGTCTCACCATGGTTTCGTAGATAGAACTCTCTCCCGGGGCCATGGATGTCGTAAATATAAACTAGTTAACACCTTGACATGGCTAAAATGCACCGTACATGAGGCCAAAAAAAAAAAAAAAAAAACGTGTAATCTACGTTTTACTAAAAATTTCTCAGTCCCTTACATTACCAGATTACTAAATACATGAATCACGAGGCCATTTTCGTCCACCAAGCTCGGAACTTGAAATTTTTAAAGGAGAATTTGTCAGCTAATGAAATTTTGATTTCCGCCATGTCTACTAAGTCCCTTTAAGAGATATCTCAGTCCCTCCTCCGTCCATTTCTTCAGTCCCTCAGGCTATTTCTCAAAATGAAAGAAATTTAAGTAAAAAATTTTTTAATTTTTATTCCCAAATTTCCTTAGTTTCAGAGAATCACCCATATACTAATGTTGAAGCGACTTATGCAAAGAGACTGTGTGAGTGTATATGTAGGACAGACATGTAGACTGGGTTGGTGGAATGGCTCAGAGCTGCCCTGTGATGGAGGTTGGATCCCAGACAGTCCGCTCTGAACAGTCAAACAGAGAAGAGCTTGAACACAGATATACTAATGTTGAAGCGACTTATGCAAAGAGACTGTGTGAGTGTACATGTAGGACAGACATGTAGACTGGATTGGTGGAATGGCTCAGAGCTGCCCCGTGATGGAGGTTGGATCCCAGACAGTCCGCTCTGAACAGTCAAACAGAGAAGAGCTTGAACACAGATATACTAATGTTGAAGCGACTTATGCAAAGAGACTGTGTGAGTGTACATGTAGAACAGACATGTAGACTGGGTTGGTGGAATGGCTCAGAGCTGCCCCGTGATGGAGGTTGGATCCCAGACAGTCCGCTCCTGGTTTTTTCCCTAATAGTATTGATCATAAACCAGGCTTGCCTGCCCACTTCTCTTTGTAGGGCCTCCCTCCTCCCCTCTCACTCCCTCCCAGTCCCGGTCCCTGTCCCTGCCTTCATCCAACAGGAGTTAGGAGAAATCCTAACAGCAACTTTCTCCACGAGATTTGAGTCGAGTGTCGTGCCGTTATCAATGAATGAAAAAAAGAATTTTATAGAAAATTTAATCATTGGGGAATAATCATGGCACTGTACTTCCCCAACATGAATTAACAAACTATATTTTCGCACTCTTTCCAACACCAATCGATCATTTTGGCTAAAAATCAATAGTTGACTTACACACGTACTTATGAATTCTCATTCTAAATGTCGTGTCGATACATTATGCAATGGCAGTTTATAGGATTTTCGAATTGAGCCCCGCTCTGATCCTCCTCTTCCCATCGACTGATTTCGCAGGAAATTTATATGTAACGTCCACATGGGATTTTTAATTTACATACTGAATTTGGAGTCCATGTGTTCATTACATCGGCAGTTATTATCGTCCATACGGGGTTCTGAATTTACATTTAAAATTTCATTCAATTCATATGTTTACAGACACAGCCAGATTTTTTTTCTGGCCGATTAGATAACTTCCCCTATACATCGCTGGGGAAGTAAAAGATGAATACGAGGTTTTCCTATCATCTTTTTGGAACCCTCAAAAAAACAAAATATCCAGGACATTCCACTGATTAAATTTTTTTTTTTTTGCATAATAAAACCCGTTAGTTTTTTTGCAACCTCGAAAAAATTAATTATCATCATATTTAAAAATGGAACTCTGTAAAAGGACGGCTAGATTTGGGGTTTTTGGAAACTGTTTGGATTTTTTCAGGTCAAAAAACAAAAACCGTAGAAGTGGTTTTTAGCTTTCGTGTCTCCTTGCTGTCTTCTGAATATGGCTGAACATAATAATATTATAAAAAATAAAGAGAAACTTGTTTTTTTAAATATATTGTGTATTTCACCAAATATATATAATATGGGAGGGGGTTCTTTCGGCATGGCTACCATCTTGAGCCAATATTTTTTTTTTGTCTAGTCGTGGCTGAAGATGGTAGCAATACCAAAAGTATTCCCATATACAGTAGAACCTCTTTAAGTCGAACCTCGATAAATCGAAAACCTCCAAAACTCGAAAAAAAGTTTTGTTCCTTTCCCTTCAAGCCCCAAAACCTCCATTACTCGAAATCTCAACCCTCTACTAGTCGAAATGATCAGTGAACCCCTACAAGCCATTTTGGTACATATTTTCCTTCTATAACTCGAAAAAATAAATTAGACCTCTGTATCTCGAACATAACAATGTTTTATTTTACAACCTTTACAACTCGATTATTTTAAACTTATTACCTCTATAGCTCGAAGAAAAATAAGTTACCGACTTTGTTTATATATTACAATAAATAGGATTACCAATTATCTAAAGCAAAAAAAAATTACAGTTACTTCTGTAACTTGAATTTTTATTTATTTCACCTCTCTAACTCAAAATTAGTTAGAATGAATCTTAACCTCTACAAGTCGAATCAAAATCCGCCTAAGTCGAAATCCTCCATAAGTCGAAAACTCTATAACTCGAATTTTTTGGCGTCTCCCTTGATGTTCGACTTATAAAGGTTCTACTGTATATACATTTTGTAAAGTAAAAAATGAATTTATTAATGAATATAAATTAAAATCAATAAATAGTACCAAGCATACTTTATATAAACAGTTATTTACAGATAATTAAGTTATTTTCTCCAGTGCCGGATTAAGACTACTTGATGCCCTAAGCCATCGACGCCTATGGACCCCCCTTTCCACTAGTAAACTAGTAAAGGTGTTTAAAAATTGTTTAACGTTTTTATTACAACGAGATAGATCATTACGTACCTTAGAATATGTACGAAAGAGATACGTGGAGTAGGTATTACAATAAAAACCGAAGGATACATTTTTTTATTTATTGAAATGCGACTTTTACGGGCATTAAATTCGCGGACAATAGTTTTTAAGTTGAACGTTTTTAGCATATCTGCCTCTATATATAATATTGATAAAGCATCAAGCCTTTCCTGCAGCATCGTCGTTCTTTTTTCATTTTTTATTATTTTCAATTTCGAAAAAGATCGTTCCGCTGTACAGTTCGATACCATCAGGCATACAAATATACGCAGGGCTGTGTCCACATTAGGGAACGCTGATTCAATTTTATCATTGTGTATTATTTTGTACAATTGTGCGTGAGTTTGATGTGAACTTGTGCGAGGCAAATCACTGGAAATTATTTTATTTATGACATATGAATGAAACTGCTGAATACGAACCTAAATTTCTAGTCGGGTCATTGCTCTAGTCAATTTAAACGCGCGAGTTTTCAAACAGCCTTGCCTTTCATGTGCTAGCAAATATTTTTTCGGTGATGTTTATGGTACCCCCCCGAGACGTTATGCCCTAAGCAACTGCTTAATTTGCTTATGGGCTAATCCGGAACTGATTATCTCAGAGATGGATGCGAATTCGATAAGGTGGGTGCTGAAGGTACGAGGTGAACTTTTTTATTTAAATAAGTATTCTTACACTAAGGAAATCAAACTTTGCTCCATGTGTAATAACAAGCAACATGAAGATGTGTTTCACTTTATTGCCGTATGCCTGTATCTTAAAAGAATTTCGTCTTATCTATTTTAGTAAAGCAGAGCTAAGCTATGTTCAGTTTATTGAATATGTAAATGGACGAAATTACAAAAGTTTAATTAACTATTGCAAAGCCTCCTGGAATTATAGATTTGAGCTAGTTTCACAATTTAATTATTAATAATATATAAACAGGAAGATGTTTTTTTTATTTTTGTTAGTTTTTTTAAAGGATCATTTAAGTTAATTTTATAAATTACTGCATTTGTATTTGTATTATTTTATTTTTATTTTGGCACTTTTATATATGTGTATTATCGAGTAGAAATAGAAGAGATAACCCCTCGGACGGTCAATTTGACCATGAGTATTGTCTGTCGATATTATTATTATTATTATATATTTTGTAAAATAGACAATATTTTTTAAAAAACGTACGTTTTTCTTTATTTTTATTAAGTGTTCCACAATATCTCTGCAAAAAATGTTAAGTATCATTAATAATATTATGTTTAGCCATCTTCAACAGACAGATATATATCATACACATAACATAACATACAACGTATTATGATAATATGTTATGAGGAGGGAGGGTTTACTCAGTGACAGAAAAAGTTATTTCATATTTAATTTAGGACTCAGACAGACCACCAGAGCGATAAAATAGCGCTCCAGAAAGCGATATAATTTTAAAATGTTTCATATTAAAAAGACATATTATAAACTGAATAAAGAATATATACAAGCTAATGTGCTAAGAGGGAAAAAATGACAATGTCAAAATGTCAGAAGAGGAGAAATCACAGTGATTTATGACTGCTGTGACACTATCATGTCACTGCTTGATCTGAGAAGGTCTCTAGGCCATTGGCGCTTATGTCGTCGTTTGGCAAGTGTGGCAGAAGGGAGTGCATGGACTAGAGGATTAATGTGGGTACTAAAGGAGGAAAATAATTTTTTTGTAGCTGGATTTAGCCAAATCGATGACAAAGGGAATATTGAAACCAGTGTGAAGATGGGATTAGTTCCAGGTCCAAAGTCCACATAGTCTTGAGTATTGCGTTATATATTAGTCGTTTTGTTCTCAGAGAAAACTTTAATCTTTAGTCTAGTAGTCTTAGTAACAATTTGTATCGTCTGTTTATTTCTTATATTTTTAGTCTGAGGTGTCAAGATTCCACGTCATTCGTTTGTCAAGTGCCTTCTAGGCAAAATAACCTCGTAAATAAAAGATTATCTTGGATAAAGCCCGGGCATGAGTCGCAATAACTAACAATAATAAAAATATAAAATTTCAAGAGATAGTTGAATGGGAAAAGTTTTAGTTTGGTAGAAGGGCAACTGGCAGCGTGGTGCCATCCCAGGCAGGTCACCGACCTAACACATATAACATCTGGCCAGGAGACACACAAGTCCACCAGCACCTCTCACATCTTGTCTTCTTCTTATGGGGGGGCTTAACGTCCTTGTATTACTCAATATAGACAATGTTCTAAAGTTTTATTGATAACAAACTTCCCCAGTACTAATCAGCTCTCCCTCCAACAAAAACAAATTCACCGTTTGGGCTGAAAAATCAATAGTTGACTTAGATAGAGGCTTCTAAATCTTCCTATTAAATGTTGTATCGATGCATTCATTACATTGGTAGTTATTGAGGTTTATCAGTTGAGCCCAACTCTGATCACTCTTTTCCCTTCGGTCGATTCTGCTGAAAATTAGTAGGTTTCGCCCTTATGGTGTTCTGGATACACATATAAAATTTCGTGTCGATATAGTTATTCTATCGGCAGTTATCGGTCTCACAGACACACAGATATCAACTTTTTTTTTTTTTTTTTTGAAATTTAAGGATTCTTTTTGTGTAGTAGACAATATTTCAAAAAATAAGTTTGTTTTATTTATTTATTAGAAGTTTCCACAATATATTCTTGTTTCTCAACTTAGAAGTTGGATATAGTTTATGTATCTTCACACTTTACATGAGAATTGGCCAGTCCATGAGTCAGACACCTTCTGGATTACAGCTAAATCGGCCAGAGGGAAGAGGAGAGGAGGATGGAATGGATATAGATAGCTATATGAACTTTAATTTTATGAGGAATGAGAATTGCTCGGTACACAGTAGCTATGATCCCTTGGATTGCTCGGTACACACTAGCTATGATCCCTTGCATTGCTCGGTATACACTAGCTATGATCCCTTGCATTGCTCGGTACACACTAGCTATGATCCCTTGCATTGCTCGGTACACAGTAGCTATGATCCCCTGCATTACTCGGTTCATACTAGCCTATGATCCCCTGCATTGCACGGTACAAACTAGCTATGGTATCCTGTATTGCACAATATACACAGCTATGATCCCTTGTATTGCTCGGTACACACTAGCTATGATCCCTTGCATTGCTCAGTGCACACTAGCAGGGATGGCAAACGTTGTTCGGAACATACTAGCATTGTTACTCATCACTGGTTACCCCTTAATAGCTGTGGCGTTCCTTTTACTATCAAGGCAATCAGTATACCAGCAGTCAAACCTGAATCCATGAAATCGTCGAACATTCATGAATCAAAGCAGAGGCGAACTGCTCACATTGGTGGCATTTACAATGATTTGCGAACTACAGAACTCTAGTGACGGAATTAGGAACTACAATCACAACTCTCTTATTGTGATTCATGACTGGTCACATAGCTCATATCGCCTATCACCAGAGCGCTCTTTCGACGCTCTCGTGAACATGAGCCCGACTCCTGAGGGAGTCCTGACAAATGAGTACCTGACATCACACAGGCTCGGAGTCATCGTTTAACGTCCCATCCGAAGGACAGCGTGCTCTATGTTTTTTTTACATATTTATTTCTACTTTTTATCAGTTTTGCCCTTTATCTATGTACAAATTTTAGTTAATAAGCTCTAGAAGTTTTCATGACATTATAAGAGTTCCTTTTTGCTGCATATCCCATGGTTTATTATGCACCACAATTTCCGCATAATTCAGTAGATACACACTCACACCCTCCTTGTATATTATTGATTGGACTGCACTCACAACATGCCTACAATCAATTCTCATTGAAATATAAATAAGGTAATTATCCGGCTGTGAATCAGACGGCCAGTGTCAGGTGTGGACGTCATACAACAAGCAGCCCCTATTGATTTCAGTCCAGGAAGTGTCTACTCTGGTATTCAAACGGGAAAATGGACTCAGTCTCTATCACCGCGGCGCTCAGTCGGCTCGAATTGAATCACCGACTACGCACTTCTCCAGAACGAAATAATCAAGTATCTTATCACTCCCCCTCCAAAACCAGACGACCGTTTGCGCTAATATTCAACAGTTGACTTACATAGAGGCTCCTAAATATTGTGTCGATAAATACATACTTCGGCCAATATCGCTGAAATTTGACTTCAAATATGAAATTTCATGTCGATACGTTCATTACATCGGCTGTTATTGGGGTTTTTGATTTGAGCCCCATCTGATCTCCCCCTTCCATTCCACTCATTTCACTGAAAATTAATAAGTGTCATTCTTATTCGATTTTGAATTAACATATGAAATTTTGTGTCGATACATGCATTACAACGGCAGTTATTGGAGTTTTTGAGTTAAGCCTCTCCCCTTCCCTTTTGGTCGAGTTGACTAAAAATCGATAGGTGTTGTTATAAGAGGGTTCTAGATTCACATATAAAATTTCGTGTCGATACCATCATTCTATCGGGAGTTATCGTGTTCACAGATGTTTTTTCATATATGAAATATACAGGTCAGAAAAAGTAAAATTCCGTTGAAAACTCTGCATCGAATTTCTGATCGAACTTCCCCTATACTTTGTGTTCCCTGTGGAAGTAAAAATATAAGTATGGTTCCTCGTAACACACAAACTCTGTTTTCTGTTTCAAAAAAGCCCACCAATTGTCAATATATCAGAAAGTGTGTTTTTGTCCAAATGCCACGTTGCCGAGTGCCCATCATTAGAGATACTATTTTGAAAGAGACCAACCATACACAACAGACAGCTCAGGTCAGGTAGAAACATTCCACAACAGTAGAAGACGGACACACTAGTCTTCTGCACAGTCTGAGAGAACAGAAAGCTATGCGAAGCCAACTTTCCAGGTTTCCCAAATTCTCCTGATTTTGTAAATAAATTTACTACGTTACCCCCAGCTGAATGGGTAACATTATCTTCAATGCCTATTGTTCAGGGTTCGAATGGCGACATTGACAATAACACAAAATTTTAACTTACTTGCAGGTTACCCAGTGTTGTGCGCGGAAGTAAATTTGTGTTATATTGCTCTACTTGAAGTTGATTACGTACGATATCTGGGCAAAGAATAAAAGAGTATTCTCACCCTACTCACATACACACACACACCGGTTCCCCGATACACTGCATCAACTCACTTCCCTCCCCATCTCGCTACCTTAACCCTCTGAAAATGTTTTTCAGAAACGGTTTCGGTATTAAACAAAACGAAATTGTCTGAGAGGTTAAAAAATGTTGAGCAAGCCGTCCTTCGGAAGGGATGTACTTAAAAATAAAAAACAAGAGTATACAAGTATCATCAACCAGTTGAGAAGAATAAAATTAAAATAAAAGAGGTCTCTAGGAATAAATACTAAATGTTAAAAACAGGCAATGATTAAAACAATAGAATAAACTAGTGAAAAAATAATGAAGAGAAAAAAAAATAGAAAAACAAGTATGAATAATAATGTGAAGCAAGATAACAATAATGAATTATATATGAATTTAAAGAAACTAGACTGATGAAACTGAAGAGTGACAATCGGTCCAGTGGAGAGAGAGACTTATAGGAAGACGAGAACTATCTCATAGGAGCCAGCCTTAGGAATCGGAGGTTTGCTGAGTTAGGAGATAATGGAGAAGTAGGGACTTAAATGAAAGAAGAGTAGGAGCATGGAGAAACTGGAGAGGGAGAGAGTTCCAGAGGAGTTAGCCTATATACCTCGTAGTCAAGCCAGGGGCATAAGTCACGGTAACTAACTGCATTGAACAGAAACTTTTAGAATGAAAATAATTTATAGCGAATAAGTTGCCAGCATACTGGTCGTTGTATATAAATATGAAATTTCGTTTCAATAAATTCATTACAACGGTAGTTATTGAGATTTGAGTGCCTCCCCCCTACTATTCACCTTCCATTTGACCGATTTGGCTGAAAATCAATTTGTGTCGTTCTTGGAGGGTTCTGGCAACACATATAAAATTTCGTGTCGATACAATCATTCTATCGGGTGTTGTGTATTTTTGGAATCAGGTCGGAAAACTTGGAATTCCGTTAAAAACTCCGCCTCGAATTTTGACCTATTATCTAACTTCCGGTACTTCCTATAACTCCCCACTGTTTTTTTTCGCTGCCTCCTAGATTTCGATGGTGCCTTAAGTCCCACCTACTGCCTCCTAGATAACAGTAGTACCTCAAGTCTCACTTTTTATACTATTGACATTAATCAAAAATTATTATATTTACTTTCTATTCTGTCGGTATAAGAAGAGTGACAGAAATAAAAAAAAAAGCAGATCTAACACCCTCGACCAAGGACACATTGATGGATATTAAGACTGTAGGAGCCTTGGTTAAGTCACCTTGTGTTGTGTATGTCTTGTGAAAGTATGGAGAGAACGTGAAGGCGAAGATAACCTGGTTAGAGTACGTCCAAGTAGCACGGTATGTTAGATGGACCAGCGGGTATATTGTGTTCTCCAAGGATCAGACAGGCTGAACTGAGTGGCTAGGCTAGGCGCCAGAGTACAGTTTGGGGTAAATCTCACCGTTATACGCTCTTAAGAGGCGCCTCCAGACTAACAAAAAAATATTCTCAACTATGGCGAATCATCCATTTGGCTATGTAGACGCCGACTCAAGGTGAATGAGAGTACCCACATTGGCGCGATGGTAGCCTAGGCGTCAACGAAAATGCATTCTTTTATTTAGTTTTGCCAATGTTCACAAGTTATTTCAAAAATAAAACAAATAAAATATATTTATAATAATAATTAGTATTACGATTATTTCCGTTAAACCATAAGAGGGTAATAGGTCATAAAAATGTATACATAAAGGTAGCTTATAATTTAGATACATAAACAGTAATAGATCTTTAAGATTAGAGATAGCGATATATTTATGTTTTGATATCACATAGCCTATGTTGAACGAGTTTCGTGAATATCAATATTCATTTTATGTATCGGCTACGTTCTAAATACTATGATCCTAAGCAGCTTTTGCATTTAATAGACTTATAAGGATATTATTAATTGTGAAAATCGGAACAACCCTTAATTAAAGAGCTTGCACTCTCTGTAAGTTACCCCTCACCCCTTCCCCTCCAACTTCCCCTCCCGTACAAAAGTTTAATATGCCACATAGCCTATATCCTATGTTTGATGATGTGAGGGCGCCGATAGCTCAGTGGTATGCGTACTTGCCTTCTGAGCTCAAGATTGTGGGTTCGAAACCCGACCGAGGCCCTTAGTTTATTTTACCTGGGAGGTAAAATAAACTTAAGCCTTCGGATGGGACGTTAAGCGATGGTCCCGAAGACCCCTACCCTAGGTGAATAAAAATTTAGGATAGGCAAAATTTAGGACTCCCACAATAGAGTCGGGCTCATGTCCACCAGAGTGACGAAAGAGCGCTCTGGTAGTAGGCGATATAACCTCGTAGTTAAAGCCCGGGCATGAGGCCTAAAACCTAACCTAACCTATGTTTGACGATACCTGCAACCTTGGTGAAGAGCCGTTTTAAGCTCATAATACATCCTTACAGATAGAAAATGAACTAAAGTCTCTAAGGCTTTTCTATACAACATGAAACGAATATCCGAACAAATTCAAAAAAAATATTCCCACCATTTACAGTCAAAACTTTTAATTTTTTACATATAAATTAGGAGCATTGTACAAATGTTTCTTATTAAAACTGAAATAACAACATTGTACTCAGTACTGTGTACCAAATTTGGTCAACATCGATTATATAATAGTTTTAGGAATATGAATGAATTCTTGAATTTCCTGTGAATTCCTCCTTCGGCTGATTTCGCTAAACAAGTAAATAAGTGAGGTCTTTATGGGAGTCTACAAACAAGATATTCCGGTGAAAATCCAACATCGAATTTCTGATCGATTATGTAACTTTACCTGCCTATCGTAACTGGAGGTATTATATAATATAACTTTCCATATGGGGAAGTAAAACTAAATATGATTTACCTGATATAATTTAGTCGGTCGACATGGGTGACTGATAGCAGACTAGAGTTGTTTAACTCTATCTGACGTCTCGGTCCTCGTCATCCTTGCGGCGTTTTGGAGCTCGGATCAGCTCCTGGAAACAGAACAGAAAACATAATGAACTATCGCATAACTATCATTAACAGAATACAATTTTACAAACAAATGTTACAATTTTACAAACAAATGGTTTGAGTAAAAAGAATTTTGATATCCAAAAGTGAAGGAAAACAAACCCAGCAACATTAATCTAAAATCAGTTTATTTCAATTATTATAGTTAGTTATAGTGACTTGAGGTTCATGCCCGGGCTTTAACTATGACCCACTGTTAAAAAAAAAAAAAAAAAGACATATATCGCTTTTCGGCAATATCGGCAGAAGGAAAAGGAGAGATCGGAAGGGGACTCAACTCAAAAAAATATATTTACTTATACAAATGGTTTGGAGGAGTTTAGAAAATACAGCAGTTATTTTCGTTACTTAACCTTGCTTGTTTGTTCATAGTAATTACAAAAGTGTGAAGACAATTGTAAATTGGTCATATTTGCAAGAAAACGTCGTAAGGCAGATAGAGAGAGCGACAAACAAGGCAGAACTCGGCGGGAAAGGCCCTGTGATCATATAGGCGCCGACCAACTCCAGACCACTCAACAACACAGAGATGTGTTATGTAATACGGTGCCTGCGTCATCTCAGGTTGGGACAAACACAGGAGAGATTTTGTCAAGAGCGAAGGCCGATTTAGATTTGATAGACAGGACTACAACTGAACTCGTGTCAATTGACACATAATAGGCTGAACGGCGACCAGATCTGGATTTTACTGACGTGCCAATGACCAGTTTGTATCAAATATTCTTTTTGGGTAACATTTTCTTATCGATAATAGTCTATAACGACCTCCAAGGGGATAGGAAAATCTGGTCGTTATAATCAGTAATCGTTATAATCACACTTTTTTTTTTTTTCAATCACATCAATAACAAATGAAAGGTCAAAACAATAAAGGAATAAAGGTTTAAAAAAATAAATTTCTTTAAAGCAACACATATTTTTTTTTTTTTTTAAATAGCACTTATTTACATTTACAAGAGTTGGGAAAAGTTTTTTTATTTTTATTATTTTATTTTTTATTTACAATAGCTATTTACAACTGTATACAAATATATACAAAAAGCAAATGTGCTAATAAAGAGATATTGGCAATGTCAAAATGTCATGAGAGGAGAAATCACCCAGTGGTGACACTCCCTTGTTCCCTAGTCACTGTTTTTCTCTCGTTTATAGCTAATCACTGTCACTGCTTCTGCTCAGGAGGTCTCTAGGCCATTGACGCTTAAGCCGTCGTTGGGGAAGTATGGCAAAATGGAGGGCTCGGACTAGAGGATTATTGTGGCAACTAAGAAGGGAAAATATTTTTTTATATTTGGATTTAGCGACTTCAGTGATGAATGGTACGTTAAGGTCAGTGTGAAGGGTTTTGTTGGAAACGTAGTAAGGAGCATTGGCTATTGTACGAAGGATAAAGGAAGGGATAATGAGAAAAGATTTGAAAAGTAAAATCGGTCCGTTTCTAGGAACATTTTTTCTTTCGATGAGCCTTAAACCATTGCAGCAAAGCATTGTCAAGTCAGGATGTTGGCTCTTTCGAATTTTCTTTGCAGAAAAAAATTCTTCCTCGTAATATTTTCTTGTTTTTTTTCTTTATTGGCCCACACGGTAGAAATTGTTGAGTGGGAAACACCGAATTCTTTTGATAAAGTAAAACTTGACTCACCCTCTTCTAGCAGCCAAATGATGTTTACTTTTTCATTGATGATCAACGATTTTCTTTTACACGTCATGTTGACACTTTTGGAAAACACAAACTGAGGGTAATTGAAAATAAAGTTTAAAAAAAACTTCACCACAAAACAATTATGTATCCAATTATCTCTTACTTGATATTTTGTTTCTGTCCGTCGTTGTAGACGACTTTTAATTCTCAAAGTTGTCTAAACGAGCGTTACTACATCCGATGTCGTCGTCGCCCACTGTCGTAATAAGGGATATTTGTACCTTGTAATGGCGAACCAAACGTTTTCTCGAGATTTCGTCTTTTAACAAGGTTTTGACTGTATATGTAAATATGATAGAGCGGTATCAAAAACATGATTTTCGAGACGTCATTTTGAGACCGATTTCGGCATGTATTTTATAAAACAGGCCTTTGAAAATTGTATTTCCTAATAAATGTGCCCCTTAATATTCTCTACAACTTTGAAGTTAGGACATTTTACATCTTCATTTCAAATTTCCAGTTCATAGTTACAATATTTTCCGATGTAGAGCGCTCATAAAGTTCCAATCATATAATACATAAATAAATAAAACAAACTTATTTTTGAAATATTGTCTATTCCACTAAAGATATATATATACATATATAACTACCGGTTTCGGCTTTATACCATCGTCAGGTCTAGTTATGAACTGGTCTAGTTCATAACTAGACCTGACGATGGTATAAAGACAATATTTCAAAAATAAGTTTGTTTTATTTATTTATTACAAGTTTCCACAATATGTCCGCGTTTCTCAACTTAGAAATGTAATCCATAGATAGACATCATCGTTCTGGGGAAACAGAAAATTCCGTTGAATACTCTATTACAGTTATTTAAACGATTATAATACTTCTTATACTAACTAAATTTATAAGAAAGTATAATAAAAATTAATACAAATTAAAGAAAAACCAGGTAATAATTAAGAAATTTCCTCTTAATATCAAGTCCTATATACACCCCCATTAGAAGCCACTTCCTGCATCAGAGTATCAGTATAGACCGATCCAACTTTCATAACTTACTTCTGGCCCATAATAAAAATAAGATCTCAAATATTTTCTCTTATTTGATCAGCACTCTGAAACTTAGATCATTTATTGTTAATGAATAATGTACTTCAACTTACATATTATCCCCACTCCATATTTATTTATTGTGTCATTATTATGTTAATATTGTAAAAATAATGGTCACTGACACAATTGTATAGTGGTGATCCCTTTAAACAATAAAAAAGTATTATTATTATTATTATTATAAACGGTTTCATCTCGATACTAATCCTTATCCAGAACTTGTTTTGTCCACTTTCGCGATTATGTCTGTCCACGTGTCTTCTGTTTTATGTTATTTACATAAATACCATTACATTATTATAATTAAGAAATTTCAGACACAATAGGTGCAAGATCATACAAAATTATTATTGCCAAAAATCGTCATTAACTGATTGGAGGAAACGAAACAGGCTCTCGAATTTTCCATTGAGCCTATTTCATATTGCTTTCAGAGAAGAAATTCCATCCCCACTTCAAGAATCGAGCTCAACTGTACTAAAACAAAAAAGAGCTCTGGTAGTAGGCGAATATGACCTCATAGTTAAAGGCATGAGTCACAAAAACAAACAAACCTACACTTCAGATAATTGTTTGTTTCTTTTGTTTAGCATCCTTGAGTAGGTACTCCCATTTAGGGCAGAAAAGACGAGCGCTCTACAGGTTGTCATCCTTTTCTATCTTTCATTTTTCTTTAATTTATTTTTTAAAAAATGTTTAAATGTACAAATCAAAGAATAATTGACAGGTAATTGATGTTGCATATTATCTTTCATTTGTGCATATAAAGACAATAACAGGTTTAGTCTTTCGAAAGGAACGTAGAAAGTTGATCTGTATGCAACTTTGGAATCAAGTTGAGATAGAATTGAGTGAGAGTGAGTCGGTAGAGTGGGGGAAACGGGTGATTATACAGGTCGGTAGTATGAATGAGGAACGACTGGGGGACTGAGGCCAGGCGGAGGGGGGCAATGTAAAGAGAAGCAGGCGAGCTCCGGAGACTGGGAGAGGACAAAATCAATATGTCCTCCCTCCCAGCCACTAGCCTCATCCAATTAGAGAAGTGTACCGCTTCAGGTAGTCGGGAGGCGGGGCCATTATTCATTAAGCCTGAACCTGCATTTTGTATATACTAATATTATAGTTTAATCATTTCTTTAATCTCTAAGTCAGAATACTCACCAAAGTCAACTTGGACAATGACAAAGATCTACTGACATATATGGTGGACACCAGTGTGCTAGCCTACTGAGCACAAGATAACGGGTTCGAAACCCAGCCTATAAAGGAGGTAAGCACGTTGAGCACGCCGTCCTTCGGATAGTACGTTAAGCTATGTTCCCGAGTAGGGAAAATTTAGAAATCCCACTGTGGCTCATGTCCACCAAAGTGACGTAACAGCGCTCTGGTAGTAGGCAATATGACCTCCAGTCATGAGAGATAAAGTAATACAGGTTACTCCCGGGCAACACTGGGTAATCTGCTAGTTATTGAATATAATTATTTGATGAAAAAGATATACAAAATTGGTGTGCTCCCAAAAAGACAGACAACAAAGGGATGTATAGTTCGTTTAAGAAAGGGGTCAATGGGAGTTATGGGATCAATAAGGGATATTATAGAGAAGACGACAATAGCCTCGCAGTTCGCTGAAGAGAGCGACGAAGTCAAGACAACTCACGCTCTCTTACAATGAATCACCGAAAATCTACTTCCCCAGGCCGAAATCATTAACTAACTTTACGTTCACTCACTGAAACCAATTCAACCTCTCATACTATATTTTGTGTTTTCGATTTGCATATATAATTTCGTGTCGATACACACAATATCATAGAAATTCGGTCTCTACTTATTTTAAGTAAAGTCCCCAGTGAAGCCAGATCCCTCAATCGCTATGGGCCCATTTGGCTAAACATTGATAGCTATCGTTCTCATCGCGTTTTGTCGTGACGATACATTCATTACATCGGCAGTTATTGGTGTCTCCCTCTACACCCTTCCCTTTGGTCGATTTTACTGAAAATCAATATGTTCTCCTTAAGGATATAGATATATACTTTTTTATTTTTATTTTGTGTTGTGTAAAGAAATTCTGAACTCATATAAAATTTATTAGTCAGAGCATCACTTCTCTCATTTATTTTGATAGATATCATCCTCATTATGTTTTGGATTCACGAATATGAAGAGACGTTGCGGTGAGAGTCAGAGTGGAGAGTTATAGTTTGTGGAAATGTGCTAGAGTTGTATTGAGAGCAGATGTGGAGCAAGTTGAACATTTAAAGGAAGTGGGAGATGGATTGCATGTTGGCAAGAATTATATCAACCCGATGAAGACGGACATAGTCAAGAATTATGAAAACCCCTAGCCACACGGCATGTTTGTTTACTGGATTAAGATTTCTGAAACCCCCTGACCAAACAGATATACCTCAGGTTCATTATTTTCTATTCATTTTTTTATGCATTTTTTTTTTTTTAGATTAACTATAAAAAAAATAATAATATAACAAAATAAAAAAAATAAATCAATATTATATGTGATGCCCGAGATAAGTCTAATGTCTTTAAATTTTAACATGTTAATTAATGTACTCAGCCAAGTCAGAATAAATACCTAATAAATTATATTTTTAATTAATTTTCAATTTGTTGTCTTTACTGAGTATTTTATTTCATTATTACCAAGTAAGTACCATCACAATATATGTATTTTATTTTACCTAACGTCATTTGGAGAATAATTTTTTTTCTATTCTGTTGGGTAGACTGTGCCAGACGTGAGTGTATAAAAAATGAACCCCGAGAATGTAGAATAGACCACCAGGTGCCGTTTAAAATGGGAATAACTATATTTTTTTTTTTTTTTCTTCTCCAACGACAGAACTAGGGATTGGGGAGAGAGACAGCTGTTGGAGATAGTGGCCTGGCTATATCCGTCCTCAACTGAAGACACAGGCCGGCTGTCTGTGTTCCCCTCCAGAGCCGGTCGTCGGCACACTCAATATCACTTGTCACCCAAACGGTACTCATCCGGCAATGTGCCAATTAATCGCAACTTCGCTCTGAAGATGCAAGTACATTACATTGGCTGTTAGGGATTTTGATTTAAGCCCTTTCTCTGGTGGCCATAAGAGGTTAATAAAGCAAAAAGTAAATAAAGCAGAGACTGATTTTTTATAATTTTTTTTTATTCAATTTAAACTACAATTTCACATTGTTGTTGTTCCTTTCTCACACATCAAAGCACTGGCTCAACTCCATATATCTGGCAAGTACTATCTTAAAATCAGTTACAAAAATAATGTATACACCCTTAATCCCCAGGAACTTTGTACGATCTGCAATAAAAATGAATTGGAAGACGTATACCACCTGTTAATATCCTGTCCGATATACTCCCCAATTAGAAGCCACTTCCTGCCTCAGAGTATCAGTATAGACAAAACCAACTTTCATACATTACTCCTGGCCCATAATAAGAATGATATCTCAAACATTTTCTATTATTTAATCAGCGCTCTGAAACTTAGATCATTCATTGTTAACGAATAATGTACTTCAACTTACATATTATATTGATATTCAATACCTACATCCCCACGCCATATTTACTGTCTATATTATATAATTAATTTGTAATTAATTATTTTATTTAATATTTCTGTTATTTATTTAGTTCGTTAAAGGTTCCTTTATATATGTCATTATTGTATTATTTATGTATTCCTTTATATGTGTCATTATTACGTTAAATTGTAAAAGTAATGGTTACCGACTCCATTGTATAGGAGTGATCCTTACAATAAAAATTATTATTTATTATTTTATTATTACAATTTCACATTGTCTGCTTCAAAGTAATTGCCTTGGGAAGCCACACATCGATAGATTCCATTTTTCCACTCTTCCATAGCAGTGCTGAAACTCGGATTCTGAAACTTGCTTCAGCTGTCCGGTTACGGCAGTTTCAATGTCTTCTAGTATCGCAAAATGACGTCCTTTGAGGTGAATTTTCAATCTTGGGAAGAGAAAAAAGTCAAAAAGAAGAGAAAATACGGGGGCTGAGAAGCCACAGGGTTGTTTTTACTTGCCAAAAAATCATTAATTGAAAATGCAGTGTAACAAGTCGCTTTGTCGTGATGCAGCGCCCAGTTGCTCTATTAATTTTTAAACATAATGACATCGATCCGGTTACGAACTCGCGATTTTGAGCTCTGAAGGCTACGCTCCTCACTTTTTATAAAACTTATATTTTATAATTTCATTCTTGCTATGTTAATCGCTTAATGGAGTTTTTGCGATGATTATTTATCTAAATGATTAAATTAGTGATGCAATTTATAGATTTGTATATTAGATCACTCATCTTACTTACAATAAAAATTGAAAGGAGAGAAAAAAAAAAAAAATTAAATTAAAATTAAGAATAGAGGACAAAAAAATAATAAAGATAATGGAAAATGAATTAAAGTTGAGATTTCATATTAAGTTTTTGTTAAATACTTGTTATTTACAGTTTAAGTACTAAGTGGTATGACTTAATGTTTATTATTTTGGTTTTATTTAAAGTCATTATTATATGTACATGTATATGTACGTATATAAAAGTATATATTTTTTCTGTTTTGCATTTCTCGTTTGTATACAAGTAAATGTGCGCATTAATTATAATATTTAGATATTTATTAAGTTGTGAAATTCTTACTTTATTATTATACCTGATGTATATTCAAATTGTAACCCAAGTCTCTACAATAAGCCTTAATAGGCTTCAATGAAGTAATAAATAAATAAATATTAGAACACTCTTGTTGCAGCTAATTTTTTTTAGACCCATGACCTACCGACGCCCTCAATATTTGTGTATATAGGTACAATGGTTTAATAAAATCATCTCTGCTATATTCATTTCCTTACTTATCCAAATTGATTTTTTTTCTAACTTCGGTCAACTATCGATTTTTTGTCTGGTTTTAGAGATATAGCGAAAACGTGATTGATTGCTGAGAAAGTAGAGATAATACACAGATTTCACCGTCGGAAAATAAATTCCGTTGAAAAATTAACGTCGAAGTTTTGACCGATTGCATTACCCTATACTACATATTATATAGCTCGAAAAGTAATAATGTAATGTGGAAATTAATTTAAGTAAGAGCAGAGTGAAGAGGTGCATTAGTAAAATGGGAGTAAATGAAGTGTTGAGGTAGTATCAAGATGGCGGATGGGCGGAGGAGCTAAGTTAACCTCCTCTCTAGGGACAGCAGACAGGCTGGATCCTCATTAGGTAATGAGAGAGAGATAGAGACACAGAAGGGGGGAGACGCTACTACTCATCTTCCAAAATTCATCTAGGAACCAACGTTTTTGGTACGTTACAAAAATCATACATAATGTGTGTGACTATCAACAGTTTCAGAGATATTTCAATTTTTGCGAACTTAAACACAGCGTTTCATTAGACTCCGCGCTATACGGTGTGGGATGTGCCACTGATGATGACACAGTTGTGTTTTAAACCGGTTCTGGTCGAGAATGAAACAGTGGAAAGACAACGTCTATATTTATATGAGAAATCTCGTCTAACAACATCTATCACAACATACGAGGTATATATAATATTTACAGAGGGCGCCGAAGCCCTTAAGTTTTTTTTATCCGGGAGGTGAGCACTTTGACCACGCGATGAAAAAAATCCTAGAGCACTCTGTCTTTCCAATGGTACGTTGAGCGATGTTTCCGAGTCTGTACGATGTCAGGTACTCGTTAAAAAGCCTACATTTAGATTAGGCAATACGTAGAACTCCCACAAGAGAAACGGGCTCATGATCACCATAGTGAGGAAAGAGCGCTTAAGATGACCTCGTAGTTAAAGCCCGGGCATGAGTCACAATAACTAACTATAATATTAATGTAGTTGTTGATTAGCGACTGTAGATTCTAATTGTAGGAATATTGAGGTTCAGTCAAAGATGGAAAAAAACACACTATTCAAATGCCAACGTTTCGATATATTTTATATCATCATCAGGGCCTACAAACATGGGGGAGAGAGATTAAAATAAAGATTATAATAAAAAATAAACAATTTTTTTTTTTTTTATTAACATTACTGTGGCCCTGATGATGTGTAGGCCCTGATGATGATATAAAATATATCGAAACGTTGGCATTTGAGTAGTGTTTCCTTCCATCTTTGACTGACCCTCAATATTCCTACAATTATAATATTAATTTCTATTAAACCATAAAATGGTAATAGGATACGTCATAAGAATGTATACATTAAGGTTAGGTTAGGTTTTATGACTCATGCCCGGGCTTTAACTACGAGGTCATATCGCCTACTACCAGAGCGCTCTTTCGTCACTCTGGTGGACATGAGCCCGACTCTACTGTGGGAGTCCTAAATTTTGCCTACCCTAAATTTTTATTCATCTAGGGTAGGGGTCTTTAACGAGTACCTGACATCGTACAGGCTCGGGACCATCGCTTAACGTCCCATCCGAAGGACGGCGTGCTTAAGTTTATTTTACCTCCCAGATAAAATAAACTAAGGGCCTCGGTCGGGCTACGAACCCACAACCTTGAGCTCAGAAGTCAAGCACGCATACCACTGAGCTACCGGCGCCCTCTAATAATAATTATAAAAATAAGTGAAAATATGAAATTCCTAATATAAAATACAATTGATACTATTTATATTTTTATTTTATATTTATTATTCTTTAAGATAAATCTTCTTTCATGACGACATTTTCGAGGTCACAAAGAGCTAAATACATAAGAAAAATATAAATATATATACACATAAATAAATTAACAAATAACGTATACATTAAGATATCTTATTAATTAGATACATAAACAGATATTCACTCATAAATAACAGTCTTCTGTGTTACTAGATAATAAAACAAATTATATCGTATTTTTTTCTTTAATATAATATTTGTCATGTTCCAATTCGCACTTATAATATTTTTGAATGATAAGAATATAATATATTCTTATCATCTTAAAATATATTATATTTTAAACCAAATTTTCCCCAAGCGAGAACAATTATGAGAGGATTGCCAAAAATAGAGACGTTTCTAAAAGTGTAATTAGTTATTACTCATTATGACTCTTGCCCGGTAGGGGTCTTTAACGAGTATCTGACATCGTACAGGCTCGGGACCATCACTTAACGTCCCATCCGAAGGACGGCGTGCTCAAGTTTATTTGACCTTCCAGATAAAATAAACTAAGGGCCTCTCGCCCGAGTTTCGAACTCACGATCTTGAGCCCAGAAGACAAGCACGCATACCTCTTCCGGAGTACAGATATAATATTTCGGGTTAATATATTCCATTATACAGGAATTATCCTGTTAATTTGTCTAGCTCGGGAAGTAAATAATTATTACAACTTATTATTTAAATTAATACTCCCTCTCTCTCTCTCTCTCTGCTTGTTTTCATACAATTTAAATTAATTCTTAGAAATCTCATTCATTCCGGGAAAGTCCAACTTTTCACCACCTACACACAGCCTCCAATTGAGTTATAATCACCTCATTTTAATTTAATTATGTTTCATTTCATTTTTTTGAAGCCTTCCAGGATTTTTTTTATTTTCTTCTTAAGGCGAGATTAAAGTTCGTTAATAGCAACTGGCTATCTACAAGTAGCGCTATCTCATTTTGAACATCCATGGTGGGTATACTTAACAGAATATAAACTTAACGAGTTCACCATTTTACGTAACGAAATTTCCAAATGTCCCACCATTAAGTCGGTCGGTAATTACTTTAATGTAAGTAATACGAGTATTACAGAAGGACTCCGGGAGATTTTCATCAGTCGCAAAAAAAGGAAGAGGATGGATTTGAGGTGTGATCAACTCAAAAACCCTAAAAAATGTTGATATAATAGACATGAAATTGAGAATATGAGGAATTGTATGATCTTGATCCAAAAAGGTTGATTGGTTTCAGAGGGAGAGCGAAGTCAGTTGATTAATGCACATAGGGGATGTACCTTTAACTACAAGGTCGTATCACCTACTACCAACTGTTTCGTCACTCTGAAATATAAAATTTCTAAAATATATTCATTGTAAAGGGATTCGTGTTCATAGACACACCTTCAGACAGCATCATTGTATTTCCATTTCTGCAACCAGGGAGTCAAAAAAACATGAAATTCGTGTGAAAATTCAACATTGAATTTCTGACCGATTATATAACGTCCCCTATACTTCGTTATACCTGCGGAAGTAAAAAGAAAAAAAATTGAAATTTTGTTTTTTAGAAAATGCGTAGGGAAGGTTGCCATTTGAGTCAAACCGCAGTTAGTTTTGAGTTCGAAATTGATCATAATAATCCCATCCAAATTCATTTTCACAAAATTTTTATTAGAGACATATTAAGTACGAAAATGTATATTTATTAAAAATATAAAGCAAAAATTCTTATCATTCTTAGAAAGTTAGTAGCGGTATGTTCAAAATATGCCGGATAACAAACCAAAAACTTTCGCAAATTGGAATCATTTGCGAAATTATTCTCTTTTTGACATAATTGGCTTTATTTATGCTATCAACCATTTATTATGTTATTCTCTCCAAACTTTTATTTCTTTTTTTTTTTTATTACACTGTATGAAAACCAAATATGTACGTTTTTATCGGTCGTAAAAAGACTATTGCAACTGTTATTTTATTCAGTGAGTAACATATATTTTTTTTTTTTTACATATAGTTTTAGGTTATGTTTTATGACTCATATCGCCTACTACCAGAGCGCTCTTTCGTCACTCTGAACATGAGCCCGATTCTACTATGGGAGTCCTAAACTTTGCCTACCCTGAATTTTTATTCACCTAAGATAGGGGGTCTTTAACTAGTATCTGACATCGTACAGGCTTGGGACCATCACTTAACGTTCCATCCGAAGGAGGGCGTGCTTAAATATATACATATATTTTTTTTTTACCTCCCAAATAAAAGGTGGTTTCCACTGAGCCCCCTCTAGAGACGAATGTAATAATGGAAACACTTTACACTGCCGTTACGTAACATGTTTCAAGACTCCCACCCCCTGTCACAAGGTAAGTTGGACCCTCACCATCCTGCGTTACCTAACTTACGGACGGTATCAAAATGGTTAACGTTATTGAAATGAAAAGAAATTTTATTATTCTGGGACCGAGGTACCCTAAGAATAAATACATCCAGAGCAAAGAACAGGAAACAATAAAATATAGTATCAGTACAAAGAAATAAAAAGATAGGTAAATAAAAATTAGTGCTACATTGGAGAAAAACTATACAATTAAAAAAATAGATAAACAAAAGATTAACAGGAAAAAACATAAAATTAACAACTTCATTATGATGAAAAAAAATAAATAAAAGTATCTATATAAATAAAAGAGAATAAGTAAAAAAGAAAATCTATATAACTAGTTATACTTTCTTAGTTGAGAAAAAAAATAAAATTGATAATATAAATCGATATCATCGACATTATATCGATATAATGTAATTGACGATGTTATTGGAATATGAACTTATTCAGTTTGGTTTCTTAGGCAGGACCTTACCTAGATACATCAAACTGTCCAGAAAACTAGCTTATGTACATTTTAATGATAGATAACAATAATATTTATATCCGTTAAACCGTAACATAGCAATGTAAAAGGATATATAATAAAAATGTAAACATCAGGATTGCTTATAAATTAGATCCATAAACAGATATTAACACTTAGAGATGGATTAGTAATAACAATAATAGTAAAAAATAAAATGTAGAGGAGAACGGTAGAGAACGAAAAGAGAAATAGCCAACATATTGACGAGCGAAGAGGATCCGGAGCGTTAAGTAGTCTGGGTCAAAACCGGCGCGTTAC
The DNA here is from genome assembly GCA_963662175.1 of Aradus depressus. Taxonomy (NCBI): domain Eukaryota; kingdom Metazoa; phylum Arthropoda; class Insecta; order Hemiptera; family Aradidae; genus Aradus; species Aradus depressus. The sequence goes on along the minus strand of OY759221.1, from coordinate 40,391,240 downwards.
CGGAGCGTTAAGTAGTCTGGGTCAAAACCGCGCTTATGACCCGTCGATGCACGTAACCGAAAATAAAAATAAATTAAATAAACAATAGAAAATAAATTAATATAAAAATAATAATACTAAAATTACAATACATAGTTCTTATGAAGGTTAGGTTAGGTTTTATGACTCATGCCCGGGCTTTAACTACGAGGTCATATCGCCTACTACCAGAGCGCTCTTTTGTCACTCTGGTGGACATGAGCCCGACTCTACTGTGGGAGTCGTCCTACATTTTTATTCATCTAGGGCAGGGGTCTTTAACGAGCACCTGACATCGTACAGGCTCGGGACCATCGCTTAACGTCCCATCCGAAAGACGGCGTGCTTAAGTTTATTTTACTTCCCAGATAAAATAAACTAAGAGCCTCGGTCGGGTTTCGAATACACGATCTTGAGCTCAGAAAACAAGCACGCATACCACTAAGCTTCTCGAAAATAAAAAATATTTTAAAAAATTAAGTTTTTTAGCTTTCGTAATTGCTAAATTGGTGACCCCGACCTGATGACAAGACGTAAGTGGCAGAAACTAGAAGCTACTCACTAACAACATGTATTATACACTTAGTTCTTATGAAGCAGGGCCGGGCTTTAACTTCGAGGTCATATCGTCTACTACCAGAGCGCTTTTTCGTTGCTCTGGTGGACATGAGTCCGGAATTTTGCCTATCCTGGTTTATTCACCTAGGGTAGGGGCTGTTTAACGAGTATCAGACATCGCACAGGCTCGGGACCATCACTTAACGTCCCATCCGAAGAACAACAGGCTCAATGTTTTTTTCACTTTTTACGACTAAAAAAACTTAAAGGTCTCGGCCGGCTTTCGAACCAGCGATCTTGATCTCAGTAGACATTTAGACAACATATATGGGTTAAACGTCAATCGATATATAAAAAATAAATAAATTTGGAAGAAGCCATTGAAGTGTTGTTTATCAATCTTCTACTATTGAAGTAACAACTGGTCTTAAATATAGGGCATTCTTCCTCCACCGTTCAGAGGAAGCGTGCTTGCCTATTGAGCTAAAGAACCAGTTTTTTTTTTTATCTGGGAGAAAACGTTGAGCAAGCCGTCCCGAGCCTCATACTCATTAAAGCCCGGGCATGAATCGCTATACTACGACTATATTTCTGGAAGTTCTTATGTCTACTGTTATTTAGATACGTAAATAACAGCATGACATTATAATAACCCATTTATTTTCACATTTTGTATTGACTTCTTCTTAAGGCCTTGTTCGTAAAAAAAAAAAAAAAATTGCACATATGACCTAGCAGAGTACTACAATAAGAATAACCTTGATCAATTATACGGTTTAAAGGTGTGAAGGTCTGGGAACTAGAGAGGACCTTGGTACTGCAACACTAGGGGACCTTAAGTTCCATAACTAGATCAGCAAGGGCACACTATACACTACACATTCCCATCCTTCTCACATTTGAAGCACTCACAATTTTTAACTATAATTTAAATACAGTGATTCCTAATTTACGAATTCGTTATTCAGGATTTTCACTTCCGCAGTTGTTCGAAGTGTAGGAGAGAGAAGTCAAGATTTCCGAAGCAACTACTGCTAATTCCAAAAATTAAATTTAAAAAAATATGTCCTATCTGTTTGTGTTGTCTGTAAAGACGATAACTCCCGTTAGAGAATTACCACAAACGGACGATAAGAGGAAGGGTCTCAACTCAAAACTCTTAATAACTGTCGATGTTGTCAAATATGTCAATGTATCGATACGGAATTCAGTGTTTTATTATAACAATTAATTGTCACAATCCTCATTTGTCGAAATTGTTTTTTTTGGTACCACAGATATACGAAGTTATATTATATAACCTAGGTGAATAAACCAGGATAGGCAAAATTTCGGACTCATGTTCACCAGTGACGAAAAAGCGCTCTGGTAGTAGGCGATATTACCTCGTAGTTAAAGCTCGGGCATGAGGAATAAAAAAATTTAAATGTCGAACACATTCTTTGTTTTTATTAGTTTTGCACTAGATCGATCATCGATACAGATCCTAAAAATTTATTTGACCACTGCCTATTCGTTGAAGTGCCCGACATTCTTTCTGCTGAGATTGCTAGTCTGCAGTGTGACTTGTGCAGCTATTTTTGTCAATGGTGGTCCCTACAGCTCCATAGTTAAACTATCTTTCATTTGTAGCGATACAGCCCAGGACAACCGACTAACTTTACAAGTTATCACTCAACATTCGCGAAAGTTAAGTCCTTAAAATTAAAATCGCCCGCGAATGGTCCAAATCGCAAATTTTATTGTACCTATCCATTTCAGATTCTACAGTCAAAGAGAAGAAGGTACCCCCTCCAGAATGAATTACTTCGCGCTGGGGAAGTACAGAGGCGGTGATTCAACTATGACCTAACTTAAATATTTTTGTCAAACCTTTTCTTTCATTTACAATTTATTTTTTATCACTATATTTTTTCCTTATCTTATTCCATTTCTTATCACTTCAAATAATTCCAATTATAGTTTTTTTTCAATGTTATCTATGATGTGATTAAATGTTTTTATTTAAACGAGAACTATATATATTTTATTGTTGGCCTATCTGTATCAATGGGTTGGTTGGCTAGTGGGCCACTGTATTTATTTATATTAATAATGTCCTACACAAAACATTATCTGTAATGTAACTTGCCCGCACGAATTAATCAATTAAATTGTCGCTCATAACATAAAGTTTGGGCTAAAAATCGATATTTGACTTACATAGGAGCTTCTGGATCCTCATACTAAATTTTGGGTCGATATATTTTTTACATTGGTGGATATTAGGTTTTTTTGAGTAGCCCCCCTCCTCAAATCTCTTGTTCCCTCCGGTCGATGTCTCGGAAAATTAATAGGTGCCATTCTTCTGGGGTTTTGAATTTAAATATAAAATTTCATGTCGATACATTGGCAGTTATTAGGATTTTTGAGTTCAACCCCCTCTGATCCTCCTCTCACCTTCGGCTGATTCCATTGAAAAAGTGATATGAGTTGTCCTTATAGGCCTTTGAATTTAAATATAAAATTTCATGTCGATACATTGGCAGTTATTAGGATTTTTGAGTTGAACCCCCTCTCACCTTCGGCTGATTCCGTTGAAAAAGTGATATGTGTGGTCCTTATAAGGTTTCGAAATTAAATATAAAATTTCATGTCGATACATTGGCAGTTATTAAGATTATTGAGTTGAACCCCCTCTCATCTTCGGCTGATTCCGTTGAAAAAGTGATATGTGTTGTTCTTATAAGGTTTTGAATTTAAATATAAAATTTCATGTCGATACATTGGCAGTTATTAGGATTTTTGAGTTCAACCCCCTCTGATCCCCCTCTCACCTTCGGCTGATTCCATTGAAAAAGTGATATGAGTTGTCCTTATAGGCCTTTGAATTTAAATATAAAATTTCATGTCGATACATTGACAGTTATTAGGATTATTGAGTTGAACCCCCCTCTGACCTTCGACTAATTCCGTTGAAAAAGGGATATGTGTGGTCCATAAGGATATCTATAAAGCCCTTTGAATTTACTTCCCCCTAATCCTCCATTCTCTTTAGCCTATTTGTCTGAAACTCTAAAGGTCTCAGCTGAAGGGATGAAGGGTTTGGAGGAGTAAGGGAAACATAGTTGAATACAAACAGTTGGGGAAGTACATTACTCAACGATTCACCAAGGTTGATGGCATCCCTAAGATGTGCGGTCTCCAACCTTACACCTCCATACTCCACTCATATCAGTCTGACCTAGATACATGTCTATTTCATGTGTATCGATGTCACGGTTCGATGGGCCTCTACTGACGTCAATAGATACAATACTTCCTCACCAATCTATAAAGAGGGTGTTGAGCAATCGATAAAAAATTCGGTATTGAGTTTTCATCAAAATTTGATTGTTTTTGGACTTCATGATATAAAAATTTCACAATCGATTCGCCGAGATGCTGGTTATTTTCACTTTGCAAGCTATACGAGGTATAGAGATAATAAGTCAGAAATTCGATGCGGAGTTTTCAACGGAATTTTATCTTTTCCGACCTCTTGATTCCCAAAAAACACGATAACTCCCGATAGAATAAATGTATCGATACGAAATTTTATATGTATAGCCAGAATCCTCCAAGAACGACATCAATGGGTTTTCAGCCAAATAAAAGGAGGAGGCTTACCACAAATCTACAATAACTACCGTTGTAATGAATTTATTGACAACAAATTTCATATTTATATTCAACGGCCTGTAAGAACGACACCAACTAATTTTTTGTTGTATCAACAGAGAAGAGGAGAGGGCGCCGGTAGCTCAGTGGTAAGCGTGCTCGGATCGGACGTTAAGCGATGGTCCCGAGCCTGTACTATGTCAGGTACTCGTTAAAGATCCCTTAGGTGAATAAAAATTTAGGGTAGGCAAAATGTAGGACTCTCACAGTAGAGTCGGGCTCATGTCCACCAGAGTGACAAAAGAGCGCTCTGGTAGTAGGCGATATGACCTCATAGTTTAAGCCCGGGCATGAGTCATAAAACCTAACCTAACAGAGAAGAGGGGGGAGCAACTCAAAAATCCCAACAACTGCCAGGCTGCCACCTTTTTCTACCTCTAAAATTGACTTGCAGTGGGAGGCTTTCTTCAATTTATTTTAAATTATACAAATTCATGAAGAAGAAAGTACCTTTAACATGCCGTCCTTCGCATGGGACGAAGTAGGATCAGAAAAGGGGGACTTCGACTCAAAAATCAGCAGATAGAGAGCGAAAAAGTAATTGGTTAATTGGTACTGGGGAACACAATAAAACGTTCCTATACCAACCACGTTTTTACTAATCATTTACTCCACTATTCATTTCAAATTGCAAATTGTATTACTAGGTAGTAGAAATGTGTTGAACTTGAATGAAATAAAACTAGTTTATTTATGGTATTGTCTAATTTCACATAATATATATACATGGGAGTACTTTCGGTATTTCTACCATCCTCAACCGAAAGCATAAGAGATAAGACTCCTTAGTTCATTTGAATTATTTGCCGGTGATCCCCCGGATTGTTGCAGGAGGGGGGTGCTCTGTAAGGGACGGTGTGTTTCCTCGTGAGAGAACCTGCACAACTTCCCACACGCACGCACCCTCTCAACATGACTGGGCCACTGACCCTTCTATCTTTGGGTTAATGATCTGAACATAAGGACAAACCAAAAAAACTTTTTTGGTTATTCTCCAGCTAAACTAGCAGCTATCACAAAACTCACCTACATCACACACCAATCATATCTTCAGATCATGAAAATATAAATAAATATCTGATGTCATAATAAAACATTCTTATACCAACCACGTTTTTACTATTCACTCCACTTATTCATTTCAAACTGGATTACTGAGTAGTAAGAAATGTGTTGGCATTAGCGGTTTTCTTTGTGTAGTTAGTTATTATGACTCATGCCCGGGGTTTAAGTACGAGGTTATATCGCCTACTACCAGAGCGCTCTTTTGTCACACTGGTAGAAATGAGCCCGACTCAACTGTCAGAAAAGGGGGGTTCGACTCAAATATCTGCAGATAGAGAGCGAGGCCAGCGTCGTCTTAGGCGGCGTGGAGGGTTGTCGGGATGGGACTGAGAGGACATGCGCTGAGCGACAGGATTGGGATGGGTATTCAACTTAGAATGGAATTTCTCGCAGCGGATTTGGATTAGGTCTTGGACATAAGGAATGTTGAGGTCTTTGTGTAGGACTTTGTTGGTGACATAAAAGGGAGCATTGACAATTTGTCGTAGGACTTTTGACTAAAAGTTTGTATTCTGTTGATGTTGGAACTCTTGGCTGAGCCCCACAGTTCTAGTCCGTATGTCCATATTGGTCGTATGATTGTTTTGTAAATTGTAAGTTTGTTCTCAACAGATAGTTTTGAGTTAGATCCGAGTAGTCGTCTTAAAAGACCATATCGTCTGTTTGAGTCTTGTGTGGGGATGGGGAAATAATAAATAGCAAGCTCGATAATAAAATGAGTATTTAATAAAATAAACATGTAATAAATAGACAGATGGGGATGTAAGTAATATTTATGTTTAGATTTATTCTGGGACAATACTACATATTGTACTAACTGAACGTTCAAGGTCAAGATTACAGTTTCATGTCGTCGAGTATAGGCAGGGAGAGGCAAGGAGACATTAGCATTCTGGCCAGGACAGGAGGGGAGTGGAGCCAGCTGTCAGTTCACAGCCTTTACAGTTCTACTCTCAACGTCAACATACAAAATAAATATTAATATATATATATATATATATATATATATATATATCGTCGTATACTATTTTGTATTTGCCACCACGGTCAAACTATAAGTTTGACCGTGGTGGCAAGAGCGTAGGGCTTTGGTCGCACGATTTCACATTGAGGGTTTAAATACCGTCCGGGAGAGTTGAATGGAACTTATGTAATAGGAACTTTGAAATAAGGTTGTCAAGTGCAAACAAAACAGTAAAACGAAAAATACAATCATTTCAAAACAAAACCCTCCGCATAGATCTCAACGCACCGAGGTTCGTGAGAGGGAGTATAATTCATAAAGAGCTGGACATAGCTGCCATGGACACCGTCCTGCGATCTCTGACTGAGACGTTCCTCCAGAACCTGCCCCTCATCCCCCCAGACTCCATTCATAAAGAGCTGGACATAGCTGCCATGGACACCGTCCTGCGATCTCTGACTGAGACGTTCCTCCAGAACCTGCCCCTCATCCCCCCAGACTCCATTCATAAAGAGCTGGACATAGCTGCCATGGACACCGCCCTGCGATCTCTGACTGAGACGTTCCTCCAGAACCTGCCCCTCATCCCCCCAGACTCCATTCATAAAGAGCTGGACATAGCTGCCATGGACACCGTCCTGCGATCTCTGACTGAGACGTTCCTCCAGAACCTGCCCCTCATCCCCCCAGACTCCATTCATAAAGAGCTGGACATAGCTGCCATGGACACCGTCCTGCGATCTCTGACTGAGACGTTCCTCCAGAACCTGCCCCTCATCCCCCCAGACTCCCACAGGACATTTTAGTTTTATTTATCATTATTATTCTTTTTCTTATTACTATTTTTTTTATTTTTGTATTTTATTTTGTCACTTTTGTGAAAGGCACTAGAATGCCGGGCCAAATAAATTACTTTCTTTCTCTATAACTTAGATCAGATTAGCTTTTGACCAAAAACACACGAAAATTGAGACTTTATTCAGGGGTTAAGTACGACAAAATACCGTTATAGGTTAGGTTAGGTTAGGTTTTATGACTCAAGCCCGGGCTTTTAACTACGAGGTCATATCGCCTACTACCAGAGCGCTCTTTCGTCACTCTGGTGGACATGAGCCCGACTCTACTGTGGGAGTCCTAAATTTTGCCTACCCTAAATTTTTATTCATCTAGGGTAGGGGTCTTTAACGAGTACCTGACATCGTACAGGCTCGGGACCATCGCTTAACGTCCCATCCGAAGGACGGCGTGCTTAAGTTTATTTTACCTCCCAGGTAAAATAAACTAAGGGCCTCGGTCGGGTTACGAACCCACGATCTTGAGCTCAGAAGTTATATTTATGACTATAAGCCTGTGATTTATATGAATTTACATTTTTTTTTCTATCAACTTCAGCATTCTGTTTAAACATTATCTATACGTATTGCCCCATATAGAATCAATTTAAGCTACTTTTATTTTGCATATATCGCTAAAAATACATATTTTTGCATATCTGAACCTTTTTCGCATATTTGTATTCATATTTTAGAGTTTTTTCGGCAGCTCAAGGATTATACTCTGTAATATAAAGCTGAAAATGTCTGTGCGTTGTACCGCTATAACTCACGAACGGCTTGATGGATTTGATTAATTTTTTTTTAAATTTGTTCGTCATCGTCTGTGGAAGGTTTTTTTTTTTTTTTTTTTTTTTTTTTTTTTTTATTAAAGGCTTTAGCTTGACGCCATTAGCCATCGTTCTATAATAGTACTGTGGAAGGTTATAGGCGTATTAGTACCTCAGTATCTGGTCCATCCCAGCATCCACCCACGCAATCTTTGTAACTCAAAAACCACTGCAATGATTAATGAGGAATCTTTTTGAATAGATAAGTTTTATCTACCGGAAGGTTAAGGTCTATTTTTTAATCAACCCCTGGTCCATCCCAGCATCCACTCACGCAATTTTTGTAACTCGAAAACCATTGCAACGATTAATGAGAAATCTTTTTGAATAAATTAGTTTTAGCTCCAAAGCTAGCGTTACTACAGTTGAAGGACTATAAGCCTTATTCCGTATGAATAATTGAAAATTATAACATCATGAATGTACTGTCGAGGAACTGAATAGCCTTATAGGAGATATTGGGAGAAAAGTCAAAGTTCCCCGGGCAACGCCGCGCGCCGGGTATTACTGCTAATACTCTGTAAAGTAGGTACCTATAGGACATACCTATTTTAATTTTTTAACTGACGATTGATAAAAATTATTCCCACTTTTTTTCCAAATTTTTCCCACTAAATTTGCTTCTGTTTGGCCAGTTTTACACGCCTTTTATTGAGATGAGTGCATTCCAGAAACTCCAATGTTTCTCTTGAATTCATTGTGTTCATATTGTCAACTTTTTATTCTGTTTGTTTACTTTCATAATTTATTCTTGGAACTGTTTTTTACGCCTATTTCCCCCCCTCTTTCTTATGCTCTTCTAAGTCGATCAGCTCAGTTTTAAAACTTTGGGTGGTAAGCAGTGGAGGTGGTGAGCGAAGGGTCAGGGGTTGAATTGAGTCCAATGGATATTGGGGTTTTCAATTATGCGCCAGTTACTTCAATTGATGTCGAGCGCTCATTCAGCCGATACAAATCAATTTTGAGGTCAGACAGGCATTTTGTTTGAAAATGTTAAAAAAGTTATTGTGTATAACTGTAACAGTTTTCTAGACGATTAAGTTTTTCTCTGTTCAAATAATTTTTTACTTTATTTTTTTCTTATATATTTTTTATTTATAAAATTTTATGTTTATAAAGATTTTTTTATGTACTTTTTTCCTTTGCATCCTTTCACATATTTTTAGTTTTCAATTGCATATTTTGCCAAATATATTTGCATATATATGTCCATATTTCGCTGTTTTTATTGCATACAAATCGCAGCCCTATTAATGACCTAATAGAAAATATTTTTAAATAAAAATTGTAGAGAAAACTCGAAGGTACATTTTATATGAAATATTATTTTTGGCAAGTGGCCCAGTTTGTGAGATGCTTCAATCCACCATTATACATAATAAGTTGAATCAACCAAATGAGAAGGAGGACCAGAGAGGCCTAACTCAAAAACTCTAATAACTGTCAATGTAATGAATGTATCAATAAGGAATTTAATGAGGACTCCACAAGTCCCTTCACAAGGCATCCATTGATTTTCAATTTCCAATTACAATAACTTCCAGAGTTACGATACCAATTGATTTTTCATTAAAATCGGTAGCCACTTTGCTACAAATATTTCGAGCTGGTGAAGTTCGTTGTCGGTGATTCACTTCAATTGTATACTATGTTCCCTACTGTTCCATTTAACTAAATATAACTGTTGCATTTACATTTTTTTATTTACATATTTACAAGGTCGAAGGTCAATCTCAACTCAGTTGAGGTCATGAACCCAACAACACGTCTTTAATGTAAGCGCAAAATACTTAAACAGTTTATCATTTTCACTAAAATAATTTTGTGAATATTGTTTATTATAATTTTTTTTCAATATATATATATTATATATAGTTATTATGACTCATGCCCGGGCTTTAACTACGAAACACTCTCTCGTCACTCTGGTGGACGTGAGTCCGACAACTATGGGGAGTCCTAAATTTTGCCTACCATAAATTTTTATTCATAGAGTAAGGGTCTTTAAGGAGTATCTGACATAGTACAGGCTCGGGACCATCGCTTAACGTCCCATCCGAATGACAGCGTGCTCAAGGTTCTCCTCACGTCAAGGGCCTCCTTTCGAACATATCAATAAGTGAAGTAAGCTCAAATGTCTACTTCTTGTCATGTTTTATGCATTTATTAACTGGTCAAAGAAAATAAATTAATTCTTATTGCAACATTTTAAATTTACATTATTACAAAAACTTATTATTTTTTTTTCTAATGTAGAAAACATATATAATATTGTTAATTTTGCAATTGAAAACTGACATTTGGTAAATGGAAGGAATGTGTTCGTCAGCTCTTTTCTATACATTTCAGCGTGAGATTTTCTTATACTCAGTAACGCCAGCATGAAATGATTTTGAGAGGGGGGGGGGAGGGAAGGGGGGGAGAGATTGATCCATAAAAAGGTGGTTGGTATAATAAACTCCTTATGGCCTATCACACCTTTAAAAAATTTGATTTCTTATAAAATGTGCCTCTTAGGTTCCCTCTTGTAATCAAGGTCATAAATATAAGCGGTACCTATCTTGTAAAATTGCGCTTCATTTTCGCCCGATATTTTGCCAAAATCTAGGTCAAATTGAGTTGGACCTTTAAATGTGTATTCGATATAGAATTTTGCACGATTAAAATAACTCCTTATACTAAAGATATAAGTAAAAAAGAGGACGCCGGTAGCTCAGTGGTATGCATTGTCTTCTCAGCTCAAGATCGTGGATTCGAAACCCGACCGAGGCTCTTAGTTTATTTTATCTGGGAAGTAAAATAAACTTAAGCACGCCGTCTTTCGGATGGGACGTTAAGCGATGGTCCCGAACTCAACTCAAAAAGCCTGATGAGAATTTACATGTCCTTGTGTAAGACAATTGGAATGTTCGAGGTGAGCCCACATTCTCTTGTGTGGATATCGCTGAAAATTAATAAGTGTCATCCTTATGGAGATTTGAATTTCTATATAAAATTTCTTGTCGATTCTTTCATTACATCACATTTATTAGGATTTTTATGTTAATCAACTATCCTTCTCTTTCCCTGATTTGGCTTTAAATTTAAATATAAAATTTCATTTTGATTCTTTGATTACATCGCATTTATCATGATTTTTGTGTTAATCACTATCTTTCTCTTTCGCCGGCTTTATATTTAAATATAAAATTTAATTTCAATATATTCATTGTATGCACGAATCGCTGTGTTCATAGACACACCTTCAGACAGCATCGTTTATTACCATTTCTGCAACCAGAGAGTCGAAAAACATGAAATTCCTACGAAAATTCAACATTGAATTTCTGACCGATTACGTAACGTCCCCTATACTTCGTCGTTGCGGAAGTAAAAAGAAAAAAATTGAAAAAAACATTTTTTTTTTCGAAAATGCGTAGGAAAGGTTGCCATGTGAGGCAAACCGCAGTTAGTTTTGAGTTCGAAATTGATCATAATAATTCCATCCAAATTGATTTTCACAAAATATTTATTAGGGACATAGTTTATTACAAAAATATATATTTGCAAAAATTCTTATCATGCTCAGAAAGTTAGTAGCGGTATGTACAAAATATGCCGGATGACAAACCAAAAATTTTCGGAATCATTTGCGAAATTACTCTCTTTTTGACATAATTGGCTTTATTTATGCTAACATTCATTTATTATGTTATGCTCTCCATAGTTTTATTTCTTTTTTTGATTTCACAGTATTAAAACCATAAGTTTTTATCGGTCGTAAAAAGGCTATATTGCAATTGTTATTTTATTCAGTGAGTAATATATTTTTTTTTTTACTTATAGGTTTAGGTTAGGTTTTATGACTCATGCCTGGGCTTTAACTACGAGGTCATATCGCCTACTACCAGAGCGCTCTTTCGTCACTCTGGTGGACTTGAGCCCGACTCGACTGTGGGAGTCCTAAATTTTTATTCATCTAGGGCAGGGGTCTTTAACGAGCACCTGACATCGTACAGGCTCGGGACCATCGCTTAACGTCCCATCCGAAAGACGGCGTGCTTAAGTTTATTTTATCTGGGAAGTAAAATAAACTTAAGCACGCCGTCTTTCGGATGGGACGTTAAGCGATGGTCCCGAGCCTGTACGATGTCAGGTGCTCGTTAAAGACCCCTGCCCTAGATGAATAAAAATTTAGGACTCCCACAGTCGAGTCGGGCTCAAGTCCACCAGAGTGACGAAAGAGCGCTCTGGTAGTAGGCGATATGACCTCGTAGTTAAAGCCCAGGCATGAGTCATAAAACCTAACCTAAACCTATAAGTAAAAAAAAAAATATATTACTCACTGAATAAAATAACAATTGCAATATAGCCTTTTTACGACCGATAAAAACTTATGGTTTTAATACTGTGAAATCAAAAAAAGAAATAAAACTATGGAGAGCATAACATAATAAATGAATGTTAGCATAAATAAAGCCAATTATGTCAAAAAGAGAGTAATTTCGCAAATGATTCCGAAAATTTTTGGTTTGTCATCCGGCATATTTTGTACATACCGCTACTAACTTTCTGAGCATGATAAGAATTTTTGCAAATATATATTTTTGTAATAAACTATGTCCCTAATAAATATTTTGTGAAAATCAATTTGGATGGAATTATTATGATCAATTTCGAACTCAAAACTAACTGCGGTTTGCCTCACATGGCAACCTTTCCTACGCATTTTCGAAAAAAAAAATGTTTTTTTCAATTTTTTTCTTTTTACTTCCGCAACGACGAAGTATAGGGGACGTTACGTAATCGGTCAGAAATTCAATGTTGAATTTTCGTAGGAATTTCATGTTTTTCGACTCTCTGGTTGCAGAAATGGTAATAAACGATGCTGTCTGAAGGTGTGTCTATGAACACAGCGATTCGTGCATACAATGAATATATTGAAATTAAATTTTATATTTAAATATAAAGCCGGCGAAAGAGAAAGATAGTGATTAACACAAAAATCATGATAAATGCGATGTAATCAAAGAATCAAAATGAAATTTTATATTTAAATTTAAAGCCAAATCAGGGAAAGAGAAGGATAGTTGATTAACATAAAAATCCTAATAAATGTGATGTAATGAAAGAATCGACAAGAAATTTTATATAGAAATTCAAATCTCCATAAGGATGACACTTATTAATTTTCAGCGATATCCACACAAGAGAATGTGGGCTCACCTCGAACATTCCAATTGTCTTACACAAGGACATGTAAATTCTCATCAGGCTTTTTGAGTTGAGTTCCCCTCCTCTGAAGTATGTTTTTTGAATTTAAATATAAAATCCCCCCCCCCCCCCCTCGACCAATTTGGGTGAAAATATTTTTGTGTCGATACATTCATTTTATTATGTGAAGTTATATACTTCATAAACACGCAAGATTTTTTTTTTTTTTTTGAATCAGGAGTTGGAAAATATGAAATTTTGGTGAAAAATGAACAACGAATTTCTGCCCGATTATATAACTGACCCTATACTTCATATAGCTGGGAAAGTAAAAAAAACAGAAGGTTTATAAATAGTACTCACGTAATGTTCAGACAGTTTTGATTTCAGAATACATTTCACAACTTAACTTATAGTCCTACGCAAGTCAACTAGTTATCTTTTAATTATTACATTTATTATTGTTATTGTTTGGGTAAAATTATCATTTTTAACAAAAATAAGGATAGAAAAAACAACAATGACAATAAAAAAAATTCCATAAATACCTGAAGTTATTATTGTTATGGCGGGTATGCCAGTGTATTCTAGATTGTATCAAAATATGCCAAAAAATATATATATCATCCAATTAAATAAGTTCGTTGTTCAGAAAAAAATTCGCTTTTACCTAATTCTTAAATACTGATTGACAATATTAGAAAAAATTTACTCAAAAGTACATTTTCCAGGAATTCGAAGCTGTTTTTTAAAGAGAGTCTAAACAACGCTATCTGTAATCATCAACATTTGTTGCATTGTTGTGATTATTTATGTCACGAGTAATTTGTAAATTTTTTTAAAGTAGTAAAAAAGGAAACCAGAAAATACATAATGTTTTATTAAACTTCAAATTTTGTAATTATACATTTGTTTTTTCGTCATTTTCGTACGTAATGTATGAAAATAGGGACAAAAGTGAAGAAAATTGACAAACAAAATGTGAAAAAAAAATACCTGTATTTGTTCGTTAATATCCTGAAGTGTTTTTTTTTTTTTTTTTTTGAAGAGATGCAAGTTCACATGATACACAGTACACAGGCTAGATACAAAGTATTCACACAATAGAGGGCACACAAGAGAACACAAAACGAAACTGGGAAGACGGAGATCCACCAAAACGGAGGACTAGCTCGAGTTCAACTAACCAAGGCTTGGTGAAGGAGCCCCCACGACCACCCCCCACCACAGAGGGGAGGGAGCACCCCCAGCACCCAGCCCTACTTGCATCTCTAATTGATCTACACCCCCCCCCCCCCCCCTCCCTGTCTCAAACAGCTGGGCAAGTATGAATAGTTGACAAAAAAGTAGGTGAATCACAGTCAATGTACTTCCCCTATAATTAACCTATTCCTCTTCCAGTCGACCGTTTGCGCTAATATTCAACAGTTGACTTACATAGAGGATCATAAATCCTCATACTAAATTTTGTATCGATAAATTCATTACATCGGCAGTTATTGGGGTTTTTGAGTTGAGCCCCCCTCTGATCTCCCCCTTCCCTTCGGCCGATTCCGCTGAAAATTAATAAGTGTCGTTCTCATAGGGTATTTAATTCACATATGAAATTTTGTATTGATACATTCATTACAACGGCAGTTATTAGAGTTTTTGTCGTATAAAATTTCGTGTCAAATACCGGTCACCCACAGCACATAAACATTTTCTTTTTTCATATGTGGAATTTGAGTGTCCGAAAATTTGAAATTCCGGTGAAATCTCAACATCGAATTTCTTTCTGATTACATAACTTCCCATATACTGTATGCACCTGGGGAAGTTAAATGTAATTTTTGGTTGTATGTCTGTGAACACGGTAACGTCCGATAGAATGAATAAATCGACAAGAAATTTAAATTTGTGTAATCGGAACCCCACAAGTTTTTGAGGCTATCAGTGCAAGGTGAGTTGCCTAACCAACAAAAACAAAATAATTTCAAAATAAATATTTTTGGTGCCTGCAGTGCACTCTGGTGACATTTAATGTCCTTAGTTGATTTAAAAACTATCTAATAGAGCACCTTGGCTTATCCAGAAAGCGCGCGAAATCATCCAACTAAAATGAAGACTGGCCTAAGCCACATCCAGATTATTGTTACCACAGAATATAAGAATGGAATAAAGTGCAGCAAAGTTTTAGAGATGTTAAATATTGCTTTTGGCGAATCTGCTATGTTGTTATTCTGGATCGCCAAGACCGAAAAAAGCTCAACAAGTGCGGTCGAATGAGAAGGTCATGCTCACTGTGTTTTTCTATTTTAACGGCATAGTGCACCATAAGTTCTTGCCACAAGGTCAAACGATCAATAAGGAGTAATAACTACAAGTGCAACGCCGTTTGCGTGAAGCAATCCGAAAAAAATGCCCGGATTTATGGCGAAAAAAAATTCATGGCTTTTGCACCACAATAATGTACCTGCTCACACTTCAAACTTTTTCGTGAGTTTTTGGGCAAAAACAACACTGTAATGATGCCCCAGCCTCGATATTCGCCAGATATTCCCAACAATAAAGAGAACCTTAAAGAGCCGTTGTTTCACAATCATAGATGAGATTAAAAGCGCATCGCTGAAAGAGCTAAATACTATCCCAAAGATCGAGTTCCAGAAGTGTTTCGGGAATTGGAAGAAGCGCTGGCATACGTGTATAATATCTAATGGGAACTATTTTGAAGGGGATAACATTGATGTAGACCAGCGTTTCCCAACCTTTTTTGGATCGCGTACCACTTGGTAGGATATCATGCTAAATTGTACCACTTCATAAAAATGATTGTATTTCGTGAAATTTGTTATTGCGAGTGTGTTATTTTATTTGCATTATAAATTTTATAGGGTGACCATGTATTCCCATCACATAAGGAGACAAATTACATTGAAACCCGCCTAAACGTCATGCCGGATTATAAACTCACTTATGTTTGTTCAAAGTTTCATATTCATCTACTATTTTGTCATATTTTGTTTACTAATAAATGGTTTTAATAAAAATACAAAATTATAAAAAAACAATTACCTAATATATTTTCTTATCATAATCAAATATTTTTCTAAAATAAATTTAATGAGATCCTTGTGCTTGTTTCGAAGAACATAATTTTTTGAAATTTGGTTCAAAAGATGCGAGGTATACCCCTAAGTCTACAGCTGCGTTCAATCTGTTTCGATACTTATTTAAAAAAAATATACTTATATGAAGAAAAAGCTCTTTCTACTAATTCCGTACTAGTAAACGGTAATAATAATTTAAGAGCTTTCTCAGAAAGTTGTCCATATTCTTTTTCGGGATTGGCCGGCGAGAGCGCAAAGCTGATTTGAAGTCACTATACGACGAGAGCGCAATGATTTTATATATTAGGTATTTGATTTTTTTTTTTATTATTTTTTTTTTTTAATTTTTTTTTTTAAATAATATTTTGAAGCATTGAAAATATAGTCGAACAAATGACGTCTTCCTGCTCTGTATTCGCGTTGATACTCGCTGATTCTTTATTTTTTCCGAATACTGGACCTGTTCACTATAGGGTTGAGTATATTTGCACTCCTCATATTTATTTGTGATTCGATTTGATGGTAGCGGAGCGTTTGAAAAGACATCAGCAACGTGTAATCAGTAGGCCTTTGCAGTGGCGGCCTTTGGGGCGGGCGAGACGGGGAACTTTAAAATAAATTAAAAACTTAATTAAAACTATTGCGCTCTCGACGTTGAAAGGCTTCGCGCTCTCGACGTATAAAAATGGGATTAATTTTTATTATCTGCGCTCTGGCCGTAGATGGCCTCTTTATCAATGTTTAACCAACAATTAATTCGATTGTTTCGTTTGAATTCTATTTGTAAAGTTCTGTCACATGATAATTATATTAAATTTTCTTTATCTTTTATTGATAATGATGTAAGCTTTTTCTAAATTTTCTTCATAGAAAGGGTTTGAAATCCAATTATCATTTTTGTTATCGGGTTTTGGAAAATACTCCATGAAAGACAATTTTAATCCTGTTAAATGTGCTATTATATTTTCTCTTATATCTTGCGACAGACTAACCTTATTTTCAAACAAAAAAATATGTAGTTTCCGATTGATTGTTTTTTTTTTTGTTTTTTTCCTCCCCTTTTCTGGCTTTATGAACAGCGCACATCAGCCATCACTACACTGTCATTATGTATTATTTGGAATTACATAATTATATAACCAAGCAGAGGGCCCCCAGCATATGGCCCCGCCAAACCAGGGGACAGAGGACCGCTCATCCGGGCTACTCCCTGAGTACTGGGCACATGACGATTGATTGTTTTCGACACTGTTTCCAAAAATCTAATTTCTTAATCATACTTTCAATTTTATCATTAACATTAAAGATCGTTATCGAGCTGTTCTGAAGTGTCAAATTTAAGTTATTTATTAAAAAAAAATAATGAAACCAATTAAAATCATACAATTTCGGAAAAAGATCAAAAGGATTGTCTTAAAAAAAAAATGTGCTTCTTGTCTAAGTTGGAATAAGCGGGTTAGCACCTTACCACGAGATAGCCATCTCACTTCTGTATGAAAGAGTAGAGAAGTATGAAGACTCATCAAGTCTTCGCATATAACTTTAAAATTTCTTGAATTTGTAGAGCTTTTCTTTATAAAATTAACAATCTTTACCGCATCGTTGAGAATGAGTTTCAATTCTTCTGCAATGCGCTTTGTTACTATATTTTGCCTATGGATACAGCAGTGGCTCCAAATTACATTATTTAAGACTCGTCCGCGAAGACCAATATATAAACGTGACATTGACTTGGCACCATCAGTACACAATCCACAACAGTTTGACCAACTAATACCTTTCAATATAAAATAATTAGCAATAGCTTTAAATATTTCTTAACCCGTTGTGCGTGTGAAGAGAAAATTACAAAGTAAAAGACAAATTTGTTTATAATTATTATATAATATTGTTATTAACTAATATGTGTGTCAAGACTCAAATAGTTATATACGTTTATGTATCTAAATTATAAGCTATCTTAATGTATACATTCTTATGACGTATCCTATTACCATGTTTTGGATGAACGGAAATAAATGTTAGTTAGTTATTATGACTCATGCCTGGGCTTTAACCATGAGGTCATATCGCCTACTACCAAAGCGCTCTTTCGTCACTGGTGGACATTCGCCCGACTTATCTAGGGCAATGCTCTTTAACGAGTACCTGATATCATACCGCCTCGGGACCATCGCTTAACGTCCCATCCGAAGGACGGCATGCTTAAGTTTATTTTAATTATACCCAGATAAAATAAACTAAGCCCCACACTACACTAACCCACAATCATGAGCTCAGAAGGCCAGCATGCATACCACTGAGCTACCGGCGCCCTGAACGGAAATAAATATTATTATCATCCCAGAGAAGCCTATGAATTGGTTTTGGAACTCGAGTGTGTCTGAAGGCAGAGCTGACTAACAAGGCTACCTCCCCTCCCTGAGAGAGGAGCGGACATGTGACATGGAGTCAGGTATCTTATAGGGAGGGGGATGGAGGCAGACCAGAAGAAAGACAGGCCGGTCTGCGGAGAGGGGAAACATGAGTAGAAGAAAGGAATATCTGCAGGCCTCTCCAGGGATCAGTCAGACTGCTTCTGTATGGAGAAACAGTAGTATCCCTTATAACTACTCAATACTCAACCACTACTCACACAACTATAGTAATAATATTTATCTACATTAAACCATTACATGATAATAGGATGTATACATCAAGATACATTATGAATTAGGTAAACAGTAATTAAATCCTAGAGTCGGACACATGTGATTAGTAAGTACAATAATAGTTAGTTATTGTGACACAAGCCCGGGCATTAACTTCAAGGTCACATCCCCTACTTCCATGAGCCTGACTATAGGAGACCGCGAAGAAGGTGTTTAACGATGTACCTAACATCGTACAGGCTCGGGACCATCGGTAAAAGGCTTCCCAGGTAAAAAACCTAAAGACCTAGGCTGGATTTCGAAATGTAATTACTGGAAAGTTAACAATGTAAAATTTCATAAATGGGAGAGATTTCTCGTAGAAATAAAAGACGTAGTCTTTCCACTGTTTTATTTTTGATCAGAACAGTTTTCCAACGCAACTGCGTCATCATCAGTGGCACAAAACCCGTACAGACATCATACTAAGGTGAACTAATAACAACCATCCTATATACAAGGTATCAACAACTTGCGACCGAAGCGCTCCTACCAGTAGTCTGTCTAACAATTTATCTACAGGACCCTGCTATCGGTAGATATCTCTTGTAGCCCCCCCCCCCCCCCCCCCCCCCCACCCCCCTCACTGTAAAGTATGGCATCCCCTTACAGTCATGGCAGTTAAAAATGAGTTTTATCTCCACATCTCCCCGATAACATCTCGTCATTACAACACCTAGTATTTTTTTATTATTATTTTTTTTTTAATTTTCATTCTTTTCAACTATTTCTAATAAACGGGCCACTGAGACACCACTTAGTCAGAAGTTCGATTTCGAGTTACGCGTATACTCTCGTCAACCGCAACTAACATTCTTCCATTGAGTAGATCGACCGAGAACTTCATCTAGATGGAGAAAAAGTGAGCACTGGTTGCTCAGAGGTAGCTTGGTTGCTTACAGAGCTCAAGATTTCAGATACAAGACCCTTAGATTTTTTATCTGTGAGGTAAAAAAAACCTTGAGCACTCCGTCCTTCCCGTGGATGGGACGTTAAGCGGTGATCCCGAGCATGTACGGTGACAGGTACTCGTTTAAAACCGATAGGTGAATAAACCTAACTAGACAAAAGTTAGGACTCCCACAGGCTCACGTCCCCAGCGATGAAAGAGCGTTCTGGTAGTAGGGGATATGACCTTTTTGTTCACCCTCAAGCCCGGGCATGAGTCACAATAACTAAGTAAATAGATAGAGAAAAGACTAATGCAATTGTAAAATTTTAGTTTCCATAATATATTATGTTCTAGATAAGAATGTAATATTGATAGAGATATTTAAAAATATCGGCCTTTTTTTCTCAATATTTTACGTATATCTTCCTTACTTCTGTGTATACTTTTAACTTAATGAATAATGTAGAAGGCATTCGAGGTTCTGTCGTGTAAAAGATAATTCAAAATTTGGCCAACGTTTCGAAAACTATTTATTTTCTTCTTCAGGGCCTTATAATGACTTGAGCGGATGTGTGTGGTGAAGGTGTGAGTTTGTGACCAGTATAGTGCTATGGTGTCGTGTATGTAACTAACTATACTGCCGTCAAAAGGAGAAAGGCAGTAAGTCGAAATTTTCGAGTTTTGAGATTTTGGTATCAGTGGAATCAGACAAAATAGTTCTATTTAGCTTAATAATTACAAAAAAATAAAAAAAAGTATAAAATATAAATATTTACTATTATTTACGAGAACTAGTTACTGCTTTTGAAAACCTGCATGGCTGTGCTAAGTTGAAAGCAATACGAATAAATTAAAAAGTTACTGCCTTTCTCCCAAGTATGAGACTAGATTTTTGCCATAAAACAATATTAAAATTGAACATCTGAAATTGTTGAGACGCAAAAGCCTTCAACCCTTAATTTCTCAAAATCAGTTTTTCAGAGTTACTGCTTTTCACCTTTTGACGGCAGTATACTGGACACAAATTCACAACACCTTCACCACACACATCCACTCAAGTCAATTTAAGGCCCTGAAGAAGAAAATAAATAGTTTTCGAAACGTTGGCCAAATTTTGAATTTTCTTTTACACGACAGAACCTCGAATTCCTTCTACATTGAAAAGATACTGTCGACTCTATTAATCATTAATGAATAATCTTCACAATACAGAAAGTATCATTATTATTTACTATTTACAAATAGAACACGCTTAATGACACAGTCAAAAACGACAAACTCAAGATGTGAGGGGAAAACACACAACTATCTTTATACAATTAATAAAAATCACTCTATTTCTCAAGAAACAATACTACTTACATTTAACAACGTGAATTCACAACCAAAATACTATAAAAAAGAATCAAAGAAACACTTAAAGCAGCAATTTTAACTTTTTATAAAATAAGTGACTGTCTTACTGTCCAATCTCCAGTATAAATATGATTTCTCAAGTCTAGAAGATGCCAAGCATTACCATTAGTCACGATTTAACAGAACTGGAACTGCCTTGATAACTACTTCTAAACACAAAACGAAGGAAACAGTTTATTTCAATGAAAATAAACAGATTTCAATCTATTATAAAAAGAAAAATAAGTACATTTAAATGATTATGAAAAATTGAATTTTTCCAGACTAACAACAGTAAGATTTATACGGATTAAAGACAAAATGTTTCCTCAGGTGAGGTTATTAATCATTGAAGCTAACCACTGGACCAGCAAGGCCCCCAGCACAGTGGAATATAACCGGAGGGAGAACTGAGGATTGGAATTCAGAGTGGTTTGGTTGATTTTTACCGTGAGAGGACAGAGACGCCCCACACAGTAGAACGAAGGTCAGAGACCAGAGACCCACCCGCTCAGCTCAGACCAAACCAGAACTACAGAAGACAAGCTAGAATATCTCTCCCATCTTCCAGAGCCACTAGACACACTTTAATAATAATCAAAGAAATATATATAGAAATAAGATTTTCAAAAAAAATACTAGTTAATTTTTCTTTAACAACGAGGTCATATCGCCTACTACCAGAGCGCTCATTCATGAGCCCGACTCTACTATGAAAGTTCTAAATTTTGCCTACTCTAAATTTTTATTCACCTAAGTGGGACCTGACATCGTACAGATTCAGGACCGTCACTTAATGTTCCACCCGAAGGAAGGCGTGTTTAATTTTTTTTTTACCTCCTACATAAAATAAACTGAGAGCCTTGTTCGGGTTTCGCACCCGCGATCTTGAGCTATGTAACATAGCACGCATACCACCGAGCTCGTTAGTCATTAGATCTGTTTGACCAAATGTTCATTTAATTAGTCACATTTAACAATATTTCCTCCAATTATTCTCGCTATGAACAGATGAAGCAGTTAATAGTACACATGAGATCTAGTGTACAGTCGGTCGCTTTCTAAAACAGACCTGACAGGATTAACAAAACCTTTCCAGAGAGACTTTCACATCTCGGACCAGCAGAGATGGACTGACGGGCCGAAGAGTCGCCCTCAGCCTCTGCACGACCCATCAGCCCACAGCTACTTGAGTCGAAGCCATGATGTTGGTCACTAGTATAATTTAAATAAATGATTAAAAATTATCAATTGAGCTGAGTTTACGAAGCTCTTTCTTAGGCGACTCATGTATTTCGTTGTACTCGTACTCCTCCTAAACCCCTTTACCGATCACATTGAAATTTGCCACGATGGTAGTGGACACGGTGACGATGGTTTACTATTAAAAAAATCTGAAATCGAACATACCACGGAGGAATAATCACCGAAAAACGAAATCCTCATTGATCAATTGAGAGACAAAATTCTCGCGCAAAATAGAATTTTTCGATTTCAAATGTAAAAATCGGGGCGAAGCCCATTTCGGTTTACCATCGGACATCACTTTTTTTGAGCCGTTTTTTCGATAAAAATATTCTTCAACATACAAAGAACACATAGTAAAAAGAATTTTGTGCAAAAACAGCTGTTGTCTACAAAAAGGCTAGAAAAAATCCATTGAATTCAATTGAAATCTATTTAAAGTATTAATATATTCATAAAGAGAGGGCGCCGGTAGCTCAGTGGTATGCGTGCTTGTCTTCTGAGCTCAAGATCTGGGAGGTAAAATAAACTTAAGCACGCCGTCCTTTGGATGGGACGTTAAGCGATGGTCCCGAGCCTGTACGATGTCAGGTACTCGTTAAAGACCCCTACCCTAGGTGAATAAAAATTTAGGGTAGGCAAAATTTAGGACTCCCACAGTAGAGTCGGGCTCATGTCCACCAGAGTGACGAAAGAGCGCTCTGGTAGTAGGCGATATGACCTCGTAGTTAAAACCCGGGCATGAGTCATAAAACCTAACCTAACCTATTCATAAAGAACATACAAGGTGAGAAGTTACTGATAATTATTAAAACATTAACTGAATTTTTTATACAGATATGCCTGACTCAGCTCAGTTTTTGCAAACAGCAGAAGGTATTGCACACCTAGTAATAATTTTGGCGCTACAGAGGAGCGCCAGCGTAACGGCGGCCATGACTGATACGACAGTAACGAAGTTTCCATAAGCATTTTACGAGAAATAACAATTGTATATAATAACTTTTACTGAAAAATGAACCATAATAATTATTACAAGTTTGTTATTTATTTAACAATTTTCTCTATTTAAACTGTTTCGCAACTATCGAGTTATATCTCCATTTATAGTGATATTCATTTCGAGGTCATTTTAACTTGGAAACCATTTGAGGTCTCATACATTTTTACTTCTTCTATATAAAGTATAGGGGAAGTTATATAATTGGTCAAATATTCGATGCGGAATTTCATAATTTTCGAACTCCAGATTCCAAAAATTAAAAAAAAAAAATGATGTCTGTGTGTGTTTGTGAACACGAATAACTCCCGGTAGATATGAAATTTTATATGTATATCCAGAACCCACTAAGGACGACATCTTTTAATTTTCAGCCAAATTGGACAAAGGAAAAGGGGGGAATAGAAAGAATCCAATCAAAATTTAAAGAGTTAAAACAATCATATTATGTTCTAACTCCCCCTCCCCCCTCTTCCGTGCAAAATTTTGAGAGAGGCAACATGGCCCATACTTGAAAAGAAGAAGGGACGACCATAGTGACCAGAAGAAGAGAAGACCATAGTGATCAGAAGAAGGGACGTGAAACTGTCCCGAAATATTGTCAAAATAAAAAAGAAAAGAGATGACAACTATGGAAAAAATCAATATATCAACATCCCAGAGAAGTTCAAGAAACATAGATATAATTAATTTATATTATTTTTAAATATAATAAAAATAGTATTAGTTTATTTAATTATTAAGTATTTGTTTTTAAGAAAGATGTCCGACCAAGCGTGGGGACGCTATCTTTTAGTTTTGTAAAGTTCATGCAGACCAAGATGGAGGTGTTTTTAGTTGTATTGTTTTGATGTTTGGAGTTGGTATAAAGGTGACAGAATTTAACTGAGTTGTGAAAATTACATTTAAAATATAGTTTGGCGCTCGAAAAGTGCTATTAAATATGCAATATGGTTCGTTGCACCCTTAACTACGGTATAACTGGAAAAGTAAAAATACAGATAAGATTTACGAAATTTAAGAGGGAGAGAGACACACAGCTGTGAAAGTAAAAGTTCACGTAAGACTTTTAATGAAAGGCCATACACAAAGATGATAACTTTCCTTGACCCGATTGCGGGCTCGAGTCATCACGAGTAAACCTCTTATGATAAATGTGTTTCTGACACTTGGCGATTTCAAAAGTCATTGGCAGATAGTAAAAAAAAGTCAATTTGAAAGAGTACATTAAGGGAATTTGAACAATTTCAAGGGAGACGAAAGACTCTATCTACAGGTAATAATTGGGTAATAATAGGTCCTAGAGGTAGAAGAAGAACATTTGGCGTCATCTTCTATAGCGAAACTGCAAAATTAAGGATAACACATTGTGATGTATAAAATTACACACATTTTAATTATTAATAATATATTATAAAATTAATTATATTTATTTGTATAAAAACAGTGAAGTAACTAAATTAGTACCTAAATAAATATATGAAGTCGCATTTTGTTTTGAAACAACCAATGAATGAAAAACAAAAGACGACCATCAGCTGTTTCAAATAGAGTGGACCAGTCGGTCGGTGGAGGTGAGAGGTCTGAGTTGAGATGTAGTAAGAAAAGTGTTTAGGCTTAAGGTGTGATGAACCAAAAAGGTGTGAAATAACAGTAAAATTGATGCGCAAAGAAGGTACTGTTATTTATTTATATGTACAAAATAAATATGCCTAAAATATAAAACATTGATATAAATAATGGACAAAATATAAAACAGAAAAAAGACTGAAATAGTTTTAAGAATTTAGTTTGTAAGATTTTTCTTTTAAATAGTTTCATTTTTGTTCCAATCTTAATTTTTAATTTTATAATGTCGATCTAAGTAAATAAACCCAAATATTTGTTCTTTAATTCGATGGCATTAATTTTCCCAGTTAACCCAGTAAGATAATTTATACCTTTGGATTAGATATAACATTTTTGCAAAAATTATAAAAACAATATGGCATCTCTTTAGAAATCCAAATAAAAAGTTTGTTAATTGAATTTTTTTTTTTAAATACGTGCACTTTCTTCAAAATTGCACGTCTTGAACTTTCAATATTTTTTTAGGGCCCTTTTCGGAAATTACGGTAGAAATAAAAAATTAGTAGAAGACCAGCTATCATATATATAAAGCTGAAAATGTCTGTGCGTTGTACCGCTATAACTCACGAACGGCTTGATGGATTTGATTTTTTTTTTTTTTAATTTGTTCGTCATCGTCTGTGGAAGGTTACAGGCGTATTAGTACCTCAATATCTGGTCCATCCCAGCATCCACCCACGCAATCTTTGTAACTCAAAAAAACCACTGCAATGATTAATGAGAAATCTTTTTGAATAAATTAGTTTTAGCTCCAAAGCTAGCGTTACTACAGTTGAAGGACTATAAGCCTTATTCCGTATGAATAATTGAAAATTATAACATCATGAATGTACTGTCGAGGAACTGAATAGCCTTATAGGAGATATTGGGAGAAAAGTCAAAGTTCCCCGGGCAACGCCAGGGATTACTGCTAGTAATTTCTACAGGAAATGTGGCAATTTTATTATTTAATTACATTTAATATTTATTATTTTTCAATTATTTTCATTTTATATTTTACATATCTTTTATTATCACAAGATAATTATTTCTCTGCGTCCTACAATTCGCAAAAAGACAAAGTGACGCGAACACAATGTTTTAGGTCAAATTTTCCTAATTTGATTGTGAGTGACCTTGATACAGTAGATATCATACCATATAAATACAACTACAATTATGTAATTTTATATTTTTCTTTTTTAGGTCATCTGGGCTCTTTTCTATCGAATGGAAATCAAATTTGGTCATCGTTTCGAAACTTATTTACATAAATCCTTTTTCGAAATATCACTAATCCGGCCAGATTTTTTTTTAATTTTTCAGTTCAAAAAGAAAGGGATAAGTAGACCTCAGTTATCCGAACCACAATATTTTTGTTAAGGTAACCTTTATTAGATTTTCTGTCAAATCGGTTAAAAGGAAGGGGAAGATTAGAGAGGCGCTTAGCACAAAAACTCTAAAAAATGCCTATGTATTGAATCTATCAACACGAAATTTTATATGTAGATTCAGGAACAATTCAGGACAACACCTGATGATTGTCAGCACAATCGGCCGTAGGGAAGTGTGGAAGATCAGAAGAGGGGGCTCAACTCAAAAACCTTAATAACTTGAAAATATAACGACAGGAGATCACAGTCAAAATCATTTATAACAACACTGGATATAACGAAATGTTGAATTTCGAAAGTTAATTATGAGAGATGAGTATGATTTTGAGAGGGAATATAAAGAAATTGTTAAATTTCATTCATGATAAGGATTAACGTGCAAGTCTTCATTAATAGCTTATACCTGAGAAGTATTTTTTTTTTTGTTGGTTGGGAGTTGATCTGAAGGAACCACACATGCCTGAACGAGGGAGAGAGGGCTGTGTTCTGTTTGACGTGACGTTTTGTTAAATTGCAGAACCGTATAATTTCCAACCGTCTTCCGAGGGCTCTGGTCCAGGAGAAAATAAAAGAAAAAGACAAAAGGACCGGAGCGGCCTGGGGAGAGAAGGAGAGAGAAAAAGGAGAAGAAACAGTGGAGAGGCTCCACACTGTAACAGGAACCAGGAGGTTTCAGAATGCAGGGCTCAGAGGCTGGAAGGCAGCAAGGACCTAAAGTGCAACAGACTGCACAATTCGTTTTCCAGATGTACCAACCAAGTATAGGGGACGTCGATGCACATTTTTCAACGAAATTTCATCGTTTCTAACCTCCAGATACCAAATATGAAAAAAAAAAAATTATATCTCTGTGAACACGATAAATCCCCGATAGAATGTATCGACGACACCTATTGATTTTCAGTCAAATTGACAAAAGGGAAGGGGTGTATTATGGGGGAGGCTTAACTCATATATGAATTCAAAGCCCCAGAAGCACAACATTTATCCATTTTCAGCGGAATTGGCATAACGGAGGGGCGGATCAGAGACGGCTCAACTCAAAAAGTAATAACTGCCGATGTAATGAATTTATCGACAAAAAATTTAGTATGAGGATTTAGGAGTCCCTGTGTAAGTTAACTGTTGAATATTAGCGCAAACGGTCGACTGGTTTCTAGGAAGAGCGAAAAATTGACTGATTAATTCGTTCTGGGGAAGTAAGTAGCCGGTGATTCGCCGACGACGTATTATTATTGGTAAGATTGAAAATGATGCAAAATCATGCCTCAACAGATGAAGAGAAAGCAGTGCTTTACGCCACTCATATAACGTCATTAACATCCCATCCAATGCTTATTACATACTGAGCTCAAAATCAGACTCTCATTTTTTTTTTTATCTGAGTGGTGAAAAAAAAGTTGAGCATACCGTCCTTCGGATGGGACGTAAATCGATGTTCCCGAGTCTGAACAAAGTCAGGTATTCGTTAAAACCTCTTAACCCAACTGAATATAATTTTAAGGATGGCAACATTTAGGACTCCCATAGTAGAGTCGGACTCATGTCCACCAGAGTGACGAAAGAGCGCTCTGGTAGTAGGCGATATGACCTCGTTGTTAAAGTCCGGGCAAGTCACAATAACTAACTAACAACCCATCCAACACATGGCTAACAATTAGTGTTGGCAAAAATTTAGTTTGATTGACGATTAAAAACTAAAACTAACGTAATTAGTTTAACTGACGATTGACGTTTGAATTAGTTTTAGTCGTATAAAAAATTGAAATAATGATTGAATCAATTTTAGTTTTCAATGTTGATTAATAATTTGATTGCAATACTAATGTCGAGGAAATTGTAAAGTAAACGAATTATTAAATTAGACAAATGGTTTATTCTTTTATTATTCATTCACACATGGTATGCAAATAACAATATTTTCATATTTTTTATTTATTTATTCTTTTACTACATATAATCAAACCGTCAATATTTTCGATTCATTATATTTAAATTGCTTTTCATGACGACTCTTTTCTCAAACATCTCATCAGATAGTTTGTGTGATTTCGGTGAGTTGGTCCATAGTAGCATAGGAAAACATTCTTTCAACTGGCCCCGACGACGGCATAGGCTCTTTAGCTAACAATGCTTTGTATCAATACAGTAGACCCTTTCCAGGTAGTGACACAAACAGCGATAGAATGTGCTAATAAACAGAAAAGTACCTAATTACCTATAAGATAAGGCTTATTTTGAATTGAAAGAACTTCAGTAATTTTTAAGAGTTTAAAATGTTATTGCGTTGTGTCAGGTCAGTAGTTACTAGAAGGTACAAGGTCGGTTCATTTTCTGCATAATATTTAATTGCCTCGTTTTCAAATACGAAAAATATCTTTTTAGTTAAAAAATTAATCATATATATAAAGCTGAAAATGTCTGTGCGTTGTACCGCTATAACTCACGAACGGCTTGATGGATTTGATTAATTTTTTTAAAAATTTGTTCGTCATCGTCTGTGGAAGGTTATAGGCATATTAGTACCTCAATATCTGGTCCATCCCAGCATCCACCCACGCAATCTTTGTAACTCAAAAACCACTGCAATGATTAATGAGGAATCTTTTTGAATAGATAAGTTTTATCTACCGGAAGGTTAAGGTCTATTTTTTAATCAACCCCTGGTACATCCCAGCATCCACTCAAGCAATCTTTGTAACTCGAAAACCATTGCAACGATTAATGAGAAATCTTTTTGAATAAATTAGTTTTAGTTCCAGGATGGTTGAAGTCTATGTTTTAATCAACCTGGTGGTCACAAGCGTTCTCAAGTACGCACTGACTAGGACGTCCACTGATGCTAATTATTCACTAGCTGTGGTTACCGCCGTTGAATGTCGCGTACTAGCCATGGTGCCCAGGGGTCCTAAAAACTTACTAGCTGGGATGTCTGCCGTTGAAGGACTATAAGCGTTATTGCGTATGAATAATTGAAAATTATAACATCATGAATGTACTATTGAAGAATTGAAATGGATTCGAACGAGAGATATTAGGAGAAAAGTCAAAGTTCCCCGGGCAACGCCGGGTATTACTGCTAGTCCAAACTAAAACTAATAACTAATGATTACTCAATTTTAGTGGTGACTAAAACTAAATTATCAATCGTGATTGATTTAGTCATAACTAAAATAATCACTAACTTTTTAGTTTGATTCGTCAATCGATTGAAAATATTAATGACTAATCCGAACTCTGCTAACAATGTGACAACACATATATTAACAGATGCTACTACTATGCCGATACAACAAACAACAAAATTTATTTGGACCAGCAAAAAAAAGGTGCTATACACAAATATATAAGAAAATTAAGGGTTTAAAATAGGAAGTCCTGGTACAGTCTTTGTTTGAGTCGCCTCCCAGGAGTAGGCGCTCCTAGACTGTAGTGTACAGCCCCGGAACAATGCACAAGGGCTTCGTGGTGGTTCTTCACTAGTTTCTCGATGTGAGCTGCAAAAAGAGGAACACCCAATTCTTCGTGGATTTTGTGATTCCTGACAAACCAGGGTGCGTTTGTTGCTATTCGGAGTACTTTATTCTGGAATGTTTGTAGTCGTTTCATGTTAGTGTTGCTGGTACCGATCCAGACTGGGCAGGCATATGTTAGAAGTGGAAGTAGGAGTGTCTTGTATAGCAGAATAGTACACGTGTGTTTAAGTGGCGTGTTTCTGTTTATGAGAGGGTAGAGGGTGTTAAGTCGTGAATATGCTAGCTGTAGTTTTCTGTTAACGTGTAGTTTCCATGTGAGTCGTGTATCTAAAAGTACTCCAAGATAGCACACACCCTGGTCCTTAGGATTCCAGAGAATCGGGAGGTCATCAATTTGCAGCTTGATTTGTTCTTCTATGGAGAATCTGCGAAGAGTGAAAATTTTGGCTTCGGTCTTCCCTGCGTTCAGTTTGAGCCTCCATTTTGAAAACCAGTGAGAAACTTCTGTCAGGGCTTCCTGGAGCTGTTCAATGGCGACGGAGAGGACACCATGCTGACAGGCGATCATTGTGTCATCGGCATAGGTGGCTAATGTTGCCGTGGGAATTTCGGGGATGTCTTGCATGAACAAATTGAAAAGTAGAGGGCTCAAAATAGCACCTTGAGGGACCCCGGCTCTTATTCTTTTCTGAGTGCTCATTGCGTTGCCCACTTTAACTTGAAATGTTCTGCCGTGGAGAAAAGACGTAATAAGTTGAACAATGTATCTGGGTGCCAGGCTTTTCTTCAGTTTATATATCAGCCCCTCATGCCAAACGGTGTCGAAGGCTGCGGCTACGTCCAAAAATACGGCGGCAGTGTATGTCTTCGCCTCAAAGCCATGGACGATCATTTCGGTCACCCGTTGGAGCTGCTGAACCGCCGAGTGCTTGGCTTTGAACCCAAACTGGTGGGACGGGATGGTGCCTTCTAAACATTGAAGAAGTCTTTTATAAATTATCTTTTCGAAAAGTTTAGACATTGAGTTTAAAAGACTTATTGGCCTATAGCTTTCGGGGTCTTGTTTCGGCCTGCCTTGCTTATGAAATACAACCACGAATGCATTTTTCCACGTGTCAGGAAAGTATCCCCTCCTTAAACAGCCATTGAACAGCCCTGTCAGATATGCGATGCTTTTTGGAGGCAGGTTTTTCAGGACGATGTTGGGGATGAGGTCTTCACCAGGGGCCTTCTTGTTGGGGAGTCTCTGAATGTACAGTGTGATTTCGGATGGGTTCGTGTACTGTATGTGTGGTTCTGCGGTGTGGAGTGGAGTGGAAAGAAATTCGTGGACTGTGTGGAGTATTTCGTGATCTTGTGTGTCATGAGTTCTGAATTTCTGTTCAAGGTGTTGAGCCACTAGCTCACTCTTGTCTTTGTCCGTTGTTACAGTAGTCTGTCCGTCTGTCAGGGGCGGGAGGCCGGGGTCTTGTCGAAGGAGGCGTCGTGTTTCCTTCCAAAGGTTGCTGTCTCCAGGTGTGAAGTCGCTGGTGTATTGTCGGTATCTGTTGATTCTGTCATTGTCCAATTCCCATCGTATTACTCTCGTCAGTCGGTTCAGCTCTCGTTTCTCTTGTGGATCGCGTGTTCGTTGCCAGTGTTTACGGAGTGTATTTTTGTCGTGTATCATATTAAGTATGCGTGTAGGGGTCTTGTTTTGTTGGATGTTGCGTTGGTCCTTGTAGTGGTTATATGTTGAATTGTGTATCGAGGTGTAAATAGCTTGAGTGAAATATTTCAGTGAGTCGTCTATGTCTTCAGTATTGTCGTAATGCAAAGGGATGTCTATGTTTTTGTCCATCTCCCATCTAAACGCGTCCCAATCTATTTTCCCCTGTATCAGTCTTGGCAGATGTTCTGCCTGTTTCGGGTTCACTTTGAAGGTACACACGACTGGAAGATGGTCTGAGTCGAGTTCTGTCAGTGGTTCGTGATAAAGGGGCAAAGTAAAATTTTGTACTAGTCCAATGTCCAGGATGTCTGGGAGGTATCTCTGTTGTGTAGGATAAAATGTCGGTTCGTCCGGTGCTGATATCTGTACGCCCAGGTTATTAATTATGTTTAATAGTCTTGTCCCGTTGTTGTTTGTCCGTCTACATCCCCAAATTGTGTTTTTACTATTTAGGTCACCTAGTAATATGGTCGGCCCCCCAGTGAAAATGTGTTCAAAATCTGTCTGGTGAATTCTGATGCCTGGTCGGTGATATGCTGAGATTATGTTAAGTGTTCTGTTGTTGTCGAGTGTGAGTGTGGCCCCAACGGCTTCCAGCTGTTGAAGTGTGGGTAAGAGAAGCTGAGAGTGTGCGAGGTTCCTTTTTATACAAACAGCGACGCCTCCAAATCTGGTTTGTCTGTCTTGTCTGTATATGGTGTACCCTTTCAACTTGAATCTGTCGGTATTATAGAGGTGAGTTTCTGTGATACAAATGATGTCGATGTCGTAGCGAGTTAAAAAGTCCGAGAGTATTGTTCGTCTGTTTTTTATACCGTCAGCGTTCCAGTTAAGGATGGATAAATTAAGAAAAATATTTAAATTAGGGTCCACCATTGTTAAATGAAAATGCTTGGGTGAGGAGATTAGATAAAAATGATTTTATGATAGGGATGAATGGTTTGAGAAAGGTGATTAGTGTATTGGTGAGGTCAGTCATGTCGTTAGCTGGTTGGTTGTCTTGGCTGCTGGGTAAGTTAGGTTGAGGTCGAGGTTGGAAGGGTCGGGGTCTGCCTTGGTCGAACCAGCTGTTCGGTCGGTCCGGGGTCTGTCTTGGGGGTTGTCCTTTGGGTGGTGCATTGGGGGGATCTTGTCGTTTAGGTTGGGTCTGTCTGGTAGTCCTGTCTACGTATGTCTTGTAGGAAGCACACCCTCTGTAGCTGGCTGGATGGTTGCCCTGGCAGTTGGCACACTTGGGAGAGTCTACCTTCTTCTGTCTGGAGGGGCATGCTGTGAAGTGGTGGTCCTCCCCGCACTTCACACATTTGGGGTCCAGTCGGCAAAAGTTTTTGGTATGACCAAAAGATTGGCAGTTTGTGCACTGCACGACACGGTTGGAACGTCGGCGTGGCTCCACTTTGACAACTGTATAGTAGAGCCGCGTCAGTTGGAAGATGGCCTCTCCAGATGGGGTGTTCTCCAGCTCAACTGCACAGAGGGGTGTGGGGCGTCTATCGTGGTTCAGGATCCGGGTCACTTTTATAACAGGGTATGTCGGGGTCAGTTCGTCTGTTATTTCTGTGTCGGTCAGTGAGTAAGGAACTCCCCGTATAATTACGGAGAGTTTCCTGTCCTCGGGGTTGACGAAGGTGTAGTATTTCACCTTATTGTCGTCATAAAATTTCGTCACTTTGCGGTAGTCATCAGTCGTTGTGAGGCTGATCTTTATTTTTTTGTTGCACTGTTTGGTTTCAAACGACGAACAAATCAAACTTTTCAACTCGGTAATAACCAGTTGATAATTATCAGCCTCACAAAGAAAGATGGGAGGGATCTTGGTCTGTCTGTTAGCGGTAGGCTGTCCGTCCGGCTTTGTCGGTTGGGTTGTCTCCTGTCCGTCTTGGAGAGTGAGAAGTGGCTCATATCTGTTCTGTGTTGGCGTTGGTGTGGGTGTTATATGTAGAGTATATCGGTTCCTCTTCAGCTGAGGCTCCTGGGACATGGCTCTGTTATCAGGGACTACTTGGCCTCCATCTACTGCCATTGATATCCCAGAGTCCTCGCAGCTTGAAGAGAGTTGCCTCTTAGCAGGTAAAAAAGTGGATATCATCTCACCTGTTCCGGCTACATTGTTTATTTGCTTGATATCGGCAAGGTTAGAATTTTGATTAGTTAAATTATTAGATTGTTCACGTTTCGAAACGCCGGGTTTCATTCTCACCCAAACAGAGGGGGAACTTCTGAGTGTCTTTGTCACTGTTTGGTAATAAAAAAACTTATAACACCGTCACAATATTAATAATAAATGTTAACAAACTTTAAAACGTGTTACGCACTTTATAGCCAAAACAGCTCACTATGCCGATAAAGAATCAAATTACTATTATTAACATTATAACATCTTAACACAACCTAACTAACAGGTCTCCACAGGACTTCCAACTTTTTTATTTTATTGTATTTCTATTCTCCAGATATACAAAGCATAGGGGAAGTTATGCAATCGGTCAGAAATTTGATGCGGCGTTTTCAACGGAATTTCATGTTTTCCAACGTTCTGATTCCAAAAATTCAAAAAAAGGTCTGTCTGTGTATCTGTGAACACAAAACAATATATGTGTAACAAGAATCTTCTTAAGGACGACAACTATTAATTTTCAGACTAATTGGTCAAAGGGAAAAGGGGGGATTAGAGGGGAGATTTAGCGCAAAAAATGTAATAATTGACGTTGTAATAAATGTATTGATACGAATTTTTATATGTAAATACATAGCCCTCTAAAGACAACACCTGGAGAAGTACATAACGGTGATTCACCGACGATTTTCAAATAATTTTCATTGTACAAGCTCAGGACCATCTCTTAAGGACCCATCCGAAGGACGACATGCTCAAAGTTTTGCTTTACCTACCCTTATATTCCAGATAATAAAACATAAGTGTTTCGCATCCATGAACTTGAGCATAGTAGGGAAGGAAGCTACTTCTGTATATGGACTTTTTAAAACTACTTCACAGTTTTATAGCTCAACTGGAGTTTAAAAAAATTAAATAGAGGCTGTAGATGGAGCCCATGAACAAGAGGGCCCCCCCTTAATCCGGAACTTTGCGAACAATACGTCCGAATTCCTCATGATAGCTATACACACAGTGGCTGTAACATCTAATTTCATTAGGGAGTGGACTGCTAAAAATTATTATAATCCGACATTCTTCTAGGCATCAGAACGTAAAGATCCGCTACTGGCTAGTGACAGAGACAAATCAAAATGGCACAATTCAAAGCCATCCCTAGAAGGAAATACATACAGTTGTTGGAAAGAGGGTCAATACAAGAGTTATATTTCGACAATGGCCGGTGAAAGAGAAGTCTGGGTTAGGGTGGGGGAAGAGGAGTCCGAAGGGGGGCAGAAAAAACTGTGAGAGGGGAGCTGGGAAGCAGAGAGCTGGGAGAGATCATTTGTTATTACCTGAGGACGGGGCAGAGCGGATCGATGGAGCAACGGCAGTGTCGGCGGCAGACCTCAGGGAAGGAGAACCAGACCTAGAGGATCAGCTGGCCTACCATCACTGAGGGGAGCTGAGAGAGAACATTTGTTATTACATGACGAAGCAACGGCAATGCCGGCGGCAGGCTCTAACCTACGTGAAGGAGAACCAGACCTAGAGGATCAGCTGGCCTACCATCAGAGAGGGGAGCTGGGAGAGAACATTTGTTATTACCTGACGAAGCAACGGCAATGCCGGCGGCAGACTCTAACCTCAGTGAAGGAGAACCAGACCTAGAGGATCAGCTGGCCTACCATCACAGAGGGGAGCTGAGAGAGAACATTTGTTATTACCTGACGAAGCAACGGCAATGCCGGCGGCAGGCTCTAACCTCAGTGAAGGAGAACCAGACCTAGAGGATCAGCTGGCCTACCATCACAGAGGGGAGCTGAGAGAGAACATTTGTTATTATCTGACGAAGCAACGGCAATGCCAGCGGCAGGCTCTAACCTCAGTGAAGGAGCACCAGACCTTGAAGATCAGCTGGCCTACCATCACAGAGGGGAGCTGAGAGAGAACATTTGTTATTACCTGACGAAGCAACGGCAATGCCGGCGGCAGGCTCTAACCTTAGCGAAGGAGAACCAGACCTAGAGGATCAGCTGGCCTACCATCACAGAGGAGAGCTGGGAGAGATCATTTGTTATTAGCTGACGAAGCAACGGAAATGCCGGCGGCAGACCTCAGGGAAGGAGAATGAGACCTAGAGGAGACCAGCTTGCCTACCATCACAGAGGGGAGCTGAGAGAGAACATTTGTTATTACCTGACGAAGCAACGGAAATGCCGGCGGCAGGCTCTAAGCTCAGGGAAGTAGAACCAGACCTAGAGGATCAGCTGGCCTGTCATCACAGAGGAGAGCTGAGAGAGAACATTTGTTATTATCTGACGAAGCAACGGCAATGCCAGCGGCAGACCTCAGGGAAGGAGAATGAGACCTAGAGGAGACCAGCTTGCCTACCATCACAGAGGGGAGCTGAGAGAGAACATTTGTTATTACCTGACGAAGCAACGGCAATGCCGGCGGCAGGCTCTAACCTCAGTGAAGGAGAACCAGACCTAGAGGATCAGCTGGCCTACCATCACAGAGGGGAGCTGAGAGAGAACATTTGTTATTATCTGACGAAGCTACGGAAATGCCGGCGGCAGACCTCAGGGAAGGAGAATGAGACCTAGAGGAGACCAGCTTGCCTACCATCACAGAGGGGAGCTGAGAGAGAACATTTGTTATTATCTGACGAAGCAACGGAAATACCGACGGCAGGCTCTAAGCTCAAGGAAGGAGAATGAGACCTAGAGGAGACCAGCTTGCCTACCATCACAGAGGGG
This sequence comes from Aradus depressus, assembly GCA_963662175.1. NCBI lineage: Eukaryota > Metazoa > Arthropoda > Insecta > Hemiptera > Aradidae > Aradus > Aradus depressus. Next base: position 40,354,723 of record OY759221.1, on the reverse strand, counting down.
AGCTGAGAGAGAACATTTGTTATTATCTGACGAAGCAACGGAAATGCCGGCGGCAGGCTCTAAGCTCAGGGAAGGAGAATGAGACCTAGAGGAGACCAGCTTGCCTACCATCACAGAGGGGAGCTGAGAGAGAACATTTGTTATTATCTGACGAAGCAACGGAAATGCCGGCGGCAGACCTCAGGGAAGGAGAATGAGACCTAGAGGAGACCAGCTTGCCTACCATCACAGAGGGGAGCTGAGAGAGAACATTTGTTATTACCTGACGAAGCAACGGAAATGCCGGCGGCAGACCTCAGGGAAGGAGAATGAGACCTAGAGGAGACCAGCTTGCCTACCATCACAGAGGGGAGCTGAGAGAGAACATTTGTTATTACCTGACGAAGCAACGGAAATGCCGGCGGCAGACCTCAGGGAAGGAGAATGAGACCTAGAGGAGACCAGCTTGCCTACCATCACAGAGGGGAGCTGAGAGAGAACATTTGTTATTACCTGACGAAGCAACGGAAATGCCGGCGGCAGACCTCAGGGAAGGAGAACCATACGTAGAGGACCAGCTGGCCTACCAGAACCGACGGGAGCTGAGAGAGATCATTTGTTATTTGTCGAAACAACGGCACCTCAGCCAAGGAGGCCTGCCAGCCGAGAGGTTTCCTGGGGAATACGGTCCCAAAGAAACGAGACAGAAGTCCCTCAACCTATCTATATAAAACAAAGTTGTGTCGGTGAATCATCTACAGTGTACTTCTCCTAGAGCGAAACCAGTTCAGAGATTTGGTTAAAAATGTTGTCTTACTCCGGGATTTCTGAATAAAAGTACTCTTTAAATATCTTAATTAAACCAGGATAGGCAAAATGTAGGACACACACAGTAGAGTGAAGCTTATGTCCTCCATCAGAGCGACGAAAAAGCTCTTTGCTGTAACGGAAATATACATATATATACGTAAATAGTTAAAAAAACTATACCTTAATTTAATTAGTCGGCAATGCGAAGATCGTTCATTAGTCTGCAACAAAATTTAAATATAAGTTGAAGGAAATCAGAATATTTATTGTAAAATAAAATAGCACACAACAAATAATGATAAATTAATAAATATGATATATAAAATGCAGCATGAAGTCTCGTTGAATGCTACTTTGCAGCCTGTAAATAAGCTTACACAACTTTCATTATTTTATTTGACTTTTAGGAAATTATAAAAACCCGTGTTTTATCGGAAGAGCTAGGTAAAGAACCTCTTAAAGATAACTAACTTCAAAGTTTTTTCATAAAACCAGAAATTATTTATTAATTTAAACACTTGGGGGGGAAAAAATGAAGTGTTTTAAAAATCCATTATAATAAAATGGAAAATTTTAATTAACTTTTGTTTTAAGTTAAACAAGAAAGTTTTACACCCTCATTTTACAAACTAGTTGAAAAGAAAAGAAGAATTTGAAAATTACAATTTTAAATTTTGACACATTTTTTTTCGTATTTTTTGTTAATAAATACATAATTGATTTATTTATGGTCCCATATATGTCTTCTCATATTATGACCATTAATAAATATTATGGTTGAGGAAGTAATACAACGAATACATAGGTAACCTTAGAGCGTCAATATAGTTGGGGAAGTAATACAACGAATACATAGGTAACCTCAGAGCGTCAATATAGTTAAGGAAGTAATACAACGAATACATAGGTGATCTCAGAGCGTCAATATAGTTGGGGAAGTAATACAACGAATACATAGGTAACCTTAGAGCGTCAATATAGTTAAGGAAGTAATACAACGAATACATAGGTAACCTTAGAGCGTCAATATAGTTGGGGAAGTAATACAACGAACACATAGGTAACCTCAGAGCGTCAATATAGTTAAGGAAGTAATACATAGGTAACCCTAGAGCGTGAATATGTTGGGGAAGTAATACAACGAATACATAGGTAACCTTAGAGCGTCAATATAGTTGGGGAAGTAATACAACGAATACATAAGTAACCTCAGATCGTCAATATAGTTGGGGAAGTAATACAACGAATAAATAGGTAACCTCAGAGTGTCAATATAGTTGGGGAAGTAATACAACGAATACATAGGTAACCTCAGAGCGTCAATATAGTTGGGGAAGTAATACAACGAATACATAGGTAACCTCAGAGCGTCAATATAGTTGGGGAAGTAATACAACGAATACATAGGTAACCTCAGAGCGTCAATATAGTTGGTACTTATAGTGTTAGATTTATTGTGTATCGCATAAAATATACGTACACAATGCAATAAAAAAAAAAAAAAAAATCAAGTGAAAATGGAGATAAAAATGGTAGGTAGTTGATTTTTGTTTTATAGCCGTTATTCTATTCTACAATTTCGAATACAAACACTGCCTTATATTTCCTACTTTAGTTATCATAAGCACAACGTGTCATGCGTTACACACGAAAACTATGATCCATCATCAGAATCAAATGTACAAAACATATAATTTATCAATAAGTTAATCTATATCATATTTATAATAATATCTTTAAGGCAATATCTATATGTTAATAAATAGATGTAACCTTAACTGTAAATAAAAATTGTTGTTGGTTGTTTCCGGCATTTTTTTACAGAGGTGTCTTCTTGTTTTATTGGACCATCAATTAGTCCAATAAAACAAGAAGACACCTCTGGAAAAAAATGCCGGAAACAACCAACAATACATCCCAGAGAAGCTTAAGAAACACATTAAAAATTGTTACCAACATATTATATGACTAAAAATTTTTTTTTTTTAATTTTCTGTGTTGTCCGACCTCTTGATTCCAAAAATGAAGAAAAATAAAATTCTATCTATATGTGAACAAGATAACTCCTGATAGAATGAATATATCGACAGGAAATTTTATATGTAAGGGAAGGGTCCGATCCGGGAGGGAGATTCTAATAATTGCCGTATTATTTGAAATGTGAAATTTTATGAGTAAATTCAAAGCGATATAAGAATAACACCTATTAATTTTCAGCGGAATCAGCCGAAACGGAAGGGAAATCAGAGGGTGGGGGGTGTACATCAGAAATCTCGATGTAATGAATGTATCGACACAAAATTTAGTACGAAGATTCAGAAGGCACTGTGTGAGTCAAATATTGAGTTTTAGACCAAACGGATGATTGACTTTGGAGGGAAAACGTCATTAATTAATTCGTGCTTGAGAAGTACAAAGCCGTGACTTATCTACATTTAAAATTGTATTTTTATTTTCATTTTATTTTTGATATTTTAAGTAGAAAATACAAAAATGTATATTTCATATGATAATAAGTGAAATCTGTAATCTGAGTCAGACCAAAATTATTCGTATCGACGGCACAGATATACTTTATCTAGAGACAACATGCGGAGGGGGGAAGGATGAAGTGGACGGAACTGACAAAAATCAGTCAACTCAGTGAGTCATCTTAGTCCGGAGCGATATGTTGGAAATTTTATTTTTGTAACTTAAAAGGTTAATTGTTAGTTTTTAGAGATCAAGGTTGAAGAACGTAAACGAAAACCTTATAACGGAGTGCAAGACGCCTACCAGTCCGACCGCTTATCTCATGTGACCAGGTCAAATTGTGACATCGCTTTTTGATTTTCCTGTTTTCAACATTTCCTGAAAATTCATCTCCTTGGACCTAGGTCTTAGTAGTTTCCAAGATATCATTAGGAAAAGGAAAGACCGTGGTATTAAGACATTTTTTCAGGGTCTTGAGCCCATGATATCCCCATAAGATCGTTGCTCACACTTGAACAACAGGGTAGAAGAGGTAGTAGCTCTGGTAGGAGGTTCGGGAAGGCAGTAAAAGAGGTGGGAATGGAAAGTGGAGATGCAGAAACCCAATCAGAGCAAGAGTTGGGGGAATGGATCGATCTGTCGCTTTAAAGAATACCTCCCATTTCACCCCCACTCCACCTCCCTGGACGGTGGTAGGGGGGATTTCATTAGAGAGAGGGGGGAGAGTCCGTCATGGGAGAGGAGGGCTGGGTGAGGCTTCCTTAGAGGCCAATATCGAGGGAAGAGAAGGAGGAGGGGGTCACCAATAAAACTGCCCAGGCGGGGGGGTCTGGCAGGCGTGAAAAGGGTATTTGTGTCAGATATCTTGAAACACACGGAAAAACCTTTCCTTTACGTCTTAAAGAAAGTTGGCACCAGAAATCATTATAGAACAGAAACAATAGGACATCCATCCCGAGGTCAAATAATTAGGTGCTTTTGCGTCACATAGAAAACAGCCAATTGGGCGGTGAGGTGGGACCATTCCAATTCCCACTACTTAAGCACACCTTTAAATAGACATCTAGAGGGCGCCGGTAGTTCAGAGGTAGAAAAGAAACCCTTAAGTTTTTTATCTGGTAGGTGAAAAAAGCTTGAGCACGCTGCCCATCGGATGGGACGTTAAGCAATGGTCCCGAGCCTGTACGATGTCAGGTAATCGTTAAAAACCTAATAAGGCAACATTTAGGACTCCCTCATTGTTAAAGCCCGGGCTTGAGTTGACAGCTGACTATAGTTCGTTATTATGACTCTTGCCCGGGCTTTAACTAAAAGGTCATACCGCTCTTTCGTCAATCCGGCGGATCTGAGCCCGAATCTACTATGGGAAAGAAATTTGCCTACCCTAAATGTTTATTCACCTTGGGTAGGGGTCTTTAACAAGTAGTACAGGCTCGGGACTATCGCGTAACGTCACATCCGAAGGACGGCTTGCTTAAATTTATTTTACCTCTCAGATAAACTCGAACTCGCGATCTTGAGTTCAGTAAGCATTTTTTTTTTTCATTGTTCAAAAAAATATATATATATCTCGTATAAACGTCCTGTTTTCTACATAAAATCTTTAAATTCATACTTTCCTTTCATATTTATTTCCTTGGCAAGGTCCCTACAAATATATATTTAAAAAAAAACTGTTCTGTTCCCGCGCACGAAGCACTCTACACAGAAAAAAATAATAAATTTTAAGTTCATTATAGATTGTCCTGGTAAAGGCGAAGTTTTAGCCCTCCTGTTTAGGGTTGGTTGGCTCAATTGATAAAATTTGCCACCAGAGACCAAAGATAAATAACTATGTGGTAATTTTCTTCAGGATGTCTGCGATGTCGGTTTCTCGGCGAATTTGGGTGTTCCGGATGAACCAGGATGCGGTAACTACCAAACGAAGAATCTTGTTCTCAAATCTTTGTATGTTAATTTTGTTCGTGTCCAGCCAGATGCGTGCTGCGTGTGTGAATAGTGGTCTGAGTACAGATGTGTAGAGGCAATGTTGGTCGGCAAGCTTGGTATGTGCGTCGTGAGATTTTTGTTTATTTGATGATTCCATTGTTAATTTTGTGTCTAAATGAATGGCGAGATATTTAACTGTTTCGTGTTAGGAATGAAATAAAGTATATAAGTTCTACCGTAATTACTTTTGTTGAATATTTTAATTATTATCATTAATTTTATTAATTATTTACTTTATTGTTATTTTATTTGTTGATAAATGCATTTCTCTCCCCCTCTTTATTTCGCTTTGTGAAGATTCAACTCAAATGAATATTATTTAAAAAATAAATAAATATTATCTATTGTTTTTATTAATATTAGTAATTTTATTTTCAATTATTTATTTATTTTATTTTTGTAATTATTATAACTTAATTGAAATGTGTTTTCTAAGATTTAATATTGGTTGATGTTTATAATTTATAAGCTATTTTAATATCCAACGACGACCAATTACCATGATTTAACATAAATGAATAGTATTATTATTAGTGTATAGTAGTATACAATTCCGGGATGGGAAAACTCGGGATGCCGAAACGCCGGGATTGCAGTCCCTAGTTTGAGACCAGCATGGATTGAACACTGACACTTCTCCTCTAGCTTGCTCTTTCCTATTTGCCATTGTGTTATTTGACTCGACTGATGTGCTAGGCCCTCTGTCACAAAGTCAATATCTCGACGAAGGGAGGTGGTCGGACCCAACACAAAATCAATGGTGGACTGTCTTTGTCAGAGACCAAAGTTCTATAGAAGAGGTCATCTACATATCGACCTATCCATCCGTTCCCACTATGTCAACCCACTTAGCAAAAGGAGACTAAACCCAACTGAGGTGAGTCAGATGGAGAAAAAAAAACAGAAAAAAAGGCGTTGGTGAATCACCGGCAATGGACTTCCCCAGAATTAATCATATAACTTTTCGCCCCCCCCCCCCCCCCCTCCCCCCCCCCCCAAAACCAGTCAACCGTTTACGCTAATATTCAATAGTTGACTTACTTACATAGGGACTCCTAAATCCTCTAAACTAAATTTTTTGTGTCGATAAATTTTTAACATTTTTACGATAAGTATAAAAGCGTGTTAAAAAAAAACATGTTTTATTCTCAGAATGTTAACTTTATTTACAATATTTTACAAATATTTCTCTTTGTTAAAAATGTTCGTCATTTTCACATCGTTACTTGGACACTTTTTTCTGTTTTTGATCGTCTGTTGTTTTACAATGGCCAAATGTATTAATAATTTTATATAAATTGAATGTATATTATAGAAAGAAATACATTTTTATTTGGACCAGTACTAAACACGTACTTAACACAAAATAACAAATGAAATATGAACAATTAAAAATTAAATAAAAAGTCTTGGTAGAGTCTCGGCTGCAGTCTGCCGAGACTGTAGATAGCATAATATAGTATGTATATTGTATAGATACGATTTATAATATACAATTATATGGTCTGCACTTATTGAATTATCAGCTGGCAATGTTGTTTGCATATATTTGTATTTTTGTCCACTTAGCGACACCGTCGTTGTTCGGGTACAATCGCTACAAATTCATTACATCGGCATTTATTAGAGTTTTTGAGTTAAGCCTCTCCCTTAATACCCCCCCTTCTCTTTAAACAATTTGGCTCAAAAACACTAGATGTTGTCGTTAAAGGGTTCTGGATTCACACACACATTCATTCGTGACGGATGGTGTTGCGAGTACTATGGTGACGAATTTTGAAAACATTAGAAAACAAACAAATATTCCATGGAATCGATATTTGAATTGCAATCGAATGATGACTACCTCGTCATGGTCAGGAACTGGGTGTAGATCACTTATTTTTAAATTAAGAGAAAACGACCGATCACATAGCAAAACCAACTGATTAGAAATAATCTTACTGAGCTCAAGTTTTCGGGTTCAAACCCCGGCCAATACCCTTTATCTGAGAAGTAAAATAAACTTGAGCACGCCGTCCTTTAGATGGGACGTTAAGCGATGGTCCGGAGTGAATAAAAATTTAGACTTAGGGTAATCAAAATTTAGGATTCCCATGATAGAGTCGGCCTCATGTCCACCAGAGTGACGAATGAGCGCTCTGGTAGTAGGCGATATGATCTTGTAGTTAAAGCCCGGGCATGAGTTATAATAACTAGCAAATAACCTCATTTTTTCTATCCTTAGATTTATGGGGGTCTGTCCAACTGATAAATTGCATATTACCAGAAAATAATATTAGAAATTGACCATTTCGGTCTTTTAAATTTGAACAAACTGACTTGAGGGTCATCTCAACAGCATTTTAAAATTGAGGTACAGACTAAATTGCAATATTACTAGAATCTGATTCAAATATTAGTTACCCCATAAAATATAAACTTTTTTGTTGGTATATTTCCATCGTTTCCCCCTCCCATGAGCAACTTTCCCAATTCCACAATATACTTTCAACCCTCCGCTAAGAAGAGAAGACTTGGAAAAAGAACAGTTTCTAAGAACTTTTACAAGAAGAAGCTTGAGGAATTTTAAAACGAGGTTGGAATTTTAAGCTGAGCCAAGTACGATTGGTTGACTGTTTTGTGTCCGGAATGTAAAAATATAAAGTACTGTTCCAATTTCCTCTTCAGGAGTGGTCCTTTTTGCAGACATAACTCTCTTAGGGAACATCTTATGAGCAGGGGCCGTCCGAGAGTTTCTGGGGACCTGGGGCAATGCAGATTTGGGGCCCTAGGAGGGGGGGAGACAATATTAATATTATAATTATTTATTATATAATATAACATAAAGTACGATAAAAACAATGGCAGAGTTTGGATACCAATCAACAGTCGGTTATTGTGACTCATGCCTACGAACAAAGCGCCCTTTCGTCAGTCTGGTGGACCTGAGCCCGACTCTACTCTGGGAGTCCTAAATTTTCCCTATTCAAAATGTTTATTCACCTAGGATAGGGGATCTTTAACAAGTACCTGACAGACTCGGGACCATCGCTTAGCGTCCCATCCGAAGAACGTCGTGCTTAAGTTTTTTTTTTACCTCCCAGATAAAATAAACGAACTAAGGGCCTTGGCCGGGTTTTGAACCCACGATCTTGAGCTCAGAAGACAAGCACGCATACCACTGAGCTACCGACGCCATCTAAACCTATTAACTTTTTTTTGAATACCTGACGTCGCACACGCTGGAGATCGCCAGTTAACATCCACTCCGAAGGACGGTGTGATCATGGTTTTGTTGGAATCTTGAGCAAAAACGTCATCTGACCCGCCGGCGCCCTATGTACATGATTTACTCACTTAATATTTTTTTTTATTTTTCCACGCTATTTCATATTTTACACTTAAAGTAAGTAGGTTGTTTTTAGTTCAGTTGCATGCTCATCGAATGAACAGAAACACAAGCAATGAAACAACTTTTCAAAGGTATATTTAAAATGATACATGACTTTTTTTTTTTTTGCAGATATATTGAGAAAAATGTATATTTTTTGTATACTTAAAAGCTTTAAATCACAGAAATAGAAGAAGAAATTAAAAAATAAGTCACAAATTAATCACATAAAAATTTAAAAATCAATTTAATTTCCAAAACAATGTTTCGTTTTCATTTCTCAGGAAGAAAAAGAAAAGTCGTCGGTGAATCACCGTTGCTCTTTCACTTGCTTCTTTTGCGCGAATTAATGAACTAATTTTTCGCTCTCTCTCTCTGAAACCAATTTAAAAATTCGGCTGAAAATCAATACGAGTCTTATTCAGGGACGTCTTATTCTAAATCATCGTACTAAAAAACCAAAACAAATCGGAAGTCGGAAAAATAAAATGCCGGGGAATACTCTTTTTTTTTATTTTTATTTTGTTTTTACAACTACATACATACAATATATAATAAGGAAATGTGATAGATAGTAAATAAATGTCTTGGATGTAGAAAGAGAAATCATTCATCAATGACACTCCATTGTCTTATTATTACGGATGAGAAAGAGAAATTAAAATATACATAAAAAAAAAACGGTGTGGGTCTCGGGACCCCCGGCAGAAGCTATGCTTCTAAAGAGAAAGAAAAAATTATCAGCTAATAGAAGCGTAGCGTCCTGACATCAGCTCGGTTGACGGAGATCTCGCAATTTTTTAAGAATTATACTTGTTCAAATTTTATTTTTCTGAATCCAAAAAAAAATCAATTGGTAAATTATATACCTATTGTGAAAAAAAAATATATATATTTGTGCTCATTCATTAAATTAATAGAACAATGACGGTAGATAGGGGCACCTCAAATAAGGTAAGAGTCCATCAATAAAGAGATTGAAAGTTTATAGGGAAAGCGAAAACATACGTATGAGGGTGTAATGTGTATGAGGGGTGTAAAGTCAATTTCAGTGATCAAAAGATAGAGCAACAACCGAAGTTATGAGTCGACCAAGTAATGATACTAAAGGATTAGAGGGAGAGCGGAAAGGACATACAGAAGAGCAAACCAGTGTAGCTGTATGTCCTTTGATCTGTGAATTTGAGGCTACACACCGACTCACACTTAAGTTTCCGCTCTCCCTCTATATATATATATACAGGTGCTGGCATCTAGCGGAAGGAAACATTACTATTAGTCTAATTTGACTGCTGACATCTAGCAGTGAAATCCAGAACTATTTGGAACAAACAGCGTTACGTTACGGTTTTTCCAAGTTGACCCCCAACTCCCAGGCGTCCCATAAGAAGCATAGCTTCAAAAAAGCGAAAAAAATAGTTAAATGATAAAGAAACATTAAACGTTTGTAGATGATTAGTCTTCAATCCACTAGGTCTCGAGGCCATTGCCGCCTCAGTCTCCGAACATGAACATTAGGAAGGGTTCTTGTGGCAAGTCTTCGGAGTAAAGGAATACCGGTGAAAACTCAACATCGAAATTCTGACCGGTAACATAACTTACTTCCTATAGCCTCTCATCTGGGAGATGAAAAAAACCTTGAACAAGCTGTCCTTAGGATGTTAAGCGCTGGTCTCGAGCCTGTACGATGTCAGGTACTCGTTAAAGATCCCTATCCAAGATAGCTAAATCTGAGTAGACAAACTTTAGGATTCCCGTAGTAGAGTCGGGCTCATTCCCACACAAAAATAACTATTTTCCTCCTACACACACCCAACAAGTGTCATAGAGGGTGCAGGAGTTTTCCGCTACGCATGCCTGAAAGAAATACTGCATTTGCAACACGTGGACACGGGGGCCTTATTGAGTTGAACTGTAACAAAGGTTGGGGCTGGAGGTGTGGAGAGTCTCAAAGAGGGCAGGGGCTGGGTCTGCTTTGCCTGGAGAACGGGTTCTGGACATCCGATTAGAGGCAGGTTCCCGTTATGGACGACAGGAGGTGTGGGCAGCAGTTGGCGGCAGGACAAGTGGCAGAAAACAGAATCAAATTCAACAAAGTCAAGTCTAAAATATAAACAATATTAATCAAAGAACAAGTTGCAGAGAAATATTTAAAAAACTTAAAATCCTGCGCCTTATATTAGAACCATTAAAAAAAGGTAAACATTTTTCGAAAAATGCAGAACTCATAAAGAAATTAATTTTTTTCGCCCCCAACGACACGAAGTATAGTGGAAGTTATGTAATCGATCAAAAATTCGATGCGGAGTTTTCAACGGAATTTCACGTTTTCCGACCTCAAGATTGCAAATATGAAGAAAAAAAGTCTGGTGAACACGTATTACTTTATTCGTATTGGTCCTATCTCGTATTTGAGCCCCTATTTAGAGTTTAAAATTTAATAAGGAACATTTTTGGTAAGAAACAATTTTTCGATAGGAATAAAACCATTTTCGCATTAATCAAGCAAACGTCTTAAAAAAATGGTTTTGAGAGGTCTATCTCGCGAACCGAACGGACAGCCTTCGAAAAATCATCAAGTAAGTTTATAACCAAAATTTATGAAATACTGAGATCGAGTTAATTTGAAGGGCCTTTTCTATTCCATGCAGCACTTATACTATTGTGTTCGTTCATAGATAGCCAATGACCCCACAAAATGTCAACAACAAACATTAATTTAACTGAATATGTGTAATAAAAAACATTTTGAAGATTATTAACTACTACTAAATTAACTACTTTTCGAATGATAGATATTTGTTATAGCTCTACTTATATTTGTCAAATAGTTATCAAAACGAAAAAAAAAACTACCAGTTTTAAGATCATTTTTCAACGATGATAAGATATCAATAAAATATAAGAAGGACAAAAAAATTAATTATGCACCATCATCAACCGATATCTAATCACAATAATTTGCTAATCTTTTTTGAATGAAGTTATTCACTGAAAATTATTCATTTCATCAAAATATTCATAATGCACCTCTTAATACAGGTATTACTCATCAATTCATAGGCAGTGTGCTTGCTTAGTATGCTCAAAATCGCGGGTTCGAAACAGAGCATCTTAGGATTTAATCGGGGAGGTAAAAAAAGTGAGCACGCAACGGATGGGACGTTAAATATGGGTCTCAGGTCAGTTACTCGTTAAAGGCTCCTAATCTAGGTAACTAAACCTGGGTAGACAAAATTTAGCGCTCCCACTGTAGAGTCGGGCGACAAAAGAGCGCTCTGGTAGTAGGCCTCGTAGTTAAAGGTACTTGGGGCTGCTACTTAAACTAACTAACGGTCAAGTTCCATTAGTTCATATGTTTGAATAATTGAAGTAAAAAGATTAAAAACGGGCAAATTAAATTTTCTTTTAAAAATATATAATTTCTGTTGCAATGTTTACAGATAGAATATCAAAAGTAGAGGGCGCCTGTAGCTCAGTGGTATGCGTGCTTCCCATCTGAGCTCAAGATCGTGGGTTCGAAACACGACCGAGGCCCTTAGTTTGTTTTATCTGGGAGGTAAAATAAACTTAATCACGCCGTCCTTCAGATGGGACGTTAAGCGATGGTTCCGAGCCTGTACGATGTCAGTTACTCGTTAAAGACCCCTGCCTTAGGCGAATAAAAATTTAGGGTAGACAAACAACAAAATACAATTACAACTTGTTTAAAAATCAAATCATACCTTCGCTTAAGTACATAATAAATTGTATTTACGAACAAGAAAGGATCTTATCAATATAAATATATATATTTGACCTTTAAAATTCAAATTGAAATAATCATAATCTTCTGGTTCGGTATAATAATATTAATTTCAGATATGTGAATCATAAGATTTGAACCTAGTTATAATAAATGTTATAAAATGATAATAAAAATTAATACGACTTAAAAAGATTAATAAATAGTAAATAATAATAGGATTAAATAGTAATAAGTGATATTATATATAATATTAGGAAAAATATAATAGCATTAGATCACAATAATGATTTAAAATGTATTCTTGTTAAACTATGATATTTTTGGCTCGTCTACAATAATTAGCAAGAGAGGTCCAACATTTTCCATTTCGTTTCGATATATATTCATTCTGTATATATATATATGGGTATTTTTACCGTATCTTGTGTTGCGGGTCGAGACAAAAACGTCACCAAACAAAACTATTAACTAAAGAATTTCATAATAGACTAATCTTGTTATTACAAATGTTTAAACAATAAATTATGGAAGAAGAAAAAGTTAAATTATAGTAGTATTGAGATAAGGACATGCGCCTAAACGCAGGAATATCACGGTTGAGTAAGCAACAGCAACATCTGATGAAACGTGATATTTTAACATTAAATTTAATAATATAGAATTAGAACAACGTTGGTGCAGTTTAACATCAAAATCAGATGCAACCAAACCTGGTGTTATTAACAAGTTTGAACTGACTCACTGTTGCATAATGTATAGAAGCAGAATCAGAGATTTCTACATCACTAAGTAAGTGGATGCGAAATGAAATGCAGCAATCCAACAAGTCGCGTTAACACGTAATTCTGCAATAAGTTGATGAACGAAAAATGTATTTTTGCGGAGTGTATCAGCTCGAATGCGAATCGTTAGTTAGTTATTATGACTCATGCCCCGTTTTCAACTACGAGGTCAAATCGCCTACTACCAGAGCGCTCTTTTGTCACTCTGGTGAAAATGAGCCCGACTCTACTGAGGGACTCCCACAATTTTGCCTTCCCTTTTATTCACCTAGGGCAGGGGTGTTTAACGAGTACCTGACATCGTACAGGCTCGGGACCATCGCTTAACGTCCCATCCGAAGGGCCTGGGCCGGGGCCAGAATGCGAATCGTGCAGTTCGGTTTACACAGGTCAATCAGGATGTAAATTTATAGAAGGGGTAAAATAACACACATCTTAGATATGAAAAAAGGGAGAAAATCGATAAACATATCAACGATATGGAACACATGTTTAACGAATCAACGAGAATAAAATAGCTTCATTTTTGTTTGACTCTCTGGAACAGCTGGGTATTAAGAGCTAGAAAAAATGAGAGATGAGAACGACCAAACTCACTTCAAATTCTCTCCCTGTTAACGACACTAAGTTAATATAAGTATATTGTGTATTTTTATTATAAAGAGTGTACGCATTTTTATTTTTCTTCTTGTACTTTGATATTCTGTCAATTAGCCTTTATTTCTTAAATAGTTATTGTGACTCATGCCCGGGCTATATAGCTATATTTATATATTGTTATAGTTACATTGTTTTTTTTTCTATATCTCACACATTGGGACCTGATGATGGGACGCAAGAACGTCCCGAAGCATCATTGGGATAAAGACAAGAAGTGTTTTTTGAAAAATAGTTATCTTAATTTTTATTAAACTAGGTGTGCAATGCATTCTGCTGTTTGCAAAAACTGAGCTGAGTCAGTCTAAATTTATTGAGTCATACTGTTAATGTGGTCGGTTAACATACAAGTAGTGTATTTGAAATGGGGCATATGAACCGGTTTGTGATCACTGGATGGAACCGTAGGGTTTTCAAGTTTGCGCACTTTTACCGGAACTTTTTCGACCAAACGACACAATTTCTAAATCACCAATGATAGTTTTCTTAAGTTTGAAGTCATTTGACATAGGCGTTATGGTGAACGGTTTGAGATGTCGCCGTGGTGATTCCTTTGGATATCTCGGATATTCAGACCATCAACCCAATTTGTAGCGATTTTCTTCAACTTATCGGCGTTTTCTCTCTCCGTTTTCTTTGACATGCGCTTAGTTGGCTTTCTTTTCGGTACAATCATATCCCATTTAGGCGGAGCTGTGTTAAACTATTCGTCTTCGTGCTTCTTGGAGATTTCAACGTGTTTTGACGAGTAAGCATTCGACTCATTCTTGCCATTTTCCTTGCTTTCGGCACATGTTCACTGAAAAAAACGGCTCAAAAAAAGTGGTCTCCGATGGTAAACCGAAAAGGGCTCCGCACGGATTTTTACATTTGAAATAGAAAAATTGTATTTTGCGCGAGAATTTTGTCTCTCAATTGATTTCAATGGGGATTTCGTTTTTCGGTGATTATTCCTCCGTGGTATGTTCTATTTCAGATTTTTTTAGTAGTAAAAACATCGTCACCGTGTCCACAACCATCGTGGCAAATTTCAATGTGATCGGTAATGGGGTTTAGGAGGAGTACGAATACAACGAAATACATGAGTCGCCTAAGAAAAAGCTTCGTAAACTCAGCTCAATAAAAAATGTGTCTACTTATTGTTTTATCTATGCATTCATTTTTTTATATATCCATATATTTCTAAGTATTTATTTGTTCAGTTTTCATTAATTTCATTTTACTTTTTTTAATAATTTTGTTATAAAGTAGTTATAAATCTAATTTATAAGCTATCTTAATGTATAAATTATTTTGACGTATCCAATTACCATGTATTGGTTTAACGGAAATAAATTTATTATTATTATTATTATTAATTTTCTTCGGAATCGGCAAAAAGGAAGGGTGGATCAGAGGGGCTCAACTCAAAAACGCCAATGGAGTATCGAAATGAAATTGAATATTTGACGTCAAAATCCAGTGAGGACATAACCTGCCAAATTTCAGGGGAGGGGACATAACTCAAAAGCCCTAATATCTGTCGATGTATTGAATTTACATCGACACAAAATTAAGTATGAGTATTTAGGATTCCCTATGTGAGTCAACTATTAAATACTAGCACAAATGGTCAACTGGTTTTCGTGGGGGAACAGATAGTTGATTAATTACCATTTATTCGTTTGGCTAGGTCCATCCTAGAAATAGACGACCAAAACAACAGATACTAAAAAATGAGAAAGAATACAACTTTATTAGAGAAAATATCTCCTTAAACATCACAATCTCTACAGATAAGCAACGCTCATACATTTTTGATAAATAATGTAAAACGTTCGCTTATTGGAGCATAAAAAGAGGAGTGTAATGTGTGTCGCCTAGAGAGGTAATGGACTGGGTGGCCTCTCTATGATTGGGGTACAGTGAAGTGAGGGAGGCGAGCAGAACACAGAGAGACACATGAATCAATATGAGAGAGTCGGGTCATCCCAGGAGTGGGTGGGGTCTGAGGAGCACTCCCTCCGCCATTCAGAGAGGCCGAACAGCCAGATAGTTGGGGTACAGTGAAGTGAGGGAGGCGAGCAGAACACAGAGAGGCACATGAATCAATATGAGAGAGTCGGGTCATCCCAGGAGTGGGTGGGGTCTGAGGAGCACTCCCTCCGCCATTCAGAGAGGCCGAACAGCCAGATAGTTGGGGTACAGTGAAGTGAGGGAGGCGAGCAGAACACAGAGAGGCACATGAATCAATATGAGAGAGTCGGGTCATCCCAGGAGTGGGTGGGGTCTGAGGAGCACTCCCTCCGCCATTCAGAGAGGCCGAACAGCCAGATAGTTGGGGTACAGTGAAGTGAGGGAGGCGAGCAGAACACAGAGAGGCACATGAATCAATATGAGAGAGTCGGGTCATCCCAGGAGTGGGTGGGGTCTGAGGAGCACTCCCTCCGCCATTCAGAGAGGCCGAACAACCAGTTACTTGGGGTATCGTGAAGTGAGGGAGGCGAGCAGAACACAGAGAGGCACATGAATCAATATGAGAGAGTCGGGTCATCCCAGGAGTGGATGGGGTCTGAGGAGCACTCCCTCCGCCATTCAGAGAGGCCGAACAACCAGATAGTTGGGGTATCGTAAAGTGAGGGAGGCGAGCAGAACACAGAGAGGCACATGAATCAATATGAGAGAGTCGAGTCATCCCAGGAGTGGGTGGGGTCTGTGGAGCACTCCCTCCGCCATTCAGAGAGGCCGAACAACCAGATAGTTGGGGTACAGTGAAGTGAGGGAGGCGAGCAGAACACAGAGAGGCACATGAATCAATATGAGAGAGTCGGGTCATCCCAGGAGTGGGTGGGGTCTGTGGAACACTCCCTCCGCCATTCAGAGAGGCCGAACAACCAGATAGTTGGGGTACAGTGAAGTGAGGGAGGCGAGCAGAACACAGAGAGACACATGAATCAATATGAGAGAGTCGGGTCATCCCAGGAGTGGGTGGGGTCTGTGGAGCACTCCCTCCGCCAGTCAGAGAGGCCGAACAGCCAGATAGTTGGGGTATCGTGAAGTGAGGGAGGCGAGCAGAACACAGAGAGGCACATGAATCAATATGAGAGAGTCGGGTCATCCCAGGAGTGGGTGGGGTCTGTGGAGCACTCCCTCCGCCATTCAGAGAGGCCGAACAACCAGTTACTTGGGGTATCGTGAAGTGAGGGAGGCGAGCAGAACACAGAGAGGCACATGAATCAATATGAGAGAGTCGGGTCATCCCAGGAGTGGATGGGGTCTGAGGAGCACTCCCTCCGCCATTCAGAGAGGCCGAACAACCAGATAGTTGGGGTATCGTAAAGTGAGGGAGGCGAGCAGAACACAGAGAGGCACATGAATCAATATGAGAGAGTCGAGTCATCCCAGGAGTGGGTGGGGTCTGTGGAGCACTCCCTCCGCCATTCAGAGAGGCCGAACAACCAGATAGTTGGGGTACAGTGAAGTGAGGGAGGCGAGCAGAACACAGAGAGGCACATGAATCAATATGAGAGAGTCGGGTCATCCCAGGAGTGGGTGGGGTCTGTGGAACACTCCCTCCGCCATTCAGAGAGGCCGAACAACCAGATAGTTGGGGTACAGTGAAGTGAGGGAGGCGAGCAGAACACAGAGAGACACATGAATCAACATGAGAGAGTCGGGTCATCGCAGGAGTGGGTGGGGTCTGTGGAGCACTCCCTCCGCCATTCAGAGAGGCCGAACAGCCAGATAGTTGGGGTATCGTGAAGTGAGGGAGGCGAGCAGAACACAGAGAGACACATGAATCAATATGAGAGAGTCGGGTCATCCCAGGAGTGGGTGGGGTCTGTGGAGCACTCCCTCCGCCATTCAGAGAGGCCGAACAACCAGATAGTTGGGGTACAGTGAAGTGAGGGAGCCGAGTCTCCAATCTCCCTCGTCGTATGTCCACAGTCGATGTTAAGATCACAAGTGGTTTGGCAAAGATTGGGGCCTAGAGAGATGGTACAGTGGAAGCTGGGATACTAGCAGAGATATTCGAAAGACAAGAAATGAACAGGCGCTACAACTGTTACTAAGACTACCAAACAAAAGATCTAAATTAAGTTTAGAAATAGAACGATTTATATTATAACGAAGGGTTGAAACCGATGTGAACTTACGGACTTGAACCCTAGGGTCCTTCCAAGGGTTCCAACTAACACTAGGATTATGTATTTTCAAAATCGGGGAATCCGGAACCCGGCCAAGGTTCTTTTTATCTGGAAGGTTAAAAAAAACATTGAGCACGTTGTCCTTCGGATGGGACGTTAAGTGTTCGTCTCGAGTCTATGCCGGGTACTCGTTAGACTCCGTTAGGGCTCCCACTGTTGTGCTCATGTCCACAAGAAACAATGTAGCAATTGTTTTCTCATTTGAAGTGTCAGTTTTATAAGTGATAGTAAGATCTTCTCATAGAAATAAAAGACGTTGTCTTCCCACTGTTTTATTTTTGACCAGAACCGGTATTCAACGCAACAGCGTCATCATCTACCACACAGGGTAGCGGTTTAAGGACAACTGGCCAGTGAAAACGAAATTTTATATATAAATTCAAAGTCCTATAAGAACGACACCAATTAATTTTCAGCAGAATAAGCCGAAGGGGAGGGGAGGGGGAGGGGATCAAAGAGGGCTCAAATAAAAAATCCCAATAACTGTCAATGTAGTGAATGTATCGAAATGAAATTTTATATTTAAATTCCAACCCCCATAAGGATGACAGCAATTAATTTACCACGAAATCGGTAGAAGGTAAGGGGGGTCCAGAGAAGGGGCACGACATGTAATGGATGTACGCAAAGCGAAAACGTAACTGATTAATTCGTGTTGGGGAAGTACATATCCGATGATTCACTGACAACTCTTTCTTTCTGTTTATTTTCACCTACAAAGTCGTTCAATGTGTGATCCGATCAAACGTTTCAGTAATAAGTATCTATCTTTCTTATTATTATTTATATTGTGGTGTTGAAAGGGAGATTATACAGGCATACATAATAAAACAAGAATAAACATTCAAAATGTACACAATCTATCGTCTTATTTCTTAACGAAACCAAAGATAAGATTAGTCAGACCAGCTCCAACTTTCTCATACAAGTTGAAACAGAGAAAAATATTACAGGCAAGTCCTTAGCAACAAAGACACATTGAATGGCTCCGTAGATTTCATTGTTTACTATTGTTACGAACTGAATCAATTGTTTAAATAAAAAGTCGTCAGAGGGACACCATGCATTTGACACGATTTAATCAATTAAGTTTTCGCTCTATCTCCAAAACCAATTGAGCTACAAATCAATATTTGACATACATAGGGTCCTCTGAATCCCCATACTAAATTTTACTTGGACACAGAATAAGTTATTTCACGTTTTTATTTTAATTTTAAACCTTTTTATTCCTATACATTATGTCGGTAAAGTTAGAAACAACGGAGATAAATAACATTGTCGAGGAACGAAAGAGGCGAGAGGTAGCGAGATTGGGAGGGAGGGGAGTGAAGTGGTGGAGGGGAGGGGGAACTGGGAAATTACTTTTCGAACTCTTCTTGTCGAACCTTTTGACGTAATATAAGCCACATAAAAAAAAAAAAATTTAGTTTCCATTCAATATTACCTGAGACAATCGAAACAAATAGGATTATGTACATATGTAAGTTCAAAAGTACAATCAAAATATAAATAGAGAGAATAAATGTTTCTGATTCATTTTTTTTTTTTTTACTAGGGATGAAATTGATTAACTAACTATTACGTGTTTATGTTAAATGAGTCACTGACCTTCTTAACGCTGACCCTAATCCACTGAAGGTTGAATGCAACAAACACTTTCGCTACTATAAACGATAAATTTGTGTCGGGGTTAAGGGATTTTATCAAAAATTTCAGATTTTAATTGAATTAAGTATACAGAAGCAGTGATCTAGAACTTCGGTTGAGATCAGAACCCACGAGGAGGAATACTGGAGAGTAGAGAAGCAGTGGGAGCGAGAAGGGAGACCAGACAGGGTGTGTATGGAGGGGGGAGGATGAGGGGTCTGGGGAACAGTTTTGACAATTATATAGCATGTAGAGAGGAGAGGACATGGGGGAGGCAAGTAAGCCAAAGAACAGAGAAGCGAACAGGCAAGCTAGCAGATGTGGGACCTGTAGAGAAACAGGCGGTGCACAAAAACAGAGAGGTAAAGACAAATATAGAGAAACCTACAGGCAAGTTAGCTGCATTAGGTAGGAATGCATTAGTCCAGCAATTTTCTTAATGTGGCCTACGGGGGTACGGTAGATTCTTTCTTAATTCTTTCTTCTCCCAGAAAAATAGATTTGTGTTATAAATAACAACAGTATAGTATAAGGATTTTTGACAAAAGCCAATCATTTAAATAAAGCTAACAGTTTTTGTTGGACAGTTATAGTGTCAATGAGTGTTGTCATATGAAAATATATTTTTTCCTGGACGAATTGCGTTGCATTAAAAATGTTTTATTAGATCGAAAAGAAAATTCAATTTTTTGCAATTAAAAAAATCGTAAAAAAAAAAGTATAAAAATAATTTTTAGAATGGAGGATTTTAGAAAACTATTTGCTTATTAAAACACAAACGCTAATTTGGCAACACTGGTGTCAGACATCTTACACGGTCCATAGATCGAAAAGTGTTTATCTACCATTTAAGGCAGTTGCATTATCAAATGAAGTTGAAATTGAGTATCGTAAGCCTATTTACTTATTTATTTTCTTTATTATTAATGCTTAACTGAATAAAATATACAATACTTATCTCTGTAGTATTGTTCAAAATACATTGTTGAATGTTCCTTTTTTTAACAATAAAACTGGACACTCATTCATTAGTTATTTTCTTCTATTTGCTACATTTCGAATCAATTTCCTTTTTCTCTTCTTTCTATGTATTAGTTACTTTTTCTGCTGTAGCAACTACTTAAAACTGTTCTGTTTCTATATTATTCTAGTTATTAAATTTATATTTATATTTATTATATCTATATTACATTTCTTGTTGTAAGATATTTCTATTTAAAATAAATAACATTTTTTTCTGGAATATTATACATTAGGCTTAATTTCAAAATAAGACATTTGCACATTTTTTAAACTTTATTTTCCTTTGCAACAACGTTGAACGTTGTTTTGTTTCATTTTTTTATTAACTTAATTACAAGTAAATTTTTTACATTTTCGGACAAAAATGTAAACAACTATAAATAAATTCAATGTTTTTTTTACGATTTCACAAATTCAAAAACCATAATGTTAATTAATATTTGGTTGGGTACCCTTTTTGTGTAATAACATCTTTCATTCGATTCGGCATTGATGATGAAACTAATTTTTTGGTGAAATTTGGAGATATTTTACCCCACTCTTCTAATAACTTTTGTTTCAATTCGTTTTTTGAAGCAATGGGTGTTAATCGAATTTTCCTGTCGAGCTCACCCCATACGTGTTCAATTGGGTTGAGATCGGGCGATTGGGGGGGGGTTTCATAACTTTAGGGCAGTTATACAAAAGCCAAGTACGTACCAATTCACAGGTGTGTTTCGGATCGTTGTCTTGGTAAAAATGAAAAGTCCGTAAAATCCCAAGTTTTTCAGCACTCTTTTTCAAATTGCTCCTTAGTGATTCGGCATAAACTTTTCCAGTCATGGTGGTTTCAATGAAAACCAGTTCACCAATTCCACTAGACGCCATACACCCCCACACCATCACTGAGCCACCCCCATGTTTTACTATTGGTTTTAAATTTTTTGGATTCAGCCCCTCATTACGCCTTCTCCAAATTTTGCCGCGACTGTCGGGACTAAATATATTAAACTTACATTCAAAAGTATTTGCTTGCAATAGAACAAACCGCAATAATAAAATATTCTTGTATCTTGTAACTCTTCACAACATAAAAAGAAATCTCAGGTCATGTAATGTCAGAAAACTAGATTTTTGTGATATGACGTTGGAAGAGAGCGACAGCAGCGCTGACCCTCGGCAGAAACCGTCCCTTCCCCCTACTCTATCCCCTCCACCTTCCCTCTAAAGAAACTAAGTACCTAATTTTTCTAATTTAAACGTTTTTTCTCCGATATTTCGACAAATAAATGTTTCCAGATCATCTCCGTTTACTTCCGTATAATATATGTATACATATACTATTACTTTACTTTTGTTTACTTCCCTATACATTTAATATATGTATACATAATAATATGTACTAAAAATTTTGTAATCGTGTAAACATCAGAGATCAATTGCATGTGTGTGTTTATGTGAGAGCTCAAACGCTTTGACCTGACATCGTACAGGCTCATGACCATCGCTTAACATCCCATCCGAAGGACGGAGTGCTTAAGTTTATTTTACCTCGCAGATGAATGACATTACTCCAAAAAATTTCTGAATGATTCTGGAACTCTTTTGCGAAGCTCAATCTTTTTTTTATATTTTTTTCACTCACAAACGGTTTTTGGTACTCTCCCATTATATCCTGCTTCTTTTAGAATTCTTCGAACATTTTGTGGGTGAACTTTCTTTCCCGTTTCTCTGTATACCTCGGCGACGATCTGAGGTGCACTCCTCGAGGGCTTGTTTTTAATTTTCCGGACAACGCTACACCTTTCTCGGTCGTTTAATACTCTTGGACGGCCATAGGAAGATTTCAAATCTATCCGATCCTCGTGCTTATACCTTCGAATTACATCGGCTACGGTGCTTTTACTTCGGCCTACCATACCACCGATTTTGCGGACACTTAATCCTTTTTCATAATTAAAAATTATTAACTGTTGAACTTCAAAAGATGTTCGACCCATCTTGACAGCAGGAAATACAAATAACTACTGAATGCAGTAATAGAAGGATATAAACACATTTTATTTGTTCGGTATTAGCGGTTGGTTGAGAAGGGATTAAAGATCATGATCAGAGTCGCATTTGTTTACAAAACAAACAACAGGTGTCCAGAAAATTTTGTTACGTGAATTTCTTGTCTTCAATTATTAATGCAAAATTTCCTATTAGCTGTAAATGTTTAATTAATTGTTTTACGGCGTTTTGAAATGATTGATGATCTCGAAATTTAAAACTTTGCTTGAATTAAATATTTTGCCATATAACTATGTGTAACTGCAAAAGAAAAACAAAATTATAAATTGTCCGAAAATTTTTGTTACTGATTGTATGTACTTGATGCTGATTCATATCGATTAAAGCTTTTAATTATGAATCCATTCATTCCAATCATTTTTTTTGTTACTTTTGCGACTGATCAATGGACTAGTGATATAGAATAGCGACATGAAAATTTGTAAAAAATTAGGGAAATCCATGAATGAAATATTATAGAAAGATGTCACGATTACCAAGCTCAAGGTTACTTTCTAATCGCATTCACAATTTTACCCCTCATGAAGCCTTTGTTTACCCCCCCCCCCCCCCCCCCCCCCCTCCTTAGAAAAAACCCTAACCCCTAATATTAGTTCTAATTATAAAGACATTATCTGTCAGCAAAAGTAATGACTTTTCATTTTTTGGGTACTTATATTTTTAGTTTATACTCCTCATTTTCTTGCCAAAATAAATAAAACAAACATTTTTTTTTAATATTGTCTATTTCACAACGAATATATACCTACATAAACTACCTGATATGTCCTAACTAGTTTATAACTAAACTTGACGATGGTGTAATGTCAACACCGGCAGTTTATTTATAAAGTTCTTGAGGAATAGACAATATCACAAAAAACTAAATTTGTTTTACTTATTAAAATTTATGTCCGCGTTTTTCAACTTAGAATTTCCTTGCCTTCTGACAAATACCTACAAAAAAAAATTTATAATTCATTTTTTCGTTTGTTTTTTTTTATAACAATTTACTTATAAATATAGTGAAGTTATAGGAATTTGATACGAACTATTTATTGGTGAAAGAATGTCAAGGAATTTTTAGATAATAGGCCTGGAACTTTCATAAATAAGTCTGAAGATCAGGGGTAAAGGAACTTCCTCCAAATATTTGTTGAAAGCTTTTCAAGAAGAACGGAACCTTTCCTTTCAAAAAGCATAATATTTAGCCCCACGAAAAGTTCATTTCTTCTGCACCACAAAAAAAATGTCAGTAGTGAATAGAGAATTGATTACTTTATTTCGTTCATGAGAAGCAAAGACAGGACTTTTATTACTGCAACATATACATAACCTTCGAGCACAATGTTATTATTTGAGAGGTTACAAACATGTTACACTATTAATTGTTCATAAATATACCAATGCAGGTACATCAAAAATGTCAATTGACATTAACTTTCAAGGAATAAAGGTTTGTATTCTCTAAAATTATTATTCGTTATATAAAATGAGAATGAAATTGAATTTACCTGTTAATTTATGAGGAATGATCTTGTGATGCTGCAGAATCAGGTGAAGATATGTGTTATCACACAATTAAGCGAACACTTAATCACCAATTAACCACGACACTTTCACTGATTGTCTCCGAATGTTGTTATCAAGTTGAAAAGTGAGTTTTAACGTTGATTTCTGTCGGCAATGCTGTATGTTGAGGGTGAAGCTATCCAAGATGGCCCCTCGTCTTCATTTATCTGGCCGGTTTGTATCTGTGTCTCTGTCTGTGTGTGTCAGAGAGAGCTGGCTGGGCTGGATTACCGAGCTTCCCTCTAGTCAATAATCATATCCTGCCGTGGGTTGTGTTCAGTGGTTCTCCCACAGAGAGCGAGACCAGACCAGGGGCGGAGAGAGGGGGTTCCTTGCGCCTGCGTTTCTTCTGTATCCGCCTATCCCCTCTCTCACTCCACTGCCCTCTCTCCCTCCTATATACCAACACAATGATGGACAAAAAGTAGAGTTATGATGGTGGGTTGGCAGCAAGAAACGGTCTACCTAACTTGGATGGATAAGGCGCGTGCTTGGAGACAGTGTCGCGTCCATGTTAGTTCGGGTGGACAGGTCAAATAGCTGCTCCAGTTCTCACTCTTCCTATAAACTCTTTTTCTCCGACCAATTTGGCTTAAAATCATTGTCATACTAATCTCTATCAATCCTCATATAAAATTTCGTGTCGATACATTCATTACAATTGCAGTTATAACGCTTTCTGCGTTGGATGCCAAAGAAAATCAGTAGGTGTCGTCCTTATGGGATTTTGAATCAACATATGAAATTTCGTGCCGATACATTCATTACATCCTCAGATATTAGGTTATTAGCCGGCTTTCGAGGTTACCCTCATCATCGTCTGAGAAAACATTTAAAAAAAGTAAAATGAATAAATAACATAAAACTACTCGAATTAAAACCTACTCAAAAATGAACAATTAATAATATGGATGGAGACAGATTTTATTTTCTGTTTCCCATCTGAGTGATATATGCAATTTCAGTTTACTTTTCAAATTGTTATGTTTTAAAAATATTTCATTAGAGAGCCTGATGATGAGGGCAACCTCGAACGCCGGCTAGCACAGACTAATAATGTCTTTGAGAAGTCAGACCCTATTCTCATTGCCTCGCAGGACTCTGGTGAGCTCGACCTGAAACTAAAGCGAATCATGAATTAAATAAATAAAACAAAAACTTATTTTTGAAATATTGTCTATTCCACCAACGATATTTATAAAACTACCGGTTTCGGCGTTACACCATCGTCAGGTCTAGTTATTAACTAGTAAACCGGTAGTTTTATAAATATCGTTGTTGGAATAGACAATATTTCAAAAATGTTTGTTTTAATACAAGTTCCACAATATGTCCGCGTTCCTCAACTTAGAATCATGAATTCCTTTTTGAGATTTATCTTCGGGCTCCCCAGACACTCGTCTATTACTAGTTCATATACCAACTTGAAATGGCTCTTCCCATCCTCTCGTCGACAATATTTCCTAGACTTCTTTCTCTTTATCAAATCATAACCTCCCAAAAGCCATCCTACATTTTCAAAAGGACAATTCCTTCCTTATCCAGGCTAACTCCCTCTGGAACTCTCTCCCTCTCCAGATTCGCCATGCTCTTACTCTTCATTCATTAAAATCCCTACTTGTTTGGTATCTCCTAACTCTGCAAACCTGATTCCTATGCCTAGCTCCTATGGGATAGTTCTCGTCTTCCTATAAGTCTCTCACTCCACTGGACAGATTGATTGATTTCTGTTACATCAGCTCAGTTGGAACATAACTGGTTTTCACTTGTTACTACTTTATTTATATATATTTTTTCAGTGACGAAAGAGCGCTCTGGTAGTAGGCAATATGACCTCGTAGCCCGAGCATGAGTCATAAAACCTAACCTATATATATATATATATATATATATATATATATATATATATTATGCTGTATGCGTGCTTGACTTCTGAGCTCAAGGTCGTGGGTTCGTAGCCCGACCGAGGCCCTTAGTTTATTTTATCTGGGAGGTAAAATAAACTTAAGCACGCCGTCCTTCGGATGGGACGTTAAGCGATGGTCCCGAGCCTGTACGATGTCAGGTACTCGTTAAAGACCCCTACCCTAGATGAATAAAAATTTAGGGTAGGCAAAATTTAGGACTCCCACAGTAGAGTCGGGCTCATGTCCACCAGAGTGACGAAAGAGCGCTCTGGTAGTAGGCGATATGACCTCGTAGTTAAAGCCCGGGCATGAGTCATTAAACCTAACCTAACCTAACCTATATATTATGCTTGATCTCTGACTTCTGTTTTTCTGTATAATTATTATTATTTTTTACATTATTTATTCATTTTAATTTTTTTTATAGCGCTGTCTAGCGTGGGCACACCGCCAGCCTCCGTTCTAATGCCAACCGTTCTGACAACGTTCGGGTATTAATTCATTGATTATTGATCTCACCAATTTATTATATTAATCTATATCTAGAAAACGGGTTGCTTATTATTATTTTGTTTAAATATCTATCTCTGTAGATATTTATTGTTTTCAGGAAGTCTAGTAGGTTTTGCAAATGTATTGAATATTTCTTGGAGATAGTTGGGGATGTGATGGCGCTGTCTGTATATTGTCAACTGTTGGCACTCTTCTATCAGGTGGCTGACTGTGAGAGAGTATCCACATAAGATACACCCAGGCTGTGATCCACCGGTAGGCAGATATCCATGTGTGACCAATGGCAAGTCTTGTCAGGATCAGCTTTTTATATTTAAAAAAAATTAAAATTATATTTTTTTTCCTTTTTAATGTTTTTCAAATATGTATACATACCTATGTACACACATGATTATATTTTTATTTTTCAGCAAATACATATTTTAACAGTAGTTTTTTAATTATTACTCATATAAACATCCAATTCATATATGTATGTATATGTTTCTTATGTGAATTATGTATATACAGACAGCTATGTTTTATCAGATGATAAAAATCTCTCTTTAAGAGGACCTCTCCCGAAAGAGGACAAAAGTAGTGACACCATGACTGTCCCTTATCGAGAGGTTTCACATATATTATATATTGTCTCAGGACCATCGTTTAACGTACCATCCGAAGGACAGCGTGCTCAATTTTTTTACCTGGCAGATTATCCGCGTTCTTAAGCCCAGTAAGCACGCATAGCACTGAGATACCGGCACCCTCGTTTTACTTGTATTACAATCAATACAATTAAATTTATTTTAAGCGTAATAAATGAACCTATTAGCAATATGTTTACGAAGCAGCGCAAGAGCGTGACTTCAAAGCAAAGATTTTACCCCAAGGTAAGTATTTAATTACTGTCATGACAGATAAAGATAGATAATGTAGACATTAATTTAATGAATAATTAAAATAGATATAATAATATAACAACTGAGCCTGCATACAAAATGTTCAGATTCAAAGAATGGTGCGTATAAACATCGTTACATAAATATATTTCGGTTTTCACAAGACAAAGGATAGGGTAAAAGTGACTGTGTTCTGTCAGAGCTCAGTTTTATATGTATCAAGGAAACTTTCAAAATTAACAGATGTCACCCAAACATTTTTTCGATAATCCAAGTAAGTCGTAATGTACTTATATTCTAGTAATAGGAAACAATTGGTTTTTTCAAATAGAATTCACGAAGTCAAATAATTTTAATTTAAAACACATGAAGTACACATTTTCCCGAGAATAATTCAAAAAATGTATATGCCAAAAGAATTTATAGCTAATTAATTATATTCTCATGTCAGTGAGTGAGTCCAGTAATTATCTGTACATTTCTTGAGCAGTATAGTAGTATAATTATTTACGGAAATATATAAGCCAAAAGAATTGATAGCTAATTATATTTTAACTAATCGTAAAGTACATATTATTTGTTTCCTCCTACTAAATAAAGTAGCATCTTCGAACAATGAATCATTTCAAATATTGTCAAAATGCTACATAAACAAATATGGATTTCTTCCAAAATTATTAAAATTGCAAAAAAAAATAAAAGGAAAACTCTTCAAAGAGTAATTGATAAGGTATGCTGTGACAGATTAGAGGACCCGAGGCCCCGACTGTCTCTTGCTTCCATCTGTTGAGAACAATATGAACTACGGTGTTGTTGAATCCTTTAAAGATAATAGCGAACTCTGGTGCCAATGTTTGTCAATACATTCTAATGATGATACAGTTACAAAGCTTTTCTTTTATTAACGCATAAAATCACAATTGTAAAAATGTCTGAACTGATTTAAAGTATTAGTTAAACTAGAAAAACAAAACATTAGTGGACAGATGTTATTCATGTTAATTTTTCCGGGATTTTTGACACGAAATATATTAATAAAAAAGAGGGCGCCGGTAGCTCAGTGGTCAGCGTGGGTTCAAAACCCGACCGAGGCCCTTTTAATTTATCTGGGAGGTAAAATAAACTCAAGCACGCCGTCCTTCGGATGGGACGTTAAGCGATGGTCCCGAGCCTGTACGATGTCAGGTACTCGTTAAAGACCCCTGCCCTAGGTGAATAAAAATTTAGGGTAGGCAAAATTTAGGACTCCCACAGTAGAGTCGGGCTCATGTCCACCAGAGTGACGAAAGAGCGCTCTGGTAGTAGGCGATATGACCTCGTAGTTAAAGCTCGGGCATGATTCATAAAACCTAAACCTATAAATAAAAAAAACGGAAACATCCCAGAGAGGGAGAGATTAGGCTTGTGGTCGAATAAAACAAACAGTCACAATTAGTTTTGATGTCGTCTTTTATTCAAATGTAACATACTCATTAATAATTTATGTATTGCAAATACACCCCTGAAGAAGGTACACTCAGAGCCGAAAGCTTGGCAGAAATTCCAAAAGTTTGTTTTCTTCGACAAGCCTCATTTCTCATTATTATTATTACATCGTTGGTCAATCCCTTCCTAATTGATATTCCAGAGAAGCTTAAGAAACACATGTTTTTCGTGTTATCTATAAATCGCAGATGGTAAAATTCGACTTGTTCTTAAGATAGGCCAATATTTGTATCGATATTTCATAAATAACCTCTATTTCATTAATATGTTTGCAATCTGCCTGCTCTTAGGGTTACTTTTTTACAAAAAAGCTGACCACACAGTGAGATCATTGCAACAATCCTAAGATTTTATTATTGGCAAAAGCCAAGTTGTCAATTAGTCTGCAGGCAGGTTGATTACAAAAACACTTACTAAATGTACCCAAATGTCTGTACAATGCCACTATAGTCCCAGGCCATGGAATCCTGCAACCGACTACCAGCCATTTCCAATTACAAACATTGTTTCTTTCCAAATTTTTATAATAATAAATTAGAATAGTTAATTTCAAAAGTTTAGTTAGTTATTATGACTCATGCCGAGGTATATCGCCTACTACCAGAGAGCTCTTTCGTCACTCTGGTGGACATGAGCCCGACTCTACTGTGGGTGTCATACATTTTGTCTACCTAAATTTATTCACTTAGAGTAGGGGGTCTTTAACGAGTATCGTGGCATAGCACAGGCTCGGGACCATCCAAAGGATAGCGTGCAAGGGTATTTTCACTTCCCAGATAAAAAACCTAAGGGCCTCGGCCGGGTATCGAACCTGCAATCTCGAGGCATGGGCACAGTACACTAGCTTCAAACATTTATTATTGAAGAAGCACTGAAAGAACGACATACCTAACCCAAAAACATGTCTTATAGATTAAATTGAATAAAACACTCCACGTATTCTGTAACTATCTAAAGGAACTCTAGGGTTTAAGAGCGAATAGTCTATTCGACAAGGATACAATGACAGAAGCTCAGGAGAGTAACAAAATATATTCAAAACAAATACTATTTTTATTGATGAAACAAACAATTATTCATGCAAATCTTACTCAGTAATAACTCATTGAATTTATACATAAATATCGTAACAGTCGTTCACCATGATTATATTTCAAATTTGATTTAAAATTTAAAAGAACTTTCTTCATAGTAACAATTAATAACTGAAAACTAAAAAAACTACAGTTATTTACAATTATATCACACAGATGTATAGTGGGCATTCATGATGAATCTGAAACAGACAAAATGGCAGTCTTCAATTAAAAAATAAGCCAAGACAAACACAGGATGTATCTTAATAGGTTTCTGTAGTGATAGAAAGTAGGGGTTACCTGGAGTGACCAGTAAAATTACCCAAGTTTTCTTTTGGACCTATCAGGTTCCTCACCGGAAGTCTCATTAGCTATTCAGGTTATTTTTTCGGATGTTGCATTATTTTTTAACCTACAACACCTCCCAGACCCGCTCCGCACCAGTATTTTAGTTCATCCCCTAAAGAAATGGTTTAAGTGTATTTTTTTGGAAACAAAGTGTATAATCTGTGAGAGCGCCGATTAAAGAAACTACATTCCTAATTTGGAGGAAAACGAACGAGTGGTTTGCGCACAGGAATGAGTGATGGCATTTCATTTGTTGAATTCTGAGAGTGGCAGTTGGGGATGGTTGGGCGGGCAGGTAGAGGGGAGCGCTCCCCACCCCGCCTCTCCCACGTCACTCTCCCCGTTGGTGAACCCTAAAATCATAACAGACAGTCACAGACTCAGAATATGAGAATAGTGGTCGAGGACCGTCGTCTAAAAAGAAGAAATTACAAGTTCAAAGGAACAACATTTTCATATTAATACCCAATCTACTGATAATGAATCTCAAAGGTGAATGTACGCCTGCTTAGAGTTGCTGGCGCCATAAAGTCTCTTTTTTTTCTTTCTATCAATTCTCATTCTCTTCTCTCGCGTTCAAAAACCTACATTTCTTATTTCTCTTACCACAAGCCTATTGTCTCTACTTTGGAATCAAATGTAGTGATTTCTGACATTTTCCTAACAACGAAAATAATGTTGATTTAACAAATTAATAAAAATAAAATATGCCAATAAATAAAATTGTTTGCACCTAAAATGTTGAGTTAATTGAGAAATGACAACATAAACATAATATTTATGGATGAGAAAACGTTTAAAAAAATTAAAAAATCGCGAAAGAAGTTTCACTTCTGGCGTGTGTTCCAAGCATAAACTATATTTTTTTTATTATATCTCATTTTACTCCACAGGCCGCAATGAGATATCAGATAACAGTGATAAAGCTCTTGTCATGGATACAAGTTTTTCACTTTTTCAGCTATACGAAGTATACTACTGGAAGTTATGTAATCGGTCAGAAATTCGATGTTGACCACCGGAATTTCATGGCTGCGACCCCCTGATCCTAATAGAAGGAATACATCGGCACGAAATTTTATATGTGTTTCTTGAACCCTCCAAGGACGACACTACTGGTTTTCAGCCAAATCGGACGGCACCTTAATTATTCACGAAATCGGCAGAAGAGGGGGGGGGGGGGGGCGTCAGAGAAGGGGGCTGGACTCAAATACCCTAATAACTGCCGATGTAATGAATGTATCGACACAAAATTTAGTATGAGGATTCAGAAGACACTATGCAAGTCAAATATTGAGTTTTAGCGTCAATTGGCATTGGAGTGAGAGCGAAAGTTGATTAATTTGTGCTGGGGAAGTACCGACAATTTTTTAATGTGCATACCATTCCTTTAAAAATGGGGATAAAAGTAAGAAGAAAAAAAATTGTTCTTCGACAAACTATCTTCAACGCAGTTGGCTTATTTGAGGGCTGGTTTTACTTCATAATAAACATATATAAGCTGAAAACGTAATATTATATGTATACGTAATAACTAGTAAGTGAATGACAAAGACAAACATGATACAGTAAAACCTCGATACAAAGTATTTTCTCGAGTGTTAACAAGTTTTTACAATCGATGCAACATTTTTTACTTCCATAATTTATTAACAAGTACAGATAATCACATCCCGCGCTCCGACTAGGCAAAGAAATCTAGTATCTTTTCTCATAAAGTAAGCGCGATCTCTTTCCTCATTTTTCCGAGACTGAAAAATATCTATAACCATGAATCAAAAAAACAAAAAATCATTTCAGATTATTTTAAAAAAACATTTTTTTTTTACATATTTTGATACTAGCGGTAATACCCGGCGTTGCCCGGGTAACTTTGATTTTTCTACTAATATCTCCTATAAGTCTTTTAAATTCTTCAACAGTACATTCATGATGTTATAATTTTCAATTATTCATACGGAATAAGGCTTATAGTCCTTCAACGTCAAACACCCCAGCTAGTAAGTTTTTAGGACCCCTGCGCATCACAGCTAGTATGCGTCTTTCAACGGCGGAAACCACAGATAGTGAATACTTAGCATCGCTGGACATCCTAGCCAGTGCGTACTTAAGAACGCTATTGACCGCAGCTAGTAAATGCCTTGCAACAGCGGACCCCACAGCGAATACATAGTTACTACTACTACATGTGAAATTCATGCCAATCCGCTTACCCATTAACAGTACATTCATGATGTTATAATTTTCAATTATTCATACGGAATAAGGCTTATAGTCCTTCAACTATAGCAACGCTAGTAAGTTTTTAGGACCCCTGGGCACCACAGCTAGTATGCGCCTTTCAACGGCGGAAACCACAGCTAGTGAATACTTAGCTTCGCTGGACGTCCTAGCCAGTGCGAACTTAAGAACGTTTGTGACCACAGCTAATATATGCCTTGCAACGCTGGGCACCACAGCTAGTACGTAGTTAGGAACGCTGGGCACCAGAGGTAGTATATGCCTTGCAACGGCGGATCCCACAGCTAGTACGTAGTTAGAACGCTGGTCACCGCAGCTAGTATGTGCCTCGCAAGAGCGGACCCACAGCTAGTACGAAGTTAGGAACGCTGGGCATCACAGCTAGTACGTGCCTTGCAACAGCGGACCCCACAGCTAGTACGTAGTTAGAACCACTGGGCATCACAGCTAGTATGCTTTTGCAACGACGGACCCCACAGCTAGTACGTTTTTAGGAACGCTGGGCCCTACAGGTAGTAGGTGCCTTGCAACTGCGGACCCCACAGATAGTATGTAGTTAGAACCACAGGGCATCATAGCTAGTATGAGTTTTGCAGCGGCGGACCCCACAGCTAGTACCTACGTAGTTAAATACGCTGGGCCACACTGCTAGCGCCTTGCAACAGCAGACCCCACAGCTAGTACGTAATTAGGAACGCTGGGCATCACAGCTAGTAAATGTCTTGTAGGTGCCTTGCAACAGCGAACCCCACAGCCAGTACATAGTTAGGAACGCTGGGGCTGAGCACTACAGCTAGTAAGTGCCTTGCAACAGTGAACCCCACAGCGAATACATAGTTACTACTACTACATGTGAAATTCATGACAATCCGATTACCCTTCAATGATTCAGCATTATTTTTATGCTTAGCCCCCCTCCCAAATTTTTAAAATGTCACATAGTGTATTTTTTTATTTGACCATCAAGAATACTACATGTGAAATTTCGTGACAATCCAATCATCCGTTAATGACCTATCACTATCTTCAAATTTAGGCCTACCCCCATAACCCCCCTCCCGTTCACAATTTTTTGTCGTCACACACCCTATTTTTCTATTTGGCCTTTATGAATACTACATGTGAAATTTCGTGACAATCCGATCATCCGTTAATGACTTATCACAATACTTATACTTAGGCCCCCATCAACCCACCCTCCCGTTCAAAATTTTGTGGCATATACACCCTATATTTCTATTTGGCTTTTAAGAATACTACATGTGAAATTCCATGACAATACGACCAACCGTTAATGAGCTAGCACTATATTTATACGTAGGCCCCCCCACAACCCCCCCTCCCGTAAACAATTTTGAGCCGTCACACCGCCTATTTTTCTATTTGGCCTCCAGGAATACTACATGTGAAACTTTGTGACAATTCGACCAACCGTTAATGAGCTAGCTCTATATTTATACTTAGGCCCCCCCCCACAACCCCTCCTCTCGTTCAAAACTTTGGGACGCCACACACCTTATTTTTCTATTTGGCCTTCAGGAATACTCCATGTGAAATTTCGTGACAATCCGACCAACCGTTAAAGAATTAGCTCTATATTTATACTTAGGCCCCCCCACAACCCCCCCTCCCGTTCAAAACTATGGGACGCCACACACCTTTTTTTCCTATTTGGCTTTTAAAAATACTACGTGAAATTTCATGACGATTCGCCCATTAGTTAATGAGTTAGCTCTATATTTATACTTAGGCCCCCCCACAACCCCCCCTCCCGTTCAAAACTTTAGGACGCCACACACCTTTTTTTCCTATTTGGCTTTTAAAAATACTACGTGAAATTTCATGACGATTCGCCCATTAGTTAATGAGTTAGCTCTATATTTATACTTAGGCCCCCCCACAACCCCCCCTCCCGTTCAAAACTTTGGGACGCCACACACCTTTTTTTCCTATTTGGCTTTTAAAAATACTACGTGAAATTTCATGACGATTCGCCCATTAGTTAATGAGTTAGCTCTATATTTATACTTAGGCCCCCCCACAACCCCCCCTCCCGTTCAAAACTTTGGGACGCCACACACCTTTTTTTCCTATTTGGCTTTTAAAAATACTACGTGAAATTTCATGACGATTCGCCCATTAGTTAATGAGTTAGCTCTATATTTATACTTAGGCTCCCCCACAACCCCCCCTCCCGTTCAAAACTTTGGGACGCCACACACCTTTTTTTCCTATTTGGCTTTTAAAAATACTACGTGAAATTTCATGACGATTCGCCCATTAGTTAATGAGTTAGCTCTATATTTATACTTAGGCCCCCCCACAACCCCCCCTCCCGTTCAAAACTTTGGGACGCCACACACCTTATTTTTCTATTTGGCCTTCAGGAATACTCCATGTGAAATTTCGTGACAATCCGACCAACCGTTAAAGAATTAGCTCTATATTTATACTTAGGCCCCCCCACAACCCCCCCCTCCCGTTCAAAACTTTGGGACGCCACACACCTTTTTTTCCTATTTGGCTTTTAAAAATACTACGTGAAATTTCATGACGATTCGACCATTAGTTAATGAGAGCTCTATATTTATACTTAGGCCCCCCACAACCCCCCCTCCCGTTCAAAACTTTGGGATGCCACACACTTTTTTTCCTATTTGGCTTTTAAAAATACTACATGTGAAATTTCATGACGATTCGCCCATTAGTTAATGTGTTAGCACTATTTATATACTTAGGCCCCCCTTACAACCCCCCCTCCCGATCAAAACTTTGGGACGCCACACACCTTTTTTTCCGATTTGGCTTTTAAAAATACTACATGTGAAATTTCATGACGATTCGCCCATTAGTTAATGAGTTAGCTCTATATTTATACTTAGGCCCCCCCACAACCCCCCCTCCCGTTCATAACTTTGGGACGCCACACACCTTTTTTTCTATTTGGCTTTTAAAAATACTACATGTGAAATTTCATGACAATTCGCCCATTAGTTAATGAGTTAGCACTATTTATATACTTAGGCCCCCCTTACAACCCCCCCTCCCGATCCAAATTTTGGGACGCCACATAGCCTATTATTCAATCGGGCTCAAAAGAATGCTACATGGGCAGTTTCATAAAAATCCGTCCAGCGGTTTGGGCGTGATGCTGGAACAAACATACATACAAACAAACCCCGTTTCAGCTTTATTAATATAGACTAGCAGTAATACCCGGCGTTGCCCGGGGAACTTTGACTTTTCAACTAATATCTCCTAAAAGTCTTTTAAATTCTTCAACAGTACATGAATGATGTTATAATTTTCAATTATTCATACGGAATAAGGCTTATAGTCCTTCAACGTCAAACACCCCAGCTAGTAAGTTTTTAGGACCCCTGGGCATCACAGCTAGTATGCGTCTTTCAACGGCGGAAACCACAGATAGTGAATACTTAGCATCGCTGGACATCCTAGCCAGTGCGTACTTAAGAACGCTATTGACCGCAGCTAGTATATGCCTTGCAACAGCGGACCCCACAGCGAATACATAGTTACTACTACTACATGTGAAATTCATCCGCTTACACTTTACCAGTACATTCATGATGTTATACTTTTCAATTATTCATACGGAATAAGGCTTATAGTCCTTCAACTATAGCAACGCTAGTAAGTTTATAGGACCCCTGGGCACCACAGCTAGTATGCGCCTTTCAACGGCGGAAACCACAGCTAGTGAATACTTAGCTTCGCTGGACGTCCTAGCCAGTGCGAACTTAAGAACGTTTGTGACCACAGCTAATATATGCCTTGCAACGCTGGGCACCACAGCTAGTACGTAGTTAGGAACGCTGGGCACCAGAGGTAGTATATGCCTTGCAACGGCGGATCCCACAGCTAGTACGTAGTTAGAACGCTGGTCACCGCAGCTAGTATGTGCCTCGCAAGAGCGGACCCCACAGCTAGTACGAAGTTAGGAACGCTGGGCACCACAGCTAGTAAGTGCCTTGCAACAGCGGACCCCACAGCTAGTACGTAGTTAGAACCACTGGGCATCACAGCTAGTATGTGTTTTGCAACGGCGGACCCCACAGCTAGTACGTAGTTAGAAACGCTGAGCATCACAGCTAGCATGCTTTTGCAACGACGGACCCCACAGCTAGTACGTTTTTAGGAACGCTGGGCCCTACAGGTAGTAGGTGCCTTGCTACTGCGGACCCCACAGATAGTATGTATTTAGAACCACAGGGCATCATAGCTAGTATGAGTTTTGCAACGGCGGACCCCACAGCTAGTACGTTTTTAGGAACGCTGGGCCCTACAGGTAGTAGGTGCCTTGCAACTGCGGACCCCACAGCTAGTACCTACGTAGTCAAATACGCTGGGCCACACTGCTAGCGCCTTGCAACAGCAGACCCCACAGCTAGTACGTAATTAGGAACGCTGGGCATCACAGCTAGTAAATGTCTTGTAGGTGCCTTGCAACAGCGAACCCCACAGCCAGTACATAGTTAGGAACGCTGGGGCTGAGCACTACATTTAGTAAGTGCCTTGCAACAGCGGACCCCACAGCTAGTACGATATTAAGAACGCTGGGCACCACAGCTAGTAAATGTCTTGCAACAGTGAACCCCACAGCGAATACATAGTTACTACTACTACATGTGAAATTTCGTGACAATCCGATCATCCGTTAGCGACCTATCACTATCTTCAAATTTAGGCCTACCCCCATAACCCCCCTCCCGTTCACAATTTTTTGACGTCACACACCCTATTTTTCTATTTGGCCTTTATGAATACTTCATGTGAATTTCGTGACAATCCGATCATCCGTTAATGACTTATCACAATACTTATACTTAGGCCCCCATCAACCCACCCTCCCGTTCAAAATTTTGTGACATATACACTCTATATTTCTATTTGGCTTTTAATAATACTACATGTGAAATTCCATGACAATACGACCAACCGTTAATGAGCTAGCACTATATTTATACTTAGGCCCCCCGCCACAACCCCCCATCCCGTAAACAATTTTGAGCCGTCACACCGCCTATTTTTCTATTTGGCCTCCAGGAATACTACATGTGAAATTTCGTGACAATCCGAGCATCCGTTAATGACTTATCACTATACTTATACTTAGGCCCCCATCAACCCACCCTCCCGTTCAAAATTTTGTGACATATACACCCTATATTTCTATTTGGCTTTTAAGAATACTACATGTGAAATTCCATGACAATACGACCAACCGTTATTGAGCTACCGCCATATTTATACTTAGGTCCCCCCGCCACTACCCCCCCTCCCGTACAAAATTTTGAGCCGTTACACCGCCTATTTTTTTATTTGGTCTTCAGGAATACTACATGTGAAACTTTGTGACAATTCGATCAACCGTTAATGAGCTAGCTCTATATTTATACTTAGACCCCCCCACAACCCCCCCTCCCGTTCAAAACTTTGGGACGCCACACACCTTTTTTTCCTATTTGGCTTTTAAAAATACTACGTAA
This sequence comes from Aradus depressus, assembly GCA_963662175.1. NCBI lineage: Eukaryota > Metazoa > Arthropoda > Insecta > Hemiptera > Aradidae > Aradus > Aradus depressus. Next base: position 40,316,489 of record OY759221.1, on the reverse strand, counting down.
AATTTCATGACGATTCGCCCATTAGTTAATGAGTTAGCTCTATATTTATACTTAGGCCCCCCCACAACCCCCCCCCCTCCCGTTCAAAACTTTGGGACGCCACACACCTTTTTTTCCTATTTGGCTTTTAAAAATACTACATGTGAAATTTCATGACGATTCGCCCATTAGTTAATGAGTTAGCTCTATATTTATACTTAGGCCCCCCCACAACCCCCCCTCCCGTTCAAAACTTTGGGACGCCACACACCTTTTTTTCCTGTTTGGCTTTTAAAAAGACTACGTGTGAAATTTCATGACAATTCGACCATTAGTTATTATGTTAGCACTATTTATATACTTAGGCCCCCCTTACAACCCCCCCTCCCGATCAAAACTTTGGGACGCCACACACCTTATTTTTCTATTTGGCCTTCAGGAATACTCCATGTGAAATTTCGTGACAATCCGACCAACCGTTAAAGAATTAGCTCTATATTTATACTTAGGCCCCCCCACAACCCCCCCCCTCCCGTTCAAAACTTTGGGACGCCACACACCTTATTTTCCTATTTGGCTTTTAAAAATACTACGTGAAATTTCATGACGATTCGCCCATTAGTTAATGAGTTAGCTCTATATTTATACTTAGGCCCCCCCACAACCCCCCCTCCCGTTCAAAACTTTGGGACGCCACATACCTTTTTTTCCTATTTGGCTTTTAAAAATACTACATGTGAAATTTCATGACGATTCGCCCATTAGTTAATGAGTTAGCTCTATATTTATACTTAGGCCCCCCCACAACCCCCCCTCCCGTTCAAAACTTTGGGACGCCACACACCTTTTTTTCCTGTTTGGCTTTTAAAAAGACTACGTGTGAAATTTCATGACAATTCGACCATTAGTTAATGTGTTAGCACTATTTATATACTTAGGCTCCCCCACAACCCCCCCTCCCGTTCAAAACTTTGGGACGCCACACACCTTTTTTTCCTATTTGGCTTTTAAAAATACTACGTGAAATTTCATGACGATTCGCCCATTAGTTAATGAGTTAGCTCTATATTTATACTTAGGCCCCCCCACAACCCCCCCTCCCGTTCAAAACTTTGGGACGCCACACACCTTTTTTTCTTGTTTGGCTTTTAAAAAGACTACCTGTATAATTTCATGACTATTCGCCCATTAGTTAATGAGTTAGCACTATTTTTATACTTAGGCCCCCCCACAACCCCCCCTCCCGATCAAAATTTTGGGACGCCACACACCTCTTTTTCCTATTTGGCTTTTAAAAATACTACATGTGAAATTTCATGACGATTCGCACATTAGTTAATGAGTTAGCTCTATATTTATACTTAGGCCCCCCCACAACCCCCCCTCCCGTTCATAACTTTGGGACGCCACACACCTTTTTTTCCTGTTTGGCTTTTAAAAAGACTACGTGTGAAATTTCATGACAATTCGACCATTAGTTAATGTGTTAGCACTATTTATATACTTAGGCCCCCCTTACAACCCCCCCTCCCGTTCAAAATTTTGAGACGCCACATAGAAGATCCGTCCAGCGGTTTGGGCGTGATGCTGGAACAAACATACAAACAAACCCCGTTTCAGCTTTATTAATATAGATTTAATCTTTTTCGTTTTTCAATGATTACACATTTTAATTAATAAATAAAATTTAATAATAATCTTAAATATATTTTATTACGTTAAAGAAAGAGCGCTCTGGTAGTAGGCGATATGACCTCGTAGTTAAAGCCCGGGCATGAGTCATAAAACCTAACCTAACCTACGTTAAACAAAATTTGTGCATTTATTACTATATATATATATATGTACATATTTGTAGTTACAGACGACTATGTGTACATAAGTATAAATACTGACAATAAATTGCAGTAGACTCTCCCTTATCCGGCGTTCTGTTAACCGGCGCGCTCCCTTATCGCAAAATAATATCAAATTTGTTAAACTAAAATTAACATTCAACTATTATGGGGGAGGGGGGGGGGGGAAGCCCAACTATGCACTATTTCATCTCAGTCTAGAGGAACTTTCTTGGCCGATCGCCAACAATGGTAGTGCTCGTTCGAAGTACCAGGTTATGTTCGAGGAGAATATTTTAAAAGCTCATATTCTATGTAAAATATACCCATAGATCACAGATCACATGTAAATTACACCGTACATTCTACTGAACCATACATTTTTTGAAACATACACATACCTTAGTAACAAAGACACTTAGAAGACATTTCACTGGTTGTTTCCAGGCATTAGAATAAAGAAGAAGGAATTGTTCAATTTCAATTTTAAGTCTGCACTCTTGTGAAGGGCTTCCTGAAAACATTCAAAGTAAAATTAGCAAGCATTATTACTACTTAACTTAATCTAAAAATGAATCGAACCTTTTCAACAACAAATTCGAAAACTACCATGGACACTGTATTCTCGCAGTATTTAGAGACACTACAATCACAGTTGTATATATCTTATTTTAGCTATCACAAACCTATAATTTCCTGTATAAAAGAAATTGAAGAACAATAAATTTGAAAGTTTAATTCCTCATACTACATTTCTTATTGTAACATTATGAAACAGATTTTTACAGATCAATTCTCGTGAGTACGGCGTCACTCACATTACTTTAAAAAAAAATAATTTTCAACATTTGGTCCAGCAAAATACAAAATTCACTAGGCCTTCGTCTAAACTAGCTTCTCAATGTGAGCTGAAAAAAGAGGAACGCCCATATCCTCCTTCATATTAGAGTTGCTGGTATCGATCCTGTCTGGATCCGTTCTCGTGACATCAGTAATAATTTTGTTAAATGTACAAACATCCCCTTTCCTTTACCTGTTACAACAAAACCTGACGCTGGAGTAATACCGAAATCGGTAATATATATATATATATATATATATATCTACACAGGGGCGTAGCCAGGGGGGAGGGGGGGGGGGCACGTGCCAACCAATATAAAAAAAAAAAAAAAAGATAAAAATGAAATAAACTGAAAAAATAGTTTTTATAAAAAATGGATTGCTTGCAAGTTACCAATAGGATCTTCAAATTTCCCGTGCGTCTGATTCCTAAACCAGCAATCAGCTGTTACCATAAATGTACATGTACAAAACAAGTCATATTACATTTATTTAAATATACATGAATTCGATCATTTCATTTCCTCGCTCAAAATCTTCATTTATGTTATACTTTATACTCTTAAAGCTGATTTTACATGCGCAATAAAAATGCAAAGCGCAGCAGCAGCAAATGCACGCTATTGGATGTGAGTCATTTAATTCTAAAAGCACAGAAACCACAGCGTGCATTTGCTGCTGCTCATGTAAAGTCAACTTAGTACAGTCAGTGGTTACCTCAGGGGGAGCTTCTAGAGGTCCGAGTCTCCCAAATTAATAACAAAAAGTCTGCAATGCTAACCATGGAAACTGCGGGCTGTGCCCCCGGGAGTCTATACCCCCCACCCTCGTAGCCTAACTTTGCCCCCCCCCTCCCCTGCTCAAAATCCTGGTCCTGTATGCATCGACATGAAATTTCATATTTCAATACACAAAATTTAGTATGAGGATTTAGGAGCCTCTATGTAAGTCAACTAATGAATATTAGCGCAAACGGTCGACTGGTTTTGAACGGGGAGTGACAAGTTAATATATTTATGCAATTAGTTAGAAATGGAAAATATTTTTTTAAAGGTAGGTTGTCTCCATGAGCCGATTTCTATATAAATCCGCTAAAAAATCATCTAATATTACTTAAATTCATAAAACAAACTTCGTTTTTTGAAATGTTGTCTGTTTCTGTTCAATTTATACATAAACTAGCGGTTTCGACATTAAACCATTGTCAGGTTTATTTACAAACAAAGATGGTTTAATTATAGACTAGGTCTATGTTTATAACTTAACGGTGGTGTAATATCGAAACCGATAGTTTATATATACACTTTCTGTGGAATACACAATATTTCAACAAAATTAAGTTTGTTTTATTTATTTATTATAGTCTCCAAAATATGTCCGCATTTCTCAATTTGGAAGTTGATACTTACTTGTAGAGCCTCCTGACAAGAAAACTCGATGAACGCAGTGGTATCATTGTTGACAAGTGTGATGTCTTTAACTCCGGTCACACCGGCAACCTTCAACGCCTTTCTCAGAGAGGACATCTCAATGCTGAAAAATGTATAGGATATAATTATTATTATAATAATTTTTATTGTTTAAAGGGATCACATTGAGTCAGTGACCATTACTTTTACAATATAATAAAATTAACTTTTCCAAAATTATAGATTGATCAGCTGAACAATAATGACCTATATAAAGGAACCTTAAAAAAAAAAAAAAAAAAAAAAACGAAAACTGTATTATATTTGACGGGGTTAGAATCAAAGTGGTCTAAGTGACATTTTTAAAACTTTGAAGAAACTGTGCATTAAGTTCTTAACTGATTTAAAAAATCTATAATTTATTGAAACCAGAAATATTGTGTCTTCTGCTTTTATGGTGAAAGTTGCTGTTAGCAAACCACAAAATTGACTAAAAATCTTAATTTCAAGGTCACTATTGATATGTTTAAGTTACTTGTTTACCTCATCAAAATGGTATAAGTGATTTGCCACTAGATTTCAGCACTGGCTAGGGTTTTACTTGTACAACTTTTTTCCTGAACAGAACTATCATTTTTTTAACCAATTATGGACTTAACGAAAAATTTTCAAAAATGTCACTTGGATCATTTTGATTCGAACCCCGTAATTTATGAAATTTTTGTGGAGTAGTCAATATTTACATATATATTTATTTATGACAAGTTTCCATTTCTCAACTAAAAGTTGTAAAACTAATAATAATAATAACAAATTAATGTTGTAATGTGGTGTAAGTTTTGTTTGCATCCGTTGTAAATGAGAAAAAAAAAAAAAAAAAAAAAAAAAAAAAATGAAAAAGCCTGGATTGTCTAACAAGATGGCTCCGATGTTTGTACAGATGTTTCAATGTTGTGAATGTAATTGAGCAATTATGGCACATCTATTGATAGCACTATTTTAATAGCACTATTAGTCTCAAGAGAGTAAATAACAATTTTACCTGCAATCCAGTAGAACAGTTCCTATAAACGTCCCCTTCGTCTCAGGTTGTCCACCGGTAGATCTCTTTTTTACTGGTGGCTCTTCTGTTTTGCATTGTTCACTCTTTTTCGGAAGGTTTTTTGAATTTTTTTTTGATGTCAGTTTGACATTGGTATTTTTAACATTCATTTCTTTATTATTTTTGTTTTGTTTTGCTACTATCAGGTTTTTATCCAAAGTTACAGTAAAACAATTATGAACATTAGTCGGTTGCTGTACTCTTGATTCGATCCAGAGGTTATCTTTAAATAATTCAACTGTGAATTTTCCTGCGTTGGTTTGAAAGGATTTCCTTTGCGATTTTAGCATATTTTTTTCTAGTTTTGCTTTAGTTAATTTTGAAACTTTAAATTTGTTTTTCAATTTATATTCGCTCGATCTTCTTAGATTTCTTAGAAATTGTGAATATAGTTTGACACTTTCCGTGTGGTCCTTTTCAATAGACCTTCGAGGAATTATGACATCACGTGAAACAAATGTTTTTTCATCTTCAGTATTATCAATCGCATCTTCAGTTTCCTTCTTCACCAGCTCATCAACTGACTCATCAGAAGTAGAAGCAGACAAAGAGTCTGACCCAGTATCGTATTCGTTATCTTCAACAGCTTCTAGATCTAAAAAGTTTCTTGCAGACTGTGCTGAAGATTCAGAAGAATCGCTCCCACTTGTCCCCGATTCTGTTTCTAACGCTTCACTATCATCGACCATTACGCCTTTTTCTTTAGCTTCAAGATCTAAAAAGTATTTGCGGATAGAATAAAATTTTTTAGAAGTTTCTGTTGACGATTCCTCGGTACTGCTATCTTTTCTACGTTTCCTGGGCGATTTCCCATCATTTGTTTCTTCATTATCACCATCTTCAATTGACGATATCTGCTCATTTGGAGATTCTGATGTTGCGAATTCCTCAGTTATGCCTTCACTCGACACGTCCTTTTCTCTATGTTGTTTCGGTTTCGATTTTCTACGTTTCCTGGGGGATTTCCCATCACTTGTTTCTTCATTAGACGATATCTGCTCATTTGGAGATTCTGATGTTGCGAATTCCTCGGAGTTGCCTTCATTAGACACGTCCTTTTCTCTATGTTGTTTCGGTGATTCTCTAACAGAAATTCCTTCAATAACACCTTCGGCACTCTCCGGAGACGAAAACTGCTCTTCTGAAGATTTAGTTCCAACTTCCTCAGTACTTCCCTCTTCAGAAATGCTCTTTTTCTTATGTTTTTTGGGCGATTTCAAAATACATTCTTCTCCAATATCTACTCCAGATTTTGCAGCAGATTTGATCTGTATAATTGGTGAAATTGTCGTTACAAGTTTCTCGGTGATTTCCTCATTAGAAATGATTCTCTTTCTATGTTTTTTGGGGGATTCAATACAAATTTCTTCAACATCCCCCAAGGATAATTCAGATGAAAAGGTCGGTTTCTTAGGAGATTTTGGTGTTGCAAGTACCTCGACAATGTCCTCATCACTAAAACTCCTCTTACCTAGTATTTTTGATTTCTGAATGTGAATTTCCTCAACATTCCCTTCAGAGTCTTCGTCAGAGGGAGTGTAATTCTTGGAAGGTTTTTTAACTTCAAGTTTTTTAGGAATGCCTTCATCAGAAATACTCATTTTCTTACCTTTCTTGGGCGACATAACAACACAAGGTTCTTCAATTACCTCTTTGGGAGACAAAATCTGCTGCTCCTTTGTAGATTTTGCAGTTTCAAGTTTTGCAATTACGTCATTACAAATGCTCTGCTTCCTATGCTTTTTGGTAGAGTTTACAATGGGAATTACTTCAACATCCACGTCAGAGTCTTCGATAGAAACTGCCTGTTCCTTAGGAAATGTAGTTTTAGGATCAAATTCTTCAGCAGAAATACTCTTTTTCCTTGGCTTTTTCGGTGACTTTTCAATAAAAATTATATTAACATCCCCATCGGAATCTTCGATAGCGACTGTCCGCTGCACAGGTGAATTGTTAGTCTGAAATTCCTCTGCAATTTGTTCAACAGAAATGCTCTTTCTCTTATTTTTTTTGGGCGATTTCAAAATACATTCTTCTTCAATGTCTAGTTTGTTTTTTTCAGTATTATTGATCTTTATTTTTGGAGAAATTGTCGTTGAAAGTATCTCGGTAATTGTTTCATTAGAAGAAACGCTTTTCTTTCTACGTATTTTGGGTGATTTTTCAATGCAAATTTCCTCAACATCAGAATCTTCGATAAAAATTGTTTTTTGCTTAGGAGACTCTGTACTTTCAAGTTCTTTGAGAACGTTATTCTTATGTTCTTCTGGCGATTCTACAAGGAAAGTTCCTTCCAAATCATTTTCGGTGTTTTCATCAATAGAGACTTGGTCTTCAGCAATAATTTCAGATAAATTCTCCAGCCTCCGTTTTTTGGGCGATTTCGCAACACTATCTGAGTTTTTCTGAATCTTCAGAGGAGACTTTGTCGATGTAAGTTCTTCGGTGACTTTTTCATTAGGTACACTCTTTTTTCTACCCTTATTCGGTGTTTCTACAGAGTTGTCTTTAATATCCCCTTCCATGTTTTCGACAGATAAAATATGTTGCTCTTTTGTACATTTTATTGTTTCAGATTCCTCAGTAATGTCCACGAAAAATGAAACACTCTTCTTTCTACTCTTCTTGGGTGAATGCACAGTGCAAACTTCTTGAACATCCTCTTCTGAAAATCCAGAAGAGGGTGTATGTTTCTTTGGAGATTTTATATTTTCAACTTCTTCGGAAATACACTTTTTCCTAAGTTTTTTTGGTGACTTTTCAGAGGAAATCTCTTCAACGTCCCCTTCGGATTCTTCGACAGAGATTGCCTGTTCCTTAGATGTTTTATTCACAAGTTCTTTGGTAATTATTTCATTTGAAACGCTTTCTTTTTCATGTTTTTGAGGCGATTCAATAATAAAAGTACCATCCAAATCATTTTCAGTGTTTTCGTCTATAGATTTCTGTTCCTCAGCGATGGTTTCAGATAAACTCTCCTGCTTATGTTTTTTGGGGGATTTTACAGCAGAAGTATCTTCAGGGATTTCCACTTGTTTCTTCAGTGGAGATTTATATGTTTGATGTTCTTTGCAAATGGCCTCGAACGAGATGCTTTCTCTCTTGCGTTTTGTGGGTGACTTTACAGTTGAAGTATGTTCTTCATCATCTTCGATGTTTTTGTTCGCGACATATTCTTTAGATGATTCTATTACTGAAGTTTTTTCGATATCACTTTGAGAGTTTTTCTCTACAGCGATAAATGAATTGTGTCTATCTTCAACAATGCCTTCTGTATATATGCTATCATTCTTATGTTTTGTCGACGTTTCTAAATCCAACATTTCTTCATTATCTTCTTTAGTTTCTACTTGAGGCGACATTGGAGATTTGACTGTTTTAATTTTCTCAAACAATTTTTCAATAGAGGTGGTCTCATTTCGTTGTTTGTTGGACGATTTTATAACACAACTTTCTGCAACATTTTCATCAGAGAAGCTGTCTTTTACAAGTTTTTTTGGTGAATTCGCAATGACTTCTATTTCTCCGGTAATTTCTTTAGCGTGTCCGACAGAGATTGTCTTCTGAGGCTCCACACAATTGATTTGAGGTTTTTCATTAAAACAACTATTTTCCTGAATTTTTCCCGGTGAGTTTTCAATACGAACATCTTCCAAATGTTCCAACTCAAGAGCCCTTCTTAGTTGCTTCTCTTTCCCACAAACCTTTCCTAAACTTTCTTTGTTCCCTCCAGGAGACTTTTGAAAATGTTCTTGTTTTTCCTTATTTTCTAGAACATTTTTTTCATTGAGTGATTCCACTTTGGTTTCACCTTCTTCTAGAACGTTACATTCCATTTCTCCACAGCCTAAAATTCCTGTCTTTGGACTTGGAGCAGTTTGTTCTGCGCCACATTCAGCATCTTTCTCTACCAACCATGTTTCGAACTGTTTAAAATACTTACTGCCAGAATCTTCCTTTGAGGAAATGGCTTTCTTGTGAACAAGTGGACTTGTTAATGTGTTTTCGACGCTATTGTCACTCTTCTCCTCTGCCAAATCTTCCTGTTTATCATTAGATTTTTTATTTAACTGGAGATCTTCACACTTTTTAACTGGAAGACCTTCTGAAGAGCTACCATCATTAGACATACTTGAGTTATCATCAGCTTCGGCTGTTCCTTCACAGGTAATGTCCCTTCCTTTTAAAATATTTCTATCTTTAGACTCTTCTGTGAGGTTGTCAATCATAACTTTTTCGGAACTATTAGAATCACTACTACTAGAGCCAATAGGCAAAGTAACGCAGCTTGGCACATTGTGTGATGTTTCCGTTCTATTTTCGCGACTATGATTATCGATTACTTCGGATTTTTTGCCATTATTCTCTGGCAATTCATCTTCCATACTTGACTGGAATTCATGCTCTTTATTAGAAATAGACAGTTTCCCCTCTCTTGATTTGTTATGTTCGTCATTCCCTTCAATTTTAGATGTCAAACATTGATTTGTTGTTATCTGTAGATTGCTTGGTTCAGAAACTGGTTTTGTAAACGATAATTTCCTACGAGGTGATTTAGTCTGGTTTAATAAAGGACAAATCTCATCTTCCTGCATCGTTTCTAAATGTTCTCCTCGATCTTCAGAAATCTCATCAGTTCCTTCATCTTCAGAATTTAAAAAATCGTTTGGTGACAATAAACAGTTATCAAAAACAGCTGTAGACTCTTTTCCTTCACCTGGGATCGCTTCATAATTTCCATCCTGAGAAGTGCCTTCGCCTTCTACATCATTGACTTTGTCTGATTTCGTGCCTTGATACCAATGTCGTGCATTTTCCAATTTGCCATCGCTCGGTACCAACGCAGTTTCCGACACATTTTCTTCAACAACTTCAGCTTTCACAGCTTCAATAATTTCGTGTCGGGGAGGATTCTCGTTTGACTTGGGAAATGTTGCAAGGTATGAGTTACTTCCACTTTCAAGTTCCTCCAACGATTCTAGCGACAGTCTCTCAAGGTTAACATGACACGACTTTGGAGACAATTCTGAAGATTTACTAGATGGATTGTCATCAACTTTGGACTTTTTCATCTCCTTCTTTCCGGAGTCCTCCGTTTGACTCTTCTCCTCGGCCGTCTCTTCCTCTCCTGAACTGGACGTCTGTGAAGCTCCAACAAACCTAACAGACTTCCTAGGTCTGCCTCTTGGGTGGACCGTCTCCGGACTGCTGTCACTCTGAGATCTGCTCGAAGCTACCGTGATTTCTTTCTTCGGGACTGTGACCGCCACACTTTTTCTATTTCCTCGAGCCAAACGACCCCCTTCCAAACTCACTCCATCAACCTAGAAAATTATTAAAAATAATACAAAGAAAGCATAGAAATAAAATTAATTTTAAATCATCAAATGTAATTATTTTACTTTACACAGATTGTAAATATGCCTACTAAAACATTTTTAATTATTTTTCAGCAACTGTTGCAATTTGTTAAATATGATCATATCGTGCATTTGCGAGAAAAAAAAAATAAATAAATAAAAAAAAGTCGTCAGTGCATCACCGGCCATGTACTACTCCAGAATCAATTAATTTTTCGTTCCCCCTCCAAAACCAGTCGTCCGTTCGCGCTAATATTCAACAGTTGACTTACATAGTGGCTAAAGCCTCATACTAAATTTTGTGTCTCATTGGGTTTTGTATATAAATATAAAATTCCATGTTGATCGGCAGATGTGTTTTTGAGTTGAGCCTTCCCTCTGATCCCCCCTTCCATTCGGCCTATTCCGCTGAAAATTAGTAAGTGTGGTCACATTTTTTTTTTTTTCATATTTGGAATATAGAGGCCGTAAAACATGAAATACCGTTGAAAACTCCGCATCGAATTTTTAAACGATTACATAACCTCCTCTATACTTCGTATAGCTGGGGAAGATGTTAATTTTTCAAGAAACAGGATAGTTTGTGATTACAATTCAAGATAACCTGACACGGATAACCAGAGATATAACATAGCCTATGTTTGAACTGGGGACTAAGAATGGTTTACAATTTTATTTAACGACAACTGATTTTCTTGAAATTTCAGATGAAACATCCTTATAAACCCCATACCTAGGTCCTGTAGAACAATAATCAAAAAATCAGTTGAACTCTTAGACTATTTAGCAATTTTACCTGATAGATTTGTTGACACTAGACTACACCGGGTACTGCATTATATTACATAAATATTTTTATTAACACAACCAGAATTGAGGCGTGTAGTTTCAAAAACACGTGCAATAATTTTAAAAAATTAAAAAAAAAAAAAAATTCTATTACCTTCTAAACTGCTGCTGACGGGGAAGAATTTAATAGAAATTAGTAAACTAGAATTTTTCGCTTTTAATTTCAAATTGTGAAACATTCACACTATACGATTCACATTATTCCTTTTCGACTAATCCTAGTTTTGAGTATATGTTTATAATGTTAATCGGCAGTGTAGTTGCACTGTTACAGATTGTCAAATTGCAAAGTTCAAGAATGATATCCATAAATTAAAAAATATATGATGTGGCCATAACAGTACTTTCTTATACCAACCACATTTCTACAGACCACTCTCCCTCCTCTCTCTTAAACTCATTTTGTGAGATTATTACATTTATTATACATAAGGAAGTAATGTGTTGGAGTCAGCGCTTTTCTTTATTTCACATTCATTGTTACAGCGTAATTCTGAGAATGACTTTCTTATACTCAGTATAGAATGGAGTGATCTGTACATCACATATTGTTATATTTGGTAATAAAATAGTACCAAAAAGAGATATTTTGAAATATTTACATTTTTTGGGGAGCTATAACTTACTTGGTATTGTCCGAATACATTTTTTGCGTTCTGTGTTGATATAGTGGAAATACTAATAAATAAGATAAAATGATAAATAAAACACTTTTTTGAACACTTATATTGTCTAATTCCACTTAAATACATATACTTAAATGTGTACCGGTTTCGGCTTACGCCATCGTCAACACAATGTTCAACAATAATTGAGATATTTGCCAGGCATACATATTTACATATATTAACCCAAGTGTACCTGAGGTCAAAGGGTCCCCTTCCTCTGGTAAAACCTGGAGGTGGAAGTCTCTATTCTATTCTAATAAATAAAATTAAAATAAAACCAAAAACTAACATTCCAAGAAAACAATATAACAACTGTACATTATATAGCTACTATATGTCTAAGTAGAAAATTATTTAACCTAGGTTAATATTACCATGGATATTTGTTAGCTGAAAGGGATTAAAAAAGGAGACAATTTGAAGTGTGTCTGGTCGTTCAAACAATTCCCATTTTTTCGAGTCCTATTAATTTCTAGCTGTTCCAAAGAATCTAATGCTCGACCTTTTTCACATAAGTGGAGGTATTTTAAGCCGGTAGTTTCGTTGAATGAGTGACCCATATCATTTATATGTTTCGCAAACATATATAGCATAATTTATATGTTTGTGGAATTAGACAATATAAGTGTTCAAAAAAGTGTTTTATCTATCATTTTATTTACTTGGTATTGATCCTATCGCAAATCTGAAGACATTTCATTTGAAATTTCATAAGGAACATTTTTGGAGTACTAATGTTTCGATGAGTATAGCATTAATCGAGCATACGTCTAACAAAATGCGGTTTGTGATGTCATTTTTTTTTTTTTTGGCATGAATATCTTAAACGATGAATCGTATTCATATACAATGTTCTTTTCACTACAACAATTGTTTGAAGAGATTTAAGATTAGGTAATAAATATAAGGTCTATCTTGTAAAACGTACTTGACCCCCGAAGTAAAGCGGTCTTAATTCCAGTCTGACATCGGCCAAAATCTAGTAATTTCAAAGTTAGCCCACATGACACTTTAAATCCCAAATTTTATGTTCATTGCTACAAACGGAATGCTCATGAAGTTCTAATCTCCTATATACACACCGACAGACATCATCGCGAATATAATCAAAACGTGAAATTTCGCCCAAAACTAGATCTCAGATTTTCGCACGATTACAATATTTCTTTATACTAAGGTTGTAAGATAGTAAAAACAAAAATAGAAAGTTATTCGTTAGTTTAATAGCACCCCTACAAACTGTCACGTCGCTAAGTTTCAAGTTCAACAACATTTTAGAGACTTACCTTGGGTTCGTTTTCTGTTTCCTTATCATTCTTCTTCGGAGAAGATTCCTTTTGTTTCTTCTGATCTCCAACGCTGGTCATCTTTGAAGTCGTGGCGGCTGCTCTCCTCTTCCGTGGTGTACTTTCATCTTCATTTAGGGATGACACACTTTTTTTTGAAGGAGGGGTCTTCTTCTTCGGAGTACTTTTATCTTCTTTAACAGATGACAAACTTTTTTTCGAAGGGGGGCTCTTCTTTGGAGTACTTCTGTCTTCTTTCACAGAAGCCACACTTCTTTTCGGAAGGGGGCTCTTCTTCTTCGGAGTACTTCTATCTTCTTTCACAGATGACACAGTTTTTATCCTAGGAGTTTCTTCTTTGACAGTTGGCAAATTTTTCTTCGGGGTAGATACTTTTTCTACAGCTATTAAACTCTTTTTGGTCGGTGTGGTTCCTCTTGGTTTCCGTGTGCCTCCGGGAGAGGCCACTGCCTCGACGGATGTCTTCAAAGGAGTCGTTCCTCTGGTTTTTCTTGGAGTCGATGGAGCTTCATCTTGACTTTTGGCAATGACACTCTTCCGGGCCGATCTTCGGAGAGTTACAGTTTCTTCGGTAGAGCTCATTTTTTTTTCTCAAAGAGCTGGAAATAAAAAACGGTTAGATATTAAATGAGAAAATAAACTTGAAACAATACAATTCCAGGGCCAAAGTCATAATCTCAGGACTCGAACAAACTGTTCCTTTAAATGCATAACAGAAGTGACTGCATGAAACTATTACTTACTTGACAAATGAAATTATGCACTGATATTAGAATTCATTGTATATAATTAAATATAAATAATGAATATTAATATCAGTTCATAATTTCACTAAACTTAAGTATTTTCATACAGTCACTTCTGATATGAATTTAGAGGAACTGTAACACTGTAATAAAACACCCTTTTAAAATACATATTATTTTCTAATAAGAACTAAAATAAATAAAAACGACAAATGAAACATAAACCGTGTACGGCAGAATAAGCTAAAGTTTTTACAGTATACAGGACATACTTCAAGTAAAATTTAGAAGAAGTATGTACGATTAAACTACGATCATTCAACAGAAGATGTTTTATTAATAAACTTTTATAATAATTCAATTATTTAATAACTACCTTTTAGTTTATTCAAGATGCTAAAATGCATCCAATAAAAAAATTTAGAATAAATTCAACTAGTGGCCATGTGCAAACAACGTACTTCGTGAGACTTTTGAGCGGGACAAAACTTGATAACAGCCCGACATGAACAGTTTGAAACCGTTTGTAACAGATTAACCTTCCCTTACTGATTTTTTTACTTCTTCGGAAATTTAGGGAAGAACTACCTTTAAAACAAATCTAATATAGCATAAAATAACATTTTAATATTAAATGTATTATCAATACTTTAATTATTGTCTTGAATATTCGTAATAATTTTTAATTAACTTAATTTAATTAAGTTATTAATTTAAGTATACTTAAAACAAATACTATAGCTGCAAAACTGTGTCCAAAAGAGATGAAATGCATATTATTTGATGTTATTGATGCCGAAAGGGAGGGGGGGGGGGGGGGGGGGGGAGATCTCGGGCTGGAATTACAGACTTCAACAGATTAAGTATTAAAATCTGTTGACATTGTATTTTGCGCCTCATGCAATCATTTTAAAAGCCAAAGATATATATTTAACTGGGTATTTCCGTGTTATGGAGCCCGCTCTTTTTTTTGTGTACCGTTTTTGATCGCTCTTATGTTTTTTTAGTTCTTTTGTTTGATCACATTTTTCTTTTTGTTGCTTTATCTTTTCTATGTTAGTTTTTATATTGATGATTTTCTATCAAAGAGCTTTTCTGCTCGATCATTGGAGAGGAAACAGCCATCGCTTTTTTTCTAGATCGAGGATTTCTGCACAGCAAGCGAATTTATCTCTAAAGGTCATCCGCTGGAGATGATCACTCGTCACCCAAGATTTGAATTAAACGGAAACTTATATTATCTTTACATGTGGTATCCAATGAGCTGAGGATCGCGAATTGGAAATCTAGACGGGTGCCCTTGATTGTTTTAACTGGGAAGTGAAAAAACCTTGAGCACGTCGTCCTTCGGACAAGACTCTACGTGACGGTGACGAACTTGTTTGACGTTAGGTACTCGTTGAAGACCCTAAGCCAAGGGAATAGAAAAAACGTGAGAACGCTGTCTCTCGTAGTTGAACCGGGGCATGGGCCAAATAACTAACTTATTGTTAACTATCATCGTTTCTGGTTGCTGCCAATCTACCAACATTGCTGTCCTAATGTGTTTTCAGAAAATATGTGAAAACTGTGCCACAAATCCCACCTATATTCTATACTTCTTTCTTGACAATTTTAGTTCGAACCAAACGGAAATATACTTTATCTTTACATCTAATGAGCTCAGGATCGCGAATTGGAAATCTAGAGGGGCCCTTAGTTGTTTTAATTGGGAAGTGTAAAAAACCTTGAACATGTCGTCCTTTGGACCGGAATTCATTGAATTGTCATGGAATTCGCTCCCCTCATTCTGAAATTTGAGACGTCTTATAACCTATTTTTCATAATTGTTGTTATTTTTTAATGTCATGAAAGAAGACACTTTTCGAAGAATTACAAAAAATATATATAATATAAATATCATAATTTAAAATATAATTAAAAACTATATTTTTATTTGATTGTATCTACTGTATTTTGAGGGCGCCGGTAGCTCGGACGTTAAGCGATGGTCCCGAGCCTGTAAGATGTCAGGTACTCGTTAAAAACCCCTACCCTAGATGAATAAAAATTTAGGGTAGGCAAAATTTAGGACTCCCACAGTAGAGTCGGGCTCATGTCCACCAGAGTGACGAAAGAGCGCTCTGGTAGTAGGCGATATGACCTCGTAGTTAAAGCCCGGGCATGAGTCATAAAACCTAACCTAACCTCTACTGTATTTATTAGTAGGTATTATTATTATTTTACTAATTTGTTTTCTATTATTTATTAATTTAATTGTTTACTATTACTGTTATTACTCATCAGATGTATGACCAAGTGAAAGATTTAATAGCTGTTTTTTATGTATCTATATAATTTATAAGCAATCTTTATGAAAACTGACATTATTGCAGAGATATTGTGAAACCCAAGCCCATGACTGGAGATCATCAGGCGGAGCTAGAGTCCAGCGGCATGGCGGTGAACTGCGAGGAAGAATGGGGCTCTACAGCCGTGGTGGAGGCTATTCATCTAGGGGTCCTGGCGCGAGTACTAAAGAAAAGGAAAGAAGCGAGGCAGAAGACGTATGAACGCATAGCCAGTGGAAACCCTGTCAGATATAGAAAAAAGAGCCACAAGACTTCGAAGAATAGTTCAGGATTCAAGAATAGAACACGTTCGGAAGGATATAAAAAAACTCCGCAACTTCGATAAGTGGCAAGAAGAAGGTTAAAATAGGAACCAAGCGTTGGTGCAGCATTGCTAGCAACCAGGGCTGCCGGTTGCCACTCCCGGGCCAGTGTTCTACATTTGTAGTGTTGATCCCAAATAGTGTAGTTAATAGAATCGATGTTGCCATCCTCATTGGTTTAGTGCTCAGTATTAATGACAAAAAAGTGGGGATGAGTGATCAAAAGTAATACAATTTTTATTCAAATAAATACACTCTTAATTATGTTACCAAGGGGGAGAAAATTGATGTAATTACAAATTACAATGCATTAATATAGTAACAAAAAAAAAAAAAATTAAATCGTCAAGATCAATTAAAGCTATAAATACAAAAAAAAATTAGAAATAGTATGTGTACAAGGATTTACAGTCAGTAAGATAAACGTTGGTCCTGGAGGTAGAGTCTACCAACCACTCCCCTGAGCACGTTTGGTTATGAGAGAGCTGCCGATGTTTTTGGATCAGACTGAAGAATGCCACCTTCTCCATTCCCAGTTAGGAGATAGTTTCTCCTTGCCAGATTACAAAAAAAAAAACATATTTTGTTTTACGTTTTTCTTATTATTTTTTTCCCCCTTTTTGCTAGTAGTATCTTTTTATATTTTCTTGCCTTTTGATTATTTGCTCGACTAACTTTTGGGAAATGTATATCGGGCAGGTCTAATCGGCCATTAGTATATCTAATTGGGGTGTCTGCTGTCACTATCTCTGGACCATGACTGCTCCTGCTTCGCCGTTTCCTCTGTGCTTTTCTACCACAACGAGGCGCTCTGCCAGAGTGACCATTCACTTCCTCAAGTGGTAGTAACATATTGATACTCAAATCTTCCTCAGCCACTATTGAGAATTGTCTTGGTCGAATGTTGTGTTCAACATTTATAATCGGATCTAGGCCATCAGAAAGAATTCTCTCTTCCTGGACTCCACGCTGATCAACTGTGGGTGTAACAGCAGAAGGTTTTCCTGTTTTTGCTTTGAAAGGTCTAATCTTAAAATAGTTTTCCTCATCAATTTTGAGTTTCCAGCTTAGCTCCAGTGCTCTCTAAAACAGAAAAATATAGGTAAGAAAAACCGTCAACTAATTCCATGTTTCCAAAAATATTTCTATCCAAAAAAAAAAAAAGAAGAAAATAAAAATAACAGGTAGAATTTACCGAATTTGAAATATTTCATTCGGAACGTCTGACATATCCAAGTTATTCATTGAATTATAAGATATAGTTATTGTTTAGCTATTTTAGTGGAATTTGCCAGAAATTCCTAGTACAATACTTTATCTTAGAGGTACAAAATATGTGTTTAAATGCACATATATTTTGATTGATATTAAGCCATATTTTGCAAAAAGAAACATTAAAATCGGAGAGTTTTTGTAGAAGTTATCCGCCAAAGAAAGTATTTATTTATTCTACTATCTATGTTTTCGAAAACAATAAGAGGAGAAGGGTTGACTTAAGAATAAATGATAAAAGAATAAATAATACAAAATATTTAAAACAAATAATAAGAAATGAGAAGCAATAAAGAAAGGAATATGTACAAAATAATAGAAAATATATACAAAAAACAAAATTAAAAAAAAGTAAATAAAAATTAAAAGTAAAAAAAAATAATAAAAGTAATAATAATTTTAAATATATATAAATCATAATAATAGTGGTAAAATAGTAAAAAAAAAACAAGAAACATGACGAGGACAACACCAATAGGACTCCCGCACATTGCCATCCACCACTCTCCAACTAGTGGAGAGGGGGGAGGCCAGCACTGACCCTACCATTAATGTGGCCAACCACCCACTGTCCAGCAGTGGTGGAAGACTAGGAGGCGGGGCGTCGAAAGGACTGAGAGGCAAGAGGGGAGAATCTGGCCATCATCAGTACTCCATTGAAATATAGGTTATAAATATATATATACAGACACCTACAAATACACACATCTACATATACGCATATATGTGAGACGCTCACGCCGGAGATCCTAGTGAGCTGCATGCTGGAGTCGCAGGAGAAGTGGACTGCGGTCGGCGGGTATGCTGCGGAAGTCCTCAGGAAGCTCCGAGAGATGGAGAAGCGTGGAATTGCGTAATGCGTAGTTGTCTTTGAGGGAGAGCGTTAAGCTAGAGCCTCCCCCGTGAAGTAATGCGTGATGGCAGTTCCAGGGGGATAATGAGGCAGGAGAGGATACAGGGGGGTGTTTTTTAGTGAGTAGGCCCAAGATTCTCTCACACTGTCCAGTGACTACTGTCATCTTGTAACATGTTCGCCTGCTAAAGGTTTTTCACCACCCTCCGCAAAAAACAAAAAAAAAAACATATACGCATATATATTAAAGTAGATCGCCTCGGAGGATTGTGCGGAAGAGATTGTGAGGATAAGTATTTGGCAAGAGGTTTATTTTGGAAGGAAAGATTCTTGTGGAACTTGTAAAAACGGGATTTGATGAGGTGTTGGACCAAACGTCCTTGTGAAGTGTGAGGTCGGAAACAAAAAAGAGAGCACCTACAATGGTTCTAAGGATTGTGGATTGGATACGCTTGATGTTTGATGGAAGTTCAAGGAAGGTTCAAGTAAGCCTTTTATGGGGCCAGAGCCGGTGCTGGGAATATCTCGGGAGGCATACCGAACCAGAATCAAAGAATGGAATTGAGGAGGAGGAGGAGGAGAGTTGAGGGTTTAGGGGAGGGGGCTCACCTCAAAAACACTATTATCTATCGATGTAATGAATTTATAGACACAAAATTGAGTACGAGGATTCAGAAGCCCCTATGTAAGTCAAATATTGAGTTTTAGACCAAACGGTTCGACTCGTTTTGGAGGGGGAGCGAAAAGTTTAATTTATTATTATTATTTATTTATCATTATGGGGAAGTACATTGCCGGCGATTCACCGGCGACTTATTTATATATTTATATTTTTTTTTCAAAAAATTTCTTCAAGAAAAATAGAAGTTTCACTTGATAACTGAGTACTCAAATCTGCTCTTTTTTTTTTTCAAAAATAGTAAACAATAAGTAAATTTACGTGCGAAAAACGACAATGACTTTATTTCAAAGAGAAGAAATCACTAACTTACATTGTTTTATCTCGGTTTAGAAAGAAAGGAAAACATTTTATTTGGACCAGTACTAAACATGTACTGTACACAAAATGTGGTCATGTGGGCTAGAGCGTAGGGCTTTGGTCGCATGGTCTCACGGGTTAGAATCCCGTCCGGGAGTGAGTTTTATTTCGAAGATAGATCTCCCTCCCGGGGCCATGGATGTCGTAAATAACTAGATATAACACAGTGACATATAATATAAAGCCAAAAAAAAACAAAAAAACATGCACTTTGAACGCTCTTATCTTTGGAAATAATAATTGTAAAGGAATAAATAATACATCACTATATAAATTATAGTCCCATATTCTCTCTACAAAACAAGTTTCAACCATATTGTTCCTAAATTGTTCGATACAGCAGCGTTAGAAAGTTAAGCTAAACGCACGATTTTTCTTTCAAGGTTGATAGCTATTGAATAATTAATGATAGCGATGATCTGAGCCTCACATTCCGTAGCTGACGGTCAAAGCTAACGGACGTATGTAATAAACCAAAATAAAGTGGAATAGTTTTCTTTTTTTTTTTTTTAATTAAATATTAAACTCTATTCCGCCTAATTCCAAAAAAAAAAAAAATTATGTGTTGGTGAACACGATAACTTCCGATAGAATGAATGTATCGACATGACATTTTATATGTGTATTCTGAATCCTTCAATGACGACATATTCCGATTTTCAGTCAAATCGTCCGAAAGGAAAGGAGGATTAGGAGGGAGGTTTTACACAAAAACTCATTACTACCGTTGTAATGAATATATTGACATAAAATTGTATATGTAAAGTGTAACACCCATAAGGACGACGACTATTATTTTTCATGGAATCGGACAAAGGGAAGGGGGATCAGAGAGGGGCTCAACTACAAAGTTGCTTAATAACTGCCGGATTAACCGCAACACACCTACCAAACATTCTCCACAGTCCACCTGCCTGTAAAAAACATATGGGATGCCCGTACAGGAAGATTTGGGAGTTCTTAAGTCACAAGACCTAATACAACTCTTTGGTTTTTTTTTATATTGGTTTCCCGCGAGGTATACTACTAGATACTTACTGCAGCCTCCGATTCACTCCGGAATATAATAAATCCATAACTATGATCTTCTCTCTGGTGTATCTTGGTAACTGTAATGGGTTTAAGACCATGAACTGCGAACGCCTCTAGGACTTTAGCCTTGGACATACTGAAACAAATAAATAATAATTATTGGTAATTTTTGAGATGAGGAAGTTTTTCATTCAATATTTTATATCGGATCGAAGCACAATATGTACGGAAAGGCGGCTGTATTGGATATAGAGGAGAAATATAAACCAAAACCTTATCTAACTACGATCAAATGCTGCAGTTATTAGCAAAAGTTTATCTATAGGCAAGCAGTCCTCCTCCAAAAACTTTTTTCTGGGCAAGACGACAAATACTAGATTTTACCAATTATGTTATTACTGTCAACTAAGGAAAGAATACAATAAAGTCGACTTACGAGCAAGAGAGCTCGTCCATTCTGCTCAAATTAACCGTTCGATTCTAGGTCTACATAAGAAATATTTCAACCCAAACTTCAATATATTATTATTCAGTAGACCGTTTAGCAACCAATAATTGCCACTGAATAAAATTAAATTTAGACACTAAATTTGCGGACCGGGTGCTTATATTTGGGCGTACTTATAAAATTACTTAATTTGAAGATAAGATGCTACTTATAATAAATGAGACACAAAACAAACAGAATAATGTTGATTGATATACTTAGGATCATTTACGTCGAAATATAACTTTATCCTGGTATTTTCAGAGTTTCGGATGAATGAAGCACTTCTGTTGACTGGTGTTTCTTTTTCCAGTAAATTTCCTTGAGAATGTTCACTCCTGAGCTCTTCATCTGGTCCGTTAGCAGTCACATTTTCGGTCTTGTCATTTGAGGTAGACTTGGAAACAACGTCGTTTTTGGCATCTATTTGACATTTAATGTGTTCTTCCAATCGTGACACCTTTTCTACGGCAGTCCGAATAGCCTCCGCAGCCTCTTTCAGTAGTTCCACACTATGGCTGCTATTCAATGAAGTCAAGCTAGCTTTGCTAAGTCTTTTCAGTTCGTTTTCAATATCATTTTTCACGAAAAGATCAATATCACACATTTTTATAAATAAAATTATTGTACAACTTTAAGAAAGGCTATTTCCAGAACATATCAACTAGATCAATGTAATAAGATAAAATGAAATGTCTTCTAATTATATTCTACATGTAGATTAAAAGCATATTTCTCGAAAAAATAACAAAGAGGGCTAGTTGTTTTTTTCTTCAGAAATTGGACACAGTAAATATGAAAGGAATAACAATAACTAACTATTTACTGAAAATCGGATAACATCCAAATAACCTGAACTCAAAAACATGGAAGAGTAACCTTCCTTCTGCCTTCGTTATTACACTTCATACAACTCTTTCATTTGAGAACCATTTTTTTTTATTGGAGCTGCTTTTGTTTTATATTTGTTTTTCAGAGATGTGAAAAAATATATATTTAATTTTATATCATTAAATACATATCAAGAAAACATCTATTCCAGTCAAATTTGACTTGTCATACTTGATGTATATGTTTAAAATTGAAATTATCTTTTAAATTAGTATATATATGTAGAAAACATCACAGAACATTTTTTTGACTGTACTTTCAACCAATTATTTTCAAATATTAGTATTTATAGTCAAGTGATAATTATATACCCATAATGGATTTAATAATATCTCTATCTAATATTTCCATTGCAAACTGTTCATTTTTTTTTTGATATAAATATATGAATCTTTGGTAATTTCCTTCGTTATTCATACCATTTGATTTAAATAATGTTAAGTTTTAAAATTTTCTAAATAGGAGTGCCCACCCTGGACCTTCCTGTTTGTGGGATATTGTTGTTGTGTGACATCTTGAATAACCTTTTTAGTTCGTGTTACCAACAGTCAGTGAAGTTTTTTTTAAATACATTTTTAAACTTTGATGCTGTTTTATTTATTTTTAAGGAACGTTAAAGTAGGATTCATTAGTATTTTATAGTTTTATTTTCACTCAAACGAGAAACTTGAACGATAACTTTACTGAAAGACATTCTTCTGGATCGTGTTGATGGTGGTTCCTGGTGTAATTCTTTGTAATAAACATTGATAAAGAATATTTTCACCAAGGTGCTTCCAAGGGGCTTTAGATAGGTAATAAAATAACAATTATTCTATAAGTAAATTGGCTGGAAATTTTAGGCAATTAAATAGCCTGATTCCGTGTGTATCGATTTAACAAACCAGTAGGAATCGTTATTGTTTCTGAATTTACGGACCATAGATAGTACTGATTTTTTTTTTTTTTGAACTTGTTATCATTAGTTATGGCAACATCTCTCATTTTGATGGTAAAACATTTTTGTTTTTAATAAAAAAACTGTCATTATCTGTATCAGGAGTGTTCTTGTTTAATAAGTTGACTATAATTATTACTGTGACGTTACAAATCAGGTAAAATGATCAAATTTTTTTTGTTATAAGAAATGTTATTCTTTTTTATTTTTACAGTTTCGAGTGCTTACAAATATTCTGAGATGTGCTCTTGTAAGTTTTTACTAATAGTCCTTTGGCAGATTAAGTGTATAGTGTAAGAATGCTTTAGGTATTGTTTGTTGGAGGTGTGATATCATGAAAAGCAAATTAACTATGTAGAAATATTCAAAATACAGTACCGTACCCACGGAAAGAGTTAATATTACTTATCATCATTTATTCCAGTTACTGTTAGTAGAACAACACTTCATTATCAGATGTGGATTCAAATTTGGGATAAGTAGTTCTTAGAAGTTAGTTATTCAGTTCTTCGAAGCATAATCGGTTAACTGTTACGAAACAATTTAAGCCAACATTTTTAGTATAATGTACCACAGAATTGCAAACATTAGTTATTGAAAATACTTCAAATTATTATCGTATGTTTAACATTTCTTTTCGAGTCATCACCAATTGTATCAAAATTGTTGCTGTTATTATTTTATTTTTTTTTTATGTTTTCCTTACAAATTTCAGCGAATAAAGCCCGCCTTCTCACAACAATGTTTCATAAATTGGACTCGCTGCACTTTTTTTTTTGGCTTCAGGTTATAATAATATTTGCATGTTGTCTAAAGCCGTTAATCGTTTTTATTGAATAACACCTTTAGTAGTTTGAACCGACAAAAAAACGTTTCGAAAAAAAAGTATTTTTCAGGTATTGCTGTTTTATTTTTCTTTGATTATCGAAGAGATGACAATTCTGTTGAGTAGTTTTACTAGAAAAAATAATTATTTTCTGTGGTAAAATATATTTCTAAACTCTGCCCCTATTATATATTTTTTTAAATTTATCATTGTCTCTCCCTAGTGAACCAACCATATCACCGTTTTATGATGTTACATTACAAAGGACCAATCCGGTGGTTGAATATTATTACCTGTCAGGTGATTGGATGTACGTGCTATGACGTCACATCAACACGTGGTGCTAACTAGTCCTCCGGTTCTGAGTAGTTGTGTACCCACTTTTTGTCCACTTTTAATATATATATATATATTAATAATATATATATTTTTTTCAGTGTATTCTATTTCTAAATATATTAATTTGATATATGGTTTGACCGTAAGTGCGATTCAAATAGTCACGAGGTCTGACCGGATGTAAAAATAAACCTGGCCTGTCTTGCTGAAAATGCTGAATTTTGATTGCATTTTCAGGAAGACAGCCAGGTTTATTTTTACATCCGGTCAGACCTCGTGACTATTTGAATCGCACTTCCGGTCAAACCATATATCAAATTAATATATTTAATTATGAAAAACCAGAAAAAGAATACACTGAAAAAATATACATACATATATATATATATATATATATATATATATATATATATATATATATATATATATATATATATATATATATATATATATATATATATATATATATATATATATATATATATATATATATATATATATATATATATATATATATATATATATATATATATATATATATATATATATATATATATATATATATATATATATATATATATATATATATATATATATATATATATATAAAGTCACTTCCTAGATTCATGCAAAAAACATTTCTGTTTTAAAATTCTTATTATAATTATTTTTAATGATGTTTATTTATTTATTTCATTAAATGTAGAGGAATATCATCAAATGAAATTGAGTTGTAGCTACATACATACAAATTGATACAAAACAGCTACATGTTAATTCTATTATATTGGTGCCGACCTCAAATGAATTTCTTCAAAATTGAAGTCTTTAGCTACGAGAAAAAAAAAAATATATTGTAAATTCGGATTTTAGCGAACGGGACAATCTGACTATATATGTAAATATATCGTACTCATAAACGGTTCATTATTCATAGATGTGATATGTGGTGACTTCAACGTGCGAACTCTCCTCCCGAACACATGCAGGGGAATTATATTTGAGAATAGCGATGAGAAATGATGTTATAGGGTCTGTTTAGTGATAAAATAACGAATCATAGTTTTATGAAATCACAGAATTTACTAAGATCCAATCAGACAACAGAAAATTATACCTGCTGATTGGTTCTTCATGATGTGACGTCACTTTACATGGTTGTAAGAGCGTTCTCTTTCATATCCGTTACAAAACATCCTGGCGTACATCATCACATTTTTTTTGGAGGGCGGGGGGGGGTAAAGGTTGCGACACAGTATTTCAGAAAAACCTATCGTTTGACACACAGTTTGAGAGCTCCTCCTTAAACATGCAGGGAAAGAGTTGTTCAATTTTGTCCATTGGTATTCGTGTAACAGTAATTTCTTATGAACCCTTTCTGATTTAAATGTAATTTTTTTGAAAGTTCATTTATCGAACTAAATCATTTATTTTTAACATGTATTCATTGTTGAACTAGTATTGCTCGAGAAAATTTGTCCATTTTGTAAACTTAATATTCGAACATACCTTTTGATGTTCATTTTTAATAATAGATTTATTTATTTAGTTTACTCATGAAATGTTTTTATTTACATTTATTCAAATAAACTATTGCTAGTCATGTTGTATTTAAAAGTAGTGTTTAGAAGTTTTTTAGTTATTTTATATTGTTATTCTTTTAAGAGTTTGTTTTGAATGAAGTTACCACTTGTAGAGTTTCCAGACGATTCGAGTTCATTTTAAAAATCCGTCCAGTCACGTATCATGGAATACTCTGTATCTTAGTAAGTCTATATATACCGGATTGGAGAGAACAATAGTTGGCTGTTCTATGGATTTAGTTAGTGTACAGTGGTCAGTTAGTTGAGGTGACAATTGTTTATTTTCTCAACATGTAGTAGGGAGGAAATCGAGGACCGACAAATGGGGCGAAGGGCATCACATGAGGTTCTAGGATCTCTCTGATATAACCTGGCAGCAGTTAGTGAGCCATGACCAATGAACACTATCTCTGTAGAAGGGTTTAAACTTACGCTTCTCTACAATATCACAGAACCGGGGCGAAAAGTTACAGGGAGTTAACCTCTAGCCCGGCCTAGAAACTCGTTGTGTGTATCCATCATGAGACCTTAGGAAAAATCTTGACTCATCTGAGAATAATACTCGCCCCTAATCATCAGTAGTCCAATTCAGGTGTTCCCGGGCGAATCTCAATCAATGGCTGGGGGATGAGATAATCCGTACTCATTGAGTCTTCTTCTGTCTGTCGGACGGCCTTGCCCTCTTTGGCGGGAGTATCTGCCCGTCTCCTGATGTCGCCTCACCGCTCTTCACACCACGGATTGTGACCGTTGGGGGCGATTTACGATTTCCCTCTGGCTGAACCCCTCCTCAATCAGAATCACCGCCCTCATTGCTTCCTCTTCACTTGACTCCCTTCTTTGGGACATGGAACAGTTATTTACTTTCACTTATTTTCAAATAAACAGATTTCAAAACAAAATTTAGAGCAACGAAAGGCGCTGTAAGAACTGCAATGATAGACTGGACCACTGGAGTAAAGGAAAGTCCATTTCTTTAATCCATAATGGTAAATAAACATTAAAGAAAGATAGAGGATTATAGCAGACATACTCGTGAGAGAAATAAACACAACAACCCATTAAAATTGCAAAAATTGAAGTGATCCTTTAATTTATGTATATTATATTCAGACATTTCTGTGAAGAACACGTTATTATATAGAAAGATACAATTACGTTCAATGGTAACATCTCTAACCTATATATTTGGTAGCCTATACTTCTATATACATATATACCTTTTTGTTTTAATTTTTGGAATCAGGAGGTCGGTAAAAATGAAATTCCGTTGAAGCTTCGAATTTCTGACCGATTATTCTATACTTCATATGGTTGGGAAAGTATAAAAAAACAATTGTTAGTGCATTTTAGGGCTTATTTTTTGTAATAAAATTGCAATTTTTATATGTTTCAGATGACTCGTTTTTACCGATGAGTGACCTAATCGATAAATTTGAACACTTCCATTTGTGGATTTTTTGAAAATCTGTGGAGGAAATGTCGCTGATTCAGGAGACTGTAAGTAACTATGTAACCCCAGGTATGAGTCTTGTAACGAACATACATCCTATAGTTGAGTTTAGCCTTGTGAAAAGCAACAACTCTAGTGTTGAATCTCTTAGGGACGATTCTTCTGATTCAAGGGAAAATTCACTGTTGAAAGAAACCAAAACCAATTGCGATAATATTCAACCAGAAGAAAATAACATTATTTTGGACAATAATGGCGTTACAAAGTGCAAACAGTGTGTTACAACAGGCAAGGAGGAGATTGAAAGTATTGATGGAATTAAATTTGTCTCATTTGAAACTGAGTCTGATATGGTTGAATATTCCAATTTAGAATCTGAATATGTTAATCATTTTAGAAAAACTAGTAAAAAAATTAAAAAGAATTTATCTCGAAAAATGAACGGTTCAATAGTTCCTACGAAAACTAAAGATATTACCAAAATCAAAGGGTGGAAAACGAAAATATTCTCTCAAAATCATTTCGATGATTGTTTCGATTATGAAGATGAAGAGATGAATTATAATTTTCACGGTTTTAAAACGATGGAAGACTCCGAGAGCTTGGGGAAGGATGAATGTACCTCTGGTAGTTCAGAATTTAGTTTTGCCGAAAATTATGATCAAACTGAAGATAAATTTTCTGGGAGTTTTAAATTTTTCGGTGATGATTCCAGTTCAACAAGATTTGACAAATCGGGAACTTCAGAGGATCTTGAATTGATCAATAATGAAAAAGCGTCTTGCAGTTTCAGTTTTTTAAATAATTTCGGTGCAGGGAAGGAGGAAATTATTGAAATTTTGGATGATGATGAAGAAGAGGCTATGGATTGTACCCCGATAAAGGGAACAGAGTCTTCGGAGGATGTGACAATGACGGACCGAAGTGTTTTTGGACCAAAGATTATCGAGTTATCATTGAAAACTTTGGAGCTGACGGAAAAGAAGAACGGGCAAAATGAAGTGATGACTGCGTCTGGTTCCAACTCAACCAAGTACATCAGACCAACAATTGAAGTAATAGAAATAGAAGACGATGAAGAACCAACTGACCATGACATTACTAACAAGGAAGACTCAACTATTTTGGAAAATATGTCCAAAACTGCTGAGAAGAGGGGTGTTCAACTTGAAGGTAACCTTGGCGACGACAAAGGCAGGAAGATGGAAGTCGTGCAATCAGATTCCAACAAGAAGGAACAAACTACGTCTATTGAAGTGAAAGAAAAGAAAATGATTTCGCCTTGTTTGGATTCCATCAAGGTAAAACCTCTAAAAAGAACTGACTGCTCGGAAGAGGTTTCAAGCAAAACAGCAAATAGTAGCAGACTTAATATTGTTTTGAATAAACTATTCTTAAAACTTGTATCCAATGATCAGTTGTACAAAAACTGTATACAAAGCTTGGAAAGAAAAACAAGTGAATTTCAAGGTATATTTCAAAGTTTCAGTTTGGATAATTATTTGGAACACAATTCAACATTAATGATAAATGAAGAATTGCGTTTCCGTAAAACCTATACAAAAGAAGAAGCACACCAAATTGTAAGAAGTTTACCTGTGACCCGTGTTGATAAGAAAAGGGTTACACTGAAAAAATTTGATCCTGTTAACCGTTCTTCAAATTTGGCTTCTCTTGAAAGTGAGAGTTCTTCAAAAACGAAACTTTCATCTTCCGAAAAATCTTCAAAGAAAGATTATATCTGGGTTCATGGACGACCCATTATGATCGATAGAAAGATAGCTACCTCCAAGAGAACAGTTGTATTTTGCAGGAAGCAAAAAGATGGAGAGGCAAATCTAGCCGAAGGTTGCCCCCAAGAAGAACTTAACAAAGAGGAAGCTGTAAATCAAAGTGAAGGAAAATGTGAAACAGAACTTGTAACTGATATTAATTTAATTAAATATGGGTTTTATCAAAAGTATAGAGACAAATTTCCTAAAGTATTGAGCTGTAAATCGATGACCGCTGATCATTCAGAATGTTGTTCGTTTGGTAAAGTCCGTTTGGGGATGCTAGTCAAGGTTGGCCATGGTAGGCCAATGGTGAGGGAGGTTCAGGACAATCTGCGAGCATTACGGAAGAATGATTCTATCGTAGACAGTTCTTGGGCCAGAATAGCTGCCTCTGCAGTCTTCAACACCACAACAAAAGTACAAACTGTTAAGCGTTTTGTTGTTCCAGTTACCTCACAAGTTGTTGACGATTTGCTCAATCGTGAACTATGGGCTATTCCTAAAGTCAAACAACCCAATTTTCAGGAAAGTGATGATCCTATACCCAAAGTACAGAAAAGGGTCAAAAAAATACAAAAAGACAAAAATCACAAATCGATTGTTAAAAATAACGGTACTTCATTTCAAATTTTAAATGTATCAAATAAATCAGGAACTAAGCCCAATGAAAAGGTGCCTTATCATATAGAGAAGTTCTTCAGGAATAATTGTTACAAGAAGGGTAAGACTTTGGCGGATTTGTTTATCTGGTGTTGTTGTCATACCAAGTTCAACTGTTCTTGTGACGCGCCTATAGTCTGTTTGCAAAACAATGAACTCCTTTGGAAGCCAATCCCTGGTGCTTCTAGAAAACAAGTGGGACAAATTAAAATATTTGAGAAAGCAACTTTCCCCAAGGTCCAACTTTACAATGAGAATAGGCACTCTGCTCGAACAAGAGGTTTAATTTTTAGTTACAAACTAAGAAATGTATCTACTGTGTACAAAATGAAAATGAAGCAGGAAGTTTCAAATGTCCTTACAACAAATAGTTTTATTAAATTTCCTATGAAATTCATGAAAGTTACTGAGGTTCGCCCCATATCTCCAGAGATTATTGATAACATTGTTATCAGCGATGATGAAAGTGAAAATGACTTATCCCGCAATATTGAGTGTGATAATGTGAAAATTTCTCAGGGTGAACATATAAGAACATCTACAAGTCAAATTGATTTAACTGAGGAGACTGAAATTGCTGAACAGTTTCCCTATACAAATAAAGGGGAAAAGAATAAAGGATTTTTGGATTATGTAGACTTACGGAAAAAGAAAGCGAAAAAATATACAATTGGCCCAGCGCATTTTGCAAGGAAGGGCGGATATAGAACTCTAATTTGTACGAACAACTTGAATTCTGGCAAGGAAATGGTGAAGGAACCTGTACGAATAGTCGCCAAGAGTAGCGACAGTTCAGCGGAGGTGAAGAAGGAGAATATACCAGAATATGGTCTTCTTTGTGCAACATCAACTCTAGGATATTTAAGGGTCAAAGAGTTCTCACCAAATAAAATATCCGTTGAGGATCCTTTAAACAGTTATTTGTATCACTGTTTTAAAAATTTAGAATCAGTCAATGCATGGTTAAATAAATATTTTAGAGAATATATGGATTTCGAATCAGAAGATACTCAACTTCGATGGATTATCGCCAAAACGGGTATTTTGAGTAAGTCGTTGCCTTTTGATGGCCGATTGTTAAGAGATGATACCCTAATGGTCAATAAAAATCAACAAATTGTCAAAAAACCTGAACATTCCCAAAAGTCCCAGTCTGTCAGCTGTGATAATTCATCTGGTTTAAAAAACGGACTTAAAAGGTCCTTACCTAGTAACAGCACTGGACATCCCCTTCAATTTAAGAAAATTCGAATTAGTGATATTGTAAATAAAATAAATGAAAATCAAAAAGTAAGTAATAATGAAAATTTTCAAAAAATTGATAAATTTGTCAAATATTCTACAGAAAAAAAAGGAAAAGATTTGAAAAAAAATGAAGACTTGACGGAGGATCATGAAGGAGGCCAGCCAACAACTTCAGCAGCCATATCTCCAAGATTTTCTACAGTTATTTTTGCGAAAGACGGTTTGAAAATATCATCAGTCAGATCCCTAGCAAATAAAGCACCTACACTTACTGTCAACACATCAGTTGTTGACAAATTGTCAGTTTTAAAGAAATCTTTCCCCTTTGTTGTACCTTCGAACTCATCAGCCTCACCACAAAACAAGAAAACTGGCATCCTAATCAGCCCCACCTCCAATAAAACATTACCTCTTAATATTAAATCTACTCCTGCCAAGAGTATTTTAAAAACTAATTTGAAATAATAATTAAAGAAACCATGTAAATATTTTTATATTTTATATAGATGTATATTCTTGTATATTGTCGTTAATATTGTAAATGTTACTGTAAAATGTTTTACTAAAATTGTGTGTAATTATGTATAGGTATGTATCAATATGTATATAAAATGAGTTATTTTACTTCTTTTTGAGTTATAGTAGGATAGTTGTCTCAAAATGAATTAATAAAGTAGTAACTATATAAAAATAATAAAACTTTGTTTTTAATTCATCATTTTACTATTAATGTCTAGTCGTTAGTACTAGTACAATATGTTCAGACATTAAACAAGTTATTTGATATTACGTTTGAAAAATTACGACACATTAATTAATATTAGTTATTGTATTTTTTCATCATTTTTACTTAATAACATTGAAATAAATTGTTGAAAAAAATACAAAAATTATAATTTTTCAAATATTAGTTATTATCATTTAAATGAGAGATAGAGAAAACAAAATATGTTATTTTGCAGTGTTTATTCAAATGAATGGCTGAGAAGCCAAGGAATTTAAGTCAAGAAAAAACAATTAATGTATTTTTTTTTTTAAAGAAGTTCTCAAAGTTGAAAAAAAAGTATGAACTTAAAAGTATGATTTTCTTATTTTTTTTAAATATTTTGTTTCTCAACCTCCCATTTGGCGTTTTCACTTCTAAGAAAGACTTGATAAAGATGATGCTAATCTACAATATATTTTTATTCAGTACTTTATATACTTTTTATAAATAAATAATGAATCATATATGGTTAAATAAATATTCATTCAGACTATTTATTTCGTTCATATTGATTTGCAGTTTGTCAATATTGTGACTGTTAGTACATGGATTTAGAATCATAGCTAAATGGAAAAAAGTATTTATTATTTTTAAAAAAATTATGGCATATAAAAATAATGAACCATCACATAAAAGTAATATATGAAAATAAAAACACAGTGAACCATCTAATCAGTTTATTTATATTATTTGTTGTAACATCTAAGAAAATATTGATTACTATAATTTTTTTCAGTTTTATTATATTTTGTTAGTATTCAAATGTACAATATGGTATTATTATGACGACTAATCATTATATAACTAGCTGTTTATATATATTTTTTCATGTTAATATTTGTTTGAGAAATAAAAACAATTTTAGTTGGGAGATTCGTGAAAAAAAGGAGAAATGCATTATGTTTGAATTTACAAGTTTTACTTCCGCAGCTGTAGGTATAATTGGTAAAAAATTGTGAGGGGGGCCTAACTTCAAAACCATTAAAGATTTCGATGGAACTTGCAGTTTAATAAATACTATTTTAGTTGAAATCAACCAATTTCCCTTCTCACATATAATTGTACTCATACAATGACTGTTTTAATCTGTGTTTATAATGCAAAAGTCAAAAATTGTTTGGAAAATAAATTATTGTAGCATTAAATGTGGCTTTTAACCCTTCTTGTAACATGTTTTTGTGTCACGTAGAGGAGTGAGATTTGTAGAAAAATAAAATATCGTTTATGGGGATGGTGTCGATATGAAATATGTGTGCATTCAAAAGTCCATACTAATCAGACAAAGGAGGGGGAGGGTTTAGAGGGAGAGCGAAAACATTTTATTAAAGTTATTCTAGTTGGGGAATTACAATACCGGTGATTCACCGACTATTTTTTTGTCTTAACTGATAACTTTTTTCACGTAACTTCAACGCAAAACATTTTATTTCTTAAAAAATGAAGAATTATCTATGAAGAAGAATAATAAACTAAATGTATGTATACTCTTTTTTTTATTTAGTGTAGTAAATACTTCCTTTTATTAGTTTTTATTTATGGATAAATATTATTGATAATACATTTTTTTGTTTTGTTAATTAAGACTGTATGTATGAATCATGAATATTATATCATTTTCAGTTTTTTGTTCATAATGTTTTTTCCAATCAGTTTCATGAAATGTTAAGTAAACATTTAAATTACAATAATATTATTAAATAATTAAATATTTTTATTTATTGTATTTTGCTTGATTTCCTAACTTTCCCTTAGTATATTTCATGACGAATCGCTGTAGCTTCTAGGTTTTTCCGCGAAAATTTTAGATTGGATTGTAATTTTAAAATACTTGTTAATGCAAAAAAACACTAGACAAATACGTATGATTTAGTTAGTTTAGGAACTACTAACTTAAATTCGAACTTTGATAATGTCTACAAATATATTAAAACAGTGAAGTACTGAAGATCAGTAGTAATAGGTTCTTTTATTGTCTTAGGTCATTAGGAGTTTCGGGTTTTTCCTAGCCACTTCGCGAATTACTTAGATCAAGTTGCCGCTATGGTGGACATGAACCCGACTCTACCGTGTGATTCCTAAATTTTGCCTACCCTAAATTTTTTATTCAGCTAGGGTCTTTAACGAGTATCTGACATCGTATCATCGCTTAACGTCCCATCCGAATGACGGCGTGAACATTTCTTATTTCCCAGATAAACCTAAGGTTGTCGGCCGGGTTTCAAAACCGCAGATCTTGATCTCGTCGTTAAAATATTTTTGAAATTAAAAAAAAAAAAACATATTATCGTGTATCAATATCAAGATCCAATATTTTTAATACAAAATATCGATATTTTCTGTACGCATGCCCAGTGCGTATATTATCCGATGGATTATCTATCTTTTTTTGCTGGCCCATCCACGCTGGGACTTTACAGGAGGGAGGTTATGTCATTTCTAATTTCTGAATCTACAGTAAACTTCCATAGCGGGAACGACAATCTATTTACAAATAGATATCTAAAACTGTATAAAAATAAATACAACAAGCAAATGTGCTAATAGAGAGATAATGGCAATGTCAAGAGAAGAGAAGTCACCCAGTGGTGACACTTCCTAGTCACTACTCTCATTTTTAACTGTAGTTACTGTCACTGCTGCTGCTAAGGAGATCTCTAGGACGTTGATGCTTAATCCGTCGTTGGGGAAGTAGAGGGGGAGAATGGAGAGCACGGACTAGAGGACTATTGTGGGAACTAAGAAGGGAAAATAATTTTTTATACTTGGATTTAGCGACTTCGATGACAAAAGGTACGTTAAGGTCAGTGTGAAGAGTTTTGTTGGAGACGTAATAAAGAGCATTCGCTATTGTAGGAAGGATTTTGGATTGAAAGGATTTGATACGCTGGAGATTGGAAGCCTATAATGGTGACGATAAGAGAGACAATTAAAAAATAATGAGAAAAGCGAGTGTAAAATAATAATGAAAATTTGAAAAATATGGAGAAGTGTAATACGTATGTTGACTAGATGGTAGACAACCCTGAACTTTTGAACGAGTTTAGGAGGGTCTAACTGTGATAAATAATGGGAATAACAGAAGTAGCCGATGATATCAAATGAAATCGGTTGTCTATAAGTCCTAATGTTCAAAAGTCGGCTAAGTACTTCCCCAGATCGGATTAATCAATTATGTTTTCGCTCTCGCTCCGAAGCAATTCGACCCTTTGGGCTGAAAATGGCTTCTGAATCCTCATATGTAACGATACATTCAATATGTCGGCAGTTATTAGGATATTTGAATGGAGACTCCCTTCTCAGATCCTCCTTCCCTTTAAAATTAATAGGTGCCATTTTTATGGGGTTTTGAATTCAAATATAACATTTCATGTTGATACATCCATTACAACGGCAGTTATCAGAATTTTTGTGT
Source organism: Aradus depressus (assembly GCA_963662175.1). Classification (NCBI taxonomy): domain Eukaryota; kingdom Metazoa; phylum Arthropoda; class Insecta; order Hemiptera; family Aradidae; genus Aradus; species Aradus depressus. Next base: position 40,281,171 of record OY759221.1, on the reverse strand, counting down.
TAATCCCCCCCTTCCCTCTGGCCAAATCGATAGTTGTCCTTAGATGGTTCTGAATACTCATAAAATTCAATGGACATGTACCAAAAACGTGTCGAAAATCCAGGATGACGTTAGCAACTTCCGCCTAGTGCAGTAGTTCCCATCCTGCCCACTGCAAGGGTTGCGCGGGCTTAATAAACAATGTTCTCTCATTGTGAAAAAAACATCCAGTCAACTTATTCATCATCAAATCCTACAGGGAACAGCTTGTCAGGACACTCTACGGATCCGGGCTCAGCAGAGATGGACCAAGCCGTGACTTACAGTGGTGTTGATGACATGGATCATCTTTTACATATAGCCCAAGTTTAAAAAAATAATAATAATAAAAATATCGCCCAAGTTATCCCAACATATCAACCCATTTCTCCCCAGTCCTCTCTATTTTTTAAAATATTTCACCATGGTGACCTGCCACTCAGAACACTATCTACACATTCATCGCAGTTGATGGTTGTTGCATTTGGCATATAAATAAAAGTAAAAACTTCAATAATAATAATAGAGGGCGGCGGTAGCTCAGTGGTATGTGTGCTTGCATACTGAGCTGAAAATCGCGAGTTCAAAATCTGGCCGAAGCCCTTAGGTTGATTTATCTGGAAGGTAAGAAATCCTTTAGCACGCCCTCCTTCGGATGGAACGTTAAGCTATGGTCCCGAGTCTGTGCGATGTCAGGTACTCCTAAAGACCCCTAACCCCACCCTAGGTGAATAAACCTAGGTAGACAGAATTTAGGATTCCTTACAGTAGAGACGGTTTCATGTCCAGAGCGATGAAAGAACGAAGTATATTATTCTAAAGAATAAAGTATAATATTCTAAAATTACTCAAGTCCGGGCTTTAACTACGAGGTTATATCGCCTACTACCTGAGCGTTCTTTCGTCGCTCTGGTAGTAGGCGATATAACCTCATAGTTAAAGCCCGGACTTGAGTAATTTTAGAATATTATACTTTGTAACTTTCCCTACATCACCTGCAGATATTATGATAGTGAACTTTGGCTAGACTCGGAAAGTATTTTCCCATTAGTCCTAACTGCAATAATCGAGGAAAAATAATATGGTGAAGGTGGACATTATGGCACCGATAACGGATATTTTCTGAAAACACATTAATTCAGCAAAGTCCTTAGTTCTTAGCTTTCAGGTTCAAACTATTTCAACGCTTGAAATGTTATAGACACTTCTCAGTATTGCGCCCTGTTTCTGAGAGTGTATTATATATTTTGAGTGTTTCTTGCTTGTGAATCGTTATTGGGCCCGTCTACTACCCAGAGCAAAATGGCCAAAATCCAGTCTGGGAATTTTGCGAAATGGCCAAACCCAGTCTGGGAATTTCGTGAAATGACCTTTGTCAGCCCTGGGCATTTCGTAAATGACTAAAATCCGGTCTGCGCATTTCTTGAAATTGCCAAAATCAGGCCTGGGCATAAAAAAAAAAATTACCAATATCATATCGAAATAGGTATTTCGCAAAATTCTAAAATAACTTTTATTCTTTGTCAGGTTTTTTGTTTATTTTTAATTATTTAATTTTATTATTTAAAAAACCAAATAATTTTTATTACACAAAATAATTGTGAAAAACTCCCATTCTTCAATAATATAGAAATGTGAAAGAGAGTGATTGAAAGTAAACTAATTACGATAATGAGTTCATTTTTATATTGAAAGATAAAAAAAAAAAAAATAATAAAACTGGAGGATTGCTGTGCGTTGGGTAACACTGTGAGATGTGCAGATAAGAGGTGGTATGTGCATCATACCGTGGAGGTTGCCATCTAGATTAGATACATTATGGTAAGTTCACTGCTGCAATACTTAGATGAACACGTTAAACAAATTAGGTCAGTTCATTGAAGGAACTTCAACTAGTTTGTATTTAGTAACTAAGTTTGAGAAGGCTTAACACTTCCACCTACCTTCTGTTATTTCTGAAGTCTTAGGTTTTCAACCGTGATAATAATTTTCCACTTTAAATACAATTCCAAATTAAAGGAGTGGGGGCTTCTTGGATAACAGAAAGTTTCGACAATGGATGTCGGAGATACTTCGCCGATTGTTGCGCCATGAATATTTGGCTTGAGTATGAGACGATAGAAACTATTTTTTTAATGATTTATTTTTATAAAGAAAATATCATATAGTTTTTGTGTATTATTGTTCATTCTGTAATTTCTCAAGAATAAAAATTGTTCTTCTTTTTGGTTTACGAAAATGGGTTGTTTTTGCTAATTAGATCACTGAATTTATATTGGTCCTCCGGGCTGGATAGTTTTGCACACGTGGCTGATGTGAATAGCGCTGCCCCTTACCTACCCAGTATGGAATTAAGGTTGATTTAAGAAAATGGGTTGTTTTTGTTCTTGAAAATTTCATATTTGAAGTGAAAGCCCAATAAGGACATAACCTGCCAAATTTCAGCGATATCGGCGGAAGGGTAGAGGGTCTCCTATCCCCCAATAACTACCGATGATATGAATTTATGAACACATAATTTAGAATGAGAATTTAGGAGGCCCTATATAAGTCAACTATTGAATACTAGCAGAAACGGCCAACTGGGAAGCAAAAAGTTAATTGATTAATTCGTTCTGGGGAAGTACATTACATGTACAATGCAACACAAAAGCAATAACAAAGAAAATTGTTAACCTCCAAAAGCCTTGTGCGTATGTTTAATAATCATAATAAATGTTATTTCCATTAGACCAATACATGATAATAGGATACGTCAAAAGAATACATTAAGATAGCTTATAAATTAAATTTATAACTACTTGAGTCTAACACACCTATGATTATTAGTAATTACAATACTATTAAAAAAAGTAAAATAAAATTAATTTTAAAACTGAACGAATAAATACTTAAAAATATGTGTATATAAAAAATTAATACAAGATACATTTATAATAAGTAGACACATTTTTCAATTTAATAAAAATTAAGATAACTATTTTTCAAAAGAACTCTTCGGAAGTGTCTTTATCTCAACGATGTTTCAGGACGTTCTTACGTCCCTTCATTAGGTCCCAATGTGCGAGATATAGAAAAGAAAGAAAGCAATGTAACTACAACAATATATGAAAAATAATATATAAATTAATCAATTATAAATTAATATATAAAAAAGTCTAAATAAATAAAAAACTATAAATACACATATTGGACTGACCTTTAAGGTGTGGAGGAACTCTGCCCAAAAAGAAAAATGAAAGTTTTGTATCAAATAATGTTTTTTGGATATGAAACACGCTTTTTTTCTTTTATTGTCGTTATTTTATTCTTTTTGAACAGTGAGAATAAAATTCCGTTTTATTCCTTGTGAACACGATAACTCCCGATAGAAGGAAAGTATCAACACATATTTTCTATTGAATATCCACCACTGCCCATAAGGAAGACATCTATAGACTTCCAGCCAAATGGAAGAGAGGGGGGTTTACTGGAGGGCTTAACACAACAACTTCAATAATTGCCGTTGTAATGAATGCATTGACACAACATTTTATATTTAAATTCAAACCCACATGAGGATGGCATAGTTAATTTTTAATTAAAAAAACTATTAATTTTCACAAAATCCGCTTAAAGGTATGGTGGTGTAGCGACCTATGTATCGGAGGATCCAACATGGATTTAGGAACTCACCATACAGCTTCCATTTACGGCCGACAGGTGCATCCAAGTCAGTCCTCAAGAAACCTTTGTACAAGCTTGTTTCGATTAAAATTGATGTCCCCAAATAAATGTGTTGGGTATTAATATTATTAGAATTAAGCCCCCAACAATTGGTGACCCCAACAATTGGTGACCCCGTATTGAACTGTTCAACATTATTTATAGTGATATTTCAAGTAAGTAGTGTAAAATGTCTACAAGTGAAAGTGGGACCGGTGCAGAAGCACATTTTCCTAACATGGCCGAAGCGAGCCACAACCTCGAAGCAAGTAAGGTTAGCATTAAAATTCCCCCTTTTTGGCAACAAAAACCTGAAATATGGTTTTACCAAATTGAAGCACAATTTAATATTAATAAAATTACATCGGAGGAAACAAAATTTAATTATGTGGTATCACAAATGGATCCGAAGTATATCGAAAACATTTGGGATATCATTCAAGGGACTGCTACAAATAAATATACTAGAGCTAAGGAAACACTTCTTAATATTTTTAAAGAAAGTGAACAATGTAAGATTAAGAAATTAATTACGGGATTAGATCTCGGAGATATGAGGCCTAGTCAATTATTGAGAAAAATGCGGAACCTGGCTGGTACTGATATTTCTGACACAGTTTTAAAAACACTCTGGTTAGAAAAACTCCCAGATTCTATAAAGAATGTTCTCATTGTTAGTGAGGAAACTTTAGACAAAATAGCCATTATAGCTGACAAAATTGTGGAAATGAACCCACATAGAGACATATGTAGTGCTGATAGTAGACCCAGTCAAGATGCTCTAATTCAAGAATTGTTAACTAAAATTTCAAGCCTCGAGTTACAAATAAATGAAATCTCCGGTCGGTCTCGTTCTCACCACCGAGACCACAGTCGCAACCGTGGTACTAGCAAACCCAGAAAACGATTTGACCCACAGGGTAAATATTGTTTTTTTCATTTCCAGTTTGGAAAAAAATGCTACCCTGATAAATGTCGTCAACCATGCGCCTGGAAAAGTCAGGAAAACTCCAACCTGCAGTAGAGATTGCGACGAGCTCTATTGCAGATAATATTGAAAATCGTCGAAATTTCCGCTTATTTGTTAATGACAAAAAAACGGGTGGGCGATTTCTTATTGACAGTGGAGCCGATATTTCTTTAATTCCAGCCAAGGCTACAGATAAAATTACATCTTCTAACTTTAAATTATATGCTGCAAACGGCACGTCCATACCTACCTACGGCGTCACATTACTGACACTGGATCTAGGACTTCGTCGTGAATTTAGGTGGTTATTTATAAAAGCTGACATAACTCGAGGGATAATTGGTGCAGATTTCTTGAATCATTTTAACTTATTGATTGACTTACATAAACATAGATTAATTGATGCAGTCACTAAACTTAGCACTTCAGGTAGTGTACTGGCTGTATCAGGAAACGAAGTCATTAGCACAATAAATAAGTCTCAAGCAAAGTTTGCACATCTGTTCACCTTACACCCTGAATTAACGAAGCCATCATTTTCGCCCAATCACACGAAACATAATATTCAACACTATATCACCACCACAGGATCTCCAGTGCATTGTAAGGCAAGACCTCTCGCTCCTAAACGATTACAACAGGCCAAACGGGAATTTCAATTTATGTTGGATCAAAATATTATCCGACCATCGAGTTCAGAATGGGCAAGTCCGTTACATGTAGTTGATAAAAAAGATGGATCTATCCGTCCTTGTGGTGATTATCGCTTATTAAATGCCAAGACCGTACCAGATAGATATCCTATACCTCGCATAGAAGACTTCCATCACATATTAAATGGAGCTACTATTTTTTCTAAAATAGATTTACATAAAGCATACTACCAAATTCCGATAGCAGAGGAAGACAAAAGCAAAACGGCTATAATTACACCTTTTGGTTTATACGAATTCAACGTTATGAGTTTTGGTCTCAGGAATGCCCCTTCCACCTTCCAACGATTTATTAACACAGTGTTTCATGGTTTGGATTTTGTTTTTCCGTTCATGGATGACATCCTGGTCGCTTCAGCTACGGAAGAAGAACACTGTGAACATCTTCGTCTTATTTTTGAACGACTACAACGTTTTGGTCTCCGCATTAATGCTTCAAAATCAGAGTTAGGTGTTGAAGAATTACAATTTTTGGGCTACTTGATCACGCAAGATGGTTCCAGACCAGTACCTGAGAAGGTAAAGGCAATCAGAGATTTTAAATTACCAGAGACAGTACAACAACTTCGTGCATTTCTAGGTGTCATTAACTTTTATAGACGATATATAAGAAATGCAGCGGAAACTCAGGCTATCCTTCATGACTACTTAAAAGGTTCCAAGAAAAATGATAAAACTAAAATAGTCTGGACTGAGGAGGCTATACAACAATTTGAACGCTGTAAAGATGATTTAGTAGATGCTACACTCCTAACTTTTCCAGATTCACGATTTCCGCTGGCGGTTTTTACTGATGCGTCTGATATAGCAGTGGGAGCTGTATTACAGCAGCACGAACAATCCGGATGGAAACCTATCGCTTTTTATTCCAAAAAACTAAATGATGCTCAAAAAGCCTATAGTGCTTACGACAAGGAATTATTAGCAATTTATTTGGCAATTAAACAATTTAAGCATCTACTGGAGGCACAAACATTTACAATATTTACCGATCATAAGCCTATTACATATGCATTCTTCCAGAAAAATGATAAAGCATCGCCACGTCAAGTACGCCACTTACAATATATTTCGCAGTTTACAACCGACATTCGACATATTAGTGGAAAAGCTAACATAGTGGCCGACACGTTTTCAAGACTTGAAGAAGTTTCAGTAATTGACTATGAAGAAATTGCTCGCAATCAAGAAAATGATCAGGAATTACCAACATTATTACAAGACTCCAGTTTAAATATGAAACAATGCAACATAATGTCAAAAAAGCCTCTCTGGTGCGATGTAGCTACGCACAATATCCGACCCTACATCCCAGAAGCGTTTCGCTACGAAATATTTAAGCAAATCCATAATTTGGCACATCCAGGAGTCAAAACAACAGTGAAACAAATAACGTCAAAATTCATATGGCCAGCCATCAAAAATGATATTAGAAAATGGACTCAAAGTTGCTTGAGTTGTCAACGCAACAAAGTGTCACGCCATACAAGGTCAGAAATAGGGACGTTCGAACCACCGGATGGACGATTTAGTGTCGTTCATGTGGACGTCATTGGGCCATTGCCACCCTCACAAGGAAATATTTACTGCATGACCTGTATCGACCGATTTACGAGTTGGATGGAAGTAATTCCTATGGCTAATAATACTGCAGAAACAATTGCAAAATTATTTTATAGTAATTGGATCGCAAGGTTTGGAGCGCCAGCTTCCATAGTAACTGACCAAGGCCGACAGTTTGTTAGTGAACTTTTTACCAATTTAGCTTCGTTATGTGGAGCAAAAATACAGCATACGACACCTTATCATCCGCAATCGAACGGTAAGGTGGAGCGCTTACACAGGACTTTAAAAGCCGCAATTAGGGCTCAGAATAATCCGACATGGACAGATAGTTTACCTACAGTCTTGTTAGGAATGCGTACAGCATTAAGGGATGGTTCGAAACATTCCATCGCAGAAATGGTTTATGGGACTACGATAAGAATCCCAGGAGAATTTTTTGATCCATCGTCACTTCCTGTGAATACAGACAATTTTGTGTCTGATCTTCAACAATATATGGCACAATTAAGACCAATGGATACACGTAAAGCTTGCAACAAATCACTGTTCAGGCATAAGGCTTTGGAATCGTGCTCACACGTATTTTTACGAGTAGATCGTGTCAAAAAGTCTTTGGAACCACCATATGAAGGGCCATTTGAGGTAATCGTTCGACAAGATAAATATTTCACCCTTAGAATTAAAAACAAGGACACCAACATATCTGTGGATAGACTCAAACCTGCACATTTAATGGTAACTGGATTAGATCATAGTGACACGTTCAGTGAGGGTACGGGCACGAAAAAATTACAACCAAAGACGAGCACAACAAAGATACCTCCAACAACCCTTGCCGAGCATCAGCAACAAAAGTCGTCCCGCAGTGGCAGAATTGTTCATTTCCCACGACGTTTTCTTGACGAGCTACAGGCAAGAGAGAAACATACCAGACGATAAGTGAGATAAGTGTTGTGAAAAGTTATACGCATAAGTTTTTCTAATTTCTGAACATTTTATGTTACACACTATGTTATACATTGTATACTATGTTTTATGTTGTTTACAATATCTATATATTTTTTTTTTTTTTTTCTCTTTGCCATAAATGGGGCTGTCAGGTTGCCTTGTGTCGTTACTTAGTAACTGAGGAAGGAGTAGTGTAGCGACCTATGTATCGGAGGATCCAACATGGATTTAGGAACTCACCATACAGCTTCCATTTACGGCCGACAGGTGCATCCAAGTCAGTCCTCAAGAAACCTTTGTACAAGCTTGTTTCGATTAAAATTGATGTCCCCAAATAAATGTGTTGGGTATTAATATTATTAGAATTAAGCCCCCAACAATTGGTGACCCCAACAGTGGGATCAGGGGAGGGGCTCGACTCAAAAACTAATAACTGCCAATGAATGTATCGACACAAAATTTATTATGAGGATTCAGTAAGTCAACTATTAATTTTTAGGCCAAACTGTCGATTGGTTTTGCAAGGATAGCGAAAACTTAATTGATTAATTACTGGGGAAGCACATTCCTGGTGATTCATCGACTTTTTATTACAGTAGAACCTCGATTAACCGTGTCTCGATTATCCGTGTTCGCGATTAATCGTGTTGTGTAAGCAGTAAATATTGGTTCCTAGAAATTTAGAGACAGAGTAGAGTGACAATGATGACAGTTTTGGCGCTAATGAAGAAAACATGGAGACAAGTCAGGCAATGGAAGCAGTTCATGTCCTCCTCAACTTCTGCGAACAGAAAAATTTTGACTTCCATGACGTCATGAATTTGAGAAAAATTAGAACTTACGTTAAACTGTATACTATATAACTAATTTTCAGAAATTTCTTATTGGTGAGGAGGGGGAGAAAATTTCACTCATTGGAGCCTTTTGTTGATTTATTTTAATGTTAAATTGGAACTGGGTACGTCTGTACAGTAAATGACTTTGCTTTTATGTCAAAATTCATCGTTCCGATGAATGAATTTTAGTAACTTTTTAAAGAAACATTCCAACACTTTCCCATTTGTACATGCGTACATAATTTATTCAATTTTCACTTCCATATTAAGTAATTTTGATTTTTTTTTTTTTTTGTTTTTCTGTTAATTTTCTTATTGTAGCGACCATACACACTCTAAAAGTTACACTGTTGCATCGTAAACATTAACGTGTTAATATATATGTATATTTTAATAGGTGACAGTAAAATTGCAATATCTCAAATGGTGGAGGAGATATGTAATTAGATATTTCATTCAGTTACGTTATATAACAGTTTTCAAAATAAGATCTAGGTTTACACAGAAAAAGATAAAGATAGGTACTTTAAAAATAACCATGTTCTTTGGCTTCGCAATACTCAGTAATTTTCTTTTACAGCTAAATAAAAAAAATAAAAAGTTCTATGTGAATCACAGTTAATCTTCATGCCCAGTATGAATTAATCTATTAATGTTTCGCTCTTCCTCCAAAACTAATTGACCGTTTTGGCTAAAATCAATAGGTTACTTAACATCTTCCGCAGAGATAGTGTTAAACATTTAATATATTATCTATTTCACAAAATATATAAATAATATATGCAAGTATTATAGTATATCTGTATTGCTAACATCTTCAACCACGGATACAAAGTGGAAGTTCAACAGGTTCACCAACCGAACTGTTCCTTATTTTTACTTTCATTCACAGAGATATGGACATCTTCGTCCCAACATCATATCATAAATCCAGAGAGAAGCATGAAACGCCGATGTGAAGCTCTTGTTCAGAGCAGAGGAAGACCCATTTTTTTTTTTTTTTTAATAAATACTTTTTTGCAATATTTAATTTTTTTTAGCTTTGCTGAAATTTAAAATTTTAATCAGAAAAATCATATTTTTTAAACCCCTGACGCAAAAGAAGGGGTGTTATATAAGTTTGAAGCCTTTGTCTGTGTGTGTGTCTGTCTGTGGCATCGTAGCTCTAAAACGGATGAACCTTCTTCAAAGCGTTTTTTTTTGTTTCAAAAGCTGGTATTTGCGAGATGGTTCTTAGCCATGTTTAGTGGAAATCGGGTATCTCGGCCTCTATTACAGCTAGAGACTTGGAGTTTGAGTTCAAATAATTGTAAGGTCAAGACCCTAAGCCCTTCAACCCCCCCCCCTTTTTTTTTTAAAGGTTTATTTTTTGTGTCGGGTTTTTTTTTAATTTAATATTTTTGCAATCCTAATGAGTTTGTTGTATTTATTTCTCTGAACGAGTATGTTTGCATAATCCTCTATCTTTCTCTAATGTTTATTTACCATTATGGATTAAAGAACTAATTGACTATATGGTTAAATTCAAAAATAAATGTGCTATTCTCTCTTAAATACTTTTTTTTTATTGTATTCTCATTGAACATTGTTAATATATGTGATAGTAAGATGTTGTGGGACGAGATTTCTAATAGAAATAAAAGACGTTGTCTTCCCACTGTTTTATTTTACACCAGAACCGGTTTTCGACGCAACAGCGTCATCATCAGTGGTTACTCTATGATAGATGAACCACTGATGATGACGCTGTTGCGTCGAAAACCGGTTCTGGTATAAAATAAAACAGTGGGAAGACAACGTCTTTTATTTCTATTGTTAATATACAATATAACCATAACAAATAAATACGGAAAAAGCGTGTGGTACACTTCAATTTGTGGGCAGTTTACTATGAATCCTTAAAAAACAATACGTTGCAGTAACAAACGAAACTCAGTTGGATTTTTTTTTAAATTCGAGCCCATTTTTTGAATCTTAATACTAGTTTGTTATTGTGCCTCATGCCGGGCTTTAAGGACGACGTCATTTTACATGAGCCCGACTCAACGATGGGAGTCCTAATTTTGCCTATATAGGTTTATTCATCTAGAGCAGAACGTCTTTAACGAGTAACTGACATCGCACAGGCTCGGGACCATCGGCCAAGAAGGACATGGGCTTCGGTCAGACAAAAGTTTTCGAACCCGCTATCTTTAGCTGAGTAGACTGGGACGTTACCCTCTGAGCTCACCAGTTTGTACAGGTTGACCAACATTAACAGTCATTCTATGAAATAATGTGTGAAGGGCTAATTATATTCTTATGGAGTGCAGCGGAGTGAAGGTGTTACGGGTATGTGGTCACGGCATGGGAGACCCTCCTCGATTTACTTAATATTCAATTGTCTGCATTAGTTCTCTAGGTTATCTTTGTTCACATTTCCAAACTTTCCTAATAATAACTAGCCTATTTGTCTAATAATAAGTGAACTTATTTTTCCTCGAATTTGCCACAACCACCCACATGCAACTTACATCGTCAGTGGGAAAGTTTTCAACTTCCCCAACTGTACGAAGTACGGGGGAAATTATGTAACCGGTCAGAAATTCAACGTAGAGTTTTCACCGGAATTTCATGCTTTCTGATCTGTGTGTCACGATGTCTTCTGATAGAAGTAATGTATCGACATGAAATTTTGCCTCCCTAGGGTGGGGGGTCTTTAAAACGAGTACCTGACATCGCACAGACTCGTGACCATCGCTTAACGTTCCATCCGAAGGATAACGTGCTCAAGGTCTTTTCACCTCCCAGATAAAAAACCTAAGAGCCTTGGCCAGGTTTCGAATCCGCGATCTTGAGCTCAGAAGACAAGCACGCTACCTCTGAGCTACCGGCGCACTCAATTGGGGAAAGAAAGAGGACTTAGAGGCAGAACGGAAATTTAGTTCATTACAAAAAATTACATTCCCAGCGAGTCACTGATAACATTTTTATTATTTATTTTTTCTAATATGAGTTTTATGCCCGTGAAGCTTATAACCTCTCCATAATTAACTGAAAAGTACCTTCTTGGAAATTTCAACACAAGACAGTTGAGTAATAATTTCCAACTCTGAATACACCTAGACCCATTTTTTCATAGTGAAAACTACATTAACTATCGTTAATAATATAATATATAAACAGTATAACATTCGACGATGTATGGAAATATAATACATAAATGCGTATGTACAAAATTTGAGTGAATGGTCTCTGTAAAATCTACTTTAGATCTCATATTTTTTTCAGTGAGAACAATTGTGTACCATTTGAAAAAAAGTAGATAAGTCGATTTGTCTCCAAAATGAGATAAATACTCTGGGCAACCCATATTGGTGTACTACACATCGTGTAAAAGTATGCAAGTCGTAATATCAATGGTATCCTTGAAAACGCTTTGGACATTTTTAGACAACTCTGAAATTTACTTATGGATTTATACAATTGCATTTATCTATTTTTATCAAAAACGCGTTCGTGCCCTAAAATACAAGAAGAAATAATTACCGTTATGCAGTTCTGAAACTCTTCTTTCATTGGCAAAAACTAGATAAGTACGTGAATAACTAGGTAGGTGATGGTGTAAAATAGGCAATTCTTTTGATTTCGGATGATTAACTAGATAAGTGGGGGTGCAATTTTAGATAAGTCCTAAAAATGTATGATAAAATTACAAAATTAAATATATATGCATTCCATAATAAAATATGGAGAAATTGTTGAATAATGGCGGTTGGAAAAATAATTTATCAAAAAAATTCGATTTACACTGAAAACAGAAAACTTCAAAGCGCTGCCCTGAAAACCTGTGATTTTGGACCTGCCTAGTTTTTCCCAAATGATACACAATTATTCGTTGGAAATATAAAAGGGTTTTTTAAGTTAATACTTTATCAAGTTTTAGACGAAAAAGACAAAAGCTGAAATACTTGTCTAGACTTACCTCAGATTCTGTTTAAATATTCCCTTTTATTCGTATTTTACAGAATTCGTAAAATATATTCACTAGCTCTTAGTGTAAGTATCCACAATTATCTTACATTCTATTCTATTACATTATAAAACATATTTTATTACAAATTTGAGAGTGTAATAGGCCAACTTTTTTGAAAGATCTTTTATTTAAAAAAAATAAATAATAAATAATGTTGCCTACCTAGATTTATTTACCTAGGGGGTGTTTTAACGAGTACCTGACATCGAACAGGCTCAGGACCAGCGCTTAACGTTCCATCCGAAGTACGGCGTGCTTAAGGTTTCTTCGTCTTCTAGATAAAAAAAAAACCAGAGGCTTTGAATCCGCAATCTTGAGCTCAGCGAACAAACCCGCTATCTCTGAGCTACCGGCGCCTTCTAGTTACATATGAAAGGAACAGGAATAAAAGACTGAAGTGATATAGAAAGATTGCTTATGCAATTAAAACCATCAACAGTAGATGCATGGTAGATGACGTAAAAAAAAAGACCTCCCTGGAATTATGTCTGAAAAGATGCACTGAGGTGTACGTTTACCATATTGCAGGCTTGCATAACTCTCTAGATGACAAAAACCGAAACGGTAATCCCAAAGCGCTCCTTAACGCTGATGGCGCTTCTTAAATGTGTATTTTGTCTGGAAGTAAAGGGCAATATCTTGGAATATACAAACCTGAAGATAGCTTCATTCATTCTCAAATAGATGTATCTTAGTAACTTCGCACACTTTGGTGATGCTTCAAAACATATCTCCTTATCCGAACAGCTATAAACCTACGGCTATGCACTGATCGGCGCTGCACAAGTCTTTATCATTTAAGTTTTACTGAATGTTTATCCGAGATTTTTGTCAAAGATCGGTAACCACTGAAGGGATTCTTAAAAAAAAGCTCTTAAAATAAATCCTGTAAAATAGATGATAAAAGATATTTGTCAAAGATGTTTTATAGTGTAATATCGGACTATGTAAAACATGTGTAAAGTGATTATGAAGATGTAACAAGAAGGGTAGGGGGTGTAGCAGCAAGAGTGAAGTGAAGAGGGGACGTTCCATATAAGAGCACTGAGGTGTCTTCCAGAGTACAGTCACTAGTCACTCCAGCACAGCACACATGTTCTCCCTCAGGGTGAGTAGCATTACAGTAGTTACTATAGTGGGTATGTTACAAGACAAACCAACGATGAGTACAGGAAGAGAAGGTTCAGTCGTGTGTGCCTTTCGTCATCCTGACCACGAGCCAGAACCCGGTCTTCCTACAAGACAGTTACGACGAATCAGTGAACTGGAAACAGTACTTCTGCGACTAGCATAACGGTATAGGGATGGCGTGTTGGTCATTGAAGCGGTATCAGTTCTGTACGGTCTGGAGTGCAGCAGGTTTATGCAATGTCATGCACTAAAGAAAAACTGAGCTTATTTAAATATTATTCAGTGATTTGTGTTCATATAATGGTAAAACTAATAAAAGCAAGGCAATTTATTAACATTTATGTCTAATTTAATTTAAAAAAATATATAGAGAGAGAATACCGGAATATATTCACATAGTGACACACTGCATGTACATATATATTTTTTTGTGGAATTAGACAATATAAATAGTAAACAAAAAGTTGCTTTAATTAGGGACAAAAAATAAATATATAACAAATTCATTTGAAAATTTATCCAGACTCAAATTCTCGATGGGAATATCACAAATTTCTGTATTTTCTTGTTAGTTTGAGATCTTTCCTAATAAAAAAAAAAAAAAAATAAGCCTTTAACTGCAAGTTTGATGAGTCGGTGGATAAAAATTCAAGGGTTTACATCCAAAAAACTGTAACGAATTGCTTTTGATTTATTTAAGACCTTCTCTCCTGCTAAACGTTCCGGGTCCTATTCAAAAATACTCGAAATTTACTTACAAAAAATCCTACTTGGTCAGTGTCATGAAAGAGAAATAGCTAGTTTTGACTACCTAAATTACGTTTTGAATACAACACAATTATATTTTGTCAAAAAAAAAACATGGTCAACACAAATTATTAAAGACTTCCAGTAATAAGGACTTTATAAACTTTTACGATTTTATGCCTCCAAAGCTCCGAATTCAACTTTATATAACTGGTTCCTTGGAGACTAACCAAGGGACGTGTTTCCATTACTCAATCAATCATGCTATCAAGCGTATATATACATATATCAGAAATTAACTTTTTTTAATTTCAAATTTATTTTCTCTTCTTCTTCGTCCAGGTACTGCTTAGTGTGGGACTGGCCGCAGCCGTCCTGGGTGAGAAAACACAGAAGAGAGGCATATCTTCTGGAGATCATGGAATCGGATTCGGAGGCGGCTTTCACGGATATGGAGGCGGACTTGGAGGATATGGAGGCGGACTTGGAGGATATGGAGGCGGGTTTGGCGGAGGCGGAGCTGGGTTTGGCGGAGGTGGAGCTGGGCTTGGTGGACCCAACGTACAGACCATCAATACAGCGGTACCAGTAGTCGTCCCACAGCCCTACCCAGTGACCATAAACCGGCCAGTCCCCGTCCCAGTAGCACAGCCCTACCCAGTGGACCAGCCTAGACCCTACCCAGTCCCAGTACCCCACCCTGTCCCAGTCCAGGTGGACCGGCCCTACCCCGTCACAGTTCCCAGACCACACCCTGTCCCAGTGCCTCAAGCCGTCCCAGTCCCTGTACCCCAGCCCTACCCTGTCTCTGTACCTCAGCCCTACCCTGTCACCATAAACCGTCCAGTGCCCGTCTCTGTGCCTCAGCCCGTGGTCATCCCACAGCCGGTCATAGTCTCCGGCGGTGATGGCGGTTTTGGCGGAGGAGCAGGAGGCTTTGGCGCTGGCGGACACTCAGGTGGATTTGGCTCTGGCGGACATTCAGGTGGATTTGGCTCTGGCGGACACTCAGGTGGATTCGGCGGTAGCTATGGGGGTGGATACGCTGGAGGTTATGGTGGATATGGCGGATCTATCGGTCACGGCTCCGCCACTTCATTCTCCAAGTTTACTCTCGGCCATCACTAAACATCTTTACAAACAAATGTAAGTCTTTCCTGAGTCCTGTTATACAAACATTCTCACAATATTCCCCAATGAATGTACTGAAATGTTACTATTTATCGATTTAAGTGTTTACCATATTTTGTACATAACATTTTTTGATATATTTATATAAAATAAAGTGCAACAATTTGTATAACAACTTGTTAATAAATTAGGCCTATTTTCATCTTTAAATTCCCACAAACCAATTACAATTAATGTGTTATCTGTACTCTGCAAGCAGTTCGAAAAATGTTTTCGTCCAAGACTCAAGGCCATCACTAATAGCAAGTATTTGAGATCTCGGATGTTCATATTGACAACCCATAGTGAAAGGTGAGATGGCTAACAGCTTCGGCACTAAAATACCTTTATTATAAGCCCATGAGGGACAATAAGCCCTCTAACTGACAAGGCACAACATATAACAACTCTTCTGGCAACATTCGCAGGTGAATGTCATTACAGCCTCACATTCCAATCTTACCAAAGCCAACCTTCCAAAGCATCTTACTCCTGTAAATATTTCATAATTTTTACGAATAATAAACTGTTTCAGAAATTCCATCATAACATTGTCACTTTCCAATGATTCAGTATTTCCATTTTTTTTATCGAAGTCTTCTCCAAGATCGGAAAAACTATATGGATATGCTCGTTAGTTCAACATAACTTCATTATATAGTCATAGTATGATATAATGAATAATTATACATCATATTATCTTTAAGTAGCGCTTTTCGAAAACCTACTCGTATTTGGAATTTGCTATTACTTCCAGGATTTTGATAAACAATAAGATGGTTAAAGGGAAGAACCGATAACTAACTAAACTTCATGTTGTCGGATGCTTAAAATGTGCTATCAATAATTTTAAAAAAAATTTGTTTTTATTTTATGAACTACCGCGAAATTAGAAACTTCAAATTGAGTTGAGATGAGTCAGGAGATTTTTTTGAACTCACTAACAAAACAATGCATACAGGTTAGTTTCAATAAATGTGATATTTCTGTGTTACGACATTGTATATTTACGAAAACTTGAGAACGGGCGTTCAGCCCGAATCGTCTAAATAACAAAAATCTGTACAAAAAAAAACATTGCATTATTGCTAATATTTATAGAAAAATCCAATTATCAAGGGTATAAGATTCGAACTCGAATCCAAAATTTTACCATTCACTTCAAATCCACAGCTCCCAGAAGAAAAACTTAAGTTTATAATGTTTTCATTATAGGGCCACAATATATATATATAATATATACGTAGTATTTCTAGTCATAATACAAAAAGTCGTAGGCGAATTACCGGCACTGTACTTCCCCAACACGAATTAATCAACGAATTTTTCGCTCCTTTTTAAAATCAATCGACCGTTCAGGAGCTTCTGAATCTCCCTACTAAATGTGTCAACACATTCATTCGGCAGTTATTAGGGTTTTTGAGTTAAGCCCCCTCCTCTCCATCTCTCTTTCCCTCCGCTAATTCCGCTGAAAATAAATAGGTGTCCTTATGAGACTTTCGTGTCAATATATTCGTTATAATGGAAGTTATTATTACTTATGTGTTTAGCCTCCCTACCCCACTCTCATTGGCCGAAAATTAATAGGTGTCGTCCTTATGGAGTTCTGCATACTTTCATTTTCCTCTTACACTTCGTATAGCTTAGAAAATAAAATCTTATATATTGTTACAATATCAATACAATTAAGTATTGAACTGATTCCAGGTCTACTTTGTGAACATTCATAATGAACAGGATAAAGGAATATACACACACTAAGGAATATAAACTCCAAACACTACTTGTCAATATTTTCACTATATTGGTCAAAATTACACAACTATAGTTTCGCCTGTTACGGCATCATCAAGTGAACTAAACAGTTCAGTAGTAATCTCTGTTTAGTTCACTTGATGATGCCGTAACAGGCGAAACTATAGTCGTGTAATTTTGACCAATATAGTGAAAATATTGACAAGTAGTGTGTGGAGTTTATATTCCTTAGTGTGTGTATATTCCTTTATCCTGTTCATCAATACAATTATCATCACTGGCTGTAAAACTGCAATACCTCTAAATTATCTCATTTCTCAACTCAAGTTGTTCTTCCGGGAACACACTTAGATAAGTAAATATGTATGTAACATATTGTTTACATATTAGTTGGCCATAAATATTCTTTTATTTTTCTTTTTTTCATTTGGAGTTTTGCTCTTCGCTCGCTTAGTACCAACTTTTGGCGATAGAAGTTCCAAAGATTTTATAACTGGTTGAATTTTCAATGCACACATTTCTTTAAGGGTTGCTTTACTAATACGTATAGCTTTCTGTAAAAATAAAATAAATACAAAATAATGAAAAAATAAAAATTATGTATTAATTTATGATATAATCTATTTGTTTGCAATAATTACCCGCATATTGATGTCATCTGCAAATGAAACAGTGGCAATATTGTTCTTGACAGTAACATCAACAATATTTTCCAATCCGGTATGTAGATTAAGAAGTTCTTCAACTTCCGAAATGTTGACACTGAAAAAAAAAAATATAATAAGTGTCCTCAGTATACAGTAGTAGTTTAATCATTAAAGAAAATCCTACTTCTAATTTCGGAACAAAAATAACTATAGATTCCGGTAAAAATAATGAACATAAAAATCCTCTCCATTTAAATTAAAATAATTATAATTTCAGGGAATAATACCATAGTAAATATACTTTTTTAAGTATTTTTTGCAAAAATATTAATGAATATTGATGACTAGCGTTTTATAGGGAACAAAAAATAATAATTAACACAATGTGTCCTAATGGACGGATTTTCATGTAACATCCTTTTGAGCCCAATTGAAAAATAGGCTGTGTCTCAAAATTGTGAAAGGAAGGATTGTGGAGGAGCATAAAATTAGTTCTAGCTCATTACAGCCTTCCGGATTTTCATGGAATTTCATATGTAGCTATCTTATTAGCCCAATTGAAAAATAAGCTATGCGACGTTTCAAAATTCTGATCAGGTGAGGTAGGGTGTCCCACCGTTGTTCAGCATACACTAGCTGGGTTGTCAAGCCTTGCTCTGCACATACTATCTAGGATGACAACCGCTGCTCGGCCTAAAATTTGTTTTCATACTAAAACAAAAAAACATCATTGCTTTTTCCAGGGATTTGAAGGACTATATGCCACATTTCCATGTTGCGAATGGAAAAATTGCAACGTCATGAATGTACTGTCGAATAATATCCTAGGAATAGCATGAGAAATATTATAAGAAATATTCACTTCCCCAGGCAACGGCGGGTTACTTCTGCTATTAATGCTATAAAAGTCGGCAGCAATCTTTTTTGTGGCCACATTGTGCTTCAGGATTTCAAGTGTAGACAATATATACATGTTAAAAGGTAAGGAAGGGGCCTTTCTTTCCTCTGTACTGGAGGGAAGCCCGCAACGACAATACAGAGGAAAGAGAACCGTAGGGACAGTAGGTCTGGAGTTCCTACGCTTTGCTGTTCCGAACCAGTGACCATTCCAGGCATCTGGGGAGGGAACCCTACGGGGTTCCAGAACCGACAATGGTACTACGTGGGTGACAGCTGTTTAAGCTGAGGCGTGGCCTGTGTTGACTGGGACCGTTGTCCGGGATCCAGAAATCTGGGAAATACCAGTCACTGGGTTCAGCGCGAGATAGTAGGCGTCCCTGTCGTCCTTCTCGAGGGGTGGCTACCATTTAGGTAAAGTTGGGTACGTGGTGGGCATCGAGATCAAAACGTATGTATATGTTACGCATGATATTCATCACCGGTCAATGTGCCATTTGGCAAAAGTGAACATCGATGTTTAAGAATTAAATACATTAGCTATCCATGGTAAATACATCATATGATTTAATGCCGTTATAAGAAACTTTTATCAGCAGAATCTGTACTGCTTTACTAAAAGCATCCGCGGGAGAGTCAAAATTGTATTCCTTCGGATATATAATATGAAAAAAAAATCATATCATGTATCCGAAAAAATAAAATGTTGACCCACCCGTTAGTCCTTCTAGTTAAGCAGTCAATCAAATTAAAGACTCCATCCACATTCCCCAAGCCCTTTAGGAAATGTACAGAATGTCATGATGGCTGCGAGTTGTTCAATGAGCAATGAAAACAAAATTTTTGATAATTACCTTCTCTTAAAGCTAATTCTCACTTGATAAACATCTTTCTTAGAGAAAAAGTTATGAAAAATTTCCAAAACTTCAGCTTCTTCTGAGTCTGTAGAAGCTTCCAGAGTTTCCAATGGCTTGTGATGAAGATTTTTCGAGACACGGATCCTCGGTAGTTGAGGCTCAGTTGTTGGTTTCGAAGGTCTGTTCGATGAAAAATCATCTTCGTCACTAGAGGCAGTTTCGGAAACATCCAATAGATACGAATCGTTTAGCTTTTTTTCGGAATCACTGGGATTAGTATTTACGATGCTGTTGTCAAATTTGCTCTCAATATTACCATTGAGCTTAATCTTATGAATATTTTCAGTATCTTTATTCTTCAACTGTTCATCAAGATGATTTGCCTGAGGTTTTGTGTCAGTCATTAATGTTTCATCAGCTACAACATCAGTGTTCGAAGGAGAATTAGGAGTATTTATTATTTTATAATACTGGCATATAGAAAAACCGACCGCTTCATCCCTGTTAACAGTATCTTCAAGTTTTATTGAAAGAGGCCTAACCTCCAAGTCATCTTTCATAGGGGAATGTTTACTCTCTTCGAAAGATGGTTTCAAAACTTCCGCAGATGGTTCCAGATCCACACCACTATATGCTTTTAGATTTTCACTATTGTTCACATTATTTTCTACAATTTTCGGCTTCGCACAATTTTCCACTGCTTTCTGGAGCTCACTTATCTTTTTAAATGAAGTATTAAGGAATGCGTGAATGCCCTGCACAATCTTAAGAACTTGTAAATCATCTTCTTTAGAATCCATTTGAAAGAAGGAACACAACAGAATTGTGTAAAAACTAATGCTTATTTTGAAAAGACTAGTGAATATATAGAACACATAAAACAATGGAAGTGATTGAAATTCACAATTAACAAAGATCTCAACGTTACCCGAACCGGTAACGATCAAGCGAACCAAAATCTCTTGGGAGAGGTTAAATAACCTTCCAATTCTTAACATCGATAGGTGACAAAAAGCTAACCTCTATTACATATTGATGTAGTGCACTCTAAAATAAAAAAATTGGTAGCACTAGTTTATTTTTAACGTTTTGTTCATTGATAAAGAATACAATATATTAAGAATACATATGAGCCGAGAAACATACAAGATTTACTTCCTATTTTATATTAATAAGAGGGCGCCGGTAGCTCAGTGGTATGCGTACTTGCTTCCTGAGTTCAACATAGCGGGTTCGAATACAGACCAAGGTCCTTAGTTTATTTTATCTGGGAGGTAAAAAAAATTGAGCACGCCGAGATGTTAAGCGAAAGCCCCGAGCCTGTGCGATATCAGGTACTCGTTAAAGTTGAGCTAACAGGGAACGGATAAGAGCATTCGATGCTTAGATCCCTAGGTGTACACAACAGCTCTACCACAAATTATTTAGTAATAATAAAAGGGATGTAAAATGTTATTTTATTATATACTATATCCGTTAATTTAATTGAAAAATAATAAATGTACTTTTCTATCATCAATTTTGGATTAGTATCCCTAAATAATAATATTTTATGTTAGAGGGGGGCCTTGCACGTGCAGTGATCCACCACTAGGAATGATAACGAGTTGCAACGAGTAATTCTTTCTTCGGTTAGGTCGCTATGTGGGAATATTTTGTTTGAAAGTGAGGATCATCACATCTGTTCTTTCACTATAAACTTTAATATTACTTATATTACTTTGTATATTATTATACGTAATTGGAGGGGGGGGGGGGGGGAACTACTTACTATGGATGTTTCTCCGTTTTTTTCACGGAAGTCCCTGATCATTTTTCAAAATCTAGAACATTGATTGGAGAAGAACCTGCATCAAATCAATAGAGTCTAGCAATTATCCAATCAAAAATATTTATTGCCAAAGTCACCTGTCGGCGTATATTATCATTGTGTTGCTCAAACCAACTACCGTAGCTTATAATACTTACAAAATGATAATTCACGAATAGCAGTGTATTTTGTTCAACTTAAGACAGTTGAACAAACTCCAGTTTGTTCAAAAGCTGTGTCCTTTGAAAACTGTTCTTAAGTTCACAGGAGTTATCTTTTTCCTGACAAGCCAAAAGGAAGAAATGTTGACCTTGCTGTAAAATGGATAGAAAGGTAGAAAAAAACAACCAATTATCTTCAGTTTACTTATCATAATTGCACGAGTTGTCACTCATACAGTCAAGTGTTTTATTGACCAGTCTTGTCAGATTTATTATGGATGTAAGATTATTCGAATTTTCTTATTTGTTTAACTCTTATTTACATTACTTTTTATACTGAATTGCAGTTCTTATTTATTTAAAGATAATGCTTCTGGCTTAAGAGTTTGTGAATATTGGAAAATATACCGTACATGTAACGTCTACTGCTAGTTAAAAGTTGTTAAATTTCTTTACTTTTTATCAAAATAGAATGTCCAGTTGTTTTATTTTGAACTGAAGTCTATACCCTTACCTTAACATAGGTGATAAAAATGTTGGCATATGTTTAATAGAAGTCAGTCAAAAAGGGATAAAAAATTCGTAATGCGTAATGTATAAAATCTTATAATTTTGTTGTGTTGTTCAGTTATTTTTTATTATTATTCAGATACTAAATACTGTTATTTTCAGGTTACGGAGCTGTTTATAGGACCTCTAGTTCATTCTGTTGAGCCGGCAAGGATATCCATAATTCCAGAAGGTTTTGTCGCAGTCCTGAATGGGAAAGTATGGTTTATTTTTTTATCTATTATTATAATTTATATCTAAATAACGAGAGAAAGTATGGATTTACTGTAGTCTGGGAGTTGACAGTTGAGGTATCAGAGTACTAGCTGCGTAACTTTACTCATCAGTCATCAAAATAGTAGAAAACTTGTAGACAAGAAATTTAAGAAGATTAAAGTGGACCCTCTAATAGGTCCTAGTACATTCCGAATTGAAAATGAGATAAGTCTTTTAATCCCCATTATTACATATCTAATAGGATTGACGTATTTTGCCAAGGCAGATATTTCCCGAATGAATTTAATTAGGGTAGCCTGACTCCATTATTGTCATGTTCTCAATTATTCTAGAAATCTTGGGAAATATTCGGGTTCAAAGTACTTTTCATCTTACTTTGTACTTAGTCAAGAAATTGAAAGAGATGAAAAAACACGCATGTATAATGAAGAGAATAATTACCTTCATCTTCTAAAATGTATATAATATTAATTGTTCTTACTGAATCTCAAAAACTATTGATTGTGTTTAGTTGACATTTGAAACGATCAGTCTTCACATGAGGAATGTATCCTCTGAAGAAGGGTTTTTCAAATTTCCCTCTCAACAAGGGTAAAGGGCTTTTGTATGACGGTGATGACTTACCAATATATTTTGGTAATGAAGTAGAATGAAAAGTAACATTGCAGTCTGTTTTTCAGGATTTATTTTCGCACACCAAGAAAGAACCTCACTTACCGTGTCAACTTATCTTTAATTGTTTTCGAGGTAACTGGATTTAAAAATTCGAAAATTCCCTCATTTTTTTCAGATGTTTGTTTGATTTATGCAAAGACGGTTAGTTCTATGAAGAAATTGTCCAATACAAAAAATGTTCCTTATTATTATTATTTTTTTTTACAACGAATGCAACATGAGTAAAGATTCTGCAAGTACTACTAAAAGCTTGATTTACGATGCCGTCTTCAAATAACTCTACCTTAAGTTGAAATGAATTACATTACATTTGAACACAACCGAGCCGGCTTGTCCAGCTAAGTTCCAATATTTCCCTTCATTCTCTAGGGAAAATGAAGAGTTTGCCACTCAGGCCCTTTTAACATAAAACATTGAAAATAATCCTATAATGTTACCTGTGCTATGTAGTTATAAAATAACATAAAGTCGAGAAAAAAAAAAAAATTAACAACATTAATATATTTAGAATATATTCGGCAGCTGGACGGAAGACTATATATAGTTCCATTAGTTAAACATTATCCTAGGTTTGTGATCTTTTCACAGTCATCATAGCGAAACTCCCTCGCCTATAAAATCTGTCGTTCATTGTTCAAAATTTGAAGTTGATTTTTGTCAGTCATCTATTTTATGTTCAGTTCAACATTAATGAGATATTAGAACAGAATTTTCAAATTGCCCACAATTTTCAGCGTTTATGCTAGTCCCAGGATTGGGATTGCACAGAAAATTTATTATATCATTTTTAAATTGGTGTCATGTCATCCTTAAAATATTAAAAATACCATGAGTGAATTGCTAAAACTAAATTTTGTCTCCTTCTATAATCAATCTTCCGAGTTGGCTAAAAATCATAGGTCTGTTCTGAAATTGGGGACTTCTCATTAAATCATTCAAAACATCGAAATTATGGTTTAGGAGGATATTTTCAATCATTTTGGGCCCTTAGAAGCGGTACCACTATACCGCTCCTCCTCAGCATTAATAATAATTTCTTACGGGTGCAAAGGGTCTAGGTTACATAATTTTAAATATATGCAATTATCTAACCTACGCCTCGTGCAATCGAAATTTTTAGCCCAACTTTTTTTTTAACACCTCAATTTTCTTGAAAATTTCAACTTATTTCTCTTATAATTTTACTAAAAATTACTAGCCTGCTTGAAGTTACTAACCGAGCGAAGCCGGGTAACCTACTACTATTAAACATATATTGTGCATTATGTAGGTAGTTTAGTTTTGTTGCATTTTTTACCGAAGTATTATCAGATATTAAAACTTTTTGTCTCCTCTCCTATTCCGTAAATATTGTCTTTTAGACCATTTAATTAGATGGCAACAAAATAAAAAGTTTAAGGGAAGTCGGTGGTGTGTGAAACACAAGATGGACATCCTGACCAAATGTACTGTAATAATTGTGGGCTTTGTTGTCGCGTTTTTAATAACAAATGATATGTATAATTTTTCTTTACTCTACTTTAAAATCTAAGACGCAGAGATTTTCTCAAAATGATTTAACTGATTTTACTAAATTAAAATATTTGTGGGGTGCCAGATCGCCTATTTAATAGAACGATACTTAAATTTACTGATTTGAATATATAAATTGGATTTCTATAAACCAAAGGCGCAAGCACGTTCAGCGAAAAAAGTTTTGAAATACTAAGTTGTTGAACCATTACTGACTAGGATTAGCATAGGAAGCAAACTACTGAAATCTAAAAAGTCATCTTAAAAAGAATATATTTACAAATAAAATAAATAACTTAAAATTAAAAAACATAATATAAAATTAAGCCTTATATGGATAATGCTGTATGAAGGGGACCCACGATGTTTTCCAAGCTTCTTTCAAATTCTTCCTTCTGTGTCTGCTGGGCGCATAGAATGGGGGGCTTGCAAGTGGAAGGACGACTGATAACCACGGACTAGGGACTGACTCACTGGGGGCTGAACTCCTCCGAAGACTCCTGAAGAACCACTTCCTTCCACCTCTTCTACTGGACTGTCTCCAAAGACTTCTGTACTCTCAGTCAAGCTCCCTTCCACCTGAAGATCTCGATTCTCCTGGGGGGGATCCGGGGGCAGACTTCAAGGGGAAAGGTTTCCATCTCCTAACAGCGCAGATACTTTCTTGAACATTTTCAAATCTAAAATGGTTACTCGGGTAGGGTTCAATCGATACCACAGAGTATCGATACTTTTACTCATGAGTGTTTCGAATAAAACTCAAGATATTACTCAAGTATCGAATAAAACGTATCGATACTTACTCGTATCGATTGATGCAGACTGCGTGATCACATCACACATGAGGTTATCACCATCGATATATATCATTTGTCCGTATACCGTAATTTGAGTTCAGTATTTTATTGCACCAACAAATAAAAGAAAATTGTAAGAAGTTAAACGGTGAACGATTTTGATGAATTAAAAAATGTATATAATTTTTTTAATTGTTGACATTAAAAAAACGAGTACTTTGAATCGATACAAGTACTATCTATTCGATACCTACTTGGAATTGAAAGAAAAGTATCGATACCAAAGTACTTGGTATTGGATACAAGTATCGATACTTTACTTGTATCGATATATCCCTACACTCGGGTTATAATTTATATGCCTTCGACAAAGGACTTGAACTCTAACCCAGGTATAGTCAATCCTTTTACTGTTACTTCTGTTATTTTGGATTGTAAAGTCTGTATACTTAATTCTCTACAGGTATTTGACGAAGGTAAAAGGGTTCTTCTTTTACCTGACCCCTCAGCCTCTCGGTTACATCCTTTCTCCATACATTATTTATCTTATATATTGTTATTTATTATTAAGAATATATTTAGACCCAGTCGCAAATCTATCACATTACAGTACGTTTTTTATGTATTTATAATTTAATAAAATTGTATATTATTGCAAATAATTGTACTTCATTTTATAGATTATATCAGTAGACGTTGATGTAACAAATCTGAATAAATACCAAGAAGGTGATGGGAATGTTAGGTTAAGACGACTGAAGCCTGGTCAGTTTCTGTGTCCTGGTTTCATTGACCTCCACATACATGCATCTCAGTACCCCAACATTGGACTGGGCTACGACAAGCCACTCCTCGATTGGCTTCATGCCTACATCTTCTCTTTGGAGAAAAAATATGCCAATGTGAACTTCGCAGAAAACGCATACCGACGAACTGTTGTAAGTATTACTAAACAAAAAATGTATATATAACTATGTGGCATTGTACGCAATATCTTACCTTATGTCAGAGAACTCCTTTTTTTTTATTTCGCCGGCTATACGAAGTATAGGGGAAGTTATGTGATCGGTAAAAAATTCTATGCGGAGTTTTCAACGGAATTTTATGTTTTCCGACCTTCAAATTCCAAATATGAAAAAAAAAATTGCTGTGTTTCTGTGAACACAATATTTCCCTATAGAATCAATGTCACTGATAATGAAGCAAGAAAAGCAACTTTCACAAACATAAACTATTACGAAAATTGGAATAACATTAACAAAAAGTTTTATTATTCAGATTCAGACATACTCCTCGGGTTGCCTCTCAAATTTGGGTCGCCTTTGTTCACTTTTCCCGTTTAAAATTTTGATATCACTGCTTATTTAAATCAGGCTCATTAGGATAGTATTTGTAGGATTTCAATGAAAATCCATGATGGAGGAGGAGAGACACGCACAACACCAACCATGCCATATCGTATTTATTAATATATATGTCTTTTTTTTCACCTAGAAATCAACGCTAAAATGTGGTACAACAACAGCCTGCTATTATGGAACTATACACACAGACAGCTGTTTGAAATTGGCTGAGATAATTTCAAATTTGGGCCAAAGAGCCCTTGTGGGGAAAGTGAATATGGATCAAAATGCAGTTCCCGATTATGTAGAGACAACTTGCAGTTCTTTGAAAGACACAGAAACATTTATAGAGAGTATTAAGAAAATGAAGGTAATTAGTAATTTTATTTTTACTCTTATCTTTTGCTGAATTGTTTTGTAAACTTTTTTTCAATATTTTCAGAATCCGTTGGTCGAACCTGCGATTACTCCAAGATTTGCGATAGCATGCAGTAAAGCACTGTTGAAAAAACTTGGTGATTTCGCATCTAAACATGATTTGTACATTCAGGTATGTACTATTTTATTCATGTATTTTTAGATTGTGTATTATTAAAAATTTTTAGATTGAATTACTTTTTAATACGCTATTTTCAAGCTAGCAACATATATAATGAGGGTTTTCCCGAACAGTGAAGATTTTCAGAATGTCCATTCGATTACGGTGTTTTTTTACCTTATACATATATATTTCAGCTTTTTGAGAACAAAATTACCAAACGATGATTCTATCTTGTTTTTTTTTTCGACTGCAGTGGGTTAGAATAATACTTGAAAAACTTTTGGGATAATAAAAGGTAATTTTTAGCCACAATTATAATTTCAATGTAGGAACAATGTACATATAGAAACAATGTGGAGAATATAAAGAGACAATACAGGAACAATTCATTTTGAATCGGAATTATTAGTTATTTTGAACTATTGTCGTTAATCTGAACTCAGGGTGATCGCAATGAGCTCAACACCTGAAGTGTTATTTTCTAGCGTTTTGTTTTAGCAGGACGTCTTAAACTAACTATGAATGGATCTGATGACATTAACAAACTGTATAGCAAGTTTCGATTTGAGATGGGTATCACTTATTTTTAACTAGAGATGATACGTGTTCATATCATGTCTTCTACATGATGTCTCATTACACTGTGTTGATGAGTCGAAAGTATTCAATTAATAAAAGAAGCCGTTGATCACTGGTCAGATTTTTGGCTCATCAAAAGGTTAACGATCTTTTTACTGATCGCGTGGTTTGGAGAGAAAGAGAGCTGATTATAGCTGCCGAATCCTTTTTTTTTTTCTGACGTGTAGTTTTCTGTGTAGTGGCCAGCTCTTGAGTCATTGAATGAATCAAACCTGATCATTTTATGCCTCTATGTTCTGGTACACTCCTCAAATTCTTTCAATTTTTCTAATTGTCGCTGAGGAGGCACTTAAGCGAAGTAGAATTGGTGTCTACGATGGCGATTAGTTTTTGCCCAACGAGATTTGATTTTTTGGCATATGCACCTTAATGTAGACATTATGCAGCCGTACTTCAAACTGCAGGAAGTACTGTATCGAACTTTGTACCTTTGTCATTGGTGACCCAAATGTTGAATATGGATTTCCTGCTTTCGCTTGTATTAATTCTGGAATGATGAACTATATTATCAACATCATTCAAGGGCTCAAAAAACGTGCAGAATTTTCTTTTTGTTTTAAAAACACAAGTAACTCCAGATTAAATATATGTAAGGACCATGCTGGTATTTTGTGGTATAACAATGTGAACGTTTAAATGAAACTGATGTAGGTAGGTTTCCATTCACGGGCTATTACTTCAAACAACAAAAACCGTTACAAAATGGATACTATTTACAAAATACAAATTTTAAGACTTACCTCATTTAACAGATTAATAATCAAAGGACGACAACAATGGCTACTATATTTACACTCAGTGCTCTCTACGTGTATTTAGGGCGAACGAAGAGGTCGTGCTGAGAGTTCTGTTTTCAGACTCGGTTAATCTAGTTGTAGCATGTCTTATCTTTATCTGAGGGCTTTAGAAGATCCGACAGTCCAACCACCAGACATAAATGTGTGTCACAGAACTCCACAAGAAAAAAAAAATGTTAGTTTTCTTAAATGTTGTCCAGCTGGATTGCCAAAATATTATTATTGCCCTGCAATTTTGCTGGAATTGTATACTGATATTAAAAAAATTATTATCAAAGATGCGTTCAAAAGAAACAATTGTATCTGATGTCAAGAACTACATGCAACAGTAATACACTGCCAATCCTTAACTTTTAAAAGTGTAATATAGAATGAAAGAATTTCAGTTATTTGAACGACAAAAACATGTTTGAATTTTACGCTAATTATGGAGTACCTCATGTCTCTTGTATTTTGCCTAATTTATTTTTCGCGAAATGTTTTTGAATACTTTATATTATTGTTGATGGTCTTACAATAATTGGAATTTTTCGGATTATAGAAGAAATCATCTTTGACGTTTTATAGAGATCAAACATATCCTAATTCTTAATTACAGTCTGTACGATGTCAACTTGACTTTGCTATAAGAAATTTTGGTGTTCATTTTGACTAGAAGTCCTACTTTGACTGTAGTTAACAGCCATGAAAAATTACTCCTTTGTAGAAATAGTAAGTAATTTTAAAACATTACTTTACGAATGTATCTCTATTGGGCATGATACTCTTCACGTATAGTATGACATACTGTAACCTCTGCTCCATTTAATGAATATCATTCAACATTTATTGAATAATCTAGCACGATTTTTTATATTGAACAATTTTTTGAAAGAATTACACTATTGTTTCAATGTATATCTCTGGGATAGTGTTTGATGAATGTTATTTTATTTGTTGTCCACTTGTATTGATGATTTGATTGTTCTTAAATTGACTGAATTTTCTTAACTAACTGGTTTATTATAACATTAACGTTTTGCTATGCGAATGGTAATTATTATTATTTTTTAATAACGTTAAATCATTGTCTTTTTTGTGTAAATTTGACATTATATTAACGATAGATTGCTTGGCTTCAGTTCAGGTGAAGGCATGCTTAAGGGAGTTGGGGCAACCTACTACGTACATTCTCCACATAATGAAAATATGAGTTCAGTCAAAAATTGGAACATTGAGTTTTGATCTCTTTTGACCCAATATCACTCTCTGAATTCGAATCAACATCATTTCAGAATAAAGAGAAATTTACTTAAGAGTCTAACTGCATTATTGCAAACCTTTTCAAATTTCATTCTATTAAAAAATGACTCTAATATTTGGGTTTATTTACTTAAACCTAAATTATAAATTGAGTAACTAAGAGATTTAAACATAAAAAAAACCAATTATTTACAAAAAGAAATCTTAGAACCTAATTTGAACATATATTTTAGTATTTTTTCTTTTAGAATACTGGCCATTCTTCAAATCAACGTTATTTACGGCATATATATATATATATACACACATATGTATAAATAAATAAAAGTACCTTCTTTGCGCATCGATTTCACTCCTATACCGTTCACCACACCTTAAGCCTAAACACTTTTTTTCACTCCTAGACTGTCCACCTTCACATCTCATCTCACTCACCTCCACAGCATAGACTTTTCCTCTCTATTTAGAACAGCTGATGGTCGTATTTTGTTTTCCACTCATTGGCTCGTTCCAAAACAAATGCGACTTCATATAATTCACCAAGTTAGTTGCTTCTTTGTTTTTATACAAATAAATATAATTCATTTTTATAATATTAATAATTGTGTGTAATTTATAGATCACAAGTGATACATAAAATAAAGGATATTATTTATTAATATTGAATGCTGTTCTTATAAGGGCGTAACCAGGGTATTCAGAAGGACTCTAACCCTCTTATATGATACATGAATTATTTTTTTCTCAGATATCTAATGTACATTATTATTACTATAACAAGTTTTATTAAATTGTTTTTCAGACTCATATCTGTGAAAGTAAGAATGAGATAGCTTTCACGAAGCAGTTGTTCCCGGAGAGCCCCCATTACGCCGGCGTCTATCATGAAGCTGGACTTCTCACTCCAAAGGTGGCCTGAGTGTCAAGCATCATCTTGCTGTTATTTCATATATATATATATGAGGAGCTTTTTATCAAAAGTGAACATTTCCATTTTGTAATATTTTTCAGGAACTAAAAAAAACCAATAGCTTTTAACCTCATGCATTTTTTTTTACACTTTTCTCCCTAAAATATTAAACACAACGCCACTTATATTATAGGTATACAAAAAATGAGTTATCTTTTTTGTCATCCAGGTTATTTCATGGTTTCAATTGGAGATGTGCTGTTTTGATAAAAAAATATGGAGATGTTAAGTTTTGAAAAAAATACAAAAAAACTTTAAAACTTAATTTATTTTATTAGTGTGATTTTCATTAATAAAATTTACTAATCGTATTATCATTTATATAATGATCGACTAGTGTGATTGAACATGATAATAATAATAAAGGTTTCTGATTTTACACACGAAGAGAAAAAACCTAAAAACTTAATTTGAATTACAATAAAATTTTGATTTTTAATAGTTAAGAACAAAACGACTAGTGCTAATAATGGACTAGTATGATTGACTTAGAGGATTAAGTAAAAAAAAGTAAAATAAAACAAAAAACGTTTGCTGTCATTTTTACACCTGGAGTTGTCGGCAGTCTTCCTCTAAGCAGTCACAACTCTCGAGTTGTACGTCATCTTCATGTTGTCCAGCATGCTGGGTTATATTAATGGCTTGCATGTACCACTTGAGCTCGGCCTGCTCGTGCCAGTTATCCCCAAAGTGTATTCTTAAAAGTTTGGCAACGTCACATGCCTTTTCTTTTGTTATAGTATTATTCAAGGCGACTTCAGGAAAAATAAGTTTTTCCTCGTTTCCTCCTCGATCCACGATTTAGTTCGGAGACACATTTGTCCATTTTAAACAGTTTTTATTCTCGACGGAACAAGTTGGAACAGGCACATTCAACAAGTTGTAATCGGAACCGCTCAGGAAACCTCGCCGCAACGAGTGGCGGAAAGGTGCGGACCTGCACGAGCGGCACCTATCGGTAGGGGAGGGGATCATACATGTAGTGATCATTCACAAACCATCATCCGAATGCCGTCTAATGAGGAAACGGCATAAGTGATGGATGTAGGCTGTCATGTTATCAGGCCATGAGGAGAAGTACAGTTTTGAAAAAAAAAACTACATTTAATGAAATATGGCTTTGGAAATGTTCAGTTTTGAAGGAAATTCGGCACATTTTATTAGGGATGGAAATGTTCGGTCTTGAAAAAAAAGCCGGTTTTCAGATTCATTTTTCATGAGGAAATAATTACTTTTGACAAAAAAGGAGCACATAGCGTGGTGTAGAAGTATATGAAGAAAAATAAACAGCAATAAAACGCATTTTGAGAAAAAGTGGAAATGTTCACTTTTGATATAAAGCTCCTCATATATATATATATATATATATATTTGCTTTTACTCTCCTTTAATTAGTATGAGGGAAGTTATGTAATCTGTCTAAAATATGGAATTTAATGTTTTTCAACCGTCTGAATCCAAAATTGGGAAACATAAAAATAAGTCGAGTTTTTATAACTAGTTGTTTTTACTCTCTATATAAACCCTATTGGAGTCTAATTTGGCTCAAGAAAATCAATGGTTGCCGTGATCAGACACTTCTGAAACTGCATATAAAATTTCGCTTCAATATAATGAGATCATTGTGAGCTGCAAAGATTTTGAATGTAAGTCGCCTTCCTAATCCCACCTTTTACTTACGACGATTTGGATGAAAATTAATAGGGGCCATCCTTATGGGCTTCAAGATCCACAACCCCAGCTTCCCTTTCCAACTCTCGATGGTATGAAGATTTCGCGAGTTTGAATCCCGTTGGGGGGAGAATTTTATTTCATATATAAAACTTCTCTCCAAGGGTCATGGATGTTTGTAAATAACCCCGGTAATATGGCCGACCCCTGTGATGCCCCACTCTCTCACACAGCTAAATGGAAGGAATTTCCATCAGGGTAGGCGTTATTAAAAAATTAAATGAAAAATATCGGCGGCGGATTGCAGTTCGTTTGGTTCAATTGGTTATTAATCCTTTCGTGGAGGTGTGAGGGCCCACTTTGATCCTAGCTTCCGGTCAACTCTCTATGTCTGCAATGTGATGATTTTTAGTGTTCATTAGTTAATTAGGCTTCCGTTTGTCGAAGACTAAAAACATAACCCTATTATAACCTTCCGATTTGATTCCTATCGGACTATTATATTTTGGTTTTCACGAAAACTATTACTTCCCCTGCTATACCAAGTATAGTATAGGATAGGGTAAGTTATGTTATCGGTCAAAAATTCGATGCCGAGTTTTCAACGGAAATTCATGTTTTCCGCCCTAATTCCAAATATGAAAGAACAATTATCTGTCTGCATGGGTGTGTCTCGGTGAACACGATAATGCCCGGTAGAATGAATGTATCGGCATGAAATTTTATATATGAAACCAGAACCCTCTAGCGACAACACTTATTGATTTTAAGCCAAATCAACCGAAGGAAAAGGGGGGATTAGGGGGAAGGCTTAATTCAAAAACTTCAATAACTGCCGTTGTAATGAATGTATTGCAACAATGTTACATATGTAAATTCAAAACACCATAAGGACGACACATTAATTTTCAGCGGCATCGGCAGAAAAAAGCGGGATCACAGGGGGGGGGTTCACAAAAACCCTAATAATTGCCGTTATAATGAATTTATCTACACACAGTTTAGTATGAGGATTTAGGAGCCCCTATATAAGTCAACTATTGAATATTACATCAAACGGTCAACTGGTTTTAGAGGGGGAGCGAAACGTTGATTAATTCATTCTGGGGAAGTGATTCACGATGAGAAAATATTTCTGAATCCCGTCATTATGATCTGTTGACAGCTGCCATTAAGATGCAGATACATATTCGAGTTTCATGTCACAAGTGGAGTCTGCTCACACACACACACGACCGAAACCAAACTTTTTTTTTTTACCAAAACCCTAAAAATAATTCATTTATTATCTAGAATTCACATATTAATATACGAAAAGATTACTGATTTATAAAGACTTTCGAAAACATGGTATCGTTGATTACCCATGGCATTAGCATAGACTCCAATAATTACTGTTATGTTACAGAACTGTATTTATTAAATTTAGGATACTTCACGCGTAACCTTTTCGTATTTGACCTTATCATGTTTGTATTAATTTTTTATTTTTATAATAGACAATTTTGGGCCATGGAGTATTTCTTACCTCTGAAGAAAAAGAGTTGCTGTCTTTGAAGAACTGCTCAGTGGCTCATTGTCCTAATTCCAATATTATGTTGAGAAGTGGAAACTGCGATGTTCGTCAGCTGCAAAAATGTGCAATCAAAATTGGACTGGGAACTGGTAACTACTTAAGTATCATATATTTTTTTCTGTAATTTTTTAGTATTTTGAGATCAAAATGAGTCATATCATCGAAATGAATGAATCTAGTTTGACTTTTGGTAGACTTTACTTTGGCCAGCGAATCTCAAACAAAAAGCTCAAGTAGTTTAGAAATGACACAACTTTTTATATTGTAGTATTAATAGAGGGAAAGTCATGGGCATGAAACTTTGTACAGCTTTCGTTCTCATTTAGGCAAGCAATGGGGGAAGAAATTGAAGAACCCCAACCTTCCCAGCTAGTATGTGCCGCGCAACACCGGCCACCCCAGCTAGTATGTGCCGCGCAACACCGGCCACCTCAGCTAGTATGTGCCGAACAACGCCCACCCCAGCTAGTATGTGCCGCGCAACCCCGGCCTTCCCAGCTAGTATGTGCCGCGCAACACCGGCCACCTCAGCTAGTATGTGCCGCGCAACCCCGGCCACCTCAGCTAGTATGTGCCGCGCAACCCCGGCCTTCCCAGCTAGTATGTGCCGGGCAACACCGGCCTTCCCAGCTAGTATGTGCCGGGCAACACCGGCCTTCCCAGCTAGTATGTGCCGCGCAACCCCGGCCTTCCCAGCTAGTATGTGCCGGGCAACACCGGCCTTCCCAGCTAGTATGTGCCGGGCAACACCGGCCTTCCCAGCTAGTATGTGCCGCGCAACACCGGCCACCTCAGCTAGTATGTGCCGCGCAACACCGGCCACCTCAGCTAGTATGTGCCGGGCAACACCGGCCACCCTAGCTAGTATGTGCCGCGCAACACCGGCCACCCCAGTTAGTATGTGCCGGGCAACACCGGCCACCCCAGCTAGTATGTGCCGCGCAACACCGGCCACCCCAGCTAGTATGTGCCGGGCAACACCGGCCTTCCCAGCTAGTATGTGCCGGGCAACACCGGCCACCTCAGCTAGTATGTGCCGGGCAACACCGGCCACCTCAGCTAGTATGTGCCGCGCAACACCGGCCACCTCAGCTAGTATGTGCCGGGCAACACCGGCCACCCCAGCTAGTATGTGCCGCGCAACACCGGCCACCCAAGCTAGTATGTGCCGGGCAACACCGGCCACCTCAGCTAGTATGTGCCGAACAACGCCCACCCCAGGTAGTTTGTGCCGAGCAACCCCGGCCTTCCCAGCTAGTATGTGCCGAGCAACCCCGGCCTTCCCAGCTAATATGTGCCGCGCAACACCGGCCTTCCCAGCTAGTATGTGCCGGGCAACACCGGCCTTCCCAGCTAGTATGTGCCGAACAACGCCCACCCCAGCTAGTATGTGCCGCGCAACCCCGGCCTTCCCAGGTAGTTTGTGCCGAGCAACCCTGGCCTTCCCAGCTAATATGTGCCGCGCAACACCGGCCACCCAAGCTAGTATGTGCCGGGCAACACCGGCCTTCCCAGCTAGTATGTGCCGAACAACGCCCACCCCAGCTAGTATGTGCCGCGCAACCCCGGC
The DNA here is from genome assembly GCA_963662175.1 of Aradus depressus. Classification (NCBI taxonomy): domain Eukaryota; kingdom Metazoa; phylum Arthropoda; class Insecta; order Hemiptera; family Aradidae; genus Aradus; species Aradus depressus. The sequence continues at coordinate 40,245,106 of OY759221.1, read as the reverse complement.
CTTCCCAGGTAGTTTGTGCCGGGCAACCCCGGCTTTCCCATCTAATATGTGCCGCGCAACACCGGCCACCTCTGCTAGTATGTGCCGGGCAACACCGGCCTTCCCAGCTAGTATATGCCAGGCACCTTATTGTGATTTACAGAGCGCGAGGTACACATTTTATTTTGTTATCCCTTGATAGCCCTATATAGAAAAGTTCTGTGCGGCTCAATTTTTTTAATTTATTTTTTATAAGTATAGTATAATTAAATTATAATATGTGGTTATATTTATTTAAAATTTTCAGACGTAGCTGGAGGTAGCAATCCGAGCGTGCTGGACGCTATGAGGTTTGCGCTATCTAACTCACTGTGTATATCCTTCAATGATCCTTCACACGAACCTCTCACCTATCATGAAGTATTTCATATGGCCACTTTAGGTGGTGCCAAAGGTATCTTAGAATTTTTCTACATTTTATTTCAAATTTTCTTATTTTTAAACCATTTCAGTAATTATTGAAGTGTATAATCTAATTACTATTTTTTTTTTTTGCAGCTCTTTCAAAAGACAAGGAAATTGGAAATTTTGAGGTTGGTAAAGATTTTGATGCACTTATAGTCGACATGAATAAAAATAAATCTAATTGTGCTGTCTTTGGAAATCATGACTTGTTTGAGTTAGTTCAGAAGTTCATTTATTGTGGAGATGATCGTAATATTTGTGAGGTTTATGTTAATGGTAAATGTGTTATTAAAAAATAAAGACCATATCTATAATTTATCGTTATAATTTTTAAAATACCTCTTTACTGTGTATAAAATTACATTTCATCAATAGATAACCTCCTATGTAACAAATATAAGGAGGAAGAAAAATTACTATGTTATGTAATTATTTCTATTGGATGGAGGATATCTATTTCTGCCATTATATTTCGTTCAAGTGGAGATTTTCTCCAATATATATATAGAAAATAAAGGAAGAAAAGTTTTAAATCAACTGACACCAAAATACCCAACTCGTCTTTTCCGCAACAAAGGAAACTGTAGAACCAACTACGATTTGTAATTCATCTTTGTGTACTTTCCATTACTACTATTCTCATTTCTTCATCTTAAGACTTATAAAAATTAAAAATACTTGAAGATTCACGACTGTTACTCTGAGCCACACAGATCCATTTATATAACAACTGAGCAAAACGTGATTCCGATGTTTAGGTAGTTCTCCCCCCCCCCCCCCCCCCCCCCCCCAGTATTTAAAAACCTGATACAACTAGGAAATAACACCTGAGATTATACGGATTTCGTGAATATTCTTATAACATTAAACTAGGCTATGTACTTATATAAATTGCCCCGAGGACATTGAAAAAATGATTATACTATAAACATTTCCCCTTGTTTCTTCATATAAGCTTCAATGTAGAAGAAAAGACATGTATAGTTTTCTTCATTATTTTATTAATTCAGTATTTTGTAGGTATACATAAGTAACCTGGTGATTAAAAAACTTTCAGTTATTTTATTATACAGGGGCCAGAGGGAAAATGCGCAAATAATTGTTTTTTTGGGAGGCTGAAGTCGAGGCGTTAAAAAAAATAGAACATATCGATAGCTCAATCGACTATAACCCCAGTAGATGTTTAATCGATTCCATTCTATTATTTTAAGACGAATAATTTCAGCCTCAAGGTTATTCTTTCCCATTGAAGGTCGAGAAGCTGTAAGTAATAGTTTTTAATTAGACATAATAATCATGTAATTGCATTATAGTTATCGAACAAATGTTGAATTATTTGTATTTATAATGAATTTGTGAAAATATTGACTTTTTTCTGCTATGTACATGTGTTCAATGGAAGTGGTCTAGTTTTATTTCTTCTTACGAAATATAATTTTTATTGTAACCCCTGGGTTAAAAAAAAAAAATCCTAGTTAACCATATAATGAATTATGTCAATAATATGTTAAATTTTATTGAGAACTATTACGAACTAAATTAATGATCTTAAAAATACTTCTCTTTGAAAGGAATACATTTTGAGAAATGTCCTTTAATATTTAAGTAAAAAATATTATTTTTATCATAGGTTTTTCTTTTTCTTGTTAATTTCTTGTGGTCACTTACTTGCAGTAGGTATAGCAATTTCTATTTTTGTCTTTTTCGTGTCTGTTCGTAATTTTTCCCCATTTTTGTACTCTCGTTGAAAGTATGTCTTTTACTGTATCAATGTAACAAGGAAGATCTTGAAAGACTATGTAATTGTATTTCTGAATTTTCAATAAATACTTACAATATTGGTATTTTTGTTTATATGTTAAAGATAAGACAAAACTTACCTTTACCTGTAGTTAAGAAACCTTACAAAAACAAATCTCGCTATATTGACTTTATTAGATACTAAAACTTTGTGTGAATAGCGAAGGTTATAAGTCGACAATGTACAAAGCATTTAAATTCTTAACTCTGCTTAAAATCCTAAGTTTTTTGCACAAATCACTCAAAGTCTGAAAAAAAAAGTGTTCTAGTTTTTAAATTCGTCTAAAATGGTATGTAATTGTTATTTTTTGATTTTCAGATCTGCAGTTTTTCAAATTGTAAGGTAGACTTATTTATTTTTGTTTTTAGTTATCTTTTGCGTTTTTTTCTATTTTGGTTAATATAAGACTCCTTTAGATTCCTAATATTTTTCTTTCCTCAATATTAATTGAAATTGGTGATTATATGGAGCCCATTGTTCATTTTATTAATATAGATTATTTATACGTATGTTTAAATGATAATACTTGTTTAATTTTATGAAAGTGTGTTGTGAATAGTTGTTCAAAATCCATAGAAACATATTTTACTTACAGACTCTATTATTTACAACTCGAACCAATAAATCTGAAATATATATAAAAGGTGAAAGGTTAAACTTTTCAATTGACAAATAAGAGTAAAATAAAATGTTATTGATTATGCAACGAGATAACGTGTTTACTATTTTTTAATCTATGTGACTATCTGACTGTATTCAGTTATAAACTGGATAAGTGTAAGTTTCATTCCTATCGTTCGTATTATTTCACAGTAAGAATAGCACATTTCTTCACAAAGATATGAGCTTATATTCCTGTTCTATATAATTCATGATAGTCTTTTCAAATTTCTTTCCTCTGTATCCTACTTAGAATATTTATTTGTTTCTCTTTTTCCTTTCACAGGTAGTTGCTTTCATCTTTATTGAAATGCAATTGTCAAAAGCTGCCAACTACGCTTTGAGATTTTCATATGCTCAGGTATTATTTATTTTTTCAAGTAAGATTATACATATACAGAAATATGAATGATTCGAATCCTCATGCATAACATATGTTGATGGGACATATTTAATATATACTACATACTACGATATGCTGTGTAGGGGCAATTATGTAATCGTTTAGGAATTAAATTTTAAGTTTCCACCTGAATTTGATGTTTTTCAGTCATTTGAATCCAATGATAAAGAAATTTCATATCTGTGTTTATCTGTGGACGCGATCTCGATAGAATAAACTATATCGATTCAAAATTGTATATACATATACATTCTATATCACACGAGGACGACACCTATTAATTTTTAGCTTTAGGTTCAGCCAAAATAATCTCCAATAACTGACTGTCTTGAATGTATCACCACTTGTTTTCTATACTGGTCTAAAACCCCATTAGGACTCTGTTCAGGTTCTTGTGCTCAAAATCACTACACTTTGAGATCATATAAGTTTTGTAAGGGTCACATAGTTTCATAAGATGAAGAAGTTTTCGTTATTAGTCAATTAGTCAATAAAGTTTCCGTTCCAATTGACCGTTCGAGCTAAAAGTCAATAATTGATTTATATAGATGCTTCTGAAAGCTCATACTAAAGTTGTGTCGATATATTCATTACATCAACAGTTTTTGAGTTGAGCCTCCACATAACCCCCTTCCCTTTGATTGAAAATCATTAGGTGTCGTCCGGATGGGGTTCTGGATATCTGTATGTACATAAAATTTAATATCGATACATTCATTCTATCTATATCGAGAGAAAAAATGAAAACTCAACATAGAATTGTTGATCGATTACATAACTTCCCCTATACTTTCTATAGCTTTTTAGTAATATCTGCATGCCCTGGTTGGTATAAAGACTCATTTTCATATTGTTTTTTTTTTTTCTACTTTTTTCATAAAGTCCATAAAGTTAGTATGCAACATTGGGATCCGCCGCCTCCTACCAAATAAGACCGTATTTGCCTCACACATTGCTTATCTCTTAGAAGTGGATATCGTTATCCTTTTAGACCGTATCGGATAGTACCAGACCTTACGCGGCACGTTCCGATAGCACGACCGAACCAATCGTGTTTCAAAGATTACAACCAAAAATTAATATAAAGATTACAACCAAAAATTAATATTGAATATAATATATATTATTAGGATATATATATATATATATATATTATATTTATATTGGGCTGTCTCTTAAAAACAATTACAAAATAAGCAAAGAAAAGAAACAATGAATAAATATTATCAGTAACCCTTAAAATTACAAAATAAAACTAAAGAATAAAATGAAAAAAAACAAGCTCAACTACCAAAAAAAATAAACAGTATATACGGAAAAAAATAAATTGAATTAATGAAATTAAGGTAGGTAGAAGAACATAGAAACAATGGGAAAATTAAATATACCTATAAATAAAAATAAATACCTGAATTGTACTAATAAAAAGGGTAGATAAACGAAGTTTATATGAAGATTGGAAATATATATATGTAATAAAGAAAAAGGTGACAGCACCTGATGCAATCGATTTACAGATACGATACATGTACTTCCCCAGAACGAAATAATCAATTAACTTTTCGTTCCCCCTCCAAAACCAGTCGACCGTTTGGGCTAATATTCAACTTACATAGTAGCTCCTAAATTCTCATATTAAGTATCATGGCGATACATTCATTACATCGGCAGTCATTGGGGCTCCTTCCCTTCTGCCAATTGCGCTGAAAATTAACAAGTGTCGTCCTTATGGGTTTTGAATTCACATATGGAATTTTGTTATTAGAGTTAAGCCTCAAATCGATCATAATTAATTTCGATCGGATCAGTTTTTTTTTAGTTTGCGACTCGCCCAGGCTAGAGGTCATATTGCTTACTACCCAGAGCACTCTTGAGTCGCTGTGGCGGACCTGAGCCTTTAACAGAAATAAATGTTCCCTTAACAGATTTAGTTAACTAGAGCAGGAGTCTTTAACGAGCACCTAATATCCCACAGGCTCGGGACCATTGCTTAACGGCGCATCTGAAGAACGACCTACTCAGGGTTTTTTTTACCTCCCAGATAAAAAAAACTTAAGAGCCTCGACCGGGTTTCGAATCCACGATCTTGAGCACAGTAGGCTTCTGATCTACCTTACTCTTATATAGATTATTTATAAAATACTTGCCAAGAAATGTTTGCCCGGGGTTATTAACTGTGCTTATTGGTGCTGTTTCAGAAGTTAGCGAAGAGCGGCCCCGCAGATCGGGTCGTCTGTCCCTACGCCTGTCTTTTGGCCACCATAGGAATCATGGTTTCTACCTTCAGCGTCAAACAGATGCTAGCCTCTTCCAGAAGATCAACATTTTAATTAATAAAAAACAAAAAAAACTTTCAAATGATATATCTGTAGTAGGTTATTTTTCTTTACTTTGATTTATAAATAATTATTTTGCGCAAACTGTCCTTAATATGTTGCCAAATGTTTTTTACCCAATTTACTTTTCTTTCTTATTTTTTTATCATTAATGATTTATATTTATGAAACAAAACAGTACGTTTGTATATAATTGAGTTAAATTTTTGTAAATTTTTATTCCTGAAGAAGAATAAAATTTGACAATTTTGTTACGAATTTTACGCAATTTTGTATATCTGTTTTAGTTTGATGTTTTATCATTGATCTCAGATGACAAAAAATTGATAGTTTTAATTTAGAAATTTTTAAATACAATTTTGTTTTTGTTAATATTTATTTTGTGTTAGTTATTAGCCAAAATAATGCCCATAATTGAAGGTAGCAGCTTTATTTAAATTTAGCTATTTGTATGGTTATTAGTTTTTAAAAAATGGATCTGAAAGGTTAAATAAAAAGTCAAGCTGAAAGTTTAAGGAAGAAGAAGAAAGCCTTGATTCTCCCCCAAATGAGGTGGGTTTTGTATAACTCTGGGAGTATTTCAACAGGACAAAAGTGTTATAATTTACATGAAATGGCCAATAAAAATAATAGTTTCGTTTTTCAAAATTACGCAACAAACATTGAATATAATAATATATATATAAAGAATAGATAATTTGAAAAGATAATTGAAAAGGTTACTAAAAATTACTTAAAAAATAAAATCAAAAACTTTGATGAAAAAGAAAATTTCGAATGAGGAATTTTGGTATAAAAAAAATTTATTCTCATCAGGATATACGACCATGGATTAAACAAAAAAAATTAATAGCGAAATAACAGAGAAAAAAAAATGAAGGTGACAGGAAATGTGCTGCAACCTATAACTTAATGACGTAAATTACGTCAACTGGCACATGAAATACGTCATCAGGGTATTTCACGAAGAACAGTTGACGTACGCATGGAAGGTCCTACTAGTTCAACGTCAAAATGGAAAATTACGTTTTTCACTTTAACCAGCCAAATGAAAGAGATTCGGTATGAAAACTTATTTATGAATCCCTAAACTGCTGGTAAAGCACGCGATTATGTTGGGTATTGAATGAAAGATAATGCAGGAAATAAAATTTAACCTATGGAGAGAATTAAAATATATATTTTTTTATTTTGTTGAAATGGCGTGAAAAGGGGAAAGGAATGTGGTAAAGTTGGTACACCCATTACTGAATATTAGCCTCTATAGCGCCTTTATATAGCTTCCGTCCTTTTGTTCGGTTCGGTGAGGCTGCTCTCCAGTTCCGGACTCCGATGAGGGTCCTCGCAAACTTCATTACACCGTCTTCCCACCCATCTTCTTCGGCCTACTCTCTTCACTGGGTTCTTCGCCGCCTTCCTTAACAGGGCCATATATTCAGCAAAGAATTTTTCTTTCCAGGGAACATTTTTGAATAAAATGGTTTCTGATGAAATTGGAACGAACAATAATGATTTTGTTGAGAGAGAGATAATTGATTCTGACAATTTTCTTAATTCAAGAAAGTCCCCCAGCAATGGGCAACTCTTTAAAGGCCCCAGATTGTCATAATTTTCAGCATATCTCTAAAATCCTATAATCTAAACTAAGGCAATGAAAATAAGTTTCTTGTAGCTCCAATCCTTATGGTAGCCACTGGATATTTTACAAAATAATTGTGTATATACATGAGCTATTTGACATTTAAGTTATGATAAACAATACATTTTAATAGTTTTAATATTTTGGTTTGGAGTTTAGAGAGGTTCTAAGTGGAGAAACGCGGACATATTGTGGAAACTTGTAATAAATAAATAAAACAAACTTATTTTTGAAATATTGTCTATTCCACTAAAGATATATATACATATATAACTACCAGTTTCGGCTTTATACCATCGTCAGGTCTAGTTATGAACTAATCGTCAGGTCTAGTTATGAACTAGTTCATAACTAGACCTGACGATGGTATAAAGCCGAAACCGGTAGTTATGTATATATATCTTTAGTGGAATAGACAATATTTCAAAAATAAGTTTGTTTTATTTGTTTAGAGAGGTGTTTATGAATAGTGTAGTACCCCAGGTTTTTTGAATATTTTACTCATGAAGATGAGTAATTCTGTTCATTCGATCAATTAGGATCTTTTGAATGCGCTTTGTTTTAAAAAAAACTCCAACGACCAATATTCAAGGGGATCAAGACACCTGAAGGTAGACCTGAACAGAACAACAGAAGAAAAACTTCATCTGACATTTCAGGGTAGGAATATTGCCCTTTCATTACCCAACTTGATGATGGAAAATTGCCGTGACGCTTTGCTTATGACTTTTCTGTGCAGACAAGTAAAAAGCGCAGAGACAATTTCAATTCACTGAGTTCATTTATCTAAAAACGTCTGGTACAGTCTATTAAGTATTTACATGTGTTGCATTTAAACTACATTATATATCCCCCCCCTTTAAACAAAATATATGAAAAGTACTGCATACCATGGATAAAAAATGCAGCAGGAGTTAGCTGAATCAAGGTTGAAATTATATAAACTGAAATTTTACAGCTAAATAAATAAGATAAATAAAAGTTCCATTATTTATCGTTCTAATAGAAAAGATAGAAGAAAAGGTATCTCATTTCAAGAACAGCAGCGAACTAAAAATAAGAATATAATTTTCATAAAATCATAAATCTGCATGACCCTACTAAGAGCTACTAAATATTTAACGTAGTGAGTTCAGTATTTATTCGGTGAGTTCATATTATGGACATTAGCGGGAAATATGAATAGGGACTATTGAAAAGTACACTTGAGCAATCGTTATTGTTATCTACTTCATTTTATTTAATAAATGGTGTCAGATTAAATACTAATGTTTTATTATTTAACAATAGATGATATATAAATTTCCCTGGTCTTCAATTTCACGTGACTATTCAAATATCCCGCGCATGGCTTAACCAGTAAACTTATAGGCTAATATAGGAACTTACTCCTTGCTGTATCTATCTCTATTTTTTCTGAAAAGTAACAATTACTAATATTTAACATTGAGAGGAAATTACAAATAATTTCATTAACTAGTTTTTTTGTTATAAATTTTATCATTCAACTCTTTTTTTGAAAATCTAACATTTTGAAAGAAAGTTGGGACTACTTTATTAATGATTGCCATTCGGCAGACGTCTAGAGTCGTGCGGCAGTGATATTCGAGTTGTGTTGTGCTATTGGTTATCTTCGTAATATTTTTTATAAGAATCGTTGTATAGACTTTCTAAAGCATTTATTAAATAATTTTTTTTCATATCTAAAAGATATATGTTTGTCTTGGCGGTCCTCATGTAGATAAAGAATTTATAATGTCTTCTATGCTACCTTTTACTCCACCTATAGTGAAACGTCTATTAGGATGGAAGAAAAGTCAGTGTGAAGATAAGTGGAGTGAAAGAGCAGTTAAAAGTCTTGTCAAAAAGCTTAAAAAAACGCACGGTTTAGAAGAATTAGAAAAGGCTGTTACAACTCAGGATCCAAATACGAAGTGTATTGTTATACCAAGGTGAGCATGGAAATATCCATGGCCTCACACAATATATTTTGTGTTTCGAACCAAGCCTAAGTTTACTTTTTAAAAATTATTATTTTTTTGTTTCTTTATAATAAATTAGTATTATTGTTTCCCTTCCCCAGTTATAGCTTGTGTATATTTTTTCATTAGTTTCTGTTTACTTCTGAATCTCCCGTTTTCACTTAATTTTTAGTTTTATTCTATTAGTATGTATCTCTTCTGATGTGTTCCTTCATTCTCTAATTTCACCTATTCTTTTATTATACCAAGTTGCCTTCTATATCCTGTAGTGCTTGGAAGAGTAGAATTGATCCTAGCAGTTCACTCATTTGTTTTAATTATCTTAAAATTAGAAATTTAAAGGGATCCTTTTACACCTGTAGATTCGATGTTTTAGGTTTAATTATGAAAAAACGTATTAGTCCAACATTAGGCGATAAGGAGAATAAAGTTTAGCATAGAAGATAAGAACTCTACTAATGAAGTGAACTTGTGTTACAGCTTGAGGCCAGATAAAGGTGACTTATCCAACTGTAGGTACGTTTATCTGCTATATATTTTACATTTAGCTCAACATTCTGACAATTGAATGTTCGCTATATTTTAATTAATTGGTATAATTTTAAGTTTAATTTCTTCATTTGAAACGCAGTTAAACCTGCAAAAAAAGATATTTTTCTTGCAGTGCCACAAAATATAAATGGAGTCTTATATCCCTATGATTTCTTGGAAAATCTTCGGCGTTAATATCAAACATCAGATTCATAGTTCTGCGGTTTATTGTATTTTTATGTCGATTCGTCCTCGGAGCTAATAGCTCGTTGAAAATTTGCAGGAATTGAAACTTGAATATAATTTTCTCTTTCCATTTGATCGCTAAAGTTGTCTTAAGTAAGTTCAATACAATTGCCGATTTGTGGTGGGTCTGACTCCAAAAAATAATTGACCGACGCGACATCCCTCATTTTGACATGCCTAGATCTGACGCATTTGGTCATAAACGATTATTGGGTATCGAACAGAACCCTCTAATTGTTGCTAATGATTCAACAAGAGTAATATATTCTAAAAAAAATTATAAAATCTATAATATCGTGATTTTTCAATTTCTCACGCTTTTTACAATGAACCAATTATATAAATATTTTTCTTCTCCGTAATCAGTTTCTTCATGAGATGCCAGAACATTTGAGTTCAAATACATTTTTTTTGAAACTGTTCAGTTGGTATTGAGTAAGGAATATTTTGAAATGTTCCGCGAGGAAAGTGATTTTTTTTACAATTGAAGTTAATAATATACATTTCAAATTGAAATAATCTCGTTGAAGTCATTTTAGTCTTAGGAGATGAAAAACAAGAAGATGAAAACATTTATAAAAGCGCCATCAGCCAAATCAGGGCAAACAATATAGGGTTTTGTGAGATTTAGAGAATTAAATGGCAATTACCCGATGATCTTTTCATTAGTATAACCAATATAAATATCAATAGAGTTGGGGGGGGGGGGGGGGGGGGGGGGGGGGGGGGACGTCGAGGATGAATGCAGAGATTTGGTCTTCTAGAATTTAATTTATTGAATATTTAAGGGAACGTTCCGAGCCTAAATTTCAAAACTCTATAAAACTGGATGACGCCTATTAATTTTCAGCGGAATTGGCCGAACCGAAGGAGATCTCCGCCAAAAACGGTTGATTGGTCTTAGAGGGAGAGCGAAAACTTAATAGTTGTCGTCCTTAGAGGGTTCTGGATAAACAAATAAAATTTCGTATTGATACATTCTATCGGAGTTATCGTGAGCAAAAGAGACGCTTATTTGGATGTTCAACTTTGATGTAGTGATAAGGATTGACACAGACTTCGTCTCTTTTATGGCCAAATCCATAGGCGCAGGAAGTACATTGCCGATGATTCAAATACGACTTTTTTTAAAATTCTTTTTTGATATTTTAACTTAGGATGGCAGCAGAATTTTGAATAGGCTGATAAGCTTAGCCTCGAAATGTTCCCACAAGTTAGAACATGGGAGACAGACTCTGCATTCGTCCACTTCATCATACTATATATGGGGTCTGTGGTATCCCAGTGTCAAGAGCGAAGGGGCTAAATTATAGATGTGAGTAGGGAACATTTTTTGATCTATTATAATAATGTGTATTGTTTTTTCAGGGGCCCTGTTGTTTGCCAGAGGAAAGGACTCCCTCATGTAATTTACTGCCGTCTTTGGAGGTGGCCCAATCTACACTCCCACCAGGAGATAGCCCCCATTGAAACCTGTGCTTACGGATTTGGCCATAAAAGAGACGAAGTCTGTGTCAATCCCTATCACTACATCAAAGTTGAACATCCAAGTAAGCATCTCTTTTACTACTATTAGGGAGGATGCTTAACACAAAAACTCTAATTACTGCCGTTGTAATGAATGTATCGACACGAAATTTCATATGCTAATTCAAAGCTCTATAATGACACATAATAATTTTTAGCGGAGGAAGAGGGGGGGGGGGGGGATTAAATGTAGTGCTCAATTCATTTAATATTTAAATTCAACACCCCATAAGTATGACATCTCTTAATTTCCCGCGAAATCGGTCGAAGGGAAGATGAGACCAGATATGGGGACTCGACTCAAATACCCCAATAACTGCCGATGTAATGAATGTATCGATACAAAATTTAGTGTGAGGATTCAGAAACCACTATGTAAGTGAAATATTGAGTTTTTGCCCAAACGCTCTGGAGGGAGAGCTTGAACATAATTCATTAATTCATGTTGGGGAAATCCATAGCCGGTGATAGACCGCCTTTTTTTTTTGTATAGTTCCAGCCTAAATATCCCCCAATACATCAATATTTTGACTCGAATATTTAAAATATTTACTATTGTGTCAATATATTATATAATATAAACGCTTCTCATTAAGTGTAGTGTATTTTTATATCCAATAAAAATTGATAAATTTGAAGACTACGGAAAACGGAAGCCAGACAGTATGGCCATTAAAAAATAAAAGAAGTAAAGATCAAGATTTATGTAAATGACTGCTTTCTTTATCTGTTTTATATTTGAACGTATTATGTAAAGTAGTGACGTTATAAGATCACGAATTTGTCATGTGCAATAGTGCAGACTTGGTTGGGTTTGTCTCACCAGAAACTTTCCACTTTTGATAATGTCTGGAGTCAAAATTAATGGTTCTCATCACAGATAACTTTGAGAGATTAATCCTTTTGGCTTATAGTCTTCGGTGTGTTTCTCAATGACGTACTCGTTTCCTCAAGACGGACTGTTTACAGTTGACTATTTGAGTTTTATAGAACTGACAGTTGAAACATAGATTCAGGTAGGTCCAGACCGTATCCTCATATCGCGTAATAACGATACGGGAAGTCGGGCAGTATTTTTAGTTGGTTTTGAAACCTGTACGTGTATCAAGGGTGCGCGTTAATATTGGTTTTCCACCTACCTCTGGCATATCTTGTAGTCGCACAACAGCAGTGGTCGCTGTGTATGCATCTAGCTAAATACCATTCATAATGTCTTTTATTCTTTACTAGCTAAAAACGTCAGTAAATCACTGGCTGTGTACTTCCTCAGCACGAATTAATCATTTATATTTTCGCTCTCCTTCCAAACTCAATATTTGATTTTCTAGTGGCTTCTGAATTCTCAAATTAAATTTTGTGTTGAAACAGTCATTACATCGACATTATTAGGGTATTTGAATCGAGCCCCCCTTTCCTTCGACCGATTTTGCTGGAAATTAATTGATGCCATACTTATGGAGTTGTGAATTCAAGTATAAAGTTTCGTGTCGATACAATCATTACTTCGGCAGTTATTTGGATTTTTTTGTTGAGACTCCCTTCCCTTCGGCTAATTTCAATAAAAATTAATAAGTTTTGTCTTTATAGGGCTTTGAATTTACGTATGAAATTTCGTGTCAATACATTCATTACAACGGCTGCAGTTATTAGCGTTTTTGCGTCTTCCTTTTGGCTGATAATCAATAGGTGTCGGGCTTAGAGGATTCTAGGTTCACATATAAAATTTTATATCGATATGAGAAAATGTTTCCAGGTTTCTTCTTCAGCTCATAATTCTGAAATTGCGGGAGAGGGGGCGAAGACATTGACAAAATAACACTTTTCCCGTAATTTTCTATTAAAATATTTTTATAACATATTCTGAAATCTATACATCACTCCTGTATTTGATATCCTACTCAAGGAGGTCAGCGAGATTGTATTTTTTTTTAGAAATGTATTTATTAAAAAACGTTGACCTCTGCATCGAAACGAAAATAGTTTTCCTGTAATCTTTACGTGTTCATACTCATGCGAGATTTTTTCAAAAATATTTAATTGAGAAGTTTCAGGATATAGAGGGAAGATATGCATTTTTAGACAGTTTTTCGCGTTTTTTTAAAAACCAAAGAAGCAAAAATGTGAAAAAATGTTTAAAATCAATCGTAACCCCTGTATCTTTTTATTTTTCCACTTCTCCGAAATATATGAGACTGTGACAGACAGAAAAATGGCTCATAGAAGCCGAAACGTCAGAATGATGAAATAAATAAAATATAGTAGATCTAAAGAGGCCAACAAAATTAATTTTCCCTCAAATATTCACAAGGTCTACCACTACTGGAAAATAATAGCGTTTGTAACTTCTTAGTGCAGAGTTTTACATTTCCTATTTTTATATCATAATCCATAGGACTTGCCGTGAGATAGTAAAGGTGTCAATACCTGGATGTCCGCTACCTTTATGCAGCTTCAGTTCGGACTTTTCAAATGTTATTTTTGTTTACGTATTGTATTCTGATGACAACTATTACAATGTAAAGTAGATATTTTAATTATAATTTTTGTTATAAAATGAATGTGTTATATTGTGTGTGTTGTTGTTTACAGGTGTTGGAGTAGTGGTAGGAAGGGTGGAGGGGGCAGTAGTGGAGGGAGGGCAGGGTGCCAACCCTGGCCCTGTGGAGACCTCGGGCTACATCTCAGAGGATGCCGACAACATGGACCAAAATGATTCCTCCAGTAAGTAGGATAATGGCTGATTCAGATCAATATAGACTAGGACCGGACTCTTACTAGACTTCACTCAGGATAACAATTCTAGTTTGTATGTGATAGTAAGATGTTGTGGTTCGAGATTTCTTATAGAAATAAAAGACGTTGTCTTCCCACTGTTTTATTTTAGACCTGAATCGGTTTTTGGACGCAACAGCGTCATCATCGGTGAATCATATATCATAGAATAATAAAATATACAAATAATGAAAAGTATAAGTAACTCTCAAAGCAGGGTACAGAGTAACAAGATAAAAATTATAAACTTACTTATCCCACCCTTACAGCACAGCGGTTAAAGGACAACTGGCATAGCTCTGAGGCGTGGGGATAGCTAGGTTCACTCACTCTCTCTACATACAAAACCATTCATTCTAATATACACAACAACTAAAACAAGTCTACATAATAGTAACATAATATAAAAAAAATTTCACCATACAGCCAAAGGAATTGTCATATAAAATATAATAAAAAAAAAATAATTGTATTTATTTATTTTTATTTTATTTTATTCATTAAATTTTATGACAGCAAAAAATTCCTTTGGCTCTATGGTGAAAAAAATGTTATATTAAATAGAAATGTATGTTGGGATAAGTAAGTTTATAGTTTTTTTATCTTGTTACTCTGTACGCTGATACTTTAAGAGTTATTTATACTTAAATGAATAAAACAAACTTATTTTTGAAATATTGTCTATTCCACTAAAGATATATATATATATACAACTACCGGTTTCGGCTTTATACCATCGTCAGGTCTAGTTGTGAACTAAGTCAGTTTGCAGAGACAAATGGAGCAATGGAGCTCTGCAAACTGACTTAGTTCACAACTAGACCTGACGATGATATAAAGCCGAAACCGGTAGTTGTATATATATATATATATATCTTTAGTGGAATAGACAATATTTCAAAAATATGTTTGTTTTATTCATTTATTACAAGTTTCCACAATATGTCCGCGTTCCTCAACTTGAAGTTATTTATACTTTTCATTATTTGTATATTTTATTATTCTATCATAGATGAACCACTGATGATGAGGCTGTTTTGCTTCGAAAACAGGTTCTGGTCAAAAATAAAACAGTGGGAAGGAAGACAATGAAATATATAAAAAGTGTATTACCCGGAATTGCCCGGAAAAATTATAATTGTGGGCTTACGAGAATGCTACTTGTGAAATTTCATGAAAATTCCATCAACCGTTAAAGACATTTGTCTCTCCATTTCAAAATTTGAAACCAAACCCTCACTAAAACCTGCCTGCATGTATGACACACATTTATGTCATATTTCGTATTCACATGATGCAACGTTATAGAAACGTATACATTCGTGTTATTGTATATCTATAAGTCTTCGATCGAGCACGCCGTCCTTCGGTTGGGACGTTGAGCGAAGATTCTCAGTCAGTGCGATGTCAGATACTCGCTATATACCCCGCATATACCTACACTCAGTGTATATTATATCGTTGAAAAACTGTTATAAGCGTGACTGAGGAAGCGACTGCTCCCCGCTATTGTTCTGTTTTTTTCTCGTTACGTCTGTATTTCGCATCTATACTTTCTTCTTAATTTCGTTTAAAGTTCTAATGAGGATCATAAGTCCTCTTGAAAATTTTCGTTCCATGTTGTCTTGGGGCGTCTTTGTTGTCACTATTTTTGAAGTTAAGAAAAATACGTAAATTTATATCTGTAGAGTGTACTAGTGATCTGATACACGATTATCTGTGGGATAGGTCTGAGTCCGACCCCTGCGGTAGACACCCAGCCTGTCATGTACTGCGAACCTCTCTTTTGGTGTTCTATCAGCTACTATGAACTCAACACTCGGGTGGGAGAGACTTTCCACGCCTCCCAGCCCTCCATATCCGTCGATGGATTCACTGGTAAGTAGACATATTATTTATTTTAATAATCAAAACGAAGATATACTCGGAGCTATGAAAAGAGTAGATGCTAGATGCAACACCTGCTATCTCCTCAACGTTTTGCGAAAGACAACGCGAAGCTGGGCATTTACGACAATGTGTAGGAGTAAAAAGAAAATACATAAAATAAAACATTTATTATTGTGATCAATTTTTTTTTTTACACTTTATTATGTTCAAATCAGAATAGTTTTTCGTTACGAATTATTTCATATAAGTAACATCGTAAAGACAATATTTTTTTTTGATATTAAGAGATATACTCTAAATCGTAAAAGGAATTGTCTGATATTGGCATACCTGTTCCTTCCATTGTATTGTTATGTATTTATCTTGAATGTATTTCTTTTTTCCGATTATTTTATGCTTCATTTACTTTATGCAGACTTAACGTTTTCGGAATTCAGAGTGATATGTCACTTAGGAACTACACTTTGTCTCCAGCTTATTGCGTGAGAGAACGGACCAAGCTTCTATTTGACCATGGAGTTCTGGGAAACTAACAAATGTGCTGGGGGTACAGGGTGCCAGCCAGCCCCATGGGATCAACTACATAATTATAAACAAACAAGAGGGCGCCAGTAGCTCAGTGGTATGCGTGCTTGCTTACTGAGCTCAAGATCGAGGATTCGAAACCCGGCAAAGGCCCTTAGTTTATTTTATTTCCCAGATAACACGCCGTTCTTCGGATGGGACTTTAAGCGATGGTCTTGAGCCGGTACGATGTCAGACCTAGGGTAGACCCTAGGTGAATAAAAATTTAGGGTAGACAAAATTTAGGACTCCAATAGTAGAGTCAAGCTCATGTCCACCAGAGTACGCGATACGATCTCATAGTTAAAGCCCGGACATGAGTCATTATAACTATAAACAAACAAGCTCAACCCCACCCATCTCATTACATAAATACTTACGTTTGAGTGTTTATTGCTTAAACTTGCACTGTTTACTGTGATTTTTTTTAAATTTTAGAATGTCTTGCTAAAATGTTTTATATTGTTTTTAATTTTCTTCTTTCTATAATGTTACTAAATTTATGTCTTCATAAAAATGGATATTTGCCATTAAATAAGTACCATCCATAACAAGTAGATAGCACTAGTGAATAATTAAAAAAATGTCTAATTTATCTCCCACGTACTGGATTACTATACAAAATGCAGTTCTCGCAATGAGTTGTAGCCGTAAGGTTTGAAACACTGATCTAGAGAGCTTCTCTTTGTTGACTCCAGCTTTGACTGTAGGATAATTAGTTGAAACTCCAACATTTTTATGAAGTCCGCAATAGGCTTAACCTGCTTTTGCTAGATATATTTGTTTTACTTTTAACTTTTGCTGCTTGGCTCTGCATTATATATATATATATTTTTTTTTTTGTTTTCTAGATCCAAGCAACTCGGAAAGATTCTGTCTCGGTTTGCTGTCTAACGTGAACAGAAATAGTGTAGTTGAACAGATTAGAAGGCACATCGGCAAGGGAGTCCGTTTGTATTATATTGGTGAGTAGTTAAATATTCATTTGAAGAGGTAAAACGTTGAGCACGCCGTCCTTCGAATGGGACGTTAAGTGATGGTCCTGAGCCTGTACGAAATCAGATACTCATTAAAGACCTAGGTGTATAAAAATTTAGGACTTCCATGTATACCAGAGCGACGAAAGAGCTCTCAAGTGGTAGGCGATATGACCTCGTAGTTGGGCATGAGTCACAATAACTAACTAATTCATTTAAAGTAAAGACTTTAGTTTGTTTAATAAATATTTTCTATGTTATTGCTTTTTTTATTCTTGTACCATAGATTTATGGTAAGTTTCATAAATATTTAATATTTTCTCTCTTATGCAACGTAATTATTTTATATGTGATAGTAAGATGTGGGGACAGCGCGAGATTTCTCATAGAAATAAAATACGTCTTCCCACTGTTTTATTTTAATTTAAATACAGAAAAACGTTGAAGAAGCAAGCCCCAGAACTCCAAATCTGACCATGTTTTTTTTTTGTGTGTGCGCAGGTGGAGAGGTATTTGCGGAGTGTCTCTCTGATTCCGCTATTTTCGTCCAAAGCCCCAACTGTAATCAGAGGTACGGCTGGCATCCTGCAACTGTATGTAAAATACCACCTGGTAAGTTGGCATCAGATAAATTATTAATTACAAGAAATAACAAAATTCTACATGAAAATAATATTAAAATTAAGCTATGAGCCGAGCCAGAACATCAATCGGTTAGGTTTAGTGTAGTTGAAGTGATCGGAACATTGGTTCTTGTATTTTTGTACGAATATTCCTTAAAAATTTGTTTTTCGGTTAGTGCAATATTCCTTTACTGAATATATAGTATTATATTTTTACTTTATTTTTTTAGCAAGATTTTCTATCTATCAGTTCTTGTTTTTCATATTTTTCACTTTTTTGAGACAGTTTCACTGGTAGAGTGCACCACTGGGGCGGGGCAGGCTACATTGCCGGGGCTATATACAAACATCCATGATCCATGGAAGAAAGTGCAACCAAAGCTCTACGCCGTAGCGTACAGGACCCCCGAATCGAATGCATTCTTAATAAAATCTCATCCTCGGAAGGAGGTATTATATGCGTTATGAAGAAAGCGCATACTATTTTCATTTTTCTTTTTCTTTTATTTATTTATTTTTTTTACTTTGGTGTGTCGACATGGCCATTGGCGCCCTTTGTCAAACATACACAAATTCACATGTATTAATTTATTTTTTTGTTTGTTTCAGGTTGTAATTTAAAAATCTTTAATAATCAAGAGTTTGCGGCTCTGCTGTCGCAGTCCGTGGGTCAGGGGTTTGAGGCGGTCTACCAACTGACTCGGATGTGCACCATTCGAATGTCCTTCGTCAAAGGATGGGGAGCCGAATACAGGTATTATATACACTATTAATAATTAATTATCTATCATCGACTTAAAGATTTAGTTCCACTATTCTGACTTCATTTTAAATAATAATGTTAGATTTCATAGATTCTTGCGAACAAGTCGTCACTCCACAGAACACATTTCTCAAGAATTATAATATCTAGATTACATAACAATTAGTATTTTGAAATTATCCAAATGGCTCTGATCTGCTGAAAGCCTCAGTTTTTCCTTTGCAAGCGTGCTCGTGAATATTCCCCTTCTGACCTCTCCCTGTGGTGACTTATAATGGCTAATCACGAAAACTATGTCATTTACTCTTTTTTTGTTGTACTAATAAATTTACGAATATTTGAAATGAATATAGTATTGCAAATACTATTAATAATTGCGTAAATAGTATTGCATTGAATTATTATATAAATGAGTCCGATAAGTTTCTTGACAAATATAATATTTCCTTAGTAATTTGTGAAAGTTGGTAGAGCGATTTCGTTTTCCCATATACTAGTGAGTCAACATCATCACCTTTTTACCCCCGCAGAGTGGGAATATATGTAGTTTTTTTTTTTTTTCTTGGCTTATATACGGTGCATATTAGCCATGTCAATGTGTTATTTAATTATATTTACGATATCCATGGCCCCGGGAGGGAGTTCTATCTACGAAATAAAACTCACTCCCGGACGGGATTCGAACCCGCAAATCATAGTGAAACCATGCGACCAAAGCCTTACGCTCTAGCCGCACTGTATTGTATTTTGTACTGTAACTCGGCTGTAACATTTTGAGGCATTGTTTGACCCACGATTATAGATGTTTTTTTTGTTTTTTCTTACGCCAAATATGTCTTCGTATCTTCCAGTGTTTCATTTTTGCGAACCCAATAAGTTAGAAAGTAATACGTAGGTTGGTTGTTAATTAATATATTTTGAAAATGTTGGTTAGTGATACGTTTAGATAAAAATATTATTCTCAATCCAACGAAAATGGAGGAAAAACAAATTTCCAGGAGGGCAACCTCTCAAATTTAGACGATTAGAAGGATAATTAAAATTATCTCAAACACGGAAAGTGGTATATATTTTATACTTTCAAAAACCATAAAATAGAAGAGTAACATACTCGTATTTCTAAAACTAAATATCCAAATACATTTCTGTGAACTTTTTGATCACTTTTGAACTTTGCGTAAGTCGATACCGGTACACTATATGTACATATTAGGTGGCATTATACAATATAAAAGCTTTTTTGTCTGTTTCTTTTCATCTTTTTATATTATTAAAATAAACGAAAAACGGATTAAAAAAAATACTAAAATAAGTGTAGTTCGAACATAATTAATAATTAAAAAATACTAGATGAATTAAAATAAATATTGGCTACTATATGAAATGATCAAAAATAAATTGTAGTACGTACCCTTGTGATATTTCTATCATTATGAATATATTTTAACGGGTTTATTGTGTATTTGGCAGGAGACAGACAGTGACCTCTACCCCATGCTGGATCGAACTCCATCTGAATGGTCCTCTTCAGTGGCTGGACCGAGTCCTCACTCAGATGGGCTCTCCTCGCCTTCCTTGCAGTTCCATGTCTTAACTAGCTCCAGCTCCAGCTAGTACTGTCCAGTCACTGTCACATCTACAAGTACGACACATCTCCATAGGCTATCTTTCTTATTTATTTATATATCAACTTTAATGTCTATACTACTTAATCATGAAGACTATAATACTAAGGAATAAAAACTCCAGTGGTGAGGAATTTTCCAACAATGTAGAAGAAAGATGTATAGATGACCGTAGGACGTTGTGGACGCAGGGCAGTGGAGAAGTGCGCATCGTATTTGGATCTGCGCAATAAATACTTTTGGGAAGTAAATATTGTTAATGTATCCGAAAATTCATTTTTCCTCCCATGTTGAAATCGTATAAAAATAATTATTACTACTGAATCTTAACATTAAGGAGCCCCGATAATTCATGAGATAGCGTGTTTGCCTACTGTACTTAAGATCAGAGGTTCGAAACCCGGCCAAGGCCTTTACGTTTTTCATATAGAAGATAAAAGGACTTCGAGCACGCCATCATTTCGAATGGGATGTAAAACCAAACCTGATACTCCCAAAGTAGAGTCGCGCTCAGGTCCACCAAAAGTACAAAAGAGCGCTCTGATAGTAAGCAATATATGACCTCGTAGTTAAAGCCCGGGTATGAGTCACAAAAACAAATAAATAATATTAATTTCGAAAACTGACTATAATATATAGTTTACTGTATTGGTATAACGTGTTTACAACATAATTAGGTATTTTCAATTTTATAATTGAACTAAAAATTATGTAATTAACAATCATCGTGTACACATTTTCATTTATTAGATCAGGATAATTTTCCTTAAATATTATTATTTATTAAAATATTACAGGACAGTTTGATCCGATATTGCACTAAGTGTTCTGTAGGAGAACATTGCGTTGAAGTATTAATTATAATACATTTAAATACATTAATAATTTATTCTTCTCCTGTTTATGCTTATGCCACTGCCCTGATTCATGAAAATTTAACGTTTTCCTTGTTTCGAATTTCGTCCACCACATAAATATTGACTAATTAGTAAAATAAAAATATACATCTCTTATATTCTCATTATCAGAGTTTTTACTCTTTAGTGTTGTCTTCTTACTATTTACCTTTAGATTCTAAACTAAGCAAATTTCGCATATTTTTAAGAATATTGTCCTCACGTTGTACTCTAGAAGTGTGTGAAGAGTTAAACATTCAGGAATGTAGACAAGAAGAAAATTGAAATGTATGGGAAAAACTATTTTGAGTTCACTTTTTCATGTTGTAACTTTTACAGGCTAACGTTAGTACGGAGGAAGTTATGTAAACGCTCAATAATTCAATGTTGAGTTTCCAACCATCGAATTGTAAAACCGTAACTCCCCGATTGAATTTGTACCTATATTTATGTGGATTCATGCTTTCCTGAGTAAGACACATTGATTTTCATTCAAATTAATGATGAGGGGGGGGGGGGGGGGGGGTAACTATTAACTAAAACGAATTTTGGATAAGGTTTAAGAAGTTCCCCAGTAAGACGTGGGGCTTAACTTGCTTTAGAATGAATATATCGGCATGAAATTTTGTTACTGGTTTCAGAAGTATATTATTAGTAAGACAACTAATGATTTTTAGTCATATCATGCAAAGGGAGGAGTAGCAATTTTATCACAAATAATGCGAACTGGTAGAATATATTGTCTATAGTTAACCGATGAATTTTTATCTAAATGAGATGAAACTGAAGGAGAATATAAAACAGACTTGACAATAACAGACTGTAGTGCTGTTCTGGACTCTGACCACTTTATCATTGGACATAGGAATGAAAAAAAAAAATTAGATGATTGATTCATTGTCAATGTACTTCCTCGTCTCGAATTATGCATAATAAACCGTTTTTCCGCTCTTCCTCTAAATTCTCCTTCAACTGATTTGTCTGAAGATCAATAGGTGTCTTGTGGACTTCAGAACCCACTTTCCACAACTTTCGTTCCGAGAAGTTTAAGGACTTACCAAGTTACACCTCTCCTTCTGACCGATTTGGCTCATATTTACACGAGTTTTTCTTAAATACACACTTCTGAATCCACATAATGAAATTTATTAATTAATAATAAATTCATTATATCTCAATTTATTTGAGGTTTAAAGTTGAGCGAATTATTTATTGAACTTTTTGATAACTGATAAATTGATGCAACTCGTCGAAAAATGCGGCTACTCCCCTGTGCCGTCACTGTCTAGAACCCGATGCCCATGGCACACTATTAAATAATAGTAGTAAGATAAAGGCAGGTTATCTTCTTGGTTCATTTTATTGGTGAGATGTCGGGTTATCTTTTTTTGTTCAACTAGTGTTTTTTCTTTTTATTTATTATTTGATTATGACTAGTTGTAGTGTTTGGAATGGACATTTTTCATGTGTGTTTCTTCATCAAATAGACATGAACGGAAAATACACAAATTAGATATTGATCCTGGGTATAAGACAAACAATTTGATATATCAAAGTATGCCGTGAGACATTGAAAGGAAATTCGGCGAAATTGGGATTAAAATACATATTTACCTAAACGTAAGGCAAGAAGTTAGAAGAGTTGATATATATATATAATGCCCCCCGACAACTATAATCAGCTCCGGACATAAACCCAATAGAAAACCTGAGGAGCGTATTAGGTTAAGCTATCCGATGTAAGCCGAACATATCTTAATAATAAACTGAACCTTAAATATATACTGCTGGAAGAATGCCACAAGATATCGGCTGACACAAAAACACTAGACAAAAAAACTTAGTCTTGAGTGCCCAGAAGGCCAATTTTGACGTTGACGGCATTTGCCTATACTTTTTGACATTGTTTTTTTTTGAAAATTCCCCTTTTCAAGATAAAAAAATAAATAAACTACACCCAGGATCGGAGAGATCTCTAAAGTCTGTGATGTCACGGACCTTTAGTACCGTATATATATATATATATATATATATATATAATACACAATTCAGAATATCTTAGGGACCTAAGCATTCAATGCTCTTATCTCTTCCCTAAAGGCGCTAGGCTTCCTCTTACTTTCTTGTACTGCCTGGATCCGAAGGTACCAAGTCGTTTAAGACTCCCATTTTCCTTGGCAGATCTAAGGATGTCCTCCTCTGTCATCATGTCTCCTGAAAATGTGGAATCTTGTAATGTAGTGTAAGTTGATGACTTGCTTCTGTGGAAGCTTCACAAAGTGAATCCAAAAACCATAAGTTCCTTTCAGTTGTGTTTTTGTTTTAAATATTCTTGCAATTTGAGGACAATATTCTTACCTTTTTAAAAACACTATTATTAGTCTGCTTGCTACTTTTTTCAGTAAATAAACAATTTTTCCAATTTTGGTCATGCTTATGTCATAGTTTAAGACTACACAAGCTACATATCATAAAGCTTACTGGTCTGTAGCAGGGGTCGGCAAATTTTCTGTATAATAAATTAGGTTTTCAAGCGTGGGCCGCAAATCAAAACAAGCATAAATTGGGAAAACCATATCTACCCCCATTCATTAAAGAAATCAAGAAAAACTGTTTTCATTTTTATTTAAAATACAAGGAAGCTTTTTTCTACTCATATATTTGCTATAATGCGTTTCCCTCATAAGTCAAAACATTATTTGGAAAATAGTGATTGAATCATTAAATGTTGCTTATGATACTTTTTTAATCTTCATTTTTAGGCCACATGGTAGGCGGAGGTTATGATTTGTGGAAACTCTGTCGTTTCAAAGAATGATGCCAACGCTACTCGTTAAATAAATTCCGGAAAAATAAATATATTCGAAGGACCTTATTTAAGTGCACAATTTATAACACCAGTTGTGTTAATCCTGCATTTAGTATTCGCTAACATCATATTCATTAGAAAAAAGTAGTTTTCCAGTTAGCTCTTGTGGCTGAAGCTGAGGATGGGTGGGGTGGGGGCTTGCGGGTTGCCGACTCCTGGTCTGTCGCAGTGCACGGTTTGGTTTGGTACTCATGAAAAATGCTTTCATAATGACTGGATTATAAAATGCTGATTTTTTTTTTAAAGGATTATTTTGGCGCTATTTTTAAAATAAGTTTTCAATTTCTTCATTTTTACTACTTTTGTTCAGAAAAATAGTGCAGAGAAATGGAATTCTAGTTTTTATTTATATATTGAGTAAACTATCAAACTTCAACTTTTAAATGTTGATTTTTTGAGAGAAAAGTTGCACTTATTCCTCTATTCAGCTTTTCAAGTACAAAGCAAGAGAAAGGACGTGTAGTCACAAAGTTAACAAAGAAAAAGTTACCAATATATAATTCAATATAAATACATAATTTATTGTTTAAATAGTTATTGGTTTATAGGAATTTGAGGATACTCTAAAAATAAAAATATATAAAATCCAGTTTTTAATGGACAACATTTAGAGAAATACAAACTAAAATTATATTTTATTAAATTCTCACTTAACGAATATAAAATTCGAATAATTAAAAAAATAATCACTAAATTAGACATCTAAGGACGAATAGAAGAATATAATGCATATCGCTGGTGTTGAAAAGCAACCTCTTATATCAAAAAAAACCTAATTTTTCTGCTTAATATATAGGCTAGTGGAGTTAACATTGAGTTGATTCTAGTATTCTGGGGAGGACGCAGAAAGAATGAAGACAGATTACTTAAAAGACATTTTTAGGGTTATTATATTTATTTTTGTTACTTAGTTTTGAGCGTTGAAGATTCTACAGACCATGCAGCATGACTTCCTTCGGAATTCATTTAAAAAAAACACATTTTCTATTTTTTGTGACTTGCGAGGTTGCGTTTCTACACCATTGATACGCTTAATTCTAAATCAGAAAGAGGAGGCATGCAAATTGAATTTTTCTTTGTTAAATCATTAAATTAAACTTTAACAAAAAAATTAAAACGAATTTATCATGGACTTTCTTTAGCTATTAAGGCACGAGTGAGGCTTTTTAAATAGTTATAGTAAAAAAGAAAAATGATAATATGAAAGGTAAGAAATGCTATAGTTTTATATACATTACATTTGTAACAAGACACTACAAAATATGTAATAATAAAACATAAATACAAACATACTTCTGAGGAATAGTCAGATAAAGAAGTAATGGAAGTATACAATTTCAGAAATTAATTATTTTTTTCTGGGGGTGGCGGGGGAACGTTCTTATGTTCTCTATGAGGAAGAACGAGTTATCCGATAGCCGGGGGTCTACAAGAACGGCAACCTTATATCAGAACACTAGCCTCAGGAATTGATCTACAAAAGATGGTTTTGTATTGACAACTGTTTCCTCTTTACATTCTGTTGTGCAGTCGCGGCCGAGACAAACTCAATGTGACAATGTTCCTTGTTTCCCCCAAAGTCATGACCAAATTTTGGGCCGTTTTTTTCTTCTCTTCAACAGAAGTAAAGTATACTACTTGTCCTTTATCCAATCTCATAACATAATCTAAGATTGCATTTCCTAGATATGTCATATGTGAGGATATGTTCTAAGTTCTTATGGTGTTATTCAAGATTGGAAACTATCTCAGCCTTATGAATATCCATATCGTGAGAATCCAAAACCTGAGGCTGACTTTCTTGGAAAGAACTGGTGCCTTCTTGGTCTTGTGCCGGCTCGTGTCACTTCCTTCTATTCTCGAGATAGAGTTTGGCTTTCTCTTCCATCCTAAAGGCCTCCTGATTATAATTTATCCTCTCGACAATGTTGTTTACGTAATTTTCTCAAATATATTTGTCAATCAACACTCCAGCTGCAACTTGTGATCCGGCTAATAATGTTAAGTATCTAAGTGTTTCGTTCTCTGTGATTAATATAAATGGTTGGAGAAGGCCTCATCATTAACGTATTTGAATGCAGTTAACCCTTTGATGGTGTTGATAATATATTGGACCAATGTCTCTGCTTGTTTGCTCTGTCTATCCTTCTGTTTTTCGGCCATCTTGTGTATGAGGCGACAGATGGCCACCCCAAAGCTTAAAATATGAGAGTTCTACAATTGATTGGAGGTAAACATTTAAGATTAAGTTCGAATTGTTTAGATTTTTTTATTTTCTGATTTTAGTAGGGCTCTATCGAGCTGACTCACTAGGGAAATTTTGTCCAAATATCAAATATATAATTTTTTATTCATATAGCCCGTCCCAATTACTTTTTTTTTTTAATATGTAAAATAAAAAATACCTATTTCCCTTCTACACGGCGGATGGGTGGTGTGGCTCCACAGGGGTCTGGTACACCCGGAAAAAAAAAAGCCTCAAGTATTGAACCTGGGCTTTTGACTTTAAACATAAAGGCGAGACTTGGCATAGTAATCCCGGTAGATTGACATAAAATAACGTGAATATCACCATATTCCAATAGATTTTTTGTTCGGAATGTATTGACTTATCCTCTCAAGTGTTTGTATACATACATTTAATTAAATATAATAGTAATTTTAATAATAATAATTAAATAGTTCCTATGTGAAATATTTTTCAGAACTAATAATAATTTTTGTTAGTAAATATAAAATATTTAAAACCAATTTTTTTCTATTGTCCTTTTTTTCTCTCTTTCTCTTTTACAATTCTTCAAATTCATATGGTGCTAATATTTTTATAATTCTTAATCATCATTTTTGATAATGATGAAACAAAAATGGCAGTAATGAAATACATACAAGGAAATAAAAAAGTTATTTAACTTAGCAGACTTATAGTTTGTCAGGTTTTCTAAGTGAAATGAGAAAAAAAGGTCGTGAAAGGTTTAGAAATGAAAAAAATAATATGAAAACAGTTGGTTTTCCTACTGCCACGGCGCGATGGAAGATGTTGAAAACGTTTTTATAGTGAAAAACAATTATATTATATGTTACATTAATAAGATAAGAAGCCCTATGGGAAGGTTCTGTATGTGGTTCCGTTTCTCAAAGTAACCAATGTGGAGAGTAGTGACATTTGTTGAGAGGTTTGAGAAACATTTTCCATAACGCCTTTTCGTCAGAATTCACCTAAAAACGTTTTCAACATAAAAGTAACATATTTCACTCCCTAGCTCACAATTATTCTCTTTGAAAGTAGTCAAATTTCTTTTAAAATGTCGAATTAGGATTTTCATATATCACAAATACCCTTTATACATGAGTTCAACGTATTGATTTCGTTACTATAAATAACGATATACGTTGAATGTTAGTTTTGTAATTTTATCTGTCATTTATTTGCAATATTTTTCAATATAATTTTATTGGGTTTGAGTTTCTTATAGAATTCTCTAAACGAGATACAGATTCGATAACTAAAATTCAACTTCACAAAAAAAAAAAAAAAAAAATTGTTTGAGCATTTTTAATATGAGGTAACATTCTAAATTATCATGAAAAGTATAAATTATATATTACTATCTAAAATTTATAAATTTGAGAAAAAAAAATTGATTTTGTTAATAAATTTGGTGTTAGTGAAAGTTATGTATTAAAACAAAAAAATTGTATACGATTTTTTTTACTTTACAACTCACACTTTTTTATTTAAAGGGTGAAGATAATGTTGGACACCATTTGTCATTTATTTTGATAATTATGAAACTGATTCTATGAGTTCACGTTTCAAATGCCGTTGGTTTCCCTCGGCCGGGTTTCGAACCCGAGATCTTGATCTCAGTAGGCTAGCACGCTACCTCTGAGCTATTCGCGCCCCCTCGGTTAACTTTTATATATTTGTTTAAAACATGATTCTTTTCTTCTTACTTTTTGACAATTTTTGCGCGATTTCGCCATAAATAATTTTCATGAAGCTTTTTTTTTATATTTACCGAAAATTTCATTCATTGATTCATTTCTAAGTAGAGAAAAAGTATGCTTACCTGAAATGTTGTCACGTTGAAATGGACTGGTGCGTATTACTTCTCCCAGAAATGTAAATATTATACATTTTTTGTGTACATTTTTTACTTACTGATTTACTCTTTATTTTTTAGGCACAAAAGTTATCTTTTTTTGATCTTGATGTTCTAAATTAAGGATAAATTACCTAGTCACTTTTATTTAATTTAATTAAATTTTTTTTTTTTCTAATGTTATTTTTAGGTATGTGGGGGGAGTACATGTATGTTAAGAAACTTGTATGTATAAGTCATTCAGAAAATTGATTTTGTGTATTAAGAAAAAACAAAAAAAAAAAAAAAAAAAAAAGAGAATTGTAGTTTTAAATGAAATATTATATTTTCTATGTGTAAAAAATTAATTATGCAACAAAAAGTGTAAACGGTAAAATCGTGGTATTGCATCTTGACTTGTGAAATTGAATGCGACAAATGTATGTCATATATAGAACGTATCCTATTGGAAATATGAAGAAAAGATAATGGAATCAGTAGGTGATGAATTCCAGAGATTAGAACTTTTTTTTTTTTTGGTCCGCAATCACATTTTTGACGAGTATCGATCTCTTCAGCTCATTGCCACACTTCTGTTAATTATTTTATTTTGTTTATTTTTTTTTTATGTAAGCTTGAATGTAATTTAAAGCTTCAAAAAAAAAAAAAAAAAAAAAAAAAAAAAAATGTTAATATTATCTCAATTTTAAAAATTGTTTACGTTTATATTTAATTTATAGGATGTGGCGCAAAGGGCCGAATTTGAAAGAAATAGGAGTGGGTGCTCATGGCGGAGGAGCCCTTCTGCGTGGATGGCGGGTGGGGACGAAGCCCCACAGGTCTTATGTAATAGAAACTAACATGTAAAGTTCACTTATACCAGCCTACTTAACCAGTTTAAAACTATTTTTTTTTTTTTAAAGGCCTCACATTTTCATAATACATAGTACCTAATATGGTTAAGACCTAATTTTTTTTTTTGACAATTTCATATAATAAAATTAGTGTAAATTGTCCATATGAATTTTTTTTCACCCCAAATTTTATTCACTTTTCTTCGATAAATATTCACTAGGATATGTTTTTTTTGTTTTGGTATCTATGTAGTTTATATTGTAATATCTAGAGTGAGTGTTTGATTCTTTCATTGTGATGTTCCAATCTGTTGTATGTTTTTCGTTGGTTAGGACTTGACTTGTATGGCTTAAAACTGATATATCATCTTTCCAATAGAAATACTTGTTAACAAACGTTATAACAATGAATTTGATTGGATCGGGGTCTTCATCACATTTAAGACCTGACCCACCCTTTACCACTTCACCATGCTACTTCACCCTCTGAGGCCATTCGCTTTTCAATTTATTTAATGTTTTGGGGACTATTCTTTCTCTATTCATTTTAATTCATTATTTTTAATTATCAACTAGTCATGTTATTTAGTTACTTGCAAGAAATTAAATTTTTCTTAAGCAATTAAGCAAGCTATAACTATTCAGAAGGAAGAAAATATGAACAAACAATTAAATACTTGGAAGATATTATGAACGACGATACATATTATTTGGTAAAAGCAAATGCTATTATTGTTTTATGGTTTATGTAATACATTTTCTACTTCAATTTATTATTAGTGAAGTAATAATACTTATAACTTTACAAATAACAATCTGGGCTCAGTTTTAGAAAATTTCCAAGATTAAAGGTGGGTTTTGAAAGTAATGTGTCATATTCCAAGTCGGCTCCGTCAAATTTATTTAAAAAAAAATTGAATGTTCTGAAAGTCAAATTCCTTTCATTTACGTATCTTCTATGAATATTTTCTTGAGGAGTATAAACTTGAAAAATAAATAACAAAATAGTTTATAGTTGAGACGAATGCTTAAAGCTAATTTACCGTAATGAAATATTGAATCTATGTTGTATTTCTGTATTTTTTGTTGCAATTCTTTTTCTTCAATTTTATTAAAAAATTATTTATACTTTATAGACGTTTCGAGCTCCAAGTCCATCATGAGTGTCAATAAAATGTATAT
This sequence comes from Aradus depressus, assembly GCA_963662175.1. Classification (NCBI taxonomy): domain Eukaryota; kingdom Metazoa; phylum Arthropoda; class Insecta; order Hemiptera; family Aradidae; genus Aradus; species Aradus depressus. The sequence goes on along the minus strand of OY759221.1, from coordinate 40,214,440 downwards.
TAACATTGATATATTAATTGTTTTAATGCAATAACAGTCTAAATTAACAATAATAATTGTATAATAATAAAAATTGTTAATTAAGACTGTAACTGCATCCGAACCATTACTATATCAATGTTAAATTGTATAGATACTGAGGATGGGTTTGTAGCTCAAAACGTCTATAAAGTGAAGATACATTTTAAAATAAAGTGGTAGAAAGAAAACTTCAGATATTGTTTTCTTTCAAAATTGTAATTAATAATTATATGAAAAAAGGATAAACATTTGAAGTAATTGTTTATATATTTTATTTACATATTTACGACATGAGGTGTGTCATTAGTAAGTGGGAGTCCTGAAGCAGGTCCCTCTGCCTTGCCCGCTTGAGACGTCATGTTGGATTTGGGGACAAAGTGTTAATGGATAATTGCTGAATAAGTGGATTGGAGTTTGTCATGTAAATGTCGATACCATGTCCTGATAACAGGTTACAAATGGGATGTTGAGATCATTATGAAATGTGAGATGTGGAAACATGAAATGGCTCATCGGCTATGTGTCGTAGTATAATAATGGATTGTAGAGACTGAAGGTAATCCCCATATCTCGATACCATAAGTCCCCAGATAGGTTTTAGTATGGTGGAGTAATTGTTATGGTAGGCTGACATAAGTCCCGGATTGGTATGTTAGATTAGTGTTACCATTGTTGATACCAACTGTCAAGTCCAGACTTAACAAAACACATACCATAGATATCTATTTTTGTATGCTAAGGTTAATTGTGTGTATATAGAAGAACGAAAAAGAGACAAAAGTTTGATATGTTTATACTCCAGAAAAAGAAAACAAATTACTGATGAATTAGAGTTACATTTATAAATAAGAATTAAGAAATTTGTCAAGAAAAGTGATATGTACTAAATAAGATATAAAATAAGTGTGTTTTTCTGTTTGATTGGAACATTACCTGTAATGTGCTGTGTTAGTTCACTGCCTGGCCAACATAAAGATGGGGCGCCACTTATTTATATTTTGAAAATGTGTGTTGTGGGTTGGTGGCCACATTGTGCCATATTATTTGTAAATGTTTGTTACATTTTTAACTGTAATATATATATTACATTATCTACTTTAGTTTATATATATATAAAATATATATCTCACATTGTATTTAAATAGAGAGTAAGGGCATTTTTTAAAAAGTAGATTAAATTCAGACAACAAATTTTGGTATTATATTTTTTTATGTTTCCTGTTCCACATCTTCTAACGTTGATTCATTCTCGCTGCAACAAAAAATATATATACATATATATTTAATTTAGTTAACAAAATTTTAAGAACGCAACTGTTTTGATATTTGTCTTATACTCATTAAGAAAAAAAACAAAATCTTCTTAAAATATGATAAAAGAGGGACAGGTGCTTTTGGTTGCACACGTTTGTTTTTTGCTTCCTCAGCTTTTCAAAGTTCGGGTCAAAACGTTCGAGGCGGAGTTTTCAAACGAAATTTCATGTTTTCCGACCTCGGTAATTCGTAATAAGGAATGTAATTGTGAAGACAATATATCGGCTAAATTTCATGTATCTAAGTTTTATAGTTTCCAAATACGTCTGAGTGACACAATGTTAACACCAAATACTAGGTATTAAAATTGACAACTTTGCGTGGCTCTCCATTTCAGTTTTATTCAAAATGAAAAAAAAAAAAAAGTATTTCTGATTCTACCCGATGGATACCTTTTCACTGGTGACCCCACATTACTATTTAAATTAAAAAATATATATATGTATTTCCCCTTTTTGGATGTATGGAAACCCCCAAAATATGAGTCGAAAACAAAACTTATAATTTGACTGGATTAGGGCCGTCAACTTAGATACTTAAGTTTTTTTAATTTCCAAACTAATATTTACAACCGTATAAAAATAAATACAACAAGCAAATGTGCTAATAGAGAGATAATGGTAATGTCAAGAGGGGAGAAATCATCCAGTGGTGACACTCCCTAGTCACTGATTTCCTCTCATTTGTAACTAGTCACTGCTGCTGCTAAGTAGGAGGTTTATACTATAAGTATATTTCTTTTTTATTTTATTTTACAGTTCAAGAGCTAGAGGGCTGAGACAGACAGGATAGTGAAAACAATAGGTTTTCATTTAGGCTCTTAAGGTACGGAACCCTAAAAGAAATACACAATTATGTTGAAAGCCAAAATTTTAAATTCATATAATCTTGGCTCATGTTTCGACAGATTTGATCCCTATTTCGACGATTCAACGTCAAATCAACCAGAGCTCAAACCTCAACTTCTCGGACTTTAAAATTGTTGTCCCCCTTGTAAAGAGGTGGCCACTATTGATGAACAAACCCACACTTTTAGATCATAAGCAATTATGTTCGGAACTTTAAAAATACTGAAAATTTCTGTTGCAACATTCTAATCAATACAAGTGAAGCTGAAAGTCGGTCCATATGCGAAAACGTCTGAACGTCATTCACGCATCATGCAGGTTATTTCAAATATGGATACATTCATTTTTTCCACAACAGCATTGTGTGACGTCATTTGAAAGGATTAGACGAACCCAGTTCAGAAGTGTAATTTTTTAAGGAGAGTATTTTTTTTTAATCGTGGAAGTTTCTATGACACGATTAAGAACAAATTCACCATTTAAATGTAACAAAAAAATTCGGATGCCCATAAAGAAGGAGTATACCCAATCCCTACGGTACGGAACATATGTTAGTTTTCGTTTTCTTACAATAAGAGAGCAGCCAGTTTTACGAACAGATTGAAAAATCCCAGCCTCTTCGATCTATGTCTATTGGCAATTGACCTCTACAAAACAAAAAAAAAAAAAAAAATTACCAAAACTTCTGTTTTGTGGTCAAACGAAGGTTCTCGTAAATACCTTTCACAGTATGGAAGGTTGTGGGGTCCTTTCGTATTGTACACTGTTAGCATCTCCTTTTTCAGAAGGCCATCTTGAAATTTTGTCAAAAAATACGTCCAACATTGTACAGTTTCATTGTTTAATTTAATCGGTTCCAATCTTCTTACATAATAATTTGGATGATCTTCTAATATATCAAGGTTGGAAACCATTTTATCATCAACTTCATAAATTTCTCCTTCAACGTTCTAAAATTAATGTGAATTTTATATTTTATTGATACCTATATATTCAGTTTTTTAATATCATTCATAGTAATTAAAAACAATTAGTAGCAATATCTAAGTATCAACAATTTTTTATGTAACGAGGAGAATATAGACCCTGAAGATTAAAGCAGGTTTCTTTTACTTTCCAGGAATCGGAACTATCAGCCTTACATTTTCAAACCAAAAGGATCGCCTATCTGGCCTCAAAATTGATTTGTATCGGCTGAATGAGCACTCGACATCAATTGAAGTAACTGGCGCAATATCCATTCTCAATTCAACCCCAGATTTTTCGTTCACCCCCTCCACTTCTTTTCACCCAAACATTTAAAACTGGACTGAACGACTTAGAAAAAAATAAGAAAGAAGAGGGGAAATGGGCGTAAAAAACAGTTCCGAGAATAAATTAAAGTAGTCAGAAAAAAAGTTCACAAAATGAATTCAAGAGAAACATTGGAGTTTCTGGAATGCACTCATCCCAATAAAAGGCGCGTACACCTGGCCAAACAGAAGCAAATTTATTATTTATTTTTATTAATCGTCAGTTTACAAAAAGAAAAAATAGGTAGGTACCTACTTTACAGTCTATTTTTGAACTGCCGAAAAAAGTCAAAAATATGAATAAAGATAAGCGAATAAGGTTCAGATAAGCAAAAATATGTATTTTAGCGATATATGCAAAAAAAGTAGTTTAAACTCATTCTATGTGGGCCAAAACGTAAAGATAATGTTATATAACAGGATCCTGAAGTTAATAGATAAAAAAATGTAAATTTATATAAATCACAGCCCTAGTGATGAGCCTATGAGGCTGAGATCCATAACAAGTGAGAATGCAAAAGAAAACTAATACACAATGAACAGGTATCATAGATCAATGCTAATTTAGTTTTCGAGTATAAATTAATGTATACCGACATTTATTTTTACTAAATTTTGGATAAAATATAAATTTTAAACAAAGATATACTTACATTGCCTTGACCGGGCTTGTCCACCAAAAAAGGAATATTATACCGAGAAGCAATTACCAAAGGATATTTTGTCACCGTATATCCTGTCCCGAGACATTTTGCAAATCCATTATCTTTTTTCGTCAACCATGAATGATTCGGCTCTCCTTTTTTAAGGGTTCCGTAGACAAAAACTCTCTTCAAGTGTGCCATTTAAAATATACAGAGAATGAAAAAATAAATAATAAATTGTCCTTACTTCTGTTTGTCAGTAAAAATTAATAAATTACCTCTTACCATTTACAAAAAAAAAAAAAAAGTGATAAGAAGTAAAACATGCCCTGATAAGAATGACAATTTTATTAGTACATTTTGGTGAATCACTACTTTGTAGCACATTAACCTGCTCAGACATTTCTTTAGTTATTATGTAACTAAAAGTAATTCGATATTGGCTCTCCAGTGATTTGTACTTTGTAAGACAAACAGACACATTAGTGACAATGATACATGCCTGTTAATAAATAATACATTATTAATACAGTCGTGTCCGTCTTTTTAATTGCCGTAACTGTTATTTTAGTCGATTTTGCTTAATGAATTTATTCGAATCGATATATTTTTAGTTGTACAGTGTAACCTTCTAGGAAATGAAATGAGCGTCTAATGTGATTTTTTTTTTTTATTTGTTTGGACCTTAAGCGTTTTGTCTTTATTTTATTATCATTCAATTGTTATTGAGTGCAATGACACTTGTATTTTACCATTTTTTATCGAAAGGTTCCTTTTAATTTGTTAGTTATCATTGACAGTGTGACTTATGTTTGGCGTGTTGCTTGCACATATATGTAAAATGTTATAACAGTATTGTGACAATGCCGGAATTATTAGTATTTGTGTTCTTTAATAAAGTATGTCAACTGAGCCGAATGACAACAGCGATCCTCCTATTCCGTCGAAGAGGATAAAATTGTCATCGTCCCAAGGTGTGTCCTGTCATGTTAGAACTATTGTTTGAATCAACAGTTGTTTGATTCGTAACTGATTTTTCAAATTTTCATACAACAGTTCTATATATACAGAGCTGCAATCAAACAATATTGTAATATAAAATTAAACAATATTTTGTCGCTTTCACAAACACGTCAACAAAATTGAAAATTTTTCGTCTGCCATCCAAAAGCATCTAAATGCGGAAAAGACAGCCTTTCCCGAATGTCAGTTCAGCTGCCACTGGCCGATAAATATATATTTACATTTAAAGAAAAGGCTCCGCCAAAAATTTTCGTTTGGATGGAAGGAAATGTAGAGGAGGTACGTCACTTTATAAACGGATTGATTCCAAGTTTTCATTGGAATCGAACTACTACAAGAATCATTTCAATTAATTTATAATTTGTGATTAAAAACTAAAATTAATTAAAAGTCTTGTAAAATGTATCAAATTTCTGCGAGGTTTCTACATAGGATTCGAATGTAGATTTAATGGCCGGCTTAACTTGACAGAATCCCTGGTGTTCCTGAAATATGAGATAAAATGGTTGAGCTACTAACTAGGAATCCGAGAAAATCTCCGTTGTAACCGCGTAATACTGGTAACTGTAAAATTTCGCGTAATATTCCAGTGGCAGTTTTACTTGTAATTCATTATTATCACGCATTTTAGCAGCTGTCTTCATTATTCCTTAAAAAACAACTTTGGGGATTCTAATATTGTTTAATTTTATTTTTAGTAAAATGTGTGTACTTATTAAAATGTTTCAGATGCTTCAGGATCACGTCGTAATATTTTATCAAGTATTTTAGTGAAAGAATTTTCAACAGAAATCAATGGGCGTAAAGCTGATTTGGATGTTATTGAAGAAAAATTATTTTTAACTAGAAAGTATCTTTTAAGAGTTAAACAAGGTGCAGTTACTGATTACTATAAACAAAGAAATGAAAAGGAAAAAGTTAGTATTTTTTATTATTTATTTTAACTGTTACTGTGCGAAGGTATTTGAAATGTATTCATTTTAATTTTTTTTTCAGGAAGGTCTTCAGTATCCTGCTCACCCAGCTGTCAAAGACACTTTCATTGGAAAAAGCCCTTCAGGGCTGTCGAAATTTCATATCCCTCCATTTAATTATGCAAATTCAAATGAACAATCTACCCCTAAAAATATTGAAGTACCATTGTTAGATATTAAAAAAGGGTCTATTGAAATCATTAGTGAGAATGAAACAAGTAAAAGTAATGCATTATCAAGCTTTGGAACTGATGACAATGGGGTTAAACTGCCCAGTTATGTCGGTCCCAAAATCCCACCTATTAAGGAATTCAGTACAATGCAAGAGCCAAGGAGTAATCTGGAGAAAGTTAAAATTCGGTAAGTTTTTGTTGTTAATATTTTCGGGGTTTTAAGAATTTAGTTTACATCAATACAATACTCAAATAAATTACTAGGTAAATAAATATATAAATAAATTACCTACTTAATATTTGAATTGGAGAGGACTTTAATGAAGAATTGTTTATAACTGCTTTTGATTGTTAAGAAAAAAACAAATTTATTGGAAAAACCAAATAAAAATATTTATTTGAACAGTATGATAAATGAAAAAAGACTAAAAATGGAATGGAACAAGTACAGAAAATTAATGTTTATTTAACTTTTAACTCACAAATTGTATGTTAATAACGGGTATCACCTCCATTTTCATTGAAGACAGATTGACAGTGTAGAGGCATGCTGCAGAAGAGTCGACGGATCTTCTTAGGACATCCGTTCCCATTCTTTCAGCAGCGCCTGTTCGAGGTCTCAGCTATGTCCATTGTCTGGATCTTGCTGCCCTCAACCCAGTTGAAATCGGGGTTGTTCGGTGGCGACCTCTTCAGTCCAATATTGTGGTCAATAAGGTACTGTCTCACGATGCCGACTGAGTGAGCCAGTGTTCCATTCTACATAAAGGTGAAATTTTCAACGCTGGTAGCCGCCACCTCAGCCAATGAGGGGACGAGAACTCGCAGCTTGTTGTTTATCACCCGTTCCTGATCGTAGTGAATCTTTTTCTGTCAATCTTATGTGCTCTTGTAAGCCGTGAGTGTAAAACAGGAACTCTGGAGAACATTTGCGCTTCCTGGAGTCTAATTCGGACAGTCTGTTCTGAAATCGACGTACCTGTGACTTTAGTTAATTAATTAATTTAATTTTTTTAACTGACGCCATAGAAAAAACGATTTCTGAGCTCCTGTATTTTGATTTATTGATGGGGGATGGGGCGTTATTTGACTGGAAGGGAGATCGGAACTTGTGATGATCAGGAACGGGACACTAACCGCTCAGCCAAACAACTACGAGGTCACGTCGTCCCTTTGGCTGAAGTGACGGCTGCCAGCGATGAAAATTGCATCTCTATGCAGGACGGGCTCATTCATCCGGCATCGCGGGACAATACCTTATCGACCACAATATTAGACAGATGGAGCGGCAATCGTGCACCCCCGATCTTCCCGATTGAGGTCTTGTTGGGAGAACGTTTTAGAGTGAAACAATGTTCCATAGAAAATGTTATGTCATAGAAAACGGAGTGTGCTCAGAGAGCTTGAACAGACCCTGGTAGCATGAACGGGTACCCTAAGTAGATATAGTTCACCACATGCGTAGAGTGCCTTAAATGCAAATGGGGGGGGGGGGGGGGGGGGGGGATTCCCGTTATTAACAATTTATAAATTGAAAGTTAAATGAATAAACAACAATTTTCTTTGCTTCTTTCAATTCCATTTTTAGTCTTTTTTTATATAAAATTCCTCATATTGTTTAAATAAAAAATGTATTTAATTTTTGCAATACATTTGTGTGCCGTATAATTAAAAGAAGTTGAATAATTCTTCATAAAATTATTTTTGTGTTTAACCCGTAAAAAAAAATCTTAACGTTCATTTAAAATAAAATAAAAAAAATTATTAAGATCAATTTATGTAGGATAAATTCTCGTAAAAACATTTTCGTAGCAAAAAAAGTAGTGAAGACAGCCTCTCACAACCCACCGATATTAATTTGAAAATCTGAAATGTACATACAGGTGATTTTCACTTCATAGAATATGTTTTTCGGATATCTCATTAAATAATATGATTTTTGTTTTTGTAAAACATTCTACATTTTTGATAATTTATCATTTTTTCAGGATTATTGTTGGAAATGTTTCTAAATGGCTTTCCTCAGAGATAGGAGAAACCACGCATAAATGGACAGTCTACGTAAAAACTGCCGATAAAAACTTTGATCTTTCATCTGTTATTGGAAAAGTTAAATTTTTTCTTCATTCCAGTTACAAGCCAAACGATGTGGTTACTGTGGAGTAAGTTGTATCTATTACATTATTTTATTTATTCATTGTACACTAATTTACAATTTTAGCTAAATGATGCTTGTTTTTGAAACAGGTATCCTCCGTACAAGATCACACGACGAGGTTGGGGAGAATTTCCTTTAAGGGTTCAGTTTTATTTCAATAGTCCTCTTGATCTACCATTCGATATTGTACATAATATAAAACTAGATCACACATGTTCAGGTCTTGAGACATTTGGTGAGTTTATACTTTGTTTTAATAAACGCATTAATAAATCTATTTTCAAGAGTTGGGAATTGAGAGCGGGGATTAGAACAACCAATCAGCACTTCTAAAACAAATACAAACAAAGACATTTTTTAATATAACCATTTATATTGTCTAATTTCACAAAAATAAATATAAATACAGTGGAGGATGCCGGTAACGTGCTTGCTTAGCGAAACCCGGTGAGGCCCTTAGATTCAATCCTTCGGATGGGACGTTTAGCCCTATAGGTCCCGAGCCGGTATAATGTCAGGTACTCCTCAAAGCCTCGGTGACACCCATAGTAGAGTCGGGCTTATGTCCACCAGAGCCACGAAATTGCACTTTGGTTGTAGGCGTAATGACCTCGGTAATTAAAGCTCGAGCATTAGCCACAATAACTAACCATCATGTTTAAATGTGAGCAAAACAAACATTTTTTGAAGTTTAATTAATAGTTCAATTTTTTAAATAGGATGTATGTTTTCGTTTATTCTCCAAAATTTTATTTAAATAAAACTCGAACCTCTACCCAGAACTCATTTCCTCGCTTCCTATTCCGCAATAGTTTAACGTCTACAAGTCAGGTAAAAAGAAATATGAAATCAAAGTCTTTTAGTCAGGGATAGCGAACCTTTTTTTTTTCTCGAAACTCCTAATTACTCATTGGTAGGCAAATTTGTGTGCTTCTAAAGTTTACCAGAGCGACGAAAGAGCACTCTGGTAGTAGGCGATATGACGTTATAGTTAAAGCCCGGCTAAGAGTCACTAGTACAGCGTATAGGTTTCGGCTTGCGCCATCGTCAGGACAAGTGTTACTGTTAAACTCCCTCCACTGTATGTATATATTTTTTGTGAAATTAGATTAGAACCCGTTAATAAATTCTTTGTTTTTACACTATATCGAGTCAGAGAAGAATGTATTCTGATATCAGAACTCCCTCCTCTCTCCCACCATTCAGAACACATCTTCCCCCTTCACTACATTCTTCAACTCTCGAAAATAGAGATCTACATGAAGAGTTTTTTGCTTGTTGCTCTTTATTATTATATATTCTGATTTAACTTTTAGGTTCTGAGACTAGTGCAGACATATGGGTTCATACGTCTTCTTTGGATAGTTACAATAATATAAGGCATGGTTTTAGTCAAAATAGTAATAAAAATGAAGAGGAAATATCTGAGAGGAAAGATCAATTTATACAATTTGAGAACTTTAGTTCTGAGGAGAATATTATTTCGACAGAGAAGAATTTGAATAATATCGAATTATTTAGTTCTTCAAATTCAGATTATGTCCAGTCTGAAAGACCACTTTTCAGTTCTATGGGCTCAGAGCTGCCAATCACAAATAATGTCGTTAAAGAATCAGTTGACTCTATTCTAAGTTTAGCAGACGAAGATGATAATTTCAAAAAAGATTTGGACACGTTGGATGTTAATTCATTCAAGCATTTGTTGGAGGATAGTTCTATGTGTTATTTTGATATTAAAAATGAACAACCTAATAATAATATTTTTGTTAAAGAAGAAAATATAACTAATGGTTTTATTGAAGAAAAACCTAATAATTATCTTAACTTGAAGGAGGGAAAAATATACTTCGATACTAAAGAAGATGAGACGAATTTAATTGCTCATATTCGCTCTGCAATTGATACACACACAACTGAACAATTTCAGGCAATTGATCCTTCGAGTAGTGAATATTATATAGTTCCTCCTAATGAATTTGATATAGTCGATTCTGAAATTGTAGTTGAAACTGTTTACGAAGAAGAACCATCTCAGTTAGAAGAAGTAATAGAAGAATATAATTTTGTTGAATCTGAAGTTGTTGTGGAGTCAGAGTTTCATGAAGAATCCGAAGTTGTGAAATTAGAAGTTCAGGAGACCAAAGTTATCGGCGAATCTGAATTTGTGGACGGATCCGTGAGCCTAGAAGAATCGGAAGCTTTTATAGAGCCAGAAGTTGGAAAATATTTTGAAATTGATGTAGAATCAGAGCTTGTTGTAGGAAAAGAAGTTGTTATAGAAGAAACTGAAGTTGTTTTACAGGGATCTGAAGTTTTAGAAACTGAAGTTGTTTTACAGGGATCTGAACTTTTAGAAACTGAAGTTGTTTTACAGGGATCTGAAGTTTTAGAAACTGAAGTTGTCCAACCGGAAGTTATACATGGATCTGAAGTTGGAGGCATACAAGTTGTAGAGGAGTCCGAAGTTTTAGAAACAGAAGTTGTTATAAACGAATCTGAAGTTGTGGAGTCTGAAGTTGTGATAGATCCAGAAGATATTCTTAGTAACTCAGAATATACTTTCCTAAACAGCGATTACCCTCCTAACTCTACAGCAAATGTCAAAAACTTCAGTAAGAATACAAAGGATTTAAACCTTTGTAAAACATCGACAAACAAACTTTCCAAAATAACGTCCAATGTTGAGCCTCAGAACGGCAGTCTGTGTTATTTTCTGAATGGTACTTCTTCTTCTGACCAGCTACAAATAAATAATCCAGTTAAAAATGAAATAGTATTTTTACCTACAAATATTAAAACCAACATTGATAATCCTGTGACTAACCGAGGCTCTGAAAGTGTAAATTCTGTCCATAATATTAAACTAGTGCCTTTCAAACATACTTCACCTCAAGTCAAAACTGTGAATACTTCCCCAAAGTATGTTTTTGTGAATACTTCACCTTCAAAATTATTTATCAAATTACCAACAGGTGAATTGAAAGAAATTGTTTATTCTCCGTTACATTCAGTGAGTGCCCCAACCCCAGTGAAGTCTTCATCAGTCGTTTTGATTCCAGCCACTTCGAAAAGTTCTTCTCTCAGAGCGATAGAACCCAAAATGCCAATAACTGGAAAAAAACCAACTTTGATCTCTTTTGAAAAAGAAAATGGTCAAGTTGTCTATTGTAAAGAGGCAAAAGTCAAAACAAATTTGACTAGTGCAAAGAATAGTTCTTCAAAAAAAGTACAATCTGGCCTCAGTAGGTCTAAAGTAAATAAAACTGTTCCTCAAAGTGCAACTAATCGTAACGCCATTTTAAAAATTGCCACTACAGAGCATGTGACAAATCAACAATTTCAAAATTTTAAATTAAATAATCAATTTTACAATGAGAACAATGAAAAAGTGTCTAGTGTCAATACTTTGACATTGAATGGAAATAATATCGTTGTTTTGACTGGAAACTCTTTAAACAATAATAAGACTCCTATTGTGATACAAAAAAAAGTCATTCCTGGTGTCAGTCTTTTAAAGAAGCCAGATATTCGGATTCAGCCAAATGTACAGAATGAAGCAGTTTCTTGGAAAATTGATGAAAGGTTAGTTTTTTTTTTAAATAATGGATTTTTTTAAATATTCTCTTCAGCAGTTTAGCCTCCCGAGTTACTAATTTTTGTATATATTAATTTTGTAGGGAGTTACTTGTAAGATGCCCAACTCGATGTACCGAATTTGCGATTAATTGGTTGATCAAAAAGTTCCCTTTGATCGATTCTCGAGCAGATATAAAAGGTTTTCGTTGCGTTCATCCTTATTGCGCTAGTAGCAGGGAGGTATTTTTCAAATGGTCCGTCCCCAAGCAGCGTGCTGCTGAAGTGAGTATCAATATTCCATATATTCTTTCCACGAATTGACCAGTGAGTTGTGACCCTCCAGAAAGGCTTCGGCAATTTTCAACTACTCAAGTAATCAGATACGAAAAGGATGTAATTGTTTTCATTGCTTTTGGAGAGAGTCTTCAGAAAGATGAAGGTTGTGTCATATGAGTTGAATTTTCAGTCAGTATTACAAACCAGCCCCAGTTACTGATCATTTTACTGAGAGGTGTGATCGGGTCACACACTGAAGCGTTCCGTTGGTTAAAATGCTTTAAAGTACTAAAAAATAAAAATTCAATAAGCACAAAGTTTTGTAATATACCTACTTATTTAAGTATGTAATATTTATTCTGCTTAAGCCAATCGCATGTATTTTCAATGATTCCATTGTTCTGAATTTATCTTTTATTAATTTATAATTTCTTCCCATTTATGTAATTAATTATTATGACTCATGCCCAGGCTTTAACTACGAGGTCATATCGCCTCTTTCGTCACTCTGGTAGACACGATCCCGACTCTACTCTGGAAGTTCTAAATTTTGCCTGTCTTTATTCACCTAAGGTACCAGATATCGGACAGGCTCGGGACCATCGCTAAACGTCTCATCCGAAGGACGGCATGGTTTTTTCACCTCCCAGATAAAAAAACCTGACATCCTCGGTCGGGTTTAAAACCCGCGATCTTGAGCACAGGAGGCTAGCATGCTACCTCTTAGAGCTACCGGCGCCCTCTCCTATTTATGTAGATTCAAGATAATAAAATTTTTTTTTTCTAAAGAAAATTCAATTCACTTAAGAAGACCAACTCAAATTTACATAGTTGCTTATTGTATTCATTAACGTTTTCAGTTGCACATTGTTCAGCATAAAATTAACTTACTAATGAAAAGAAATATTTTTTTAAAAGTATTCTTTATTTTTTAATCCTTAACAGTTTAGTTTTTCCCTTTTATACTATCATCCACCAGGAGCGCCACGAGACAGTAGATATATAGTTTAGGTAGCTTCTTTGTCAAAATAATATTGAAGCCTTCTCACTCTATTGACATAAAAGATATTGGAACTGTTGGCTCTCTTGAACCTGCCAGTGCAGCGCATCTCATGGTTAGGGAATCTTGAAAATCATAACTTCATTAAACTTAAAAAAAAAATTTAATTAAAGTTATAAGACAATAAAATGAACCATAAAAGTCAACAAATCTTAATGGTGTGTGCCTTCCAAAAAAAGTTTTTTCCATAAATTGATAGTAAAATAATGCACTAGAGATCCTGGGTCGCATCTCGCTGTTCTTCATGTGACATTAGCCAAGTACGATACATTTGTTTTCTCTTATTTTCCAGTGGATGCGAGCAAAGGCAATAGTTAAAATTCTAAACAAAATCCCAAACATAAAACAGTGGAGTTCGTTACAAGTTAGAGATTGGGCGAGGCTAAGATCCTATACACCTCTCACTTTAAATATGGCTAAAGGTGTGTACATTTGATATACAAACTATTCTTTTCAGTATTCTGTACTTAATGTATTACTGTAATTGTCTATATTTTTTTTCAGAATTAGAATATCGTAAACCGGAGCTAGAGTTCAGCTATACTCCTCCTTATGAAGAATTAGAAAGAGTTTTGAGTGAGGCAAAAACTATTCAAGAAACAGAAATCATTGATGTCTGTTCGATCGATGATCCTGGGAAAGCTACTAGTAAATCAGGTATTTATGATGGGACATATTGGAAATTAATCTGTTAAAAATATGTTCCATGTTAGAGATGGCATTAATCCCGAAATTACAAATATTTGCTTATAATATAATATATGAGCAGGACTGTTATCCCTTTTTTGTATACCTTGAATATATCAGACATTTTTATATGGCCAACATACTATCAGAATGCCCAGAGCTACCGGGAATTATCAGGGAATTTGAAAGGCTATAAAATAACAGGGAAACAAAGGTTTAGTCTAGTATATATAATTTTTGATTATTATAATATAAACATTTTGGTAGGAACGAATTTAAAAAAAAAATCTGTCACTCGGCCTAATTGCACATCTGTCTGAAATATATTATTTGTTTTAATTGATTATTGTTTATAGGCTTCTCTCTAGTTTTCTGGTTCGTTTAGTACTATTGGTGCATCTAATTATAAATTAATTATTGTGTGAATTTTGTGCTGAAAAGTATTTATGTTTTGCGGGACACATTGACTAAAATTGATTCCTCTGCGAAATTATTTTTCCACAAGTTGAACATCTTAATTTGTATATTATACTATAATATATATGTTCAGTATATTTACTAATATATTCGTTATACCAGATAATATATTTAACCTAATATATATGTTCAGTATATTTACTAATATATTCGTTATACCAGATAATATATTTAACCTAATATATATGTTCAGTATATTTACTAATATATTCGTTATACCAGATAATATATTTAACCTAATATATATGTTCAGTATATTTACTAATATATTCGTTATACCAGATAATATATTTAACCTAATATATATGTTCAGTATATTTACTAATATATTCGTTATACCAGATAATATATTTAACCTAATATACTACATTAGTTTATCCTCTATTTTTAGGAGATATTTATATCAATTAGGTAATATTTTCTTCCCTTGTCCTCAAAGTATGATAAAACAATTCTTAGTTTTTTAAGTGCTTTTGTTATAACCATTTGATAAAGTTGTAGATATATATGTTATAGTGCTGTTCTGACTTGTCCAAACACTAGAGCAAGTTCTTTGTCCTTTCTGAGAGCTCAAATTGTTTTGATCTTGGATTTCAAAATTTCTATACCTTAAAGCCTTACTACCCTTCTAACTTAATAACAACTGAACGGATTTTTATGAAATTTGGTACATCAATTCGGTTTGGAATACACGAGATTTATAGTAGATTTATATTTACTTTTAAAATTTTGAAAAATCATAATAACTAAAGGTAGTTAACCTGAAACTATTTTTGAATTCATGTCTTGTAGTAAGGGTATATTTTGTAATAAAGTTTGTAGTAATTAAAAAGTTTCCGCTTAACAAATATATATAATAATGAGCTGAACCATAATTATAGATAGGTTTACATGCGAGGAAGCTTTGTGAAATTACATTGCAGAATTTTGTTTTTTCTTCCATATTAGGAGAATCAATCGTTACTTCATGTAAATAAATTTAACATTTATCTTAAGAAATTTATTATTATAAAGAGGATAAAAGGACTGAAGGATTTGAATACAGTATTAAATTTTTTTTCTTGCTTTTAGATAACTGCATTTATAGTACTTTAACTATTGTTATTCTTCTACAGATGAAACGAAGGAACCTAGACGACGTTGGACCCTGAAAGACGCCCACCTTTCGTTAGAGCCCGAACTAACCGGACTGAAGAGTTTCATAGATCGGACGTTTCAGAGCGTCAAAGCGGACGTAGAGGTGGAAGAGTTGGCCCCCCGAGCCACGTATCCGGCCGCTCACCGCCTCCTCATGTCAGTGTTTTTCTCGGCCGCTGAAGACCTCATTCGCCGGTCTCACACTGCCAGCATGATCCGACAATCAGACAAGTAAGTTAGTCTTCTTCCTGCACTCATCTGTGCATCCTGAAAGGTATCTGGACTTACATACACATTAACCATTAATATAAGGCTTTTTATTTTGATGGTTCCTTATGATTAACCCAGATATATCTTAAGTCCTTCTTTAATATTGTGAAAAACATTCAGCTTCTGAGTATTCTTGTGCCTTAATGTAACTTAGTTAATCCACACTACGTCGGGTAACTTTTTGTTCACTCTTTTCCAATAGTACACGCTCAATGACTCGGCCAGTCCAAAAGAAAACTTTAGAAAAAGTCTTCATATAACTAACAAAAATCTTAACTTCTGGTCATTATAAAATCTCTCTTTGGTAAGTGCTTGAATCTACTAGTTTATTATCGTTCTCGAATCGGTTTGTACGCTGAACCAACCGTTCTCGAATCGGTTTGTACGCTGAACCAACCGTTCTCGAATCGGTTTGTACGCTGAACCAACCGTTCTCGAATCGGTTTGTACGCTGAACCAACCGTTCTCGAATCGGTTTGTACGCTGAACCAACCGTTCTCGAATCGGTTTGTACGCTGAACCAACCGTTCTCGAATCGGTTTGTACGCTGAACCAACCGTTCTCGAATCGGTTTGTACGCTGAACCAACCGTTCATAGTACTTGTGTTGTATGTAAGGACAGAACCAAGATGATCTACTATTAAGTCTACTCTCTAATACAGTGAAACCTCGATTATCCGATGGGCCAGGTGACAAATCCAAAAACTCGGATAATCAATTACAATTAATATTTTGCTTTATAAACTCCCTATAAATAGGTAGATTTTTTATATGGGAGATGAAAAAACCTTGAGCACGCCGTCTTTCGGATGGGACGTTAAGCGATGGTCCCGAGCCTGCACGATGTCGTCAGGTACTCTTAATCCTAGGTGAATAAAGCAGGGTAAGCAAAATTTAGGTCTCCAACAGTTGAGTCGGGCTTATGTCACCAGAGCGACGAAAGAGCGCCCTGGTAGTAGGCGTTATGACCTCGGTAGTTAAAGTTCGGGCATAAGTCACAAAGTTCGGGCACAAGTCACAATAACTAACCATCATATTTAAATTTGAGCTGAACAAACATTTTTTGAAGTTTAATTAATAGTTCAATTTTTAAATTAGAATGTATAAAGTTGTCGTTTATTCTCCTACATTTTATTTAAATAAAACTCGAACCTCTACCCAGAATTCATTTCCTCTCCTCCTATTACTAATAGTTTAACGTCAGGTAAAAAGACACATCAAAACAAAATCCTTTTGTCAGGGATAGCGACATTTTTTTTTTTTTTTTCTTGTAACTCCTAATTATTCATAGGTAGGCAAATAGTTGTGCTTCTCCAGTCTACCAGAACCAGGAATGTGAACAATACAGCCTGCTCCAGGCTTGAGACACTAACAAAATACATTATCGCAGATTTAGAGACATTATATTTTTATTTATTTAATTTATTTTTTTCAGTTCTTCAGAGGTTACTGTGGAAGATGTGCAAAGCGCTATATTGAGTCGCAAAGACTTTGACTTCCTTCTTCCAAATCGACAGATTGTGTGCGACCGACCACCTGTAGCTCTTCATAGGCGCCATTGCTAATAGTGACAACACTATATTATTATTTAATGTTTGTTGTTGGTTCATTGCATTGAGAAATATGACCCATCCAAGAAAACAGGAAATGTTTTATTTGTTCGTATAGATTGAATAACTTTGAAAGCCTACATGATCAAAATTTGTTTAATAATTTTTTTAAAAATAATACATTGTGTATATAAGTTCACGAAAAAAATTGTTATGAAGATTGATCTTTGGCTATTTTTATAATCACAATAACAATTCCTTTGTAGCCCAATGGCAGAAATCTTATCTTATATAAAAGCAAAAATTATTATTATTATACAATACTAGCAATGTTACTCGTTGTTGCCATATAGCCTGTATTCTTTGTTGAAACATCCTTAAAAATGTCCTGCAAATTTCGTGAATAATTGTGGCATTTCTGTACGCTAATATTTAAGCCGTTATCGTCTGATGCCCGGAGAAACAAGCACTTTCATTATTGCTATAATGCATTAATCCTAGCCTTAATTTTCTTAAAAACACCGCTGAAGATAATATTCTTTGGAAATAAGAAAAAACACATTTATATCTCCTTTCATGAGCAAGTCCTGTTTTTAGTTTAACTGGGACCGTAATTTATAACTGACTACGTTAAATTAAACACGCCATATTCAGAAAACCCTCCATAAGTTTGACATGACGGAAATTTTCTACTTTAAGATATTATTATTTTCTCAAAAAATTATATTTATAATATTCTGCAGTTTGAAAGAAGTTTTTTATATAATTTAAGAGCTTACAAAATTGTGTTATGAGCTGACTCATACCTATATGTATTTAAATGCTATATGTATGGTGCTGTTTTAATAGTATACTAATAATGTAAATTTTGTATATAACAATATAATTAGTTCTAAAAAAGTTTATCCACTTTAGTTAATATATCATTAATAAATATATTCGAATGTACAGTTTCAATTTAGATATATTGTGAATATTGTACAGCCATTTGACTTACAATATTGTGCTTTTAAATATTGTAATATTATATCCTTATTTTATATCACTTATAAGTTAAGGTTTTTATTTTTATTTTTTATATTACTTTTAATTGAACATTTACAGAATTTATTTTTTCAAAAATTGAGTATTATGAACACTTATTTACTTTTATTTGGTTATTATTATTATTATTATAATATAATCATTTATGCTAGTAAAAAAATAATATGAATAAACAAGGCGAAAGGTGTGTAGCATACATTCAAAACGATCAGTGAACTGTGTAATTTTCATTACTTATGGGCCCTTCAAAAAACATGTTATAAACAATTACGTGACAACTGAAGGACGCCATGGTCGCCTGTATTCAATGTAAAAGTTTTGATAAAAATATATTTTATATAGATTTCATGTGACATCCTTCTCGGTTTTCTCAAAAAATATTTTGTTTTTGTGCCTCCTAACTTATGATCTTACGATTTCGATAATTTCTCGGGTGTTTGGACAAAAGGGTTTAAGTCAGGAAATCTGAATTTTAGGAGGGGAATTTCTGAAGGTTTGAAAAATTCCTGCAAATCAGGTAAAACACATTTATGTTACTTGAAATATTATTTCTATAAAGTATTAAATATAAATAAAGTAAAATATTCCAACAATCAGTTAAATTTGGTGAAAATATTTAAATGCACTTGTCCTTTGGATTACAAGACTTATTCTGACCAAACACCAGAGAATTATCCTGGGTCATATTTCTAGATATTTCGGAAAGAAAAAAAAAAACTACAACTTTCTAGATTAAACAGACAGACATACAGTCACTATAATGTTCTGTTTTAGGTTTTCAATCTGCGAAACACTAAAAATACAGACGCACTACCCACGGTTTGTGTGGGAGACGTGTTTATGGAATATTTCTTTGATTTAATTAATTGAAGCTTAATTGCATTTTTTAAATGGCGTTTCTCGTCTGTGGAAGTCCATTTTTCTGTTGTTTTCTACAATATTTTTGTATATATAATATATGTAAATTCATTTGTATGTATATACAAATTGTTTAAATGTGTTTTTTTTGTACTAAATATGAATAAAAAGCTTAATACAAATGTTTATCTTCCAATGTATTTGTATCTAAAATCCTTTCCCCATTTTTATCCTGCTGGTCATATCTTGAATTTTGTAGATTTCGTATCCAGCTGGCAGTTAGTAACTCTAAAGTCTAATCACACACTCTCTACTCCTGATTTTCCTGGGGCAAATCAACAGTGTTGCGGCTAAACCGGAGTATTTTCGTGCCGATTAACAATTTTAAAACCAATAAGATAGAAGAAGGGAAACGATCCGATCTCATGCTAATAAAAGAAAAGCTCTCTCTTCGACATTAAAATGTATCAAATTACCATATCGAGAAATTAAATATTGAATGGCATTATTATCCGATGAAGATTAGAGAGACCATACTTTCTATCTTACAGGAAGGTAAGAATGTGGAGTAAGATTCCAGTAAGAGTAAGGTTCTATCAATGAATGAATATTTTTCAGTGACCTTGTCATAATTTAGTCACACTAAGTTACATTTGTAAAGGAAAACATCCATGTGTTTAGCCTTTTTGTTAACCGTGAATACAGGAGGTATACGAGTATGATGAAGTTCTACCTTCGCTAACCCTCAAAACTCGTGGTTTAGTCATGATTTGCATGTGAAATTAAGTACTTAATCCCTGTTAGGAAGAAGAACAACTGCTCTACCTGACTCCCTCCAGAAGGGTCAAACCTTTATAGTCGATATTCTTCGCCCAATGTATACTCATTGCATAATTTTTGAATGAAAACGCAACAACCTTTTGATTTATTTAATACTAAAAAACACTTACGAACACTGATGAAAAATTTCAACTCTATAGGGCACCGGTAACTCGCGTGCTTGTCTTCTGAGGTTAAGAACGCGGATTCTAGATCCGGCCGAGGCCCTTAGGATGGAACGTTAAGCTATGTTCCCGAGCCTGTACGATGTCAGGTACTCGTTATAGACTCCTACCAAATACAAATTTAGGGTTGGCAAAATTTAGGACTTCCACAATAGAGTGGGACTCATGTCGACCAGAGCGACGAAAGAGCGCTTTGGTAGTAAGCGATATGACCACAATAACTAACTTCAACTCTGTACGTAGTGGTTGATTAACCAATACAACTATTTGACAACAATTTAATTTCATTATTTTTTTTTTGTAGAAATTACAAAAAAATAAAAATGAATTGTAGTTTTTGAAAAAAAAATGTAAATTAAGTAAAAATAATATTTGCATGTCGTAGCAAAAAATGTTGAGGGAAGTCGAAGTTATATCATGTAAAGAAAAACTCAGCATTTGGCCAATGTTTCAAAAACTGTATATTTCCTTCTTCAGGGCCTTATAATGACTCGAGTGGATATGTCTAGTGAAAGTGGTAAGTGTTGGACACTATCAGACACAGTTCCCAATAAGTTGACTAATACTGAGTTTTTATATTTACGCGATAGAACCCAAACTTTCCTCAACATTGTAAAAATGTACACTCTATCAATCTTCATGTAACAAGGTTTGAAATAACGTACAATTATAAATTATAATACTATTTGAAGGTATATCAAATTTACACTTCGCTCCGTTTATTTATTTTTTATTTTTTAACACATTACATTTACCATCCTATTGGAATATTTTCTTTTTTCACTTGTTCTTTCAGCCATGCTGTTAAAGGAGCAAAATATTTCAGTATGGATTCTGAAGATATATTTTTAACTTTTCCCTCAGAAAACTCTTCTAAAACTCGGTACCAGGGGAGGCTTGCTCCATAGGACATCATTTTCCTGTAACAATATAAAAATCAATTATTAATTATTCAAGTTAATATGAAGGTAGACA
Organism: Aradus depressus; assembly: GCA_963662175.1. Classification (NCBI taxonomy): domain Eukaryota; kingdom Metazoa; phylum Arthropoda; class Insecta; order Hemiptera; family Aradidae; genus Aradus; species Aradus depressus. The sequence continues at coordinate 40,193,079 of OY759221.1, read as the reverse complement.
TATTTATTTATTTTGTGGGTAAAATGTTTTTTAAAAAACTCGAAGCAATAACAATATTTTTTTGTTCATTCTTTTTTTTTTACTGAAACCTTGGTAGAAAGAGCTTTTTTTTTGGTGGCGGGGGGGGGGGGGGGGGGGGGGCTGAAGGGTTGGGGGGAGAGGGGCGTGGCTTCATAAACATTTGAGCTTAGTCTCTAGCTGTAATAGAGGCCGAGATCCCTACACAGACTCTGATGAAACCTCTCCAGATCTTGGAAACGGCCCGATTTCCACCAAACATGGCTAAGAACCATCTCGCAAATACCAGCTATTGAAACAAAAAAAAGTTTTGAAATCGGTTTTTTCAACGGAATTTCATGTTTTCCGACCTCTTGATTCATAAAAATGATAAAAAAAAAGTGTGTGTCTTTGAACAAGATAACTCCCGATTGAGTGAATGTATCGACATTTTATATGTGTATTCAGAACACTGTGAGGATGACACCTATTGATTTTCAGCCCAATGGAGAGGGGGGGTTAGGAGGTAGGCTTAACCTAAATAGACTAATAACTGCCGTTGTAATGAATGAGTATTAACATGAAATTTCATAAGTACATTCAAAAGTAATTTTTAGAAAAGTGGGCTGATGTAATTACGAGTATATGCTTTTATTGGATTTGGAGCCACAAAAAGCAATCGTGAACCAGTTTCTATGCGATGCAGTTCAGAATACCTTTTTCAGAGACAAATTTATGGAGCAACCATGTCAAGGACTCGCTTTTCCACCATAGCAGCTTATCTCATTTCATAATGGTCACTTTTCACAAATAAATATTTTTTGAGCAAGTTTCCTAATTACCAATAGGTGAGAAAGATTTGAAAGTGAACCATCCAACTCATAAAACGTCCGTAGAACCAAAATTAAAAATGGGGTCTCGCAAAGACTCCCGTGGTATTCTGAGGGTTAATTGTACAAATATTTCTTAAGATATTCTGGATGACCCAAATTTAAATAATTTCTGAAGCCTTGTTTTCATATTTTCCGACTCCCTGATGCCAAAAAAAAAGTGTATGTCTGTAAATACGTTAACTCCGAATATATCTACATGAATGTTATATGTAACTTCAAAACTCAATAAGGACGACACAAATTAATATTCAGAGGAATCGGTCAAAGGGAAAGGGGGTCATAGGGGTGGAGGGGGAGGGGGGGGGGGGGGGGGTGCTCGACTCAAAACACCGTAATAACTGTCGATGTATCGACACAAAATTTGGTATGAGGATTCAGCAGCACCTATGTAAGTCAACTATCGATTTTGTTAGCTCAAACGGTCCATTGGTTTAGAGGGAGAGCGGTGATTCAACGACGACTTTTTGTTAAGAAAAATAGTCCAATAATTTTATTTCATAAATGATATCGCACCCGTCTTCGAATAAAGGTACAACTTAAAAATTGAATTTGTTGGGAAATCAATATTAAAGTTTTGTTCTACACTTTTGACTACCTCCTCATTTAAACGACACAACGAGTTTGTTTTGTTGCCTACTTTTTGTGCGGACAAACTCGTGGTGGCGTTTAAATGAGGGTAGATCAAAAAGTTTAATATTGATTTCCCAACAAATTCAATTTTTGAGTTGTACCTTTATTCTACGACGGGTGCGATATGTTAAATTGAAATGAAAGCAAATAGAATTGAAGCAATCTGTTTATCATGATGGACTAAAGCCGTTATTCCGGGAACTGTGGACAAGTTATTCTTTCTATTCTGAACATATTATGCAATGCCTAATTTCCACACTAAAGTGTTAAGCAAGTTTTAACGCTTTGTAAGATAGATGAAGTCCAAGAAAGCCGTCATCTCACTTTTCAGAAAGTCCAACTTTCGGTAAGCCAAAAAAAAAATTATGTTAAAAGAAACAGTGTAAGAAGCACTATTAACATTTGTGTATTTATTTCAAACAAAAACCAATTTTAGAGTTTAATAAAAAATAATCTTACCGGAGTTTTTGGCCAGCAGACTCAAAGCCGTACAGATCGCACAAGTGCAATGGCGGAGGTTCCTTCAGAGGATTATATTTGTTCTTTAACTGGCACATGACATCAAGGAATTGAAACTGAAGAATCTCACTCAGGAAATATCTACAAAAATACAATTATAATGTTTATTGTTATTGTTACAGCTCGGTATGAATATGTTCAAGTTAGTAATGGTTTATGGTTTACCTGATGTAGGGAGTGTTGTCAGGTATATGAAATTTGGCGAATGCATCGAACTTGTTGGGGCCGCGGTGAGCCGGGGGCCTGAGTCCTTCGTACTTACCTCGCAGCTCCCACCATCTCTTCCTCAACAATAAAATACAAATTAATAATGAAAAATTAATAGGATTCCACACTGACAACATTGCTGACAAATATCATGCATTATTAAAAAATTGTAAACTGAAAATCTCACATCATTATAATTCTCTGGCTGTATGTATCCTGCCATAACATTCCATCTCCACTTGTCAACCACAAGGCCAAAGGCTATATGGGGGATCGTCTTCAGAGCTTGGTACAGCAGAACAGATATCTCAACGTCTGAAAAATGAACATAGATTCTTGTCATTAAACTGGAAACATAGACCTCTTCGTAAAGTTTTCAGTAGAGAACGGATTTCTACAATATTCTATATTTTGTTTCACTTTAACTTCCCCAGCTATAAGACGTATGTAGAAAGTTATGTAATATCGAATCAATCAGCACAATAACCCTGATAGGAAATTGTTTTAAGAGGGAGAGCAACTACTTAAATATTAATTTATATAAATTAAGTATATTGCCGGTGATTCACCGACTTTATGAATGATCATCCTAACGAATTCTGCTAATAGGATCATATACACTAAATTTTATATTGCATATATTTGAGCATGAATGCTCATAATATCATATTTAGACTTTTTTTTTTTTTTTTTTTTTCGATTATTCCTAATTTTTTTTCTTATTTACAATCAGAATCGCAAATATTTTCATTCATTAGACATAAGCAGACTGTAAAAGCCATGTTTATTTCCTGAAGATATGTAACTTTCTCGGGCTAGTAATGACGGGTCAATTAAAGAAAATGTATATCCATTATATCTTTAAAATAAGTCATATTAATTTTTATTATCATTTATTATAACTAGGCTCAAATTCTATGATTCACAATTATATCTGAAAATTAATATTAGTATACCGAACCAGAAGATTTTGATTATTTGGATTTAAATTTTAAATACGTACTTTATCTTCACAACATTTATCACATAACTCCCCACGAAGGTTGAAGAGAAGATGGAACCGCGACTTACTGCCACCTTAAATCCTATTCGTTCTTAATTTTTTTTTTTTACATCATTTTCCTTTACTTTTATCATCTCTCTTACCCATCCATTAAAATTGTCTTTCAATTCCTTTTTATTTATTTATTTTATTTTATTTTTTTATTTCTTTTCTGTTCTCGTCCTAATAATTAAGATAAATTTTCGTCCCGAGAACCTTCCTCTCACATGCCCTTCACGCCAACATATCAATACCATCATAGATGCTGGTTGTTGCACCCTAGCAACAGTTGCATCTTTATAAATAAAAGACAAAAAAAAAAAAAAATTAAAGGTAAAATATATATATACATATATTGATAGTTGTACTTAATTATTTCATAATTTCGTTTCTTAACATAATTTCTTATTTGTAAATTATGACGACTACACTCTGACGGTCATCTGACCAAGAGGTCGTTTTTGATATAATATTTTTCATTTTCAAATTATTTGTATATATGTAGTACCTATATTTATAAATAAATAAAGACTTAATAATGAACAAATATATCTTTAAAATAGAGAGCCAATTTATTTTTGAAATATATTAGTCAACGTCGCAACTGGTTGAAAATCCTTGGAATCCTTTGTTCAGGTTGTATTTTGGATTTGCGCTACATGACACACTCCTACGCCTACGTAGCTTATACGCTTACGCGTAAACTACGACGAATATTGTACTGAATATTGTAAACCTGGGGACCGACATCATGGTTCAGTTTGTTTGGATTACTGATTTGAATCACTTCACGATGATAAGATGACATATAGGCAGAAGGAGCTTACCTTTGAAGTCCATTGTCGTTGGTATTATTTGGAGTCTGTACAGATTGTCCGGTGTTGCAACAGCTAACATTATGGTATCTCCTATAGCTTCTTGAAAGGCTGAATTAGCACCATCCTAAAAAATATATATATATATATTAGAAAATAGTAATATGATGCACGTAAGTCAGTTTTTGTGACCCATGCCCGGGCTTTAACTTCATATCACATATTACCAGAGCGCTCTTTCTGACATGGTGCAGGTCGGAACCATCGCATAACGTCCCATCCGAAGGACGGCATGCTCAAGGTTTTTTCACCTCCAAGATAAAAAACCTAAGGGCCTCGGCCGTTTCGAACCTGCGATCTGCAAGCATGGAACCTCTGAGCTACCGGCTATTTTCTCTAAGTTTGGGATTTCCAATCAAACCTCCGGTTGTCAAGTGATATGAAGTCAAATATTTCTTACGATCACTTTTTGAAAAGTGTTCGTCGTTTTCGACAAACAAAATGTAAAAGTTTCTATCATCAAGATGCGTCCTAAAAGGTATATCATCTATGTATATTGTGAGCCTTTCGCTTACAGACTTCCTAGCAGTACTCAAGTCAATTGGTCTCTAGGGAGAAGTTAGTTTCCATATTACATGAAAGCGACCGATGTTTTCTGAACAGACAGATACCTCTCTCCCCATCCCCCACCTGTAGGTATCTGACCTACATCAACATTCAACTAAAATACTATACTCCATGTTGAAACATGGTCGAAAGTAAATATAAAAAATAAAAATACCTTGTAGATAGTAGGCCTGTCCTCGTATGACATGAAATAGTGTATATGTCCCATTTCATGGACTATTACGTAGAAATCTTCCCAGTTTAAATCCGCACAAAGTAACATCCTGAAATAATAATAATTATTATAAATTAATAAAACGTTTAGTAGAGATCAAAATTATTTAAACTACAACAACAACAACATTTATTTGGACCAGCACAATGATGCTTTACACAAATCTATAATACAAGGAAGGGTTTAAAATAGAAAGTCCTGGTACAGTCTTTGTTTGAGTCGCCTCCCAGGAGTAGGCGCACCAAGACTGTGGTGTACAGCCCCAGAACAATGCACAAGGGCTTCGTGGTGGTTCTTCACTAGTTTCTCGATGTGAGCTGCAAAAAGAGGAACTCCCAGTTCTTCGTGGATTTTGTGATTCCTGACAAACCAGGTGCGTTTGTTGCTATTCGGAGTACTTTATTTTGAAATATTTGTAATCGTTTCATGTTAGTGTTGCTGGTACCGATCCAGACTGGACAGGCGTATGTTAGAAGTGGAAGTAGGAGTGTCTTGTATAGCAGAATAGTACATGTGTGTTTAAATGGCGTGTTTCTGTTTATGAGAGGATAGAGAGTGTTGAGTCGTGAATATGCTAGCTGTAGTTTTCTGTTAATGTGTAGTTTCCAGGTGAGTCGTGTATCCAAAAGTACTCCAAGATAGCGGACACCCTGGTCCTTAGGATTCCAGAGAATTGGGAGGTCATCAATTTGCAGCTGACGTTGTTCTTCTATGGAGAATCTGCGGAGAGCGAAGATTTTAGCTTCGGTCTTCCCTATGTTAAGTTTGAGTCTCCATTTTGAAAACCATAGGGAAACGTCTGTCAGGGCTTCCTGGAGCTGTTCAATGGCGACGGAGAGGATGCTATGGTGACAGGCAATCATTGTATCATCAGCATAGGTGGCTAATGTCGCCGTGGGAGTTTCGGGGATGTCTTGGGTGTACAAACTGAAAAGAAGGGGGCTCAGAATATCATCTTGAGGGACCCCAGCTGTTATTATTTTCTGATTGCTCAATGCATTGCCCACTTTAACCTTGAACGTCCTGCCATGGAGAAAAGAGGATATAAGACCAACGATGTATTTGGGTACTTATTTAAACTAAATTATGCATATTTCCATTCTATATATAATTCCGGTTTAATACATTGGAGAGCTTCTAGCTCTAGTGCTAACATTATCAGACTTCTAAAGAAAGCATTAAGAATAATAAATAATACTAATCAAAGAATAAGCTCTAGATAAATATTTAAAAGACTTAAAATCTTGCTATTACCTGCGCTGTTTATATTTTTTATTATCTATTTTTTATTTTTCCAAATTATACAGTTAATCGTTTGAAAATTGTGTACTTCGATACGGTCCGAAGTGCATAAATCCTACCCCTAGAATACGGTAATAATTTCGGGTTTATAACGAGTAGTATAGTGAGATGATCTTAGCCTCTTATAATAGATCGAAGCTATACCCGGCGCAATTCACCATTTAAATTGAAGTATACCCGGCGTCCTACACCATAAATTGAAGTGTCCTTGCTTGGGGTCTTTAAACTTTTATTAATTACTATGAAAATGATTTTACTTTTGGGGTTAACATGCGTACTCAGAAGGTGAACTAGGCTATAGAGAATTTAGAGAACAATTTATAAGACAACATACATTTATTAACACAATTATTGACATATATTAGTGAGGCGTCCCTCCATAATCGCACATCTGGAATAAAATATCTATAAAACATGAAATAATTTATATAGACTTAAATGTTCTGGTAACTCCCGCAACATGAAGGTGTCTATTGATGATCAGCCAGCCATTCGTCTCGATGTCGGAGAAAAATGTAAAATAAATGATTCCGTTACCTTGAAAGTCTTCTTTTTCTTAACCACACTCAAGTCGGTGGTTTCTCCTCCAGGATTCACGAAGATTGAGGAACTTCCAGTCCCTTCGAAATAGGCAGCAGGGATGATCTCCCTCCAGCAGCAAAATGAGAGTCTTCGGTCTCCTACGTCCGCTCAAACAGGAGTCTCCTTCCTCCTACAGCTCAGCCAGGAATGTCCTCTCCCTCAACAGCTCAACTCTGAATAACTGTCCAGCTCAACAGCTGAACTCGGAATGACTACCTCCTCTAGTAGCTGAATGAGGACTGCCTCTTCTCGTAGCTGAGTGAGGACTGTCTACCTCCTCTGATAGCTGACTGAAGTGAAGACTGTCTATCTCATACCGCACTTCAGCGAGGAATCCTTGAATTTCCATCCCCTCCACTTTATGTATCTTTCTACTAGTGCGCTTCTCGTGGTCGCTCTCATAACTATAATTATCAATCGGTCTGTGATAAGCAATATATCACAATAGTAATGAGCCATATCATACAAAGTTTGATTTTCGAACGTCATATTCACAAATATGCATAAGATACATATACAACTGTTTTCATTTATACAACTGTATTCGAACTCACAGCTATGAATATGAATATATTCATATTCAAAGGTGTGAATACGAATATACAGTAGACTCTCCCTTATCCGGCGTTGCCGGGACCGACATGACGCCGGATAACGGAAATCATCAATTAATGAGAAAAATATATCAATTAAAGCATAAAAAAAGTGTTTTTAGCTGAGCAAAGGAATAAAACACGTATGTATTTTGTTGATTAAATTTATTAAATTGACAAATATGTACATACTGAACATTGATTTATTATATGTACGTACATAAGTATGTACATATATTTATCCAAGCGTTAAAAAGATATTTTGAAATCTGCGTTTAATTACATACATATTTAAAAGAAAATCTAAAATTCTAATAATATTATTTGTTAAAAAAATCGGTAATTCTCTTTTGTTTCCATAACACAAAACTGTTCCCTGCTGCATAGTCCCATCACTTCTTTAGTGTTAAGACGTCTGAAAAACGATCCAACGATTCTTTTCACTATGAGAATCAAATGAAAACTGAGAAAAATAGAACTGGTGTAAAGGAAAAACAAATAGGAAGAGAGGGTTTCTGTGGAAAAAAATTAAACATTGACTTTACTAGTTAAGTGTTCATTTCCCGATAAGACAGATATTAGTGAAGTAATAAAATATTGTATTAGTGTTCCCTTCATTATAAATACAATGTACATATGTATGTATGTACAATAAAAATACATGAAAGATTCGTGAGTTACGGAATTATTATGTGCTCGTAAATACACGTGGCTCTATATATAATTGATAATCTAATAATTGAATGTTAATTTTAGTTTAACAAATTTGATATTATTTTGCGAGCGCCGGATAAGGGAGAGTCTACTGTATTCATATTCACAGGAGTTCATATTCATAGATAATAATTTTTGTGAATATATTCGTATTCGTATTTGCGATTACGAATACGCACATTCCTGCTCCTAGCCTGTCCACCTTCTCATCTCACCTCACCTCCAGAACAGACTGGTCCCCTCTAATTAGAACAGCTGATGGTCGTCTTTTGTTTTCCATTTATTGGTTCGTTTTAAAACAAAATACGACATCATATATTTATTTACTAATTTAGTTACTTCACTGTTTTTATTTTATACCAATAAATATAATTAATTTTATAATATTTTAATAATTACAATGTGTGTACTCGTTATTTTGTACATCACAGATAATAATACAAATAATAATGAAAAAGTAACTAATAATATACTGGTAGAGGACCTCGACAAAGAAAATAAAAATTAAAGCAGAGTATGGGGTGAGAAGATAATTCTGTTTCTGCATAGAGGGTGTCCTCTATCATATAGTGGGGAAGGGTGTTAAATAAATTGATTCCTTTATTAGTGTATATTATTTTTCAAAAAGGGAGGAATAATGTTCAGTTATTCGAATTTCTTCTTTCTTCCTGGTATCATAATCATGAATAGTATTGTTGAGGGAAAATCAAGCAACGTTACCTCTTAAAGTAAAAGGTGAAATACAAGAAAATTATAGTGATTGTTTTTCAATAAAGTGTTACCTATAATCATTCTTCTTGTACAAATTAGCGGAAGTTCCATGACAAGAAATGTTATGACCAGACCTCTCCGCTATGATAGAATGTTTCCAAAACACTTCCGACAGTGGAGGCATCCCTATGGACATGTAATACTGCTCAGAGTACTTCGCCATCTGCGTTGTGTTGGTGAACTTCCTTCGTATTCCTTCGTCCAGGTTCAGTTCGGTGTCTATCAGAAGGTCCAGCACGTTGTGCCAACTATGTGACCACATATTTCCTTGAAAAAAAAAAAATAATAATATTAAAATACAATATTCCCTCAATACCTGCCAGTTTTCCATATTCTATTTGCACTATTTTATATTATTAACCCCCGACCCAAAAGGAGGGTTGTTATAAGTTTGAAGCCTTTGTCTGTGTGTTTGTGTCTGTCTGTGGCATCGTAGCTCCAAGACGGCTGAACCAATTTCAAAGCGGTTGTTTCGGTTCAAAAGCTGGTATTAGCGAGACGGTTCTTAGCCATGTTTGGTGAAAATCGGGTATGTTGTTTCCAAGATCTTCAGATATCATCAGAGTCTGTGTAGGGATCTCGGCCTCTATTACAGCTAGAGACTTGGAGTTTGAGCTCAAATGTTTATAAGGCCAAGCCCCTCCTCACCAAGCCTCCCCTAACCCTTCAAGCCCCCCTCCCCCCCCCCCCCCCCCCCCAAAAAGCTCTCTCCATCAAGGTTTCAGTAAAAAAAAAGAATGAACAAAAATATTTTTTTATTGTGTCGGGTTTTTTTTAATTTTTAATTCTTTGTTTTATATTTATATTGCTACGAATTGAATCACTTATTTTTGACCATTTCCTGTATTGATTGTTGATCTGGCCCGGTACAAGTTCCATTTTGTAACCTTAATTTTCGAATTAATCATTGTTCATTTCATATTCGATTTATTTGTTTACTTTCGATCAAATAACCTATTAGTATTCGGTTTGTGTTCAAAAGTTTAGACTTTCCAGACGTTCCAGTTCAATTAAAATTTTACCTATAAGAATTTATATATTGTTCTGCATCTAAAGTCCAGAGTTCTATGCCGGAGAATGGAGAGACAGTCAGTTAGCTGTTCTACGTATTGAGTTCAAGGAGTTACTTTAAGAAGAAGATGAAGTAAGGGGAAACAAAGAGAATGAGATTACTTGTAACAAAATTACAGTAGTTGAATATTGATCGACGAGGGTTGTTATATCCTATATGCAGAGGATTGTCGGAGATGATGGAGCCTGCATTTCTTCCTTCAAGATGAAGTTTCCAGAAAATTGTTAATATCTGCAAAATTAATAAACTAACTTTTTCAAGCAGCGCCCTCTATTTCTAATTTTTTTTTTAAAAGATGTAACGATGTAATGAATTAAAAGTTATTTTATAAATTAACGCTTGTTTCGTATTTTATTCTATTTTATATTAGCACTAGCAGTTGCTCGGTTAGTAACTGATGAAAATTTTAAACAAATCTGAAAAAAAAGGAAGCATTTTTTATGTCCCTCTCCCCCATGTTTCTCCCATTCTCAATATTGAGATCTCACATAGTCTGTATTTTAAGTTGGCTCCCGAACTATGGGCACCATCGTCAACAGAACTAGTCAGGTTTTAGGTTATGCTGACGACCTAGACATCGTAGGGAGGTCTTTCAGAGCAATGGAGGACGCCTCCTAGCGCTCGATGAAGCAGCAAAACGAATGGGACTATTGGTGAATTCTTCGGGAATATTGGCCCATACTTCTGCGGAACATTTAATGAGTTGACTTACCTAGGGTGTCAGGTTAATGTGGACAATAACCTCTCAAATGAAATAAGAAGCAGGATCACTAAGTCCAACCGCTGTTTCTTTGGACTCCGAAGTAACTTGCCTTAGAGGCAACAAAGATGGAACTCTACAAAACCTTGATTCGACCAGTGTTAACTTACGGTTCTGAAACATGGACAATAATAGAGACGGACGAACAAGCACTCCTGATTCACTAAAGGAAGATCCTACGTTACATCTATAGAGGTGTCTACGACGGACAGGACTGAAGGAGAAAAACGAATCAGGAGCTATATGCTTTGTCGCAAGAACCGGACATAGTAAGGTTTGTAAGACTTAAGATGGGCAGGACAATTGGAAAAGATGGGAGACATTTACTGGAGGAAATCCAAGGGACCAGACGTGTTGGGAGGCCGAAGCTATGTTGGAGGACGGTGTTGCGCATGATGCGAGGATCCTACTTGGAGTAAGGAACTGAAGGGCAGCTGCACAGGACCGAAACGACTGGCTGATCCAGGAGGCCCTGACTAAAGATGAGTTGTTGCGCCGATGATGATGATGGTCAGGATCTACCCTTTAAGGACTACTTTCTATCTACCCCCTCTCTCGTTCTAAATGTTAACATCCACGGGAGCCTATGTTTGAACAGAGAGATTAAGAATATTACCTGTGAAATTTGATGATCAAACGTTATAGCTTGCACTCATTTTGTTTTACCCTCGCCCTTTCCCCCCACAATCCTAAAGGCCCATTTACATTTGTCACTTTAGAAGATCATCTTGGATGAATCATCCAATGTGACAAGTGTAAACTGCCATTCATCTTCAATTCCTCCAGAGTGAACATCGAAAGTGAACGATGAAAGAAGTTGACCGCCTACTAACTTTTAATGAAACAGTCGTTCCTCCAACCGATGATTCATCCAAAGGGCGTAGTGACAAATGTAAACAAACGTCCCCTCTTTGCATTCACTCTTCACTGTTCTGTATTTCATTTGAAGTTTTATTTTGGGGTTCAAAGCTTCTCGGAACCAAGTGTCTTTTCTTTTAATAAATGGAGTATTTTTTCGAGAAGATATGCTAATTGGTTCTCGTCCTTTCTTAAATGGTTCCTGTACTCCTCAGGATTTTCTTCTGCCCATTCTACCAATAGCGTTGACGAGGCACCCACACTTTCTCTCCTTGAAACCCATGGTTTCACCCACCAACGTCTTTGAGCACGACCACTTGCTGTTAGGCTTGCATTCAGTTCATGAAGTAGTCCGCTTGAAATTAAATCAATGCTTGCACGCACAACTCTTTGAGTTCCTTCTCGAACGAGACATATTCTGGCACTATACGCGAAGAGGGTGCACAGACGCGAAATTATGAGGAACACTGGGCAGTGAAAACACATAACTGGATGAAAATATGTAAACAAGGATGATTCACTACGGATGATTCACTACGGATGTTCATCAAAAGTGACAAATGTAAATGGGCCTTAACCCTCCCGTTCAATACGTTGCTCCATCCTGGAAAGAAATTTTGTGAATATATGTTAAGCCGTGAAGCTCAAACATAACTTCAATTATATAAATATATGTTTTCCTCCTTCCCTCTTCCATCCTCTCAACTAACATCAAGTTAACATAAAACATAACACCCACATAAAAATCCTTTTTTCTTGATTATGTTTCATGTGGCCTTTCATGACAACGTTAAACCCTATTGTGTATTATTTTATTTTTCCATTTTAAAGTGTTTTTTCCCCCCGACGAATTATAATAATTAAAGTTGCCTATTAGGTGTAAAAATTTCAACTCTAGAAAAATCGTTGCTAAGAATTTTGCTATTTTAATAGGGTTTTATTAATGGTCGTCTATGTGCTTTTTCCTAGAATTGAAATTGAATAAAAGGATTGTTTTCAAGGAAGGATACCATGCTTGGTTCTGTCTTTAAGATTTTACGATCCTATCTGTGAAGATCTAAATTTTTCTTCAAATTAACATTCTTAATATGAACATCTCAACACATATTAAACTTTATTTATTTGTTTCTTTGGAGAGACTACCATCCAACTCGTGAACCTGCTCTCTGAGATCGGAGCACAAGATGTATGGACAATCCAGGACTATCCCAGAAATTCTTAAAGCGATGATTAGTGAGATGAATCTCAACTGCCCGCACTATAGACTGTAGACTGATAGCAGAACTCTTTTTATATAATATTCAGAGGCTCTCTAGACATGATGAGAGTAACATCTCAAGGAAAGCTACCAGGATCCTGGGAAAGACAGATAACTGAAGGTAGATCTGAGAAGAGAGGGGTGCCGGAGGTGTACGATCTACCATATGATAAAGACAGATAACTGAAGAAGCACCCGGACCCAGCCATCTCACCACGTGGTTAAGGTTCCTTCAGATCCTGGTCACTATTTACAGACAATTGAAGTTCAACCAGTGCCGGCCTGAGGCAAGCATCTTAAGTCTCTGTCTGATTTGTCGACTTAAAACAGCCATGCTCGTTGGCTCTGTACTCTTCACAGTACCTATACCGGTGGTGCCCCGCCCGCGCACTCGAACCGTGCGTATCTCAAAAGATAAGGGCATTCAGATACCATACTAGCCACATGCTCGCAATCAAAATATCGAAAAGCGAAAAAAATATTTTTTTCCTTTATTTTTCTTTACCACTGAGGCGCTCCATAGGACTTGGAGCCTGGAGCGGCCACTCCGTTCGCCCTATGGTAGGGCCGGCCTTGAGTTCAACCATATTTTTCCTAATATTTTCTTGTCTCTTATTATTATAATATTTAATTTAATTTTTTTTCCTGTATTGTTCAAAAAAAGAGATTTTTTATTCGATCTGTGATAGATGTGTCAATGTGGCCAACTTATCAAGATGTCTATATTACAGTTAATAAATTTCTATTCTACTTGTTTGTTTCGTTTTTTCAAGTACAAGAAACTTTTTCTTAGTAAAATTGGTTATGAACCACAAAACCCCCCAAAAATGGAAACTAAATACTTGAATGGAAAGGAAATATTAAAAAATACTACATTGTGTGGTTAAGTTGGACGGTTAGAAGCACCGCTTCAAATAACATTTGCATTTTTTAAATTTAAAATATAGGTTTTAGCTTCTATTAAACATCTATCGAATCTGAGGGCGCCGGTAGCTCAGTGGTATGCGTGCTTGTCTTCTGAGCTCAAGATCGTGGGTTCGAAACCCGACCGAGGCCCTTAGTTTATTTTATCTGGGAGGTACAATAAACCTAAGCACGCCGTCCTTCGGATGGGACGTTAAGCGATGGTCCCGAGCCTGTACGATGTCAGGCACTCGTTAAAGACCCCTGGCCCTAGGTGAATAAAAATTTAGGGTAGGCAAAATTTAGGACTCCTAGAGTAGAGTCGGGCTCATGTCCACCAGAGTGACGAAAGAGCACTCTGGTAGTAGGCGCTATGACCTCGTAGTTAAAGCCCGGGCATAAGTCATAAAACCTAACCTCTATCAAATCTTTATGTTTTTATATAAGGTTCAAGAACAGAAATAGCCCTTAAGTTTTTTTTCCAAGAAGTTAAAAGCATCATGGAGCAGGCCGTTCTTCTGAAGGGATGTTAGGCAACGGTCCCCATACCTAGGTAAATAAATCTGAGTAGGCTAAATTTAGGAGTGCCATGGTCATCATGTCCATGAGACCTTTTCAAATACATCATTATTAAGTTGCCTCTTGTTGAGTCAGAGCCGACCACTTTTTATAAAATAAATTAAAAAAGAGCTAAAGTCAACAGGTGGAAGAGGCAATTAGAGACGGAAAACTTGGAGTGTGTTTACTTTTGAGGGGGGCACCCACCCATCCCCCCCTCAAAGTAGGGATTAGGGTTTAATGGAAATAGAAGTAGGGGGCCCAGATGATCCCATCCTCCAACATGGCGGCTATTTCAGGAACTGCTCTAATGCAAGGGACCACTTCTGAATCCAAATGCCAGAGTCAATATACCTGGGGCCACTTTGTCTTCGTTTACACTGGCTTCAGTTCATTCTTCTCCACCTCCACAAATTTACATATCAATTTAAACATATATCGCCGCCCCCCCCCCCCCCTCTTCCAATCATATATCTTCAAAACTATTTTTAGATATACAGTAGAGTGTCGATTATCCGTAGTTATTAGGGATCCGGTTCTTCGGATAACTGATTAAAGTCAGGTCCGTATCTAGGATAGGTTACGCCCCTATGCAGTCATTTATATTACGCTTCCCCTCTCAAACCCAACATCCCTTCTCACAGCATTGGCTAGCAGATATATGACTGTTAAAACTTGTACTATGTGCTCATATAATTCTCAACTTTACTGTAATATTATAAAATAATGCAAGAAACCAGTAAAATTGAGAAATCTACACTTATAGGTTAGGTTAGGTTATGTTTTATGACTTATGCCCGGGCTTTAACTACGAGGTCATATCGCCTACTACCAGAGCGCTCTTTCGTCACTCTGGTGGACATGAGCCCGACTCTACTGTGGGAGTCCTAAATTTTGCCTAGCCAAAATTTTTATTCACCTAGGGCAGGGGTCTTTAACGAGTACCTGACATCGTACAGGCTCGGGACCATCGCTTAACGTCCCATCCGAAAGACGGCGTGCTTAAGTTTATTTTACCTCCCAGATAAAATAAACTAAGGGGCTCGGTCGAGTTTCGAACCCACGTTCTTGAGCTCAGAAGACAAGCACGCATACCACTGAGCTACCGGCGCCCTCTCTACGCTTATATAAAAATATTCTCTAGAAAAATATTCTTGTATTAATTTATATTTATTTTTATTATTTGCTTACACAAGAGTTTGTTAGTTAATTATTGTGACTCATGTCTGGCTTTAACTACGAGTTCATATCGCCTACTACCAGAGCTCTCTTTCACGCTTTGGTGGACATGAGCCACACTCTACTGTGGAAATCCTAAATTTTGTCTTCCCAGGTTTAATTACCAAGGGTAAGGGTCTTTAACGAGTATCTGCCTGACATCGTACAGACTCGGGACCATCGTTTGTCCCATCCGAAGGACTGCGTGCTCAAGTTTTTTTTTACTTCCTAGATAAAATAAACTAAGGGCCTCAAATATACACAAATTTAAGGAAAGTAACTGTGTATAAGGAAGTCCTGCGTTGGTCATTCAGGTATTTATTTTTTAATAGTTCTTGAGGAATGAAGTACAATTTAAAATGGAGTAATAGCAGCATATAGAAACTCTTACCAAGAAGATGTGCAGGGAGCAGAGGGTGCTCAGAAACAGACTGATAGACCCTCTGTAGTCGATGTCGAACGAAGCCATGGACAAGCCGATGTAACGGGGCTATTTCCTCGTACAGCTGTTCTACCACCATCTCTAGGTTGGGGATCTCCAGCTCTTCTCTCCAACAGGCACCAATGTCCGGGTAGCCTGCTCGAACAAATTGAATAATTATTAGATCTGTTTATTCTCAGGTATATTTTTTTTTTAATGAAATGATACTTGACAATTAAGAGCGCGTGGCGTGAATAAAAAACAAGTTGAGGGCTCTGTGAGTTCGGATAATAGAGGGTTCGGATAATCGAGGTTCTACTGTATACAAAAAAAAACTTCAATGTTTAAAAGATAATTACTACACTAATTGTTTCCAAAAAAGTCCACTCTTTTAAGTTATGTTAATATTTTTTATAAAGTATATCTATATGTGTAATACCTCTGAAAAAAAAAAAAAAAAAAAATGTTAATTATCATTTCGATTAATGTCCGAATATATTTCTGCGATTTGTATCGATATAGTGGAAAGCTAATAAAACGAAGTGTACCGGTTATGCCGGCATCAGCCAAAACCGGTGCGCTATATGTATATATTTTTGTGGAATTAGACATTATGATAGTTAAACAAGCTCTTTGTTTTTATTCATTTTTCCATTACGAAAACAAATATTTAACAAGTCATGTAACTTAAAAGAGGAGAATTTTCTGTAAAAGGCTGGAGGAGTTACTCAGAAGCTCTAATAATATCGACTATAATAATAAAACTATAATAGTATCGACATGAAATTTGATATGAGAATTCAGAAATCTCTGAAACATTTCCGGTGATTCACAATATAGTGAAGCATACGGATGGTCAAATTCGGGTCTTATAAGGAGCCCCCAATCCAACGTATAGTAGCTAGACTACAGGTGATCCGACCAGTGTCGCGGATCCATCTAAGGTCCAGCCAGAAATCTCAGAATAAACAAGTATGTAAGTTGGTCGTTCTTCGTGTTTCCATCTTTGTTATACTTTGCTTCGATGTGAAGCTCTATTAGACTTACCATTGTTAAGTGCAGCTATGTTCTGTGTCTGTATGAAGGTTGGGTACACTTTGAGTGCCTCAGGTCCAGCCCCATCTCTCCACTCGGTCCATGCTGCTTTCAGCTCCTCAGGATCCCTGGAGGTCCGCATCAAACTCTCCAACTCCGGCTCTATACCGTAGCACTCCATGTCTTCTGTGCACAGTTTCGAGTTATAGTAAATGGCGGACAGCTGTCCGGTTAGGCCCATACTGTATCTAAAAATGAAAAGAGAAGAAATTTTATATGGGACCGAGATCCCCTAAGTATTAAAACATACAGAGATGAAAATAAAAGTAAACAATGAAATAAAGTATCAACATGACTTACAAAGAATAAATACAAAATAAATAAATTAGTTTCTATAGTGGAGAAAAACTAGACAATAATAAATATCTGTGTATCGGAGGTAAAAGGCACTATGTCACAAATGTTAAATTTTTCAGGAGAACCAGTTGAGTGATACTTTTACAATCTTTTCTTAAATTTTGCACTTTTATTGACGCTCTTTGTAAACTTTTTTTTATTGCATAGTACATAAGGTTTACACAAATCTTACATACATATTTTAGATTTTGGTAATCTTTAATAATTATTATTATTAATTACAATTATTGTTTAATTACTGGACTTAGTGCCTTTTACCTCTGTGATAACAACTGTATAGAACATTATATGAAAGCATTATGTCCTATTAGGAAATTAAAATTCAGTTTATGATACGTAAAATATATTTATTTGTGTTCCCATTGTTTTATTACACTAGGAAATTTTTGAAGAAAAAAGTCAATAATGTAACATAATATCAGTTTTTAAAAATGTTATAACATATTACAAAGGAGTTAAACTAAAATGTCAGTCTTCTTCATCTCCTGGATAGTCTGCAGCACTCTTCGTGTGTCGTGTTATGTTATCTTGAGTACAGAATTGTAAATATGACTCGTACATTCTTGAAATGCTGAGACCTGGCTCTAAAAAGTTTTTGCCCGACCTCTCTCTTGAGTAGTGGCTGTGATATGAAGGAAACGCTGCTATATGATTGAAAACGCAATCAATAACTTCCTGTTGACTTTTGTTTGTTGGAGTGTTAGTTCCCCGTCTATCTGGTTCAACTATTCCTCCTTCTCGTCTTTTCTTGATTGCATTAATAACAACTTTATTCGATACACAAAGTGTGTTTAGAAACATTGTTTTGCAAATCCTAACTTTTTGTTTATTCACTATAAAACTGTAAACCAAACGTATTCGTAATGTTCACAGACAAGTTGCAACACGAAACTGAAAAGACTAGTCGCACTACAGTGGTGGGGGTAAGGGCACTATCTGGACATAGTTCTACCTTATTCTCAATTTTCTGGAGGTAAAGAGCTACATGTCCATATAGTGCTCTTTACCTCGCAAGCATGTTGGTGCATAGTGCCTTTTCCAACTGGCTAAATCTATTATTTTTAGGTTTAGGACATAGTGCCTTGTACATCTGAAAAAAAAAAAAAAAATGGAAAGAACACTTTTCAAATCTTAATTTCGTAAAAAATTGGACATAGTGCCTTCTACCTCCGATACACAGATATAGATAAATAAAAAATTAATGAACAACTTAATTATAAATAAATAAGAGTATATATATAATAAAGAATCTATATAAATATGAATAAAATAAAATAAATTAATAAAAAATCAACAGAGCATAACACATTAATGTTTGACTATAAAAGAGAAGGAAGGATGCCGAGTCAAGGATTGAAATAAAATTAATATTAGAAAGTAGGAGACAAACAGAAAAAGTGTGAAGAGAAAGAAGAAGAAAAGTAATAATACAATAAAATAAAAACAAATATACTGGAGAGGAATTGGAAAAGTGAGAATTTGAAGGAGGCCACGGAAGGAGAGTGACGGATTGGGGGAGGCTGGGAGTTCAAAAGCGTGGTGGCTTGGACAAAGAACGAGTTGTGGAAGGCCGAGGAGCGATGGGAGGGGATGAAGAGGTCCAAAGGACGGAGTCTATTTTCCCGACTAATTCTATTTGGTCCATAACTTTCTCCGCTCTTTGAATCTCTCCGTCAGACACTACCTACGGCTATTTCGATTTCTACATTCTGCCATGTACGCTAGATGTTCTTTTCTTCCTCCATATATTCAAAATGTTCCTTTCTAATTTTCTCCATAAACTCTAAATGATTTGATTAAATCAAAAAGAACATTTAAAGTTTATGGAGAAAAGGAGAAAGGAACATTTAGAATGTATAAAAAAAAGTAGAAAAGAACATTTAGAATATATGGAAGGAAGAAAGGAACATTTAGAATATATGGAAGGACGAAAAGAACATTTAGCGAACATGGAAGAATGTAGAAATCGAAATAGCCGTAGTGTCTGACGGAGAGATTCAAAGCGCGGAGGAAGTTATGGACAAAATAGAATTAGTTGGAAAAATAGAGATTCCTATGGAAGTAGAAGTAAATAGCAAAAAGGAAACTAAGGTTTTGAATAAGGAAATAATAGCAATCAAGGAGAGAGTTATTCCTGAGAAAATTAAGAAAGATATCATAAAATTTAACGCAGAAGATTCGCGAAGTCAACATTTTATAAATTTAATTAAGAATACAATATAGAAGTAGACAAACAAATCAAAACAGTAAGAAAAATAATGAGAACAAACAAAAAGAATAAACGAAAACAGACAGAAAAAATAAGAAAGACTATTTACATATAGGCGGACGGACGACAAAATGGAAGACCTAATTCGGCGAGGTATTCGCAAGATCGGTATTTTAGGCCTTGTGGAATTTCATATTGGCCGAATTTTAAAGTAATGCTTTAATCCGAACCTAGTAAACTGACTAAACTTATTTATTTACATATTTACAACAGCAAAAGATTTAGCATTAGCAATTGCGATAACTAGTGCAGTGTCAAGTGTGGGGCTGTACTGCTGAGGTACGTGACCGAAGAGGAGTCCAGGCTAGTCCTGGAGCAGGTTCCTCTGCTATATCCGCTTGAGGCGTCGTGGTGGATTTGTGGGGAGAGTGTTTATGGATAATTCTTGTTGTATAAGTGGATTGGCGTGATGATGGAGTTTGTCGTGAAAATTTTGATTCCGTGAACTAATAACAGAGATTACAAATGGGATGTTGAGGTCATTATGACGTTGTATGTTTGATTTTTTGGCTGATCCCCATATCTCGATGCCGTAAGTCCAGATGGGTTTTAGTACAGTGTTGTATATGTGAAGTTTGTTTTCAAGCGATAATGTCGACCGTCGTCCGATGATTGATTTCAGTCGTCCAAATCTTTTGAGGTCTGTGCGTTTCAGTTTGATGTGAGTTGTCCAAGTTAAAAATGTGGTTTGCAGAGATTTGTCTCTATTAATTTTTATTCTCCATTTGTTGGCCCAATCTGTTAGCTGGTGTAAATGTTCCTGTAAGTATGAGCTTGCTTGTGTTGGGTCTGGGTGTGTTGAGAGAATGGCTGTGTCTTCTACGTACGTAGCGAGTAGTGTGTTGTGGAATGTGTGCTGTGTAGATTGAGAAGAGTAGGGGACTGAGGGAACTTTCTTGGGGGACTCCAGCTTTGACGTCCATAAAATGCGATGAAAAAGATCCCTCAGACACCCTAAAGTTTCTGTTCTGAAGTATTAAATAATATGTGTGAGGAAGGTGAGTTTTAAGTGTGTATAGCAGGCCTGGGTGCCAAACACGATCGAAAGCTTTTTCAATGTCCAGAAATACGCCTGTGCAGAACTCTTGACTAAACTTAATTATACTTTTTATTACTTTATGCCCACAAGGGATGCAACTGTGATTATAATTACAAGTTGCATCCCTTGTGAGGATAAAGTAATTACTGAACTAACTGAATAGTAATTACATCAGCTTCAGCGTTCATTCGCTTGGTAAAGTCTGTGGTCTCATTTTCATCAATTATTCATGCGAGTTAATCAACAAAGTTTTTGCTCATCCTTTCAACTCAGTTTACCGGTTATCTTTTCAACTACGAGTTTTCCCGGAAGAACGACACGTAAGCTAATTTAATAATTTTTCTAACAATATTCAGTATTTTATATCTTAAAGGCAGCGAGCTTCGACCAATGACACGAATCCTAGGACGATACGTTCAATAAAAACCTTCATATTATAGAAGTCATGGGTTTTAGGAGATTAGACCCTCAGAGTATACCTGGATTTGAGAAGGAAACTGGAAGACTAGGTATCTACAGATCAAGGTAAGGCAAGTTGACAAGGTAAGGAGGAAGCCAAGCGCTTCCAGGGAAAATATGTTTAGGTCCCTAGGTGCCCTCAATATTATGTATATATAGTACTGTATAGTATGTTTTGTATCGATGAGAATCTTCCGGGAACTGTGAAAATATGTCATGAATGGTAATATTTTGGATTTAAGTGTGTTCAAGAGGAATTCAGCCGGTCCATCTGATAAGCACACCCTGCCTAGTGGTAATAGAAGCCGGTAGCTCAGAGGTAGCGTGCTAGCTTGCTGATTGTGAGTTCAAGATCGCGGGTTCGGAACCCGGCCAAGGGCATTTAAATTTTTTATCTGAAAGGTGAAAAAACCTTGAGCACGCCGTCCTTCGGATGAGGCATTAAGTGATGGGCCCGAACCTGTACAATGTCAGGTACTCGTTAAAGACCCCTACCCTAGGTGAATAAAAATTTAGGGTTAGCAAAATTTAGGACTCCCATAGTAGAGTCGGTCTCATGTCCATCAGAGTGACGAAAGGGCGCTGAGGTAGTAGGCGATATGACCTTGTAGTTAAAGCCCTGGCATGAGTCACAATAACTAACTATACAGGTTGTAACAAGTCGAGAGGGCGATACTGAGGGGTCTTATAGTAAACTTAATTCTGAACAAAAAAGTTCCTAGGTCCGCAAATGCGTTCTTTAAAAGTTATAATCAAAAAACGCTAATACAACACTAATCACTTGAAAGTAAATAGTAACTACAATAATTGTTCAAAATGTCTTCCCTGTCGTACACATAATTGACATCTCCGGGCAACTGAATTTATAGCTGTTAATACCTCTTGTTCCTGTCCTCTCATTTCGTCACAAGCGCTCTGAATCCTTTCAACCAGTTCTTCCCTAGTGTTTACAGATTGCTAATAAAAGTTAGTTTTTAACGCCCCCCAAACGTAAAAATCCATGGGCGTTAAGTCGGGACTTCTTGCAGGCCATCTTACTCGTCCAAAGCGTCCGATCCATCTCCTTGAATAATTTCTGTCCATCCAATCACGAATGAATCTGCCATTATGTGCTGGGCATCCATCCATTTGCAACCAACTATGTACTCGCAGGTTCAATGGGATATCCTCGAGGATGTCCACTAGATAATTTTCCAATAGATTTAACATTGCACCCGAATTGAATCGGGCAGGAAGAAATATTGACGAAAGGAGATAGCGGTCAATGGCACCAAGCCAAACATTAACACTAAACTGATGCTGATAGTGTGTATCCCTGGTCACGTGTGGATTTCGAATGGACCAGTAGTGCTCATTATGTACAATCACTATCCCGCCTCGGGTGAATGTAGCCTCATCTGTCCATAAGATGTTGTTACCAAAGTGATGATTGGATGCTAAACGACGAAGATACCAGTTACAGAATTGCATCCTTGCTTCACCAACACCCTGTACTAAATGCTGTACTGAACTAAAATGATAGGGGTACGTACGTTCGCTCCTTAAGGTTCTGTACACTTCCATATGCGAAACCTGCATTTGAAGCCCGGTTCGACGTGTGCTTGTCGTCGGATTTACTTCAAAAGCTCTGATGATATTTTCTCTTCGATTTACATTGACTCGAGGATTAATTATTCTGGTGGGCAGCTCTGTAACACGGCCTTATTCGTTGATAAGTAGCCTGGAAAACCCTTCGATGGGGGATCTCCTCAATAGCTGCATCACTGTTCCCGTTACAAAAACCGTACACAAATAGAATATCTGCATATCACATTCCACATTCGTGAACATTCAAAATTGATTCACAATAAATGAGATTAGTTGCATTGAAATAGAACCCAACATGAATGGTATTGAACTTCGAACCCTATTCAGATCCTAATCCCTTATACCTACCAATTGCAGGTATTTCTTTCTTTGCCCTGCAGTTTTTTGATTATAACTTTTAAACAAAGCATTTGCGGACCTATGTTTATAAGAACTTTTTTGTTCAGAATTAGGTTTACTATAAGATCCCTCAGTATCGCCCTCTCGACTTGTTACACCCTGTATAGTGGTATTATATTCGAATATTCTGTTTTATTTTCTAGATATGAGGCGTGTCACGGCCAAACCCGATAAATTCACTTTTTGAGGATTTTATTTTTATTTAATAATTTCAAAGTCTTAGTTTACTGGAACATAGTGCTGGAAGCGTTTGTTTCAAACTGCGTTATATCCAACTGAAAGGGGTCTTGAATGTTTCCAAATTATATCTGAACGCGCCGCTAGTTGTGCTGAGAGTAACCTCATACACGGTTTTTATTATTATCACAGTTCACTTGTTGATTTTAGGTTTCTCTTCAAGACGTTTTTCTAACTATTAATACAATTAATTACTTTTGTATAAGTCTTCCTCAGCAATGGAATTTTCGGTTTAATAATTAGTCTTAATCTATTATTTTTCCACTCAATAAAAGTTTAGTTAGAAATAGAACGCTAGAGTAAAAGAAAGAGGTTAGAAAAAGTAGGAAATAACTACTTAGCACAAGGGATAAGTACCTGTCAGATCAAAACCAGATAAATCCAACCAAAATTTCGAAAATTTCAATTTCCTAAAAAAGCTAGAACAAAAATAAACAAGAGGGAATCAAGCTAGAAGCATTTAAATAACCAAACCCGCCTAAATAACATAATTCTGCAAAATAAATAACATAATTTTTTTTTTTTACTATATTTCGAAAAATTTTCAAACGGATTTATCGGCTTTTGCCGTGACACGCCTCATATATTCGATTTTTTTTTTTCTTCAGGATAGGCCTTAGGAACGTAGAGTATTTTGGATGTCAAAAGAATAAATCAGAAAAACCTCCATGAAATTAGCATATCATTTGAAGAAATAAAAATGTAGGTTTTATATTATTGAGCTAATCACAAATTCAGTACCTAGCCAAATTTACAAACTTCATGAGTCGTTTTACTGTTGAACGTTAGAATGAGATTAACATAAATCTTTTTTTAATGTACAAACACTTTTCTTTCTCCATTTTTTATTTTATTTTATCATCTAAATGTTTACTTCAATTCACTTGAATTTACTAAATGTTTAAATGAAAGTAGGAAGAAAAGCAGAAATAAAATTAGGTTATAACCAGCGACAGATTGTACAAAAATAATGAAAGGATTTTTCTGGTATCGCCCATTCAATACCAACTACTAAACTGATTTAAAATAGAACTGTAGCATTAATAGCAGAAATCACATTGAAAAAAAATATAATTTTTATATTATATTCCAAGTGTATTTCTTACAAAACTTGTTGTTCACTGTCTACTAAAGTCAGCAGGTAAAATGTGTTTCCTGGTGGCCGTGCGGGCTTTGGTCGCATGGCCTCACCATGGTTTGCGGGTTCGAATCCCGTCCGGGAGTGAGTTTTATTTCGTAAATAGAACTACCTCCCGGGGCCATGGATGTCATAAATATAAACTATATAACACATTGACATGGCTAATATGCACCGTACATAAAGCCACCCCCCCCCCAAAAAAAAAAAAAAAAAAAAAAAAAAAAAATGGCTACTGTTTCGTACATAAGTTTTATCTTTATTATTTGTCATATTTACAATCGGTGATAAAGAAAAAAAAATGTAAGTAAATTTGATGACATGAATACAAAATAATAAATAATATAAGTACAAAACAATGAATAATATATCTACAAGAAATAAATAATATATATACACAAAATAAGTAAAATGTTTACAAAAAAATATAAAAATGAAATTAATAATAATAATAAAAAGGTACAAATTGTAATCTATATTAATAAAGCTGAAATGGGGTTTGTTTGTTTGTATGTATGTATAGGAAAAAAAGGTGTGTCGCGTCCCAAAGTTTTGAACGGGAGGGGGGGTTGTGGGGGGGCCTAAGTATAAATATAGAGCTAACTCTTTAACAGTTGGTCGGATTGTCACGAAGTTTCACATGTAGTATTCCTGAAGACCAAATAAAAAAATAGGCGGTGTGACGGCTCAACATTTTTTACGGGAGGGGGGGTAGTGGGGGGGCCTAAGTAAAAATATAGAGCTAACTCATTAATAATGGGCGAATCGTCATGAAATTTCACATGTAGTATTTTTATGAGCCAAATAGGAAAAAAAGGTGTGTGGCGTCCCAACGTTTTGAACGGGAGGGGGGGTTGTGGGGGGGCCTAAGTATAAATATAGAGCTAACTCTTTAACAGTTGGTCGGATTGTCACGAAGTTTCACATGTAGTATTCCTGAAGACCAAATAAAAAAATAGGCGGTGTGACGGCTCAAAATGTTTTACGGGAGGGGGGGTAGTGGGGGGGCCTAAGTATAAATATAGAGCTAACTCATTAACTAAT
The DNA here is from genome assembly GCA_963662175.1 of Aradus depressus. Taxonomy (NCBI): domain Eukaryota; kingdom Metazoa; phylum Arthropoda; class Insecta; order Hemiptera; family Aradidae; genus Aradus; species Aradus depressus. The sequence goes on along the minus strand of OY759221.1, from coordinate 40,167,501 downwards.
GGGCGAATCGTCATGAAATTTCACATGTAGTATTTTTAAAAGCCAAATAGGAAAAAAAGGTGTGTGGCGTCCCAACGTTTTGAACGGGAGGGGGGGTTGTGGGGGGCCTAAGAATAAATATAGAGCTAACTCTTTAACAGTTGGTCGGATTGTCACGAAGTTTCACATGTAGTATTCCTGAAGACCAAATAAAAAAATAGGCGGTGTGACGGCTCAAAATTTTTTACGGGAGGGGGGGTAGTGGGGGGGCCTAAGTATAAATATAGAGCTAGCTCATTAACTGTTGATCGTATACTCATGAATCGGATTGTCATGAATTTCACATGTAGTAGTAGTAACTATGTATTCGCTGTGGGGTTCACTGTTGCAAGACATTTACTAGCTGTAGTGCTCAGCCCCAGCGTTCCTAACTATGTACTGGCTGTGGGGTTCGCTGTTGCAAGGCACCTACAAGACATTTACTAGCTGTGATGCCCAGCGTTCCTAATTACGTACTAGCTGTGGGGTCTGCTGTTGCAAGGCGCTAGCAGTGTGGCCCAGCGTATTTAACTACTTAGGTACTAGCTGTGGGGTCCGCCGTTGCAAGGCACCTACTACCTGTAGGGCCCAGCGTTCCTAAAAACGTACTAGCTGTGGGGTCCGTCGTTGCAAGGCACTTAATAGCTGTGATGCCCAGCGTTCCTAACTTCGTACTAGCTGTGGGGTCCGCTGTTGCGAGGCACATACTAGCTGTGGTGACCAGCGTTCCTAACTACGTACTAGCTGTTGGGTCCGCCGTCGCAAGGCACATACTAGCTATGATGCCCAGCATTCCCAACTACGTACTAGCTGTGGTGCTCAGCGTTGAAAGGCGCATACTAGCTGTGGGGCCCAGGGGTCCTAAAAACTTACTAGCGTTACAACAGCTGAAGGACTATAAGCCTTATTCCGTATGAATAATTGAAAATTATAACATCATGAATGTACTGTCGAGGAACTGAATAGCGTTATAGAAGATAATGGGAGAAAAATCAAAGTTCCCCGGGCAACGCCGGGTATAACTGCTATAGATTTAATATTTGTTAAAACTGATAGAGAACGACCGGATTATCTGAATCCTACACAAAAATCAAAATAAAAATGTTTTTCAAAAAATTCACGCTATTTAACGGTTTATAGGCTTAATAATGGTTAAAACTGATACGACAGAATCAGATATATCCGAAAAGTCCCATCCGACGGACGACGTGCTCAAGGCTATTTTCAACCTAAGTGAAATTTCACCTAACCAGGTTTATTTACATAACATACGTCTCATTATCGAGTACCTCACATTCAAAAAAGCCCTGGATCATCGCTTAAAGTCCCATCCGAAGGACGACGTGCTCAAAGTGTTTTTTAACTTCCCGATTGAAACATCTGACCTAAGTGCCTCAGCTAGATTTCTAAGTGGCGATCCTGAGCTCGGTAGACTCCATTCTTCAAATTTCTCGCTTTTTAACGGTTTATAGATTTAATATTTGTTAAAACTGATAGAGAACGACCGGATTATCTGAATCCTACACAAAAATCAAAATAAAAATGTTTTTCAAAAAATTTGCGCTATTTAAAGGTTTATAGGCTTAATAATTGTTAAAACTGATACGAGAGATTCAGATTTATCCGGAAAGTCCCATCCGAAGGACGACGTGCTCAAGGCTATTTTCAACCTAAGTGATATTTCACCTACCCAGGTTTATTTACATAACATACGTCTCATTATCGAGTACCTCATATTCGAAAAAGCCCTGGATCATCGCTTAAAGTCCCATCCGAAGGACGACGTGCTCAAAGTGTTTTTTAACTTCCCGATTGAAACATCTGACCTAAGTGCCTCAACTAGATTTCTAAGTGGCGATCCTGAGCTCGGTAGACTCCATTCTTGAAATTTCTCGCTTTTTAACGGTTTATAGATTTAATATTTGCTAAAACTGATAGAGAACGACCGGATTATCTGAATCCTACACAAAAATCAAAATAAAAATGTTTTTAAAAAAATTTGCGCTATTTAACGGTTTATAGGCTTAATAATTGTTAAAACTGATACGACAGATTCAGATTTATCCGGAAAGTGCCATCCGAAGGACGACGTGCTCAAGGCTATTTTCAACCTAAGTGAAATTTCACCTACCCAGGTTTATTTACATAACATACGTCTCATTATCGAGTACCTCACATTCGAAAAAGCCCTGGAACATCGCTTAAAGTCCCATCCGAAGGACGACGTGCTCAAAGCTATTTTCAACCTAAGTGAAATTTCACCTACCCAGGTTTATTTACATAACATACGTCTCATTATCGAGTACCTCACATTCGAAAAAGCCCTGGAACATCGCTTAAAGTCCCATCCGAAGGACGACGTGCTCAAGGCTATTTTCAACCTAACTGAAATTTCACCTACAAAGGTTTATTTACATAACATACGTCTCATTATCGAGTACCTCACATTCGAAAAAGCCCTGGAACATCGCTTAAAGTCCCATCCGAAGGACGACGTGCTCAAGGCTATTTTCAACCTAAGTGAAATTTCACCTACCCAGGTTTATTTACATAACATACGTCTCATTATCGAGTACCTCACATTCGAAAAAGCCCTGGAACATCGCTTAAAGTCCCATCCGAAGGACGACGTGCTCAAGGCTATTTTCAACCTAAGTGAAATTTCACCTACCCAGGTTTATTTACATAACATACGTCTCATTATCGAGTACCTCACATTCGAAAAAGCCCTGGAACATCGCTTAAAGTCCCATCCGAAGGACGACGTGCTCATAGTTATTTTTCACTTCCCGATTGAAACATCTGACCTAAGTGCCTCAACTAGATTTCTAAGTGGCGATCCTGAGCTCGGTAGACTCCATTCTTCAAATTTTTCGATTTTTAACGGTTTATAGATTTAATATTTGTTAAAACTGATAGAGAACGACCGGATTATCTGAACCCCACACAAAAATCAAAATGAAAACGTTTTTCAAAAAATTCGCGCTATTTAACGGTTTATAGGCTTAATAATTGTTAAAACTGATACTACAGATTCAGATATATCCGGAAAGTCCCATCCGAAGGACGACGTGCTCAAGGCTTTCAACCTAAGTGGAAATTGACCTACCCAGGTTTATTTACATAACATACGTCTCATTATCGAGTACCTCACATTCGAAAAAGCCCTGGATCATCGCTTAATGTCCCATCCGAAGGACGAAGTGCTCAAAGTTATTTTTAACTTCCCGATTAAAACATCTGACCTAAGTGCCTCAGCTAGATTTCTAAGTGGCGATCCTGAGCTCGGTACTCCATTCTTCAAATTTCTTGCTTTTTAACGGTTTATAGATTTAATATTTGTTAACTGACAGAGCCATAGAGTGTGCTGGTTTCGGATTATGCCAACGTCAGCACAACGTTCAGACTGACTTTAAATATGGTGACACCGATCCACTATGGAAGAAAAATGCCAAAAAAAAAAGATGTATGTATAGATATGAACACAAATTAAAACTTGTGTACATTGTGATATAATCTATATTAATAAAGCTGAAACGGGGTTTGTTTGTTTGTTTGTATGTATGTTTGTTCCAGCATCACGACCAAACCGCTGGACGGATTTTTATGAAACTGCCCATGTAGCATTCTTTTGAGCCCGATTGAATAATAGGCTATGTGGCGTCCCAAAATTTTGATCGGGAGGGGGGGTTGTGGGGGGGCCTAAGTATAAAAATAGTGCTAACTCATTAACTAATGGGCGAATTGTCATGAAATTTCACAGGTAGTCTTTTTAAAATCCAAACAGGAAAAAAAGGTGTGTGGCGTCCCAAAGTTTTGATCGGGAGGGGGGGTTGTGGGGGGGCCTAAGTATAAATATAGAGCTAACTCATTAACTAATGGGCGAATCGTCATGAAATTTCACATGTAGTATTTTTAAAAGCCAAATAGCAAAAAAAGGTGTGTGGCGTCCCAAAGTTTTGAACGGGAGGGGGGGTTGTGGGAGGGCCTAAGTATAAATATAGAGCTAATTCTTTAACGGTTGGTCGGATTGTCACGAAATTTCACATGGAGTATTCCTGAAGGCCAAATAGAAAAATAAGGTGTGACGGCTCAAAAGTTTTTACGGGAGGGGGGGTTGTAAGGGGGGCCTAAGTATATAAATAGTGCTAACTCATTAACTAATGGGCGAATCGTCATGAAATTTCATATGTAGTATTTTTAAAAGCCAAATAGGAAAAAAAGGTGTGTGGCGTCCCAAAGTTTTGATCGGGAGGGGGGGTTGTAAGGGGGGCCTAAGTATAAATATAGAGCTAACTCATTAACTAATGGGCGAATCGTCATGAAATTTCACGTAGTATTTTTAAAAGCCAAAGAGGAAAAAAAGGTGTGTGGCGTCCCAAAGTTTTGAACGGGAGGGGGGGTTGTGGGGGGGCCTAAGTATAAATATAGAGGTAATTCTTTAACGGTTGGTCGGATTGTCACGAAATTTCACATGGAGTATTCCTGAAGGCCAAATAGAAAAATAAGGTGTGTGGCGTCCCAAAGTTTTGAACGGGAGGGGGGTTGTGGGGGGGGCCTAAGTATAAATATAGAGCTAACTCATTAACTGATGGGCGAATCGTCATGAAATTTCACGTAGTATTTTTAAAAGCCAAATAGGGAAAAAAGGTGTGTGGCGTCCCAAAGGTTTGAACGGGAGGGGGGGATGTGGGGGGGCCTAAGTATAAATATAGAGCTAACTCATTAACTAATGGGCGAATCGTCACGAAATTTCACATGGAGTATTCCTGAAGGTCAAATAGAAAAATAAGGTGTGTGGCGTCCCAATGTTTTGAACGGGAGGGGGGGATGTGGGGGGGCCTAAGTATAAATATAGAGCTAACTCATTTACTAATGGGCGAATCGTCATGAAATTTCACATGTAGTATTTTTAAAAGCCAAATAGGAAAAAAAGGTGTGTGGCGTCCCAAAGTTTTGAACGGGAGGGGGGGTTGTGGGGGGGCCTAAGTATAAATATAGAGCTAACTCATTAACTAATGGGCGAATCGTCATGAAATTTCACGTAGTATTTTTAAAAGCCAAATAGGAAAAAAAGGTGTGTGGCGTCCCAAAGTTTTGAACGGGAGGGGGGGTTGTGGGGGGGGCCTAAGTATAAATATAGAGCTAACTCTTTAACGGTTGATCGTATTGTCATGAATCGGATTGTCATGAATTTCACATGTAGTAGTAGTAGTAACTATGTATTCGCTGTGGGGTTCACTGTTGCAAGACATTTACTAGCTGTTGAGGCCTGGCATTTCCCTATTCCTTCCCCCCCCCCCCCCCCTCCTCCCCTGCCTTGTAGTGAGTGTACATCGCAGCGCCACTAGGCCCGTTGCAGCTAGCGCAATCTATCTATGAGGAGAGGAGCGGACCAGAACTCATCAGTAGTTGTTGATCATCTGACTGGATCCCTCGCTGATCTGTCGAACATCAATTGTTGACCATCTAACCTGGTCCATCACCTAACCTTGACCTCGTTCACCCATGCCGTGAGTAGAGGCCAGGCTTTCATTTTTACCTTTTTTTATATACAGTCCACTTTTATCAGTTATACATACACCCGGCGTGTACATATTGGTCCTACGCCGCCGGATCAAAACAGTCCTATAAAAATATTAAGTTATTTTCAAGTTTTTAATCATTTTTATTTAAACTTTTTTTTTTGAAAATTTGGGATTAGTTTAATTTCATTTTTTTCAAAGTGTACCTTTCTTTACCTTATACAATTATATCTTATAGGTACCTTAGGAAGTATTATTTACGTTTTCTATCTTACGTTTTATCCTTTACGAAATATTGTTTACCTTTTCTTCACCATATAATCCTTTCCTTCACCATATACTCTTACGTATATATATATATTTGAGGAAATATTATTTACGTTATTTCTATTTCGTACATTGGAAAAGTTTCAATATCTGATTTCGTCAGTTTCTGGCCCAGCCTTGTCTGTGGTTAGAACCTTGCCCATCAGTGAAGCCAACTATCCCATAGTTTGGGACGCTCTTCTGAACAAGTATCAGAATAAAAGAATACTCGGTGCGGACATATTAGAAACTATATTCAATTTTCGTCCTCTTCACACTGAGTCACCAGAGAGTCTTAATCAATTTTTGGAGGTATTTTGTGAGGCCGCTACTGCCTTACATAATTTAGAAATTGTAGACCTGCCTGGTTTTATATTGATGCATGTTGCCTTGCGCAGCCTGCCTTATGAGACAAAAAAGAATTTTGAGCGCCATCATATCAATCAAGAAATTCCAACTTGGAATAATCTTGTGACATACATACAGCACCAGACTCATATTTTGGAGGTCTCCCAGACCACTCAGCAGATCAAACTGAACCCTAGGATTCAATTTTCTGTTGGGAAGAAGACTTTATTACCAGACAATAGGCTCGCCAAACGAGGATTTGTATCGACATCAGCGCAGTCGCCTACTAATGCCTGCCCTGTCTGCAAACTTCATCATACTATTTATAAGTGTCCTGACTTTCTTCAATTGAAGCCACATCAGCGCCAAGAACGGGTTCAAGGCCTCAGGCTGTGTTTCAATTGTCTTAAAGGGACCCACTTACAGCCTAGATGCTCTTCCATGACATCATGCCTCACATGCGGTGCTCGCCATCACACTTATTTACATTCCAGTAGTTACCCATCTAGATTCAATACCACTATGAAGTCTTCTGAGCCCAGCACTGCGGCAGTTGATGCAGCGTTACATGCCTATAATCCACAGTCTCAAACAAGCTTCAAAACTGTGTTATTAGGTACTGCTTTAGTACATATACAGGACTATCTAGGTGAGTATCAGATCATCCGAGTATTGATCGATTCTGGGGCGCAAACATCTTTCGTCACGGCAGCATGTGTACAACGTTTGGGGTTACGTATTAAAAAATGTAATTTCCCTGTTGTAGGCCTAGGTCAGCATATTGTAGGTGACACTAAAGGGATGACCAGTTGTCGCATCAAGCCTCGAGATTCTGACCAACCGCAGTTCCAAGTGGAGGCAGTCATATTACCTGAAATCACATCTAACATGCCAGGTACAAGTATTCCTTGTAATATTTATGATAAGTTTAAGCACCTGCCATTAGCTGATCCGAACTTCTGCACGTCAGCTCCAGTTGATTTCCTCATAGCCGCCGACCTTTTTCCTCATGTCTACGATGGTCAACGAATTGTACCAGGGTCAGAATACCCTGCTGCCTTGCACAGCATTTTTGGGTGGGTTATCACAGGAAAGATCGAACCTTGCTCTTCGCCATCTTCCCCTGTGACATCTCTTCATTCTACCTACAATTTTCAGTTGGACGAAATTTTGAAACATTTTTGGGAAAGCGAAGAACCTCCTACGCTGCCAATAATCAATGAGGATAATATGAGGTGTGAGGAGATTTTTACTAATTTACATTACAGACAAACCGATGGACGTTATGTTGTTCCTTTGCCCTTCTCTACTTCCAGACTCCCAACATGGACTGGAAGCTCTTACAGCTCTGCGCTGACTCGCTTGTTCGCTGTGGAACGTCGCCTTGCCCGACATCTTGACCTCAAGCGAGCTTACCAAGATTTTCTCGACGAATATGAAACACTTGGTCACATGACTCAGGTGCCTGAATATTCTCGTCTTGGTAACACCCAATCTTATTTTATACCGCACCATGCTGTTTGTAAAATCTCTAGTTCTACGACTAAATTAAGAGTGGTGTTTGATGCCTCTTGTAAGTCTTCTAACCAGCCACCATTAAACAGCTTACTCTTAACTGGTCCCAAATTACAACGGGACATTGTTGATATTATTTCTCGTTTTCGATTACATCCTTATGTTTTCACTTCAGATATATCTAAAATGTACCGGCAGATCATAATCCGTCCAGAAGACAGGTTGAATCAACACATCTTGTGGCGACGGTCCCCTGAGGAGCCCGTCAAGGAGTATGAACTCAATACTGTTACCTATGGCCTTTCTGCGTCACCGTATCTCGCTCTTCATACTCTTCAACAACTCGCCAACGACGAAGGTGCGCGATTCCCTCAAGCCGCCAAGGTCCTATTGCAGGATGTTTACATTGATGATGTCCTCACTGGAGCTTCTACAGTGGAGGACGCCCAGAACCTCAAACGAGACCTTATCAACTTGTTTCATGCTGGAGGATTTCATCTTCGCAAATGGAGCAGCAACTGCCCCGAACTGATTCGTGACATCCCAAACGATCACCATGAGACACCATTATCATTTGATCCTGACGGCCATGAAGTGATAAAGGTACTAGGTCTGCAGTGGAACGCCACCACCGATGCGTTTTCCTACGATTTGGCTGAGATCCAACCTATATGCACCAAGAGGTCAATACTTTCGCATATTGCTCGTACATACGACCCTCTCGGCTGGCTGTCTCCAGTTATTTTCAGATCCAAGTGCCTCATACAACATCTTTGGCGTCTAGGGATCGGATGGGATGAACAGGTGCCTTCCTACTTGACAGATGAATGGACTTCTTACTGCGAGCAGTTGCATCAACTATCTAGTATTCAGATTCCACGCTATATACTACAGCCAAACAGCACGTCATCCTGTTTAGTTGGATTCTGTGATGCGTCAGAGCGTGGGTACTGCGCAGTGGTGTATCTAGTTACTGTTGGAGAAACTAATAGCACAAGCCATCTCCTTATGGCGAAGTCCAAGGTAGCGCCCCTCAAGACATTAACTGTCCCTAGGTTAGAGTTGTGTGGAGCCTTGCTTCTTACTAAACTTTTGAAATTTCTCTTGTCAACATTTGAAAATGTCATGACTCTGTCTAGTATCTTTGCCTTAACGGATTCTACGACTGTCTTGTCATGGCTAAAGACGTCACCCCATCTCTTGAAAACATACGTTGCCACTAGAGTTACTCTTATTCTTGAAACACTCTCACCTACTTCGTGGCATCACGTACCCTCCGAATTAAATCCGGCAGACTGTGCTTCTCGAAGATTGCAGCCCAAACACCTCGTGAAACATCATCTGTGGTGGACAGGGCCTCCATGGCTCACTTCACACTCTTCTAATTGGCTGATTTATTCACCTTTTGACTTGCCACCTCATCTTCCCGAGCTGAAGAATTTAATCACTGTTAACTCGTTTGTCCAAACCTCATGCAGTTCTTGGGACATATTAGAGAAGTATTCCTCTCTTTCAACACTCCAACGAGTAACAGCTTGGTGTTTGCGGTTCAAATCTAATCTCAGATTGCCATCTGATCAACGATGTCGAGGCCCGTTGACCTGTTTGGAACTTAATAATGCTCTGACCTTCATTATTAGAGGCGTCCAGCTAGAACATTTTCAGCAGGAGCTTTTAGCGATTTCGAAGAATCAGGATTGTCACGTTTCCAATCAACGCCTCCATCCGTTCGTCGACTCCGTGGGTCATTTGAGGGTGGGGGGCATACTCAAACATGCCTCGCTCTCTGAAGCCTCTATTCACCTTTTCATTTGGAAGGAAAGCCAGCGGCGCACCGCAAGGACATCGCATTTCCTTATTGGGGCCCCCCTTCTAGCCGTACCGGAGTACAACGTTCAAGAACTCCAAATGAACCACCTCAACCGATGGCAACTGATCCTGCGCTCCAGTCAGCATTTCTGGATTCGGTGGTCCCGCGATTATTTGCATACCCTCCAGCAGAGATGCAAATGGTTCACCGCCCCACCAGATCTTAAGATTGGCGATCTGGTTCTGCTTGTCGAGGCGAAGACTCCGCCCTTGCAGTGGCGTCTCGGAAGAGTGTTGGAGGTTCACCGAGGACAAGACGGTGTAGTGAGAGTTGCTAATGTTCGCACCTCTCAAGGGACCTATCTTCGCCCTGTGGTGAAGCTCTGTCCCCTGCCTACACCGTAATTCCCAATTCTTCCTTCCTCCTTCCTTTCCTTTCCTTTCCTTTTCCTACTTTCCCTGTTTTTTTTTGTTTTTTTATTTCTTTTATCTAACCGCCGGTGGTTATTTTATTTATGAAGAGTTCTTTTATTTTTTTGTACTTATTATTTGACTAGAAATCCCAAGCGTGATTTCGGTGGGGGGTATGTTGAGGCCTGGCATTTCCCTATTCCTTCCCCCCCCCCCCTCCCCTGCCTTGTAGTGAGTGTACATCGCAGCGCCACTAGGCCCGTTGCAGCTAGCGCAATCTATCTATGAGGAGAGGAGCGGACCAGAACTCATCAGTAGTTGTTGATCATCTGACTGGATCCCTCGCTGATCTGTCGAACATCAATTGTTGACCATCTAACCTGGTCCATCACCTAACCTTGACCTCGTTCACCCATGCCGTGAGTAGAGGCCAGGCTTTCATTTTTACCTTTTTTTATATACAGTCCACTTTTATCAGTTATACATACACCCGGCGTGTACACTCGCTGTGATGTCCAGCGTTCCTAATATCGTACTAGCTGTGGGGTCCGCTTTTGCAAGGCACTTACTAGCTGTAGTGCTCAGCCCCAGCGTTCCTAACTATGTACTGGATGTGGGGTTCGCTGTTGCAAGGCACCTACAAGACATTTACTAGCTGTGATGCCCAGCGTTCCTAATTACGTACTAGCTGTGGGGTCTGCTGTTGCAAGGCGCTAGCAGTGTGGCCCAGCGTATTTAACTACGTAGGTACTAGCTGTGGGGTCCACCGTTGCAAAACTCATACTAGCTGTGATGCCCTGTGGTTCTAACTACATACTATCTGTGGGGTCCGCAGTTGCAAGGGACCTACTACCTGTAGGGCCCAGCGTTCCTAAAAACGTACTAACTGTGGGGTCCGTCGTTGCAAAAGCATACTAGCTGTGATGCCCAGGGTTCCTAATATCGTACTAGCTGTGGGGTCCGCTGTTGCGAGGCACATACTAGCTGTGGTGACCAGCGTTCCTAACTACGTACTAGCTGTGGGGTCCGTTGTTGCAAGGCATTTACTAGCTGTAGTGCCCAGCGTTCCTAACTATGTACTAGCTGTGAAGTTCGCTGTTGCAAAGCACTTACTAAATGTAATGCCCAGCGTATTTAACTACATACTAGCTGTGGGGTCCGCTGTTGCAAGGCACTTAATAGCTGTGATGCCCAGCGTTCCTAACATCGTACTAGCTGTGGGGTCCGCTGTTGCGAGGCACATACTAGCTGTGGTCACAAACGTTCTTAAGTACGCACTGACTATGACGTCCAGCGATGCTAAGTATTCACTAGGTGTAGCTTCCGCCGTTGAAAGGCGCATACTAGCTGTGGTGCCCAGGAGTCCTAAAAACTTACTAGCGTTACTACAGCTGAAGGACTATAAGCCTTATTCCGTATGAATAATTGAAAAATATAACATCATGAATGTACTGTCGAGGAACTGAATAGCGTTATAGAAGATAATGGGAGAAAAATCAAAGTTCCCCGGGCAACGCCGGGTATAACTGCTATAGATTTAATATTTGTTAAAACTGATACAGAACGACCGGATTATCTGAATCCTACACTAAAATCAAAATAAAAATGTTTTTCAAAAAATTTGCGCTATTTAACGGTTTATAGGCTTTATAATTGTTAAAACTGATACGACAGATTCAGATTTATCCGGAAAGTCCCATCCGAAGGACGACGTGCTCAAGGCTATTTTCAACCTAAGTGATATTTCACCTACCCAGGTTTATTTACATAACATACGTCTCATTATCGAGTACCTCACATTCGAAAAAGCCCTGGATCATCGCTTAAAGTCCCATCCGAAGGACGACGTGCTCAAAGTGTTTTTTAACTTCCCGATTGAAACATCTGACCTAAGTGCCTCAACTAGATTTCTATGTGGCGATCCTGAGCTCGGTAGACTCCATTCTTGAAATTTCTCGCTTTTTAACGGTTTATAGATTTAATATTTGTTAAAACTGATAGAGAACGACCGGATTATCTGAATCCTACACAAAAATCAAAATAAAAATGTTTTTCAAAAAATTTGCGCTATTTAACGGTTTATAGGCTTAATAATTGTTAAAACTGATACGAGAGATTCAGATTTATCCGGAAAGTCCCATCCGAAGGACGACGTGCTCAAGGCTATTTTCAACCTAAGTGATATTTCACCTACCCAGGTTTATTTACATAACATACGTCTCATTATCGAGTACCTCACATTCGAAAAAGCCCTGGATCATCGCTCAAAGTCCCATCCGAAGGACGACGTGCTCAAAGTGTTTTTTAACTTCCCGATTGAAACATCTGACCTAAGTGCCTCAACTAGATTTCTATGTGGCGATCCTGAGCTCGGTAGACTCCATTCTTGAAATTTCTCGCTTTTTAACGGTTTATAGATTTAATATTTGTTAAAACTGATAGAGAACGACCGGATTATCTGAATCCTACACAAAAATCAAAATAAAAATGTTTTTCGAAACATTTGCGCTATTTAACGGTTTATAGGCTTAATAATTGTTAAAACTGATACGACAGATTCAGATTTATCCGGAAAGTCCCATCCGAAGGACGACGTGCTCAAGGCTATTTTCAATCTAAGTGATATTTCACCTACCCAGGTTTATTTACATAACATACGTCTCATTATCGAGTACCTCACATTCGAAAAAGCCCTGGATCATCGCTTAAAGTCCCATCCGAAGGACGACGTGCTCAAAGTGTTTTTTAACTTCCCGATTGAAACATCTGACCTAAGTGCCTCACCTAGATTTCTAAGTGGCGATCCTGAGCTCGGTAGACTCCATTCTTGAAATTTATCGCTTTTTAACGGTTTATAGATTTAATATTTGTTAAAACTGATAGAGAACGACCGGATTATCTGAATCCTACACAAAAATCAAAATAAAAATGTTTTTCAAAAAATTTGCGCTATTTAACGGTTTATAGGCTTAATAATTGTTAAAACTGATACGAGAGATTCAGATTTATCCGGAAAGTCCCATCCGAAGGACGACGTGCTCAAGGCTATTTTCAACCTAAGTGATATTTCACCTACCCAGGTTTATTTACATAACATACGTCTCATTATCGAGTACCTCACATTCGAAAAAGCCCTGGATCATCGCTTAAAGTCCCATCCGAAGGACGACGTGCTCAAAGTGTTTTTTAACTTCCCGATTGAAACATCTGACCTAAGTGCCTCAACTAAATTTCTATGTGGCGATCCTGAGCTCGGTAGACTCCATTCTTGAAATTTCTCGCTTTTTAACGGTTTATAGATTTAATATTTGTTAACTGACAGAGCCATAGAGTGTGCTGGTTTCGGATTATGCCAACGTCAGCACAACGTTCAGACTGACTTTAAATATGGTGACACCGATCCACTATGGAAGAAAAATACCAAAAAAAAATAGATGTATGTATAGATATGAACACAAATTAAAACTTGTGTACATTGTGATATAATCTATATTAATAAAGCTGAAACGGGGTTTGTTTGTTTGTTTGTATGTTTGTTCCAGCATCACGCCGAAACTTCACATGTAGCATTCTTTTGAGCCCGATTGAATAATAGGCTATGTGGCGTCCCAGAATTTTGAACGGTAGGGAGGGTTGTAAGGGGGGCCTAAGTATATAAATAGTCCTACCTCATTACGGTTGGTCGGATTGTCACGAAATTTCACATGTAGTATTCTAAAAGACCAAATAGAAATATGAGGTGTGTGGCGTACCAAAATTTTGAACGGGAGGGGGGGTTGTGGGGGGGCCTAAGTATAAATATAGAGCAAACTCTTTAACGGTTGGTCGGATTGTCACGAAATTTCACATGTAGTATTTTTAAAAGCCAAATAGGAAAAAAAGGTGTGTGGGGTCCCAAAGTTTTGAACGGGAGGGGGGGTTGTGGGGGGGCCTAAGTATAAATATAGAGCTAACTCTTTAACAGTTGGTCGCATTGTCACGTAGTTTCACATGTAGTATTCCTGAAGACCAAATAAAAAAAAAGGCGGTGTGACGGCTCAAAATTTTTTACGGGAGGGGGGGTAGTGGGGGGGCCTAAGTATAAATATAGAGCTAACTCATTAACTAATGGGCGAATCGTCATGAAATTTCACATGTAGTATTTTTAAAAGCCAAATAGCAAAAAAAGGTGTGTGGCGTCCCAAAGTTTTGAACGGGAGGGGGGGTTGTGGGGGGGCCTAAGTATAAATATAGAGCTAACTCTTTAACGGTTGGTCGGATTGTCACGAAGTTTCACATGGAGTATTCCTGAAGGCCAAATAGAAAAATAAGGTGTGTGGCGTTCCAAAGTTTTGAACGGGAGGGGGGTTGTGGGGGGGCCTAAGTATAAATATAGAGCTAATTCTTTAATGGTTGGTCGGATTGTCACGAAATTTCACATGGAGTATTCCTGAAGGCCAAATAGAAAAATAAGGTGTGTGGCGTCCCAAAGTTTTGAACGGGAGGGGGGGTTGTGGGGGGGCCTAAGTATAAATATAGAGCTAATTCTTTAATGGTTGGTCGGATTGTCACGAAATTTCACATGGAGTATTCCTGAAGGCCAAATAGAAAAATAAGGTGTGTGGCATTCCAAAGTTTTGAACGGGAGGGGGGTTGTGGGGGGGCCTAAGTATAAATATAGAGCTAACTCATTAACTAATGGGCGAATCGTCATGACATTTCACGTAGTATTTTTAAAAGCCAAATAGCAAAAAAAGGTGTGTGGCATCCCAAAGTTTTGAACGGGAGGGGGGGTTGTGGGGGGGCCTAAGTATAAATATAGAGCTAACTCTTTAACAGTTGGTCGGATTGTCACGAAATTTCACATGGAGTATTCCTGAAGGCCAAATAGAAAAATAAGGTGTGTGGCGTCCCAAAGTTTTGAACGGGAGGGGGGGTTGTGGGGGGGCCTAAGTATAAATATAGAGGTAATTCTTTAACGGTTGGTCGGATCGTCATGAAATTTCACATGTAGTATTTTTAAAAGCCAAATAGGAAAAAAAGGTGTGTGGCGTCCCAAAGTTTTGAACGGGAGGGGGGGTTGTGGGGGGGCCTAAGTATAAATATAGAGCTAATTCTTTAACGGTTGTCGGATTGTCACGAAATTTCACATGGAGTATTCCTGAAGGCCAAATAGAAAAATAAGGTGTGTGGCGTCCCAAAGTTTTGAGCGGGAGGGGGGGTTGTGGGGGGGCCTAAGTATAAATATAGAGCTAACTCATTAACTAATGGGCGAATCGTCATGAAATTTCACATGTAGTATTTTTAAAAGCCATATAGCAAAAAAAGGTGTGAGGCGTCCCAAAGTTTTGAACGGGAGGGGGGGTTGTGGGAGGGCCTAAGTATAAATATAGAGCTAATTCTTTAACGGTTGGTCGGATTGTCACGAAATTTCACATGGAGTATTCCTGAAGGCCAAATAGAAAAATAAGGTGTGACGGCTCAAAAGTTTGTACGGGAGGGGGGGTTGTAAGGTGGGCCTAAGTATATAAATAGTGCTAACTCATTAACTAATGGGCGAATCGTCATGAAATTTCACATGTAGTATTTTACAAGCCAAATAGGAAAAAAAGGTGTGTGGCGTTCCAAAGTTTTGATCGGGAGGGGGGGTTGTAAGGGGGGCCTAAGTATAAATATAGAGCTAACTCATTTACTAATGGGGGAATCGTCATGAAATTTCACGTAGTATTTTTAAAATCCAAAGAGGAAAAAAAGGTGTGTGGCGTCCCAAAGTTTTGAACGGGAGGGGGGGTTGTGGGGGGGCCTAAGTATAAATATAGAGCTAACTCTTTAACAGTTGGTCGGATTGTCACGAAATTTCACATGGAGTATTCCTGAAGGCCAAATAGAAAAATAAGGTGTGTGGCGTCCCAACGTTTTGAACGGGAGGGGGGGTTGTGGGGGGGCCTAAGTATAAATATAGAGCTAACTCTTTAACAGTTGGTCGGATTGTCACGAAATTTCACATGGAGTATTCCTGAAGGCCAAATAGAAAAATAAGGTGTGTGGCGTCCCAAAGTTTTGAACGGGAGGGGGGGTCGTGGGGGGGCCTAAGTATAAATATAGAGCTAACTCATTAACTAATGGGCGAATCGTCATGAAATTTCACATGTAGTATTTTTAAAAGCCAAATAGCAAAAAAAGGTGTGTGGCGTCCCAAAGTTTTGAACGGGAGGGGGGGTTGTGGGAGGGCCTAAGTATAAATATAGAGCTAATTCTTTAACGGTTGGTCGGATTGTCACGAAATTTCACATGGAGTATTCCTGAAGGCCAAATAGAAAAATAAGGTGTGTGGCGTCCCAAAGTTTTGAACGGGAGGGGGGGTTGTGGGGGGGCCTAAGTATAAATATAGAGGTAATTCTTTAACGGTTGGTCGGATCGTCATGAAATTTCACATGTAGTATTTTTAAAAGCCAAATAGGAAAAAAAGGTGTGTGGCGTCCCAAAGTTTTGAACGGGAGGGGGGGTTGTGGGGGGGCCTAAGTATAAATATAGAGCTAATTCTTTAACGGTTGTCGGATTGTCACGAAATTTCACATGGAGTATTCCTGAAGGCCAAATAGAAAAATAAGGTGTGTGGCGTCCCAAAGTTTTGAGCGGGAGGGGGGGTTGTGGGGGGGCCTAAGTATAAATATAGAGCTAACTCATTAACTAATGGGCGAATCGTCATGAAATTTCACATGTAGTATTTTTAAAAGCCATATAGCAAAAAAAGGTGTGAGGCGTTCCAAAGTTTTGATCGGGAGGGGGGGTTGTAAGGGGGGCCTAAGTATAAATATAGAGCTAATTCTTTAACGGTTGGTCGGATTGTCACGAAATTTCACATGGAGTATTCCTGAAGGCCAAATAGAAAAATAAGGTGTGTGGTGTCCCAAAGTTTTGAGCGGGAGGGGGGGTTGTGGGGGGGCCTAAGTATAAATATAGAGCTAACTCATTAACTAATGGGCGAATCGTCATGAAATTTCACATGTAGTATTTTTAAAAGCCATATAGCAAAAAAAGGTGTGAGGCGTCCCAAAGTTTTGAACGGGAGGGGGGGTTGTGGGAGGGCCTAAGTATAAATATAGAGCTAATTCTTTAACGGTTGGTCGGATTGTCACGAAATTTCACATGGAGTATTCCTGAAGGCCAAATAGAAAAATAAGGTGTGACGGCTCAAAAGTTTGTACGGGAGGGGGGGTTGTAAGGTGGGCCTAAGTATATAAATAGTGCTAACTCATTAACTAATGGGCGAATCGTCATGAAATTTCACATGTAGTATTTTACAAGCCAAATAGGAAAAAAAGGTGTGTGGCGTTCCAAAGTTTTGATCGGGAGGGGGGGTTGTAAGGGGGGCCTAAGTATAAATATAGAGCTAACTCATTTACTAATGGGGGAATCGTCATGAAATTTCACGTAGTATTTTTAGAATCCAAAGAGGAAAAAAAGGTGTGTGGCGTCCCAAAGTTTTGAACGGGAGGGGGGGTTGTGGGGGGGCCTAAGTATAAATATAGAGCTAACTCTTTAACAGTTGGTCGGATTGTCACGAAATTTCACATGGAGTATTCCTGAAGGCCAAATAGAAAAATAAGGTGTGTGGCGTCCCAACGTTTTGAACGGGAGGGGGGGTTGTGGGGGGGCCTAAGTATAAATATAGAGCTAACTCTTTAACAGTTGGTCGGATTGTCACGAAATTTCACATGGAGTATTCCTGAAGGCCAAATAGAAAAATAAGGTGTGTGGCGTCCCAAAGTTTTGAACGGGAGGGGGGGTTGTGGGGGGGCCTAAGTATAAATATAGAGCTAACTCATTAACTAATGGGCGAATCGTCATGAAATTTCACATGTAGTATTTTTAAAAGCCAAATAGCAAAAAAAGGTGTGTGGCGTCCCAAAGTTTTGAACGGGAGGGGGGGTTGTGGGAGGGCCTAAGTATAAATATAGAGCTAATTCTTTAACGGTTGGTCGGATTGTCACGAAATTTCACATGGAGTATTCCTGAAGGCCAAATAGAAAAATAAGGTGTGTGGCGTCCCAAAGTTTTGAACGGGAGGGGGGGTTGTGGGGGGGCCTAAGTATAAATATAGAGGTAATTCTTTAACGGTTGGTCGGATCGTCATGAAATTTCACATGTAGTATTTTTAAAAGCTAAATAGGAAAAAAAGGTGTGTGGCGTCCCAAAGTTTTGAACGGGAGGGGGGGTTGTGGGGGGGCCTAAGTATAAATATAGAGCTAATTCTTTAACGGTTGTCGGATTGTCACGAAATTTCACATGGAGTATTCCTGAAGGCCAAATAGAAAAATAAGGTGTGTGGCGTCCCAAAGTTTTGAGCGGGAGGGGGGGTTGTGGGGGGGCCTAAGTATAAATATAGAGCTAACTCATTAACTAATGGGCGAATCGTCATGAAATTTCACATGTAGTATTTTTAAAAGCCATATAGCAAAAAAAGGTGTGAGGCGTTCCAAAGTTTTGATCGGGAGGGGGGGTTGTAAGGGGGGCCTAAGTATAAATATAGAGCTAATTCTTTAACGGTTGGTCGGATTGTCACGAACATTCACATGGAGTATTCCTGAAGGCCAAATAGAAAAATAAGGTGTGACGGCTCAAAAGTTTGTACGGGAGGGGGGGTTGTAAGGGGGGCCTAAGTATATAAATAGTGCTAACTCATTAACTAATGGGCGAATCGTCATGAAATTTCACATGTAGTATTTTTAAAAGCCAAATAGGAAAAAAAGGTGTGTGGCGTCCCAAAGTTTTGATCGGGAGGGGGGGTTGTAAGGGGGGCCTAAGTATAAATATAGAGCTAACTCATTTACTAATGGGGGAATCGTCATGAAATTTCACGTAGTATTTTTAAAAGCCAAGGAGGAAAAAAAGGTGTGTGGCGTCCCAAAGTTTTGAACTGGAGGGGGGGTTGTGGGGGGGCCTAAGTATAAATATAGAGGTATTTCTTTAACGGTTGGTCGGATTGTCACAAAATTTCACATGGAGTATTCCTGAAGGCCAAATAGAAAAATAAGGTGTGTGGCGTCCCAAATTTTCGAACGGGAGGGGGGTTGTGGGGGGGCCTAAGTATAAATATAGAGCTAACTCATTAACTAATGGGCGAATCGTCATGAAATTTCACGTAGTATTTTTAAAAGCCAAATAGGAATAAAAGGTGTGTGGCGTCCCAAAGTTTT
The DNA here is from genome assembly GCA_963662175.1 of Aradus depressus. NCBI lineage: Eukaryota > Metazoa > Arthropoda > Insecta > Hemiptera > Aradidae > Aradus > Aradus depressus. Next base: position 40,148,390 of record OY759221.1, on the reverse strand, counting down.
GAACGGGAGGGGGGGCTGCGGGGGGGCCTAAGTATAAATATAGAGCTAATTCTTTAACGGTTGGTCGGATTGTCACGAAATTTCACATGGAGTATTCCTGAAGGCCAAATAGAAAAATAAGGTGTGTGGCGTCCCAATGTTTTGAACGGGAGGGGGGGATGTGGGGGGGCCTAAGTATAAATATAGAGCTAACTCATTAACTAATGGGCGAATCGTCATGAAATTTCACATGCAGTATTTTTAAAAGAAAAATAGCAAAAAAAGGTGTGTGGCGTCCCAAAGTTTTGAACGGGAGGGGGGGTTGTGGGGGGGCCTAAGTATAAATATAGATCTAACTCTTTAACAGTTGGTCGGATTGTCACGAAGTTTCACATGTAGTATTCCTGAAGACCAAATAAAAAAATAGGCGGTGTGACGGCTCAAAAGTTTTTACGGGAGGGGGGGTAGTGGGGGGGCGTAAGTATAAATATAGAGCTAACTCATTAACTAATGGGCGAATCGTCATGAAATTTCACACGTAATATTCCAAAAGGTCAAGTAGAAATATTAGGTGTGTGACGGCCCAAAATTTTGAACTGGAAGGAGGGTTGTGGGGGAGGCTAATTATACATATAGAGATAGCTCATTAACGGTTGGTCGTATTGTCACGAAATTTCGCATATATTATTCCTGAAGGCCAAATAGAAGAATAAGGTGTGTGGCGTCCCGAAGTTTTGAACGGGTGGCGGGGTTGAGGGGGGAGGGACTAAGTATAAATATAGAGCTAGCTCATTAACGGTTGATCGTATTGTCATGAATCGGATTGTCATGAATTTCACATGTAGTAGTAGTAGTAACTATGTATCCGCTGTGGGGTTCACTGTTGCAAGACATTTACTAGCTGTGATGTCCAGCGTTCCTAATATCGTACTAGCATTGGGGTCCGCTTTTGCAAGGCACTTACTAGCTGTAGTGCTCAGCCCCAGCGTTCCTAACTATGTACATGCTGTGGGGTTCGCTGTTGCAGGGCACCTACAAGACATTTACTAGCTGTGATGCCCAGCGTTCCTAATTACGTACTAGCTGTGGGGTCTGCTGTTGCAAGGCGCTAGCAGTGCGGCCCAGCATATTTAACTACGTAGGTACTAGCTGTGGGGTCCGCCGTTGCAAAACTCATACTAGCTGTGATGCCCTGTGGTTCTAACTACATACTATCTGTGGGGTCCGTCGTTGCAAAAGCATACTAGCTGTGATGCCCAGGGTTCCTAATATCGTACTAGCTGTGGGGTCCGTTGTTGCAAGGCATTTACTAGCTGTAGTGCCCAGCGTTCCTAACTATGTAAAGCTGTGAGGTTCGCTGTTGCAAAGCACTTACTAACTGTAGTGCCCAGCGTTCCTAACTATGTACTAGCTGTGAAGTTCGCTGTTGCAAAGCACTTACTAACTGTAATGCCCAGCGTATTTAACTACGTACTAGCTGTGGGGTCCGCTGTTGCGAGGCACCTACTAGCTGTGGTGACCTGCGTTCCTAACTACGTACTAGCTGTGGGGTCCGTTGTTGCAAGGCATTTACTAGCTGTAGTGCCCAGCGTTCCTGACTATGTACTAGCTGTGAAGTTCGCTGTTGCAAAGCACTTACTAACTGTAATGCCCAGCGTATTTAACTACATACTAGCTGTGGGGTCCGCTGTTGCAAGGCGCTAGCAGTGTGGCCCAGCGTATTTAACTACGTAGGTACTAGCTGTGGGGTCCACCGTTGCAAAACTCATACTAGCTGTGATGCCCTGTGGTTCTAACTACATACTATCTGTGGGGTCCGCAGTTGCAAGGCACCTACTACCTGTAGGGCCCAGCGTTCCTAAAAACGTACTAGCTGTGGGGTCCGTCGTTGCAAAAGCATGCTAGCTGTGATGCCCAGGGTTCCTAATATCGTACTAGCTGTGGGGTCCGTTGTTGCAAGGCATTTACTAGCTGTAGTGCCCAGCGTTCCTAACTATGTACTAGCTGTGAAGTTCGCTGTTGCAAAGCACTTACTAACTGTAATGCCCAGCGTATTTAACTACGTACTAGCTGTGGGGTCCGCTGTTGCAAGGCACTTAATAGCTGTGATGCCCAGCGTTCCTAACTTCGTACTAGCTGTGGGGTCCGCTGTTGCGAGGCACATAGTAGCTGTGGTGACCAGCGTTCCTAACTACGTACTAGCTGTGGGGTCCGTTGTTGCAAGGCATTTACTAGCTGTAGTGCCCAGCGTTCCTAACTATGTACTAGCTGTGAAGTTCGCTGTTGCAAAGCACTTACTAACTGTAATGCCCAGCGAATTTAACTACATACTAGCTGTGGGGTCCGCTGTTGCAAGGCACTTAATAGCTGTGATGCCCAGCGTTCCTAACTTCGTACTAGCTGTGGGGTCCGCTGTTGCGAGGCACATACTACCTGTGGTGACCAGCGTTCCTAACTACGTACTAGCTGTTGGGTCCGCCGTCGCAATGCACATACTAGCTATGATGCCCAGCATTCCCAACTACGTACAAGCTGTGGTGCTCAGTGTTGCAAGCCACATACTAGCTGTGGTCACAAACGTTCTTAAGTACGCGCTGACTATGACGTCCAGCGATGCTAAGTATTCACTAGGTGTGGCTTCCGCCGTTGAAAGGCGCATACTAGCTGTGGTGCCCAGGAGTCCTAAAAACTTACTAGCATTACAACAGCTGAAGGACTATAAGCCTTATTCCGTATGAATAATTGAAAATTATAACATCATGAATGTACTGTCGAGGAACTGAATTTTCGTTCTGAAGAGGAACTGAATTTTTTCGTTATAGAAGATATTGGGACAAAAATCAAAGTTCCCCGGGCAACGCCGGGTATAACTGCTATAGATTTAATATTTGTTAAAACTGATAGAGAACGACCGGATTATCTGAATCCTACACAAAAATCAAAATAAAAATGTTTTTCAAAAAATTCACGCCATTTAACGGTTTATAGGCTTAATAATTGTTAAAACTGATACGACAGAATCAGATATATCCGAAAAGTCCCATCCGACGGACGACGTGCTCAAGGCTTTTTTCAACCTAAGTGAAATTTCACCTAACCAGGTTTATTTACATAACATACGTCTCATTATCGAGTACCTCACATTCGAAAAAGCCCTGGATCATCGCTTAAAGTCCCATCCGAAGGACGACGTGCTCAAAGTGTTTTTTAACTTCCCGATTGAAACATCTGACCTAAGTGCCTCAGCTAGATTTCTAAGTGGCGATCCTGAGCTCGGTAGACTCCATTCTTGAAATTTCTCGCTTTTTAACGGTTTATAGATTTAATATTTGTTAAAACTGATAGAGAACGACCGGATTATCTGAATCCTACACAAAAATCAAAATAAAAATGTTTTTCAAAAAATTTGCGCTATTTAACGGTTTATAGGCTTAATAATTGTTAAAACTGATACGACAGATTCAGATTTATCCGGAAAGTCCCATCCGAAGGACGACGTGCTCAAGGCTATTTTCAACCTAAGTGAAATTTCACCTACCCAGGTTTATTTACATAACATACGTCTCATTATCGAGTACCTCACATTCGAAAAAGTCCTGGAACATCGCTTAAAGTCCCATCCGAAGGACGACGTGCTCATAGTTATTTTTCACTTCCCGATTAAAACATCTGACCTAAGTGCCTCAGCTAGATTTGTAAGTGGCGATCCTGAGCTCGGTAGACTCCATTCTTCAAATTTCTCGCTTTTTAACGGTCTATAGATTAAATATTTGTTAAAACTGATAGAGAACGACCGGATTATCTGAACCCCACACAAAAATCAAAATGAAAACGTTTTTCAAAAAATTCGCGCTATTTAACGGTTTATAGGCTTAATAATTGTTAAAACTGATACTACAGATTCAGATATATCCGGAAAGTCCCATCCGAAGGACGACGTGCTCAAGGCTTCCAACCTAAGTGGAAATTGACCTACCCAGGTTTATTTACATAAGATACGTCTCATTATCGAGAACCTCACATTCGAAAAAGCCCTGGATCATCGCTTAATGTCCCATCCGAAGGACGAAGTGCTCAAAGTTATTTTTAACTTCCCGATTAAAACATCTGACCTAAGTGCCTCAGCTAGATTTCTAAGTGGCGATCCTGAGCTCGGTAGACTCCATTCTTCAAATTTCTTGCTTTTTAACGGTTTATAGATTTAATATTTGTTAACTGACAGAGCCATAGAGTGTGCTGGTTTCGGATTATGCCAACGTCAGCACAACGTTCAGACTGACTTTAAATATGGTGACACCGATCCACTATGGAAGAAAAATGCCAAAAAAAAAAAGATGTATGTATAGAAAAAAAAAAAAAAAAAAACATTTTTATTGGCTCAGCACACTTAGTGCTCTACACATTAAAAGAGAAACAAATCATATTATATACAAGAGCAAGGGTTATATAATGTCCTGGTATAGCCGAGGTTTGAGTCGCCTGTTGGGGGTGGTCCGACCGAGGGTGAAGAAGGTAGCGGCCGGCACATCGACAAGACCATCGTGGAACTGCTGTGTAACCTGGGTGATATGGTCTGCAACTTCCGGCACTCCCAGCTCACGCCGGATTTGACTGTTTCGGACGAACCAAGGAGCCTTTACTGCCAATCGGAGAACCTTGTTTTCAAACTTCCTTAATTTGTTAATGTTTGTTTTGCTGGCCCCCAGCCAGACAGGGCAAGCGTATGTGAGCAGTGGTCGTAGTAATGAGGTGTAAAGAAGTGTAGTACATTTGTGCTTGAGTGGAGTGTTTCTGTTTATGAGTGGGTATAATTGTGTCAGTCGGGTGTATGCTCGTGTGAGTTGTTTGTTTATGTGTTGGGTCCAAGTAAGTTTAGTGTCGAAGTGTATGCCGAGATATCTGACTGTTTGGTCATTGGGTGTCCAATGTATATCTGTATTATTGACTTTGAGTGGTGTTAGTGTGTTAGTGTTAATTTTACGAAGTGAGAAAACTTTGGCCTCCGTCTTGGCAGTATTGAGCTTCAAGTTCCACCTGTCGAACCACTCTGTCACACTCTCCACACCCCGCCGAAGAGCTACTGTGGCCAAAGACAGATCCTTGTGTTGAGACACAAGCATCGTATCGTCGGCATAAGTAGCCAACAGCGTAGATGGAGAGTCTGGCATGTCGTAACAGTAGAGGTTGAACAGTATCGGACTTAGAATTGCCCCCTGTGGTACTCCGGAATGTATGGACATCTTCCCACTGATGGAGGAGTTCACTCTGACCTGAAACGTCCGTTCAGAAAGGAACCCCAAGATGATCCGTTGGAGGTATAGAGGAACTCCCGTCCTCCAAAGCTTGAAGATAAGGCCGTCGTGCCATACGCTGTCGAATGCAGCAGCCACATCGAGGAAGAGTCCTACAGAGTACTCCTTCCTCTCGAAGCCGGTGACAATATATTCTGTGACTCGCTGCAGCTGGTGAACGGTCGAGTGTTTCGGCTTGAATCCAAATTGGTGGTGGGGAATACAGTTGGTGTCTTGGAGGAAGGATAACAGCCGACGGTAGATGACCCTCTCGAACAACTTTGAGAGAGTGTTAAGGAGACTAATAGGTCGGTAGCTAGATGCTTCGTCCTTGGGCTTGCCGCTCTTATGGAATACAGTGACAATGGCATTCTTCCACTGTTGTGGGAAGTACCCGCATCGAAGACAACCATTGAAAACGCTGGTCAGGTACGCCACAGCCTTTGAAGATAGATTCTTGAGAACCAGATTTGGAATCAGGTCATCGCCTGGCGCCTTCCGAAGAGGTAATTTGTGAAGTAATTGTTCGATTTCTGAAGGTGTTGTAAATTGCAAAGGTGACTCTACTGTGTGTGGGGGGTGTGTTTTGAAGTATGTGATTTCCGGCGTGTAGTAATTGCTGATGATGGTGGGTGTAAACGTGTTTTCGAGATGTCGCGCTATAACATTACATTTTTCGTCGTCAGTCACAGCGATGCCGTCAGTCCGTTTTAATGGAGGGATGGAGTTGGTCTGTCTTAGTATCCGTTTCGTCTCTCGCCACAGATTTGGGTCTCCTGGAGTTATGTCCTGTAAGTGCTGGCGATAGTTGTCAATTCGTAGATAGTCCAGTTCCCACTTCACTTGACGTGTCAGTCGGTTCAGTTGTTGTTTAGTGTTTGGGTCTCTGGTACGTTGCCAGTTATGTCGTAGTCTGTTTTTGTCTTGAATTAGCTTGAGTATGTAGTTTGGAATGGGATGATGTGGTCGTTGTCTCTTGTCACGATTTTTCTTGACTGTTGCACTGGCTATGGATGATTTGATATGCTGAGTAAAGTCAGTTATAGCTTTTTCAATTTTGTCTGTCAAGTCGTAATCTGTTGGTATGTATAGAGACTTGTCCAGTTCATATCGAAATGTGTCCCAGTCTATTTTGCCATTGATTAGTTTAGGGAGAGTTGGAGTTGTCTGTATTTTGTTATCAAAAGTGATGATAACGGGTACATGATCGGAGTCAAGTTCGGAAACTGTTGTGTGAAAAAGAGGTGTGTTGAAGTCTTGAATTAGTGCAATGTCGAGTATGTCCGGTAAATAGCGATGTTGTGATGGGAAGTGTGTTGGTTCGGAAGGCGCCGAAACGAGGATCCCAAGTCCGCCGCAAAAGTCCAAAAGACGCCGTCCGCTTGTGTTGCTCAGCCTGCATCCCCAGATCTGATTCTTGCTGTTCAGGTCGCCTGCCATGATGGTAGGATGTCCCGTGAAGAGTTGCTCCAGGTCAGTCTGAACCAGAAGATGATGGGGGGCCTTATATGCAGCTACAATGTTCAATCGAGTGTTGTTGTCCTTAATCACACTAATACCCGTAGCTTCCAAATGCAGCATCCGACCCAATAAGAGTTCGGAATGGGAAATATTCTTCTTGATAAGAATACCAACGCCCCCAGAACGAGAGTTGTTGTCCTTTCTGTAGAGCTTGTATCCTGTGATTCTAAGACTCTCGGAGGGGTCGAGGTGAGTCTCCGTGATGCATGCAACATCAATCTCATGTCTGCGTAGAAATTCGATTAGAACCGAGCGTTGACGTTTCAGACCGTCCGCATTCCAATTTAGTATTTTGATATTGGAGACGTATTTTCTATGGGGAAGCATTGTAAGAGGTGGTTTGATTGAAGAGTGAAGTTAGAAATGTTGTGAAGAATGATTGAATTTGTGGAATAAATGGTTTTATTATGTTAAGAATGATGTCAGTGAACATGGTGAGAGTGGGGTCAGACTGGGTGTTATGTGGAGCGGTGTGAGAATGTTCCGGGGTTTTGGGTCTCGAAAAGGGCCGGTTCTGATTCTTGGTGAACCAGGGATTATCGGGAGGGGGTGGGGCTGCCTCTGTCCGGGTTTGGCCAACTGACTCCACGGTTGGTCGTTTGGCAGGCTGCCTTGCAGTTAACAGTTTCTGGCGAGTTATACAGCCTCGGTAATTCGCGGTATGATTCCCCTGGCAGTTTACGCACTTTGGGGTCGGGGTGATTTTTAAAGGACAGTTGGTGAAATGATGGTCCTGAGCGCATTTGACGCATCTAGGATCTAAATGACAAAAATTCTTGGTATGGCCGTAAAGCTGACAGTTGGTACACTGAGGGATGTTGTGGGACTTCCGTCGGGGCTCCACCTGTACCACTGTGTAGAACATTCGGGTTAATTGGAAAATAGCTTTCCCGGCCTCATTGTTTTCCAATTCTAGAGCTACTAATGGAGTTGGGTTGTGCTCTCGATTGAGAAGTCTCGTTGCTCTGACCACTGGATAAATTACCGAAAGTTCCTCAAATATTTCTTTATCGGATAAAGAATAAGGCACTCCGCGAATTATGACTGAAAGTTTCCTATCTTCTGGATTAATGAATGTGTAATATTTTACGTCTGAGCTGTCGTAGAATTTTGTAAGTTTTCGAAAGTCGTCTATGGAAGTCAGGGATATTCTAATTTTTTTATTGTATAATTTTGTTTCGAAAGGTGAAGTTACTATATTTTTTATATCAATAATAATTTCTTGATAATTGTCTGCCTGAATCAGAAATATTGGAGGAACCTTCGGTTTGGTGATTGTGTTTGTTTCAGTGGTGTTAGTGTTTATTTTGGGCTGTGTTGTGAGTGATGTAGAGTCGTTGGGTAATGTTGAGAGCACTGAGTATCTGTTTTGTGTTGTGATTGGAGTAGTCTCTAATTGGTACTTGTGCCGTTTCGGCCTGGGCTGCGGCATGTCATCTTGTTCAGTGAAATGCGGAAGGTCCACTAACATGGCACCTTCTGTTTGCGGCTGAGGCCGTGCAAGTTTGAGACTGCATTCCTTAGGCAAGGACCTTTTGGACTTATCATTAGTTATCTTCTTCTTATTATTACGTCCTATTATCTCACCTGAAAACTCTTCATCACTGCTTGGAAGCTCGTCCATCCATGGGGTAAGGTTAGCTTCTTTCATATGTATTAATTTTATGTTGTGATGTTTGATAGGGGAGGGTTTCATTATTGTCTTTGAAGGGGGGGTTAAATAGTTATCAAAAAGCACAATTGCACTATTTAAAATACTAATTAAATCACTTTTCACAATAATTTAAATTTTACATTTTTTATAGCTACTTCACCATGCCAGTCAAACAGCTGTTTTCTGTATGTATAGATGTGAACACAAATTAAAACTTGTGTACATTGTGATATAATCTATATTAATAAAGCTGAAACGGGGTTTGTTTGTTTGTTTTTTGTTTGTATGTATGTATGTTTGTTCCAGCATCACGCCCAAACCGCTGGACGGATTTTTATGAAACTGCCCATGTAGCATTCTTTTGAGCCCGATTGAATAATAGGCTATGTGGCGTCCCAAAATTTTGATCGGGAGGGGGGGTTGTGGGGGGGCCTAAGTATAAAAATAGTGCTAACTCATTAACTAATGGGCGAATTGTCATGAAATTTCACAGGTAGTCTTTTTAAAATCCAAACAGGAAAAAAAGGTGTGTGGCGTCCCAAAGTTTTGAACGGGAGGGGGGGTTGTAAGGGGGCCTAAGTATATAAATAGTGCTAACACATTAACTAATGGTCGAATTGTCATGAAATTTCACACGTAGTCTTTTTAAAAGCCAAACAAGAAAAAAAGGTGTGTGGCGTCCCATAGTTTTGAACGGGAGGGGGGGTTGTAAGGGGGGCCTAAGTATATAAATAGTGCTAACACATTAACTAATGGTCGAATTGTCATGAAATTTCATACGTAGTCTTTTTAAAAGCCAAATAGGAAAAAAAGGTGTGTGGCGTCCCAGAGTTTTGATGGGGAGGGGGGGGGTTGTAAGGGGGGCCTAAGTATAAATATAGAGCTAACTCATTAACTAATGGGCGAATCGTCATGAAATTTCACGTAGTATTTTTAAAAGCCAAATAGGAAAAAAAGGTGTGTGGCGTCCCAAAGTTTTGAACGGGAGGGGGGGTTGTGGGGGGGCCTAAGTTTAAATATAGAGCTAATTCTTTAACGGTTGGTCGGATTGTCACGAAATTTCACATGGAGTATTCCTGAAGGCCAAATAGAAAAATAAGGTGTGTGGCGTCCCAAAGTTTTGAACGGGAGGGGGGTTGTGGGGGGGCCTAAGTATAAATATAGAGCTAACTCATTAACTAATGGGCGAATCGTCATGAAATTTCACGTAGTATTTTTAAAAGCCAAATAGGAAAAAAGGTGCGTGGCGTCCCAAAGTTTTGAACGGTAGGGGGGTTGTGGGGGGGCCTAAGTATAAATATAGAGCTAACTCTTTAACAGTTGGTCGGATTGTCACGAAATTTCACATGGACTATTCCTGAAGGTCAAATAGAAAAATAAGGTGTGTGGCGTCCCAAAGTTTTGAACGGGAGGGGGGGATGTGGGGGGGCCTAATTATAAATATACAGCTAACTCATTAACTAATGGGCGAATCGTCATGAAATTTCACATGTAGTATTTTTAAAAGCCAAATAGGAAAAAAAGGTGTGTGGCGTCCCAAAGTTTTGAACGGGAGGGGGGGTTGTGGGGGGGCCTAAGTATAAATATAGAGCTAACTCTTTAACAGTTGGTCGGATTGTCACGAAGTTTCATATGTAGTATTCCTGAAGACCAAATAAAAAAATAGGCGGTGTGACGGCTCAAAAGTTTTTACGGGAGGGGGGGTTGTGGGGGGACCTAAGTATAAATATAGACCTAACTCATTAACTAATGGGCGAATCGTCATGAAATTTCACATGTAGTATTTTTAAAAGCCAAATAGCAAAAAAAGGTGTGTGGCGTCCCAAAGTTTTGATCGGGAGGGGGGGTTGTAAGGGGGGCCTAAGTATAAATATAGAGCTAACTCATTAACTAATGGGCGAATCGTCATGAAATTTCACGTAGTATTTTTAAAAGCCAAATAGGAAAAAAAGGTGTGTGGCGTCCCAAAGTTTTGAACGGGAGGGGGGGTTGTAAGGGAGGCCTAAGTATAAATATAGAGCTAATTCTTTAACGGTTGATCGTATTGTCATGAATCGGATTGTCATGAATTTCACATGTAGTAGTAGTAGTAACTATGTATTCGCTGTGGGGTTCACTGTTGCAAGACATTTACTAGCTGTGATGTCCAGAGTTCCTAATATCGTACTAGCTGTGGGGTCCGCTTTTGCAAGGCACTTACTAGCTGTAGTGCTCAGCCCCAGCGTTCCTAACTATGTACTGGCTGTGGGGTTCGCTGTTGCAAGGCACCTACAAGACATTTACTAGCTGTGATGCCCAGCGTTCCTAATTACGTACTAGCTATGGGGTCTGCTGTTGCAAGGCGCTAGCAGTGTGGCCCAGCGTATTTAACTACGTAGGTACTAGCTGTGGGGTCCACCGTTGCAAAACTCATACTAGCTGTGATGCCCTGTGGTTCTAACTACATACTATCTGTGGGGTCCGCAGTTGCAAGGCACCTACTACCTGTAGGGCCCAGCGTTCCTAAAAACGTACTAACTGTGGGGTCCGTCGTTGCAAAAGCATACTAGCTGTGATGCCCAGGGTTCCTAATATCGTACTAGCTGTGGGGTCCGTTGTTGCAAGGCATTTACTAGCTGTAGTGCCCAGCGTTCCTAACTATGTAAAGCTGTGAAGTTCGCTGTTGCAAAGCACTTACTAACTGTAATGCCCAGCGTATTTAACTACGTACTAGCTGTGGGGTCCGCTGTTGCAAGGCACTTAATAGCTGTGATGACCAGGCGTTCCTAACTTCGTACTAGCTGTGGGGTCCGCTGTTGCGAGGCACATACTAGCTGTGGTGACCAGCGTTCCTAACTACGTACTAGCTGTGGGGTCCGTTGTTGCAAGGCATTTACTAGCTGTAGTACCCAGCGTTCCTAACTATGTACTAGCTGTGAAGTTCGCTGTTGCAAAGCACTTACTAACTATAATGCCCAGCGTATTTAACTACATACTAGCTGTGGGGTCCGCTGTTGCAAGGAACTTAATAGCTGTGATGCCCAGCGTTCCTAACTTCGTACTAGCTGTGGGGTCCGCTGTTGCGAGGCACATACTAGCTGTGGTGACCAGCGTTCCCAACAACGTACTAGCTGTGGTGCTCAGCGTTGCAAGCCACATACTAGCTGTGGTCACAAACGTTCTTAAGTACGCACTGACTATGACGTCCAGCGATGCTAAGTATTCACTAGGTGTGGCTTCCGCCGTTGAAAGGCGCATACTAGCTGTGGTGCCCAGGAGTCCCTAAAAACTTACTAGCGTTACAACAGCTGAAGGACTATAAGCCTTATTCCGTATGAATAATTGAAAATTATAACATCATGAATGTACTGTCGAGGAACTGAATAGCGTTATAGAAGATATTGGGACAAAAATCAAAGTTCCCCGGGCAACGCCGGGTATTACTGCTAGTCTATATTAATAAAGCTGAAACGGGGTTTGTTTGTTTGTTTGTTTGTATGTATGTTTGTTCCACCATCACGCCCGAACGGCTGGACGGATTTTTATGAAACTTCCCATGTAGCATCCCTATGAGCCCGATTGAATAATAGGCTATGTGGCGTCCCAAAATTTTGATCGGGAGGGGGGGTTGTAAGGGGGGCATAAGTATATAAATAGTGCTAACTCAATAACTAATGGTCGAATTGTCATGAAATTTCACAGGTAGTCTTTTTAAAATCCAAACAGGAAAAAAAGGTGTGTGGCGTCCCAAAGTTTTGATCGGAAGGGGGGGTTGTAAGGGGGGCCTAAGTATATAAATAGTGCTAACACATTAACTAATGGTCGAATTGTCATGAAATTTCACACGTAGTCTTTTTAAAAGCCAAACAAGAAAAAAGGTGTGTGGCGTCCCAAAGTTTTGAACGGGAGGGGGGGTTGTGGGGGGGCCTAAGTTTAAATATAGAGCTAATTCTTTAACGGTTGGTCGGATTGTCACGAAATTTCACATGTAGTATTCCTGAAGGCCAAATAGAAAAATAAGGTGTGTGGCGACCCAGAGTTTTGAATGGGAGGGGGGTTGAGGGGGAGGGGGGCTAAGTATAAATATAGAGCTGGCTCATTAACGGTTGGTCAGATTGTCACGAAATTTCACATGTAGTATTCCTGAAGGCCAAATAGAAGAATAGGCGGTGTGACGGCTCAAAATTTTGTACGGGAGGGGGGGTTGTGGGGGGGGGGGGGGGGCTAAGTATAAATATAGAGCTAGCTCATTAACTAATGGGCGAATCGTCATGAAATTTCACATGTAGTAAAAAAAAAAGGTGTGTGGCGACCCAAAGTTTTGAACGGGAGGGGGGGTTGTGGGGGGGGGGGGGGGGCTAAGTATAAATATAGTGGTAGCTGATTAACGGTTGGTCGTATTGTCATGGAATTTCACAAGTAGTATTCTTAAAAGCCAAATAGAAATATAGGGTGTATATGTTTTGAACGGGAGGATGGATTGATGGGGGCCTAAGTATAAGTATAGTGATTAGTCATTAACGGATGATCGGATTGTCACGAAATTTCACATGTAGTATTCATAAAGGCCAAATAGAAAAATAGGGTGTTTGACATCAAAAAATTGTGAACGGGAGGGGGGTTATGGGGGTAGGCCTAAATTTGAAGATGGTGATAGGTCATTAACGGATGATTGGATTGTCATGGAATTTCACATGTAGTATTCTTGATGGTCAAATAGAAAAATACATTATGTGACATCTTAAAAATTTGGGAGGGAGGGGGGGCTTAAAATAATGCTGAATGATTAAAGGGCAATCGGATTGTCATGAATTTCACATGTAGTAGTAGTAACTGTGTATTCGCTGTGGGGTTCACTGTTGCAAGACATTTACTAGCTGTGATGCCCAGTGTTCCTAACTATGTAGTATCTATGGGGTCCGCTGTTGCAAGGCACAAACTAGATGTGGTGCTCAGCGTTCCTAACTTCGTACTAGCTGTGGGGTCCGCTGTTGCAAGGCACATACTAGATGTAGTGCCCAGGGTTCCTAACTTCGTACTAGCTGTGGGGTCCGCTGTTGCAAGGCACAAACTAGATGTGGTGCTCAGCGTTCCTAACTTCGTACTAGCTGTGGGGTCCGCTGTTGCAAGGCACATACTAGCTATGGTGCTCAGCGTTCCTAACTTCGTACTAGCTGTGGGTCCGCTGTTGCAAGGCACATACTATCTATGGTGCTCAGCGTTCCTAACTTCGTACTAGCTGTGGGGTCCGCTGATGCAAGGCACTTACTAGCTGTGGTGCCCAGCGTTCCTAACTTCGTACGAGCTGTGGGGTCCGCCGTCGCAAGGCACATACTAGCTTTGGTCACAAGCGTTCTTAAGTACGCACTGGCTAGGATGTCCAGCGAAGCTAAGTATTCACTAGCTGTGGTTTCCGCCGTTGAAAGGCGCATACTAGCTGTGGTGCCCAGGGGTCCTAAAAACTTACTAGCGCTACTATAGTTGAAGGACTTTAAGCCTTATTCCGTATGAATAATTGAAAATTATAACATCATGAATATACTGCCGAAAAATTGAATAGACTTATAGGAGATATTGGGAGAAAAGTTAAAGTTCCCCGGGCAACGCCGGGTATTACTGCTAGTAAAGAATAAATACATTCAGCTCAAGATTCCCGAAACACCATCGCGATGCGGCCATCCTCATGTCTCCAATTAAATGGATGTAGAGGACACGGTAGCCCCGTACTACCTCGCTCTGCCAGCTTCTGACCAGCAGTGGCGGCAGACCGAGGAGAATAGTAAGAGCTGAATTTGCATGAATACATGGATGAGAAACTAGTCATTACCAGCACTCCTTACATACTTGAATGTCTTCGGGGAGGATTGTCGGGATGGGAATATGATGATAGAGATCGGGCAAAATAATTTTTATGAATGGAAGTTTCGAAAACGGAATTCGATGAGATCTTTGACAAAAGGCATCTTAAGGTCATTGTGAAGGGTGAGATTAGGTACATAGAAGGGTGCATCGACAATGGTTCAGAGGACTTTGGATTGGAAGGACTGGATACGCTTGATGTTAGATGGCTTAGCACAACCCCATAGTTCGAGTCCTTATGTCCATATAGGTCTTATTATTGTCTTGTATATAGTCAGTTTGTTCTCAACAGAAAGACTGGATTCTCTGTTTAGCAACTTAAAATTGTTTACACGATATAAATATTGTTCTAAGAGTTGTTAACCATTGTTGCTGAGAAAATATACAATTTAATAAGAAATCTGGTAATATTTAGTAGCAACACAAAGGTGAGAAACAAGTTTTTCTCAATGATGTAAAAATTATATTTTTAAATTTACCCGGATTTTTCTACCAAAACCTTCGTTTTTTTTTTTTTTTTTTTCATACAAATGCCTCAGTCTTGCAGGTTTCTATAATTTTAGATTTTTTGGGGTGCTACACCTTTGGTCGTATTAGCGATTGGGAATTTAACAAAAGAGAGTTCCAATCACATAACACAAACACACTCATACGGTCAAAACGTATTCAGGGTACCTTGAAACGTGAAAATTCGTTGAAAACTCGGTGGCGGATTATTACACGATTACAATACTTCCTTATAATATAAGTCTAAGAACGTTAAATATAATATTATGTAATATATAAATGATTATGTAATGCAACAGCTTTTTGTACCTATAACAATATCGTTTACCGTTAAAATTCTATAGACTTTTACATAGTAGAAATTATTTTGAAAAAATATTTCTGAACATGCAAGTCATGTATGGTTCTCCATGCCTGTTTTGTATTCTGAACTACTTATCTCTTTCATATGTGATAGTAAGATGTTGTGGGACGAGATTTCTAATAGAAATAAAAGACATTGTCTTCCCACTGTTTTATTTTAGACCAGAACCGCTTTTAGACGCAACAGCGTCATCATTAGTGGTTCATCCCACCCACACAGCACAGCGGTTAGAAGACAACTGGCTCTAACCGCTGTGCTGTGTGGGTGGGATGAACCACTCATGATGACGCTGTTGCGTCGAAAACCGGTTCTGGTGTAAAATAAAACAGTGGGAAGACAACGTCTTTTATTTCTATTACTTATCTTTTTAGAGAAAATGCACTACTAAGCTGTGTCGAAAGTTAGCGAATAAATCTGTAGTATATTGTATAGAAGTTAGGCACCTTGCGGTGCTTATAGAGAACCTGGGCCCTCTACAGAGAAGCCAGAGGGTCCTCTGGTTGGTCCAATTGGCAGCCTCCAGACACTTGTTGTTCCTCCAGGTGGTTCGTTCGTCGGCCAACTTGATCCCTCCGGTGACGACCTCTCCCACCATGCTGGCCCAGGTAATGGCGCTAGCTTCCTGGTTCCACTTCTCAAGCTCACTGTCCATCCTTCGAAACCATTCTCCTGCCAAAGAATAATCACACAAAAAAAAAAAAATGTTCACTAATTATATAAAAACATGTATACATAAACTACCTTTCATTTAGTCATTTCAAAGATAAGAAAACTTTTATTTTTATTAATGTTCTTATGCTATCAGTAATAATTTTGTTGCATACACAAAACCCATATCACATATAAATTAATTCATCATGTTAAAATGCAAAACGGGAGTTCTCAGTAGACACCAACAAATTGTAGGAGTCAAGGACAGTCCCACACTTTCGGTAAAGATATGAGCATTGAAGAAGATTTTAGAATATTGGACCACGGTAGCATTCTTAGATTCGTTAATGAAACTGGGAACTGTTCTTGAGTGGACTCTTCCTTCTGTTTTGGTCCTTTAAGGATCCTTCGTTCTCTGAATTTTAGGCTACACCCCAACTCACATAAGTTTCAGCTCTCCTGCTACACCTATAATCTCTTTATTTGCTAGACCCTTACATTCTGTTGCTGCTCATTCTAAGGTCCTTCTATCTCCACATTTGAGGCTAAAACCCGATTCACAAATAAGTTTCCACGCTCTCACTACACTTTCTTTCTCTTTAAGGGACTCTTTCATATCCTAATTTGAGGCTACACCCTGATTCACAAGTTTCCATTCTACCTCTAAACAAGGATTCCAGGATCCCAGACCTGAATCCGATTCAAAGATCGAAGGACTGGATCGAAACAGATGTTAAAGGTCTACCAATAAAGAGATTGAAGGTTTAGAGGGAGAGCGGAAACGTACGTATGAGGCGGGGTGTAGCATCAAGTTCAAGGATCAATGGAACCACAATAGAGCATAAACTGAAGGTAAGAGTCCATCAAATAAAGATATCAAAAGTTTTGAGAAAGAGTGAAAACTTACTTGTGAGTCAGCGTCTTAAATTTACAGATCGTTCGATGTGTTCATACGAAGAACCAGCCTCATTGCAGTAACAAACAACCTTTTGGTAAGTGCTCGTGTGCGTACCAGATGGAAATTCTTCATCCCCACATTAAATTAAATAAAGTTCCGACAATTCATCACAAACATTATAAAATTTGTCAAAGGTAGCGTCAAAGTTCCGAAACATGAACAGGTCGATATTTGAGGGGTCCGCCACAGCAGCGCCACCTGTCTCATTGGTCGTTTTATTAGTCACACACTAAGATGAAAACTTTTTTTTAGCAAACAAAATCTTCTGTTCAGAGACATGTAGAAAATGTAAATGGATAACTGGATATAAACAAAACAATAACAAAACTTAATCAATCTTGATAAAAAAAAATGAAAGATATCCGGCAAGAAGGCCGGGACCAAATCTATAGACCGGGACTGGAATCCAAATAGGAATTTCCAATTACCCGAGCTACGGTTCCCCTGGAGGTTCAATGGAGGAACATTCCAAAGTATTGGAGAACAAAAATAACGTAAAAATAATATGTGATAATGAAAAAAATGTAAAATAAAATTAAAAATATATGAAAAATAATTATAATTATAAATAAACAAATAATGAAATTATCACATTTCCTGTAGAAATTGTTTGCTGGTTTTCTACTAAATTTTGCTTTCTACAGTAATTTTCGAAAAGGGCCCTAATAAAAATATATAGAAAGTTTATGACGCGCAATTTTGAAGAAAGTGCTCGTATATATAAAAAAAAAAGGATCTTTTCGATTATGTGTCAGGGATTCTAAAAAATTTTCCATTTGAACAATATGTTTCTCTTATATCAGGAGAATGTGGACTGTTTCAGTAAAAGGACCGACGCGACGGGAGGGTCAAAATTGTATTTCTTCGAATACATCAAGTGGATTTACAAAGAGTAAATGATTTCGGTAGAAAAATTTTCAGAATCCCTGACACATAACCGAAAAGATCCAAAAAAAAATTCAATTAATAATTCTGTGCTGTTTGGGTAAAGGGGTATATGTCAATTTTTTGTGAAAATGGGTAACACCTATCTAAAGCAAGTCATAACTTGCTTTAGATAGGTGATCTCTATGTTGGGGTAAAGAGAAATAAGTCAGAATCTTATGACGTCATTGAAAAAAAAAGGAAGTGAAAGGGGGGACAATTGAGAAACATGGGAGTTCTCTGAAAACTGAAAACAGAAAAACTGACATATACCCCTTTACTCCAACACCACAGAATTATTTCATTTGGATTTTTCTAAATATATACTCAATTCTGAGATGCCATCAATTTTTTTCTAAATTTGCAAACAATGTTCAATCTAATCCAAAGGTATTATCTTACTTGGTTGACAGAGAAAATGAATAGGATAGAATCGAGAACAAAACATTTATATATAAGTTTATTTATACTTAACCGACATAATAAAAATCAAAAAAATAAATTTGGAAAATAAAAAAATAAAATTATATACAATTATTATTACTAACTTCTAAAACTACATCAGTTTTTTATACTGGGCATGTATATAAAAGAAAGTACTTTTTATTTATCAATACATATATGTATATATATATACTGATAAATAAAAAGTACCTTCTTTTTTTTAGCCTACTGGTTTATTTGCCCTTGGCTTATCTCCGTACTTTGAACTGTGTTAAGCCTAAACCACTCTCACTTGACTGTTAACACTTGAACTGCTTTACTCTCACTCGAACATCTTAACCCTAACACCACTCTCCTTAGACTGTGCTTCTCTATATAAAACAGCTGATCGCCGGCATTTGTTCAGATCGTTGGTTGTTCTCCATTCATTTTTTAAACAAAAGCGAATGGTACATCCTTGTATATTTATATTCAGTAATTAATGTCCTAACAGCTGTTTTTATGAAATCTTCTACATTTTTGCTGTTTTTATAAGAAAAATCACAACTTTTTATATTATTTTCTTAAAAAAATAATAATTAATTATGGAATATTTTAATAGTTATAATGAGTGTATTTTTTACATCACATAAAACATTGACGATGTTTGAAAAATATAAAAGAATATAATAAACAAAAGAAAACCTTGGAAGATGCAGTTGGCCAACTGCAAATAACAAAACATAGGCAAAATATGAATAACAAAACTTAACTTAGTATTTGGAGAGAATAATATAAGGTTTAAAAAAATAAATAAAAGTTCATAAAATAATAAAACTCATCGGTTACTATGGGATGCCTACTACGCCACTCTGAGATGAGGGGGGGGGGGGGGGGGGGGTGCTGCTAGATGGTGAGGTGATGGGATGCACCGTCTGGTGATGGGACGATGTGGTGATGGTTGGGCTGAGCTGGAAACGCACGACGCGGTGTCGATTACTCGCAGTGGGCTACTGACCAGCTTAGGTATAGCCTACTTTAGTAAATATTAGGAGAAGTAGGCTTAGTAGGGAGGAGTCTAGGGGTGTAGCCAAGATCTTGAGAAGGGGGGGGGGGGGGCAAAGTTAGGCTGGGGGGGGGGGGCAAAGTTGGGCTGGGGGGGGGGGGTACAGACTTTTTGAAGAACACAGCAATGTCGGTAGCTACATACGTCATCGTGAAAATGGTTAAAACGTATTCAGGGGCATTTTAAACGTAAAAAACCTCTTGCTGAAAGCTCGATCTCGAATTTTCGTACGATTATACTTCTTTATATATACTTCTTTTTCTTTCTAGGTATGAGAAAGTAAATAATGAATTTTATCTAAGAGCGAATTTTAATACTACCTATATGAAAAGGAAGTTCTTCAAAGGATTTTTGGAAGGCAGAATTCTCGAATATCTCCAAAGTAGGTATGGAAAAATAAAATCAAGTTCTTTGCATAGAAGTAATCTTCTGTAATAATCAAATAATATTGATACTGATTGGAGTGTTATTTTGCGCATGATCGGAAGTTATAATTTTGTAATGTCTATATATTGATGACTTTCTGTTTCAAATGGGTGCTATTCAAATTGTACCAAGAGGACTTTGGAACAACACAAGTCCTATTCAAACATTTACGTGCTTATATTCAATTAGACAGACTCCCTGTTAATATAAACATGTCTTAATTGATAAAACATTATGGAGCTCTATAGTACACTCCAACTAGAGGATAGTTTACAGATTATAGAAGGGCCACTTAGCCTCTCCACTCAGCTACCAGCTTGATGGGCCCTTCTAAACCTAGCAACCCAGCCCAAGGTTGTGATAACCAATCGAGATGGGGGCCCTGAGCCCCAGGTAGCCCCGTCATTCCTCCGCCACCGCCCTAGACAGGCCGGCCATACCATACCATACCAATGGCAGGTCAGCGGCAGTGTCCAAGGGTTGAGTCAGTAGACCTACTGCGACGGGGGTTGGAAAAACTCTTCAGCCGAGGTGAAAATAATAAGTCACCAGAGCTCTTTAAGCATGGTGGTCAGGTGCTGAAAGTTTTCCAAGACAATCCTCTGCATCTGGACGAGTGAAGCATTGCCGCAGAGCAGGTAAAAGACGATAATCTGCCCAATACACAAGAAGGGAAACCAGCTGGAATGAGGAAACTATAGGTGAATCTCCCTGCTGCCGGTAGTTTACAAGATCTTATCCACGGTATTATACTAGCCTATACTGAACAGATTGTTGCCCCCTATCAATGTGGCTTCTGGAGTGTTCACCCTACGTCAGATCAAGGAGAAAGGACGAGAGTACAAGATCCAGACCCATCATTTGTTCATTGACTTCAAAAGTGCCTATGATAGCGTTGATAGGAGTACTTATTCGGATGTGCCGAATTACAATGGATGGGGTAGAGTGCATGGTGCGGGTACAAACTGGCCTTAGTGGAGTATTTATATCCGGTAAGGGCCTAAGGCAGGGTGATGCATTGGCCTGCCTCTTGTTTAACCTCGTCCTTGAAAAAGCGATACGAGACTCAGGGATCCAAACTGTAGGCACCATCTTCAATAGAACTGTTCAGGTTTTAGCATACGCTGACGACCTAGACATCGTAGGGAGATCTTTCAGAGCAATAGAGCAGGCGTTTTTTTTTACTTCTTTGGAAAAGTGAATGAGTTTTACGACGGACAGGACTGGAAGAGAAGAACGAATCAGGAGCTACGATAATTGCTTTGAGCAAGAACCGGACGTAGTAAGGTTCGTAAGACTTCACAGACTAAGATTGGTAGGACACTTGGCCGAAGGGAATTACTGGAGGAAGTCCACGGGACCAGACTTGTTGGGAGGCCGAAGCTAAGTTGGGAGGACGGTGTTGACCTCTCAGGAACAGGAGGGCAGCTGCACAGAACCGAGACGACTCGCGAAGGCTGATCCAGGAGGCCTTGACTCAGAGATGAGTTGTTGCGCCGATGATGAGAAAAAAATGAGTTGTCGGTGAATCACCGCCTATGTACTTCCCCATCACAAATTAATCAATTACGTTTTCGCTCTCCTTCCAAAGCCAATCCGCCGTTTGTGCTATAACTTATTATTTGACGATACATACATTACATCGGCAGTTATTAGGCATTTGAGTCGAGTCCCCTTTCCCTTCGAACTATTACGCGGAAAAGTAATAGGTACCATCCTTATAGCGTTTTGATTTTAAATATATTTCATGTCGATAGATTCATTACAACGGCAGTTATTTGAATTTTTCAGTTGACCCCTCTCGTCTTCCCCTCCCATTCGGCTGATTCTCAGCTTTCATTTTCGAAATCAGGTCGGAAAAATGAAATTCCGTTGAAAACTCCGTATATCATTATCACTGTCATAATCACTGGTGCATTTTCCCCTATATACCTCTATGGAATCGTTAATTGAAGTCTGAAAACTATTAGAACTACAAGCTCCACAATAAATTAAACCATAATTATTGAAATATGCAAATAATATGTTATTAATGTTTCCTTTGTAACGATATTTTTAAGATTACAAAAGAAGAAAGAAGCAGGACTCTGTCTTACCTATGGCTGACGTATGTTCAGCCAATGTTAGTTTCTTCTCATCAATATGGAGACGCAGATATTTTATATTATCTTTAAAAGATATGGAAAGAGTATTACATTAACTGTTAAAGGCAGAATTTGATAAATAGACATAGTTTTGAAAATTGCTGATGAATCTTCCATACATACCTCGTTCGCCATGATACATATTTCGCCGTTTTTATCTACAACAACTCCCTCAGACTAGCACCGTGAAATATTTAGGACATACACTGGACAGAAGACTGACATAACGCGCATACACGACTCACCCGTAATACAATGAACAAACGATTCAAAATGTTTCATTCCTTTTTACAGAGACATTCAAAATAACCGTTAACATAAAAATGTAACTGCTACACATTCCTATTCAAACCACTCACGCAACTTTACGTACTCCTAAAACATCCAATCTGAAACCTATCCAGGTTCACATTCTGACTCATTACTTAATGTCCCTAATACGTAAGTCACAGAATACTCCACAATGTCTTCAAGATAAACACAATAAACGACACAATTCAGGACATTTACAGACGTTTCCATATCAAATTGCATTCATTCACAAATCCATACATCCACTCACTTGCCACACGATCCTCCCGGGAGACTGAAGAGGAGGTGGAACCGTCACTTGCTATAATTTCAAATTACAACCCCCCCCACTTCTTGAAACTTGACCATCATAATAAAGTGGGGTACTCATTGTTCTCATTGGTGGCCATCCTCTCTCACGCCACTCAATAAATCAAATGACCACGTCCTCTTGGTAGCTGGTTTTTGCGTGAAAGGTGCAGTTGCGACCAATTTTTGCAAGACAAATAAAATGCGATATATTAGGTCAGAATTTGTATTTTTAATGTCTTTCACATTCCCACCCAACACTGATCATCCGGGGGAAAAAAAAAAAATATTCTCCTTCTTCAGTGTACCATAATTTAAATATAAGATGTAGATGCAGGGGCATAGCCAGGATTTTGAGCAAAGGGGGGGGGGGGGGAGGTAGGCTACAGGGGGGGGGGGGGGGGTATAGATTCCCGGGGCATAGTCCACAGTTTCCGTGGTTAGCGCTTCAGACTTTTTGTTATTAATTTGGGAGACTCGGACCCCTAGAAGCTCCCTCTAACGTAACCACTGACTGTAATAGTTAAGCTGACTTTACATGCAGCAGTAAATGCACGCTTTGGTTTCTGTGCTTTTAGAATTAAATGACTCACATCCAATAGCATGCATTTGCTGCTGCTGTGCTTCGCATTTTTACTGCGCATGTAAAATCAGCTTTAAGAGTATAACATAAATGAAGATTTTGAGCGAGGAAATTAAATGATCGAATTCATGTATATTTAAAAAATGTAATATGACTTGTTTTGTACATGTACATTTATGTAACAGCTGATTGCTGATTTAGGAATCAGACGCATGGGGAATTTAAAGATCCTATTGGTAACTTGCAAGCAATCCATTTTTAATAAAAACAATTTTTTTGAGTTTATTTAATTATAATATTGGTTTTTGCTACGCCCCTGTGTAGTTGTGAAAAACTTGTTTTTGACGTCGTCACCAGAACTAATAATCTAGAACTAAAATAATTCTTGGTTTTACTCAAATTATTTTATTTAGATATTATATTTTATAATAGACAATATTTCCATGGAACCAACCGTAAATCAAGTAAACGTCTGAAAATATTATAAGCAACAGATAGACGGTAAACAGCCCGACTGATCTGGTTGAAATTTTGGTATAATGCATTGCCACCAGAATGAGGCATATGTAGCAAGTTTCAGGCATCTCTATTAGAAGTGACTAAAGAAGTGATAGGCAGATCTAGAATATGGTACTTCCTCAGATTGAATATGGGATGTTGAATTTACATATAAATTCATTACATCAGCAGTAACCCCCCCCCCCCCCCCCCCCCCCTTCCCTTTGTCCGATTTTGCTGAAAATCAATATGTGTCGTCCTTAGAGGGTTCTCAATACACATATAAAATTTCTTCTATTTTAATATTAGCTAATACACACAGATTTTTTTTTTTTAACTTCTCAGCATATAGGGAAGTTATTGTAATGGGTCCAAAAATCGAAATCAAAATTTTCATAATATTTTTATGTTTCAAGGTCATTACAGTATTTTTACACTATTTTTGGAAAGAAGTATGTGTGTGTGTGTGTGTACGTACGTGCGTGGTCACTTTTTCATGCATGATATCTCGCGAATGAAAAATAATGACAAAAGACTGCTAAAAAAGTGGATTTTAGGAATTCTTGAAAAAGATTTATCCGATCTAATATGTTCTGGTGGCCAATATAGCATCCTTTAGAGCCAGATTGAAAAATAGGCTGTATGGCGTCTGAAAATTTTGAACGGGAGGGGGGGTTATGAGAGGGGCTAGGCATAAACATAAATCTGGCTCATTAACGGATGGTCGGATTGTCATGAAATTTCACATATAGTATTCTTTTAAGCCAATTGAAAAATAGGGTGTTTGAGGTCTCAAAATTCATAAGGGGAGGAGAGGTTGTGGGGGGGGGGGGGGGGGGGCCTATATATAAATATAGTGCTAGCTCATTAACAGATGGTCGGATCGTGATGAAATTTCACATGTAGTATTCTTAATAGCCAATTGAAAAATAGGGTGTGTGAGGTCTCAAAATTCTTAAGGAGAGTGGCGACTGTGAGAGGAGGTTAGCATAAAAATAGTTCAACCTCATCAACGGATTATCGGATTGTCATGAAATTTTACAGGTAGTAATTTTAAAAGCAAAATTAAAAAAATAGGCTATGTGACCTATGTGCATTTGCATATCAATTAAAAATCTATGTATAGATTAAATTCAATTAAATGAATAAATATCCGTACTGAATAAAATGCCTAGTTTTGTGATATTATTTATTAATGATATCGATACCATGCTGGGAAGTTTGCCGTGTGGACCTCAATGGCCGCACTTAGTTACAAATGCCACCTTTGTAGAGTATTAATATATGGCCCAATAATTTCCTCTGATTTAGGGTGCAAAGAGGCGAAACACACACATCCGAGAACCTGCTTGTTTCATTTTTGGAATCAAGTGGTTGGAAAACTTGAAAAGTCCGGTGAAAATTTAACATCGAATTTCTGATCGATAACACAACGTCCTATACTTCGTATAGCTGCAAAAAAAAAAAAAAAAAATCGAGACCAATTGTAAGTTACGTTCAAAATGAGATACGTTTACTGATGATGTGTCATTCTCTTTCGAACAGGCATTATCCTACCATTTTAACCATAAAAAGTCGTCGGTGAATCACCGGCTATACTTCCCCAGCACAAATTAGTCAATTTCGTTTTAGCTCTCCCTAAAAAGCCAATCTGATCGCCTGGGCTAAAACTCAATTACTTACATAATGGCTTCTGTATCCTCATACTAAATTTTGTGTCCATGTCGATACATCGGCAGTTGTTAGGTTATTAGATTCAAGCCCCCTCCTACCCTTCGACCCATTTCTCGGAAAATTTATATGTGCCATCCATTTTTTAATTTAAGTATAACATTTCATATTACATCGGCAGTTATTGGGATTTTTGAGTTGATCCCACCTTTCCCTTGGTCGATTTTGCTGAAAATCCATAGATGTCGTCCTTATGCGGTTCTGGATACACATATAAAATTTCGTTTCAATACATTCATTATATCGGGAGTTATAGTGTTCACAGACAGATTTTTTTTTTTTTTAATTTTTCTAATCAGGAAAACATAAAATTCTACTGAAAACTCTGCATCAAATTTTTGGACGATTACATAACTTCCCCTATACGTAGAGCCGGAGGGAAGTAAAAGAAGAAATAAAAAAATGTTTTCGATTATCCAACGGCCTTATATAAAGATTACCTTTTTCAATGGCAGTCACAAAAATAATAAGACAGTTGAAGAGTGCTAACTGAGCAGATAAGATGGCCATTGAAATTGGACGAGGGATGCTGCCCCGACCGGATCACTTCGTCGACTGGGACCGGACATCTTCACTCCCCCCCCCGCCTCTCTCATGGGGTGTGGGGGTGAAAACACCAACCGCAGTTTATTTATTGCTTCCATCAACCATCGTTAAAATAATCCATCTTTTAAAATGCATTTTTTGTTATGTAACAGAAATATACCTTAAATAAAACGAGAAACCTTAAATAAAACGAGAATTGATTCTAGCTCAGTTTCAGAACCATAGTTTAAAAAGTTTAACACAATTATTTCTATGTTCATACTTGGAAATTATTACAAATAGGTTAGGTTAGGTTTTATGACTCATGCCCGGGCTTTAACTACAAGGTCATATCGCCAACTACCCGAACGCTCTTTCGTCACTCTGGTGGACATGAGCCCGACTCTACTGTGGGAGTCCTAAATTTTGCCTACCCTAAATTTTTATTCACCTAGGGTAGGGGTCTTTAACGAGTACCTGACATCGTACAGGCTCGGGACCATCGCTTAACGTCCCATCCGAAGGACGGCGTGCTTAAGTTTATTTTACCTCCCAGATAAAATAAACTAAGGGCCTCGGTCGGGTTAGCTCAGAAAACAAGCACGCATACCACTGAGCTACCGGCGCCCTCATTATTACAAATATATGGGTAATTCTTCGTGAAACCTGCCACCCTCTGTGTCCACTTTTTACAGCTGTCTTAAGGGGTCTGCTTGGTTACAAATGAAAGCTTGAAACCTCTACTTTTTATTGTCATATGCCTCCATAGCGATTTTCTTATCATCCGCTGAGATATACGCCTCCGAAGCCGACAACTGCACCTTGTAAAATCACAAAATAGTCATTTTAAGTGATATAATCGTCATTTTCAATTCTTTCCAGGATGGAATCGCATTTTTAACAAAAAAATACACATATTTGGTCTTCTGCAAATTTTTCCAAAAGGGCTCCTTTTTGACGTTCGGATCATTTAAAAAAATTCCATTTCCCGTTATTCAAAGCCTTTCTGTAACGCGCAATGGGAAAAATTTACAAGAACAAAAAGTGTTTATTTTTGATAGTTTAATACATGAAAGTAGGTCGGAACGTTAAAAACGAAGTTTTGAAAATCCAGTATTTCAAATAGTACAGATCAATTAAATGGGATCTTTGATATATAATCTACAGAGGGCGCCGGTAGCTCAGTGGTATGCATGCTTGTCTTCTGAGCTCAAGATCGTGGGTTCCAAACCCGACCGAGGCCCATAGTTTATTTTATCTGGGAGGTAAAAAAACTTAAGTACGCCGTCCTTCGGATGGGATGTTAAGCGATGGTCCCGAGCCTGTACGATGTCAGGTACTCGTTAAAGGCCCCCTACCCTAGGTGAATAAAAAATTTAGGCTAGGCAAAATTTAGGACTCCCACAGTAGAGTCGGGCTCATGTCCACCAGAGTGACGAAAGAGCGCTCGGGTAGTAGGCGATATGACCTCGTAGTTAAAGCCCGGGCATGAGTCATAAACCCTAACCCTATAATCTACATTTAGCTGATGATTGCAATTCAAAGATCCCATTTAATTGATCTATACTTGAAATACTGGATTTTCAAAACTTCGTTTTTACGGTCCGACCTACTTTCATGTATTTAACTATCAATATATATATATATATATATATATATTTCGTATTTATTATGTAATAATTTTTGTAGAAATAATTGTGTTAAACTTTTTAAACTGTGGTTCTGAAACTGAGCCAGAACCAATTCTAGTTTTATTTAAGGTTTCATGAGTCCAATGACTGGGATCTAGCGGCGGATTGTAGCTATGAACTTGTAATTCGGAATGAAGGGGTCCCATGTGCTATCTTAGGTCTGATTAGACTTTCCTTGAAATTAGACGACAATTACGACCACTTTCCTCCGAGATCTAACTACTTTTTACAAGATACCTCTTATGTTTATGACCTAATCAAAATTCTTTTCAAATAATAAGTTGTAGAGAATTATAAAGTTCATAATTTTAAAATACGATTTTTCACAGGTCGTCCGGTTTTCGAGATACATGCTGAAAACCATCTCGAAATGTAGTTTTGTTTCTTATAAAATTTCCTATAGCTAATATGACCTCAGATAGGATCAATACAACAAAAGTTATACGGCCCCGAAGAATGTAAACTACATACCTGTAAGTTAGTTATGACTCATGCCCTGGCTTTAACTACGAGGTCATATCGCCTACTACCAAAGCGCTCTTTCGTCACTCTGGTGGACATGAGCCCGACTCTACTGTGGGAGTCCTAAATTTTGCCTACCTACCCTAAATTTTTATTCACCTAGGGCAGGTGTCTTTAAGGAGTACTTGACATCGTACAGGCTTTGGATCATCGCTTAACGTCCCATCCGAAGGACGGCGTGCCTATGTTTAATTTACCTCCCAGATAAAATAAAGTAAGGGCCGCGGTCGGGTTTCGAACCCTCGATCTTGAGCTCAGAAGACAAGCACGCATATCACTGAGCTACCGGCGCCCTCTATTGGTGATGGTTTTATACTTAGATACAACATCCATGGAGGTCTATCTACGAAATAAAATATAAATATAAATAAAATAATCTCTCCCGGACGGGAAAATATTAAAATGAAGAAAAATATATGTAATGTGGCAATTACAGGACTTTCCACTTTATACCAACAACGCTTTCAGATGACTGACTATATCGCCATCTCCCCCTTCTCAAAATCATTTCATTTTGTCTTTTTGTACAGCGTTATCCTGAGAGTGGTAGTCTTATACCCAGTAATGCCAGTATGAAATAATTTTGAGAAGGGGAGGGAGAGAGATTGATCAGTAAGCGTGGTTGGTATAACAAACTCCTGTAATTGCCACATCACATTTTTTTTATTCACTTCCTTTTGGTATTTACATTTCTTTAGAGAAAAAATTTAATGATTTTTTAAATTTAAAAATTATAGTTAGTTATTGTGACTCATGCTCGGGCTTTAACTATGAGGTCATATCGCCTCCTACCAGAGCGCTCTTTCCAGTGCCGGATACTATTCTTATGGTGCCTCCCGCCTCACTATTGTTAAGATTAACGTCTTACTTATGTTGGCAAGCTCAATACTAAAGCTCGATTGAACAAAACGAAGACCAAATTAATTAAGCAAGAAAATAAGAAAATCACTTTTTTCAAAAATAATTTATTAGAACACTAAATTTCTTCATAATCAGGATTTGGTATTTGGTCTTCCATCCAAAGTTTACAGCAGGCTATGAAAAAAATTATGCGACCTATAAATGTTTTTATATTTAACATACGAGTATTAGTTTCATTTTTAATTTAAAATAGCAGATTTACGAAAAAATATAAATAGAGAAATAATTAACTATTTAAATAGATAACTATTTCAAAAATAGCATTGCGGACTTGGTGCCCCCGAGACGTGATGCCATAAAAAATAGCTGTTTGCTTATAGGTTAATCCGGCACTGGCTCTTTCGTCACTCTGATTGACATGAGTCACCTCTGTAGAGGTTTAACGAGTATCTGACATCACACAGGCTCAAGTCCATCGCTTAACGTCCCATCCGAAGGACGGCGTGCTCAAGATTGTTTCTCAAATATAAAAAAATACCTAAGGCCCTCGGCCAGGTTTCAAACCCGCGATCTTGAGCTCAGTAAGCAAGCACGCATATCACTGAGCGATATAAGTTATATATTACATTATGAAAATCTATTGTTTGAGTTAAGTCCGCCAGTGATCCCCGCGATTCCGCTGTAATTTAATACGTGTCGTCATAATGGGGTTTTCAATTCACATACGAATTTTTGTGTCGAAAAATTTATTACAATGGCTGTTTTCGAATTTTTGTGTTAAGCATCCCCCTAAACTGATCCTTCCCTTTGGTCGATTTGGCTGATAACCAATAGGTGTCGTTCTCATATGTTTCTTGTCTTGTTACACATATAAAATTTTGTGTCGATATGTTCATTCTGTCGGGAGTTATCGTATTCACATAATATTATAGGTTAGGTTAGGTTTTATGACTCATGCCCGGGCTTTAACTACGAGTTCATATCGCCTACTACCAGAGCGCTCTTTCGTTACTCTGGTGGACATGAGCCCGACTCTACTGTGGGAGTCCTAAATTTGCCTACCCTAAATTTTTATTCATCTAGGGTAGGGGTCTTTAACGAGTACCTGACATCGTACAGGCTCGGGACCATCGCTTAACGTCCCATCCGAAGGACGGCGTGCTTAAGTTTATTTTACCTCCCAGATAAAATAAACTAAGGGCATCGGTCGGGCTACGAACCCACGACCTTGAGCTCAGAAGTCAAGCACGCATACCACTGAGCTAGAATCAAGATGTCGGAAAAAATGAAATTCCTTTGAAAACTCAACTTCGAATTTCTGACCGATTAAAAAACTTCCCCTATACTTGAGGAAGTAAAAACTAAAACAATCACCTATGAGTTGTGGCTCAGGACAACTAAAAGTTCTTTAATTACTTTTCTTTACTTCCACCAGCTATATGAAGTAGTATAGGGGAAGTTATGCAATCCGTCAGAAATTCGGAGTTGAGTTTTCAAAGGAATTTCATTTTTTTTTTCCCAAAACTCTGATTCTAAAAAAGAATAAAAAAATGTGTCTGTGAACACGATAACGAATGAATCGACACGAAATTTTGTATGTGTCCAGGACTCCATAAGAACGACACCCATTGATTTTCAGCCAAATCGGCGAAAAGGAAGGATTAGAGGGGAGGCTACACAAGGACTCAAACAAGCACTATTGTAATGAATGTATCGACATAAAATTTTATATATAAATTCAAAACCCCATAAAGACGCGGAATCGGCTGAAGGGAAGGGGGCCTCAACTCAAAAACCCCAATAACTGCCGACATAATTAATCGATACAAAATTTAGTATGACGACTTAGACGCCCCTGTAAGTCAACTATTGATTATTAGCCCAAACTAGGGGTGGGTATCGATTAACCGAAATAATCGATGTTTTGGTAAAAGAATCGGTGGTTTTTAATCGATGGCATCTAGGTTTGATTAATCGGATAATCGATGATTATTTAACGATTATTAAATTTTTAATTAAAATTACAACTCATCCGAAAAACAGGAGAAAAAAAAAGAAAAATGAATTAATTATTATTCATCCGAAGTGCAACTCGTCTAAAAAAGTGGGAGTAGACTATCGATACAACACAGTGCCTCTGTGGTGAACTGGTGATAAGTAAAAAGTAACCTTCTAATAGTTCTACTCCTAATTCTAATTATTTGTGAGTTGTGATTGACTGATTGTATTAACTTTTGTTTGCGCGTTCGTTTCATCGATTATTTAACCAACAATTATAATGTGTATCGATTAACTAGTAAGAACTAATAATCGATGTTTTGTTGGTCGATACCCATCCCTAGCCCAAACGGTCGACTGGTTTTGGAGGCTATTCATCGACTTTTTTTCCCCGCTTGTTTCCTTTGAGATTGTGGGAATCGGGGTCCTGACTGAAAGTCAAATAAAATATATAGTGTAAACTCTATTTAACTTCACTCGATTTAACGACAAACTCGCTAAAACATCGAAATTACTTGAATCTGGTTGGTTTACCTTGTTTTCCATACAATGGTACACTCTATGTAGCATCACACCCACTCTAAATAACGACAACAATACGTCATTACTAAGCAATAAACAGTACTTTCAAGTTGCCGAAATTAATAAGAACTGCAGCTGTGTACGGTCTTTTGTTTGTTATTTTGTTGGTTTATTGTCTAGCACGTATTTACCTCGACTGTCGGCATCATACGTACCGAACATTCTAAGAAATTCATTCGACAGCCTGGCTACAACAGCTTCACATACAGATGAAGAAATTCTGGGTTCGGTGAGAAAAACTGAGGAACAACAAGGGGATGAGACGGATGATGCTGAGCCTCCACCAAGCATTAAACAAGCACTCGATCCAGCGAAATTATTAGAAAAATACTTTTTGTATAACCAAGTTGATCCCACAGTATCCCAAGATATGAATAAAATACATAAGAAAATACAATTAAAATACTGGAGCAGCAAAAAACGTCAGACGAAGATAACAGACTATACGCAATAAGCGTTGTTATTTGTATCAATATTAATGTTTGTTGTTTGTAAATTTTATACTTTATTAGTAAATACATATTATAATAGTAAAATACTATTAAATGTAATGTAATATGTATTGATTTTTCTTCTCTTCATTTAACGACGCCATAAAATGCGCAGTCCCTTAAATTTCGCTATATAGAGTTTACACTGTATTTAATAGTAAACAAATATATAAATATATCGCCATTTTAATGTTCTCAACTCTGAGAACTAAATGAATGGAGTATAAAACCCAGAGGTACAACTGTAAAAAAAAACAAAGATAATATAAATTATAACGTTATTGTTTATTTTCACCGATGATAATTAACAATTAATAATCATGCTAAATTATACTAACCAACAAAAATAAAAAAAAAAAGAAATAATCTGATTCTTCTGAACCGAACATGAAATTTTTGAAAACTATAAAAATTCAGTATTATTTTTTTCCTTTTTAGGAACTGTAAATGAAACTGACTAACTTTAAAATATTCTATTCAGTAAATAAATTTTGAATATTAATAAAACCTTGTGTTTGTTTTAGTAAAGCGTGTAAAGAAGAATACATTAAAAAAAACAAAAAAACAATTATAGTCTGTGAGGTGAAATAGCAACCTAGGTGGAGGAGGATGGCAATAGTCTTTTAATAAAAATATTTGTAGTTGAGTATATCATGCTTGGACGATGATTTTATTTGTAGATGTTTTGACGATGATTACACTAGTAGATGTTTTGACGATGATTACACTAGTAGATATTTTGACGATGATTACACTAGTAGATGTTTCAATGACCTTAACGAAGTTTCACTCCACAGACTATAGAAAATGAAATACAGGTGTTTTTAAATAAACAAATTTATTTTTTCTCAGACGTATGACTAGCATGGTAACATGATAATATTGTCACTTGTCTTAAGAATAACAGAAATAATTATTTTACAATTTTATATAATTTACACAATGTTATTAATTCTAATTAAATATATAGATACAATCTGTATGTATTATAAATACAGAGAAAAAATATATTATATACACATCATGTACATTGCACATACATTTTTATTACAATGGTATGTTTCATTCTTAACTAATTTTACATAACTATAAACACAAACAAAACAATATTTACATAAATATTCCTCTCTACAATTTTTAAACACATCCTTTTTTTTTTAATTTTGTTTTGTACTGGTAAACATATTTTGAGTTAGATGGGGAAAAAATTAAACAATTCCTCAAAAAATACATGAATAATAAAACAAATAATAATAAAAGTTTATATAATGATAAGAAATAAAGGGGAAATAAAAATGTCAATATGCAGGAATTCATAGAATCATATTCAAAAGAAAGAAATAAACTATAAACAAACATTAACGGAATCTTAGACCTTATTATGTAAATTTTAATAAACCTAAAAAAAATTGTTATAACCTAATAATTATTTCCACATAAAAGGACAACAGATTTAATCTATAATAAATGATAAGGCACTACAAGAGTAACGTTAGAGTTGAGAACTGGAGGAACTTATGTGTATAGGGCCGTATCTTCGCAACAGCCATTTCTAATTGGAATTTCTGTGATTGT
The DNA here is from genome assembly GCA_963662175.1 of Aradus depressus. Taxonomy (NCBI): domain Eukaryota; kingdom Metazoa; phylum Arthropoda; class Insecta; order Hemiptera; family Aradidae; genus Aradus; species Aradus depressus. The sequence continues at coordinate 40,114,987 of OY759221.1, read as the reverse complement.
AGAGACATTTTTTTTTATAATCTTGCAAAATTTCCGGTCAATATGCATTTATCTGTTTTTTTTTGTTTTTTTCAATGATTATTATATTACAACCAAACTAGGTTGTTAATTAGTTTTTCATAAATTAATTCAAATTTCAAGAAAAAAAAGCGTTCCCTCCTCTCGCAACAACATTTTCCATTGCTCCATTTTTTTTTGTATTAAACTTTCTAGTGGAAAACTATAAATACCCAACAGTCGAAAATTCTCACTGGGTTTTAGCAGAGGAAACCTTCGAATATGAGAATTTTATTGCTTTCTATATAAGTTACAGCCATTGATATCATTTATATTTCTTTATTTTGCCTAATATGCATCAATATTTTTCTAAAATTCTTTACCTTGGACGTAACTAAACACACTATGTCACAACTGTCATATTTCTCCGGAGAGCCTAAACAAGGCCAGCCTTACATTTTTCATCTTCATAACTTCTTACAACATTATTTCAATATATTTTTTTAATTAAAATATGTCTAAATAACTGATTTTTTTAGCAATTCATTTTTAAAAAATCGAACTATTTATTTAGATCTTAACAGATCGGAACATAGTGTTACTTTAATTATCCTAAAATCTTCCTCGAATGAGATTCGACTTAGCTGAGTTTACCTCTCTAAAGAGCTCAAAAAATAGGACAACTACGTTAATATCTCAATTTCAGTTAAAAAATCGACAGTGTGGTTTACCTCCGGGGTACAGAATTTAATATAGAATTGATTAAATGTTGATAAATTAATTTAAAAAAAATTAGTTATGTCATTAATGAGGCTAAGAATCCGTTGAAATAATACACTAGTGAGCACTTTAGGTAGACATGAGGAGGGGATGGGCGCACTGAAACTATATATGGACCTGTATATGTTTAAGAAGGTCAGACCGGGATGTGAAAACCTGGCTGCACATATCACACGACACCACTTCAGTCCGGAGTCCAATTTCAAAATAGCAAGTAGTCTTTTCCTCATGAATTGGGCTCTTCACTTCAAGTTTCAATTCGACACCGATATCATCCACGATGCACGTCTCTATCTGTTCCCCACTTCCACTATCCTCATCGAACAAGTCACCGATCCCATTCACATAGTCATTGTCGAAGTGTCGAACAGTGGTCGTCTGATGATGACTCTCACCCCTTCCCCCTCTCCCGTCCAGACAGTCATCTTCCTGGACCACTGCTCTTTTGGAGGAGCCTCGACGGATTTTGGGTCGTCTCGTTGGCGCCACGACTAGTGGGGGTGAGGGGGCCGGTGTTGGGAACGTGGCTGCCTCGAACCTGGAAAAAATTAAAGATTTAAAGAAAAAATGATAAAACAACACTTCATTTGCCTTACGGTATCCCAAATATTTATTTTTTTGTAATCCGTTCACGATTTTAATTATAATCTCTGTTTTTGAATGTTTATTAATTTATTTTCTATTCATTTCAGTTACTTTGTATTTTTTTAAAATTTACTCTTAAGCAGTAGCATTGTTTTTAATTAACTGATTATTTTTGATTTGTATTTAGTGTAAAATATAAGAGTATGGTTAAGGAACCTTATTGTATAATTGTATCTCTGTAAATGCCACTGTTATAATAAACTCTTCTTCTTCTTTTTATTTTTTGTGTATCGGTTGACGGTTTTTTATAGTTTGTGTATCGGTTGACGTTTTTTTATAGTTAAAACTTAATTTTTTCAGTGTCCAAAAACTTTTCATATTTCATTTAAAAAATGACCTTAAAATCAAGGAAAATGCTGCAATGGAATTAATTAAAAAAAAAAAAAAAAAAAAAAAAAAAAAACATTTTAACCATAAATTTTATTATGAAGACGAAAATATCATTGTAATATTGAATATTATGACTGAACTTACAATAAGTATTTAGAAGCGGAAAAAACGTCAACCCATATAAGTTAGGTTAGGTTTTATGACTCATGCCCGGGCTTTAACTACGAGGTCATATCGCCTACTATCAGAGCGCTCTTTCGTCACTCTGGTGGACATGAGCCCAACTCTACTGTGGGAGTACAAAATTTTGCCTATCCTAAATGTTTTATTCACTTAGGGTAGGGAGGGGTCTTTAACGAGTACCTGACATCGTACAGGCTCAGAGCCATCATTTAACGTACCATCCGTAGGACGGCATGCTAACTAAGGGCCATGGTCGGGTTTCGAACCCACGTTCTTGAGCTCAGAAGACAAGCACGCATACCACTGAGCTACCGGCGCCCTCTCAACCGATATATAAAGAATAAATACATTTGGGAGAGGACAATAGTGTTGTTTATCAATCACCTTCTATCTATCTACTGAAGTTACAACTGATCTCCAATCAAGGACATTCTTCCTAATTATAAGAAGTAAGAAAGGTATTGGTGTATCAATGGTAATGCAGTTGCCTTGTTTCATTTATATAAGTTATATTATCCTTTTCTGTCAATTTACTTAGAAATAAGGCTGAGGTCAGCTTTCCAGGACTCTCTTCTCATGAGATATTCATTATATCCTCAGTGCTCGTACCGATCAGATCTTTCTCTTCATAGTACTTTCTTTTACCTTTTTATAATTGTGAATAAATTATAAGTAGTCTAAAAATGTATTTGTAATCTGAATAAAGTTAATTTTTAAAAACTGACTTTGTGGTTGTTGAACTTTAACTTATATAAAAACAAAGTTTCTGCTCTCTCTAACCCTTCTTGTTCCTTTTCCAGATTTGGCACTCCCTTTGAAAGTCAGTGGCTTTCAAACTTCTGGTCTTTTGAATCCATTTATAAAATCGAAACTTAATAGGGGTTTGAAGTTAAACCCCACTCTCGAGCCTCTTCTCTTTCGCCAATTTGGCTGAAAATCAATGCGCTTCTGGGTCTACATATAAAATTTCGTGTCAATATATTTGTTCACTGACACAAACATTTGGTTTTTATAGTTTTACTTTCCCAGCTATAGAAAGTATAGGAGAAGTTATGTAATCGGTCAGAAATTCGACTCCCTGATTGTTCAAAAACCATAATTACTGTCGATGTATTGAATGTATCGACAAGAAATTTAGTATGAAGTTTCCAGAAGTCCATCAGTAATTTTCAAGTTGTAATAAATTGGTTTCAGCAGGAGAGGAAAAACTGAAATGATTAATTCGTGGTAGAAGTACATTGCCGGTGATGTACCGACTTGTTTTGGATTTAGTCGGGAAACATGAAATTCAGGTGGAAATTCGTTACTTCCTCTATACCTCGTATAACTGGGGAAGTAATGGAACCATAAGAAAATATGTAATATCTTGAAACTATTCAAAGAATATTCTTGGAATAGTCTCCAGTTAATTGAACATTTCTTAATGAGTGAGCCTACAGGCCCTCCCCATACCTCTGTCCGCCCCTCGTTGGGTTGTGGTAGCTCACATTCTTGGTGCGAGGTCGGCTCCGCTGAAGCCCCCCGCTAGGAAGCGTCACCGTCGCTGCTGAGGATGGACTTAAACTTCCGTTCTCGTAAGGAGCATGGTCACCGCTGGCCCTCTCTCCTGTCTCCTCACTCTCGGACCGGGTCACCACATACTTGGAGGCATAACTTGTGTTGTTCAAAAGACGGGCTGCCTTCGTCTTGCCTTTCATGTACCTTCAACACAAAACAAACCAACATCTATTAGTTCACACTGGAAAAGTTCATATAACAAAACTCAATGGTGGGGCGCCAAACTCTTAATAACTAGTTGATCCACAGATCAGTGACTTCTCGGATTATCCAACAGTAGATACAAATACAATCGCCCAATTTGCCGACGATGTGGCAATCCGAGCGGGATTTCCTCAAGGTTCGGCCTGAACAGTCCAAACCTTGAGGAATTCTCCAACGTGTATGGCGGCGTCCCTTGAAGCCGTGATGGATGGGAAAGGCCAAAAATCCCGAACAAAAATCAATTTTTTTTCCGCCTTGAGGCCGGATGTTACCTGTGTCAGAACAGAATTTATACATATGTACGAGAATGAACCTTGCTTGTGGCAATTGAGTTCAAAACACTACCATGATAGAAATAGAAAGGAGGCCGCGTATGCGAAAATTTAAAAAAGTGGACGCAAAGGCCTTTTCCTTGAGGAAAATCCTCTCCGTGTGTGGACCAGCGTTTGGTACAGGAAATCCCCAAAGAAATCCTGGAGGTTTTTTTCTTGAGAATTTCCTGTAGATGTATGGGTACCCTAAGGAAGGGAACATGTCTTGACACATCATTAATATACAAAGACATGCAACAATGATTGAGAAATGGTGTATTGATTAGAAAATAAAACTGAATTTCAGTAAGTCTAAGATAGTGAAATTCACCCTTTAAAAGGGACATAAGGGATGTACCGATAAACTTCAATGGGTAGGTCATTTTCCAAGGGCAGACTGAAGAATATCTCGGTTTAACTCTCGATGAAAAGTCAACCTCATATCAACTCACTCCTAGTAAAAATAAGATACCGTATAAAACAGCTTAAATTCCTACTCTTAGCGAAATCTAGTCTTCCACTTCGCCTAAAACGCCTGATCTACCTAACAGTGATACGCCCCCTATGTGGATGCGGAATTTGAGGCTCTGTATCCAAACTCCAGATCCAAAGAATTCAAAACAGAGTGCTAAGATTAATGACTGGAGCCCCCATGGTATGTCCGAAATACAATTATTCATGACTTAGATATCCCACCTGCAGAAAACAGCGTCAAGGCATCATACCGGCGACTTCATGATAAAATGAGCTGTCATCCATACCCAACAGCAATTCATGGAGCCAGCAACTTACCACCGACTGGACAAAGACGACTTCAAAGAAAACACCACTGTGATTCACTTGCATTAGAAAATGTCTATATGGACTATCAATAATGTGAATAAACTCTAGAATAATTTTCTAATTATATAAATTATTGATTGTTTTTATGTTGTTTAAAATTAATTGTTAGTCATATATACACTTATATATTTTGTTATATATTTTGTTTAAATGCATTCAAAACTCATCAGTTAGGGAGGACAGCCAATGGGCTGCTACCTCAAAGCATGATTCATATCATTTATTTAAATTATGAGCAAAACTGTAAAAAACTACATATTTTAATTAAGTTATTCTAATAATTAAAAAAAAAAAATAATAATAATAATATAACTTCTCAGACTGACAAAAAATAACACATATTTCAAGAAATGGGGGACGAGAGGATTACAATCTAGAGTTAAAGGTATATTTAGAACATCGCGGGTTCGAAACCAGGCTGAGAGATTTAGGTTTGTTAAAAAAAATTGATCATGTAGTCTTGGATGGATTAAGCGGTCCCGAACCTGTGCGATATAAACATCCTTATCTAGATAACGAAACCTAGATAGACAAACTTAAGGACTCCCACTGAAGAGTCGGGCTCATGTCAATCAGAGCGACAAACAGCGTGGGCTTCAGCAGCATTTCAGCTCTCAGCTGCTGACCAAACAAACCAATTCCAGGAGAGAGGAGTATTCAAGAGGAAGGTTCTGCGGAGGATCTTTGGAATGGTTGAGGTCCATGGCACTTCGATAAGAAAGAATAATGCTGAGGTCGATGCGGAGATTGGGAAGTCTACAGATGTGATAAGACTGGCGAGATGTAGATAAGCAGGCCACACCCGGGCCAGTGATACCCCGCAAACCAAAATGAAGAAGAGGACAAGACCATGAAGAGATGGATGGATGCGGATGATGGGAACGCAAAGAACCTTAGGAAGCGTAACTGGATAATGCTGTATCCGGACAGTACTCTATTGGGTATGAGAATGTAGCGCCGAAGTTGAATGCATGTACCTACCTCTTGTTCTGTCCCCGGACGGCGCCCTTCTTGCCCGACCTTACTATCCTCGCCCTCCCTCTCCCACTCGCCCCTAGCTCCAACAGACTGCTGCTCGTCACTGTGGCTGCTAGTTCTGTCTTTATGAGGGGCTCCTCTCGTAGAACCTCCGGTGGACTCTCCAGCAAGGAACTGTGGTGGTTGTTCCTCAGTAAGGCTGGCTTCTTCCGGCTTTCCTCCTCCCCTGAATCTTCCGAGACTTCACTTGTCCCTTCTGGACATCCTGGCGGCAGCATTGGGAATCTAAAGGAAAAAAAAAAGTCATATTTAATCAGAAGTAGAGAGCAACTATTCAAGATAAAATAAAACAATATTGAGATGCGCTCGATACTCATTCAGAAACGCTCCAAATCGCCAAATATTTTATTGGTGTTCAAGTGTTTGTTTCTGACTCAACCTTCAGTCAATATCATAAAAAGAAGATGGCTGACAGTTTCCACTACAATAGGATATATTGAATAATTGTATATATTTACCTTCTCTTGCGGACATACTTCCTGGCCTTGGGAGCCCTGCTCTTGGCCGTGTTCTCATCACTGTGGAGCACCAAGTGGGCACACAGTTCACTGGAGGTCCCGAAGATGGAGCCACACACCACACAGACAAACCGAGCATCGTTCAGCCGGCCCTCTGAGCCCGAATGGTGGGCCCGAATGTGCTCTCGCAGCACCACCTGACAACAATTACAAAAACAATCATTAATTAGTGAGAAAACAAACAAAAAAGTAAACATATAGGAGGGATGATACAAAATAGAGTGGTTAGGTTCAATATATTTAGGCAAATTAACATGAGAGGTGAGACCCCTAGAAGATAGGCGAAATTTGTTACTTGAACGCTTTTTGTTCTTATACCTTTAAAATGAGTAACAAACTTACCCCTCTCTCGAAAGAGAACATTTAGAAAAGTGCACCTACCCCCAAAAAATGTTCAACGTAACTATTTTTTTTGAAATATAATTCTGTACTACTCTGGACTGAAGAATTTGTTTAATTTGATGAGTTCTAATCGAAATATTTAGAAAAATACACAAAAACATATTTAAAAAAAAAAAAATCTTTTGAACGAGAAATTTAGGGACCCATGTTTATAGGAACCATTTTTGCTCAGAATTCAATTATTTATAAGATCCCAAAAAAAACATTGCAATGCTTCCACAGCTCCCCTACAGCCCCGACCTGACTCCCTGTGATAATTTTTTGTTCCCCAAGCAAAAAACCAACCTCAAGGGAAAACATTTTGGAACCATTTCCAACATCCAGAATGCTCTGTGACGAGGGTTTTAAACTACATTTCTGAAGCAGACTTCTATCACTGCTACGAAGAATAGACAGACCGTTGGAACCGGTGTATTATTTCTCAAGGATGTTTCTTTGAAGGTGATAATATGAATTGTAAATTTCATGAATAAATCTATGTTTCAGAAAATCACTTTAATTACTTTAGGTCCCTAAAGTTATAATTTTTTTTAAATATGTAAGAAAAGTATAAATGTTTTCGCGCTCCCTCCGAAACCAATCAACCGTTTGTGCTAAAAATTAGTAGTAGACAATATAGGGGCTTATGACTCCTCATATTAAATTTTGTATCGATACATTCATTACATGGAGAGTTATGGTGTTCACAAACACCCACATACGGACATACACACAATTTTTTTTTTTTTAATTTTTGGAATCAGAGGGTCGGAAAAAATGATATTCCGTTAAAACCTCAACATCGAATTTCTGACTTAATTACATGAGACAATCATGAAATATTTTATACAAATATGATTGCGATGACCTCCAAATTTCCATATCCACACAGTCAGTGTATTTATTTAGACAACCGTTACATTTTTTACAATAAGTATGATTAAACTATGATATTTTACACTAGAGATAAGTTACCCTCTGGTTGAAGGCCTTGCTGCAGACGGGACAGACGTAGGGCTTCTCTCCAGTGTGAATCCTCTCATGTTTCCTCAGGGTGCCTCCGTCTCCGAAGGCCTTCCAGCAGTAGCGGCATCCGTAGGGGCGCTCTCCTGTGTGGATACGGAGGTGAATCTGCAAAGGAGCAACCAACATTAGATTAACAGACATGTCCCAAAGTGAATGACAGGCAATACACTTCCCCAGCGCGAATTGATCGCCTCAATTTTCGCTCTCCTTCTTAAGGCAGCCCGTCCATTGGAACCGTAATCGGCCGAATGAATGTTCGGCCGTATACGGCCGTTTGACGGACGACCGGCAACACGGCCGAACGTTCGTCCCCCTTGAAATGGATTTAGTGGATGAGATGATGTTGTTGGAAAGTACATCCGTGATGAGCCGACGGAGGCGAAAAAAGCAGAAATATTGGGTACACCCGATACTTACTGAAAGGAGTCGACTGGGCCAGTTTCATCACTTACATACGATATAACATATACTTCTATGATAACGGTGGTCTCGCATGTCCCACAGTGGGATTTGTTCTTGGACAGCACTAAACGTACGTTTCAAACACATATTTTTAGACGTTTCCTTGATTCACCCGAAAACAGTTAGTTCGATCGAAAAATTGATTCTTACCAAAAATGTTCCTTATAACATTTCCAATCGCGAATAGTTAAAAGTTATAGCGCCTACTACCACAGCGCTCTTTAGTCACTCAGTCACTCTGGTGGACATGAGCCCGACTCTACTGTGGGAGTCCTAAATTTTGCCTACCCTAAATTTTTATTCATCTAGGATATGGGTCTTTAACGAGTACCGGACATCGTACAGGCTCGGGACCATTGCTTAACGTCCCATCCGAAGGACGGCGTGCTTAAGTTTATTTTACTTTTAATTTCTCACAATCCATAGGTATTTACATATAAACTAAATAAAAAATAATTACTCAATGAAAGATTGAAATAAATAAATTTAAATTAAAGAAAAAAATGGAACTGGTATTGGGCAGGTCAGGGACTTTGGCCGAATTATCCCATTCATTTCGGATCTGTTGAGGCATGACTGTAACAGTCTGACGCAATGGAAGCGGTTCAATTAATTTCAACATTGAGGGATCGTTCAGGCATGTTCGATTCGGTCGAACACGGTTCCAGTGGACGGCCTGGCTAAACCTATTCATCATTTTGGTTGACAATCAACAAGTGTCTTGCTCGGGTACTTCTGACACCTCATACTGTCAGAATAATGTCGTATTGATACATTCATGACAACGGTAGCTTTTAAGGTTTTGGTGTCCCAGCAAGGAAGAAGCATATGTCTCGTCTGGGTGAATTGTTAACAATGAGATGGTCGACAGTTTGGCAAAGTCAGCTTCTGAGTACCAGGAGAAAAGCTCTCGATATAAAGTCCCAGTGACTGACCTATATATGAACTTTAACCAAGATCTCAGAGCCGCTTGGCAAAGAGTGTATTATGATGCGAGCGATAAGGGATTATTTTATAAGGCACAATGCATGTGTAGGAATACCACCCTGGTTCGGAAAATCTTCCAGATCATGAAGATTTGTTAAAAATCTCTCCAGAGTCAGATCAAATCATGCACTTTGTCGTAAATATTTGCATAGGATCGGCAAAAGTGAGACTCCTCTCTGTGAGGACTGTGCAATGACCGAGGATCCAGAGCATATTACCATGTGTTGCAGTAAATATTCAAGAACCAAATTCATAGATAAGATATGGAAGATCACAAAGGATACCCCAAGTTACATGGACCTGCTCTGGCTTCCCAATCTCCATTCCGACAATTTATATTCATTTTTCCAGGAGATAGGCGTGAATTTTTAACTTTTTAGAGACCATTCATATATAAAAACAATTGTTTGAAGTGGCTAATGGCTCAATGCTTAAGTCCAAAACAAAAGAAAAAAAAAGTTTTGGTGTCAAGTTTATTGAAGTTTATCCAAGTACGATTGTAACGACATATATATTTTTTGGCTTCCCCAGCTTAACGAAGTATAGGGGAAGTTATGTAATCGGTTGGAAATTCGATACAAAGTTTTCAACGGAATTTTATGCTTTCCAACCGCCTTAACACAAAAACTCTAATAACTGCCGTTGTAATGAATGTAATGACATAAAATTTCATATATAAGTTTGAAACTCTCTAAAAACATCACCTATTGATTTTCAACAATTCCGCTAGAGGGAAGGAGAAAACTAGGGAGGAGGCTTATCTCAAAAATCCCAATAACGGCAGAGGTAATGTATGTAACAACTTGAAATTTTATATTTAAATTCAAACACCCATAAGGATAGCACTATTTTTACCGCGAAATCGGTAGAAGACAAGGAGGGGACCAGATAAGGGGGAGTTGACTCAAATATCCTAATGGATATAAAGAATGTATCGACACAAAATTTAGTATGAACATTCAGAAGCCACAGTGTAAGTCAAATATTGACTTTTAGCCCAAACAGTCGATTGGCTCTGGAGGGAGACCCGAAACATAATTGATTAATTCGTGCAGGGGAAGTACATAGTCGGTGATTCACCGACGACTTTTCATTTTTAAGTTAGATACCAATAGTACATACATATGAGAGGTTGAGTTCCGGGACTAATAAAATTCAACAGGATTGGTGTTTGGACTAGCGAACTCAGAAAAATGTAAAACATTGAAGCCATTGCGAGGGCGCCGGTAGCTCAGTGGTATGCATGCTTGCCTTCTGAGCTCAAGGTCGTAGGTAAAATAAACTTAAGCACGCCGTCCTTCGGATGGGACGTTAAGCGATGGTCTCGAGCCTGTAATATGTCAGGTACTCGTTGAAGACCCCTGCCCTAAGTGAATAAAAATTTAGGACTCCCACAGTAGAGTCGGGCTCATGTCCAACCAGAGTGACGAAAGAGCGCTCTGGTAGTAGGCAATATGACCTCGTAGGTAAAGCCCGGGCATGAGTCATAATAACTAACTAACTTGAACCCACTGCCATAAATTTACTGACATAATGAGAGCGAAAGTGTAGATATGTCTCTTTTGTGGCGCAAGCACACCTCAGTTGTAAATAAGTCCTAACTAATGACGAGTCTAAGACTTAGACTTTTAATATACTTATTTTCAACATGGATTAGTAGATTTTATATTAAAGTAGCAATCCGAAACAAATAACTGCCAATCAGAAGAGCAGACTTACCTGATGTGAGGATCTCGAGTTAAATGCCTTGCCACACTGCATACAGGGGAACATACGATTTAGGTTGATCCCATGGACAGACTGTCGGTGGGTGAGCAGGGTCTGTCCATCGGGGAAGGAGGAACCGCATTCTCGGCAGGTCAGACCGCCCGCTCGAACATCCTCGTGAATGCTCATGTGTCTGAAAATACAACATAGCACATTAATATAGCAAATAACTAACCTAGCTCTCTCATTTTGACAGGCCTAGATTCAAAGTGTGTGAGTTGCGTATTGTCACAGCCTTCCTTACTTATTAGACTATTTGTCACTTAATAAACAATCCATATTAAGAGCGAGTAACACTTTATTCACTATTTCTACTTATCAAATTGTACACTCTTATTGTCCTGGTCAGTCTAAAAGAAAACTTCACCACCTCAAAGTGTGAATGATGTTTAACGTTTATAGAGTAGAAGGTTGTTCGGAAATGGGGGTTGAGGGCGCCCCTTCTCCGACGTTCAGTCATTCAAACCTTCTTTCAACAAATAATTTTAATTAAGTTTTCAATTTTTTTTTTACTTATCACATGAAATTAATAAAGACTAAAGGAAAGATACATAATTAAATAATGTAACTGATGAAAACGGAATTCCAGGATTTGTTAGTTTGTAATTGTGACTTAAGCCGGGGCTTTGACGAGGTCTTATCGCCTACTACCAGAGCTCTCTTTTGTCGCTCTACTGGATATAAGCCCGACTCTACTATGGGTGTTCTAAATTTTGCCTACTCTAAATTTTTATTCACCTAGAGTACAGATCTTTAACGAGTACTTGACATCGTACAGGCTCGGGATCATCGCTTGACGTCCCATCCCCGAAGAGCCGGGTTTCAAACCCGCGATCTTGAGCTCAGTAGACTAGCGCGCTACCACTGAGCTATATATACATATATCTTTTTTAAATCCAATCCTACAACATATTTACTTTAATTTATTTTTTATTCTAAGTAAACTAAAAAAAAAAAAAATTATTTTAACTGTTTTATTTATTAGGAGGTATTGATACAAGGGGTCGCGTTTCACTCATAATATACTAGGCGAAAAGAGAAGTGCAACTTACTTTTTGAGTCTTGCCTTGTTGTGGAACCTCCTGGAACAGACACTGCAGGGGAATGACTTGGACTCCATATGGGAGGCGAGATGCCGTGACAGCCCCTTCTCGTCTTTGAACATCTTCTCACAGAGGTGACACATGTGACTAGACTTGTGTCGGCTCCGCATGTGCTCCTTCAGGTCAGACACACTCTCATATACCTAACAAAATGGGATAAATAAACAGAGATAATTCATTATTATTAACCATTGTTTAGACATATAATATATACATCCTGATGTCAAGGAGGGGTGAGAGGTCGGAAATACGAGTTGCATCTAGAGGGGGAGGGTCTCCACTGTACATGGCAGCACAACTTCAATGCAACACCCTATTTTCACCAGACGATTGCAGTTACTATCATGAAACAAACAACACTATTTTGATATGTAAACATCTTAGCTCTCGATAGCCCCTCGACATCGCCCCGATGTCAGACTATCAGAGCGTAAGTCTCGTTGATGTGCATGCGTAAGTGTGTGTGTGTGTGTGTGTGTGTCGGACGGTTGCGAGCGCAGCGCACACACACAACTACAAACTTCTTTATCTGTGATGTCAGCCGTTTTTAATCATATTTACCGTTGTAGTGAATTTAACTAAAATATCAATATTACGAACTATAAAATGATCTTTCGGTAAGAAAGTTTTAGGCTAAGATGCTTCGATAGCTTAAATTTGTCACAATAAATAAAATTTGTGAAAATAATGTAGTAGTGTAAATCTAAAAAAATATAATATATATTTCAATATATTATTGTTATTAATATATAATAATAACTGCTGAAAATATCTATCAATAAATAATATATTTGCTGTCATATTGTCACAACAAATAATATAATGTTTTTACAAATTTCAGGAGATACCGAACAGCTTATTTCATTTTTAAATGACAAACTTAATCTACAGATTAATACGAATTGAAGCATTTCAACAACAAATTCGAAAACTATCATGGACGCTGTATTCTCGCGGTATTTAGACACACATGACTCTATCCCTGTTACCTCTCCGCAGAGGAAACAGGAGTGTACCCCGATGTCAAGATCATGGTCCTCCTTGTGACAGAGCAGCTCATCCATCGTGTTGAACACCAGGTTACACAATGAACACACATGACTCTATCCCTATTACTCACCTCTCCGCAGAGGAAACAGGAGTGTACCCCAATGTCAGGATCATGGTCCTCCTTGTGACAGAGCAGCTCATCCATCGTGTTGAACACCAGGTTACACAATGAACACACATGACTCTCTCCACCACTCTCTTCCTCCTCCTTCACGTGACTCCTACAACAACATTATTAACTTATGAGATGAAGCTCGATTTAAGAGTTATAAAATGACCTAATTCCAAGGATTATAGCTGCGACAGTTCTTGTGTGAGTATTTTTTGTAATCACAACATGTACAACGCTTCAACAAAAACAATCTCTTTTAATTACACCTTTTTATTTTAATTTTAAAAGTACTGGATAACAATGGAGAAAAAGCGAAGTGAACAAGTTTTATTTCAACTGTGTACCACAAAAAAAATCACTTTTGTTAAAGATCGACTTGAATCCTGGTTGGAGCCTCCAATTTTGGGTTGGTGAGCTCAATTGATAGAAAATACAAACTATTAAATATTTAATTGTACGAGTGTCGAATTAGCCGATAGAGTGCCATTTCAACTGAGATTTTGGTGCACCTTATATCATCATCCTGCCGTCGTGTGTCAAGAGAGCTCGTGACCAAGGTGGGGCTTAAGTGAGGCTATGATGGGTTGAGGGCGACAACTGGCCGGTCAATCTCTGGCGATCATACTCAGCCCGTCACACTGGTTTCTTCCGTTTCCAACCGTCGACATACAGTGTAGTAAGAAGTATTTATTTACATTACAACGGCATACCATTTGCCATTAGCAATTGCGATGATTAGTGCAATGTCAAGTGCGTGTAGCTGTACTGCTGAGGTAGATGACTGAAGAGGAGTCCAGGCTAGTCCTGGAGCAGGTCCCTCTGTCATATCCGCTTGAGGCGCGGGTGGCGGGTTTGCAGAAAGAGTATTTGTGGATAATTCTTGTATAAGTGGATTGGCGTGATGATGGAGTTCGTCATGAAAATTCTAATATCGTGTCTTGATGACAGAGGGTACAAATGGGATGTTGAGGTCATTATGCAATGTGAGATTGGAAACGTAAAATGGAGCATCGGCTATGTGACGTAGTATAATGGATTGTAGTGACTGAAGGCGTTGTATATTTGATTTGTTGGCTGATTCCCATATCTCGATACCGTAAGTCCAGATGGGTTTTAGTATGGTGTATATGTGAAGTTTGTTCTCAAGAAAAAATTATTAAACGCAATAATTTTAACTACTTATTATAGTTATAACAGTGAGAAGCCTCTCTCCTCCCCCAAGAGAGGAAAACAAACAATAATGAATTACACAGGTAGGATAGTAGGGTTATTCGTTGAAGATGGAAAATCTCAGTCGAAGTCCTTCTTTAAATTAAAACTATTAAATAAAACAGATACGAATGCTTCTAACCACCTGCTTAGCGTGCCAATATTCCAATTTATATTGTACGCACTTCCTGAATCTAAATTCATACTTAATCTTCTTCTCATCAAAACTAGCTACTACCTTAGAGTACACTATTGTGGCCATAAAACAGAGGGATAGTTTGACACTTACTTGCGATGTTTCTTCAACTGGTTGAACCACTGGAAGGTGAGTCCACACTCGTTACACTGGAAGGTGCCCACACTGGCTCCAGGGCCCCCTCCCCCACCACTGTCTTCGTGGTGCATCGTGTAGCCATGACTTCGCTTCCTGCCCCCTCCGACCCCTGCGCTGGCGAAGTGACGAGACACTCGGTGGGCCTCCAGCTCTGAGGAACTTTGGAACATATCCCCGCAGGTCTCACACTCATAGGCTGAGTCTCCAACATGGACCATCGTGTGTGAAGTGAGTGCTTTCTCTCGGGCAAAGCCAATCCCGCAATGTTGACAAACGTAAGGCCGGGAGGGGTTGAGGACGGGGAACTTGTTGGAGACCACTTCTTCCTGAAAAAAAAAGAAAATTGCGAAAAAAATTCGCAAAACTGATATTGATGTACTTTCTCCATAATAATTATGCCAATAAACAAATCATCTTTCTTCCCAATTAATGATGTCATTGTAATATTTTTTTTTTATATTATCAATCATTAATCTATATATATATTTCAAATCTAATGTCTGTATGTTTGTGTTTTATAGACTCCTAAACTTCGATCCGATTTTGTTCTTATGTTCAGCATGTATGTTCGTCGAGTCACCGAGAAGGTTTAGAACAAAGTTTTATCTCACCCTTACCCCACCCATCCCCGCATTTCGTGCATTCGCTTATGGAACAAATATTATTGAACGAATTGGCAAAAATGTTTTGTATTAGATTCTAAAGAGCACTGGAAATGTTTAAGACTTCTTTCTATCCTATCCTTACCCCACCCACGCACCCACCCCTGCATTTTGTTCATTCGCTTAGGGAACAAGAATCGTTGCACGAATTGGCATAAAATGTTCAGTATTGGATTCTATAGAGCACTAAAAATGTTTGAAACTTCTTTCTACCCTACCCTAACCCGCACATGGACATTGCAACGCTTGGTGGGTTTAACTAGTATAATATATAATACATTACAATCATTATAATATATACATATTTTAAAAAAACATTACAATGACTAAGAATTTCTCAATCATTCCATAATTCAATCTTTTACGTGATACGAAATACCAAATCCCGACGGCCGTTATTAACAATTATTGTAAGAATCATTCCATTGGTATAAACAATATTTAAAAAGATATTTACAAAATTGACTATAATGTGAGGGGAGGTAAAAAAAAAACCTTGAGCACGCCGTCCTTCCGATAGGACGTTAAGCGATGGTCCCGAGCCTGTACGTTGTCAGGTACTCGTTTAAAACCGCTATCCTAGGTGAATAAACCTGAGTAGGCAAAATTTAGGATTCCCACAGAAGAGTCGAGCTCAGGTCCACCATAGTAAACATATATGTATAGTCATTGAATTGTCAAACTGGATGTATAGTTTTCGTCGATTCATTATGGCCTAGATGCAGAAAGTCTCGAATTATTATTATAAATATTTTGAAAACATTTAATGAACAGAACTTACTCGCTTTTTACAACACTAAACTTAGTCAATAAAAATTTCAAGGTAAGATGTCAATTTTTCTCTTGAACCTTTCTGGGGGAACAAGCGTGTTGTACAGGAAAATTATTTTTTGTCACAAATAAAGTTACACACCCCGTAAATCTGTTACAATATTTTGAGAAAAAGTCGTCGGTGAATCACCGGCTATGTACTTCCCCAGCAAGAATTAATCAATTACGTTAAAAAAAGCCAATCGACCTAAAATTGAATAGTGGCTTCTGAATCCTCATACTGCATTTTGTGTCGATACATTCACTACATCGGCAGTTGTTACGAGTTTTTGTGTTAAGCCTCCCCCCACCCTAATCCCTAATCTTCTTTTTTACAGATTTGGCTGAAAATCAATAGGTATCTGAAGATTCAGGATACACATATAAAATTTCGTGTCAATACATTCTATCGGGAGTTATTGTGTTCACAGACAGAAATGTTTTTCATTTTTCGAATCTGGAGGTCGGAAAACATGAAATTTCATTAAAAATTCGCATCAAATTTCTCACCGATTACATAACTGTCCTTATACTTCGTATAACTGGGGAAGAAATTTTGTTTATGATAGAGTCTAACAGAAGGCAAATGAGAGAGACAGGATGTGGTTAGCCTCGGCCACTCGGCACCCTTGACCCCTAAAAAGAAGACACTGACCTCCTCAAGTCCGTACTTGGTATCCTCCTGCTCCTCCTCATAGACAAAGGGCGGGCTGCTCTTGAAGACAGGGGACACCTTCCTCTCTTCATCCTCTTTGTATCGGTACTGTTTCTTTACAGTTCTCTTTTTCCGTCGGGTCTTCTGTTTTATCTTCGTCTGGGGCGGTAACTCTGTGAAGTCATCATACTCGTCCTCTTCCACTTCCGTTTTGATAGGGGCATATGCGTGGATTTTCATGTGTTCCACGAGATCGTATTTTCGCCGATAGGTGGCTCCGCATAGGTTACATCTGTTGGACATGAAGAAAAAGAATATGTCAAAAAAGAAAGAGGTTAAATGGTACATACAATAGACAACACAAGATTGGAAGGATTTGGTAATATAAATGAAACTGGTTTACTAAGTTTCCAGATTAAAAAAATACTAGCGGATTATAGGTTTATATATATTCCTTATCATTGTTACATGTTTTAGTTAGTTATTGGGACTCATGCCCGGGCTTCAAGTACGAGGTCACATCGCCTACTACCAGATTGCTCTTCATCGCTCTGGTGGACATGAGCCCGACTAACTGTGGAAGTCAAAACTTTAGGGTAAGGGTCTTTAACGAGTACCTACCTGACATCGTACGGGACCATCGCTTAACATGGTTCCGAACCCGCGATCTTGAGCTCACAATCAGTAAGCTAGCACGCTACCTCTGAGCTACTGGCTCCTTCTATTACCACTATGCGTTTTTTCATATCCCAGAGAAGAAACCTAAGAGCATCGGCCGGCCTCAATAGGACGACAGGTAGACGCAGGATATGACAAATAGACTCGAACAAATGAAAGAAAGAGACAAAAAAATCTACTAAAATGGTCTACTTTTGTTTTTGTTAAAAAGAACGAAAATATATTTGAGACAAAATGAAACTTGTTTTGAAAATGATGGTTATAGTAACTCACAATCAGGACCTTTTGGTCTTCAAGATTTACAAGTTCACGTTTCACTCATTTCGCAATTTTCAAAACTAACATTTACATATAATCGCAGATTATAAGTTGTTAAATTTTTAACAAGCGATATGATCGTAGTTAAATCCCGGGCCTCATAATAACTAAGGAACTAATTAAATTTTGTTTTTTGAATAAAACAATGCTTGTCTTGCTTTATGTCATTATTATCTTCATAAAAATATAAAAAGGTTTAAAAGACATAATAATACATTATATATTTATAATATTATCAATGATAATCAAATTATGTAATACTTTTCGGTGGTAGTTCGAGTAGGTCTTACCATGAGGATAAGCGCGTTAACTGAATTATTAACAAACAAATATTTCTCATATTTTGGAATCTCTCTCATGACGTTCCATTGACATCCGCAGCTCCTGACTCTACGATGCTACACCTTGTGACATACTGAAGAGTGAATAATTCAATTTACCTATGAGGGCGGTCCACCTGATGGGAGACCATGTGAACAGTGAGGGAGGACTTGTTACTGAAGCGGCGACTACAGAAGTCACAAGGGTAGGGATGAAGTCGGGAGTACTCATCCTCATCGGCCACCACCATGAGCTCTGGAGGGGCTCTCCTCAAAGAGACCCCACCATCCACCACCCCAACGAGACCTCCGTCCTCAGGGTCACATCTGAACAGAGGTAAAGAGTCGGTGAGGCTTGAGATACATCTGTGTTGTGCAACAGTAGGTAGGCACCATCACATAGAAGGAACAGAACAGAAACAAACACACAACCATTATACAACAGAACAGACACAACACAAGCGTTGTATCAACTGAAAAACAAAATATCACCAAGAAGAGAATGAAAATAAACAAAAACTAACGAGTTTCATATATAAAATCGCTGCCAAAATGCTCAGGTATAACGCCGGCATCAAGGCAAACTTTCAAATATAGCATTTCCTCCATTTTCAGATTCAAAAATATTTTCGGAAACATAAGGAAATGGTTCTGAAACAAAACGAACTTGTTATAACTTTTAATTGAGTTACCAATTTGATTTGCAGATTCAACTTCAGAGAGAAAGGATCTTTCCAAATGATATAATCTAGGCCATACCTCATTTTTCGAAGGTTAGAACCTTGCCACACCATCCCTTCTTTCAAGTTCCAGTTACCGCCCCAAGGGTGGGCTGGTTATTTATCCTAATATTTCAAGCGAATTGCAATCCTTCTCTTCACAAGATAATATATATCATAGGAACCCAAGAGGCGAACCATTTGAGGCAAGGCGAAGGAGTTCCGCATGAACCCACCTCAACTAGTTCCAGTTTTCCCGAAATATATGAACAAATAAACTGAGTACCGCAAGAAAAGAGACTAGAGAACCCACCTTTCTTACTTTTTTTTTTTTTACCTTGGATAAATAAACCTAATGGACAATAAAATCCCTATAAATAAACCTAATGGACAATAAAATCCCTATAAATAACGTCACTAACCTTCAACAATTACTTCACCAAACTTTACTACAACCGAAAATGAAATACTCAGTATTTGGGATAACAAATGAAACATGAGTCTCTTTATACATAAAAACGGAACTTCTTAACATCGAATATACGTATCATATAATTTATTTAAAACAATCGTTCACGATTGAACGAGAAATAAATAAATAAGAAAAATAAGACGATATTCAGGAGTTCCTTCCACTGAAATGTTGATTTAATGGAGTTTTTTTTAGTAGATGTTAGTAATAATAATTTCATAAGAACTAAGAAAATTTTGTCAGCTTTAATAATAATAACACAATTAACTTCCAACAGTTTCCAAAAATTAAGCCACTTTTTTATTCTTAATGTCTATTCTTTAGCAATGTTTCAATATTTATCTCCTTATTGAGTTCAATTATTATTAAACAATAGTTCACAACCAAAAATATTCAAATATCAGAATCGTATTCTAATGTCATATAGATGTATTTTTTTTATATTAGCAATTAAAGAAGTGAAAACTGACATTATTGCAGAGATATTGTGAAATAATTCAAATGAACTTGAAAGAAATAAAACTTGTTCATTTATAATATTGTCTAAGTTCACCAACTATATTTACATGGGAGTACTTTCGGTGTTTCAATCATCCTCAGCCAAAAGCATAAGAGATAAGACTGAGTCTTTGGCTGAGGATGGTAGAAATACCGAAAGTACTCCCATGTAAATATAGTTGGTGAAATTAGATAATATTATAAATAAACAAGTTTTATTTCTTTCAAGTTCAACTAAAGAAGTATAAGGTAGTACATATCAATTCAGAAGCTCTTTATACAACCCAAAAATAAATTATATTGTTGTTTTTTTTTCATCAAGGAAACAAAAAACGAGCTATCAAAATGTCATCAAGACATCAATGATTCTTTTTTGTCATGGCTCAATGATATCGCAAAAACTGTTATCTTACTCAGTACGTTAAACAAAATAAAAAAATGTATGAAAGCTGTCTCCTCTCAAAACTATGACGGATTAAGTTAAAAAGAAAAAGTATACAAAAGTTAGCTTACCCAACGGTAGGTACAGACCATTGGTCTGTTACAACCTCTTCTTCTGTCACTTGAATCTCAACATAATCACCTCCAATAACCTCAGTTTCTATATGTTCGATTTTGGGTAATTCCGGTGATGTAGGCACTACGATACAATCTTTATCAACACCACAAATTTCTTCCCCGATTCCAGAACCAGCAGCTATCCATTCATAGTTAAATCCGTACGCCTCTTCAGGCATAACAATTGAATTCGCCATAATTCTTGTTCAACTGTTAATCTTCAATCATCAGTTTTTAAATATCTATACCTAAAAAATGTTTTGAAAAAAAAAAAAATGTAAACATTATTTCCATAAATTAAATTCCAGTATATAAATATATATACATTCGATAAAACTATCAACGTTGAAAAACAGGATCTAACAAGAAAAATATAATTTTTTAGTATTACTTCTTACAAATATCAAAAGCAACTTAACAACAAAAAATATGGCTTCTCAAACAGTAAAATTAGGCCGTTCAGATCAGCTTACTTAAACAAAAGTAATAATCATAATAAAATACATCGAATTTCAAACATTACGAAAACTTACGAAAATTGTCAATTTTAAGTAATGTAGACAATAAATACATACTTTTTGACACTCTAGAAAAATAGTATCACAATAACATTCTAATAATACTTACATTTTCATATGCTTAGAGAAATAAATTGCAATGGCTCTAACCTCAAAATGGAGAACCATTGAAATGACGCTCTACTAATCAACGTTAATCGACTGCCAAAGAAAAATATTGCACATTTTTAACATGTGTCTGTTTAGAAATTTCGAAAAAATCCAGTAAAGAAAAAAATCTATTTGACTAAACATAACCAAAAATTCTTTAACAAAATACATCAATTAGTACAATCTACTCCTTCTACTATGGTAATACCAACTACATTTCTTGTAATAATAGTCAAAGTTCAATTAAGAATTACTTCATTGGTTAAATAGTAGAAGAACAAGGGAAATTCAATAGTTAAATTTATTATTAAAACTAATAATCTGACCTAACCTTACATTATATATTAAAACATAAAAATTACCTTATTTTCAAACTTTCAATTATTCATTCGGAAATAAAATTTAAATCATTTTCTATATTTTGAAAATATAATTTTAATTATAAAAATACGGGGAAATTGAAAAATTATAAAGTCATTGAATGAAGTAAGCCGTGCAAACAAATGGAGCCAAATTCGAACAAGGACGACGTTATTTGAATATCAAGGTCGGATTAGTTTAATGTCAACTGAACGAAGCAAAACACAAAATTGCAAGATATTTTAAAATTTATGAAACTTTTGAGGTAGAGCAAAAACTAACTGTTTTATCAAAGCTTTCGGCGAAAGACTTACAACAGCCTATCTATTAATTGTTGACTCCTCTCTAAATAAATAAGATAAAAATGAAAAATATAGACCAGGAAGAGCGAGAACTTCCTTGAATAGAATATTTGAGAGGCCCCTTACTAAGTTTGTTAGATCGGAAGGTTGTGCATTGAGAAATGAATCACTGCTGTCTTGTGCGTCGCTCAGGTGGACCTAAACCCTTGGCTACTGCACTTCAAACATGTACCTTGTTAAGATTGAAAACTCGAATTCGAATCTATTCGCTAATATTGAAGTTATATTAATTCGAAATCATAGTATTGTCACTATTAAGTGTGTGAATTCTTTTTTTGTCCCATATAAGTTGTACATTTTTATATTTTGTTATAATAAAATAGTATTTTACTTAGTTTTTCAATTGATGTTTATATTTTGTCTCATTTCTTAAGACATTTTTTAAGCTAATTGATTATTTGTATTTATTTTCTTCTTAAAAATACTTTCTTTTTTTTGGCCTTATGTACGATGCATATAAGCCATGTCAATGTGTTATCTAGTTATTTACGACATCCATGGTCTCAGGACGGGCGAGTTCTATCTACGAAATAAAACTCATTCCAGGACGGGATTCGAACCCGCAAACCATGGGAGACCATGCGACTAAAGCTCTACGCTCTAGCCCGCACGGGGGTCGCCCTCACTCTTCGCCCGATTTGCGGGCTGAGATCTCTATGAATCCACTCCCAATTGATTTTAAGTAAAACGCAACTTTCAAAGACCAACATCTCGAAAACTATTGCTTGTACAAGAAAACTACAGATACCGGAAAACCTCGTTGTCTTGTGAAGAATCTGAAAATCCTAATCACAAATTTGTAAAAATTAAATTTTTTTTCGATTTAATTTCACTGAGGCGTGTGTTGTGTCAATGTTTAAGCCTATTTCTAATACGTGTTCTTCTACCCTATTTTTAAATTGTCTCCCAGTTTGACTTACATAAACACAATTACAAAAACTACATTTTAGAGAGTAAACCCCACTTTTTTCTTTTTCTTTAGTGCTGTTGACATGTTTGTATAATGTATTATTTTTTCTGAAACCTACTCAACAGTCCTCTTTTTTAAATACATCGCCTCTGAAGATGGAAGCAATACCGAAAGTACTCCCATATTATATATATTTTGTGAAATAGACAGTATTTAAAAAAAAAAAACATACTTTTTTCTTTATTTCTGTGTGTTTCAAAATATCTCGGCTAAAAATGTTAGGATCTCTTAGAAAGTTAAAGTATTGACTATAACTGGAGAAGTATAAAAGTACATAATTGGTTCAATATGAAAAGATACATGTGACATTGACAGGGGCGTAGCCAGGATTTTGAGCAGGGGGGAGGGTCGCCCCCACTCTTCGCCCGGTTAGCGGGCTGAGATATCTATGAAATCACACCCAATTCATTTTAAGTAAAACGCAACTTTCAAAGACCAATATCTCGAAAACTATTGCTCGTACAAGAAAACTACAAATATCGGAAAACCTCGTTTTCTTGGGAAGAATCTGAAAATCCTAATTAAAAATTTGTAAAAATTAAAATTCAATTCTTCGACAGTACGTTCATGATGTTAGAATTTCGAATTATTCATATGGAATATGGCTTATAGTCCTTCAACGGCGGACTTCATTGCAACGGCGTACTTCACAGCTAGTACGTAGTAAGGAACGCTGTGCATCACAGCTAGTATGAGCTTTGCAACGGCGGACCCCACAGCTAATACGTAGTTAGGCACGCTGGGAACTACAGCCAGTAAGTGCCTTGCAACAGCGGACCCCACAACAAGTACGTAATTACGATTGCTGTGCATCACAGCTTGTAATTGCCTTGCAACAGCGGACCCCACAGCAAGTACGTAGTTAGGAACGCTGGGAATCACAGCTAGTAAGTGCCTTGCAACATCGGACCCCACAGCTATTAAGTAGTTAGGTACGCTGGACATCACAGCTAGTAAGTGCCTTGCAACACCGGACCCCACAGCTACCAAGTAGTTAGGTACGCTGGACATCCCAGCTAGTAAGTGCCTTCCAAAACCGGACCCCACAGCTATTAAGTAGCTAGGTACGCTGGGCATCACAGCTAGTAAGTGCCTTGCAGCACCGGACCCCACAACTATTAAGTAATTAGGTACGCTGGGCATCACAGCTAGTAAGTGCCTTGCAACACCGGACCCCACAACTATTAAGTAGTTAGGTACGCTGGGCATTACAGCTAGTACGTGCCTTGCAGCACCGGACCCCACAGCTATTAAGTAGTTAGGTACGCTGGGCATCACAGCTAGTAAGTGCCTTGCAACAGCGGACCCTACAGCTATTAAGTAGTTAGGTACGCTGGGCATCACAGCTTGTACGTGTCGTGCAACACCGGACCCCACAGCGAATACATAGTTACTACTACTACATGTGAAATTCATGACAATCCGATTACCCTTTATCAGTCATTATTGATTATTTTAATGCTTACCCCCCCCCCTCCCCCCCCCCCCCCCCCGCCCGTTAACATTTTTGAGATGTCACATATCTCATATGAAGGATTCAGATATCAAGGTTGTTATATGTCAGTTTTAACAAATATTAAATCTAAAAACCGGTAAAAAGGGAGAAATTTGAAGAATGGAGTTTACCGAGCTCAGGATCGCCATTTAAAAATCTAGCTGAGGCACTTAGGTCAGATGTTTTAATCGGGAAGTTAAAAATAAATTTGAGCACGTCGTCCTTCGGATTGGACTTTAAGCTATGATCGAGGGCCTTTTCGTATGTCAGGTACTCGATAATGAGTCGTATGTTATGTATCTAAACCTGGGTAGGTGACATTTCATTTAGGTTAAAAATTACTTGAGCATGTCGTCCTTCGGATGGGACTTTCCCGATACATCTGAATCTTTCTGACCATCTTCGTTTCTGGATGCTGCCTATCTACCAACATAGTTGTATTAGAATGTTTTTCAGAAAATATGTCAAAACGGTACCTCAAAGCCCACTTATATTCCACATTTCTTCCTTGATAATTTTAGTTGGAACCAAACAGTAACTTATTTTATCATACATATGGAGTCTATCGAGCTCAGGATCGCCACTTAGAAATCTAGCCAAGACACTTAGGTCAGATGTTTTAATCGAGAAGATAAAAATAAATTTGAGCACGTCGTCCTTCGGATTGGACTTAAGCTATGATCGAGGGCCTTTTCGAATGTCAGGTACTCGATAATGAGTCGTATGTTATGTACCTAAACCTGGGTAGTTGAAATTTCATTTACGTTAAAAATAACTTGAGCACGTCGTCCTTCGGATGGGACTTTCCCGATATATCTAAATCTGTCTATCAGTTTTAACAAATATTAAATTTATAAACCGTTATAAAGCAAGAAGTTTTTGTGTAGGATTCAGATATCACGGTTGTTCATCAGTTTTAACAAATATTAAATATAAAAACCGTTTAAAAGCTAGACATTTGAAGAATGGAGCCTACCGAGCTCAGGATCGCCATTTAGAAATCTAGCCAAGTCACTTAGCTCAGATGTTTTAATCGGAAAGATAAAAATAAATTTGAGCACTTCGTCCTTTGGATTGGGCTTTAAGCTATGATCGTGGGTCTTTTCGTATGTCAGGTGCTCGATAATGAGTCCTATGTTATGTAACTAAACCTGGGTAGGTGACATTTCATTTCGGTTAAAAATTACTTGAGCACGTCGTCCTTCGCATGGGACTTTCTCGATACATCTGAATCCTTCTTTGGTTGACCATCTTCGTTTCTGGATGCTGCCTAAACAATAAATTTGAGCACGTCGTCCTTCGGATTGGGCTTTAAGCTATGATCGTGGGTCTTTTCGTATGTCAGGTACTCGATAATGAGTCGTATGTTATGTATCTAAACCTGGGTAGTTGAAATTTCATTTACGTTAAAAATAACCTTGAGCACGTCGTCTTTCGGATGGGACTTTCCCGATATATCTGAATCTGTCTATCAGTTTTAACAAATATTAAATCTATAAACCGTTAAAAAGCAGGAAATTTGAAGAATGGTAGTCTAGAGAGCCCGCACCGGGGGCCAGCCACACCCAGCCCAAGCGGAACAGGTACGCAATTCATTCCACTATACCCACGCACAACACATTCGCGCCACTCGCAGCACTCATCACCGACCAACACACTAACGATACCACCCCACAGACCGAAAAACAACTTAAAATCCTCCCAATTTTCCTCTGTGAAGCCGACGATTTTCAAAAAGTACTGACAGACATTAAAAGTATCACAACATCTCCCTTCGAAACAAAACAATGCCACAAAAAAATTAAAATATCCCTTATGACATCTGAAGACTTTAGGAAACTGACCAAATTTTATCAAACAAATGACGTAAATACTATACTTTCCTGAACCCCGAGGATAGGAAACTTTCCGTTGTTATCCGAGGGGTTCCATACTCCCTGACTGAAACCGAAATCCAAGACGAACTAACCCCGACATACCCAGTCCAGAGTGTAACAAGGCTACTGAACAAGGACAAAGGCCCCACTCCACTGTGTGCTGTCGAGCTCCAGAATACTCCGGAGGGGAAAGCGATTTTTCAATTATCTCGTCTCTTTTACACTATAGTGACTGTCGAACCGCGGAAGAGGTCTCAACGCATTGTGCAGAGCACGAATTGCCAACAAGTGGGACATAGCAAGAACTTCTGCCACCTTGACCCAAAATGTGTCAAGTGTGCAGGAGATCATCATTTCACAGCCTGCCCATCACGTACTCTCCAAGAGTCCCCAAAGTGCTCTAACTGTGGTGGAAGCCACCCCGCCAATTATAGAGGCTGTGAAACCTTCTTAAAACTTCAATCACGAATCACACACAGAAAACACATACCTACCCACATTCATGACACAACAAATGCAAATCCATCTAGACTTACTCCCCAACCAGTCTCAGAAAATCCTCCACAGTCACAGCAAAACATCCCCTCAGGAGCTAAATCAAACCCTTGGTTTACCCGGAGCAGACACCACACACAGACACCAGCAAGTACCCCTCATCAAACTAACCTCAACGAATAAGACCCCTCATCAAACCTATATGACATACTACTAAATTTAATTAAACCTTTCATTCCCAAAATCAAATACTTCATTTCCACAATACTCAATAACATACTTTCTTCCAATTATGGTCAGCCCTAATTCCACAGTTGATCAAAATTTAACAATCCTAAATTGGAACGCGAATGGGTTGAAAGCAAAGCAACAGTCTTTCAGTAACCTCCTAACACGATACAACATAGACATAGTTTGCCTAACAGAAACACACTTCAAAGCGACAGACACATTCAGACTGACAGGATACGTGACATACAGACGAGACAGACAAACCCGAATAGCCTCTGGAGGAGTAGCTGTTTGTGTGAAGAAAAAAATAAAGCATTCCCATCTACTTCTTCCTGAACTGGAGCACCTGGAGGCTGTCGGGATTCAACTGACACTCACCAACAACTGACGACTCAACATCATCTCGGGATATCAACGACCAAACTTAAAAATAAAACAGACAGACCTAGAACACATTTTTACAGGAGACGCGACTGCACTCTTCGGGGACCTCAATAGCAAGCACACAATCTGGGGCTGCAGAAGAACCAATAACAATGGGGTCAGACTTTTATCGGCCACAAACAACCTCGGTGTTCAGGTCTCAGCCCCAGACGAACCAACCTTCTATCCGTCACAACACAGATATCATCCAGACATCCTAGACATCACACTTATAAAAAATTTCACATTCCCATTATATCACAAGACACTAACAGAACTCGATTCAGACCACGTCCCCGTCCTTAACACATTCACAGCACACAAACACTACACCGAAGCGCTTCCACGACTTATAACAGGAAAAATTGATTGGAAAACTTTTCAATGGGAAATGGATCAAACTCCTGAAATTCCAATCTACTACAATCACACAGACGACATAGACTGGGCAATACAGACATTCACACAAACTGTTTACACATTTGTTCGTAATGCTACATATCACCACTTCAAAGACAGACGACCACATATACATGACTCCATTCCCACTCAAATCCTAGCACTAATTCACGAAAAAAACACGGCTCGCAAACGCTGGCAAAGAACAAGAAGTGATGTAGATAAAAGAGACCTCAATCGCTTGACCCGACGGGTGAGATGGGAGCTCGACAACCACAGAATTTGTAAGTACAGGGCTTACTTGACCGACATGACCTCCGGCGATAGTAGTCTCTGGAAAGAAACCCGACGAATTTTGAGACAAAACACATCCTTGCCCCCACTGACAGACGGACATCACACAGTGACGAGCGACGAAGACAAATGCGAAATCCTGGCAACACACCTCGAACAAAAGTACCGCACACACGACACTGCTAACACAGACATGAACACCACAGTACACACATATCTATCCATACCGACACAAACTGTTGAAAATTTCATCAAGTTCACCACTCCTTCAGAAATCACAACATTAATAACAAACTTAGCAAACAACAAGGCCCCCGGTGAGGATCTCATTCCGAACATAGTGCTGAAGAAGCTGCCACCCAAGAGTATAGCCTTTCCAACCGGTCTGTTCAACGCATGCCTGCGATGCAGCTATTTTCCTCGAAATTGGAAAAACGCGGTTGTAATCGTCTTCCAGAAACATGGTAAGCCCAAGCAAGAGCCGGACAGCTATCGGCCTATAAGCCTTCTGAACTCGTTGTCGAAGATCTTCGAACGACTAATATTGAGAAGACTGGGTTCTCACCTGGAAAGCGCAGGAATTGTTCCAGCTCACCAGTTTGGTTTCAAACATAATCATTCATCTGTGCACCAGCTACAGAGGGTCTCGGAAAAGATTGTGAATGGTTTCGAACAGAAGACATATACAACCTCCGTCTTTTTAGATGTAGCTTCCGCGTTCGACTCGGTGTGGCATGAAGGTCTCCGCTATAAGCTGAGGAAGACATCGGCTCCACAGTACTTGGAAAAGATTGTTGATTCCTTTTTGGAGAACAGGGCGTTTTAAGTGCGGGTCAACAACATCCTCAGCTCCAAGCGTAGTATACTGGCGGGAGTGCCACAGGGAGCTATCCTCAGTCCCCTCCTCTTCAGCTTATACTGCTGCGACATCCCCGAGCCATGTAATACCACTCTTGCACTATACGTAGACGACACACTACTTATGTGTCAACATGAAGACCTCCAGACAGCAGTTGACATGTTACAAACTTCTCTCAACCACGTCTCCAGCTGATTCGCTCGATGGAAGCTTCAGTTGAACGCCAGTAAAACAGAAGCGAAGATTTTTGCCCTTCGCCGATTTTTTACAGAGGACCAGAGTAGGCTGCGGGTTGACGGACTTCCCATTCCATGGAACCCTAAAGATCAGGCTGTCCGGTACCTTGGTGTATTCTTAGACACACGGCTCACATGGAAACTTCACATCAACACAAAACTTACACAAGCATACACCCGTTTAAAACATCTCTATCCACTCATTAACCGCAACACACCCCTCAAACACTCTTGCACACTGCTCCTGTACAAAGCGTTACTTCTCCCATTGTTACCATACGCCTGTCCAATATGGCATGGCGCCAGTCCTTCACTCAGAAAACGACTACAAACATTTCAGAACAAAATTCTTCGTGTGTCTCTGAATGCACCATGGTTTATCCGAAACAGCCAACTCCATGAGGAACTGGGAGTTCCTCGGGTCGCAGCCTATTTAAGGTCCTTTAGTAGATAACTACCACGGAAGACTAGGCCTGTGTTCTGGAGCAGCCCACTACAATCTTGGCCAGCCTACTCTCCATAGAAGGCTCAAAACAAGATTATATCAAGACATTATTATTAATTAATTTCATTTTATATTTTCCATTTTATACTTTGTGTGAAGAACCAAGATGTTCTGGTCCAAATAAAGTGTGTTGTTGTTGAGAGTGGGCTTTGATGTACCGTTTTGACATATTTTCTGAAAAACAAATTAATACAGCTATGTTGGTAGATAGGCAGCATCCAGAAACGAAGATGGTCAACCAAAGAAAGATTCAGATGTATCGGGAAAGTCCCATCCGAAGGACGACGTGCTCAAGTAATTTTTAACCTAAATGAAATGTCACGTACCCAGGTTTAGATACATAACATACGACTCATTATCGAGTACCTGACATACGAAAAGCCCCTCGACCATAGCTTAAAGTCCAATCCGAAGGACGACGTGCTCAAATTTATTTTTATCTTCCCGATTAAAACATCTGACTTAATTGACTTCGCTAGATTTCGAAATGGCGATCCTGAGCTCGGTAAACTCCATTCTTCAAATTTCTCGCTTTTAAACGGTTTTTAGATTTAATATTTGTTATAACTGATGAACAACCGGGATATCAGAATCCTACACAAAAATTGAAATAGAAATGTTATTCGAAAAAAGTCGGGCTAAATACCATTCTTCAAATTACCTGCTTTTTAACGGTTTATAGATTTAATATTTGTTAAAACTGATAGACAGATTCAGATATATCGGGAAAGTCCCATCCGAAAGACGACGTGCTCAAGGTTATTTTAACTTCCCGATTAAAACATCTGACCTAATTGCCTCGGCTAGATTTCCAAGTGGCGATCTTGAGACTCCATATGTAAGATAAAATAAGTTACAGTTTGGGTTAGGGTTAGGTTAGGTTTTATGAGTCACGCCCGGGCTTTAACAACGAGGTCATATCGCCTACTACCAAAGCGCTCTTTCGTAACTCTGGTGGACATGAGCCCGACTCTACTGTGGGAGTCCTAAATTTTGCCTACCCTAAATTTTTATTCACCTAGGGTAAGGGTCTTTAACGAGTACCTGACATCGTACAGGCTCGGGACCATCGCTTGACGTCCCATCCGAAGGACGGCGTGCTTAGGTTTATTTTACCTCCCAGAGAAAATAAACTAAGGGCCTCGGTCGGGTTACGAACCCACGACCTTGAGCTCAGAAGTCAAGCACGCATACCACTGAGCTACCGGCGCCCTCTAGTTACAGTTTGGTTCCAACTAAAATTATCAAGGAAGAAATCTATATAAATAAAGCTGAAACAGGGTTTGGGTGTTTGTGGGTTTGTTCCAACATGAAGCCCAAACGGCTGGAATGATTTTCATGAAACTTCACATCTAACATCCTTTTGAGCCCGATTGAATAAGAGGCTATGTGGCGACCCAAAATTTCCAACGGGACGAAGGGTTGATGGGGGCCTAAGTATAAATATAGTGATAAGTCATTAACGGATCATCGGATTGTGACGAAATTTCACATGTAGTATTCTTGAAGGCCAAATGGAAAAATAAGGTGTGTGACGTCACAAAATTGTACGGGAGGGGGGGTTGTGGGGGTAGGCCTAAATATGAAGATAGTGATAGATCATTAACGGATGATCGGAATGTCATGGAATTTCTCATGTAGTATTCTTGAAGGCCAAATAGAAAAATACACAATGTGACATCTCAAAAATTTTAACGGGCGGGAGTGGGGGGGAGGGGGGGGGTAATCATTAAAATAATCAATAATGACTGATAAAGGGTAATCGGATTGTCATGAATTTCACATGTAGTAGTAGTAACTGAATTCGCTGAGGGGTCCGGTGTTGCAAGGCACTTACTAGCTGTGATGCCCAGCGTACCTAATTACTTAATAGTTGTGGGGTCCGGTGCTGCAAGGCACTTACTAGCTGTGATGCCCAGCGTACCTAGCTACTTAATAGTTGTGGGGTCCGGTGTTGCAAGGCACTTACTAGCTGTGATGTCCAGCGTGCCTAACTACGTATTAGCTGTGGGGTCCGCCGTTGCAAGGCACTTACTAGCTGTGATGCCCAGCGTTCCTAACTACGTACTTGCTGTGGGGTCCGCTGTTGCAAGGCAATTACAAGCTGTGATGAACAGCAATCCTAATTACGTACTAGCTGTGGGGTCCGCTGTTGCAAGGCACTTACTGGCTGTAGTTCCCAGCGTGCCTAACTACGTATTAGCTGTGGGGTCCGCCGTTGCAAGGCACTTACTGGCTGTAGTTCCCAGCGTGCCTAACTACGTATTAGCTGTGAAGTCCGCCGTTGCAAAGAAGTCCGCCGTTGTAAAGGAGTCCGCCGTTGAAGGACTATAAGCCATATTCCATATGAATTATTTGAAATTCTAACATCATGAACGTACTGTTGAAGAATTGAATTTTAATTTTTACAAATTTTTAATTAGGATTTTCAGATTCTTCCCAAGAAAACTAGGTTTTCCGATATTTGTAGTTTTCTTGTACGAGCAATAGTTTTCGAGATATTGGTCTTTGAAAGTTGCGTTTTACTTAAAATGAATTGGGTGTGATTTCATAGATATCTCAGCCCGCTAACCGGGCGAAGAGTGGGGGCGACCCTCCCCCCTGCTCAAAATCCTGGCTACGCCCCTGTCAATGTCACATGTATCTTTTCATATTGAACCAATTATGTACTTTTATACTTCTCCAGTTATAGTCAATACTTTAACTTTCTAAGAGATCCTAACATTTTTAGCCGAGATATTTTGAAACACACAGAAATAAAGAAAAAAGTATGTTTTTTTTTTTTAAATACTGTCTATTTCACAAAATATATATAATATGGGAGTACTTTCGGTATTGCTTCCATCTTCAGAGGCGATGTACTTATAAAAGAGGACTGTTGAGTAGGTTCCAGAAAAAATAATACATTATACAAACATGTCAACAGCACTAAAGAAAAAGAAAAAAGTGGCGTTTACTATCTAAAATGTAGTTTTTGTAATTGTGTTTATGTAAGTCAAACTGGGAGACAATTTAAAAATAGGGTAAAAGAACACGTATTAGAAATAGGCTTAAACATTGACACAACACACGCCTCAGTGAAATTAAATCGAAAAAAAATTTAATTTTTACAAATTTGTGATTAGGATTTTCAGATTCTTCACAAGACAACGAGGTTTTCCGGTATCTGTAGTTTTCTTGTACAAGCAATAGTTTTCGAGATGTTGGTCTTTGAAAGTTGCGTTTTACTTAAAATCAATTGGGAGTGGATTCATAGAGATCTCAGCCCGCAAATCGGGCGAAGAGTGAGGGCGACCCCCGTGCGGGCTAGAGCGTAGAGCTTTAGTCGCATGGTCTCCCATGGTTTGCGGGTTCGAATCCCGTCCTGGAATGAGTTTTATTTCGTAGATAGAACTCGCCCGTCCTGAGACCATGGATGTCGTAAATAACTAGATAACACATTGACATGGCTTATATGCATCGTACATAAGGCCAAAAAAAAGAAAGTATTTTTAAGAAGAAAATAAATACAAATAATCAATTAGCTTAAAAAATGTCTTAAGAAATGAGACAAAATATAAACATCAATTGAAAAACTAAGTAAAATACTATTTTATTATAACAAAATATAAAAATGTACAACTTATATGGGACAAAAAAAGAATTCACACACTTAATAGTGACAATACTATGATTTCGAATTAATATAACTTCAATATTAGCGAATAGATTCGAATTCGAGTTTTCAATCTTAACAAGGTACATGGTTCGCCGAAAGCTTTGATAAAACAGTTAGTTTTTGCTCTACCTCAAAAGTTTCATAAATTTTAAAATATCTTGCAATTTTGTATTTTGCTTCGTTCAGTTGACATTTAACTAATCCGACTAAAACTGATAGACAGATTCAGATATATCGGGAAACTCTCATCCGAAAGACGACGTGCTCAAGGTTATTTTTAACCTATGCGAAATTTCGGCTACCCAGGTTTAGATACATAACATACGAATCATTATCCAGTACCTGACATACAAAAAGGCTCTCGATCATAGCTTGAAGTCCAATCCGAAGGACGACGTGCTCAAGTTATTTTTAACGTAAATGAAATTTCAGCTACCCAGGTCTAGATACGTAACATACGACTCATTATCGAGTACCTGACATACGAAAAGGAACTCGATCATAGCTTAAAGTCCAAACCGAAGGACGACGTGCTCAAATTTATTTTTATCTTCCCGATTAAAATATCTGACCTAATTCTTCAAATTTCTCGCTTTTAAACGATTCCTAGATTTAATATTTGTAAAAACTGATGAACAACCGGGATATCTGAATCCTACACAAAAATTGAAATAAAAATGTTTTTCGAAAAAAGTCGGGCTAAATACCATTCTTCAAACTTCCTGCTTTTTAACGGTTTATAGATTTAATATCGGGAAAGTCCTATCCGAAGGACGACGTGCTCAAGGTTTTTTGAACCTAAGTGAAATTTTAGCTACCTAGGTTTAGTTATATAACATAGGACTCATTATCGAGCACCTGACATACAAAAAGGCCCTCGATCATAGCCTAAAGTCTAATCCGAAGGACGACGTGCTCAAATTTATTTTTATCTTCCCGATTAAAATATCTGACCTAAGTGCTTTGGCTAGATTTCTAAGTGGCGATCCTCAGCTCGATAGACTCCGTATGTATGGTAAAATAAGTTACCGTTTGGTTCCAACTAAAATTATCAAGGAAGAAATGTGGAATATAAGTGGGCTTTGGAGATGGTAGTAGGAAGTTGGCAGGAGTGTTGGGTGATGTCACGTACCCTATGTTGAGCGGAACGTTTAAAGATGCTAGGAAATTTGCTAATTCAATGTTTTATTTAACGTTTTTGTGAACTTTTGTTTGTTTAAACACGTAAACAAATTGTCTCAAGAAAATTTACCTTTTTATTATTTGAAAAGTTATTTATACCCATAAAAGTGAGCAAAATTACTTACTTTTCACCCAAGTTACGGGTGAGAAATAAGCCCAACATCAACTCGACCGAAAAACCGGCCAACACGAAAAATGGACTCACGGATAACCTCAAAGCACGACTGAACAATACAGGTAACCCAGATCAGTCGAACTCACCCCGACTAGTGAGCCAGTCGAAGAGACCCTGTCCCCCAGAACAAGACATGGAGTTCCCAGCACTCCCGGAGTCAGCCATGCAGCTAGACTTTCCCGATATACGTGAATCTGTCTGTGGTTGACCATCTTCGTTGCTGCCTATCTAACGATTTTGCTGTCTTAATGTGTATTCAGAAAATATGTGAAAACTGTACCTCAAAGCCCACCTATATTCCACATTTCTTCCTTGACAATTTTTCCTTCATACCAAACGGTAACTTATTTTATCTTACATATGGAGTCTATCGAGCTCAAGATCGCCACTTGGAAATCTAGCCGAGGCACTTATGTCAGATGTTTTAACTGGGAAGTTAAAAATAACCTTGAGCACGTCCTCCTTCGGATCGGACTGCAAGCGACGATTCAGGGCCTTTTTCGAATGTCAGGTACTCGATAATGAGTCGTATGTTATGTAACTAATCCTGAGTAGGTGAAATTTCTCTTAGGTTGAAAATAACCTTGAGCACGTCGTCCTTCGGATGGGACTTTCCCGATATGTGTGAATCTGTCTGTGGTTGACCATCCTCGTTTCTGGTTGCTGCCTATCTACCAACATTGCTGTCTTAATGTGTTTTTTAGAAAATATGTCAAAAGGCTACAACAAAGCCCACCTATATTCTATACTAGCAGTAATACCCGGCGTTGCCCGGGGAACTTTGAATTTTCTCCTAATATCTCTCGTTCGAATCCTATTCAATTTTTCAACAGTATATTCATGATGTTATAATTTTGAATTATTCATACGGAATAAGGCTTATAGTCCTTCAACGGCAGACATCCCAGCTAGTAAGTTTTTAGGACCCCTGGGCACCATAGCTAGTACGCGCCATTCAACGGCGGTAACGACAGTTAGTGAATACTTAGCGTCACTGGACGTTCTAGCCAGTGCTTACTTAAGAACGCTTGTGCCCACAGCTAGTATGTGCTTTGCAACGGCGGACCCCACAGCTAGATGTGCTTTGCAACGGCGGACCCCACAGCTAGTACGTAGTTAGAAACGCTGGGCACCACAGCTAGTATGTACCTTGCAATGGCGGACCCCACAGCTAGTATGTAGTTAGGAACGCTGGGCACCGCAGCTAGTACGTAGTTACTACTACTACATATGAAATTTCATGAGAATTACTTTCAATGAGTCAGTATTATTTTTATGCTTAGCCCACCCCTCCCGTTCAAATTTTTGAGATTTCATATAGTGTATTATTCTATTTCGCCTAAAATACTACATGTGAAATTCCATGACAATTCGATCATCAGTTAATGACCGATCACTATCCTTATATTTAGGCCGCACTATCACTATCTTTATAGTTTACCGAGCTCAGGATCGCCATTTCGAAATCTAGCCAAGTCAATTAGGTCAGATGTTTTAATCGAGAAGATAAAAATAAATTTGAGCAGGTCGTCCTTCGGATTGGACTTTAAGCTATGATCGAGGGCCTTTTTGTATGTCAGGTATTGGATAAAGAGTCGTATGTTATGTATCTAAACCTGGGTAGCTGAAATTTCACTTAGGTTAGAAAAAACCTTGAGCACGTCGTCCTACGGGTGGGACTTTCCCGATATATCTGAATCTGTCTATCAGTTTTAACTAATATTAAGCCTATAAACCGTTAAAAAGCGAGAAATTTGAAGAATGGGATTTAGCCGGCTTTTTTCGAAAAACATTTTTATTTCGATTTTTGTGAAGGATTCAGATATCAAGGTTGTTATATGTCAGTTTTAACAAATATTAAATCTAAAAACCGGTAAAAAGGGAGAAATTTGAAGAATGGAGTTTACCGAGCTCAGGATCGCCATTTAGAAATCTAGCTGAGGCACTTAGGTCAGATGTTTTAATCGGGAAGATAAAAATAAATTTGAGCACGTCGTCCTTCGGATTGGACTTTAAGCTATGATCGAGGGCCTTTTCGTATGTCAGGTACTCGATAATGAGTCGTATGTTATGTATCTAAACCTGGGTAGGTGACATTTCATTTAGGTTAAAAATTACTTGAGCATGTCGTCCTTCGGATGGGACTTTCCCGATACATCTGAATCTTTCTTTGGTTGACCATCTTCGTTTCTGGATGCTGCCTATCTACCAACATAGCTGTATTAATTTGTTTTACAGAAAATATGTCAAAACGGTACCTCAAAGCCCACTTATATTCCCCATTTCTTCCTTGATAATTTTAGTTGGAACCAAACGGTAACTTATTTTATCATACATATGGAGTCTATCGAGCTCAGGATCGCCACTTAGAAATCTAGCCAAGGCACGTAGGTCAGATGTTTTAATTGAGAAGATAAAAATAAATTTGAGCACGTCGTCCTTCGGATTAGACTTTAGGCTATGATCGAGGGTCTTTTTGTATGTCAGGTGCACGATAATGAGTCCTATGTTATGTAACTAATCCTAGGTAGCTAAAATTTCACTTAGGTTCAAAAAACCTTGAGCACGTTGTCCTTCGGATGAGACTTTAAGCTATGATCGAGGGCCTTTTTGTATGTCGGGTACTGGATAATGAGTCGTATGTTATGTATCTAAACCTGGGTAGCTGAAATTTGACTTAGGTTAAAAATAACCTTGAGCACGTCGTCTTTCGGATGGGACTTTCCCGATATATCTGAATCTGTCTATCAGTTTTAACAAAAAATAAATCTGTAAACCGTTAAAAAGCAGGAAATTTGAAGAATGGTATTTAGCCCGACTTTTTTCGAAAAACATTTTTATTTCAATTTTTGCGTAGGATTCAGATATCCGGTTGTTCATCAGTTTTAACAAATATTAAATCTAAAAACCGTTTAAAAGCGAGAAATTTGAAGAATGGAGTTTACCCAGCTCAGGATCGCCATTTCGAAATCTAGCCAAGTACATTAGGTCAGATGTTTTAATCGTGAAGATAAAATAAATTTGAGCACGTCGTCCTTCGGTATGGACTTTAGGCTATGATCAAGGGCCTTTTTGTATGTCAGGTGCTCGATAATGAGTCCTATGCTATGTAACTAAACCTAGGTAGCTAAAATTTCACTTAGGTTCAAAAACCTTGAGCACGTCGTCCTTCGGATGGGACTTTTCCGATATATCTGAATCTGTCTATCAGTTTTAACGAATATTAAATATAAAAACCGTTGAAAAGCAAGAAAATTGAAGAATGGGATTAGCCCGACTTTTTTTTCTAAACATTTTTATTTCGATTTTTGTGTAGGATTCAGATACCCGGTTGTTCATCAGTTTTAACAAATATCAAATCTAAAAACCGTTTAAAAGCAAGAAATTTGAAGAATGGAGTTTACCGAGCTCAGGATCGCCATTTAGAAATTTAGCCAAGTTACTTAGGTCAGATGTTTTAATCGGGAAGATAAAAATAAATTTGAGCACGTCGTCCTTCGGATTGGACTTTAAGCTATGATCGAGGGCCTTTTCGTATGTCAGGTATTCGATAATGAGTCGTATGTTATGTACCTAAACCTGGGTAGGTGACATTTCATTTCGGTTAAAAATTACTTGAGCACGTCGTCCTTCGGATGGGACTTTCTCGATACATCTGAATCTTTCTTTGGTTGACCATCTTCGTTTCTGGATGCTGCCTATCTACCAACATAGCTGTATTAATTTGTTTTTCAGGAAATATGTCAAAACGGTACCTCAAAGCCCACTTATATTCCACATTTCTTCCTTGATAATTTTAGTTGGAACCAAACGGTAACTTATTTTATCATACATATGGAGTCTATCGAGCTCAGGATCGTCACTTAGAAATCTAGCCAAGGCATTTAGGTCAGATATTTTTATCGGAAAGATAAAAATAAATTTGAGCACGTCGTCCTTCGGATTAGACTTTAGGCTATGATCGAGGGCCTTTTTGTATGTCAGGTGCGCGATAATGAGTCCTATGTTATGTAACTAATCCTAGGTAGCTAAAATTTCACTTAGGTTCAGAAAACATTGAGCACGTCGTCCTTCGGATGGGACTTTCCCGATATATCTAAATCTGTCTATCAGTTTTAACAAATATTAAATCTATAAACCGTTAAAAAGCAGGACGTTTGAAGAATGGTATTTAGCCCGACTTTTTTCGAAAAAAATTTTTATTTCGATTTTTGTGTAGGATTCAGATATCCCGGTTGTTCATCAGTTCTAACAAATATTAAATCTAAAAACCGTTTAAAAGCTAGACATTTGAAGAATGAAGTCTACCGTGCTCAGGATCGCCATATAGAAGTCAAGCCAAGTCACTTAGCTCAGATGTTTAAATCGGAAAGGTAAAAATAAATTTGAGCACGTCGTCCTTCGGATTGGACTTTAAGCTATGATCAAGGGCCTTTTCGTATGTCAGGTACTCGATAATGAGTCGTATGTTATTTATCTAAACCTGGGTAGTTGACGTTTCATTTCGTTAAAAATTGCTTGAGCACGTCGTCCTTCGGATGGGACTTTCTCGATACATCTGAATCATTCTTTGGTTGACCATCTTCGTTTCTGGATGCTGCCTATCTACCAATATAGCTGTATTAATTTGTTTTTCAGAAAATATGTCAAAACGGTACCTCAAAGCCCACTTATATTCCACATTTCTTTCTTGATAATTTTAGTTGGAACCAAACGGTAACTTGTTTTACCATACATATGGAGTCTATCGAGCTCAGGATCGCTATTTAGAAATATAGCCAAGTCACTTAGCTCAGATGTTTTAATCGGAAAGGTAAAAATACATTTGAGCACGTCGTCCTTCGGATTGGGCTGTAAGCTATGATCGTGGGTCTTTTCGTATGTCAGGTACTTGATAATGAGTCGTATGTTATGTATCTAAACCTGGGTAGTTGAAATTTCATTTACGTTAAAAATAACCTTGAGCACGTCGTCTTTCGGATGGGACTTTCCCGATATATCTGAATCTGTCTATCAGTTTTAACAAATATTAAATCTATAAACCGTTAAAAAGCAGGAAATTTGAAGAATGGTATTTAGCCCGACTTTTTTCGAAAAACATTTTTATTTCAATTTTTGTGTAGGATTCAGATATCCCGGTTGTTCATCAGTTTTAACAAATATTAAATCTAAAAACCGTTCAAAAGCGAGAAATTTGAAGAATGGAGTTTACCGAGCTCAGGATCACCATTTCGAAATCTAGCCAAGTCAATTAGGTCAGATGTTTTGTTTTAATCGGGAAGATAAAAATAAATTTGAGCACGTCGTCCTTCGGATTGGACTTTAAGCTATGATCGAGGGCCTTTTCGTATGTCAGGTACTCGATAATGAGTCGTATGTTATGTATCTAAACCTGGGTACGTGACATTTCATTTCGGTTAAAAATTACTTGAGCACGTCGTCCTTCGGATGGGACTTTCCCGATATATCTGAATCTTTCTTTGGTTGACCATCTTCGTTTCTGGATGCTGCCTATCTACCAACATAGCTGTATTAATTTGTTTTTCAGAAAATATGTCAAAACGGTACCTACCTCAAAGGCCACTTATATTCCACATTTCTTTCTTGATAATTTTAGTTGGAACCAAACGGTAACTTGTTTTATCATACATATGGAGTCTATCGAGCTCAGGATCGCCACTTAGAAATCTAGCCAAGGCATTTAGGTCAGATATTTTTATCGGAAAGATAAAAATAAATTTGAGCACGTCGTCCTTCGGATTAGACTTTAGGCTATGATCGAGGGCCTTTTTGTATGTCAGGTGCGCGATAATGAGTCCTATGTTATGTAACTAATCCTAGGTAGCTAAAATTTCACTTAGGTTCAGAAAACATTGAGCACGTCGTCCTTCGGATGGGACTTTCCCGATATATCTAAATCTGTCTATCAGTTTTAACAAATATTAAATCTATAAACCGTTAAAAAGCAGGAAGTTTGAAGAATGGTATTTAGCCCGACTTTTTTCGAAAAAAAATTTTATTTCGATTTTTGTGTAGGATTCAGATATCCCGGTTGTTCATCAGTTCTAACAAATATTAAATCTAAAAACCGTTTAAAAGCTAGACATTTGAAGAATGAAGTCTACCGTGCTCAGGATCGCCATTTAGAAATCTAGCCAAGTCACTTAGCTCAGATGTTTTAATCGGAAAGGTAAAAATAAATTTGAGCACGTCGTCCTTCGGATTGGACTTTAAGCTATGATCAAGGGCCTTTTCGTATGTCAGGTACTCGATAATGAGTCGTATGTTATTTATCTAAACCTGGGTAGTTGACGTTTCATTTCGTTAAAAATTGCTTGAGCACGTCGTCCTTCGGATGGGACTTTCTCGATACATCTGAATCATTCTTTGGTTGACCATCTTCGTTTCTGGATGCTGCCTATCTACCA
The DNA here is from genome assembly GCA_963662175.1 of Aradus depressus. Lineage (NCBI taxonomy): Eukaryota > Metazoa > Arthropoda > Insecta > Hemiptera > Aradidae > Aradus > Aradus depressus. Next base: position 40,073,843 of record OY759221.1, on the reverse strand, counting down.
ATATAGCTGTATTAATTTGTTTTTCAGAAAATATGTCAAAACGGTACCTCAAAGCCCACTTATATTCCACATTTCTTTCTTGATAATTTTAGTTGGAACCAAACGGTAACTTGTTTTACCATACATATGGAGTCTATCGAGCTCAGGATCGCTATTTAGAAATATAGCCAAGTCACTTAGCTCAGATGTTTTAATCGGGAAGATAAAAATAAATTTGAGCACGTCGTCCTTCGGATTGGACTTTAAGCTATGATCGAGGGCCTTTTCGTATGTCAGGTACTCGATAATGAGTCGTATGTTATGTATCTAAACCTGGGTACGTGACATTTCATTTCGGTTAAAAATTACTTGAGCACGTCGTCCTTCGGATGGGACTTTCCCGATATATCTGAATCTTTCTTTGGTTGACCATCTTCGTTTCTGGATGCTGCCTATCTACCAACATAGCTGTATTAATTTGTTTTTCAGAAAATATGTCAAAACGGTACCTACCTCAAAGGCCACTTATATTCCACATTTCTTTCTTGATAATTTTAGTTGGAACCAAACGGTAACTTGTTTTATCATACATATGGAGTCTATCGAGCTCAGGATCGCCACTTAGAAATCTAGCCAAGGCATTTAGGTCAGATATTTTTATCGGAAAGATAAAAATAAATTTGAGCACGTCGTCCTTCGGATTAGACTTTAGGCTATGATCGAGGGCCTTTTTGTATGTCAGGTGCGCGATAATGAGTCCTATGTTATGTAACTAATCCTAGGTAGCTAAAATTTCACTTAGGTTCAGAAAACATTGAGCACGTCGTCCTTCGGATGGGACTTTCCCGATATATCTAAATCTGTCTATCAGTTTTAACAAATATTAAATCTATAAACCGTTAAAAAGCAGGAAGTTTGAAGAATGGTATTTAGCCCGACTTTTTTCGAAAAAAAATTTTATTTCGATTTTTGTGTAGGATTCAGATATCCCGGTTGTTCATCAGTTCTAACAAATATTAAATCTAAAAACCGTTTAAAAGCTAGACATTTGAAGAATGAAGTCTACCGTGCTCAGGATCGCCATTTAGAAATCTAGCCAAGTCACTTAGCTCAGATGTTTTAATCGGAAAGGTAAAAATAAATTTGAGCACGTCGTCCTTCGGATTGGACTTTAAGCTATGATCAAGGGCCTTTTCGTATGTCAGGTACTCGATAATGAGTCGTATGTTATTTATCTAAACCTGGGTAGTTGACGTTTCATTTCGTTAAAAATTGCTTGAGCACGTCGTCCTTCGGATGGGACTTTCTCGATACATCTGAATCATTCTTTGGTTGACCATCTTCGTTTCTGGATGCTGCCTATCTACCAATATAGCTGTATTAATTTGTTTTTCAGAAAATATGTCAAAACGGTACCTCAAAGCCCACTTATATTCCACATTTCTTTCTTGATAATTTTAGTTGGAACCAAACGGTAACTTGTTTTACCATACATATGGAGTCTATCGAGCTCAGGATCGCTATTTAGAAATATAGCCAAGTCACTTAGCTCAGATGTTTTAATCGGAAAGGTAAAAATACATTTGAGCACGTCGTCCTTCGGATTGGGCTGTAAGCTATGATCGTGGGTCTTTTCGTATGTCAGGTACTTGATAATGAGTCGTATGTTATGTATCTAAACCTGGGTAGTTGAAATTTCATTTACGTTAAAAATAACCTTGAGCACGTCGTCCTTCGGATGGGACTTTTCCGATATATCTGAATCTGTCTATCAGTTTTAACGAATATTAAATATAAAAACCGTTGAAAAGCAAGAAAATTGAAGAATGGGATTAGCCCGACTTTTTTTTCTAAACATTTTTATTTCGATTTTTGTGTAGGATTCAGATACCCGGTTGTTCATCAGTTTTAACAAATATTAAATCTAAAAACCGTTTAAAAGCAAGAAATTTGAAGAATGGAGTTTACCGAGCTCAGGATCGCCATTTAGAAATTTAGCCAAGTTACTTAGGTCAGATGTTTTAATCGGGAAGATAAAAATAAATTTGAGCACGTCGTCCTTCGGATTGGACTTTAAGCTATGATCGAGGGCCTTTTCGTATGTCAGGTATTCGATAATGAGTCGTATGTTATGTACCTAAACCTGGGTAGGTGACATTTCATTTCGGTTAAAAATTACTTGAGCACGTCGTCCTTCGGATGGGACTTTCTCGATACATCTGAATCTTTCTTTGGTTGACCATCTTCGTTTCTGGATGCTGCCTATCTACCAACATAGCTGTATTAATTTGTTTTTCAGGAAATATGTCAAAACGGTACCTCAAAGCCCACTTATATTCCACATTTCTTCCTTGATAATTTTAGTTGGAACCAAACGGTAACTTATTTTATCATACATATGGAGTCTATCGAGCTCAGGATCGTCACTTAGAAATCTAGCCAAGGCATTTAGGTCAGATATTTTTATCGGAAAGATAAAAATAAATTTGAGCACGTCGTCCTTCGGATTAGACTTTAGGCTATGATCGAGGGCCTTTTTGTATGTCAGGTGCGCGATAATGAGTCCTATGTTATGTAACTAATCCTAGGTAGCTAAAATTTCACTTAGGTTCAGAAAACATTGAGCACGTCGTCCTTCGGATGGGACTTTCCCGATATATCTAAATCTGTCTATCAGTTTTAACAAATATTAAATCTATAAACCGTTAAAAAGCAGGACGTTTGAAGAATGGTATTTAGCCCGACTTTTTTCGAAAAAAATTTTTATTTCGATTTTTGTGTAGGATTCAGATATCCCGGTTGTTCATCAGTTCTAACAAATATTAAATCTAAAAACCGTTTAAAAGCTAGACATTTGAAGAATGAAGTCTACCGTGCTCAGGATCGCCATTTAGAAGTCAAGCCAAGTCACTTAGCTCAGATGTTTTAATCGGAAAGGTAAAAATAAATTTGAGCACGTCGTCCTTCGGATTGGACTTTAAGCTATGATCAAGGGCCTTTTCGTATGTCAGGTACTCGATAATGAGTCGTATGTTATTTATCTAAACCTGGGTAGTTGACGTTTCATTTCGTTAAAAATTGCTTGAGCACGTCGTCCTTCGGATGGGACTTTCTCGATACATCTGAATCATTCTTTGGTTGACCATCTTCGTTTCTGGATGCTGCCTATCTACCAATATAGCTGTATTAATTTGTTTTTCAGAAAATATGTCAAAACGGTACCTCAAAGCCCACTTATATTCCACATTTCTTTCTTGATAATTTTAGTTGGAACCAAACGGTAACTTGTTTTACCATACATATGGAGTCTATCGAGCTCAGGATCGCTATTTAGAAATATAGCCAAGTCACTTAGCTCAGATGTTTTAATCGGAAAGGTAAAAATACATTTGAGCACGTCGTCCTTCGGATTGGGCTGTAAGCTATGATCGTGGGTCTTTTCGTATGTCAGGTACTTGATAATGAGTCGTATGTTATGTATCTAAACCTGGGTAGTTGAAATTTCATTTACGTTAAAAATAACCTTGAGCACGTCGTCTTTCGGATGGGACTTTCCCGATATATCTGAATCTGTCTATCAGTTTTAACAAATATTAAATCTATAAACCGTTAAAAAGCAGGAAATTTGAAGAATGGTATTTAGCCCGACTTTTTTCGAAAAACATTTTTATTTCAATTTTTGTGTAGGATTCAGATATCCCGGTTGTTCATCAGGTTTAACAAATATTAAATCTAAAAACCGTTCAAAAGCGAGAAATTTTAAGAATGGAGTTTACCGAGCTCAGGATCACCATTTCGAAATCTAGCCAAGTCAATTAGGTCAGATGTTTTAATCGGGAAGATAAAAATAAATTTGAGCACGTCGTCCTTCGGATTGGACTTTAAGCTATGATCGAGGGCCTTTTCGTATGTCAGGTACTCGATAATGAGTCGTATGTTATGTATCTAAACCTGGGTACGTGACATTTCATTTCGGTTAAAAATTACTTGAGCACGTCGTCCTTCGGATGGGACTTTCCCGATATATCTCAATCTTTCTTTGGTTGACCATCTTCGTTTCTGGATGCTGCCTATCTACCAACATAGCTGTATTAATTTGTTTTTCAGAAAATATGTCAAAACGGTACCTACCTCAAAGGCCACTTATATTCCACATTTCTTTCTTGATAATTTTAGTTGGAACCAAACGGTAACTTGTTTTACCATACATATGGAGTCTATCGAGATCAGGATCGCCACTTAGAAATCTAGCCAAAGCATTTAGGTCAGATATTTTAATCGGGGAGATAAAAATAATTTTGAGCACGTCGTCCCTCGGATAGGACTTTAGGCTATAATCGAGGGCCTTTTTGTATGTCAGGTGCCCGATAATGAGTCCTATGTTATGTAACTAAACCTAGGTAGCTAAAATTTCACTTAGGTTCAAAAAACCTTGAGCACGTCGTCCTTCGGATGGGACTTTCCCGATATATCTAAATCTGTCTATCAGTTTTAACAAATATTAAGTCTATAAACCGTTAAAAAGCAGGAAGTTTGAAGAATGGTATTTAACCCGACTTTTTTCGAAAAACATTTTTATTTCGATTTTTGTGTAGGATTCAGATATCCCGGTTGTTCATCAGTTGTAACAAATATTAAATCTAAAAACCGTTTAAAAGCTAGACATTTGAAGAATGGAGTCTACCGAGCTCAGGATCGCCATTTAGAAATCTAGCCAAGTCACTTAGCTCAGATGTTTTAATCGGAAAGGTAAAAATAAATTTGAGCACGTCGTCCTTCGGATTAGACTTTAGGCTATGATCGAGGGCCTTTTTGTATGTCAGGTGCTCGATAATGAGTCCTATGTTATGTAACTAAACCTAGGTAGCTAAAATTTCACTCAGGTTCAAAAAACCTTGAGCACGTCGTCCTTCGGATTGGACTTTAAGCTATGATCGAGGGCCTTTTCGTATGTCAGGTACTCGATAATGAGTCGTATGTTATGTATCTAAACCTGGGTAGTTGACGTTTCATTTCGTTAAAAATTACTTGAGCACGTCGTCCTTCGGATGGGACTTTCTCGATACATCTGAATCTTTCTTTGGTTGACCATCTTCGTTTCTGGATGCTGCGTATCTACCAACATAGCTGTATTAATTTGTTTTTCAGAAAATATGTCAAATCGGTACCTCAAAGCCCTCTTATATTCCACATTTCTTTCTTGCTCTTCTCCAAAAAGGAATCAACGATCTTTTCCAAGTACTGTGGAGCCCATGTCTTGCTCAGCTTATAGCGGAGACCTTCATGCCACACCGAGTCGAACGCGGAAGCTACATCTAAAAAGACGGAGGTTGTATATGTCTTCTGTTCGAAACCATTCACAATCTTTTCCGAGACCCTCTGTAGCTGGTGCACAGATGAATGATTATGTTTGAAACCAAACTGGTGAGCTGGAACAATTCCTGCGCTTTCCAGGTGAGAACCCAGTCTTCTCAATATTAGTCGTTCGAAGATCTTCGACAACGAGTTCAGAAGGCTTATAGGCCGATAGCTGTCCGGCTCTTGCTTGGGCTTACCATGTTTATGGAAGACGATTTCAACCGCGTTTTTCCAATTTCGAGGAAAATAGCTGCATCGCAGGCATGCGTTGAACAGACCGGTTAGAAAGGCTATACTCTTGGGTGGCAGCTTCTTCAGCACTATGTTCGGAATGAGATCCTCACCGGGGGCCTTGTTGTTTGCTAAGTTTGTTATTAATGTTGTGATTTCTGAGGGAGTGGTGAACTTGATGAAATTTTCAACAGTTTGTGTCGGTATGGATAGATATGTGTGTACTGTGGTGTTCATGTCTGTGTTTGCAGTGTCGTGTGTGCGGTACTTTTGTTCGAGGTGTGTTGCCAGGATTTCGCATTTGTCTTCGTCGCTCGTCACTGTGTGATGTCCGTCTGTCAGTGGGGGCAAGGATGTGTTTTGTCTCAAAATTCGTCGGGTTTCTTTCCAGAGACTACTATCGCCGGAGGTCATGTCGGTCAAGTAAGCCCTGTACTTACAAATTCTGTGGTTGTCGAGCTCCCATCTCACCCGTCGGGTCAAGCGATTGAGGTCTCTTTTATCTACATCACTTCTTGTTCTTTGCCAGCGTTTGCGAGCCGTGTTTTTTTCGTGAATTAGTGCTAGGATTTGAGTGGGAATGGAGTCATGTATATGTGGTCGTCTGTCTTTCAAGTGGTGATATGTAGCATTGTGAACAAATGTGTAAACAGTTTGTGTGAATGTCTGTATTGTCCAGTCTATGTCGTCTGTGTGATTGTAGTAGATTGGAATTTCAAGAGTTTGATCCATTTCCCATTGAAAAGTTTTTCAATCAATTTTTCCTGTTATAAGTCGTGGAAGCGCTTCGGTGTAGTGTTTGTGTGCTGTGAATGTGTTAAGGACGGGGACGTGGTCTGAATCGAGTTCTGTTAGTGTCTTGTGATATAATGGGAATGTGAAATTTTTTATAAGTGTGATGTCTAGGATGTCTGGATGATATCTGTGTTGTGACGGGTAGAAGGTTGGTTCGTCTGGGGCTGAGACCTGAACACCGAGGTTGTTTGTGGCCGACAAAAGTTCAGACTTGGGTCAGCCCCATTGTTATTGGTTCTTCTGCAGCCCCAGATTGTGTGCTTGCTATTGAGGTCCCCGAAGAGTGCAGTCGCGTCTCCTGTAAAAATGTGTTCTAGGTCTGCCTGTTTTATTCTTAAGTTTGGTCGTTGGTATCCCGAGATGATGTTGAGTCGTCTGTTGTTGGTGAGTGTCAGTTGAATCCCGACAGCCTCCAGGTGCTCCAGTTCAGGAAGAAGTAGATGGGAATGCTTTATTTTTTTCTTCACACAAACAGCTACTCCTCCAGAGGCTATTCGGGTTTGTCTGTCTCGTCTGTATGTCACGTATCCTGTCAGTCTGAATGTGTCTGTCTCTTTGAAGTGTGTTTCTGTTAGGCAAACTATGTCTATGTTAGGCAAACTATGTTGTATCGTGTTAGGAGGTTACTGAAAGACTGTTGCTTTGCTTTCAACCCATTCGCGTTCCAATTTAGGATTGTTAAATTTTGATCAACTGTGGAATTAGGGCTGACCATAATTGGAAGAAAGTATGTTATTGAGTATTGTGGAAATGAAGTATTTGATTTTGGGAATGAAAGGTTTAATTAAATTTAGTAGTATGTCAAATAGGTTTGATGAGGGGTCTTGTTCGTTGAGGTTAGTTTGATGAGGGGTACTTGCTGGTGTCTGTGTGCGGTGTCTGCTCCGGGTAAACCAAGGGTTTGATTTAGCTCCTGAGGGGATGTTTTGCTGTGACTGTGGAGGATTTTCTGAGACTGGTTGGGGAGTAAGTCTAGATGGATTTGCATTTGTTGTGTCATGAATGTGGGTTGGTATGTGTTTTCTGTGTGTGATTCGTGATTGAAGTTTTAAGAAGGTTTCACAGCCTCTATAATTGGCGGGGTGGCTTCCACCACTGTTAGAGCACTTTGGAGACTCTTGGAGAATACGTGATGGGCAAGCTGTGAAATGATGATCTCCTGCACACTTGACACATTTTGGGTCAAGGTGGCAGAAGTTCTTGCTATGTCCCATTTGCTGGCAATTCGTGAACTGCGCAACGCGTTGAGACCTCTTCCGCGATTCGACAGTCACTATAGTGTAAAAGAGACGAGATAATTGAAAAATCGCTTTCCCCTCCGGAGTATTCTGGAGCTCGACAGCACACAGTGGAGTGGGGCCTTTGTTCTTGTTCAGTAGCCTTGTTACACTCTGGACTGGGTATGTCGGGGTTAGTTCGTCTTGGATTTCGGTTTCAGTCAGGGAGTATGGAACCCCTCGGATAACAACGGAAAGTTTCCTATCCTCGGGGTTCAGGAAAGTATAGTATTTACGTCATTTGTTTGGTAAAATTTGGTCAGAATCCTAAAGTCTTCAGATGTCATAAGGGATATTTTAATTTTTTTGTGTCATTGTTTTGTTTCGAAGGGAGATGTTGTGATACTTTTAATGTCTGTCAGTACTTTTTGAAAATCGTCGGCTTCACAGAGGAAAATTGGGGGGATTTTAAGTTGTTTTTCGGTCTGTGGGGTGGTATCGTTAGTGAGTTGGTCGGTGATGAGTGCTGCAAGTGGCGCGAATGTGTTGTGCGTGGGTATAGTGGAATGAATTGCGTACCTGTTCCGCTTGGGCTGGGTGTGGCTGGCCCCCGGTGAGGGCTCTCCGTCTAGCTGCATGGCTGACTCCGGGAGTGCTGGGAACTCCATGTCTTCTTCTGGGGGACAGGGTCTCTTCGACTGGCTCACTAGACGGGGTGAGTTCGACTGATCTGGGTTACCTGTATTGTTCAGTCGTGCTTTGAGGTTATCCGTGAGTCCATTTTTCGTGTTGACCGGTTTTTCGGTCGAGTTGATGTTGGGTTTCATTCTCACCCGTAACTTGGGTGAAAAGTAAGTAATTTTAACAAACAAAAGTTCACAAAAACGTTAAATAAAACATTGAATTAGCAAATTTCCTAGCATCCTTAAACGTTCTGCTCAACATAGGGTAGTGACATCACCCAACACTCCTGCCAACTTCCTACTACCATCTCCAAAGCCCACTCTTATATTCCACATTTCTTCCTTGATAATTTTAGTTGGAACCAAACGGTAACTTATTTTATCATACATATGGAGTCTATCGAGCTCAGGATCGCCACTTAGAAATCTAGCCAAGGCACTTAGGTCAGATATTTTAATCGAGAAGATAAAAATAAATTTGAGCACGTCGTCCTTCGGATTAAACTTTAGGCTATGATCGAGGGCCTTTTTGTATGTCAGGTGCTCGATAATGAGTCCTATGTTATGTAACTAAACCTAGGTAGCTAAAATTTCACTTAGGTTCAAAAAACCTTGAGCACGTCGTCCTTCGGATAGGACTTTCCCGATATATCTAAATCTGTCTATCAGTTTTAACAAATATTAAATCTATAAACCGTTAAAAAGCAGGAAGTTTGAAGAATGGTATTTAGCCCGACTTTTTTCGAAAAACATTTTTATTTCAATTTTTGTGTAGGATTCAGATATCCCGGTTGTTCATCAGTTTTTTTTTTTTTTTTTTTTTTTTTTTTTTCTCTGTTATGGCTTTATGCTGAGGCATATCGGCCAGCTACCACGATGATCATTTTGGAAGATTTTTCATAGGCACCTTGGTTTAAGGACAAAGCAATTAAAGAGGAACAATTGAAAAAAAAAAAAAAAAACTTTTTTGAAAAATCTGTAAGCAATAATTTTGTAGAGAAGCAAGAAACGGACGCGCAATGCCCCCGAAAAGGAATGGGGCCACCACACAACACAGTCATGAAGGCGAGCAGGAAGCCGACTCGGCCGCTGAAAAGCCGGACGCCAGAAGACCACACAGCAGAGGAGCGGAGGCACCGAACCGGCCGCGACCCACCAGGGTCCCAAACCCGTCGAGCACACAACCCCGAAATACAAAACCATCACTTTCCAACTTGGGTAACATAACTCCATTCAGGTTTTGAGGGAACTTAATCCCGTGCCAGTGACCATCACTCATACACTGATTCAAGTTTTGAGGGAACTTAATCCCGCGCCAGTGATCATCACTCATACACTGATTCAGGTTTTGAGGGAACTTAATCCCGCGCCAGTGACCATCACTCATACCGTTGTTACCAATACAGTACACCGTTCTCCATGTGTGCCCGACCGACCCGGAACCCCGAGGAGCCCCAGCCGAATCCGGCACCCCAACCCACCCACCGCGCAGCCAACCGGCGCACGGTAGACCGAAGGGCGGCAAAAACAGATACATAGCTAATGACATATGAATATATACGAAGTTCAGACCCTGCGGCCAGCATAATTTAAAAAAGTTAACAGCGCCTCTCTGACAAGAGGGCTGTTGCATGCAGATAAAATAGCTAGGTATGTTCGAGGAGCTGCAACTGTACTCTCTAGGTTCTCCATAAGGAGTAATCTTTCTGCACTGTAATGTGGACACTGCATCACTATATGCTCCAGATCCTCGTAGCCCCCGCAGTGGCGGCAGCTAGAACTCTCACTCAGACCAATCCTATTCAGGTAGGCATTGCACAGTCCGTGGTTGCTTCTTAAATGGCATATGGTCTTACACTCAAATTTCGATGTTGCTTTGTCCCTAAACCACGGTCTGGTTCCTACATGGGGTTGAATCGACTTAAGGAAATTGCCTTTGCAAGAGGCCTGGTACCTGTCCTGCCACATTGTCAGAACGGAGGTCAGGATACCCTCCTTCAGATCGCTAGCCGGGATGTTGCCTACTATAGGCTCCCCCCTCTCCACCGCCAGTTTTGCCAATCCGTCCACCCTCTCGTTCCCTTTAATTCCCGCGTGAGCTTTCACCCACATTAACACAACTTTTTTCTTTTGGCCAATAACCACGGCATAGTTTTCTAGTATGTCGGCTATTATGTTATCATAGATAGATAACTTGTTTGTGCAACAGGAATCTAACTTAGTTAGGGCACTCAATGAATCTGTAACTAAAAGAAAGTGTTCACTATCGAGTAGGGAGACATACTTCAAAGCTTCATTTATTGCTACTAATTCAGCAGTGTAACTAGAAGCAAATTTCGGAAGTTTGAAACTCCGACTGAAATTTTTGTTGTCATCAAGAAAGGCGCAACCTGTACCATTAGTCGTTTTTGATCCGTCTGTAAATATTGGTACATATGACGACCACCATTTCCGTTTGATCTCTTGGAACACCGCATTAACCATGGAAGGAGGGACACCAGAGAGATCCGGTAAATTTGTGATATTAATGTGATGAAGAAGATTACGAAAATTAATATTGAAATTTGGTAGAATGTGAGAACTGTATACGAAAGGGGCAAACTTAGCGTATTCCGGGAAACTATGAAGCAAAAGAGGATAATAATTCTTTCTAACCCAGTAAGATGAGGTGAAGTTAAGTACAGTTAGTTGCCGAACTTTGCTATAGACAGGACTATCGGAGGCCAGTAACTTGCAGAGGTACCTGCCAGCCAACATTCTCCTTCTAAGGTCTAGCGGCATCTCCCCCGCCTCACACAGTACCACATCTACAGGTGTGCTGTTCAGGAAGCCCAGTGCCAGACGCAGACATTTGTTGAGAAGGACATCCAGCCCATGTAGACTGGTCTTGGCCGCTTCCCCATAGAACACTGAGCCGTAGTCCACAACTGCCCTAATTACGTTTCTACAAAATAGTAATGCAATACCAGGATCTGCCCCCCAATTTCTGTTTGTTATTAGTCTAAGGATATTAATATATTTTTCTACTTTCTGGATTATGGAGGAGATATGGCTGTTTCAGTTTAACTTCCGGTCTAGAACCAAGCCTAAGAATTTAACCTTGGCCACGCAAGGGAAGACCAATCCCCCCAAAGCTAAATTCTCCCCGAGTGGGAACCTATGTTGTCGCGAGAAAGGACAAACGGCAGACTTTGACTGAGAGATGCTGAGACCATTGTCGACCAGCCACGGGAGCAGCGATGTTACGGCCTGGTCCAAGCCTGTCTTGCAAGAATCCACGGTCTTGTGTTGGGTATACAGGCAGATATCATCTGCGTACTGCAATATACTTATGTTGCGAGGAATACATCGACACAAATCCAAGGAGTAGATAACGAATAGAAGGGGAGAGAGAATTCCACCCTATTTATATACTTAGGCCCCCCTTACAACCCCCCCTCCCGATGAAAATTTTGGGACGCCACATAGCCTATTATTCAATCGGGCTCAAAAGAATGCTACATGGGAAGTTTCATAAAAATCTGTCCAGCCGTTTCGGCGTGATGCTGGAACAAACATACAAACAAACACACCCCGTTTCAGCTTTATTAATATAGATTTCTTCCTTGATAATTTTAGTTGGAACCAAACGGAAACGTATTTTTTCTTCATATTTGGGGTCTAATGAGCTCAGGTTCGCAAGTTGGAAATCTAGACGGGGCTCTTGGTTGTTTTAACTGGGATGTGAAGAATATGCTTGAGCACGTCGTCCTTCGGGCAGGATATTATGTGATGTGACGAACTTGTTAGACATCAGATACTCTTTAAAGACTCTTAGACAATGGAACGGGGAATTGTCCGGGCATGAGTCAAGGTAACTAAGCAACTAACTTATTTTTAACTATCATCAGGGACTAATGTAATTAAACCTGGGTAGGAGAAAGTTCACTCAGGTTAAAAATAACCTTGAGCACGTCGTCCTTCGGATGGGACTTTCCCGATATGTCTGAATCTGTCCGTGGTTGACCATCTTCGTTTGCTTGCTGTCCATCTACCAACATTGCTGTCTTAATGTGTTTTTCAGAAAATATGTGAAATCACTATTTTTAATTTAGGCCTAGCCCCACAACCCCCTCCCTTTCAAAGTTTTCAGATGTCACGTAGCGAATTTTTCAATTTGGCCTTTAAGCACATTACATGTCAAATTCCATGACATTCCGATCATCCGTTAAAGACCTACACTATCTTTATATGGAGGCCTACCCCTACAACCCCCCTCCCTTTCAATATTTTGAGATGTCACACACCCTATTTTTCATATCTGCTATTCACAATACCACATGTGAAATTTCGTGACAATCCGACCATCCGTTAATTAGCTAGCACTATATTTATACTTAGGCCCCCCACAACCCCCCGTCCCGTTCAAAATGTATGGACGCCACAAGCCTATTTTTCAACTTGGCTTCTAAGATAGTGGAATTTCATGATAATCCGTCCATCCATTAATGCACCAGAGCAATTTTTGCTTAGGCCCCCCTCTCGTTCAAAATTTTGGGACGCCACATAGCCTATTATTCAGTCGGGGTCACAAGGATGCTACATGTGAAGTTTCATAAAAACCCGTCCAGCGGTTTGGGCGTGATGCTGGAACAAACCCACAAACAAACCCCGTTTAGCTTTATTAATATAGAAGACTAGCAGAAATACCCGGCGTTGCCAGGGGAACTTTGACATTTCTCCTAATATCTCTCATTCGAATTCTATTAAATTCTTCAACAGTACATTCATGATGTTATAATTTTCAATTGTTCATTTGGAATCATGCTTAAAGTCCTTCAACGGCAGACAACTCAGCTAGTAAATGTTTAGGACCCCTGGGCACCACGCCTTTCAACGGCGGAAACCACAGCTAGTAAATACTTAGCATCGCTGGACATCCTAGCCAGTACGTAATGAAGAACGCTCGTGACCACAGCTAGTATCGGCCTTGCAACGGCGTACCACCCCAGCTAGTAAGTGCTCGGAACAGCTGGGCACCACAGCTAGTGTAGGCTTAAAACCGCTGGGCACAACAGCTATTACGTTCTTAGGAATGCTGCGCACCACAGCTAGTACGTAGTTAGAACCACTGAACATCATAGCTAGTATGTGCCTTGCAACGACGGACCCCACATCTAATACGTAGTTAGAACCACTGGGCATCATAGCTAGTATGTGCCTTGCAACGGTGGACCCCACATCTAATACGTAGTTAGAACCACTGGGCATCATAGCTAGTATGTGCCTTGCAACGGCGGACCCCACATCTAATACGTAGTTAGAACCACTGGGCATCACAGCTAGTAGGTGCCTTGCAACGGCTGTCTCCACATCTAGTACGTGGTTACTACTACTACATGTGAAATTCCATGACAATCCGACCACTCGTTAATGAGCTACCGGTATCTTTATATTTAGGCCTACCCCCACAACCCCCCTCCCGTTCAAAATTTTGGGACGCCACACATCCTATTTTTCAATTTGGCTTTTAAGAATACTACATGTTAAATTCCATGACAATCCGATCATCCGTTAATGACTTATCACTATCTTTATATATGGGCCTATCCCCACAACCCCCCTTTAGTTCAACATTTTGGGACGCCAATAGCCTATCATTATTCATCGGGCTCAAAAGGATGCTACATATGAAGTTTCATGAAAATCCGTCCAGCCGTTTGGGCGTGATGCTGGAACAAACATACAAACCCTGTTTCAGCTTTATTAATATAGATATAGATATTTGTGGAATTAGACAATATAAAATTTAGAGGCTGATCCTTCCACAGATATGAAAATCAATTCACAACATAAACATTTTTGCAAATTATAAATTACCGATCCGGAATAGGCAGGAAAAGAGTAGGTGGAGAATTTAGGTTCAACGCAAATAAATAATACAATGGAGTAAATAAAAAAAAAAATTATAATTAGTGAGCCTAAAAAAACACATTTAGTAAGAATAAATTAATAATAATATATCAGAGATTTATTTTGATGTTTCAGTCCATTATTGTGTAAGTGCCTCAAAAAAAAAAAAAAAAAAAGTGGACCAAGTCCATAATTTTGTTCGAAATTTCGAGTTATACAGGGCGCCATGTTATATATTGGAAGTAACCTCACACAGGAGGAATTTGATAATAACTCAACTTTTGGCAGCACTTATTTTGATATCTACAAGGCTAAGATTCCTGATTGAACAAACGTAACGGACACAATGATTGATAGAGTCGACAGTATCTTTACAATGATGAGGAGAGTCGAGGTTCTGTCATGTAAATTTAAATATAAATAACACAGTTTTGGCCAACGTTTTTTCAAGGCCCTGAAGAAGAAAATAAATAGTTTCCGAAACGTTGGCGAGATACAGTTTATTGTTCACATGACTTACATTAATGAACACCCAACACTTATTTTCTGCACATTAAGCCCATTATTTTATTATAGTTTATATTTATTTCTAGAAATAACATTTTCTGGACTGGCCTAGTCCAGTGGGCCTCACTTGTCTTCTTAGACATTCTTCTATAACGAGTAACGTTTTTTCATTTTTTTTTTCATTATTGTTACTGTCTATTAGACGTAAAGAAAAAAATATAAAATAAATGTTATATGCAAATAATGAATCACAAATATAATAAATATCATATCATAAATACTTTCATATAAATATAACACGAATGAAAAAACATTTATTAGTCTTACATACGCAAATGTGGTGATAGACAAATCAAAATCATTTGAACAAAAGAAATACACATATACATATATATAAATGAAAAATTAATTTAAAACAACATTTAAAACGATGCAGGCATATCTACGAAATATAACTATTTTTTTTCCCCCTTTCTTTATTTATCATCATCTTTTGTTTCAGAAATAATTTTCCAAAAGTTTTTTTCCATTTTTTTTTTAACAAAGAGATATAAATTTGGCGGATTCTTTTCTTAACTAACAAAACGAAATGAAGCGTATATAAACATTTGTACATTAATAAAACGAAGACAGAGTTGAAGATAGAAAGACATCTATTGGACTTTCTTCGGACAAGAAGTGGACTGAAAAGACTTAAGAAAATTGCAAATGTAGACAAGCCCTGATTTGTAGTAAGTCTGAACGATGTTGTAGTGAAGCATGCCTGGCATGAGGAGGAGGCACAGAACTGAAAAAAAAAGAAATAGAAGATGAACAATCTAAGAATATGACAATAACACAAGGTAATTATGAAAACTACTTAATCGATATGGATAATTCTTTTACTGTTGGGAAGGTTACTTCATTCCGGTGGACGTAGGTAACACATTTTCATGCTTCATCAAAAAGGAGCTGACCAGTGATGATACTCGTAAATATGAGACAAGTCGGAGGAGAAACGGCAGTCCGGCCGCCATTTATTGCATACACTACTTAAACCGTTCAAGATATATCAAAATGATGTGTGGAGGAATACTCCGCAATAAAAATTTCTTCAAAAAAATCCGCAGGGAGTCTTCAATAAGAGTTGTTATCTATATATAGTTTAAAACTATAGAAACGATTTTGATGAAATTTCATAAATAGCATCCTTTTAAGTCCAATTGAATCATAGGCTATGTACGAGTACAGTACCAAATATTTGAACAGGAGTGGGGCAAAATACTAAATGAATGATAGGTCTTCAACGGTTCATCGGATGTTCATGAAATTTCACAAATAGCACACTTTATTTAGCCCAGTTCAAACGTTCTTCTAGAAATAAAGGGGGTGGGGGGGGGGGGGGGGGGGGGGGAGGGAGGGGGGCTGCTAATATTGAGCACGACATTGTTTTAAAGGTCTTATATAGGCCCTGAGGCATCAGCAATTTCCATTTATGCTGAGGGATGAAGGGAAGGCGGACGTCAAGCCACCGGCCTCATTGAAGAGTTAGCGCATCCACAGATATGAATTTTTTCTTTTATTTTTATTCAAAAGGTAGGAAAAAATGAAAGTATTGTAATCGTGCGAAAATCCGAGATCGAGGTTTCAAGTCCTCTGAATGCGTTTTGACCATTTTCGCGATGTGTGTCTTTGTGTAAGAGATTGGAAAGTTGTGAACACTCCACCGCAAACAAACGATTGTAGCTATGGACTTGAAATTTGTTTTAAATATGTTAGACTATCATTATAACCACTGGATGGAAGGTGAATGATGCAGGTTAAGTCCAATCTGGACCCTGAACTCCGTCGCAACTTCCGAAAGCAGACAAACTTTCTATAAACAAGGAATAAAAATTGATTGACTGTTTCTAAAGGAAGATGGGAACGGGGCCTATTCCCTTGGAAATCTTAAGAAAAAAAGCGTACCCGATAAGATGTATCTATTTATATCATTTTCAACCTACTATAAACAGAACTGTTAATGCGAATAGTATTTTCGAAAACAAAAGCAGAGAGCGAGGGAGAAATTGATTAACTTACTTATAACATAAACAATGAAGATGTTATTGATGGAGTTGCCGAGAATCGCCAAGAAACATGAACTCAACAGCATGAACATAAAGTACTGAAAAAAAAAAACACATAAAGATTAATATTCAAATAAGTACACACTCACGTCATTTCCAAGGCAAACATTAGATACAATAAACCAACATTTGCGAGGAAGACGTTCTTGTAACCTCCCGCGAACTAGTGAATAAATAATTATTGCAACATTTCTTAGCTGACGGTCAGAGCTCGGACATATGTGATAAACCAAAATAAAGTAAGTTGATGTGTATTTTATTTTTTTAAATAATAAAAATCAAAGAGGCACAATAGCAAATGTGCCGCAACCTACAAAATAAGGCTACGTCAACTGTCCTTCGCTGAGTGAAGTGTGAGATACCGCCATGAAATAGTGATATTTCACCGTAGTTCTACGTTTTTGGTTGCAGCACACAAGCTATTGTGTCCCTTTGTTAAATTTGTCGATTACAATTCATCGAATGCATAAAATGTCTAAATTAATTTACTTAAAATATTTCGTTCTTCCATCTTTCATATGTTTATTAGGCCTAGGAGGTTAATATACACATGAGATGGGAAATATAAAACAATGTCTTAGCTCTATAGTGGAGCCCACTGATCTCTGAGCTCCCTCCCAGCCGTGTCACCCATTATACCTAGTCCGCATAGTGTGTTAGATAGTTTGAAAGAAGTGATAAACAATCAACGAAGAATGATGGTATGTATCAATAGTATAAAATGACATAACTCCTCAAAATACAGCTACCATTAAATGTTAATAATTACAATGCCCATACTCACTTCGGTGGGTCAAAAAAGTGAGAAAGTGAGTGAAAATTTCTAAAAAAGTTAGTAAAAATAAGAAAAAATATTCTAATAAAAAATTATAAAAGAAACAATAATAATAAGTAACACTTTTTTTTTTTTTTTTTTTTTTATGGTTTCCAGATTTTCTTTGTGAAGCTCCATTCTAGGAATAGATAATTAAAATACACAATTTCTTTGTCAAACTTCACTATATATTCTCAAATACTCAACTAGTTTCACCGTGTTAAGGCATTATCAAGAGTTACTTACAAACTGTTTGTAAGTAACTCTTGATAATGCCTTAACACGGCGAAACTAGTTGAGTATTTGAGAATATATAGTGAAGTTTGACAAAGAAATTGTGTATTTTAATTATCTAAATAAAACAAACTTATTTTTGAAATATTGTCTATTCCACTAAAGATTGTTTCTCAACTTAGAAGTTTTTAATTATCTATTCCTAACATTTATTTGAAAAGTTATTATTAGTTTTTTCTTATGTTGAATGATGAAAAAAAAAAAAAATAAGACAGGTTGCAAATGACACACACTCTAACCTTGGACTGGAACGGTCCCGGACTTGGAGGGTGTGGACGGCTTTCCTCACATGCACACCCTCGTCTTCAAGTCCCATTACCTTCACGATTAAGCTAAATGCTTCATATACTTGAGTGAGTGGCCCGGCGGTGGCGTTGTCTTTGCCCCCCGCCCGGCCTGCCTGTTCGTTGGTCGCCCTTGGCCTTCCCCTGGGCCCCCTGGCCTCCTGTGGGATCCCATCATGGCTGTTCTCGTCAACTGCATTAAGAGTTCGCTGGCTTAGTTAGGGCAAGGAACGTAACAAGATAGGGCGATAATAACCGAAGCAGTTGTTCGCACAAAATAAATAAACCAACCACACTCTAACCATACCACACTCCATTGAAAGTTTTAATAAAATTCTCGGGCGCAACTATGAATCCCCGAATACGATGTGTACCGTTACCGATGTGGATGGAAAAACAGGTTCCTTAAAAGGTATTTAAAAATAAAAATAAAATTTTTCAATTTTAATATTTATGATGGTTGTTAAAGATTTCCAACTCTAAATATATAAGGGCTATTTGATTTTTTCACGATTAGGTTCTCTCCGATTGAATAATTTTTTTGTATTCACTTTCTTATAAATTTAGAGAGAAAAAAAGTGAGAGTCGAAAAAAAGTAAGAGAGTGAGCGTTTTTCGTCAAAAAGTGAGTCAGAGTGAGCTAGTATGGGCACTGTAATTATCCATTTCCTCTGTTTTCATGTTTGGAAAATGTTTTTCTGACTAATATGCAATAATGGGTTACCAACTACTTCAGCTGTTTTATTAATAAATAAGGATAACTTTGAGATACTAACGAAGTATGGGCGAGTGGCTTTAAGCTCCATGAGTAACACCCAGAGCTGCCTGATCTGAAGCACAAAACAGGCGATGCTCCGACTGATCTCTTCTAGTTCCCTCTCCTTGGCAGCATTCCAGTCCTCCTGCTTCCAGATCATGGAGCTCACTGTTGGACCTGCATAGTCGAGGACGGTGAACACGAAGAGGAGGAGGCCCAATGTGGTCAGGAACGACGGACTGTAGTAGGTGAACTCCCTGATACAACATCAACATTATAATAAAACATTAACTTCTATAGATATAGGAGAGGTTACGTAATCGGTCAGAAATTGGAAGTTTTCATCGGAATTTCATTTTTTTCGACCCTTATTTCAAAAAAAAAAAAAAATCTGTGTATCTGTGAACACGATAACTACCGATGGAATAAAACATATCAACATGAAATTGTATAGTGTATCCAGAACCCCATAAGGAAGACACCCATTGATTTTCAGTGAGATCGGCAGAAGGGAAGGGAGATCAATGGCGATAGGTTCAACTAAAAATGTTTTTTTTTTTTTTTTTTTTTTTTTTGGCTTTATGAACGGTGCATATTAGCCATGTCAATGTGTTATGTATAATTATTTAAGACATCCATGGCCCCGGGAGGGAGTTCTATCTACGAAATAAAACTCACTCCCGGACGGGATTCGAACCCGCAAACCATGGTGAGACCATGCGACCAAAGCCCTACGCTCTAGCCCGCACGGCCACCATGGCCCCCGAATGGTCTCTGACGTATCAGATATAAGAACTGGGAAAAATGTTTTCAGAGTGCGCAAAAACTTAATATATTCACAGATTTTTTTTATATTTCCTCTCGTGGCAAGAATAAAAGTTGAAGTGCTGACGGCATATCTTGGCCTTTCAGAGAACGTAGACAAAGAGAACATTATATAATCTCTTTCTGAACGAATGTCACTTTAATATTTTGAGATTCATGCCTGGGCTTTAACTTTAAGAGGTCATAGCGTCTACTACCAGAGCGCTCTTTCGTGTTCTGGTGAAAATGAGCCCGACTCTACTATGGGAATCTTCAATTTTGCCTATCCTAAATTTGCATTCGCCTAGGGTAGGGAGTCTTTAATGAGTACTTGACATCGTACAGGCTCGGGACCATCACTTTACGCCCCATCCGAAGGACGGCGTGCTTTTCACCTTTCAGATAATAAACCAAAGGGCCTCGGCCGGGTTTCGAATCCGCGTTCTTGAGCTCAGTAAGCAAGCATGCTACCTCTGAACTACCAGCATCTTCAAATGTCAATATGTTTTATTCAAACTTATTTCAATAATAATACTTGTGTAATTTTATCTTTAAGAGGCAACTCAAAAGTTAAACACTATCATCATATCAAATATCACACTTGATAACAGTATACAATACATTTTTCTTTTTCTTTTCTTTTAGCAACAAATCGAAAACAATGTTAATAATATAAATAAAAAATAACCATTAAATGAAAAAAGCAGGGCCGCTTATATTCTATAACTAGGACAAGAAGGCCAGACTACGGCAACCACTGGAAGAAATGACGAAGGAATCAACGATGCATACCCGGCCAAATAGATGGAATATTTTAGTCCCATTGCTCAGCAAAAGATCCAAAATCTTTGCTCTTTCAGGTACATGTCGATTTGAATCAAGGATAACATTTGATACCGAAAGCTTCACTTCATACGTATAAAATATCAAACTCTCAATAGGAGATGAAATCAAATATTTAATGTAATTGGTGAACTTTGGATGGATCTTAGCGCAATGCAATGGAGTGAGATTGAAAAGTGTGATGTAACTATAGTTATTTTGCAATTGGTATAAGAATGTCTCAGTTTAGCGCAGACCAGATTGTCTAAAAGGGGAACGTGTAGTTTTTTTTTTTGGCATGAATTGTGAATGTTTTCCCCGAAATGCATCGTATGGAGTATTGAACTGTACGGCGAAGATGAAAATATTTTGTGTGCATGCCTTTATTGAGGCATTGGAAGAGAT
Source organism: Aradus depressus (assembly GCA_963662175.1). Lineage (NCBI taxonomy): Eukaryota > Metazoa > Arthropoda > Insecta > Hemiptera > Aradidae > Aradus > Aradus depressus. The sequence goes on along the minus strand of OY759221.1, from coordinate 40,052,894 downwards.
TAGTTAGTTATTATGACTCATGCTTTAAATACAAGGTCATATCGCCTACTACCAAAGCGCTCCTTTGTCACTCTGGTGGACATGAGCCCGACTCTACTGCTGGAGTCCTGAATTTTGTCTACCCTAATTTTTTATTCACCTAGGGCAGGGCTCTGTAACGAGTACCTGACATCGTACAGGTTCGGGACCATCGCTTAACGTCTCATCCGAAGGACGGCGTGCTTAAGTTTATTTTACCTCCCAGATAAAATAAACTAAGGGCCTCGGCCGGGTTTCAATTGGAAGAGGTGTTTGTAATGCGGTATTTCAAAAATTCTTTAATCTGAATGTGTGGAAACGGTGTTTTGCGAAATGTTCAGATTTCAGTTCTCGGTTAATGCCAAGCACCCGCCGAAGAAGTCTTCAAATTTTCCTCTTCAATCTACCCTCCTCAGCATTCACGAGATGTCAGAGAAATGGCTCACAAATATACACTGTCGGTATAGTACAATCCATTGTCTGCCAGTTGTCGGCACTTTATTTTTTGTGGCCATCTTACATACTCAAGAGTGTGAAGGAGAATCTCCGTAAGAAAATATTTGGCAAGATATTAGCTTTCGGCGAAGGTCCGTCAAGGGGACTCACAAAAAAAAAAATCCCTCTGAGTTGTTTTTGCATTAGGGGCAAGCAAACAAAAATTGTCAACAAGCAAAAAATTACGACTAGAACTGTAAATACAAAAATTAAAGGATAAAGAATAATATATATATATATATATATATATATATATATATATTCACACCTTATATCAGGAAGATTTTAAAATTATTAAGTTTCAAAGAAATCAGGATAAGGACATTAAACCAAACAAACAAAATATAGAGAATTGAATCTCGTATATTTATGATATCTATTGCTCAAGAACGAAGTTCGACAGTTCAAATTAATATTTTACTCAGGGAAGAATCTCGATACTCTGAGAAAGTTAAAATACGGGCTTCTAACAAGTCGAAGGTTGAAAATGAACTTGATTTTTAAACCATAAAAACATTCAAATATTTGTCTTCAAAAAGAGTGGGTTGGCAGACTCAAGCGTTCTCGCTCTTTCAAGTTCATTCAAGAAAGTGATATAAAAAAAAAGTTTTAGACATAAATGTGATGACTTACAAAAACATGAAAGTCACCGTAGAAATGATTATCCATGGATAGTATCGTCTCTTCCACAAGAGGACCGAGTTTATATGCAGTACAATTTCTCTCCAATTGTCAAGGGACCTTTTTATCTTCTTAACTTGCATCTCCTGCAAATAAAAATAGAAGTCAATTAACATTAAAACAAAAATAAAAATTTCGGGAATATGCTTTCCACGAATCAGCTACCTAAGTCATTGGAAATATAGGAAAATAATGAGATAATTTAGTTAAAAATTACAATCTTACCCTCTCAATCGTAAGACCTGAAGTTCCATCAATCATTTTGACTTCAAAACTAAGTTCTGTTATTCCGATTATGAATACTAATTTATATTATGTTCAAAAGTTACACTACCTTCACTGCTCAGAAATGTCACATAATCTCAAACCCAATAACATATAACTACCAAAATTCATACAAGAAAAACGAATCGAAGAACAAACTCAACAGTCAAGTATATTTTGCCACCGGTGACTAAATTTATTTAATAAATTACGTAGTGACTATTAATAAATAACTTAAATTTTATGCTATATAAATAATTATTCATAATTATTGCAAAGCTAACATTTTTTTTAGAAGTTAAATTATATCAAAAAACGTAAAATTTTATGTTGTTTTTGAATTCAACAGGAGTTCTAGAACCTCTCGCTGATTGGTTATTTTTCAAAATACCATTTCTTGTTGATAACTTGTGACGTTAAGACGTTTTGTGGCGACATTTTGGTCGTTCTTTTTTTACTGTTGTGTTAATTTTAAGACTGGCATACTTCTTTGATTTTGATGAACACGGTTAGTTTCACATGTTATTATAACTATAATTTAACATAACATACGTTTATTTTTTATTTTTGGCAGTTATATCCTTTTTATTGGTTTTCTAACCTATTTCAATGTATCACTCAGAACTTTCGCTTGAAAATAATTCATTTTAACATTATTTGGATAGAAAATGTTGAAGAATAAACAGATTCCATTTTATATTCTAGATGTCCAACGTAGAAAATCTGTCACCCCAAATAATTAGACAGGTCAATAAAGAGTTACATGCTTTAGTTTCTGAGCCTCCAGAAGGGATTAAAGTTAGTGTAAATGAAGATGATATCACTGATATCCAAGCTTACATTGAAGGCCCAGGTAAATATCAGAGTTATTCTATCTATATCCACTAATTTAATTTCACGATGAAATCTTAAATTATTGTTTCAGGCATACATTTGTTTTACTTTTCTCTTGCGAATAGTTCAAGTAATTATTTTAGTTTGTTAACAATTTTTTCATCTCCCCTACTGTTTTTATTATAACTTTGAAAGGTGTACCGAGTAAACGTTGAGTTATCCACGAAAAATCTTATGTATTATTTCCACGCTTATAGAATTAGGGTGTCACGCCTTTGAATATCAGTAATTCAAAAAATATTATGTACTTATATATGAGAAAATCCATCATCCGGAACTATCCTCTATCCATTTATGATGAAACGCTCAGCTGAAGATGATTTCAGAGGCAATCGATCTGCAGAACAACTTGTCTGTTAGATTTTAAATATAACACACATAATTATTGGACAATATTTTTTCTGTTACTAATATACTATTACAATGACAACTCCAAATGTTTTTATACAAACAGTATTTTATACAACGTAATATTATCATATTCTTTGACATTAAATGTTAGAAAAAGCATAAGTATGTCCTAAAAAAGGTTTGTGACTTTTGAATTGTTCAGCAACACTCATTTACAATGTTTTATTTTCAAAATAAGTGCAATCCATTGTCAGAATTAGTGTAGTTTTTAAATACATTTACACATTTTTGGATAGGACTAACCGTTTTCACGCAAACGTTTAAAAAAATGGGTTTCAAAACTACATTTTGTGCGGTTCTCGCAAGCTGCGAATGTCCCTTTCAGTTTCTCTACAGTTTTTGTTTTGAGAGTTTTTTGGTTAACTGATATATATATAAGCGGTATCTTGTAAAATTTAGTTAGGATCTTGAAGTAAAGTAATATCAATTTTTGTTCGATTTCAGATAAAAACTAATCAGTAATCAATAAGTTAGCACATGTTATCTTCTTTTCAAATTTCAAAAAGTTCATAGCTACAATTGTTTATGAGTTGGAGCTCTCGGAAAGTTCCAATCACATACAAACAAACAGACAATCATCGCGAAAGTGATCAAAACCTGTTTAGGAGATATTGAAAATGCTATCTCGGATTTTCGCATGATTATAGTACTTCCTTTTACTAAAGGTTTAAGAATATAAAAATTGTAGGATATAATTACATTTTTACTAAATTGGTTTAATGATATGATGTGTACAATACAAATGGATCATTACAAATTTAATTATTCATTCTAAGTGATGTAATCTTATTTGGAATATCCTTTGTGATATATCCTTCTAAATAAATAAAACAAACTTATTTTTTGAAATATTGTCTATTCCACTAAAGATATATATACATATATAACTACCGGTTTCGGCTTTATACCATCGTCAGGTCTAGTTATGAACCAAGTCAGTTTGCAGAGAGCGACCCTTCAACTACATCTCTGGTCAAAGGGTGCTATTAAAATGTATATATGTTTGTATTATCTGTTATTAATATTTGGTTCCACATATATGTTTCAAGTTATCTAAATCTTAACATTATTATTAATTTTATTTCTATTTTTATTATTTACTTGTATTTGTACTTATTTATTCGTTATTTTTCCACGTATTAGTCTAGTGATATTGTTTTATGTAAATTTAGAACTAGGTTTTGTTAAGAAATATTTCATGAGTTAGCTAACGGTACAGCCGGGGGACTCCCAAGTTTTAATAGCACCCTTTGACCTGAGATGTATTTGAAGGGTCGCTCTCTGCAAACTGACTTAGTTCATAACTAGACCTGACGATGGTATAAAGCCGAAACCGGTAGTTATATATGTATATATATCTTTAGTGGAATAGACAATATTTCAAAAAATAAGTTTGTTTTATTTATTTATTACAAGTTTCCACAATATGTCCGCGTTCCTCAACTTAGAAGTTGGAAATATATCCTTCTGACAACATGAAGTTTCACAAACTAACCTTTCCTGCGTTGTGAGAGATTTTAACTGCCTAGAAGACATTGGGTGAAGTGATTAAACCGTAGTTGATGCTACCACTCCGGTATTTTGGAGTTGTAACTTCGTTTAGTGTGATTAAAAAAGTAGCTACAACTACCCCCATAGTTGTTAGCTACAACTACCCCCATAGTTGTATCTCCGTTTTTCCAGAGATATAGTTATAACTTCACTTTTGATGTGATAAAAAGAGAAGTGTCTCTAATTATCTTTAGTTATAACTCCAAAATGTTGAAGTGCTTGGAGGCGCACACTCCATGTCAGTTGTTAGTCTATTTCGCGATGGCGATGTTTATGATTGTAAGAGTAGTGTAAGTGTAGTTGACATCAGTTAGCGTAGGAGACATGCAACGATTATTGTTGCTCAAGTTATCAGTTATTTCCGAAAAGGTTGATTTGGATACTCCTGCTGTACAACTTCCTGGCACTTTGGGTTCTCTGCTTCGCCTAACATTGTTAAAAAATCCTTTTCCCAGTCTTTTAATTTACTTAGTTTTTCAGAAATAATTGTAGCCACTCTTGATTTCTCCAATAACACCGGGCTTTGCGACAGTAATCTTAGAAATAATTCTCTGTCAACACATCTCTTATCAACGTCCTCTTCATCTTCAGATGACGACATGTTTAACAGACTAACGCTATAGAAACGACGACACGACCTGAATGACTGAGTATGGTTTAACAACATGTGGCCAGAAGCCAGGGTACTGGGGTGGGGGCCAACAGATTCGAATATGAAAGGTAGTTACTGCTACATCCAAGTTGTATCTCTGGTTTTTCCCGATACCACTCCACTTGAGGTAGATGTAACTATAAAGTGTTAGCGTTTGTTTCATCACATGAATTTGACTTAAAGCTATCACTACACCGTAGTGTCTACTACGTAGTCACTTCGTTTTAATCACTTAGCCCAATGACTTTTTTTTTTTCAACTAGAATTATACGAGGCTATTGTTTTCTTTTACAGCTGGAACACCGTATGCTGGAGGAATTTTCAAAGTTAAACTTTGCCTAGGTAAAGACTTCCCTCAAGCACCCCCTAAAGCATTTTTCCTGACAAAAATCTTTCACCCAAATGTGGCATCCAATGGAGAAATCTGCGTGAACACCCTGAAGAAGGACTGGAAGTCGGACCTGGGAATCAAACATATACTTTTGGTTAGTAAAGCTGTTTTTATATTATTTACGCATTGTATATACTTTTTCCACAAACACATAGAAAACTTCATATTGTATGTGCAATATGGGCTTATTGTTTTTAAAAGTCTGCATTAAAATGAAGATAGGAATGAATATTTTATTTAACTGTGTAAATGATTTAAATGTTATTTGTTGGTTTAGTCACAATTAGTTTTAATGTATCTTGCATGTATATATCTTGCATGTTGAAGACCTTCGAGAGAATGGTGAACTTCGGGGGCATTGCCCATCCACATCTTGCTTCTTTACAAAATTATTGCTATAAATTATACTTTATATTACTTCATATAATCGTTTTTATGTAGTGGCTCAGTCTCGTCCGAGCGCCCGAGGTGAGAGGTGGTGCCTGTGTGTGCTCCGTGTTTTAGCCCCGAAAAAGTGAACTTAAGTGATTTTAGTGCTGTGTCTTCGCTGTAGAATTTTGCCAGGCCACCCCACGGACCTTCCCAAGAAAAATCAGGGAAGTCCATCGAGCGAATTCGCAGCTACCCGGAACTTTGTGAGTAGCATCTATATTATCGTAGTGCTAACGTTCTCCTAACGTTTAGGGGAGGTAGGGTCAGCCGCCAGGTGGGGAGACCGGGCCACGCCCACCCTCCCGCAGTCAGTCCAAGCCTGGACTTAGCCTCTAATGGACTCCACGCCACTCATCGCGAGTCCCTGCGGCGTAGTAGAATCTCCACACGCCCCGCCCAACCCAGCCCCCCATCCGCCCGACAAGAAGAAGAAATTTCCGAATCCGATGTCTTTAGGGCGACTCGGGCTCTGGTGAGGTCGCCGATGGGCCGAAATGGCCACAGGGACGGCAGAGAGGCGGACGTAGAGGAAACACGAGAAGACCCCGTGGGCAGGAGAGTCCGGATGAGCCCGAAAGATGAGACCCCTGAACAGGAGGACCGCCCCAGGAACCCCCTGGATGAGGCCTACGCCATTCAGGTGGAGGTCTTGGCCATCCTTCAAAAAAGTAATGCGAATATCGCGGGCAAGCAAGGGGATTGCCCGCCTCCTTGTCCTGATGTCGTCAGCGCTGGAGGTGGCCGAGGCCAAAGTCAGGATGGCGGAGCGGATCGCGGGCGGGCTGGCTGAGGCGGAGGCGACTACGGTCGCCGCTAGCTTGGCCGGGCCCCCCCAGCGACCCCCGTCCAGGGGTCCAGTGGACCCCCCCCACCACCCCCCCCTGCACAGGTCGCCGCTAACAGTTGCAGCGAAGAAGAGAGGAGCGGTGAAGAAAGCGACGCCTTGCGCAGCGGCCCCCTCCCTCCCAGCTTCTGGCCCGGGAGAGGTCCAGGCGACGTTCCCCTCCCCCACGAAAACCCCTCTAAACCCACCAAGGCCCCCCGAGCCCCCCCTTCAGTGCCCAGTCGAAGGGTGGAAGTGAGAGCGACCTCTTCCCCGTCCTCACCCCCCCCCCCCCCCCCCCCCGCCCCCCCTCACCGATGACGAGTATCCTGCGGCTGCTTCGTGGACGACGGTGGCGAGGAAGAAGAGAGGGAAGATGACGCCTGCCGTTCGACCTCCAGCAGCAGCACCTGCAACGGGGGCAACCCGCCCGGGACGAGAACCGCCCCCTCCCACCAAGAGGAAGGAGGATGTCCTAAGACAGCTCGCCACAGCTGGGGAAAACCAGAATCGACCGAAGACGTTTCTGGCTGTGGTTGAGCTGTCCAACAAAGAGGACAAACGACCCCTCGCCGACGCGATGGATCAGGTGACGCCGGGAGAACTCGGAATCACCATGAAATGCAGCAGACCCGCCAGGAGGGGGGGAATTCTCCTGGAGGTGTCCTCGGCTGAGGAGCTGGCTGCGCCAACGCCCGACTCCAGGAGTTGGGCTTGCGGGCGGAGGCGCTACACAGAAGACGACCGCGCTTAGCGGTCCTTGATGTGCCAGCCGGCTGGTCGGCCGGGGACCTCACCAGGAGGTTCCAAGCTCAGTACCCCGCCCTCTCACCCATTGTTCCCATCTATAGAAGGGGCCCCCCTGGCAGACCGACGGTGCGCTGGGTGGTTGAGGCCACCCCTGCCACCCGACGGGCCCTCATTGCCACCGGCAGGATCACCCTAGGGTGGTTCACTTGTGTCGTGCGGGACACCCTCGATGTAACCAGGTGTACGAAGTGCCATGGCTTCGGCCATCCAGAGAAGTGGTGCCCAGCAAAGGAGAAGGTATGTGTCTGGTGTGCACATACAGGGCATGACAGCTCCAGCTGCAGCAAGAAAGCGATGCCGCCGAAGTGTTACAACTGCGGCAGCCGAAAACCGGGTGTGCCCCACAGCGCTGATAGCGCCACTTGCCCGTCATATATCCGCGCGCTTGAGAAGCTGGCCTCGCGCACGGACTATGGCGGGTAGAGTGAGGGCACATGCGGGTATTCACGTTGTCCAGCACAACATGAATAGGCGCAAGAGAGTGGCGGACGAGCTGCGTGAATGGTGTATGCTGAGTCCGTCCAACTCCTGGCTCTACAGGAACCCTACTGCGTAGGAAATCGCGTGGCAGGCCTTGGTATAGGCCACAGAATAATAACTGGCGCACGGAACAACGAACGGCCAATGGCCGCAATCGTTGTGACCGGCCCCCAGGTAGATGTGATGGCGCTTCACCATCTCTCCACCAGCCACATTGCTGTGGCCTGCATCAGGCACGCCAACGTCGATTGCTATGTGATCAGCGGATATTTCCCGCCGTCTGAGCGCATAGACCTGCAGTTGGGCCACTTGGATCATGTGTTGGGCGAGCTGTCGGGGCGCCAAATCATAGTCATGGCGGACGCCAATGCCTGGTCTGTCTCCTGGGGGTCGGTTCGCACCGACCGCCGGGGTGACAGACTAATGGAGTTGATCGCCCGCCATGATCTGTGTATAGTCAATGATCAGCATTGTCCGCCCACTTTTCATGGCCCCCAAGGAGAATCGCACATCGACGTCACGTTGGTTTCGGGAGAACTATACAGGGCTGTCGATGGCTGGAGTGTCCGGGGAATTACGTCTAGTGACCATGACGTCCTGGACGTGAGTCTCTTCGATGCCCAGCTAGCGGCGGTCAGGCCTAGGGATCCTCGCTTTGCTACTCGCAAATTTTGTTTGTCGGATGCAATTCCAGGATTGGTTACTTTCTTTTTGTGTACTTCTCCAGCTGTATGCAGTATAAGGGAAGTTATGTAATTGCATATCGATTGGCCCATATTCCTTCGAAAGGGTCAAAGAATTTACGTACTTGGGCTCTCAAATCACCACCAGGAACGAGACATCAGCCGAAATTAAGAAAAGACTTACGGCAGCGAATCGATGCTATTTTGGATTGCTGAGGCATATGCGAAGCTCTCTACTGAGCAGGCATACCAAACTCCGGCTCTATAAGACCCTGATCCGTCCAGTCCTTATCTACGCCAGTCAAACATGGACCCTATCCAAGTCTGACGAGAAGGACCTGTTGATATTTGAAAGGAAAATTCTTCGAAGGGTTTTCGGCCCTGTGAAGGACGGACTGGTTTGGAGAATTCGCAAGAATAGGGAAATCTACGAGCTGTTTGGTGAGGCTGATGTAGTGAGGGTGGTGAAGTTGGGAAGGTTGAGTTGGGCAGGCCATGATGGCAACGGAAGAGGACGAAGTGCCAAGAACAGTCCTTGAGGAGCTTTTGTACCGATCAAGAAGAGCAGGCAGACCGAGGCTAAGATGGGTGGATGGTGTGGCAGCTGACGCGAGAGAGCTTCTTGGACAGCGAAATTGGAAAGCAGCTGCACAGGACAGAGCCGAATGGCGGAGGCTCATTGAGGAGGCCAGGACCCACTAGGGTTGTACCGCCAGAGAGATAGATAGAAAGATATATATTTAAAACAACTGATATGTTCAATTAACTGCTCGTCCTCTTCAGCAGAACAGATGCAATAGACTCCTCTGAATGCAGTCGGTCTTACCACGCTCGACGTACAACGCCGGCGTGGATTAAATTCCTATTAGGTAGTGCCGGCGTGTTGCGTTGGGCGTATTACGACGAACGCGGCGCACAAAACACGCTGGCTAGGAAAACCCGCCTTAAATAGTAAGTGCTATACTCTAGACCTCGTTGATTTCCGTTACCTTCCATCCATTTTTGTATATAATAAGAAACTTTTTAAACATAACCGTTAGTAACTGAGTAAAATTAATTTCTAACTAGAATATTGAACTAGGAACAGTCACGGGAGGAGATAAACACTTTTTTTTTTTTTTTTTTTTTTTTTTTTCTTTCCTCCTTTTTGGCCTCGGCAGACACCACACTAGCCATTGCTCTTCTTAAAACTACACTATAAAAGATAATTCTCCTAAAGACGGGATACTGGAGAGAGGAGCCCAGACAGAGGGCCCAAGCAAGCGGCCCCAGCCAAGCCGGGGGACAGCCGGAGGCATCGCCGGACCACATCACCCAAAACAATATACATAGCGCCGACCAGTGACTGGAGTGGAGGCTCCTGAAGGAAAGTCTGCATGTAGTGCCGGCCGTCCAGACCTTCGGAGCTCCTGGGTCTATAGACCAGTGCCCCCCACAGACCCCCAGCCAAGCCAGCAACCCCAAGCCCAGGCCCCCCACCGGAACCCACCCCCCAGTCAGAGCTTACATTGGTTCAATAGACAGTAAGGTAGGTTGTGCCTTCTTTGACCCACAATTAGATAGATCTGAGTTGTTTAAGTTGCCAGAGCTAACAACAATATATTCTGCCGAGTTAGTTGCCATTCTCGAGGCTTTAAAGTACTTAGAGAAGTTACCTTTCAATAGAGTGGTTATCTTTTCCGACAGTCAAAGTTGTATTAGAAAACTTAGCAATATTAAAATTGGAGTTCACTTAAATAATTTCGAGTTGGACCTCCTATTGACTTTAAACACTTGGGAAGGCTTTACGGGATCGATTAACCTATGTTTTAAATAAATGTTTTCAAAGGCCCTATGGGTTTATATTCTACGGTACATGCTCTACGTAATATATATATATATACATATACATAATATACGTAGAATATTCTTCTCGTTTTTCTCCTAATTCTCGTTTTTTTTCACATTTATCACCGTTGTAAGAATTTATTTATAAGTTGGGTTTATCTTTTTCTAGTTAATCTATTTTACTGTTGATAAACTTATTTTAGGTTTACAAAGAGATAAGAATATTTTAAAAAAATTATTATTTTTGTTCAAAAGTCATTTTGAACACCTTTTTTTTCTTAATGTAAAAAGGCATCAGGCTGCACTTGTTAATTTGAAGTTGATCAGATTGACTTTTTGAACGATCCTTGTGAGTTGTTCTAATGAGCAGTAGGCGTTCACGTTTTGAGTTGCTATATAGTATTTTATGTCGATGTCTTTCATAATAAGAAAGGTTTTCTAAACGTAAGGCGCATAATAATTATATTAAATTTAACGACTGAATCATTCATGTTTATCGGTAGGTAATGTCCCGGTTCAAGTTTCATTTTGTAACCTTAATAGTCGAACCATTTTTTTCTTTCATAATAGAGTTTACTTTCTCAGTTATACGAAATTATGTAATCGGTCAGAAATTCGATACGGAATTTCATGTTTTACAAATTCCAGATTCCATAAATGGTAGGTATGTCTGTGAACACGATAACTCCCGTCGAAATTTTTTATTAACTCGAAATTTTTATATGTGCACCCAGAAACCTCTAAGGACGACACCTATTGATTGTCAACGGAACCGGTCGAAGGGAAGGGGGATTCGACTCAAAATTTAGTATGAGAATTCAGAAGCCACTATGTAACTCAAATATTGAGTGTTATAGCCCAAACGGTCGATTAGCTTTGGAGGGAGAGTGAAAACGTATTTGTATTGGGGAAGTACAAATCCTGTGATTCACCGACTACTTTTTTTTTCTAATTGAGTTTTGATTGAGGTTTCTTTATTTGCTTTTGCCTTTGCTGGTCGTTATGTGTTCAAAACTATTTTTTAAATGATACTTAACTTTTTCATTTTTCGCAGTGATATTGTGAAACACTTAATAAAAAATATAAAGAAAAACGAATGTTTAATAAAAAATATTGTCTATTTCACAAGTTATAAAAATTATATGGGAGTATTTTCGCTATTGATACCATCTTCAGCCACGACTTAACAAATACTCAGTATGAAGATGTTAGCAATACCGAAAGTACTCCTATATAATTTGTGAAATGGACAATATAAGAAACATTCTTTTTTCTTTATATTTTTTATTTCTTAAATGTTATGCATCTAAAAGATTGTTTTATAGTAGCGCCGGTATATCTTGGCCCTTCGAGGGGGGGGGGGGGGGGGGGGGGGGGGAGGGAATAGCCAATAGGAACCCATGAAAACGACGCAGTCGCCATGGGAACGTCTTCCTATTGGCTATCCCCTCCCGTTTCCCCCCTCCAAGCGAACGTGTATAAGGGTAATGGTTAAGGAACCTTATTGTATAATTGTACGTCTGTAAATGCGTCTGTTATAATAACCTCTTCTTCTTCTTGAGTTAGTGTGCAGTGACCAGTTAGTAAGTGAAGATGTAAATAATAGCTTTCAGTGTGTATTTGATGCAGTTTTTTAATATTCGGTTGTGACGTTCTAAGATGTAATTAATGTTGTTCTTTTGGACTAAGATGATCTTTATTAGTTACATAAAGGCAGTTGTTTCTTCCTATACATTTTGAGTTTGTCAACTTTCGGGACATTAAGCGTTTATTGTTTGTAAATAGTGAGTAAAGAAATACTCATTTGTGATAATATCTTTTTTCCGTCCTCAGTTATACGGAGTATAGGAGAAGTTATGTAATCGGTCAAAAATTCGATGCGGGGTTTACAACGGAATTTCATGTTTCCCTGAACTTCTGATTCCAAAAATGAAAAATGTCTCTGTGTCTGTGAAAACGATAACTCCCTATAGAAAGAGTGTATCGACACGAAATTTTATGTGTGTATTCAGAACCCTCTTAGTACGACCACCTATAGATTTTCAGCCAAATTGGTCAAAGGAGACGGGGGATAAGGGGGAGTCTTAACACAAAAACTCTTATAAACACCGTTGTAATGAATGTATTGTTACGAAATTTCATATATAAATTGAAAGTTATAAGGATAACATCTATAAATTTTCAGCGGAGTCAGACTAAGGGGAGGGAAGATCAGAGGGGGGCTCAACTCAAAAATCCCAATAACTGTCGATATAATGAATGTATCGACATGTAATTGTATATTTAAATTCAAACCCTCAGGGATGTCAGATGTTAATTTTCCTCAAAATCGCTGGTAGGGAAGGGGGTGACCAGAGAAGAGGGGTTCAACGTAAATACATTAATAACTGCCGATGTAATGAATATATCGACATATAATATAGTTTGAAGATTCAGAAGCCACTATGTATGTTAAATATTGAGTTATAGCCCAGACGGTCGACCGAGTTTGGAGGGAGAGCAAAAAACTAATGGATTAATTCTTGCTGGGGAAGTACATAGCCTATAATTCACCCTTTTCTTTTTAATAACTAAATGCGATCTATAATTATGTGTATGTTTGCAGACCATAAAGTGTCTTCTCATCTATCCGAACGCTGAGTCTGCTTTAAACGAGGAGGCTGGAAAACTTCTTCTGGAACACTATGACGACTACTCACAAAGGGCCAAAATGATGACAGAAATACATGCTTTGGTGAGTTTACATTTGAAGTAAATTGTTAACTAATTAAGGGCGGTTCATTTTAAGTAAGGCAGGCAGATTGTTATTTAGCCAACAAGTTACCTCATAGACAGTTTAAAGAAAAATTAAGGAAAATTAAACAATTCAATTAATAATGAAAAGATTGTTTTACAATGCGCATATTGTGAATACTTTTTAGTCATTTTTATTATGCAGACAAAAATAGAAATTTTATATTGGATATTATGACTGACATATAATAAGGAGTATTTAGACAAAGAAAAAATAAGTTTTGAAAATGTAATAGTTGAATCGTTGACCGATGTATAAAAAATAAATACATTTGGGAGAGACCATTGAAGTGTTGTTTATCAATCTTCTACTATTGAAGTTAAACTGGTCTCAAATCAAGGACATCCTTCCTTCAACGTTGCTATATATTATTTTTTTAGCTGCTGTTTTCTTTCAACAGTTGAAGATTGCTACTTTAATTGAAGAGTAAAAATTCAGTAACAGGAATTAAGATAGATATGTTATGTTTTTCAACTGTTGAAATTAATCTGTTACTTATCGACTTGCTATTCACAAACGACTTTATTTTGTTGTATGGTTTTGTTATTTGGCTCTTTTACATGAAAGAATAATAGGTAAGGCATATTATAATTCCACCATAAAAGAGAATGAAGAAAAAAAAAGTTGGAGTAAAAGTGAAAATAGATATTTTAAACATTGTACCTATGTGTATAGTATCCAAAATGTAATTTAAATTATTTTCTAATTGGTTTAAACGACTAATTGTGTATACCATGTGTCTCAGTTAACCTGTCCCGCCCATGTAAATGTTAAACGTTTGAGAATATCAAAATGAAACGCAGGGGCTCGTGAGTGACTAATCTGAAGTTACTTTTAGGAGTATTGTCGACTGTGTAACCTGCTCCAGTTTTTCTCCAGCGTAAACAGCTCTGGAATTTTCAATGAGAAGTGTAGTATTTTTTATGAAGCATTCAAACAGGAAAATGAATTCTAGGAACAATTTAGAGGAAGCACTTGTCGATTTTCTTTCATCCTGTTGGTGATAATCGCAGAAAACAATGAAAACAGGAATTTTTTTTCTTCTTCGAAATGAGTGTTGTTATCATAGAATTATTCAGGAACTATCGTTAATCCTTTTAGTGAAACATGATAAAGGTATATAGTTCATTGTTATGCCTCTCCTGGGCGCTGTAACAGTGCTTGTAATGGCAGATTTCAATCATTTTGTTATGTCATATATTTTTGTATGTTTAGTCCATAAAGAGCACAAAATAATTTTGTTTTATTTATTTACTAAAAGTTTCTATAATATTTTCGCGTTTCTTCGCTTAGAAGTTTTATCAGAAATTAGCATTCATAACTCGCGAACGTTGATTGTAGTGTATTTATTATTATATTTATTTTTGTATGTTTTAGTCCATAAAGAGCACGAAAAATGGTGATCTTCAGTCGAGTTCAGGTGGTCCAACAGCAAAAAAGCATGCAGGCGATAAGAAAATTCCAGTTGAAAAGAAAAAATTACTGAAAGACAAGAAAAGGATACTCAAAAGATTATGAAAAGCGGAGAGAGAGATGAATAATACAAATAGAGAGAGAAAGACATTGACTTAGTGAACTTTTTGTCTGTGCAATGTAAAAATTTGGTTCATCATGTAAATAATATCGAAATTTTGATCCCATCGAGCGTGATTGAAACTATTTATTTAAAAAACAAAATGTATGAAAATTCTTAAAAAAAAATGAAATAAAAAATAATGAGTGGCCTGGCACAAATATATATATTAATTTAATTCACTCTAGATAAAAGTATTATTTATTTTTTACTATTTGATACGTTGTGTACATATGTGGTTTAGTCGTTAATTGTCACATTTATTGTTTCTTTATTCAATAAAATAGGGTCAACCGTCCGGTTACTCATAAATTGAGTAAGGCAAGCTAACCAAATATTAAATTTTGAAAGTGTCTACTAAATTGCCACTAAGGGCCCAATTAGGGCTTATTTTCGCAAATTGGAAGCGCGAAGGACATCAATTCATGCCCCGAAATTAAAAATCCAAAAATACCAATTCGTACCAACGAACGATAACCGACGTCTGAGAAAAATAACATAACACTTCTATATAGCTGTATACTGAATTAGTTATAATGATTGAAATGGGAATATCGGATTGAAAATTGCAAGTACTTAGATATGAAGAAAAAAAAGTTTCATTACATTAAAAGTGTCATATGCCGAGAGGGTTTCTTACAATGAATTTCGTTCATAGCGTAAGTATTTTTAACCTTTCGCAAATACCGGACGCTGAAGACAATATACTTAGCTTCGGTTCCACATACTCTTCGCTTCTTTTCAGCTCTTTCTTCGGAGGGGGGGGGGGGGGGGGGGGGAGTTACGATAAAATTATAAATATTATAGATATTATTATTATAGATAAATATTTCTGAGATCTATAATAATTCAAGATCTTTCATTTGATTCCCCACTTAAGGGGTTCCTTGAGATGTCAATATTCTGTTAAAATTAATATTTAAACACTTCGCTTAGAGGCGTTTGATAGTCCATCTACCTGCATGCTGAATCTCACGATATTTGACTTTATAGTGATCGGAGAGAATGAGAGTTTTCTTAGAAAACACATTTAAAAAAAACCGTTACCGAGAAAAACACCGCTGTGACAAAGCAATTGTATAAGGGTTTAGTTTTACTCTATCGATAATTTTTATCTGATCAGTGTTCTGGTCTGTAACAATGTGTACATTTTTGAATATTTTTTGAGATTTTTCAGTTGTTTGTCCTTGTGGGAGCGTTTGTTCTTTGTAATTATGAGTACTATTTTCGTGTTTTATTTAATTTACTGAATGGCAGTAATGGTATATTTGGTTACGTTTGCCATAATTCTGAATATTTTGTTACCACGGGGTAATAAATAATTCCTCGATAATGTAATTACCATAAAATGTAAATTAAAAGTGGAATTGTTTTTTTACGAAATTATTATATTGCATAAATTATATTGCTATATTATATAATATTGCAAAAATAAATAAATTAAAGCGAATTTATTTTACTATAGTCAAGTTAGTGACTGCTTTTCTTGAATTAAACATTTTCCATTCACAAATCCGCATGTGGCACCATCATTTTTTATTATTTATATTGAGAGCATTAAGAGCGAATATATATATTATACTTATAAGTGGGAAAAAATAGATAAGCAACGATTATTTTTTAATTTAAAAAAACGGAAACAAATTGTTGATTGGACGATTGGCTCTACAATATTGTACGTTAAATTTATAAATTATTCTCGAATTCCTATACTTGTGATGGCATCTTCAGAAGACGTAGTAATTTGTACGAAAATGTTACTGCCCGTAAAATTGTAGGAATAGATAATTAAAATGCACAATTTCTTTGTCAAACTTCACTATATATTCTCAAATACTCAACTAGTTTCGCCGTGTTAAGGCATTATCAAGAGTCACTTACAAACTTGATAATGCCTTAACACGGCGAAACTAGTTGAGTATTTGAGAATATATAGTGACGTTTGACAAAGAAATTGTGCATTTTAATTATCTATTCCTAGAATGGAGCTTCACAAAGTAAATCTGGAAACCATAAATTATCCGTAAAATTGTTTTTCATATTCAACAAAGTTCATTTATATATGAGGTTTCTCTTAATATTATATGCAAAAGCCAGGATAGCTAGTTTGACAAACGTTCCTCAATCCCTGTAACACATCCTGAGTTATTAGTCCTTCAGTTAGGAGTTCGAGAATTATATGCTTTGTGTATGCGAATATTTTTGTATAATTGGTAAGAAATTTTGAGAATTTATTTATTATTTAAATTCGGGATTGATCAGATAAATTGATGAAATGAAAATGAATTGTCTATTTAGTATGTGTAAGTTGCCTCATCTTCCTTCATGTGTAAATTTTAAAATTAAAAAGTTTAACAACTGGTTTGTTGAACTTAGTAAGGAGAATTATGAAATATAATAATATAAATTTTCTAACAGAGGATTTGCAGGATTAACAGGTAAAACTCTAAAGACAAACAGATCATTGTCCACTTAAATTCTTTCTTAAATGGCTTAAATCCTTACTTTTTTTTTTTATGCTTCAACCTTATGTACTTCCATCTGGGGCAGAAAGGATGAGCAAATATTTTTTCATGACCTCAAAGTCGACTCCACTGCAACGGCAGTTTTTCTCTTTTCCAATAATTTTTTTTTTTCTATTGATTTCTCTATGAAGCTTATACGGAAAATTTAATTTATTGACTCTTAAGAGAAATGTCAATTATTTACTTACTGCTATGTGTATTAAATATATATTTATTTTTCTCCTTAGAATGTAAATAGGCTCGTATAATTTATTTGTTTCCTAATGTACATACTTTTTTTAAAAGTTTTCTTTAATTAAAAATGATTAACGAGCTTTATACGCAAATCAGTGTTAGTTAATTCAGTATAAATTATATTGTTATTTTTCAAAATTAGATTTGCTCAGTTGATTGTACAATAACTATTAAAAACTATCAGCTTATCTAGGTGTAACTTACTTCAGATTGTCTTTAGGGAATTTTTAAGTTACTAATAATAAATTATTAATAGAACATTATTGATCTGTTATTTCATCTTATAAATCCTTCTTTTTTTTTTTTCGTATGTTATTCAAGGCAAAAAGAACAGAAATCTGGGAGATTATACACATGAAAGAAAATTTAACGAATTTCTACTCTTACCTTCAGGAGTTAAGGATTCTACATTCTAACTACTTAAATCTATTTAAGTAATGTGTACCGTTCTGTCAATAAAATTATTTCTTGTTCGTAGAGTACACCAAAACAAATAACTGTCCATTTATTAAGTGAACGTTATCCAAAAAATATATCTTATATTTAAGATAATATATCTTATATAGTACACTGAAAAATAGGATAAGAATACAAACTTTTTCTTCCGCGGTGCTGGGTGAAAAAATTGATAACATACACTAAAAAAAAAAAAAATCGACATAATACAAGATGTCACATTGTATGTTGCAGTGGGAGTAGTATGAGGTGACCATATTTTTTGGAACAGAATTCGGAACGCTCCAAAATAATTACCCCCCCTCATTACCACGAAATATTAGCACCAAAACATTAATAATAAGATAAGGGCAATTAAATTCTAATAATAAAAATAACATACACCTTATTATCATTAATGAGTCTTAATGAACTTTTCAATTATTTAAATAAACATAAAAATACAACACAAATTCTTGATATGTTGTTTAAGTATACATAAAACTGGTCAAATAGTTACATAAATTAGGCATTGTACTTTTCAGATGAATGAATTTTTTTTTTAGCAAGGTTTTGTTTGAAATTAACATTTTATAAAAAAACACGATATAGTTTGCGAAGACCCACGACGCTCATAGAGCATAGACGGCACCCGTGGGCCAAACAGGTGTAAACATTAATTCGGGATTGAGCCCAATCTTATTATTATTATTATTTCTCAATCGGTATCACTCGTAATGTTGATTATTTCCCCGATGGTATCCCATAATGCAACTCGCTTGGATTATGCCGAGAGGTTGGTTCGACAGTTGAAATGACAATCCCATACCTAAATTCGGGACAAACGGCCGTCCCGAATGACGCTCTAAAAATTTCGGGACCCAACCTCAAAAATCGGGACGGATGGTTACCTTAGAGTAGTAGAGAGGTTATAGATGAAAACAATGCAGCATAAAATGCGACACTTATATTATGTCTATAGTCGCTCTTACAGACATCGCACAGGCTCGGGACTTTTGTTTCATGTCCCATCCGAAGGATGGCGAGCTCTACGTATTTTTGTTTTACATCCCAGATAAAAAATACAAAGGACCTAGGCCGGGTTTCGATCTCGCTATTATCAGGACACTGCCTCTGAGCGTCTGCCCTTAATGGTGAATCCATTGTGTAGAATAAGGCCTAAGACTCAACTCAAAAAACAGAAATCACAAGAAAAAAAAAGTACCGAGCCTGTGTGATGTCTATAAGAGCGAAGAATGAGCGCTTTAGTAGTAGGCGTTACGACGTCATAGTAAAAGTCTGGGGAGGGGGGGGGGGGGGGTCCCAAAAAAGAAAACTTTCAGAACGCCAACCTAATCCTACCAACAAATAGTCTGGCCTAAATTTAAATAATGTGACCAATGCTGAATCATGTTTATGAATTATAGCTGATAGCGGCTTTCATGAAAATACCTTGCTCCAAAAATATAAACAATGCCATTGTCTCAAAAAAATAATAATAACCACAGACCTTGGATTTGTTGATGGTTGGCTGACAGAAAGTTCAACCACTATTCTGTTCAGCTAGATCTGAAACAGAATATCAATGTATTTCACCAGCGCAAATTAATCAATGCTTTCGCTCTCTCTCTGAAACCAATCTGCTGATTTCGTTCGGAAACTTCTGAAAAAAAAAAGGTCAATCTATTCATTCTACCGGGAGTTCGGATCACAAGAATTCTATTCTACAGACGCTCTCAAACAAACAGGACATACTACTTCCTCAACTAAACAAAGTATATAGTTATTTAATCAGTCAAAATACTGATGTAGACAGCTCAATCCAAAAGTGGGGGAAGAGTCGGTGAATCATTTCCCCAGAAGGAATTAATCAAATAACGTATCGCTAATATTCATTTCTGACTTACATAAATAGGCTCCTACATCGGTAGTTATTAGCGTTTTCGAATTGAGCCCCCTCCCCTGGCCCCTACAGCCCCCCCTACATCGGCAGTTGTTGAGTTGAGCTCTTCTTTCCTTCTACCGATTCGGAATTCCCGTGTAAAAAGTAGTCTTGTGAGAGACTGACGTCCGGCGCAGACTCGAAATGATTCACGAGTATCAAGAGTATTTTCGATCCGAAATCTTTTTTGGTTGGTTTTAATTTAAGTCCATTTTGGACAGTGTTCACCTATAATAACCTATTAGTCTGGCCACTAAAAAAAGTGAGTTTTGAAATCTTTACAGGTTTACTAAACGTATCTGATGTTAAAAACGGTCAGACCTATTCGGAGAATAGTTCCTAATCAAAAATATTCTTCACAACTTTACTACACTTAGGGATCTAAGCATACAATGCTCTTATCCCTTCCCTGTTAGTCAACTGTGAGTCCTAAATTTTGTCCACCCAAATTTATTTATCTAATGTAGGGAGGGGCCTTTAACGAGAACCTGACATCACACAGATTCGGGACCACAGCTTAACGTCCCATCCGAAGGACGGCGTGCTCAATTTAATACCGTGCCAAACAAAATAAACTAAGGGCCTCGGCCGGGTTTCGAACCCGCGACCTTGAGTTGAGTAAGCAAGCATACATACCATTGGACTACCGGCGCCCTTTTCTTGTCAACTTACTAACAGGAAGGTGATTCAAAATGTGAAATAAGGCCACCGTTTAAAAAAGCTATAACCTAAACCAGGAGTAGCCAACCCGGGAGATTCATTACAATTTTACAAAATATTTTTTTGCACAAAACATGTGCGAATACAAGCATTGAGATCGACTTGCAAAAGCTAAGTGAAAGAGTTGAGAAACAAATATCTCACAAATTAAATATTATTCGATCATTTCATTTATTATATTATCTAAGTTTATATGTATGAATAATAATTCATTGTTTCAAATTTTCACTGCAAAATATTTTTGTAGTGGGTCCAAATCTAATATGGGGATATATAATTTTATATGCGGCCCGCGGGATTATAATGTATTTCCAAAGTGGCCCGCAAGATCACTTGGGTTGGCCACCCCTGTCCTAAACAGTTACGAGAAATTAAAAGTATAAACTGATATAATACAAGGATATAATGATTAAGTCTCCATAACGATTTGAATTTTTTTATTTAATTTATAAACATTTTTGTACAAATTTATTTTTTTCTTAACTATTCTAAAAGAAATTCTGAAAACACTGAATACATTCTCATTAAAAAGACTAGTGAGGTTAGCTGTTAAGTTCTGTGTTAGTTAGCCAAACCGTCCCTAGCTTTTTTGTCAAAACCTAATGAAAATAAAGAAAAAACGTAAGTTTTTTAAAAATATTGTCTATCTAACAAAATATATAATAATAGCAATACTACTCCCTTATATAATATATATTTTGAGAAATACAAAATAATTTTAAAAACTTACATTTATTGTCAACTTTTATTAAGTGTTTCACGATATCTCAGAATCAATAAAAAGATAATGAATTAGTGAGATGATTTATTGATGACTATTGTTTAATTTATAAACACCTTTCAAATAAAGTCTATTCAATGTTTTTTGAGGCACGTTTAAAAAAGGTGATTGGTAATAAACAAAATGACATAGGATAAATGAATAATTTGACAATAAATTATATGTTCGACTAATTTATATAACAAAAGTAAATTAGATAATGAATTGAAGAATAATATAACTTTTATTTACTTCCGAATAAATAAATAAATGTTATTTCTTCGACACATTTTTTTTTTATTGTACCATTTGGCGGGTTCTTTTCTCCACAATAAACCCGCCACTGACTAAAAGGAGAGATGGGACTGTCAAAATTGTATTCTTTCAAATAAATATATAATATATACTGTACTGCTCTACTAGAAGGACCATCGGGAGGGACAACCATTTTCTCATTTTGGATACATATTATTTATTCTTTTCGTATTATGTAGCCGAAGGAATACAATTTTGACACTTCCGTCGCTCCTTCTGGTGAAGCACAGGTTCTACTGATGTATACTATACAATGTATTTATGAGAAATCATAAATCATTTAATGGAAAGAATACAATTTTGATATGTCTGTCTTCTTAGTCACACAGTTAAGTTCTACCAAAAAAAGTTTTAAAAAAATCAGTGGGGAGTAAATTGTTACTAAAATTGTCTTTATAATCACAAAAAAAAATGTTTTTCATCACCAAATCCTCAAAACAACACTCGTCATACTGCCCTCTTATGTCATAGTGATTTAATCACCTTTTTCTTGAACCTGTAGGAACAATTATAAAAATAATAATTCCTAATTGTAACATACTCTATTTGGAAGAGAATTTCTAAGGAGAAACAATATTTAAAAATAAAGAAATAATCTCACAAACTCATTTCAGTTCCGGAAAAGGAACAAGGGTTGGTGTAGCTGACTGGCACTAGTTTCTTTTCAAGTTATTTTTTTTTAAATAACTTATAATAATATACCTATATATATATAAAAGCTAAGTCATCGTATTCAGTGTAAAATAAGACAAAATAATGGTATCTTAAATATGCATTTTATTCAGTCTTTCTCAAGAAGTTATATATATTTATATAGGAATCTTAGGTCGAAAAATTAAAATAAAAAGTACAAAAAACAATACTGTTATAATCATTTTAATTATTGTATTACTTATAAATTCACAATTTTCTCTATTTTTTTTTTTATTTAGTTCATTTTATTTAAAATATTTCTACAACACATCTGAGACAATAACGATTTGCTTGTAAAATTAAAATGGATAAAATCCTAAACGATTTCATCAATATATAATTAAAATACAAAATGAGCATTAAAATTATACATCAAAACAATCATAATTAATCGTTAATACCGTTATTATTTAAACAACTATATTAATTAAAAATTACATATATATATTTCACCTTGATAATAGGTGAAAAAAAATAATAATGGAAACTATTTTTGAATCAATCGAAATTGTTAATTTCTTTTTCTTTTTTTTTTACAAGAATATTTACAATATATAAATAAATATTAGAAATAGCCCCTGTACTGTATAATTACTGAACTATACTCAACATTACTTGAGATGCTTTTACAATAAAAAAAAAAGAAAAAAAAGGATTTGTGAAACGAAATTGTTACACTCTTTTGTTCGTTATTTCGCTGTTTCTTTATATATGAAGAAAAAAAAAAAAGTATATTTATGGTAATAAATAAAGAGTTGATTGTTGAGGGGTACTTGGATCACTTGACTTTGTTGACATAGGCGTCGAGTTCAGCGTCAAGTTCTGCGGCAGTGGGTGGTTTACCTGGAGGACCGCGACCTCCCCGTCCTCCAGCCCCGCGGCGAGCTCCTCGGCCTCCTGAATCAAAAACAACAACAAATTATATATATATATATATATATATAAAAGTAGTAAAACAGTGCAGATAATAAACGGAAAACAAAGAAGAGTTTTGGTGGGCAAATGAATCCACTCGGGTTCAATATAAACTAACCTATTTATATTTTTAGGCCTCTCAACAGAATTACTTCGATTATTTTTTTACTCAGCTCATGCTACCAACAATTGGAATATATTATTATATTTGTTATTACAGATAGCTCAGATATAAGATACAAATAAAATAAACAGAAATGAAAATTAAAATAAATAAACATATTGCTGTTTATATATAAATTAAACGACTAACAAAGTCTAGTTTTGTCCATTTTCGTCCTGCTTCATTATCAAAAACTTTTGATATAATAATAACCCTCAGATTGAGAGGGGGAGACCAGAATATAGAAAACAGATGAGTCAATAACACCTCGGTGTGAGAGTCACCTCAAGTAGAAGATATAAACGAATAACGAAACACAATAATCGGAATCTAATGGACATTGTTGTACTCCAGAAACACACACAAAAAAAGTCTATAAATATGTGTACTGACTGGCACATCATGACCAACAGAGCGCTCTGGTATAGACGATATAACCTTGTAGTTACAAGTCCGGACAAGAGCCATAACTAACTACAACCCTATACTAAAAACTAATTATGAATCAATACCTTATATGTATTAAAGTGAAAAGCCGCAAAATATTTTGTATCTAAAGTTGTCTAAAACATTAAAAGTCCTTCGATGTAGAAAGCAGATCCATATAAGGGCAGAGTCTTCAGCAAGTACGCAACATTGTACAAGCTGGGGGGCAGCATTATTTTTAGTTAGTTGCGCTCTTTCCTCACTTTGAGAGACATGAGCCCGACTCTACTTTGTGAGTCCAAAATTTTGCCTATCTAGGTTTATTCACCTTGGGTAGGGGTCTTTAACGAATAACGGACTTCGTATAGACTTGGGACCATAGCTCAACGGCCCATCCGAAGGGCGGCTAAAGGGTTTATCTCTCTCTAACCAACAGTCCTACCTGCTCTCTATTATTCGGTAATATATTTATTTCTGTACTAGGTGAAATGTTATGAGATAGAACACGATTTGTCAACAGACTGACCATGGGAGTACACAAAGACCTTCAATAAATCAAACAAACAACAGAGAAAGAGCGAACATTTAGTTAGTTATTTTGCGCTGGCAAGTAGATTGCCGGTGATGATTCACCGACGTCCAATTTCTGGCGTAATTGGTTTTCAAGGATCCATTGCAAGCACAAAGTTTTACTTTCCCAGCTTTACAGAGGACAGGGAAACTTATTGTAATCACATAGAAATTATATGTTGAGTTTCCAACTGAATTTCTTCTTTTATGATCCACAGAATTTAGAAAAATAAAAAAAAGTGTCTGAAAACGATAATTCTAGATAGAATGAATCTGTTGACACAAAATTTTATACGGGTATCCAAAACCCCATAAAGACGGCAATTATTGACTTTCAGCTAAATCGACTAAAGGGAATTAAGGGTAGGCTCAACACAAAAACTCTAATAACGGCCGATTAATGAATGTACCGACACGAAACTTTAAAAAAAACCCAGAAGAATGGCCTCATCCCAGAGTCCGTATGTTAGTCAACTACTAAACTAATAAATTTTATCGCAAACTGAGTGCAATTTTCTTAGAATTCGAGTTTTTTGTTATAACATATTCTCTAAACTTTCATGAAGTTTTACATGTTCGGATTAAAACCTAACTATCCTAGGATTTCCCAGACTTGTAAATAGTTCCTCCTTAAGGCTATTTATTATGGTGTAACTCGTATTGGCAATATTGAATGGGAAAATATATTTATAGGGGTGTGAAGATAGAACTCAGCTTGAAATGTTGTCGAAGAATAGATGAGAAATCCTAAACAATAAACAAAGATGAGGCTCCTTCTAACCTACTAATGACAGAATAATTATCGAAGAAGGTAAATTCTAGATTACTGACTTACCCCTTATGCCTCGCCTGGCAACAGGTCCTGCAGATGTCCGCCGGGGTCCTCCCCCGCCGCCACTTATCAGGGACCGTGGTGGAGGACTGGTCAGGAGCGGTGCGTCTGTAGCCAGTTGGATCTTCATAGCTCTCCCTGTGAACACAAGAAAAATAATATCACTAAAAAAAATGTATAGTTTAAAAAACTAAAAAACACGCTTTTATGAATAGCGCACTAAGTTAAAAGTCCCTATGACCACATCCCTCCTCCATCATCAGACCCTCCTGACAATATGTAACCAAAGGACTCATTGAGACAAGTCAAACAAGCCCATACTTGATGGGCTCATTGTTAGCTATGGAGGAGTCCCTATGACCACCTCCCTCATCAAATCCTCTTGATGACAATATGTAACCAAAGGACTCATTGAGACAAGTCAAACAAGCCCATACTTGATGGGCTCATTGTTAGCTATGGAGGAGTCCCTATGACCACCTCCCTCATCAGATCCTCTTGATGACAATATGTAACCAAAGGACTCATTGAGACAAGTCAAACGAGCCCATACTTGATGGGCTCATTGTTAGCTATGGAGGAGTCCCTATGACCACCTCCCTCATCAGATCCTCTTGATGACAATATGTAACCAAAGGACTCATTGAGACAAGTCAAACAAGCCCATACTTGATGGGCTCATTGTTAGCTATGGAGGAGTCCCTATGACCACCTCCCTCATCAGATCCTCTTGATGACAATATGTAACCAAAGGACTCATTGAGACAAGTCAAACAAGCCCATACTTGATGGGCTCATTGTTAGCTATGGAGGAGTCCCTATGACCACCTCCCTCATCAGATCCTCTTGATGACAATATGTAACCAAAGGACTCATTGAGACAAGTCAAACGAGCCCATACTTGATGGGCTCATTGTTAGCTATGGAGGAGTCCCTATGACCACCTCCCTCATCAGATCCTCTTGATGACAATATGTAACCAAAGGACTCATTGAGACAAGTCAAACGAGCCCATACTTGATGGGCTCATTGTTAGCTATGGAGGAGTCCCTATGACCACCTCCCTCATCAGATCCTCTTGATGACAATATGTAACCAAAGGACTCATTGAGACAAGTCAAACGAGCCCATACTTGATGGGCTCATTGTTAGCTATGGAGGAGTCCCTATGACCACCTCCCTCATCAGATCCTCTTGATGACAATATGTAACCAAAGGACTCATTGAGACAAGTCAAACGAGCCCATACTTGATGGGCTCATTGTTAGCTATGGAGGAGTCCCTATGACCACCTCCCTCATCAGATCCTCTTGATGACAATATGTAACCAAAGGACTCATTGAGACAAGTCAAACGAGCCCATACTTGATGGGCTCATTGTTAGCTATGGAGGAGTCCCTATGACCACCTCCCTCATCAGATCCTCTTGATGACAATATGTAACCAAAGGACTCATTGAGACAAGTCAAACAAGCCCATACTTGATGGGCTCATTGTTAGCTATGGAGGAGTCCCTATGACCACCTCCCTCATCAGATCCTCTTGATGACAATATGTAACCAAAGGACTCATTGAGACAAGTCAAACAAGCCCATACTTGATGGGCTCATTGTTAGCTATGGAGGAGTCCCTATGACCACCTCCCTCATCAGATCCTCTTGATGACAATATGTAACCAAAGGACTCATTGAGACAAGTCAAACAAGCCCAAACTTGATGGGCTCATTGTTAGCTATGGAGGAGTCCCTATGACCACCTCCCTCATCAGATCCTCTTGATGACAATATGTAACCAAAGGACTCATTGAGACAAGTCAAACAAGCCCAAACTTGATGGGCTCATTGTTAGCTATGGAGGAGTCCCTATGACCACCTCCCTCATCAGATCCTCTTGATGACAATATGTAACCAAAGGACTCATTGAGACAAGTCAAACGAGCCCATACTTGATGGGCTCATTGTTAGCTATGGAGGAGTCCCTATGACCACCTCCCTCATCAGATCCTCTTGATGACAATATGTAACCAAAGGACTCATTGAGACAAGTCAAACGAGCCCATACTTGATGGGCTCATTGTTAGCTATGGAGGAGTCCCTATGACCACCTCCCTCATCAGATCCTCTTGATGACAATATGTAACCAAAGGACTCATTGAGACAAGTCAAACAAGCCCATACTTGATGGGCTCATTGTTAGCTATGGAGGAGTCCCTATGACCACCTCCCTCATCAGATCCTCTTGATGACAATATGTAACCAAAGGACTCATTGAGACAAGTCAAACGAGCCCAAACTTGATGGGCTCATTGTTAGCTATGGAGGAGTCCCTATGACCACCTCCCTCATCAGATCCTCTTGATGACAATATGTAACCAAAGGACTCATTGAGACAAGTCAAACGAGCCCAAACTTGATGGGCTCATTGTTAGCTATGGAGGAGTCCCTATGACCACCTCCCTCATCAGATTTTCTTGATGACAATATGTAACCAAAGGACTCATTGAGACAAGTCAAACGAGCCCAAACTTGATGGGCTTATTGTTAGCTATTGAGGAGTCCCTATGACCACCTCCCTCATCAGATCCTCTTGATGACAATATGTAACCAAAGGACTCATTGAGACAAGTCAAACGAGCCCAAACTTGATGGGCTTATTGTTAGCTATGGAGGAGTCCCTATGACCACCACCCTCCATCATCATCAAACAAGCTCGATGGTACCATATTATTGTATTGTCACCAGAATTGCATAAAAAATTCAGTAAAACTGAAAAGCACGGCCAAGTACTTTACACTTGTACGATTGGTACGTTACACACGTTTAATACGAGAAAAATTGTATTAAACAATTAATTAGCAGTTAGTAAACTGGAATTGGTTAGAAAACTGGGACAGTTTTGAACACGTAATAACAAACACAAACTTCTTTCTTATTTTTATCAATTTCCTGAATGTATTCTATCGTTGCTGTCTTTTTTTCGTTATCGTTATAATATTGGGTTGTTTTTTATTATATATAGGTTAGGTTAGGTTTTATGACTCATGCCCGGGCTTTAACTACGAGGTCATATCGCCTACTACCAGAGCGCTCTTTCGTCACTCTGGTGGACATGAGCCCGACTCTACTGTGGGAGTCCTAAATTTTGCTAACCCTAAATTTTTATTCATCTAGGGTAGGGGTCTTTAACGAGTACCTGACATCGTACAGGCTCGGGACCATCGCTTAACGTCCCATCCGAAGGACGGCGTGCTTAAGTTTATTTTACCTCCCAGATAAAATAAACTAAGGGCCTCGGTCGGGCTACGAACCCACAACCTTTAGCTCAGAGGTCAAGCACGCATACCACTGAGCTACCGGCGCCCTCTTTATTATATATATATATTTTTTATCTCATCTTTGCACATATAGATCATATGATATTTATTATACATTTAAAAAAATCCATATTTAACATTGATGACGTCATCCGGACACTGAAAAAGGAAAAAAAGTTATTTTTTGCCAATTTTGACCCTTCGAAACTTGGTCAAAAATGATTCTTTTTGGCTACTTTTTTTTTTTTCCAGCTCGGAGTTCTCCAGACGGCTATGTCGGAAAAAACATCATTTTGTTAATGAATAATATACTTTTTTCTATGCAAAAAGTGGCATTTGGTGTCATGAGAAAAGTAACACAGCAGTGTCTTTCGACATTTTTTTCGGACTTTGCCAGAGACACTGCCGTGCCTCCTGATGTTGGCAAAATGTTAAATCGGTACGACAATTAAAAGTGGGTGAAAATTGAGTTGTAAAATTTGCTTACAATGTTAGGAAGTTACAGGTCAAGCTAAAAAAAAGCGTGTTAAAGAATAGAATAAATTCTTTTATGCCTTAACTTTGTAATTAAAAAATAAAAGTGTTCAAGAAAATGATCCCGATAGTTTCTGGATTTCACTCAAAGAACATTCTTGGCTTCGTTGAAATTTCAAACCACTTGGTCTATCATCCGAATCTGATAAGCTGAAGAGGGCCCACTCAAGAAAAATATCTAGAAAAGGTATTTTCAACAGTTTGTAGTGGGGCTAAGTGACGGGTTCGGTGGAAAGACTGATTTAATACATCTATGGTATTCTTAACGTCCTTTTGTTCTCCTACAAGAGAACGAGCAATAAGGTCAACAAATGTAGTATATCTCGGTCTCCAATTTATCCCACTCTTTCACATTACAGAACGGATAGGGTTCATCTCTAATCATAAAAATTCTATTTAAAATCCTTACCGTCAAGAGGAACTCCATTGTACTGTTTCATAGCTTTAATAGCGTCAGGCCTTCTCTCGAATATAACATCCGCAGTCCCTAGAGATCTTCCAGACTTGTCATAGTGGACCGTCGCAGACTTCAGAGGGCCAAATTCAGCAAAAAGTTCCTATCCAACAAAAATAATATTACATGAAAGTATAGTTGGTTAGTTATGAGGGTATATGATCATGATAGATATTTTTGTATTATATATCAAATATGAAAGGCTATAATTTACCTGAATATCAGAATTCGATACACCGAAATCCAAATTTGAAATTAAAAGTTTTGCAATACCTCTGCCTGCTGGAAACCGACCTCGTCCAAAAGAACCAATATCAGCAAACATATCATGCTGCCACCTTCCGTTGATGTCTCCAGCCTTTAAAAACAGAGCACAGTTATCCAGTAATTAACCTTATACACATTCACAAAAGTATACGAAAATATGAGTGAACCTTTATATTATAAGAAAATTGAATCTATTATTTATTATTAATAAACTTAAACTTTTTTTTTTTTTTGAAGGAATTAAAACTTTCAAGCAATCACTAAGGAGTACGTAACAAGTATACATTGGCGTTTCATCATAGTGTACAAGGGTTAGAATTTTTAATGATAATAAAATGTTTGATTACTCTTTGGTAAGATCTTATTCCAGTAGTTCCAAAACTCCTTCGACGTATTCCTCCCGCTGTTCCTCTCGTAGTAGGTCTATTTCTTCCTCTGGAAACATTTGAACCTCGTGAAGCATTATTCCCTGCGCCACCACGAAACCTTTTAGTTGGAAACTTAATATTGTTCTGTTTAATAAAGTCATCTAAACTCATATCAACTTTATCAGCCATTCTGGTAAAGCCAAAGAATCAAAAAATGTAATTAATAAATGTAAAACAACGGCAGCAGACACAACTGTAAACTATAAGCCGCAAAATGGCCGCCAGAATGAAACTGAGGTCAGTCAGGGAAGCCAACTGTAATTTCTAAAATTGATAAAATTATATACTATTTTTTATTGATTTTTAGTTGAAAAAATTGTTTGAGAGAAAAAACTTTATTATCTCCCCTTTAGCTTCAGTTCTTTTTTCTAATTTTTTTTTCATATATTTATTATTTTTTTGAATGAGCCTGAAATTGAACGATACTGCATAATGGGACAGAAATATATAAAATTCGTGATTTTTTATATATAGATATTTTATTTGTTATTGAGAGAGCTGTTCCAATTTGTGTTTTTTAATAATACAGAAACCACTTTATTAATGATGCGCGAAGCCGGGGGCGCGCTTCCTTTTTTTATTTATCAGATAAGTGGTGTTCAGGGAGAGTCGAGTAATTAATTGATTTCTTATTTATTGAATAGTCGTTATATTTTCGTTCTCATTACTTTTCGTAGTTTTGAAACAAACGAGAGAAACAATATTCCGTGGAACGTTAAATTTTGTTGTTTTCCTTTTTATTGTACTGTTAAGCAGCTTTGATAGTAACTGTCAGAAGATGGGTATACAAGAAAAAAAACTGATTTTGGGCATGGACATTGGTACTACATCAGTTAAGGTATGCATAGTAGATTCATCGAGCAATTCTATTGTCGCTAGACAAACAAAAGACACCCAGGCCAATGTACCCAGTGAGCTTGGCTGTGAGGGCAATAAGCAGTATGCCCCAAAAATCTTATCAGCTCTTCATGCTTGTGTTTCTAGGCTTCCCAAGGACTCCTTAAAGCAGGTAATATAACTATAGATTTTTTAAAACATAGATGAAGTGTTTTTGTATATTTTGTAATAAATATTGATTGTAGGAGTAGATATTAGAAAATAGTTGTATGTAAATAGCTGTCTACTTTCAATTAACAAATATAATTTAGTGTATATTTTATTGAGTAACATAAGACTAGAAGGTTATGGTAAAGTTTTTTCTTGTATTTAAGGTTCAAGCGATTGGTGTATGTGGTCAAATGCATGGTGTAATGTTATGGAATCATTCACAAGATAATCCGGCTTGGGAAAAAGCCGATGTTGATTCGTGTAGATTTGAAGTTGTCGCTGATAAAGTGTCGTCCCTGTATACCTGGCAGGACTCCAGATGTGATCCTGATTTTCTGTCTACTCTCCCTGATCCTGAGTCTCATCTTAAAGCATGTTCTGGTTATGGATGCAACACACTTTTCTGGTTCTCAAAAAACAGGCATGAACTCAAATCCAATCTCTAAATATACTTTTTTTTTTTTGCATGTTACCCTGTAGAAAAAAAAGTGAAATGTTTTCCTTTTTTTTTCTTTTTTTCAGGCCAGAAAAATTACACAAATTCAATTGTGCCGGTACAGTCCAGGATTTTGCTGTCGCCATGTTGTGCAATCTTACGCAGCCTGTAATGTCTGTTCAGAACGCTGCCAGTTGGGGTTACTATAATACTGTAGAAAATTCTTGGAACACAAAGGTATGTATTGTTTACGCTTTTTGTAATATTTCAAACTTAAGGGGGTACATTAAAAGACAAATTGAGAAAATGAGATCTCGATTTCGAGAAAATAAATACGTATTTTGTCCTTTTTCTATTTCTGCTAGATTTGTATTGTTCATTTTGAAGAAATATCAAAATTACACACAGCATAGGTCCTTAACTTTTTTTTATCTGAGAGATTAAGAAAACGAGCCCGCTACTATTCGGAGGGGATGTGTTGACCGTCTGAGCCTTTGCGATGTCACGAACTCATACCCTAATCAAATCTGGGTAGTCAAAATTTAGGAATCCTATATTAAAGTCGGGCGTTGGTACGCATACTCCCCTACACCTCAAGCGGCCAGTCCGCCCTGCTATGAGTCAATGCCTCCCGTCACCATTCTGGACCTTGAGGGAGGCCTTACTATCGGGGTGGTTGCTGGCACCAGCAAGGAAGCCATTTTCTGGTAGAATCCAATGCTGGAGTCGGAGCGATGTAGGTGCCCCGCCGCCTCCCTGGAACTCATGTTCAGATCCAGTTACATTTCAGTTACAAATTATTCTTATTTTTATGGACGGATTCTATCTTCAGCGGGGTATGGGCGAGAGCCTTCGTACCGCTTGTGAGTGCCTTCTGCTATAAAAAAATTTAAAAAAGCACAATAGTTGAAACCTAATAAAAAAAAAAGTTGAATCCCGGGCATAAGTAACAAACAACTATAATTTCTTATTCATAAAATTGATCTTGACGTTGGTTGTGTGTTCGAGTAATTTTTTTTTTTTTTTTTCATGTTTGTCCAGATGAGCGCTAAAGCGTTGCTACATCCTTGTAGTAAATTATTATCACAAAACGTTTTGCTAAGCTGCTGATTCAAACGTGGTTGTCCACCATAGTACTGTTCCAAATTTGATCGAAATTAATACATTAGTTTCGGAGATATGAGAAGGAACTTCTATATAACCACACAGACATTACTTTCCTCACTGGATAGTAAAACAAAACCGAACACATTTTCTCAGTGCATTATTTTATTTTTTTAAAGCAGTTTTTTACTATAATTGTAGATCTTAGAACAGGCTGGTTTTCCTGTATCTTTACTCCCTGAGGTTGTGGCACCAGGAACTGTTGTTGGAAAACTTGCTGAATCCTGGCATGGAATTCCACAGGATACACCTGTAGGTGTGTACGAATCAGGTTTTACGCATGTTTCCTCGGCTTGTTTTTTTTTACATATTGAGTAATTTTGTATAGTTCTCTACATCTATTCATCATATGTTGCTTCTATTTGGATCCTCCACCTTGCTGCATAAATCGATTGAATATTGTGATTTGGTAGTCAATTGTTGATAACAATTAGTGATGGTATTTTTGTTTTTGTTGTTTTTGAGCATGAGAAATTCTCACTTTCTCTGACAGACAGACCCAGCATACTATTTTTGTTAAAGGATGGGATTGAGGATTCAATGCATTCATAGATTTGGCAGTATCTTTTGATTCAGTGCGTAGGGGCAATGTTTAGAGCAATGAAGGATAAAAGGGTTTCAACATTAGATGAGTTAACGAAGCGCCAAAGGGAATAGTAGCAAATCAACATTTAGAAAGAGAAAAATAAGGGATAACCTGTGTCTTCTTCTGTTCGTAGAGATACGGAAGATTTGCAAAAGAAGAATTGAAGAAGGATACGCACAGGCAATGATGTGTGCAGATGAGCATTACTCTAATTGTGGATAAGCAGGCAAAACTAGAATGTAATGTAAGAATTGGGGGAGGATCTCTTAGACAAAGGCATGACAAATGTCACCAAGAGTAAAGTTACGCAGGTCGGGAAGAAGAGATGGAAATAATATGCTATGAAGCGATCCTGTGAGTGATTAGTCGTAATGGAAGGATCAGCTTGGGAATACCGCGAAGAAGGCGGACGGCGTCTTCTACCATAACCGTCTCACTGTGATCAGGAAAAGGCATATTAACAAGGAAACCTAGATGCAATCTGTACCTCGATGTTTGAATATTATTACTCTCGGGGGCTGGGAGTTTGGGCAGACCCGGATGATGTTCAAGGGATACATTGAGAGGACTGAGAGAGCCAGAGGTAGGACGCTGTTTGAGATGAGGTGATTGTCTCAGAACAGAGGAGGCAGCTATCAGGAAAAAATTAAGAATAACGTATGTTGTTTACATATATAATATATGGATGTACTTTCATCCGCCACGACTTGACAAATACTATGTAGCAATACCGAAAGTAGTTCCATATATTATATATATTTTGTGAAATAGACACTATTTTTACAAAACTTACGTTTCTCTTCAATTTTTTTTATTAAGTGTTACATAATATCTCTGCAGAAAATGTTTAGCTGTAAGTGAATGTCACACTAATTGTTACTTGACGTCTCCTTTTAAATGCACTGTTTCTGCAATCAGAGTTACAATCCTTGAGTTGGCGTTTGTATTGGCTTGGTATCATTTATTTATTAATTGTGGATGTGTTGGTGTAAGGTTATGGGGTAAAATGAAGGAATGTGTTGTCCTTATTACTCTGCATGTATTTATATGTACCTACCTTCCTATTACATTGAGGCAGGCCACCGTTCGAGTTGAAATTGCTCCTTGTAAATAAACATCGCACCTTTTGAACATTTGCAAAAATTGTGCACACAACCTCTGGAAAACAAATACAGGTATATAAATCTTTCTAAAATGTATAATTTAAGTTTAAAAATGATTAGGTGCAGCCTTGGGAGATCTGCAGTGCTCAGTGCTGTCCACGCTTCGCCAGGAAGATGATACTATATTAAATATTTCCACGTCCGCACAGATGGCGTTCATAGCACCTTCATTTGATGTGAAAAAGGCAACTGGTAACTTTTTGAATATTCTATTATACTACCACTAGCGCTTTTAGTTTGCTTCTCTCGCCATCGTTTCAATACGATAAATGTGATGGTCCCAAGGTCAGGTATTCTCATAGATATAAAAGATATTGTCTTCCCACTGTTTTATTTTTGACCAGAACCGGTTTTCAACGCAACAGTGTCACCCCAGCTATTCACTACGCTGTGGGAAGACAACGTCTTTTATTTCTATGAGAAATCTCGTCCCACAACATCTTACTAACACATATCAGATATTCGTTAAAGCCCCTTACCCAAGGTAATTAAATATGTGTAGACAAAATGTAGGACTCCCCCAGTAGAGTCGCACTCAATGTTTAAAGTGTAGTGACGAATTATAAAATAGTTTTTCATTATTGCTAGTTTTGATGAAAAATTATAATAAAGTTTTGCGCACGGCAGTAAATGCGCCATGGTTCGTGAGGAACAAGCAGCTTCACGAAGAACTAGGCATGTCATATGTTGAGGACTTCGTGAAGGGGGTTACAAAGAAGTTTCTGGATTCCCTAAAAACCGCAGCAGGATCAGCGTATTATGAACTAGGGAAGACTACTCCCAGCCCCAAGACTCAAGCCGCGGTTCCCTCAAGACATCCTCCCTTAGAGATCAAGTGTTCAAAATTTTTAGCCATTCTCGGAATTATCTTTTACATTCGTATTTTATTTTCATCTATTTGTTCAGTTCTATAAGCAGTCCTAGGTGGTTCTCAAGTTGAACGTCACCAATCTATTATTTGTTTTATGTCCATATTTATACCTACTAGCATAGCATGTAATATGCTGAACTAGTAAAATAAAATAATAAAAAAAATTATTAAAATAAAATATATGTGATGTAGCCATTACAGGACTTTCTATATATCAACTACACTTACAGGCCTCTCTCCCCCCTCTTCCCCCCCCCCCCCCCCCCTCTTCTCAAAATACAGTGTAAACTCTATATAGCGACACTTAAGGGACTGCGCATTTTATGGCGTTATTGAGATTTGTCGTTAAATGAAGAGAAGAAAAATCAATACATATTACATTACATTTAATAGTATCTTACTATTATAATATGTATTTACTAATAAAGTATAACATTTACAAACAACAAACATTAATAATGATACAAATAACAACGCTTATTGCGTATAGTCTGTTGTCTTCGTCTGACGTTTTTTGCTGCTCTAGTATTTTAAGGCAATCACAACAAACAAAAGAACAAATTTCTTAGAATCTTCGGTACGTATGATGCCGACAGTCGAGGTAATACGTGCTAGACAATAAAGCAGCAAAATAACAAACAAAAGAACGTACACAGTTCAGTTCTTATTAATTTCGGCAACTTGAAAGTACTGTTTATTGCTTAGTAATGACGTTATTTAGAGTGGGTGTGATTCTACATAGAGTATCATTGTATGGACTACAATGTAAACCAACCAGATTCAAGTAATTTCTATGTTTTAGGGAGTTTGTCGTTAAATCGAGTGCCGTTAAATGGAGTTTACACTGTAATTTCATACTAGGTGTAAGAAAGTCACTCTCAGAATTACGCTATATAATGAAACGAAAAAATACCACTGACCACAACTCGAGTTTCATATTGCATCAAGTAATGCCAGTAAAAGTGATTTTGAGAAGAGGGAGAAAGAGTGGTTGGTATAAGAAAGTTCTGTAATGGCTTTAGCGCATATTTTCTAATTATTCTTCAGAGAACCGTAAGGTGGAGTTTCTTCCTTACTTCAAAGACCGATACCTGGCTGTGGCAGCCTCGCTCAACGGTGGCAACGCTCTGGCTACATTCATCAGTATGCTACAGCAGTGGACTGTCGAGCTGGGTGCTCCTCTCCCACAAGGTATTGTACTGTAATCCTCAGCATCCTGAATTGATTAATTTCTATGTACCCGACGCACCCTGTCTAGCAATTGGGTAAAACTGGGAATTATAAGTAAATTTTTGTTAAGTCTCAAAAATGGCAGGGAATTTTTCATTTAGTATATTTATATATATTTTTTTTATCTATCATAAATAAATCAAGAACTAGCTTTCTGTAGTAATCTCTACTAAAACCACAGTTTTCCGATATTAACATGTAATGTTTGCCATCTTCAATTTGGCCACACTGCATAGGCATCTGTCCCACGCCGCTCTCGTGTCTCGCCATTGTTTCCACTCTTCCAGCCTGTCTCACAGATAGAGAGTATTGTTGAATATAACAGTATATATAATTGTCCAGTCCGCTTAATTACATATATTGCTTTAAATAATAATTATGTTGATACAAGATTTTTTCAAAGTATTTAATTGTTTATACTTCAATGATTCATTATACTTTTAAACTTTATAAATTGTTATATTGAGTTTTATAGATTAACATGTTTTAGTTAGTCTAGTTATTTTTTTTTTTTTTTTTAGTACTACTTAACCCTGATGCGACCAATTATAAATGAATAAATAACTTTATTGCTCATAAAGAATTATCTTACAGCAAGGAGTTCGATACATAATCATAAATTCAAACAATTTCTGAATAATAAGGACTAAACTAAAATGAAATCTTTTCCGATCTCCTGATTATAAAAATAAAAATGCCGTGTGTCTGTGAACACGATAACTCCCTATAGATTGAATGTATCGGCACGAAATTGTTTATGTGCATCCAGAAACCTCTAAGGACGACACCTATTTAGTTTCAGCCAAATTGGTCAAAGAGAAGGGAGGATTAGGGGGAAGACTTAACACAAAAGCTCTAATAACTGCTGCTTTAACGAATGTATTGACACAAAATTTAGTATGAGCATTCAGTAGCCACTATTTAGGTCAAATATTGAGTTTTAGTCCAAACGGTCGATTGACTTTGGAGGAAGTAATTGAATAATTCGTGCTGGGGAAGTACATAGCTGGTGAGTTTCCGACCTTTTTTATATATACTACTTATATTTAACAACACTCTCTATCTGTGAGCCTGAGACTAGAAAAATGGAAACAATGGCGAGACTCGAGAGCGGCGCGCGACCGATGTCTATGCAGTGTTGCTAAAACGTTGAAGATGACAAACATTATTACATGTTAATAACGGAAAACTGTGGTTTTAGTAGACAGTGGTCAGCTCTCTTAGATAAAACTAATAATAAACCTAATCATGAGGACCATCTACACAGAGTCATGTCGTTTTTACTATTTTTTTATGGCAGTTGGCCAAAACTTGTAATGAAGATCTTATAAATAGAATAATCAAGAATGATTCATATTTGTTTTCAATTAAACAAAGTAATTTACTACATGTGCCTCCATTGAAGAACACTTTGTGGGGGTATATTGTATTTTTCCAAACAAAAATAGTTCATTTTGAGGTAAGGGTGGTTATTCCCTTTTCGCAGTTATTCTGTTCTTTTTTGGAACCATTCAGAAGGTTTCATACAATAATGTACCGTTGCGCTATGTTCTCATCTCAAGTTATGGTATATTTGTCTACTTAAAATGTAAAAAAGTTCGAAGTCAATTTCAAATTTTACTGTAATTTTTTTTAGATATTTAGCAACGATTGTAGTGGAGGGAGGCCACATTTTCATCTATGACGCCGCCAGGCCCGTCATTTTCTGGAACTATTCTGGCTTCGTTTGTAGCTTACACTAAGAAACCTGAAATTCTGAATTTCAGGTTGGGGTGATTTTTACTTCCACAGCTCTACGAAGTATACGGGAAGTTATGTAATCGGTCGAAAATTCGGTACAGACTTTTCTCTAAAATTTCCTGTTTTCCGACCTTTAGATTCCAAATATTAAAAAAAAAAAAAAGTGTGTGTCTGTGAACACAATAACTCCCGATAGAATAGAATGCATGTATCGACATGAAATTTTATAAGTGTGCTCAAAACCCCATAAGGACACCTAACGATTTTCAGCCAAATCGGCCAAAGGGGAGGAGAGGATTAGAGGAGAGGCTTAACTCGAAAACTCTTATAACTGCCGATAATGAATGTATCGACACAGAACTTCATGTGTGAATTCAAAACCCATAAGGATGACACTTACTAATTATCAGCGGGAGATATTCTGTTTATAGGATTTTCATTACAAGGGAAGGGTTGATCGGAGGGGGCTCAACTCAAATTAATGGCCGATGTATCGACATGAAATTTCATTTTTAAAATCAAAACCCAATGAGGACAGAACCTGTCAAATTTCAGCGATGTCACCTGACGAGAAGGTTTTTTTTTGTGTGTATGGGAACTGAAAGCCCGTGAGACTGAAAACAAACTTTTTTGTTGGTATTTGGAGTGGAGAACCTGAAAGTGGAGAGAACGTCATCTGTACCACTTCTTCGATTTCTCATCCATGTATTTTTTGTAATTATTGTATTATTTTCTCAGGTAAATTGTGGGAGCGTGCTATAGAGGCGGCCAGCAAGTGCAGTTGCTCCACGTTAGAGGTGGTTCCTACTCTCCTGGGAGAAAGACATGCTCCCCAGGAAACAGCCTCTGTGACCAACATCAACATAGGCAACATCAGTTTGGGCCAGGTCTTCAGGTCTATCTGCAGAGGGGTCATACACAACCTACATAGGTGAGAATATGGAGTCTCAGATAGCCTAGATCCAATTACATCTTCGCGGGAATGTTCTCGTTACGCTCATCGTGTAGTGTGATTGATTCGCTTTAAGTTGGCTCCGTAATCTTGGCGCCTTATAATTTTGATGATGGCATGTCTGCTTGTGCCAGAATGGTCTTACATTACTCGAGGTTATCGCAGCAATATAAAATGAAGAGGAGGGGACTAAGGATAGCTGTTTGAGGCATTCCAACCAAAATATCACATTTGGAGCTGAGAATATTGTTCAGATACATTTAAAAAGTCCTGTTCTTCAAAAAACGCCGTAATATCATCCTTGCCGAAGGGCCCGTTTCGCTTGCCAGCTAATAGCGAACTAAGTCTACACTGTTTTAAACTTTAATTAATTTGACTCTCACATAGCAATTTTTAGCTATTTTTTTTTATAATTTCCTATCTTGTATCTTTCTCTTTTACACATTAAGTTCTTTGTTTCAGTATGATGCCTCGTGAGATGCTGCTAGATAATAACATATCTCGCATACTGGGGCTGGGTTCAGCCTTGTCGAAGAACTCAGTGCTCCAGCAAGAAGTCAAAGAGATCTACCAGCTTCCGGTGGTCTTTGAGAAGAAAGGCGATGCTGCCTGGGGCGCTGCTATTGCTGTGGCTCATATCTAATCAGATAATCATCATTATTAATCAGATTATCATCGTTATTATTAGGTAGTTATTCTTCTGAATGGTCCAAATGACTTCCCGTCCTGTATTTTCTTTGGTGAACAATAAAAAAAATGGTATTTTTCTGTTTAAAGAAAAATTCTGAAAATTCAGGTATTGCTGTCCATGTGAATTTCTTTCCAAAAGTAGTTGTAGGGTAAATTAGGGAGTAATAGTGGAGTAAATTGTGAATGTGTGTATGAAAGTGAGAGCGCGTAGTATCATCGTAATCATAATATTTTGGTGATATTTTTGTCACATATCGTCCCCTGCTTTCCTCTCCTTCACTAGTAATAATAACTTTATTCACCTTAGATTATGAAATCTGCAATATTCCATATAATAAGTACCATAAAAGCATATAACATAATAATAATAATTAAACCTTTAAAAAAAAAAAATGTTACTGATACCAAATCTTGAAAGAATATTTAAAAGAGTTGAATGAGTTTTTAACATTTCAACAATAACAAATATAATACATTTTATTCAAGTGTTTCAAGGATTGGATGGAGAGGTAGAGAGAGACTGATGCCAAGTTGGCGAGGTAACGAGCTCGAAGAGCATTGCAGGCCGGGGTGCTTAAGAGAAGATGGTGGATGTCTTCCTGGAGATATGTGAGTGCCAGTCTTCTGTTTATTGTTTCAAACTTTACTTGCATATATATATTTTTATTAGTGTTAATTCTTTATTAATATTTTCTAAAAGAGGCTATATTTTCTGTATAGTGTAAGCTTCCATTGTATGATCTGTACTTTTGTAATATGATTCAAAGGAAAACATCAATTCCATCCTGCGCCTTATCAATTTAGCTCCAAAATTGTCTATCAAATATAATATTACGAATAAATAAATAATGCCTAAGGGGCGTGTTCTATCTTGCCCGCGTACCACATGAAGAGGGCAATGCAATATAACATAAATTTCTAAATGCATAAAATTAATACAAGAAAGTAAATTCTAAATTCTGTACAGACAGATACATCACCGAAAACATAATGTTTTCTTTTTTTATATTTGACCTACAAAATTCATAGATACAGCCCTTTATTTTATTTCCATGCTTATGTATTTCTGAAAAATTAAGAAAATTTGAATGAATTTTTTTGGCAATCCCATCGGCCATAGATGAAAGAAAAAAGTAGGGATTGATATCGTTAATAGAACTACCTTTTAATACATTTTTTAATAGGGTTTTCTGTGTAACATCGAAATAAAAACATACAATTCAAAAGTAACAGTTTGCAAAATCGATAAACGCCATTAGTTTAAATGTTTTTTACATGTTGACACCAGTATCCGATCCCAGGAGGAAATCTGAAGTATGAATTGCGAAAATGTGTATAATATAATCTTTAAAATGAGTATTTTTGTACAGTAATAATCTTTTCCTTTAGTAGATAGATATGTAATTCCGTTTTCCTTATAGATTATCAATTAGGCTTATTTGCCAAAAATTCTAGTTTTTCTTCAGAACAGGCCTGTCTGTATGTTGATTTTGAGTATCAATATTTCTGTGCTGTTTGGGTAAAGGGGTATATGTCAATTTTTTGTGAAAATGGGTAACCTCTATGTTGGGGTAAAGAGAAATAAGTCAGAATCTTATGACATCATTGAAAAAAAAGGAAGTGAAAAGAGCGCCAACTGAGAAACTTGGGAGTTCTCTGAAAACTGAAAACAGAAAAACTGACATAACCCCTTTACTCCAACACCACAGATTTCATATCTATTATTTTCTATTTCATTTTTTTTTTACCTATAAACTACCTTGATTGTCGCCTGATACCCAACCTGAGAAATAGTTCCTATACAACTGTAGTAGAATTCTGTTGTAAATATAACTTTTCCAAAAAAAATTTATTTTGAAATTGTTGAAATTTTTCAATAGTTTTATTGTTAAATTGTTTTTTTTGTTTAAAGTTTATGCTTACCAACCTCCCTTTTGTTGAGGGAGGTCAAGAGAACCACAAGTACAAAAAATGGTATACGTAGTAGATAGATTTAATAAAATATATTTATTTCAAACCGGACTCCTCTCGTGTGAAGATAACAGTGTAGAAGTGGAAGGGATTCATTTTTTTTTTTTGTTAGGATTATTTCATTTTTTTTTTAATGATGAGGAGAGAGAAGACTGAAAAGAAATCTGCTAATATCAAGTCACATATTATTTTGAATTGGATGAGGATAATTTTTAAAAATTGTTATGAATTTAAATTGATTTTTGCATACAAATAATTTTATATTGAAGCCAACAGTACTAAATCTTATCTAATTCTTGATCGTTTTCAACGATATTTCAATTATTAAAGTGGACATCACTATAGGAAGAAATACTATACTACAATTAGGCTTAGGCTGTATCCTACTTGACTCCCGATTCTATGGGGAATGGTAATAATGCAGAGAAGTTCAGCTGGGCCGCATCTGAACAGGCTCCGGAGGACCCTCATCATAGCTCCCGGAACTATTTTTCTCTCTGGCTTTTCAGAGCTTGAACCTAAGGATTGTCTGGAACTTCTTGCCCCGATCAGTTGTAGATCTGTTCCTGGTCAGAAAGCCGCCTGTTCTTTTTGGAGTTTCAGCTCCACCATGTGCTCTTAGTCTCTTTCAAGCCATGCTACAATCAGTGAGTGGTATTTCTTTTCTTGTGAACTTTTTTTTCCCCAAATGGCTGTAATATTGACATTTTCTATTTCGTTCCTCTTTGCTTCATTCACTGTTATGCTCTTGGGGTTGTCCGATTTGAAATATTCATAGCTAGCTCATGTATTATTGTTAGATATGACAGACTGAAACACAAATAGATTGTAGGCCTAATCAATTAGGGAAAAAAAACTACTAGATAATAGAAATAGAATATTTTGCACTAATGCATTGAAAAATAAGTAATAGAACCTTTGTAATATTGTAACAATAGTATTGATAATAACATTTATGCATATACCTTTGTATTAGAGTGTAATTTTGTAGTAAAATTAAATTAAATTGAAAAGGAAAATACGTAAGTGTATGAAAAATTCTTACCAATCAGTATTAATGATAATCTAAAGTTTGTACGTGAAAG
Organism: Aradus depressus; assembly: GCA_963662175.1. NCBI lineage: Eukaryota > Metazoa > Arthropoda > Insecta > Hemiptera > Aradidae > Aradus > Aradus depressus. The sequence goes on along the minus strand of OY759221.1, from coordinate 40,009,654 downwards.
TAATAATAAAATTGAAGTGATAAACCTACTTTCCCTGTTGTTCCATTTGGTGTTATTATTGATTGTTGTCATATAGTTGTAAAATGATGGTTATTTTGTGAATAAACGAATGAAAATCATGAAAATTATTTCCTTCCCCCTCCCTTATTTTTTATTTGGTTTTTTAAATGTTGATTTTTTCCAGAGGTGACTTCTTTTTTGACAATATTTCGGGACACTTTCACGTCCCTTCTTCTGGTCACTATGAACGTTGGTTCGTAGTGACCAGAAGAAGGGATGTAAAAGTGTACCGAAATATAGTCCAAAAAGAAGACACCTCTGGAAAAAATGCCGAAAAAAATCTACATTTCAACATCTCAGAGAAGTTTAAGAAACACATTGATTTTCTAAAATTAAATAAAGTGCTTTAAGAACGTTTGAAAAGTAACTACGTCTATTCTCCGGACACTATTAATCCTACGGCTGTGAAATTTGGTGCAGTTGCTTCCGCAACGAAAAAAAATAACTTACTCAATACTTAGCTGGTAAAAAACTTGAGTGTTCCAAAATAGAATTCTCAGAATGGCTCTGTTTATACGAAATTCTCGGTTACCGCCACCTCTGTTTTCACTCAATTGAAGTATTCATGCCTTAACGGGAGGGGGCTGTGGTAGTGCCCTTAGCACAAAAATAGTTCTAGCTCGTTAACGGAAGATTGGATTGTCCTGAAAATTCACATGTAGTATTCTTTAAAGCCAAATTGAAAAAAAAAACTATGCGTCATTCCAATAACCATGAATGAGAAAGGGGGGCGCATCATAAAATTACTGCGGGGTCACTAACAGCTTTTTGGATTGTCATGGAATGTCACCTGTTTCTAACGTCTAACAAGTTCGTCACCATCACTACGAGTCCGGTCCGAAGGACTACGTGCTCAAGGTTTTTTCACTTCCCAGTTAAAAGAACTAAGAGCACCCGCCTAGATTTCCAACGCGCGATCCTGAGCTCATTAGACACCACATGTAAAGATAATATAAGTTTCCCTTTAGTTCTAACTAAATTTGTCAAAAGAGAAATATAGAATATAGGTGGGTTTTGTTGTTCCATTTTCACATATTTTCTGGAAAGCATATTAGGACAGCAATAGGCCTAATCAATCATCATAGTCCGTAGATGGTAGCGGTGATAGTCAACCACATACAGATTTAGATATATTGAGAAGGTTGTTGTGTACACCTAGGGACCCAACCTAAGCAAAGAACGCTCTTATCCCTTCCTTGATAGCTCTAGAGCGGGAGACCGAAATTTTGCCCACCCAGGTTTAGTTACTTGAGGTACGACTCAAAAACGACTACCTGACATTCGAAAAGGTCATCGCCTAGGATCCCATCCGAAGGACGACGTGCTCATGTTTTTTTTTCACTTTCTAGTACTCACTGGAGAATATATGTAGCACCTGTCCAAACCATGACTTGCGCCGATGCATGGACAAAGTACAGCAGCGGCGAATCACCATCAATGTACATCCACAGCTCTAACTAAATATTTGACGTCACCCATATGCATGAAGAAAGTATAGCAATATTTGACGTTATTTATATGCCATGGAGAAAGTATAGATATATAGATTGCGTTTGCGCTAGCCCTCAGTTTAAACTCACCTGTATGCATGGAGAAAGTATAGCAATATTTACACATATGCCTTCCCTCTCAGCTCAGTCAGACTTAAAAATAATATTTACATATATGACCAAAGTAGGAGAGTATCCTGTTGTAGACCCAGGTTGGCTATTTTTCAGGAAAATGGCGTGTAGTTTTCAACGCACCACCATAGATTCCGTTTACGCCAGCCCTCGGCTAAAAAAGAAGAAGTGAGAGATGGCATAAATGCTGTCAAGGGGGGCGTACCCATTGATGTGATCCATTACATTCAGGGTATGTGGTCATGTTTGATTGTGCCCCCGCTCAGTTGCAGGTTGACCATTTTTCAGGAAAAAATGGTGTGTAGTTTTCAACGCATCACATAGATAGTTTTCACCCCTTCCCCTGATAACAGAGAATATGGGGTGAAGGCTATTAAAATGATGTGAAGTTTCAACAAAAGTAGGATAGTATCCTGATGTATTCTCAGGTTGACAATTTTTTCATAAATCATAGGAACACCCCCAGGGGTATGTACACATATAGTTTAGTCCGATGATCTCTATGTGAAAAATTGAAAATTGCAAAGCCATGAATGAATTGTCGAAGAAATGCTTAGGAATCGCATGAGAGTTACAATGGGAAAAATTCAAAGTTCCCCAGGGAACGTCGTGTAATACTGCTAGTATTCAATATGATTGAGTGTAAATATTCAAGGGTATCATGTCCTTCACTTCCCTAATCTAGTAAATATATATTTATGTTTCATTGACCGTCTACATTTTTGTTGAGCTGGTATAATAAAATAAAACAAAAAAAAGAAAGTTAATTTATCTCTTTTTGTTAAACCCCACCCTAGGCCGATTTAGCTGAAACCAATAGATGTCGACATGTGGTTTACAATGAGTAATCATTGTTCACAGATATACATTTTTTTTTTTTCATATTCATGTCTGATCACATACTTCCCCTATGCTAAGGGAAGTAAAAAAAAAAACGATGATTTTGATTTTTGTAAAATCAATATATTTTTTTAGTTAATAGGAAAAATTTGTTGGGGCAAAAATCGACATGTTTTATTGTATATATCGATATCGATTCTAATTTATATTGCGTAATTTGGAAAACTTTATAGCTAATATAAATATTAAATCCCATTACTAAAAAACATCCTATGCTAATTATATACATATTTCCATGATAATAATTTTAAAGAAGATATTGAAAATTATGAAATCGTTACATTAGTGATCTACTAGCTATAGAACTCAAAAATTTAGACGTTGGAAATTAAAATTATTAATTTTTCAAATTTATAATATTTTTCTTTTGAAAAGAACGCCCGAAGGAGAAATTAGCATTTCGTTCACTTTGATGTTTTTGTTGATTAGTAAAGTTTATTAGTTTTCTAGAATGGAATACTTTCTAACCTATACTAATAAATAACATCCGGTTTTTGTTGCCTCCATTTTGTATTCACTGGACCTACTGAACTCGTTTGCTTCGGTTTCGTCGTCGGTGTTTTTGTACCGTGTTGTGAAGTTCTGCATAAATACGTGTAGCTTCACACTTCACTCTCGTACATTAAGGTAACTAAATATTTAATAATTTTTTTAAAGAATAAATCTTACCCAACTTTCAATATTTAATTATGAACTTTCGAATGAACGGTCGCATCAGCTTTCGTACCATTGTGATCAACGCTGTTGCATATTGTACCACTTTCTTGTAAGAACTTTTCTGAATGAGTCTCATTAAAAATTAATTTAATTGAGCTTATCGTAACTAAGGATTTCATATGTGACCATTAGGGTTAGTTCAATATTATTATCTATTGTCAATTTACAATTACGGCGTACTCTAAACTGGTCTTATTAGATTTTTAACTCTGTTGGTAAGTTAAATCTTGGTTTGACTTACTTTTTAATTTTTTTTCTGTGCCTTGCAATGCACTGTTTATGCTACTTCGAACTTTTACCACTACATGAATTTGGCTTATATTTTTGTTTTCAGTTGTATTTTTGCATTGAAAATTAATTAGCCTTATCTTTGAAGGGGTTCTTATAATTTTTGTAATTCTTAAAAAGGTTTCTTTTCGTCAACTACAATGGCTTGGGTTAAATGCCTTGACAATAGTTTTGGTTATTTTACATCTTTTTATAATTTTCTGTGAAATATGTGTGAACTTTGCAGTATTTATTGTGTTGTTACAGTTATAACTCTATTTGCGATAATTTCTTACGTAGATCATCTACTATCCGAGTTGGTTATTAGATTTTTCTTTTGTTAGGGTTAGAACACATTTATTTTCCTTTCTCATATTCTGGAGATAAATTTTGGTTTTAAAGTAAGCTATCTTTGAAGGTCTTATTTGTTCTTTGAAAAAATATTCAATTCATTTTGCATTCCCATTTTCATCGGCACATAAATATATTTGAAGATTTCTTAATTGATTTGTGCGTATGGTCTTTTGTTTTGTCATCTCAGGAATTATTCCTTAATCAAGTTTAACATTTTAAGTGTCACACTAGTTACCGCCCTATCTCATTTCTTGTACTTGGATCTTCCCAATGAGGTGAAACTATTCTCTGCGTATCAACTTGCGATGGAAAATTCTGTGTCGTGGGTTTGAGGAAGTTATTCCTCCCGATAGTTGTGTATAATTGTAGTACACTTGTGCTGTTTGTACACTTGTTTGCACCAATTTTTGTTGGGGAAGAAAAAGTAGCAGGGATACACAAATCTTATCGTTGAGCCTCTTTTATTATACATCTTAAAAGTAAGAATATATATATATATATATCAATTGTGTATCTGAAAATGTGATTGCACATCAAACAGCTTTGTACAGAGTATTTGCATCTTGATGTTATAACACTTATTCACAAATTGGTTTTTTACAGCCCAAAATTACTTGGGAAATAAAGAAAATTGTCAAGACATACAGGGCGTATGTTATGTTCGATAAGTAGGTAACATCGACCAGTGAATTTTCCCATCGTTGTTACCTTAACTTTGGTCGTTTTCTACTTAGTAATTTGTTGTTCCTGGGCCTCTGAAAGGGTTATATCATAATGCATTGTTTAGTCCGTATTTTCCGAGATACTCTATAGGCGCCATTTTCGTGTGACCACACTTTGAGCTCTTCATGTTGATACCCAATTTGGGTATCTAGAACAAAATAAAAAATATTTTTTTACAACCTTTTGTTATCAGTTGTTGAAATTGTAATTTAAAACATTTAGTACAATTTCATGTCATTTACTACCCTTTGGGTCTGAAAAGTGTACAAAAATAAAAATCAAAGGAGAAGCTATATAAATTCAGATACGAATTCGTGAACCTTCGCGAGAGACCCCTAAAAAAATTTTTATAAAAAAAGTTTCTATAATTGCATTTTCTAGATTATTTATGTTTAGAATGTTTTTTCTTTGTTGAGTTACATATATTTGTACTTAATAGATAACAAATGCATAGATCTGCTATAAACGGTGTTAATGTTTCACAGTTATATTTGAATTTTCTTTGCAATTTTTTTAAAATGGGTCCTTATACTCAATAGATGTTTTACGCAAAAATTCTCCTATGGTAAACATTGAGCACTCAATGCGAGCAGTTATCTAGTTGAAAGTTAACGTAACATGTCGTCATAGATTGTTGTGAAACTATGAATGGGCGGAACATAACCAACAATTGAATTAAATGTGTATTTAAATTGTCAATAATTTATTTTATTTTCAGCTAAATGTCTGGAATCGCTATATCTAGATTATCAGAAGAAAGAAGGGGCTGGAGAAAAGACCATCCCTTCGTAAGTTTCTTTAAATAGTATTTCTTATTTGTGAAAATCCATTTTTTAATTGATTTTGTTAAATTTAAACTTCTTTAAAAAGAATACATTAAAAAAAAAAAAAGTTGCTATAAACAGAATGCTCTTGTCTGTAAATTTTGAGAATTTTTTAGTTCATATCAATATATACTTCATATATCATACTAAACTAGTGCTTTGACTTCCCGAAGAGCACAATATTTTTTCTCATCTCTTTTTTTTTTTTTTTCAAGAGGTTTTATTAGAGAATTATGAAATGTTCTCTTACCATAAACCGTAGATAAGTCATGCATTAATGTTTGGAAACCAATTGATTTTGATGTACCAAACTTAATTAGAGTTGAGTGTGTTGGCTCAGAGAGAGAGCCCCGTGTAGTTTCTCTGACCTCACTTGAACTAATACTCATTTCAAATACTAACCATTTTACCATCCAACTTATAATATATGTCACAATCTGCACAATAAAAATATAGTCTCACCTCTCACATATTTTATGCCGGCTTTCTGATAAAACATTCATACGACAATTTAAAAAGCAAATTAATAAATATAATAAAACTTCAATTAATTACAAAAAAATAATAATTTAAAATTTCATGGATTAGGTAGTAACAACTCTGACCGGAATAGTGTATCTGTCCCCATCCATGCAATTATTGTTATTTTTTAAAAATAATTTTTGTATTTTATATTTATTGAAGTTATTTTATTTATTCTTTGGCTTCTTAAATTTTTATGTTCTTTTGAATGTTTTATCAGACTGCCTGATGATGAGTGCAACCATGGAAGCCTATAGAATAATAAACTCTGTGAGGTTAGACTATATTTATATCTTAGAACTTGTGAAATGATAACTTCACTTTATAATTTATTATAATTTCTCTCTACAGATGTATGTGATGTGTTGTTTTAGGGTTTCGTTGCTCGTCCCTCCAGAGCACCTGATGGTTCACTCAATCTTATGAACTGGGAATGTGCTATACCTGGAAAAAAAGGCGTAAGTCTTTATGCATTTATCATATAACAATAACATTTATGACGATATATTAGAATCGAGGGGGGATCAAAAAGTTCCAGGACTGATTTTGTAAACATTTATTAAAAAAATATACAAGTTATTGGACATTGTTCCCTTCAAAGTACTCACCTTGGGAAGCTCTACATTTTTCCCACCGCCGTTTCCACAGCTGGAAGGACCCTGAGAACTCATCTTCTAGGATGCTGTTCAGCTCCTCCAGCGATTTTTTTAAAAAATTCGTCAGTTGAGTTAAATCTCTGCCTTTTTAAGAGTCTCTTAAGTTTCGGTAACAGAAAAAAGTCCGCAGGGGCCAGGTCTGGTGAGTACGGGGGCTGGGTAGACAAAATACTCTTCCAGTCGAAGAAAACAGTGAGCATGACTTTGACATTTGATTTGACTTGACGAGCTTCTTTGAACGGATTTGATCGCACGAGAACGTTCACTCTGGCAACATGATCGTCGACAGTCGAAGTTGATGGGCGTCCTGAACGAGGATTGTCTTCTTAACCTCCTTCGCCTTCTTTGAATCTCTTGTATCACTCATGACACCGTGATCAACTCAGACATTCCCAAAAAGCCTCTTGCAACATCTGAAAAATTTCTGCTAAAGAATTACTCAGCACACAAAACTTGACTGACACACGCGTTGCTCTTCTTTTTGATTCATTTGACAAAATATCCACAAAATTGTTGGCTATTTTTAAATGAAAAACTTGTTCCACAAAAACGTCTCTTCACAATAAAGTAGGTTGTAGAGAATCTACAAAAACAGCTGAGTTCATTAAGAGTCACAACAACTAATGCTGCGAACCATATCGCTCTCCGACGCTCCGTTGGTGCTCAATCCAAAAAGTGCTGGAACTTTTTGATCACCCCTCGTATTATGTAATGAATAAATACATTTTATTTTTAATATATGTATACTTTTTAATTTCAGACACCTTGGGAAGGAGGTTCTTATAAATTAAGGATGATTTTCAAGGATGACTACCCGTCTAGTCCCCCAAAGTGCAAGTTTGAGCCTCCTCTGTTTCACCCCAACGTTTATCCCTCAGGTACGCTGTGCGTTAATGTATTATAAGAAGCAATTCTTGCTTTAATAAAGATAATTAAGAATACAACATGAATTTAAGTAAAAATAAAGAAAACGTATGTTTTAAAAAAATATTGTCTATTTCACAAATAATATATAATATGGGAGTTCTTTCGGTATTGCTACCATCTTCAGCCACGACTTAACAAATACATTACTCAATTCACTGGAACAACTAGAAATAAACAGAGCGCTACAAAAAGGAAATTGTATGAACGATCAGACCAATCTCAAATACTCGCCCCTTTTGTCGCCAATAATGTAATCCTCCAGTCTCTGTGTATACGTACTTACTCTCTCAAAAAACTGTATATTTTATTTTAGAAAACTTTTTATTTTATTTTTATTTTTATTCATATATTAACAATTGTTATATATGCATTTAATCAATACATAGTACTTCAAATTTTTATTTTTAAGATCCCAATTTGGGACGAACTGTCATTTTTTTATGTTTTTCCATATTTCAAATATTAACTGTACAGAAAGGATAGGAAAACCCCGTAGGGGCTGAAAAAGGATACCTACCTACCGCTTGGATTGTAAACTACCTAGTTGAACTTCAATTTAGTATTTGTTAAGTCGTGGCTGAAGATGGTAGCAATACCGAAAGTACTCCCATATTATATATTATTTGTGAAATAGACAATATTTTTTAAAAACATACGTTTTCTTTATTTTTATCAAGTGTTTCACAATATCTCTGCAAAAATGTTAAGTATCATGAATTTAAGTGTTTTCGTATATCCATATGTGATAGTAACATGTTGTGGGTCGAGATTCCTCATATAAAGAAAAGATGTGGTTTTCCCACTGTTTTATTTTTTATTAGAACCGGTTTTCAGCGCAATAGCGTCATCGTAAGTGGCACATCCATGATTGAATAAATATAAAATATAAATAATGAAAAGTAACTAGCAAATCGTAAAGCATCAGGGGACTGAGTATCGAAATAAAAAACAAAAACTTGCTTTCCTCAGCCGACTATTGGCGTAGCTCAAAGGGGTAGGGAAAACTCACTCTCTTTTTTCAATGTAGAGTGAGTGAACTTCGTTATCCCCACCTCTTTTAGCTATGCCAATAGTCCTTTACCTCTACGCTGTACGGATGAGGTGAGCAAGTTTTTGTTTTTTATTTTGTTACTCTGTACCCTGATGCATTACGATTTGCTAGTTACTTTTCATTATTCATATTTTATATTTAATCAATAATATATGTGCCACTGATGATGACGCTGTTGCGTTGAAAACGGATTTTGATCAAAAATAAAACAGGAAGACAAAGTCTTTTGTTTCCATGGTTTCGTTTACTTCCTCCCCCGAAATTGGAAGGTTCTGTTGATTTTATGTTCGAAATAGACAGGTGAATTTTTGAAAACATATCTGCATTTTGCCTTGTATGTGGTTCATTTATTTTTTATGCTAAAAATTTAGCAAAACATACATTTTAGTGAAACAGAACCTGGTCATCTTGGGTCAGATAATTCAAGGTTTTAAGTTAATTTTTGCACTTTTGTGATTGTGGCGTAAAATTACGTTTACGAAAGGTAAGGAGTACAGGAGATTAAAAACTATGAGAGTGACGATAAGATTATTCGCTGTTTTACCATGCATGGCTTTCAACCGATTTCTGATATTTTATTTCATTCTTTCCTTTTATTTTTGACTCAGTACGTATTTATTCTTAGGGGACCTCGGTCCCAGAATAAAATTTATTTTCATTTCATTTCAACCTAGTGGATATTGTTACGAATTCGATAAGTAGGTTATGGGTGTCTCTTTAGCTCAGTAAGCAAGCTCGCATACCACTGAGCTACCGGCGCCCTCAGCTTTTTGAAATATATTTATATAATATGGATTTAACATATTTTTGTTCCCTTTTTATTGATCCTTAAAATGATACCAAAACCGAAAATTATTGTTCTAAGGTGTATTAGGTTTTAGTGTTGGAACATCATGGCACTCATGTTCAATGCAATACGGAACAAGTTATTATTTTCTGAACTTTTAGTAATGTCATATTTTGAATAAAAAATAAAAAATATACCAATATATTAACGATTACAATTCATTGCTTCTTGTTCTAGACGCGGGGCTTAGTTTGTCTTATTAAATCTTGTGATTCGTGGAATAATAGCCACACTTTCGACCCAACCGAAGGCATCATTTAAAACAACTGGAAATAAATAAAGGAATAAACAATAATATTCGTGTGAATGACCAATTTTATTTTAAATGATCCCCCTTTGAAAACAATTAACACCTTAGAACCAGTTCTGTTTTCACATGTTTGTGATGACAATTTTTGTTCTGTATGTCGTAGTCAATATGGAAATCCTATAAGGACGACACCTATTAATTTTCAGCGGAAACAGTGGAAGGAGAGGTGGGATCAGAGGGGGCTCAACTCAAAACTCTCAATAACTGCCGATGTGATGAATATATCGCTCGGGGAAAATGGCGGTGGCGAACATCAGAAACCCCTTGAGAAAACTTATAACAAATAAATTTAAAAAAAACTCTGAAGTATAGGGGAAGTTGTGTAATGTGATAAAAATTCGATGAAGGGTTTTTTAGCGGCATTTTATGTTTTTCCACGTCAAGACTCCAAATATGAAAATAAAACATCTCTTTATATAGTTGGAAGTGAATTTTGAATCTCATTAATGGATTAATTATTCAATGATCTAAAATGTCTCTAAAGTTATTAGTTCTCTCTTCTATAAAGTTCATCGAAGCAATTAACTACTTGACGGGAGCTTTGAGGCTTAGCAACCCTAAAATGGCCACTATTTTGTTATTTTCTTCATTTTGTTATAATTTCAATTTATATTTTTATTGTTATTTTTTAGGAAATCCTCGGGTTTTAATTGTATTAGTATTCTCATGTTGTCAGTAATCGTATTGTTAAATTGTGCAAACTTCATTTCAAAAAATAATATTGTTTTATTTATTTAATTAATTCTTGGTCGACTTGTTACCTATTTAGGCATGTAGTTACTAACACAAAAAAAGTCGTCGGTGATTCACTGGCAATATACTTCCAAATAATTACTCTTAACTAATTATTTATACTTTTGTAACGTGCAATAGCCAGTAAACAGTAACCCCTCAACATTCGCGAGGTCAAGTTCTTGTAACCATGCGAATGTCAAATTCGTGGTTGACAGTCAGCCACAGAAAGTCACATTGGTAGATTCAAGAAACAAGCCTTGTGGTTCTTTTCCTGTACTCTTCAATTTGACTTCTTTAACTTGGGAATCTCTGTTGGATAGAAAGATAAAAAAAATAAGTTTTACTGAAAGTTATAAATTGTTGGTGTGTTTAGGTACGGTTTGCCTGTCGCTGCTGGATGAAGAGAAGGACTGGCGTCCTGCGATAACAATCAAACAGATTCTGTTGGGGATCCAGGACCTCCTCAACGAGCCTAACATCAAGGATCCTGCCCAGGCCGAAGCGTACACTATCTATAGGTGAGCACACTTACGCTATCCTACAGAAGAAACGTACTGCGCAAGTCTGCTCGACCCAGATTTGCTGCCTAAACTAAGACATTTTACTCCAGTATATACAAGAGATCTAGTCTGATATAACTGTGTGCATAACTCAATTTTCATAAAAATGCTGATCCGACCTTTTTCAACTTATGATACATAGTTAAATGCTACTATATATATTATTATTACATTTATTATAGTTAGTTATTATGACTCATCCCCGGGCTTTAACTACGAGGTCATATCGCCTATATTTGTCGCTCTGATTGATATGAGCCCGACTCTACTAGGAGGTCCTAAATTTTGCCTACCCTAAATTTTTCTTCATCTAGGACAGGGGTCTTTAACGAGTACCTGATATCGTACAGACTCGGGACCATCATTAACGTCCCATCCGAAGGACGGCATGCTTAAATTTATTTTACCTCCCAGATAAAATAAACTAAGGGCCTCGGCCGGGTTTCGAACCCACGATCTTGAGCTCATGCATACCACTGAGCTACCGGCGCCCTCACATTTATTATATATATTGTGGTAAAGAAAATTATGTAAAATGAAATAAATAAAAAAATATAAGTAAAATTAATAATAATCAAATAAATAAATAAATAAAATTACCATATTTGGAAATTATAGCTGGTCTTCTACTGAATTTTGATTTCTACATAATTTCCGAAAAGGGCCCTAAAAAAATTTCGAAAGTTCAAGACGTGCAATTTTGAAGAAAGTATTTAAAAAAATTCAGAAGAAAGAAGAAAACTCAGAAAAAAGAATCTAATCCAAAGGTATAAATCTTACTGGGCTAACAGGAAAATGAATAGCATAGAAGAAGAGAACAAATATTTGGGTTTATTTTACTTAACCTACATTTTAAATAAAATTAGAATATCAATATCATTTAAAAAAATCAAATTACTTACAATAAATAAAAAACAAATCTTACAAACTAATTTCTACATTAGTTTTAGTTTCTTTTCTTTTTAAATATTGTGGCCATTCTTTAAATCAATGTTATTTTGGGCATATACATATAAATAAATAAAAGTACCTTTGCGAATCTATTTCACACTAACATGGTTCACCTTAAGTCTAAAAACATTTTCTCACTAGACCGTCTACCTTCACATTTCATCTCCACAACACAACTTAGACTGCTCCACTTTGTTAGAACACCTGCTCGTCGTCTTTTACTTCCCCATTCATTGGTTGTAGTTATTTCATTTTAAAACAAAATGATACTTTAATAATTTAAGACACATTAGACAATAATACATAAGACAATATTTTAATAATCTTAATGTATCTAATTTTTTTTTTTTTCACATCACAATATATTAAATTTATTTATTTCAATTCAGTATATGATTGTTATTGTATGATTTCAGCCAAAATCGCATTGAATATGAGAAGCGAGTTCGAGCCCAGGCACGAGCCATGGCCGCCACAGAATGAGATGGAGATCCTTCTAGTTGAAACAAGAGCCGCACTCGAAGCAGTCGTCAGTGATGTGTTAACATAAATAACTCTCATATAAACACAAGACAATGAATGAAGTTTAGTTGTGTGGTTCGACTACTATTGTGTCAAGTATCGACCATTATCGACACTTCTTTCTTCTGGAGTTCAGCGAAAAAAAAAAAAAAACTATTGAAAAAAAATAAAATTAATTTAAAATAAGCAAAGAAGAAAAAAAAAAATATCCATATTACTTTAAGGTGTATTCGTAATTAATTTTATTTTTTAATATCAATGCTGTATATATTTATATTTATCCTAAAATTTTATTGGATTGTATTTTTTTTCTTTTTTATAATTTGAGTGTCCATAATTATTATTTGCAGCTCAAAACGAACTAAATTTTTCTTCTTATTTTTTTTTTTTTAATGATAATTAAATAATTAGGAGTATTATAGAATTAGTTGATCATGGATGTGTATATATTTTGATGCTTTTTTATACACTGTTCATTAGCTCTTTATTTATTTTCTATCCTTTTAAGAGCCTAATAATTTGGGCAAAAACTATTACATTTTTGACCAAATTAATATAAGACAAAAATGCCCCATTACTTTTTCACATATTATATCCGTAGTACTCTTCCAACATTCCCCCCCCCCCCCCCCCAAAAAAAAAAAAAAGTCAAGCACTTTTTCTTTCTAGCCTAGTTTTTGCCTGAATGTTAAAAAAAACTGATAGGCTGAAAGTGTTAGGTCCTTCAGGAAGAGTAGTCTCTTAAAGTTATATTGACAACCGAAAATGTATATTTCATATGTGGTCTACATAGTTCATTTTTTTAACATATTCTGAATGTCAAATATTACGGTACTTAACCAAAAACAATAATTAAACACATTTTCTTGTTGTGTACAAAATGTTTCATGTGATGGTTATTGGTTGATTGTCAAATTTTATTTATTATAAAATTATTTAAATGAGATCTGCAGGATGTTCAAATTATTGTCAATAGAATAGAATATGAATATATTTGAAATCTTGGTTTTTCATTTAAATTACTCTTTTTAAAATAAAATTGTCTACTTAAGTTTTTTTTTTTTTTTGAACTAATATCCTTTTTACTTTTTCAGATTTATGAAGTATAGGGGAAGTTTTATAATCAGTCTAAAATTCGATTTTGAGTTTTCACCCAAATATTCATTTGATATCGAAATTTGATTCCAACTATTAAAATAATAAACATTGATGTGTTTCTATGTAGACGAACGATAACTCCCGAACGATACTGGATTTTATAGGTATATCCAGAACCCCATATGGACGGGTCCTACTGGTTCTTTGACGAGCTGGGACCGGCAAACAATTTAACGCTAGAGGTCCAATGCCGGCTTCTCACCGGCATCGATTTTCTGTCCCTCTAGAGTCTAGAGGGTGTTGGGGGTACTATTTGGTATCAAATTGATCAGCTGATTGTCTAAAATAGCGCGCCATATTCAAAATCTGCCTAGGAGGACTCGCCAAAAGTCCTCCTAGGCATATTTTGAATATGGCGCGCTATTTTAGACAATCAGCTGATTAATTTGATACCAAATAGTACCCCCAACACTCGATAGGTGCTCTGTGAATTACAGAATTTAGTAGTGACTTCGCAGTTGTCCGTTATTACTTCTATTACTTACAAATGGGACAAATAAACTCGAGAGTGCAGAGTCTGCAGCGACCGTTCCAAGGAAAATGGGCGGAAAGAAACAAATATCTACTGCAAGACATGCTCAAAAAATCCAGCTCTTCACATCGGGAAATGTTTTCAGAAGTATCATTATGACCTCTAAAACAAAATGTGCAATTCGGTGGAAAACTGCGGACCACCAGGGCGTGATGTAAACAAAAGGACACAGACTAATGGCGGGGGTTGTTCATGCCGGTCCTAGGTCGGCATCGGACCGTGTGGCCTTTCATGAAATCACGAGTGGCACCGCAAAGGGTTAACACAAAAACTCTAATAACTTCCCGTTGTCATGATTTTTTGACACGTAATTTCATATGTAAATTGTTGTCATCCTTATGATGTTTTGAATTTAAATATAAAATTTTATGTCAATAAAACACATTACAACGAAAGTTATTGAGTTTTGTGTTAAGCCCCCTCCCCCTTATCCCCCTTCATTATGCTGATTTGACTGAAAATCAATAGGTGTTTCTGGATATATCATATATAAAATTTCATGTCAATACATTCACTATCGAGAATTATCGTGATCACAGACAGACATTTATTTCCCATTTATTGGAATCAGGGGATGTGAAAACATGAAATTCCGGTGAAATCTCAACATCGAATTCTGATCGACTACATAATTGTGCCACACAACTTAAAGGATGAAAAGAAAGTTGGGAAATGTTGCAAATTAATGAAGTAAAAGTAGAAAATTCTTTGCACTTCATTTCACTTTTTGATATGTAAAATTAGTTCAACTAATACCTGAATTCAAAATAAAAATGTATAGTTAATTATACTGATAATATTATTATAATTATAATGATCGAATGTTCAAACTCTGCCCTCCACGGTTCCGGGTACACGCCCTTATTAATTTCCGCATCGAACCGACCCTAACCTTGTGAGTTACCGGTAAGAAACCTAGGTTGGTCAATCTATATTCCATCTCTATTTTTTACAATTTTTTATTTGTATATTTCTTTGAAGATGTTCCAAAGCCTGTGAGAGCGCAGATAAGTAACATCTTTCAACATGATGGAGATCCATCGCACTTATCAATCAATGTCTGAAGTTGGTCCAATGCTACTTACAATTGGGTAGGGCAAGGAGGAACTGTCCCGTGTCCTTCGAAGTCTCCAGAACTTATCCCCATGTTTCTTTTGGTATTTCTACAAACAAGAAGTCTACAAGACGGAAGTGGAAATTGATGAAGATGTAAGGATGAATCATTTCAAAGGTTGAGGGAAATATTCAGCTTACGGTCGGTGCGAAGAGGGCAGTTTGAGCATTCAAAACCATTATAATTAACTACAATTTTTGTTCTGAATTCAGGTATTAGTAGAATTAATTTTACAGTTAGTTATTATGACTCATTCCCGGGCTTTAACTTCAAGGTCATATCGCCTACTACCAGAGCGCCCTTTCGTCACTCTAGAGGACATGATCTCGACTCTACTATGGGACTCCTAAGTTTTGCATATTCTAAATTTGTATTAACCTAGGGCTAGGGTCTGACTGGACATTGATTGAAAATTAAAAACATTTAAATCGAAATTATGTGTACAGTTCGTAACTCCTCCACCAGATTTTCTTTTATTATAAATAAATTTATTTCACTTAAACCAATACATGGTAATAGGATACGTCAAAAGAATTTATACATTAAGATAGCTTATAAATTAGATTTATAACTACTTGAGTCTAACACACGTATGATTAGTAATAACAAAACTATTAAAAAAAAGTAAAATGAAATGAATAAATATATGAGTATAAAAAAAAATGTATGTATAAATTTTTCTATTGTATCTATTGACTTCAAGAAGTGGGGAAGGGCATTAAAAAAATTAATTCCTTTATGAGTTATACTTTTTTCTAAAAGAGAAGAGCAATGTTTAGTTATTCGAAAGTCTTCGTTCTTCCTGGTATCGTAATCGTGACTAGTATTGTTGAGAGGGAAAATATTTTTATTTTTTCTAATAACCATTAATGTTTAGAATATAAACAGCGATGGCAAAGACAGAATTTTAAGTTTAAATATTTCTCTGCAGCTTGTTCTTTGAGTAATATTGTTTATAATTCTTAATGCTTTTTTTTGAAGTCTGAAAATATTAATACTCGAGCTACATGATCCCCAATGTATTAAACCGTAACTGATTGTGGAATGAAAATAGGAGTAATATAAAGTAGTTAACGTTTCCTTTGGCATGATCTTTTTAAGATTTTGAAGTAAGAAGCAAACGGAACTCAGTTTCTTACCGATTATATTTACCCTTTTATAGGGACCTGACATGGAACTTTAACTGTCGGTTTACAGCATTGTAAAATAATAGTATATATATGTATGTATATAATGTATATGTATACTATGTATGCATATATATTTAAAGTATTGCCTGTAATTTTTTTTAAAAGAAATTTAATATCGTTTCATATTTTATGAAGGCTTTAGAGAGACCATATCAGTTCAATTTCTGTCCATATGATTGTATGTATGTTTTAGGTTTAAGAGAAAGCGACTCAATAATTTTGCAGAGCCTACCGAGGATCATACATCTTGAAATATAGGATACCTCAATTCTCAAAAGTTGATAATTTTTCATGTAATTCATTTGTAGCATCCGTAAAAGTCCTGTACAAACATCCAATCAATACCTAAAAATACTGCTAGATCAGTAGTTTTTCTATAATTCCACACGGAGCATCCTTCTAGCCTAGTTACTCTTACTAACCGGGAAACCTGTTAATTATTTATGGAAGACGGACAATATTAAGCTATTGATATATTATTTTAGTTATATTTTGTCTTTATTATTTTTTAAAAAGTTAATGTAACACCGGATACGTTAGTACAGAATTCACCCGCTAGGGAAGTAATTTTAGAATAGGGCTAAGCCATATTAGATTTTACTGGGGGAAAAAAAAAAAAAAAAAAAAAAAAAAAAATCTCTGTTCGTATTTAATAATTTATTATTTTCTATAGATTTTACCAATCACATTATAAGATTTATGTTCATTAATGTAGAATTAGTAAAAATACAATTTGTCTTCCATTCAGAAATAAACGATTCAATTATTATATTTATATGATAAACAGATGAAAAAAAAATCCTTGAAAACCGTCGCAAAACTGTACTATCTGAAATTAACGTGGCATTGATCGAAAGGAAAAGGAAGAAGGTGGAGAAATGGGTGTGGCGAGTTGCGCGGCCTTGAGAATGGACAGCAAGGTCAGAGCAGGTTGGCGACCATTCGGCTACAGGCTGGCAAGCCCAATATCCTGGCTTCCTCTCTCAAAACTCTGGCATACCTCATAAATCAATCCTAAATATTTACATTACCAAAAATATAAGTTAGTAATTGTGACTCATGCCCGGGCTTTAACTATGGGGTCATATCGCCTAATACCAGAGGACGTTTAGAAAAAAAAATCGTGTTTCATATCCAAAAAACATTATTTGATACAAGGCTTTCATTTTTCTTTTTCGGGTAGAGTTCCTCCACACCTTAAAGGTCAGTCGAATGTACGTTATTGTTTTATTTATTAATTTATAATTTTTTATTTATTTAGACTTTTGTATATTCATTTATAACTGATTAATCTCTCTCTCTGTATATATATATTTTCATATGTTGTTATAGTTACATTGTTTTTTTTCTTCTTCTTTTCGATGGGACGTAAGAACGGCCCGAGACATCGTTGGGATAAAGACACTTCCTAAGAGTTTTTTTGAAAAATAGTTATCTTAATTTTTATTAAATTGAAAAATGTCTCCACTTATTATAAACATATCTTGTATTAATTTGTTTATACACTCATATATATTTAAGTATTTATTTGTTCAATTTTTATTAATTTCATTTTACTTTTTTTAATAGTTTTGTTTTTACTACTAATCATACGTGTGTTACACTCAAGTAGTTATAAATCTATATCTTAATGTATAAATTCTTTTGAAGTATCCTATTACCATGTATTGCTTTAACGGAAATAAATTTATTATTATTATTATTATTATATTTGACATAATATTAAAATACAAGGACTCATTCGTCGGACATGAGCCCTAAATGTAGCCTACCTAGGTTATTCACCTAGGTGAATACAACATGTGAAACAGGTTCTTAGATGTTAGATAAACAAAGATGAATAGTTGAAATCTATTTGGTCATTCATATACATGTTATTTTTGGTAGCTTTATTTATTTCCAGTTGTTCTAAACTATCAAGTTAGTTATTGCGACGTATGTTCGGGTTTTAACTACGAGGTCGTATCACCTACTACCAAAGTGCTCTATCGTCGCTCTGATGGACACGAGCAGGAGTAAAATTCAGAATTTAAGACAACTATTGACTTTTAGTCCAAACGGTTGACTGGTTTTGGAGGGTGAGCGAAAATTTAATTTATTAATTCGTTTTGGGGATGTACATTGCCGGTGATTCACCAAAGTCTTTTTTTTTTGTTTTTACAACTTAGCAAATATAGTCGTTTCGTGAAGAACTTCCATCATAAGTACATATCTCTAGCTGATCTTATGTAAACAAATTCTTTACATAGAAACATATTTTATTCGTCAACCTCCATGATACATATCTATGATAAACCTTATGTTTCTGCAAAAATAATGTAATCAACAACATAAAAAAAAAATGTTTACATAAAGATCATCATATAATTAGAGATACTGATGATGGGAAGTTGTCCCCGAAACTTTTATATTTGAAGAATATAGTTGTGAAAAATTTATGGTAGTATATATAATTCGTGGGCTTACAAAAGAAAGGCACTAAGTCTGAAAATATGGTTTTGAGTTATGAACAATTTTAATATTCAAACCCATTTCTTAATTATGGGAATAGTATGTTTTTTACTCATACAAAATCAATTTTATTAAAAAAAATAATGATAAAAATAGCATGACTTAGTGGATTTCTATTGTAACACAATGTAAGGTAGTAGTATGTAATGTATGTAGTAATGTATGTAGTAATGTATGTAGTAATGTATGTAGTATAACAAAAATATATAAAAGGAAAAAAAACAAGAGAAAATAACTTAGTAGTATATAAGTAATGAAAAATAATGATTGAACATAACGTAGATGCGACAGACCTGAAAGAAGGATACCTGTGGAGGAACTCAGCCCAAAAAATAAAAATGAAAGCTATGTATCAAATAATGTTTTTGGTATATAAAATTATGCAAGTATATAACAATAATAATAATGAAACTTATCTTTGGTACTTCCTTTGTCCGATGTGAGGCAGCACCCCCGACCGTCTCTCCCCATGTGCAAGCTGTTAAGTAAGACCAACTCAGCTGGACTGTTTTCACTTCTTCCTTGGTCCATGTCGCCTCTCACATGAAATCCCATTAAGATCTATAGCTATCCTGATATTTCCATCCGTATCGTGGGGCATGTCAACTGTCTACTAAATCTGTTGAGTTCTCTCCCTCGACTGGGACAGTAAACAACAGTCCCTCTTTTTGTTCGGAATCAGTTATAAAGTAATTGATTTTTCGCTTACAATCGACGGCGTTGTTACTTATCCTCTGGGGAGTCAGCCGTTTCGTTCGAGAATCGCTTGAGTAGCCGTGCAGTCCCTCGTACACCTTCGTACGCCCATCTTATTTGAAGTTGCCAGCACGTCCTCCTATTTCTATGTCTTAGTTTCTCGGATAAACGGATCGATATATATATATATATATATATTGGGAGTGTTGGTGTGTACACAGTGCCGGCTCGAGGCAAGTTTTAGGATGGAGCGAGATCCAATTATGGCGCCCCCCTTGCTTGCCCCTAATATATACCAGTTGTGCGTGCAAGTACAATACCTGTACTCTTCACAGTACCTATAGGAACAGTTGATGTAGAATGACAAACAAAATATGTAGGAATTAAGGTACATTTATTTATCACAAAAATTACTTTTATAAAGAGATCATTCATTTGTATTATTTTACTGTTACTAACTAATAAAACATCAGATAAGGTCGTTCACATACCATACTAGCCACACCCTCGCAATAAAAATATCAAAAAGCGAAAAAATAATTGTTTTCCTTTATTTTTCTTTACCACTGAGGCGTCCCCTGGGACTTGGCTCCTGGAGCCTATGGTAGGGCCGGCCCTGTGTGTACACCTAGGGACCTAAGCATCCAATGCTCTTATCCCTTCCCT
Organism: Aradus depressus; assembly: GCA_963662175.1. Classification (NCBI taxonomy): domain Eukaryota; kingdom Metazoa; phylum Arthropoda; class Insecta; order Hemiptera; family Aradidae; genus Aradus; species Aradus depressus. The sequence goes on along the minus strand of OY759221.1, from coordinate 39,989,239 downwards.
ATTTGCTCTACTGTGGGAGTCTTACATTTTGCCTACCTAGGTTGGATCTTGAGTTCAGTAGGCAAGCAAGCTACCTTTGAGCTACTGGCGCCCTCTTAACGGATCCGAGTTACCCTGGTATTTATTTACCAACCTACTTGCACTATTGTCAGAAAATTATTCGTGCTATCACTGCGACAATATTTAAAGAACAGAAATACAAATTTAATCACAATTTTCTACGAAAAAAAAAGAAGAAATATATTATTAAATTTTAAAAAAGTATAAAAAAGTCGACGGTGAATCAGAGACAATGTACTTCCCCAGAACGAATTATCAATTAACTTTTTGCACCTCCTCCAAGACCAGTCGACCGTTTGAACTAATAATCAATAGTTGACTTACATAGAGGTTCCCAAATCCTCATTCTAAATGTTGCGTCGATAAATTCATGACATCGGTAGTTGTTAGGGTTTTTGAATTGAATCCACTTCCCATGAACTCTTTCCGCTGAAAATTAATAAGTGACGCTTTTATGTAGTTTTGAATTCACATATGAAATTTTGTGTCGATACATTTATTACAATGGCAGTTATTACAGTTTTTGAGCCTCTCTTCTTATTCCACTCTCCTCTGGCCGAATTGGCTGAAAATTGATAGGTGCTGTCATATAAAATGTTGTGTCGATACATTCATTCTATCAGCAGTTATTAGTTTTAGTCCCTAATCCTCTCCTTCCCTTTAGTCCATTTAGCTGAAAATCAATAGGTGTCGTCAGAGGGCGCATTTAGCTCAGTGGTATGCGTACTTGTCTTCTGAGCTCAAGATCGTGGGTTCGAAACCCGACCGAGGCCCTTAGTTTATTTTATCTGGGAGGTAAATCCCCTTCGGATGGGACGTTAAGCGATGGTCCCGAGCCTGTACGATGTCAGGTACTCGTTAAAGACCCCTACCCTATAGGTGAGTAAAAATTTAGGGTAGGCAAAATTTAGGACTCCCACAGTAGAGTCGGGCTCATGTCCACCAAAGTGATGAAAGAGCGCTCTGGTAGTAGGCGATATGACCTCGTAGTTAAAGCCCGGGCATGAGTCATAAAACCAAACCAAACCAATAGGTGTCGTCGTTAAAAGGTTCTGGATTCACAGATACAATTTCTTGTCAATACATTCATTCTATCGTGAGTTATCGTGTTCATAGACATTTTTATAGAGAACATGAAATTCATTTGAAAATCCGCACCGAATTTTTGACCGATTACATAACTTCCGTTATACTTAGTACAGCTGGGGAAGTTAAAAAAATGAAGAAATCGTAATTTTATTGGATCGCAACTTGCGAAGGATCTCCTCTTTGCAACATATTCGCCTTGTTGCTATCTCCGAGTCGCTGTTATTGTTCAATTTGAGGTTGAGATTCTTAAAAGTCGGTCAGTTGTATAACTGTAGTCACAGCCATCTTTTGACACAATGTCACAAAATATTATACAATCCCCCTCCCAAGTCCCCATTGTGGATAATATGTACACACATTCGTCTTTCTCTTTTAAATTCAGCCAGCGAAGCTAACCACTGATCGGATCCCCAATTGTGTAGTGATTAGCATCGGTGGCTGGAGCCCCGACAGTGGTTACAAAAACATAATAAAATTTGCCTCCAGTAGAAAATGGTTTTACAGGTTTCCTCCGGCCCATATTGAAAAGCTAGAATTAGAAAAATAATTAGTCAGTAACGATAACAATAATATAATTAGTGAGTTAACGATAACAATAATATAATTAGTGAGTTAACGATAACAATAATATAATTAGTGAGTTAACAACAAATTAGTCAAGTTGCAATAGTGTGAATAATAATATTATTTGTTTCTGTTAAACTATAAAAAGTGCTTGCTTACTGAGCTCAAGATCGCGGGTTCAAAACCTAGCCAAGGCCCTTAGGTTTTTTATCTGGGAGGTGAAAAAACCTTGAGCATGCCATCCTTCGGATGGAACGTTAAGCGATGGTTCCAAGCCTACACGATGTAGAAAGAGCGCTCTGGTAATATGTGATATGACCTCGTAGTTAAAGTCCGGGCATGAGTCATAATAACTAAACCATAAAAAAATAATAGGATATGTCATAAAATGTATACATCAAGAAAGCTTATAAATTAGATACGGAAATTAATAGGTGCCATCCTTATGAGGTTTGAATTTAAATAGAATAGAATAATAAATCTATTAAGTAGAGCATAGAAAATAAATAAAGAATAGATCATAAATGAGTATAAATAATAATGCTAATAAATACAATAGACTCAGTACTTAATTATATTTTAAATTATGATAAACTTTTTTATGATTTTTCTGTAAGTGTCTTATTCCTCGATGATATTTCGGGACGTCCTTATGGCCCCTACTCACATCACAATGTGTGAAATATAGAAAAGAACGAAGAATAAAAAAATAATATAAAAAATAAATAAATAAACTAATAGAAATTAAATAAATGAATAAATAAATTAAAAATAAGAATATTAAACAAAAAGTAATACTGATAGACTTTTTAGGAAGATATCTGGGGAGGAACTCTGCCAAGAAAATAAAAATGAAAGCTAAGTATGAAATACTGTTTTTAAACGACTTTTATATCATGGATCTTTTATTCTTTTTGAACAATAAGAAAATATTTCGTTTCCAAAAAGAGTTTCTTTGCTAACAGACATTTTTAATTGAAGTTTAAATTTCTTTATTGTATCCATTGCATTCAAGAAGTGGGGGGGGGGGGGGGGGGGGGGGGGGATGTGCATTACACAATTTACTTTCCATAGGTCTTATGTTTTTTTTCTTGTCAAAAAGGGAGAAGAAATAGTATTTTGTTAAAAAAGTTTCAGTGTTTTGGACAATCAAGCTAATTTCTAATTGTGAGTTCAATTTTGTAGTAATCAAAATATTGAGTACATTGTCGGTATACACCAAACATTTTTTTTAAAATTTGGAATAGTTAGGTTCTCAATCATCTGCTTTTTTCATTTTTCGAAATTGCTCTTGTCAAATATGTTTATAGATTGAAAATAAGATTACATTATTGAAAATTAAATTACAGTAAATTTCACAGTATTTGAGATAATCTACTTGAAGCCTCACAAAACCACAACATTTTAGTTAAATTTTGTAAATTTGATAACATTTGATATAATATTTGAATAATCAATAATATGGAAGATTTCAAATGAATAATTATTCTTGGTTAATGGTACAAATACGGAGGTGGTTGAGAACCGGTCCGCAAGGCCGCTTAGCGGTTCTTCCCGCGACACTTACCAGGGTGCGGTAACTCAAACAACCGTTTAGTGAATTCCGTAGACATTTAACTTCCTCAGCTATACGAAGTAGAGAAGTCATGTAATCGGTCAGAAATTCGATGTGGACTCTTCAACGAAATTTAATATTTTCGGAACTCCTGACTCCAAAAATGAAAAAAAAAAAAAATGTTTGTTTGTGTATCTGTGATTACTATAACACCGATAGAATCAATGTATCGACATGAGGTCATATTGTTTGCTATCACATCTTTTAAATTCCCAAGGTTTTTTTTTACCTCCCAGATAGAAGTCTCGGCCGAGTTTCAAACCCGCGATCTTGATCTCAGCAAGCAAGCACGCTACCTCTGACCTACCGGCGCTCTGAAATATTCAATTTTGATATTCAATATTTTGTTATTCAGTCTTGATATTAAATTTTAAAGCTTTAATGTGCAACTTCGAAAAATTCTCGCTCACACAGCGTTCTCAAATTCTTCTTACAGAGAAGGATGACATTTTTCTTCAGGTAGACTCTTTGTATTAGGTAATTCACTTTTGCAAAAGTTTCTGTTCTGAGATCGTGACAAGCGGCAGGTCGTGAACCAACCTGGAAACAGCTATATTTAAGTATTGTTTAGAAAATTGGCTAATGAATAGATCTCGTTGGAAGCACGATGTTTCATTTCTACCGTATCATTTTACACCAGCACTTTCACTTATTTGTCTTGTCGACAGATAAGAAATATTAGATGCAACAGTGTATTCAATCATTCTTTACAATCTTACATAGTAATAAGGAAATATTGTTGTTGTGAGAAAAATTCTACATGGGTGAAAATAAAATTTTTAAAGGTCTCTTTAACAAGTCTGGCTGTTTTTTTATGAATGAATCACCTTAAGACAATAATGACAATAATAAAAAAAATAATAAAATTAATTAATATACAAATGCTGAGATGAGGGCGCCGGTAGCTCAGAGGTAGCGTGCTAGCCTACAGAACTCTAAATCGCGGGGTCGAAACCCCACGCTATCCTTCGGATGGGACGTTAAGCGATGGTCCCGAGCCTGTGCGTTATTAGGTATTCGTTAAAGACCCGAATCCTAGGTGAATAAACCTAGATAGACAACATTTAGGACTCTCACTGTAGAGTCGGGCTCATTGTCCACCAGTAAGCAGAGTAAATATAGGTAGTAAGTAAGTTTGGTGGGTCATGGTAACAGAACAGCAGATAACTGGAAAGGAAAACAACAGAACAACAGGTTATGTCAACTGAAAGTTAGTATACACAGTTAGTTATACAGCTATTAATAGCTGTGTAACTAAATATATGTTAATAGAAATACAAATATGTTATTTTTTAAAAAGTAGCAGACTGCTACCGTAGAAAGAAAATAACGGATTGCTAAATAGCAACCCATCTATAGAGGGCGCTGGTAGCTCAGAGGTATTCTTGCTTGCTCTCTGTGCTCAAAACCTGGCCGAATAGTTTATTTTATCTGGGAGGTAAAATAAACTTAAGCACGCCGTCCTTCGAGAATTTAGTGAGGCAATATTTAGGACTCCCACAGTAGAATCGGGCATGAGTCATAATAACTAGCAACTCACATTTAATGTGTTCACTCATCATGATTCTCCTAAAGACGACGATAGATAGTGGTCCACGAACTGAGCTTTTCAAAAATTTCACCAAATCTCTCTCCAAGAATATAAATCTTTGCATACCTAAAAGTCAGAAGTCATCTACTCATTCACTGATCTAATTTTGAGGCATTTCCAATTGACATTTAAACCTGACATTTTTTCTCATTACCCTCCTTAGGTATCCTCTTGAAATAATATTATTTTTTAAAATTTTCTATTCTATTTCAACTTACGTGAAGAGTTGTAATGTTTCTCTCAAGCGTGTCTTACTTTAGTTAGTTTCCTCTCTATTCTTACATGTTTAAATATTCCTAATAAATATTTTTATAATAATACTTACTAAGAAGCATGCTTGGAATAATGATAAGTGACAGGATAAGAAACAGCGAGGTTCTACGGAAGGTGAGGCTAAGAACTTCTGGGGGAGAAGGAAGCACACTTAATGAAGTGGAGATGGGCCGGGCATGTGACAAGGATGGATCCTCGACGATGGGCTAAAGTCTGCACGGAGTGGATTCCTAGAGACAGAAGAAGAGGAAAAGGAAGACCAGGACAGCGGTGGAGAGACGAGATAGTGGAGAGAATAGGGGATGGATGGTGCACAGAGGCCAGGAACAGAGAAAGATGGAACAAATGTGTTACAGTACTATTTAAGAAATAACCCTCATTTTTACTTTTTGCTTTTCTTTTGTTCTTGTTTTATTTTTATTTTATTTTAATCAAGAAGTAACAGTTATACTTAAGAAATAATTTAATTTAATTTGGGAACATTCGTTGAATTCTTTGCTGATTTCTTCTGTTGATTGAAAGAGCAGTAGACTCAAAACCTCCAAAAGGAGAGGCTTTTGTTCTAAAAGAATGTCAATAAAGCTATTTTATTTTATTTTATCTTTATTTAATACTTACTAATTATTATTATTGTCATTGTTCCAAAGTTTGAACCAATTTATATTCATAAATTTAAGTCATTTAGGAACAGACTATACAAACTCTGGGAACAAAACAACTAATATATAACGCAATACTCAAGTCTATGTGGATATATAAACTTGAATTATGGGATTTTTCCAAAACTCCCAATCTTCAGTAAGGAAGAGTAAATATAGCATGTAGCAGAAGTTCGGTTGGCCTTGGTAACAGTACAGCAGGTAGCAGTTAGGTGAGTAACAGGAAAGGAGAATAACAGGTTATATCAACAGAAAGTCCTGTTATTAAAATATTTTTTTCTTTAAATTTAAATCCAACATCAAACGAATTCAGGCGTTTCAGTCAAAAACCCTCAGACTGATAACACAGTGCCCCCCATATATAAACAACAGAACACTTCATAACTATCTTATGATACACACAGTACCCGACACAATACAAACTACTTACATACGTTTTTTAGAAAACTTAACACACATACAAACCCAGAAATACGTACTTTATCTTCACAATACTTACCACAAAACCCCCCACGAAGGTTGAAGAGAAGATGGAACCGCGACTTACTGCCACCTTAAATCCTATTCGTTCTTAACATATTTTTTTTTTTTTTTACATTATTTTCCTTTACTTTTATCATCTCTCTTACCCATCCATCAAAATTGTCTTCCAGTTTTTTTTATTAATTTTATTTTTTATTTATTTTACTTCCTGTTCTTGTCCTAATAATTAAGATAAATTTTCATCCCTAGGATCTACCACTGGGTGGCCTTCCTCTCCCATGCCCTTCACGCCAACATATCAATACCATCATAGATGCTGGTTGTTGCACCCTAGCAACAGTTGCTTCTTTATAAATAAAAGACAAAAAAAAAAAAAAAATTTAAATAACAGTCTGTTATTGTTGGAAGAGAATAACAGTTGACTAATAACAAATGGCTAAGTAGCAACTTATAACAGGTATATGGCTAAACAACATAATCATTTATGCTATTAATTAAATATTATTCATAATGACAGAAGAAATGTGTAGGACCTGATTGATTATTTGTTTGTTCATCAGTACAATGGAATTTACTCTTTGGATTGACACAGAAATATTACAGATAACGATTGTACTTCTGGTCGTCATCTGAAGATTATAAAAACTTAATGTACACATTTTTCCAGATAGGTCTGGATGGTATTTCTTCTTTTAGATAATACTGTACTTAGTGGGTCATGGCATATGAACCTGAAATTACATACTAAGGAGTTATATTGCCAAGAGAAGTCAAGTAACTTTGATGCCATTTTGAGGTAAACCAACATTCACCCTATTGCCATGGTGAGAGTCTCCCAGGTCCTGTATGTCTATTGATAGGTAAATTGTAATTAACTTAAAGCTGACAAAGTTACTCCCAAGCAACGCCGGGGAAACGTGCTAGTCTAAGCAGGTGCCTTTTTTGACGATGGTAGGTATTTACACTGAAGCTGATTATGTGCGATGTCCGGACAAAGAATAAATATATTGAAAAAACCTGGTGAGCTTGTTCAAACACGGAGAAAAATATATTCTTGTGCAAGAAAAACTGTTCTTGCGTAAAATAAAATTTCTTCTTGTGGCAAAAAAATTTTATTCTGTATTTTTTGTCGGTGGGAATAGTAGACACCAGTAGGTGACAGGGAATATTAGTAGAAACCAGTCGGTGATAGGGAATAGTAGTAGACACCACTAGGTGATTCTCTCGATGAGAATAGAGTTTTAGTACCCAAGCTATTCAAAGTATGAGTAATGTTTTTTAATTTAATTCTGTAAGAAGATAATGTCAAGAAGATATCTTCTTCCACAAGAATATAGTTTTCTCCGTGAATCCGCACAAAAGGATCCTTTCAATCTGTTCTTTCTATCTACGGAACATTTCAATGTGTTCCTCGTACTTACATAAATGTGTCCCACGTAACCCTTAAATTTGTTCCTCTTATCTACGGACCGTTTCAATGTGTTCTTCTTATCTAGAAATTCTCTGCAAATTTCCTGAATATACTTCTGTGATGCCCGAGACTGAGACATACAAGAAGTTATAAACAAATTCCGTTTTAATAACGTTTTACGTGATTCTATTATAATATTAATAATGTAACAACACTCTCACTTCGTGCTACCTCCTGTGTTCAGCAGTCCAATCCAGTCCATGTTCTGTTCTCAGCCAAAGAAACTGTCTTTGTAAGGCACACCTGCATGTCCTCTCTCGGAAGTAGTTTCCGATTTCTCTTCCTACTAAAGAAGACACTAACGTTTATCTTATTTTTTTCTTCTTAGAGATTTCTGTAATTCATTTGATTTGATTAGCAACCCCTTGTCTTGGCCTGTTTCTTATGGAAATATGACTGTAACGCTTCTACGCAATCTATAAGGTCATAGCAGAAGTGTACAGCTCAGGGCTCTAAGGGGAAGTTTCGAGGCCAATTCTTAAGGCTACGAGGGAGGTTAAGATTAAGTGGTAGCGTAGCAAACTTTAAAAAAACATATAGATGAAAAAATATTCAAGACAGTTGATCAAATAATGTTCTAACAAAGTCCCCCTTGACAATATCCTGGCTACGCTACTAAAGAGTAAATGTACCATTTCCTGTATTTTGGTTCATGTAATATTCAATAACCTTTCCTCTGGTTATTTCAGCAGTGATAGAGAAAGTCTGGTAGGTGTGTGTGTGTGTGTGTGTGTGTGTTTTGTAAAGGTTTTCCTTCTCTATTCTCATATCCTAGTTGTCTCCTGAAGACGGCATTAAAGTCTCCTAGCCACGACACAAGAAGGACTCCCTTCAAATAGACGATCTTTTACGTAATGTTTCGACATTATACAATCATACCTACAAGGGAAATAATAACTTTTGTCGTTTGGGGTTTGCCAGCTAATGTGTACGTTATTCTTGAGATTTTAATGATTTATTTTATTATGTAAGTTAAGGTATATATGCAAATGGAAGTGTGAGTGACTGCAAGAAGAAGACGGAGCCGTGATTGTTTTTACTTTCTTACACCTTTAGTATAAGGAAATATTATAATGGTGCGAAAATGCGAGATAATGTTTCAACGAATTTTCACTTTTCAAGGTCCCTGATATGTTTAGATGTAATAATTTGAGCAATCGAATTTTTGAATGATTACACAACTTCCCATTTACTTCGTATAACTGCCGAAGTAAAAAAAACCTGCATTTGAAGGCGGCTTAACTTGATTCAGGTCCTGCATCAGATGAAAGTGCATATTTGTTTTTTTTTTGTTTCTGTTCTACGTTCAAATACCTAGTATGGTCCGAGGTGGAGTGGGAGGAGACGATGTAGGAGAAAGTGTCTGGCATTCAATCAATCAGTTAGCGAACTGCTGACCAGGACGATTGAAAAGAGAAGGGTTGATGTAATCGGACATTGGGATGTATCGATATAGAAGTCAGGGCACGTGGCGGATCTAAAGTCTTTCCGTTGAAGGAGACCCCCTCTAGAAATTCGTTGATGAAACAATCTTGTTTAAGATTAGGAGTAAAGCAAGAAGTAAATAAATATATAATACAATAAATCAATTATTACATTATTGACGTGATAAATACAAAATATGTAGAGGGCGCCGGTAGTGGTGTGGGTGCGTGAGCTCAAGATCGCGGGTTCGTAACCCGGCCGAGATTCTTAGACTTTTATTTGGGAGATAAAAAAACATTGAGCATGCTGTTCATCGGATGGGACGTAAAGCAATGGTCCCGCGGTGAATAAAAATTTACGGTAGGCAAACTTTAGGACTCCCATAGTAGAGTCGGGCTACTGATTTTAAGATAGTATTTGCAAGATAGGACAGGAACAGAAACTCTAATAACTGCCGATGTAATAAATTTATCATAAGATTTAGTACGAGGATTTAGGAGCTCCCATGTAAGTCTACTGTTATTAACCCAGTCGACTTCTTTTAAAAGGGGAGCGAAAAGTTAATTGATTAATTTTGCCGGTGATTCACCGACTACTTTTTATTTTATATCGATATTGATAAGCGGTATTCAATATAAACTCTACGCTGGCCATATTTGTGGTTATTGAAATTTTCGTGGGGGTCAGGACCCTCAGGAAATAATTACTAATTGAGCTGATTTCACAGATTTAATAAACTTACATATTTTTTTTCCTAAATATATAATGGAAGAGAGTTCATATAATATTATATTATGGACTGATATTTAACTGTTACTAAGTTATTAAAGTGAAAGGGGAAAATAAGACCAATCTGTGTAGGTGTATACTTTAACAGTTTATTTACAAGAAAATAGAGGGAGAAGTTGTACGGAGAAATTTTATTTATTTTTTTTTACATCCCTAACAAATTATAGTAAATAGGGGGGGGGTTATGTAGTCCGGAAGTAGCGTCCTTGTCTACTCAGCTGAGGCCCTTAGGTTTCTTATCGGGAAGGTAAAAAAAACATTGAGCACGCCGTCCTTCGGATGGGACGTTAACTGATGGTGTGCCTATTTGATGTCAGGACCTTGTTAAAGACACTTACCCTAGGTGAGATTAATTCTGGATAGACAAAATTTAGGACTCCCACTGTAGAGTCGGGCTCATGTCCACCAGAGTGACGAAAGAGCCCTCTGGTAGTAGGCGATATGACCTACTAGTTAAAGCCCGGGCATGAGTCATTATAACTAACTAATATATATCATTTATCATAGACAATATTTATTATCAATCTTTGATATTTTTTATTAAGTTATAATTTTAATCTATACTATTATTGTTCATTTAGTTTCTTAGTTTTACGTAGTTATTATTTTGTACATATTCTTCATGACTTCATGGAGACATTTTTATTATTATTATTTTTTAATCATTTTTTAAAATTTATTATTTATTTTTTATATATATATATTTTTTCTCTTTTATCATTTATCATTGTTCCATTACCTATTGTCAACAAATTTTCTTATGGTCTGTACGTACCGATTATAAATAAATAAAAAAAATAATAACGATAATAAATAGCCAAAACAAAAAAAAAGTTTCCAATAACAGGAAATTGCTTCTAATTTAACTAATATTTCATCAGTGGTCTTTTTGTTAAATGCATAAGCATTATTTTAGGAATACCACATATCAATTAGTTTACGAGTATCTTGTTAGCATTTAATAATTTTTATATCTAATTTTAGTTTTACTACTGTTATTGGAAGTAAATATTTCAGAACAAACAAATACTTAACTGTAGACACTGGGATTTCCTAGTCGAAATTCCAACCCTTCCCGTACCTACCTCATGTCCTTATATGTACGGTTCGCACTGAGCAGACTTGTCTTAGTATTGTAATAAATAAAAAATATAACATTTCCTGTAGAAATTGTTGCTGGTCTTCTACTAAATTTTGATTTTTGCAGTAGTTTCCGAAAAGGGCCCTAAAAAAAATCGAAAGTTCAAGACATGAAATTTTGAAGAAGGTGCACGAATTTAAAAAAACTTCAATTAGTAATTATTTGGATTTCTTCTAAACATAATAATGGGCTGCCATCTTGTTTTCATAAATTTGCAAAAATGTTCAATATAATACAAAGGTATTAATTATCTTACTTGGTTCACAGGCAAAATGAATAGCATAGAATAGAGAACAAATATTGGGTTTATTAACACTAACCTACATTATAAATTTAAAAATTACGATTGGAAAATGAAAAAAATCAAATTATTTACAAGAAAAATCTTACGAACTTATATTGGGTATATATAAATAAATAAGAAGTACCCCGGCGCATCTACGTAGGTAATTCCACTGTGTTCACCCTAAACCACTCTCCTTAGACTGTGAACATTGATCTATTATTTTTTTTCACTCCAACATCTTAACCCTAAAACCTTTCTCCGTAGACTGTCTCTTGTCTCCGTTCATTGGTTTTTCTCCATTCGTTTTTAAACAAAATGCGACTAGTCCATCTTTGTGTATTTATTCCCAATTTAATGTAATTGTTAACATCACTGTATATATTACTCAACCTGTCGAAACTGGTAGTTTTTGTACAATTTTGTTTTGTGGAATAGACAATATTTCAAAAAATATGTTTGTTTTATTTATTCATTATATTATCTACAAAACAGTCGTTAGTTTGTATATTGGGTATTCTAGAGAGACGCCATTTGTCCACCCTTTCTTCTCAATATCTGTCGGAAATACACCGATCTCCGTTAAACAGTTAAGGGACACTCATACAATGGGTTTCCTTGTAGAAAAAACATAGATAAATATTTTGGGGGTGTGGTTTTTTTGGACTGTCTCGTGTCAGCCTTTTGATATACCTTTCACTGAGAAAAAACATTATGTCCAGGTGAAGGGACACAAGTTGCACTTTCTAAAGTGGGCCGAGCCCACCGCACTGCACCGCATCACAGTTCGGACTATTTAGACATGCATACAACGGTCAAACCATCCTTATACTGGCCGTCCAGCTCCAGCTCCAGCAGACTTTAAGTTTAACTATTTTTAAATGGTGAAAGCTAAATGAATGTAGGATCAGGCGTGGATCTAAGGAACTTGAACTCTAAGTGTGAAAAAAAAAAAAAAATCCTAAATCTACTCTTTTAGCAGTCTTTTCGTTCAAACAAAAAAACGGGTGGACCGAACTTGATAAAAAGAATTTCAGATCATATTTACAATGATACCCTTCGATTGTCACCAAAACGGAGTCGATATCATTTTTCATTCGCGAGATATCGTGCAGGAAAAATTGACCACGCACGTACTTACACACACATATATTTCTTTCCAAAAATACTGTAATGACCTTGAAACATAGAAAATTGGATGACAATTTTGATGACGATTTTCGGACCTATTACATAACTTACCTATATGCTGGCAAGTTAAAAAACTTCATCGATGAATCCTCAAACTAAATTTTAGAGTGACGCCAGTTTGAAATGAATTTAATAGGAAAGAGAGGAAATAAGTAGTGATATGGTCACATCACATATATTTTTTTTTGAGGGCTCAGTGGTATGCGTGCTTGCTTACTCAGCTCAAAATCGCGAGTTCGAAAAAGGCCGAGGCCCTTTTTAATTTAATGTAGGCAAAATTTAGAATTCCCTTAGCAGAGTCGGGCTCAAGTCCACCAGAGTGAAGAAAGAGCCCTCTGGTAGTAGGCGATATGACCTTGTAGTTAAAGCCCGGGCATGAGTCATAATAACTGTTTCCTATGGAAATTTATTATATCCTCTGTGGAGCTCTATAACTTATTATATAGGTCGTATTGGTCTGAGTCCTATCAAAATAGTTGGAAATTTAATAAGAAACATTTTAGGTAAGGACCAATTTTTCGGTAGGATTAATTGTTTTTGCGTAAATCATGCAAAAATATTTAAAAAATGGGTTTCGAGATTTCATTTCAAGACGGTTTTCGCCATTTATCTCATATACCTGGCGGCCTTCGAGAGACTGCATTGCATATAAATAGTACCTTTCTATTTTCTCTACCACTTTTATATGAAGAGATTATCGATTACGTCAGTAGTATCTTGTAAAATCAGCCAGAGTGTAATCTACAATAATATCTGGGTTGGAACGCTCCCCAATGATCTAATCCAATATACACTGGCTAACAAATGGGCAACACGTGTTCAGGGACCTTGATACGTGAAGTTCCGTGGAAAACTCGATCTCGGTTTTTTGCACGATGACAATACTTCCTTAATAATAATAATATTTATTTCCGTTAAACCATAACATGGTAATAGGATACGTCATAAGTATTATAAATAAATTAGTTACATAGATACAATTCTATAAATTAGATACAACTCTTAGAGCCTGACACGACTTGGATTAGAATTAACAATACTACTAAAAAATAAAATGAAATAAATAAATAAATACTTGAAAATATGAGTAAAAATATATTAATAATAATAAGCGTTCTTACGTCCCTTCATGAGGTCACAACGTGCGAAATATAGAAAAGTGAAATACATAGAACAACAAAATAACTATAACAAATATATAAAATGTATATATAGAGAAATAAAAAATGAATACAAATTAATAAATAGATAATAAAATTAAAAAAACTAGAAAAATAAAATAAATTACTATATAAATAATAAAAAATAATGATTAAAACGTAGATTCGACAGACCTTAAAGGAGGATATATATGGAGGAACTCTGGCAAAAGAATTAAAATGAAAGCTATGTATCTAATAATGTTTTTGAATACGAAACACGATTTTTTATTATGGTTAATGTATTATTTTTGAACAATCAGAAAAAAATATACTATAGATATAAGAAACACCCCCCAGAGCCCACATTGACTTCTGGGAGGTGAGCGAACAAGGTCCTCTGGACCTTGCGATCAGCAGCAGCAGCCACGCTCCAGGGTGAACGATCGGAGGAGGAACGAAGCCAAGACACGAGGAGAGCCGAAGACGGCTGGAAGTGGAGGTGGGGAGATCCAGACTCCTGGTGATGGTAACTTCAGTCCGACGAAATGGTCTAACCGTTCATTACTCTCTCATATGTGTGGTTCTGTGTGTGCATTTTGTGTGTGCCGTGGCTAACTCTACTAGGAGACAGGATTTACACCATACACCCAGGTATTTTATACAATTCCCTAATACAATAGGTATTTAATAAAATAACAACCATATTTAATGTCGAATAACGGGAAAAAAAACTTAATGTTTTCGTGTTGGAGGTTCTGACATTGGGAGAAATCACACGGCCTGAGAGACAGTTGTCTGTCTGGTTATGTTAGAAAAACTCAAATCTGGCAGCAGCCAAGAAGTAAAAAGTCGTTGTCGGTGGATCGCCGGCTATGTACTTCCCCAACATGAATTAATTTACTAAGTTTCCGCTCTCTCTCTTACACCAATCTACAGTTTTAATCAATAGTTAACTTACACGGGGACTTCTGAATCTTCATACTAAATTTCGTGTCGATACATTCAATTCATTGTCAGTTATCACAGTTTTTGATTTAAGCCCCCTCTGATTCCCAATTTTCCTTCACTCGATTTAGCAGAAAATCAATAGATGTCCTTCTTATGTGGTTCTGGTTACACATTTAAAATTTTATCTCGATGCGTTAATTCTATCGGAAGATCTCAGATAGAACAGATTTATTTTTTTCATTTTTATAAACAGGGGTTCGAAAACTTGAAATTCCGGTCAATTTCTGACAGATTACATAACTTTTTCTATACTTCGTATAGCTGGGGAAGTAAAATGAAGAATAACATTTTAGCAGTAGTATGTGGAAACTCTTCCTAGAAATCCTGGAAGAAAACATCCTTTTCAAGAAAACAGTCCTTACAAACAAACATTTCATAACATTTCCGAAATGTATATTCGTCAGAAGCCTGGTCTCGATAATGGCTACATTCAATAAATTCGAAAAATACAAGGGTATAAGCTTACATCTTTCGAATTTGAGTGACATTTTGAGGGAAGTAAGTAAATATTTAAATGTGGAAATGATCTAAGAAGGAACGTAAAGTAATTAACAAAAAAAGGCGTATAGTGGGCGCCCCCCTCAAGTCCTTGACGTTTTTCTACCTACGCCACCATGTAGTTATGACACTGTTTTCCTTTTATTTCTTTTTGCATAACTGAAACAGGGATTGAAATGACAGTATGTGATATTCAGAGTCCGCAACGAATTGTAGAGAAAATATTCTCGCAAAGTAAACAGGATCCAATAGAATGAATGTATCGACACGAAATTTCATAAGAGTATCCAGAACCATCTAAGGACAACAACTATTGGTTTTCAGTCAAATCGGGCAAAGGAAATGGGGGGATTAGAGGGAGGCTTAACACATAAACTGCAAAACTACCGTCGTATTGACACAAAATTTCATCTATAGATTCAAAGTCTTATAAGGACGACACATATTAATTTTCAGCGGAGTCATCTGAAAGGGAGGGGGCGATCAGTAACTGCCGATTTAATCAATGTATCGACCTGAAATTTAGTATGAGGATTCAGAAGCTACTTTGTAAGTCAAATATTCAGTTTTAGCCCAAATTGTCGATTGGCTTTAGAGACCTAAAACGAAATTGATTAATTTGTGCTTGTTAAGGCACCTCCCGGATTTTGAGGCCTTTTTTTAATTTTTCAGTCTTCTGCAGATTACTTCGTGAGATATCTGAAGATTTCATAATTTGTCTGAATTCGATTTAACTCTCATTTTAACGGCAGATTCAAAGTTAGGGTACACTAAGACAGTAATTTCATGTCAATATATTCATTCTAACGGGAGTCATCGTTTCCACATAGACGGGATTTTTTGATACTAAGGAGTTGGAAAACATGAAATTCCAATAAAACAACATGGCATTTCTGACCGATTACGTAACTTACCCTAAAACAACAGATAAGTCTTTTTTAATTCATCTTTTGGCTTTTCATTCATATTTTATTGCTGTCTGTGTAATTTCTAAAAGATATTTCCCCCTTTTGCGCCCTACCCCAGGGTGGTGTGCCCCTCGGCCTTCGTTTGGTCACCATTTCTTCAGCCATTTCATGTACCTGCTGATGAGTTCTTTACCAGAAATCTTGCAGGTGACAACTTCAAGCCGGTATTACAGTGTTCAAATAATAATTATTTAAATAATTCTCTATGAACTGAGCTTTTTTTTTAAAAAATATAACATATCTGTGTGACATAATCAAATTCATCATAAAAAATAAAGAGTAGAAAAAAAAAAAAAAAAATTGAACAAGTATTTCTAGTATCAAGAAAAAATATATTTTTTTTCGAGAAAAATATTTTGATGAACTAAAAAAAAATAAGTGCTACTTTCTAAACCTTTTTACTATTTAAACATGTTTTAAAATTTAATTTGATTTTACTGCTTTGTAGAGAGCGATGGTAGCTCAGTGGTATGTGTGCTTGCTTACTGAGCTCATGAACGCTTCGGATGGGACGTTAAGCAATGGTCCCAAGACTGTCAGATACTCTTTAATGAGTAGAGTCGGGCTCATGTCCACCAGAGAGACGAAAGAACGCTCTGGTAGTAGGCGATATGACCTTGTAGTTAAAGCCCGGGCATGAGTCAGTTGTCGGTGAATCATGGGCAATGTACTTTTCCAGCAATAAAATAATCTACTATGTTTTCCCCTCTGCTATGACATGAGTCTAATATGTGTAAAAATGAAAAAAATAACAATTTAAACTACTCATGGACGTTTAAATTTGGGTGGTTATCGTAATAAACCACCGCAAATAACCAGATCACTTTTCAAAAAGGCGTTGAGAGCTTCATATATTATTGCCTTGCTACATATATTTCATTTTTTCCTAATTTACATAATTTAAAATATGTTCTTATTAAATTTCATAATTTGTAAATTTCTTGTATCAAAAACCAACTTATTAATTCCGATCTTGTTGCTGTAAAAGGCTTGTCACGTCACGAACATCCTACCAAACCAGTTCTTTGCCTGTTTTCAAGTAATTTGTTTGAAGAATAAAGTCGCTAATTTTTCTTTCTTTTGTACAGCGTAACACTAAGAAGGACCCATTAATTTCAGTATGAAATGAATTTGAGTGGGGAGATGGGAGAGTAGTATGTAAAAAAGGTGTTGGTATAAGTAAGTCCTGGTTTGGACAGTGACATATATATTCTTTTTTCTATTTTCTTAAATTTTTTAATAAAAAAATGTTTAATAATAAAAATATATTTTAAAATTGTTGCCATGCTTTACAATGTAGGTAAGTATTACTGTGAACACATTTCTACAGAAATGTATTGTACATTCTATGCAGCGCTATCACTATCTTTGAACTGATTCTATCTCAAATTTGAGGTTATTTACTCGATTGCAAACTTTATAAGGAACATTTTTGGTAAGAACCAATTTTTCGATGGGGCGAACCGTTTTCGCATAAATCAAGCTAATGTCTAAAAAAAAAGGGGTATTAGAATGACATTTTAGGACGGTTTTCGGGAATCTCGGAACCTGAGCTACTTTTCCAAAAATCTATTTAATATAAAATGCCCCTTTTAGTTTTCTCTCTGTCTTTTATTTGAAGTGATTTAGGTCATAAATTTAAGATGTACTTAGACCCCGAAGTAAAATGATCTCAATTTTCTTTCAATTTCGACTAAAATCTAGTCAGAATTGACATTTTTATTTAAAATTTCACTTTTGGTACAATCATTTTTGAGTCCAATCACCTACATACTAAAATAGTGAAAATGGTTAAAATGTGTTCAGAGGTCCTTGAAACCTGAAATTTCTTTGAAAACTCGATCATTTGCAGGATTACAATACTTATTACTAACTAAAGAAAGTAATAATAATAGGCAAAAAAAATGTTAATCTTTTGGAATCTAATATTGCTAGTGATATATTGGAGTCCAGACAATAGACTCCTTGACACTACATTAATCGTCAGTTTGAACGGAGGATGATTAATCGTCTCCGTGTCACTCTAGATAGATATGAGAAGGTCCATTCAGACCGAATTGCATCACTGCCTCGATTTGATCTCATTTTGAGCAAACAACTAATTGTCATTTTTCTTTAATGGGAAAATGTATTATTTTATGAAAAATTCTAATACTAATAATTATACTCATTTTGTTCTCGATTTTCCCGGAATTTTTCTTTTACTTTTCCAGCTAAACGAATTATAGGGGAAGTTATTATAATTGGTCAGAAAATCGATGTTGATTTTGAACGAAATTTCATGTTTTCCGATCCACTGAATTAAAAAAATAAATAAAAATACAGTCTGTCTATGTGTATCTATCAACACTATGATTCCCGATAGATTGAATGTATCGACACACAATTTTATATATGTACCTAGAAACGCATAAGGGCGACATCTACTAATTTTCAGTCAAATCTATTCGTGTTGGGGAATACATGGCCGGTGATCTTCCGACAAAAAAAAATTGATATTTAGATAGATTGGCGATTAAATTAATTTTATATTATTACATCATTTAAATTAATTTTGTTCCATTTTCTAATGAAAATATTTAATTATTTTTACTTCCTCAGCTATACGAAGTTGAATAATGGGTTAGAAATTCGAAGTTGATCTTTCACCGGCATTTCATGTTTTCCGAATACCAGATTCTAAAAATGAAAAAAAAAAAAAAATCCTATCTATGAAAAGGATAGCTTCAGGTAGAATGAATATATCGACACGAAATTTAGTGTGAGGGTTCACAAGTAAGACGCCTATTGATTTCCAATCAAATCGGTGAATAGGTATCAAAGTAAGAGAGAAAATTGTGTGAAATCACCTTGGGGAAGTACATTGCCATTCATGGACCTCTTTTTTTTTTTGTTTCTTCATGGAAACCCTGTTGTTTTGGTTCGTGTATCTGTCCATTTCATCTAACACCCACACTGTTATTCAACATAGAGATTTCATATTTGTTTCACTCCGAGCGTGCCTCGTGATGTAACTGTCGTGACATTGATACAACTTCCGTGGTAATAGCTCAGACAAAAAGGTCTATAAATGTTATTTCGTGGCTCTAACATTCTTCCAGTTTCCTTGCATAAGTTGATGTGTATTAAGATTTTGTCTTCAGTTATTTATCACACCATTCTTCGCATGACTTCTTCTCAAGTTTTGACGAGAATTTCTCCACAGAAAAAATGCATTTCTCATTCAATCTCTTAAAAAAAAAAGTTATAAAGAACTACTGTTGAAAGACACATTTGATATACGATACATTTTTTTGAAAGTTCAAAAAGCGTCCTGAAATGACGTCTTGATACCCATTTTTGTAGCCGTTTGCTTGATTTACACGAAAATGGTTAGTCCAATCAAAAAATTGGTTCTTAACAATAATGTTCTTTATAAAATTTGCGTCACCGTTAATATGCCCCAAGATTTGAGGTAAGGACGCAAAGTTACAATTTTTAAAATATTTTATTATTGGTTGTTCTTTTATTAAGAAGGAATAACAATCAAGAAAAAATAAAATGTGATGTGGACGTAACAGGATTATTGTACAGAACACTCTCCATCTGTTACTTGGTATAAGAAAGTCAGTCTCAGAATTATGCAGAACCTGCAATGAAACAAAGAAATGATGTGGTGATATAACATTCTTACGCTCAATAATGTAAGTTTGAAATGCATTTGAGAAGAAAAGAGTGATTTATACAAACGTGGTTGGTATAACATCACATATATTTATTTATACAGAAACCTTGAGACACATAATCCCAAGTCTGCACTTGACAACGTAGGTCGTAATGCGGCCCAGTGGAAAAGTTTGACGTCTCCTGCCACAAAGCAATACATTTAAAATAAAACAATTTATCTTAAATAAACAATTTTTATTTAGAAAAAAAAAACTTAGAATAGCATATTTTGTATCAATTTTTTATCAATGTTACGGTTGGAGGTTTGGCCTTGTAAGGAGGGCGGTGGGTGGGTGACTTTACGGTGGTAGAGAGAGGCAAGCGTGTCGCAAGGAAAGGAAAGTCGACATCACCAAGAATACTAATGGCGCTCGGAATAGTCAGAATCAGGCTGTTATGTAAGAAGGGGAGGCGGCAATTTCATAACTGATCAATTTCCACCATTTTCTTTTATTTTAGCCCCAACTGTAAACGTTTAGTTATCAATTAATTTGTAAAATGTTAACACGTTTGCTTTTTTTTGGAATGAATTAATTTTCAATTAACTAACTGATAAAAATCCTTTCTCTTTTAATTTTGAAAGGAAAAAAAAATTAATCTATCTCGTTGTGCTCTGTGCAATAAGGAAATGGAATTATTAGAGGCTCAGAAAATATTCGATCTCAGAGGACAATCAAAACTATAGTTATTGTGACTCGTGCCCTTTAACTGTAAGGTCATATCGCCTACTACCAAAGCGCTCTTTTGTTGCTCTGGTGGACAATCCTGAATTTTACCTACTGTAGAGGTCTTTCACGAGTATAGCCTGGGCATTATCGCTTAACGTCCAATCCGATGCACGGCGTGCTCAAGATTTTTTCCTCCTGGATAATAGGCAAGCACACTTCCCCTGTGTTCCTGGAGCCCGGGTGTTGCCCAATAGACAAACCTTCAGGCCACCCACACAGGAGCCCTATAATCGTGTCAGATTCCTCATTGCCACACACTTTCTTCTATGGATTGATGGTGTTGAAACGCAACCACATATGTGAAAAAATTCGTCATCGGTTATTTGGGTCTTTGTTGTGTCGAGCTCTCATCTGATCCCCTCCTTCCCTTTGGCAAATTTCGCGGAAAATTCATAAAACTTCTCCCGATAGAATGAATGTATCAACACGAAATATGTGTATCCAGGGAAACACCTATTAATTTTCCTCGAAAGAGGGCCGAAGGAAAGAGAGAAGGGGGATCAGAGTAAGAGGGCTCAACTCAAAAACTCTAATAACTGCCGATGTAATGAGTGTATCGACACAAAATTTAGTATGAGGGTTTTGTAGAGAAAACGAAAACCTAATTGTTTAATTCGTGCCGATTCACCGACGATTTTCTTAAAGAGGATTTTTATCTCTCCTGATTTATTAAATTCTTCAACACTATTGATACACTCTTCTGTCATATCTTATTACAATTGTCTATCATTATTTTTTATTTGCTCTATGACAATCCCTATTTCTAGTAGAGCCAGTAACTAGAAACTTAACTATAACTAATTATAGAATGTTTTTTCTTCTTTTAATTTTATTTATTATTAATTATTTTAATTGACAATTAATTGAATATTATAAGGTAATTAAGTAGAAGTTATAGGGTAGAGAAGAATGCGGGAATGTGGAGGTTAGGATGATCAGATGAGCGAGTTTTCGCTCTCTGTCCCAATCGTCTCACTTCCCTACCATCTCCGCTTCCTCTCGCCTCGTTCACTACTCAAGAATGTTACGTATCTCCGCTATTTCTATCTTTAGCGTAAAAAAAATATGGAACAAGAATTGTTTAAAATAAAAATGTCTTTCTTTTTAAATTTTTTTCATTTAGGATTGAATAAATTCTTTCTTCTTTTTCAGTAATTTTGAAGTTATATCCCTGATTTAAAATGTGTAGTTTGGTTGAAATATGTTTTTTTCTTTTTTCTGATAGTTAGTTATTGTGACTCATGCCCGGGCTTTAACTACGAGGTTATATAGCCATCTCTCTTTCATTGCTCTGTTGATTATGAGCCCGAGATAAAATATCTGATGGACTAGGATATTGGAACAAACCAGAATTTCATTTTCCGACCCCCTGGAATGGATATCTCGAAAGGATATCTCTGGACACAACTCTAAAGATTTTTTTTTGTGAAGGTGTTTTCTGCCAAATCAGTTAAAGGGAAGAGTGGAATCAGTGTGGGGAGGGGGGTTCAAATGAATATATTAACAACAAATTTTATAGGCGGATCCAGAAGCTCTACTGATTTTCAGCTAAATCGGACAAAGGAGAGTGGAAAATTAATTTATTACCATTAATTCGAGCTGAGGAAGTAATTTGGTGATGATTCACCGACTTCTTTCTCTACAGAACGTGTACTGTAGCATGTTGGTAGATTTTATCAGTTAGATTTCTTTATTTTTATGCTTTTCCTAATTTATTTCTCTTTCCCAAAATTTATGAGGGTGGGGGAGTGAGACAAGCCGGAGTGGGCCAGCCAGGAGAGGGCCTCGCTACGCCCATGTCTACATATATAAAAGCTAGTCTAGCCAGGTTTTGTAACATATAGGTTCATGGTTTATATAACCTTACCTACCTTATGTAACCTCCATCCATACCTTGCCATACGGTACCTGTCTTGTCTCTTCTAATACATATACAGTCCGCTCCAGTGCAGCGCTTGTTTAATTTTTTCTTGTCTTAACTATTGGTTATCCTGAAACGCATTTTGACAGTGATTTAGCTTAAAAAAGCTTTTTAGAGCTTTTTTAGCTTTAGAGAAATTAAATGATTAAGTTAGTAAGTTACCCGCTACGTCACAACTCGAGGCAAAATCTGTAATATGATTCGGTGCTTCTTACATTATTACCCTCAGTTGATTTTGCAGAAAATTAATAGGTGTCGTCATTATAGGGTTTTGAATTTACATATGAAATTTCGTTTTGATACATTCATTACTACTGCAGTTATTAGAGGTTTTACGTTAAGCCCCCCTCTAATCCTTCCGTTGACTGAAAATCAATAGATATCCCTTATGGTTTTCTGAATACAATTACAAAATGTCTTGTCGATATAAGCATTTTTCGGGAATTATCGTAGACACACCCAGAGAGAGGATTTTTTTTTTTTTTTTCAATTTTGGAATCAGGGGTTTAACATCAAATTTCTAGCCGATTATGTAACTTCCGTTATACGTTGTACAGATGGTAAAAAAATAATCATTACAAAAAATTATGGACATATTTTCAAAATTAATTTAACCAGCGATCTATCTCAATATCTCACAAACGCCTAACAAATTTCAGCTAATTTTTGGAAGATGAAAATCAATTTTGTACTTAAATTTGTTTGTTTGGAAGGATCCGAGAGGTTCTATCGATACTAATTGTACTCTGTACACTTTCGATAGTAAACGTAAGAACTGCAGGTCTGCCCTGAGGTCCAATCCAGTGGCCACTAACCTGAAACAAAGATATATCCCTTATAACCTCATTATCAGAATAATGTTATGTTATTATCCTTAAGATAACAATAACCTTGATATAATAATAAGAAATAATAACCCTTCTATTATAGATTGGATTGAACAGAAAGGCTACAGAATGTAGGTCAGCTGTTGTATCAAACCTCCCCACTTGCAAGTCAAATATTTTGTAAGGAAAATCTACGCATTTGTGTGTAATACCGTATACAAGAAGAAAAGTCGTAGATAAATCAGCGGCTATGTACTTCCCCAAAACGAACCAATCAATTAACTTTTTTTTTATTTTTTTATTTTTTTTGCTTTATGTACGGTGCATATTAGCCATGTCAATGTGTTAATATAGTTATTTACGACATCCATGGCCCCGGGAGGGAGTTCTATCTACGTAATAAAACTCACTCCCGGACGGGATTCGAACCCGCAAGCCATGGTGAGACCATGCGACCAAAGCCCTACGCTCTAGCCCGCACGGCCACCATGGCTCCAAGTTTCAAAGCGCTGGTTATACAATAGAAAATATTGGAGATATTCTTTTATGGACCAGAAGTACGGTACGGAAGTTGGATCTCTGTGTTGACACTGAGGCAGGACGTGGCTTCTAAACAGGATATTAACAAGTGGTATTCGTTTATATTACAGATGGTGCAACGTTCCTGGGTATTAGGAGTGTAAACACTATTTTTGAAACTAATTTTCAGACAAATACTTTCTAGAGAGACGGAGTTGAGCCGGCACTTCTATGTGTGAAATAAGTATTCAGGTTTAGATATGGCTGGAGTTGATTTGGGTTGTATATATTAGGATAATATGTAACGGAATTCTAAAAGATTATGTTTGTCTTTGTTCTTGAGGTGATTCACAAATGCGTCCCAAACCCTGGGAAGAGTTAAAATTATCCAATCCAATATATTTAATAAGTCCCCTTGAGTTGAGCCCTTTGCTTCTCTTCAGCCGATTCTGAAAATTAGTAAGTGGCGTCTTTATGGGGTTTCGAATATGACATTTTCTGTCGATACATTCATTACAATGGCAATTATTAGAGTTTTTGTTCTAAGCCTCCTCTAATCCCCTTCCCTTCGGCCGATTTGGCTGAAAATCTATAGGGGTCGTCCTTATGGGTTCCTGGAGTTTCAAATTCATTTCTCCCTCATATCAAACTGGCATTACTGGGTATAAGAAAGACATGTTCTTGAGATATGCTCCCTACGCTAGGTGAATAAACCTGGGTAGGCCAAATTTAGAAAATGAAGAGACTCTGCTACTATGAGAACGGAAAGTACTGAGAAAGATTTATGGACCTGTTTCCGAGAACGGCAGATGGCGTATCCGGAAGAACAGAGAATTGAGAGGTCTCTACGGGGAGTCCGACCTGGTGTCCATGATCAAGCAGGCGAGATTACGTTGGTTGGGTCACGTAGAGAGAATGGAAGGAGGAAGACTCCCTAAACAAGCCCTCAAGACCTAGACTCCGTTGGCTGGACGACGTCGAGGCCTGATCTCCGAGTGTTGGGCATCAGGATGGAGGAAGATGGTTTTAGATCAAGACGAATGGAGGAGGATTGTGACGGAGGACCGGGTCCTTTCAGGACCGTAGCGCCGCAGGAAGAAGAAGAACGCAAAATTTAGGACTCCCATACTAGAGTCGGGCTCATTTCCATCAGAGCGACGAAAGAGCGCTCCGGTATTAGCCAATATGACCTCTTTTAAAGCCCGGGTATGAGTCGCAATTACGAACTAACTCTATCAAATTTCGTTTTATATATTCATTCTATCGGGAGTTATCGCGTTCCCAGATACACAGACAAACAGGATTTTTTCTTTTCATTTTTGGAATCCGGGGGTGGGAAAACATGAAATTTCAGAGAAAGTCAACATTGAATTTTTGCCTGATTACATAACTACCCCTACACTACGAATTGCTGGGGAAGTATAACAAGAAATAGTAGGAATTCCTCAGAACAAACAAAAGACAATTACCGAAGCTTTGCAACAATATTTTCTCTTGTAGGCCAGGAATCCAGTAACCCTGTAGCAATCACAGTTCTCCGAACCAGATATTTCTCTATTGCCACCTGAATAACAGTTCTAGCCATGTTGCGTATTACTTGTGTAATAACAGTGATTGTTCCATATTTAATGCTCTATATTCGTCCTTCTGCTCTTTAGAAAGTATCTGTCTGCCTGCCCTTGGACCTGCCTTGACATTCTCTCCCTACTCACCCTCCAACAGGACTTGTATTTGCTTATTTGCACTAGTACAAGGTTGAAGGAACACTTTTCGATTCACAAATAGCTTACTAGTCTCAATGCTTTTTGTGATGTTCCTGGCTCTTCGGAGGAATGGATAATGAGAATTTTTTTCTAAAAATCCTTAAAATATATATGGGAAAACTTTTTTTAAATGTGTGCAAGATAGAAAAATTCAAATTCTGCGATAAAAAAAAAAAGTCATCGGTTAATCATCGATAATGTACTTTCCCAGCACAATTTCAAAACCGTTTTGGCTAAAAATCAATAGTTGACTTCTTAGACAAAGATTTCTGAATCCTCGTACTAAATTTCGCCTCGATACATTCATTACGTTAGGAGTTATTTGACTGAAAATTAGTAGGTGTCACCCTTATAGATTTCTGGATACACATATGAAATCTCTAGTCGATATATTCATTTTTTCGAGAGTTATCATGTTCAGAGACACACATAGATCATTTTAGGGATGAGGAGGTCGGAAAACATAGAATTCCGTTGTAATCTCCTTCCCACTTCCATACTACTGTTACAACATTTTTTTTCATTCTTTTATGTTCCATCTCCTTACTACTGTTTCATGTTTTTCACTCTTTTATGTCCTATCTCCATACTACTGTTTCAACATTTTTTTTTCATTCTTTTATTTCCCATCTCCATACTACTGTTACATATTTTTCACTCTTTTATTTCCCATCTCCGTACTACTGTTTCATGTTTTTCACTCTTTTATGTCCTATATCCATACTACTGTTTCAACATTTTTTTTCATTCTTTTATTTCCCATCTCCATACTACTGTTACATATTTTTCACTCTTTTATTTCCCATCTCCATACTGTTTCATGTTTTTCATTCCTTCAAGACAAAGACTCACTCTGGTGGAACAAAACTCTCTTCAACTAGCCGCCCTCTCACTTTCAAGTCTTCTCGTTTTCCCTCCTCCGATCTTGGAGAACGCACATCTTGTTTACATGCGATAGTTATATCATCTCGGGAAGTCCACCCAAGTGATCATTCTCCGTGACTAATTACCTCCCAAAAAATAATAGTAAACATTCATAAACCAGCTTGGATTAGTGTTTAATATCTCCTAGAAGATGATTAAAATTTTCTTATTTTTTTAATTTTTTTTTTTTTTCAAACTTTCTTACTTTTACTAAGATTAGAGAAAGTTAGTTGCGTAGCTACAATATTATTGTTTTATTTTTATTTTTTTGTTGTGGGGATGTTTGTATTATACGAAAACTCTTGACAAATGAAATCCCCAAGTTAAAACTTGATGCACTTTCACATCGATGCAACCATCAAGGTTTTATTTCTATAACAAAATTGCACATCATTAAAAAATGTGTAATGCATAACAGGACTTTCTTATACCAACTACCACTTTTATACAGATCAGTCTCTCCTTCTCCCTATTCTGAAATTCATTTCATACTGGCATTACTGCATATATGAAAGTACCTAGTTTCAGTGGTTTTCTTTGTTTCATTGTACCAACATTATTCCCTGAAGCGCCACAATTTTTATTCTAAAAATAGTTTAAACTTATATTTAACACCTATTTGCTGAGGTACATAACTTTATCAGATCAATTATTGTCAATAACACACACATATTCATGTGAAATTTGAAATCGATAGATCAAGCGATTCCGGAGATAGAAGGTTGGGACAGTCGCTTGGACGGAGGTAGACTATAAAAGTTCTCGTTGGAGACTAGCAACCCTAAATAATTATACTTGACTAGCAACCCTAAATAATTATACTTGACTAGCAACCCTAAATAATTATACTTGACTAGCAACCCTAAATAATTATACTTGACTAGCAACCCTAAATAATTATACTTGACTAGCAACCCTAAATAATTATACTTGACTAGCAACCCTAAATAATTATACTTGACTAGCAACCCTAAATAATTATACTTGACTAGCAACCCTAAATAATTATACTTGACTAGCAACCCTAAATAATTATACTTGACTAGCAACCCTAAATAATTATACTTGACTAGCAACCCTAAATAATTATACTTGACTAGCAACCCTAAATAATTATACTTGACTAGCAACCCTAAATAATTATACTTGACTAGCATTTAACTGATACTATTTAAATTGAGATGGACAGACAGACGGACGAGTGACATTGTAAAGATTCTGTTTGGAGATTAAGTCCTAAAGTAATTAAAATGTAGTTTTATAAACCTCCTTCTTCGATACATCATTGATAATCAAAATCAGCCGTCTTCGTTCCTTTATCCTTCTTCGATATTTAATTGAGAATCGAAATCCGCCCTCTTCGATTTCTAATTGAGAATCAAAGTCCCCCATCTTCGTTCCTTTGAAGAGACTTTTCGTCCTGATTACTTCTCCAGCTGTGCGTTGTAATTACATTTAGTCGAATTGTTTTTCCGGTCCACATCCAGAAGAACTTCAGATGTCTATTTCACATCATGGGTGAGTCTCATCCTTACATTCATCTGATAAACAATAGTATTGTAAAATTCCAAAAACATAGAAATTTAGATAGTTTTATGCACAATTACTAACCTAGATAATGATATCAACCACCACTATAAGGCTCTGAAGAAGGAAATAAATAGTTTCCGAAACGGCCAAATATTGAGTTTTTATTTACACGACAGAACCTCGAATTCCTTATACATTTAGACGAATATTCACAGTTTTTCATGTTTTACCGACCAAAATATTACACATTTGAAATAAAATGTCCAAGTGAGAAAGTAGGTACAATGTTTTCTGTATGTGTATATTTTTTCTTCTTGACTTTCCTCTGCCTATTTTGTGAGATGACTGGCTGAGAAGTTCGTGAGCTGAGAAACTCGGACTGTGACGTTACGTTACCAGTGGCGGGGGGACTGTTGTCACTTTCCTGTGTCCCAATAGTGTTCGAATCGAATCCCCTCCTACCTTGGCCAATTCAATCCATATCTAGACACCAATAGTAAGAGAAAGTATCTACTCTTTCAATATTTTGTTGAGCCGATTTTCTGAAAATAAATTAATAATATATTAGATATGTACCCTTTCTCTGATCCCGCATTTCCTTCAACCGATTTCGCGGAAAATTAATAGGTGCCATCCTTATGGGATTTTGAATTTAAATGTTAAATTTCAAGTCGATACATTCATTATATCGGCAGATATTTGTGATATTTCGGTTGAGTCCCTCTCTGAATTCCGTCTTTCCTTCGAATGATATCGCAGAAAATTAATAGGTGTCGTCATTAGAGGGCTTTAAATTTACATATGAAATTTCGTGTGAAATACATTAAAAAACAGGTATTTTGTGTTAAGCCTTCCCCCTAATAAAATTTCGATTTATGCATTCTATCGTGTTATCGTGTTCACAAACATGCACATACAAATGGACAGCATTTATTTTTTTTCATTTTTCGAATCAGGAGATTGGAAATTCCGTTGAGAACTTTGTATCGAATCTCTGACCTGGATACAATTAAAAAATTTATGTACATTTTTGGGGGGTTATAATTTCGGTCGTATTGGTTCTATCTCACTTCTGAGGTCATCTTGATGGTTAGAAATTTAATAAGGAACATTTTTGTTAAGGGTCTATTTTTCTATATGACTAACAGTTTTTGCGTGAATGAAGCAAACGTCTAAAAAAATGGGCTTCGAAATGTCATTTTAAGACAGTTTTCAGCACATATGTCATAAACCGCCTTCGAAAAATTGATAAGTTCATAAATCTGTACCATTTGGGAAAAACTAGGCCAAAAAAAAAGTCCAAAATCACAGGTTTTCAGGGCAGCGCTTTGAAGTTTTCTGTTTTCAGTGTAATTCGAATTTTTTTGATAAATTATTTTTCCAACCGCCATTATTCAACAATTTATCCATATTTTATTATGGAATGCATATATATTTAATTTTGTAATTTTATCCCTAGTTATTCACGTACTTATCTAGTTTTTGCCAATGAAAGAAGCGTTTCAGGACTGCATAACGGTAATTATCTCTTCTTGTATAAGCAAGATAAATACGTTTAACCAATTTTAGGGCACGAACGCGGTTTTGATAAAAATAGATAAATGCAATTGTATAAATCCATAAGTAAATTTCCGAGTTGTCTAAAAATGCCCAATGCGTTTTCAAGGATACCATTGACATTACGACTTGCATACTTTTACACGATGTGTAGGACACCAATATGGGTTGCGAGTATTTATCTCATTTTGGACACAAATCGACTTATCTACTTTTTCTCAAATGGTACATAAATATAAGCGGAATTTTGTGATATGTATGCGTTAGAGAGTTCACAAAGTTTGGATCATATACACACAGACAGACATTATCACAAAAATGATTACGGGACCTTGAAACGAGAAATTCCGTTGATAACTCGATTCCGGATTTTTAACCATAAAACACGATATATAATGGGGAGGAAGGGTGGGGTGGGGGGGTTGCATAACGTAGTTTATGGACCCAAATGTTTTTGCAATAGGTAGTATTTGAGATGTGCAGAGGTTGTATAAAAGAGGTCTCAATATGGACTCCTGAGGTAACAGGTTCTTTTAATGATGATTCTGTCAGTGTTCACCTGTCTAACCTTTCAATGTGATCTGACCCACTTATTATTATAAGTGAGGGGGTATTATTTTAATACATTTTTTAGAGTAGTGTCACAGACATTCTACTTCTGAACTATTTTTATATAACTAATACAGAGGGCGCCGGTAGCTCAGTGGTATGCGTGCTTGACTTCTGAGCTCAAGGTCGTGGGTTCGTAACCTGACCGAGGCCCTTAGTTTATTTTATTAAGCACGCCGTCCTTCGGATGGGACGTTAAGCGATAATCCCGAGCCTGTACGATGTCAGGTACTCGTTAAATACCCCTACCATAGGTGAATAAAAATTTAGGGTAGGCAAAATTTAGGACTCCCACAGTAGAGTCAGGCTCATGTCCACCAGACTGACAAAAGAGCGCTTTGGTAGTAGGCGATATGACCTCGTTGTTAAAGCCCGGGCATGAGTCATAAAACCTAACCTAACTAATACAAATGCAAAAGAAACTACAATACTTACATTTTAAAAACTTAATTCACAAGAAATAAATCAATTAAACACTGAAAATAATTATTTACAACAAGTTAGTTATTGTGACTCAGGCCCGGGCTTTAACTAGGAAGTCAGATCGCCTACTACCAGAGCTCACTTGTCGTTGCTCTGGTGGACATGAGTTTAGTTACCTAAGGGCTATTTGGCTAACAGGCTACCTCTGAACAAACCGGCTCCCTCATGAATACTTCATCAAGACATGCGCTTACAAGATATTCTAGTGTCTAGCATACAAATATACGTATTGACAATGGCTAGGGCTGTCTGTCAGGAGAGAGGGTCTTTATAAAATACTTTAAACATTAATAAGTTATAACAAGAATAAATAATGAACATAGTTGCAAAAAATAAGTAAATTGTAAATAATTAAAATAGAAAATAAGAAGAAAATATTAGTTTAATGTACAATTGTAGTAAAACGATATATAATAAATAAAATAAAGTAAACAATAGTAACAAAGCAAACAGCAAATATAAATAACAGTTGTAATACAATGGAGCAATAAATAAAATAAAGTAAAAAATAGTAACAAAGCAAACAGCAAATATAAATAACAGTTGTAATAAAATGGAGCAATAAATAAAATAAAGTAAAAAATAGTAACAAAGCAAACAGCAAATATAAATAACAGTTGTAATAAAATGGAGCAATAAATAAAAAAACAACAATGTAATAAAAAAATATTCATATGCACGAGAAATACAGAACAACATGCATTTTTGTAATTTACAACAGTATATTATTTAATAATTAAATTGTTATACAAGAAATTTCCTGTATTTACATAGTAGCATCCATCTCGATAGAGAGTGAGACACAGTGAGTGGCAATCCTTCTCATTAAATATCTAGGATGAATCACTATGCAATGAAACAAAGCATAAAACAGGGGGCCAAGGTGGCCGTGCGGGCTAGAGCGTAGGGCTTTGTTCGCTTGGTCTCACCTTGGTTTGCGGGTTCGAATCCCGTCCGGGAGTGAGTTTTATTTCGTAGATAAAACTTCCTCCCGGGGCCATGAATGTCGTAAATAACTTGATAACAACTCATTGACATGGCTAATATTATTCATCGTACATAAGGCCAAAAAAAAACAGCTGATTTACTCTCTCAATATCTCTTAGTTTATAGTTAGTTCTTATGACCCATGCCCGGGCTTTAACTACGAGGTCATATCGCCTACTTCAAGAGCGCAATTTTCTCACTATTGTGGACATGATCCCAGACTCTGCTATGGGAGTCCTAAATTTTGCCTAACCTAAATTTTTATTCACCTAGGATAGGAGTTTTTAACGAGTACCTGACAACGTATTGGCTCGGGACCATCGCTTAACGACCCATCCGAAGGACGGCGTGCTCAAGATTTTTTAATCACTCAAATAAAAAACCTAAGGGCCTCGGCCGGGTTTTGAATCAACGATCTTGAGTTTAGAAGGCTGACCTCTAAATCCCCGCAGAACATTATATGAATTCTCATTCCGTCAAATTTTGAGCAGAAATCGAACTCTCTGGAAGGCTGGATTTAAAGTATTCAAAATACTATTCATCTAAAATGATGAATAACTAGATTTAAATAACTTTTAAAAGTGAAGAAAGGTACTTTTAAAGAAATGAAATGAACATGTGAGTAAACTCAATAAATGGATGAACAATGTACTAGATGAAGTTTGAATATTAGGGTTACAAAATGGAACTTGGCCATTCTAGATCAACAATGAATACATGAAATGTCCTCCTGATGAACATTAATTACCAATTTCCATTCAGGTTACCTTCCATTTACTGTAGAAGCCTTCATCGATGTGAGATGAAGCTGATGACGACACAATGTGATCATTGGGTGACCTGAAGGTCATCTGACCTCTCGGGGTGACTGACCCCTCCGTGAGCTCTTCATTCATGCCTCCCATCTTCATTCATGTTCTCATCTCTATTGTACAACCTCAACCATTAGTACAATATCTGACTGCCTTCCTTAGCTGTATTATATATCTTTAATTGGAACTCTTACTCCAACAATATCTGTGGATAATACGTCTGGGAAGGCACGGTACACACTCATCTTAGTTGCTACAGTTACTTACTGTCCCTGTACACATGCTCTAGCATTCTGAAATTGACCTTAAAATATTCCTAGATTTAATACAAATTAATTAATCTTAAATAAAATAAAAAAGTCGTCGGTGAATCACTGACAATGTACTTCACCAGAAAAAATCAATCAATTAAATTTTCACTCCCCCTTCAAAACCAGTTTGCGCTAATATTCAGTTGACTTACATAGTGGTTCCTAAATCTTCATATTAATTTTGTATTGTGATGTATAAAAAACACACACATTCAAATTATTATTATTATTATTATTATTATAAAAATTAATTATATTTATTTATATATAAAACAAACAAAAACAAAGAAGCAACTAAATTGGTGAATAATAATATGAATGCATTTTGTTTTAAAACAACCCATGAGTGGAGATGGAGTGAGAGTTTTTAGGCTTAAGATGTGATGAACTAAGTAGGTGTAAATTAACAGTGAAATTGATGCACAAAGAAGGTACTGTTATTTAAAAAGTATATAATTTTGATATGAAGAATGGCCAAAATAAAAAACAGAAAAAATATTGAATTGTTTGTCGATTTTTCTTTTGATTCTTGTTTCAATGTTTAGTTATTAATTTTATTTTGTAGTTTAAGTAAATAAACCCAATTATTTGTTCTCGTAAATTCTATGTTATTCATTTTCCCTGTTGGCTCAATAAGATAATTAGACAACCTTTGGATTAAATTTAATATTATTGAAAAAATTAAAAAAAAAAAAATACAATATGGCATCTCTCCGAAGGACGGTATGCTCAAGATTTTTTCCCCTCCCAAATAGTTTTTCCCCCTAAGGACCTCGAATACGCCATCTTGAGCTCAGTATACAAGCACGCTACTTCTATTCAATCACTATTAATCCATTAATCTAGGGCGACATAAGTTCATTAAGTCCCGGGCGGAAAAATTTTAAATCCTCTACATGGTATCGTATGTTAAATAGATGTTTAAGAATACTGTTTTCATTCAATTTTTTAAATTTTAATATATTTAATACTGCATACGGAATGTGAAGATAAAATCATGAATTTAGTAAACCTTTTCAGACCCGTTTGTGTGCTTTTACCAGTCAGAGATGGCACAATTCCTATGTAAAAAAAAAAAAAGAAACCTAATTATCAAAAATTGATAAAATTCCAAAAACAACTTTCTTGTTTACTCATTTATAAATTTTGCAATAACATCTAGAGCAAAAACTTTCCATAAATGACGTCGGTAAATCACCGGCAATGTACTTCCCCAGAACGAATTAATCAATTAAATTTTCGCTTTCATTCTATCGGGAGTAAGCGTGTTCACAGACAGGAAATTTTATTTTCCCATCTATTAGTTATGTAATAGGTCAGAATTTCTATGTTATGTTTTCAACGGAATTTCATTTTTTCAGTCCTCTGATTTCAAAAATGAAAAAAAAAGACTTTCTGTAAACTTGCGGAAAATAAGGTAGATATATGGCTGTTGTGCGTGTCTGTAGCGCTTTCACAAAGCGGATAAACGCAACGTTCAGAGTAGTTTCACATTATCCAAGAATTTCCTGTCTGTCCATTTATGCAAACCTTGTAAGTTTATGAGGAAAAAAAAAAAGAAAATGTATTAAGATTTCCCCAACTGTACGATGTATAAGTTGTGATAATTAAAATTATGTAAAATAAAATAAATAAATATAAAATTAAAGATCGTGGGTTTGAAACCCGACCGAGGCCCTTAGTTTAATTTATCTGGGGGGTAAAGTAAACTTGAGCACGCCGTCCTTCGGATGGGACGTTAAGCGATGGTCCCGAGCCTTGTCAGGTACTCGTTAAAGACCCCTGACCCTAGATGAATAAAAATTTAGGGTAGGCAAAATTTAGGACTCCCATAGTAGAGTCGGGCTCACGTCCACCAGTGTGATGAAAGAGCGCTCTGGTAGTAGGCGATATGACCTCGTAGTTAAAGCCCGGGCATGAGTCATAAAACCTAACCTAACCTATAAAATTAAAATAATTGAACTAATAATAAATAAACAAATAATAAATATAATTTTTTTAATATTGGTCGCCGTATTTTGACCCTAATAAATGTCGATGTAATCCAAGTATCAACATATGGGCATTCAAAAGCCTCAAGGTAAGTCAAATATCAATTCGTACTGGGGAAGTACATAGCAGGTGATTCACTGCCTTTTTTTTTCATTTTTGGAATCGAAGGATTGTAAAACATGAAAGTCCTATGAGAACTCATCATACTTTTGACGAAATAGTCACATTAAGTGAAACTTTGAAACATGGCAGTTTGCCAACTACAGTTCCCCCTCGGATCAGTGTGCAATGGTTTCATTATATAAATTTGAATGCCTAACAAAAGTTTCCTATTGTCATAAATTTCGTTATAATAGCGATGAAGCGAGAAGAAGATTCAACCACAGATTATGAAACCAAGTCAATCCTTCTTGTTACCTGTTATGCGGTGACTTCCTGTGCTTTCTGCTGTGTGAAGGAGGAAAATCATTCTATCGGTCTTCTGGACGAGGTAACAGTTAGTTAAAAGAGGAGATTGACTCGAATGGAAAAGAGAACAGACACAATGAACCGCGTCTAATCCGCAGTGAAGATGCGGATCCCTCCAGATTGTCTTCGGATATTAGCGAATGTTCATTGTACTGATTCGTTCGGTCAGATGGGTTTTGTCCAGTCCATCCGTCTGTCTGTCTCCAGAGAGTCCAATCATAGAAACAAGAACTCATTCTCTTCACAAAAGCTCATGTCTCATCTTTTCAACTCTAGTTCTATTAACATGGAACATTCTTCTTCTTCAGATCTTCTCTCGAGTCCTATTGTCCAACCTGTTCGTGAGGTGATCTTCGTACCTTCTTCTTGATAATTGGAACAGAAACCTTTTTCGTTTCAGAAAGCTTTATGTATTATTACATATATATGTGCTATTAAAAAATTTTTTTTAGATATAAATATAAAATTTCGTGTCGATATGTTCATTACTTGGGCAGTCATTGGGGTTGTACTTCCCCAGCTCTACGAAGTATAGGGAAAGTTATGTAATCGGTCAAAAATTCGATGCGGACTTTTCATCGGAATTTCATGTTTTCCCACCTCCCGATGGAATGATTCTATCGATACGAAATTTTATATTTGAATCTAGAACCTTCTAACGACGATACCTATTGGTTTTCAGCTAAATCGGTCAAAGGGGAGGGGGAGATTAGGGGAAGACTTAAGATAAATACTGTAATAACTGCTGATAGAATGAATGTATTGTCACGAAATTCTATATGTGTGACCAAAACCTCATATGGACAAAACCTATCGATTTTCAGCCAAATCGGTCAAAGGGGAAATGGGGATTAGGGGAGAGGCTTAACTCAAAAACTTTAATAACTGCCGTTGAAATGAAAGTATCGACACGAAATTTCATAGGTCAATTCAAAACATCATAAGAATGAAACTTATTAATTTTTAGAGGGATCGTTAGATGGTGGGAGGATCAGAGGGGGCTGAACTCAATTACCTCAATAAATACCGATGTAATGATTATATTGACATAAAATTAATTATTTAAAGTTCGAGCCCAATGTGGACATATCCTGTCAAATTTCAGCGAAATCGGCTGAACGGAAGGGAGGGTTTATGGGAGGGGGTTCAAAACATAAACACTACAGATGTATTTGAATTTATCGACATAAAATTTAGTATGAGGAGAATATTAGCGCAAAATTAGACTGGTTTTATAAGGGGGAGCGAAATGTTAATAGATTAATTCGTTCTGGGGAAGTACATTACAGGTGATTCACTGACGACATTTTTGTTCGCGGATCGCGGTTTAGAAACAGAGCCGAGGCCATTTTTTTATCTGGGAAGCAAACATTTTGAGCATGCCGTCCCGAGCCTGTGCACCTGTATGTCAGGTACTCTTTGAGGGGCCTTTGTCAACCTGTATGTAGGTTGATACTTCGACAATAGGAGCCGCTATTATGTAAAGTGGACATCTATCTCTTCCTATAACTTAAAAAGGGCAGGTTGTCTTCAGGGTTCCGTTCTTTGAGTGGGATGCCAATACAGTTCCATAGGTTGACGACCTCCAAAAGTCAATTTATTTTTTTTTACTTTTTTCTTTAGTAAAATCGAAAAAAACAAAAATGTCAAACAATGCAGTGTTTTTGTAAAAAATGGTACGAAACAAAAATCCAAGAAAGTAAGAAAGAAACCTGTCTATGCCTGTCTATGTCCAGTTCTGAAACTGAAGAGGAATGTGAATTGGAAGAGTCGGGTCTATCTTCATTCGAATTTTCAGAGGAAGAAGACCCTAGCTCACAATAACTCCCGTATTTGCTGGCTAAAATTTTAGGATAAAAAAAATAGTGAAATACTTGGTTGCAGAAATGACCGAGATGAGTGATGACTCTTTAAAAGTAAGATATTTGAAACGTCTTCCTGGCGCGCAACACTTTTTTCACGTGGACCTCATCGAATATGATTTGGAATAAAAAGACATTGTGTTTAAGCTTCCCAACTCGAGTAGCTTAACTGGATCTTCCAGACAACGCCAAAAATTAATTTTCGGAGTTGACGTAAGTAGTTATCGTGTGGAATTAACATTTTTTTGGAAAACCATTTGTTGATATTATTTTCAAGTGAAAAATAAAATCTGAAAATAAAATAAAAAATATAATCTATTATCACCTATGTTCCTTATTTGTTTTGTAGAAAAAAGTTCTTTATTTATTTTTCCTGCTTCAAAGATAAAAAATTGCTTAAAAACAGAGGATTCCGAGGTACAAACGCTCTAGAGCCCAAGTACCTTGGTCCCAAAAAACTTCATTCAATCAAAAAAAAAAATATTGTAAACTTTAAAATAAAATTTGTTTTAAAATTGCATTTGATACCTGAGATTCAAAAGAATTAAAATACACCTTCAGCATTACAGGCTGAAACAAAATGACTAAACTAAAAATGGAATTTTCAAGGTCCCCTGTAAACATTTTTTGACCATTTTCGTAATGATGTCTATGTGAAAGTGATTGAAACTTTGTGAGCGATCTAACACAGAAAAAAATTGTAGCTATGAATTTGTAGTTTGAAATGATGATGTCACATGCGCTAACTTAGATTTTAGCCGAAATAGAACGAAAATTGAGACCACTTTACTTCGGGTCCTAAGAGTTGCCTGAGGAACTCCAGCGGCTAAATTCTGAACTACTCAGTTTATTTCACGATAAAAACTAAAAACTTTTATCTCTTTATCTGATTTTTTTTTTTTTGTGTGCAACGCTTTAAATTTACTTATTGTGCATCGTATTATATATATATATATATATGTACAAATAGTGTGCACAAACAAAAGTCAAATGTGCAAAATACTTAATTTATTAATTTATCAATAAGTTAATCTATATCATATTTATAATAATATCTTTATGGAAATATTTATAAGTTAATACATTAATGTAACCTTAACTGTAAATAGGACATTGTTACTAACTTTTTATATTATTAAAAAAATGTCCTGAATTATGTTATTTTCTATCCTGTACCAATGTTAATAAAAATAGTTAAAATAAAAATGTAGTTCATATGTGATAGTAAGATGTTGTGGGACTAGATTTCTAATAGAAATAAAAGACGTTGTCTTCCCACTGTTTTATTTATACCAGAACCGGTTTTCAACGCAACAGCGTCATCATCAGCGGTGCTGTGTGGGTGGGATGAACCACTGATGATGACGCTGTTGCGTCGAAAACCGGTTCTGGTATAAATAAAACAGTGGGAAGACAACGTCTTTTATTTCTATTAAAAATATAGTTTATTAGCTAAAGAGAAACTGAAACTAGAAGAGTTAGGTACATAAGTTAAACTTAAAGCTTGTGTACTAACTGCTTTAGTACACTACTAAATTTAGATGTTAGCTGATTATTGTGAAAACGGTTGATCCTATCAAAAAATTGGTTCTTACCCTAAATGTTCTTTATTCAGTGTCCAGTCCAATACAAAGTTATAACAAACCAAAAATGTACAATAAATTTCCTGGGAATATATCCAGAATATTTCAATGTTATGCTTAAATTGAAACATAAAAAAATGAAGTGAATGTGATGTGGCTATAAGAGAGAGATCCTTATACCAATCACTTTCGTACAGGTTTCTCTTCCTTCTCTCGAATTAATTTTATACTGGCATTACCGGGTATAAGAAAGTCATTCTCAGAATCATGCTTTACAAAGTAACAAAAAAAACGCTGATGCCAACACTTTACTTTCATATAATCATTAAAGTCCATGTGAAATTTGTGAGGTGGAGAGTGTTTTGTTTGTGGTTGGTTTAAGAACATCCAGTTATGGGCCTTTATTCGTAATATTCCAGACTTTTCCTTTATTTATTTATGAAAGTCAAAGCTGTTGTCTCTATTTCCTTATTGTCCACCATCTTCCAATTTGGATCTCTATAAATATATAATTGACTTATGCTATTAATACATTTAATGGGAAGACACTTTATTATAATTATTTATTATATAACTAAGAATATCTATTAATAACAGTTAATAACTCATAATAACTTAATGATAAGTTCCTGAATCAAATTATACATTTTTATAACTGACAAGTGTAATAAGTGGTGCAGTCAGAGATCCAAGTTAATTTGCCGCAACTCAAAGGATTTGAAAAATATTTTTTCTGAGTTTAACACATGAGAGAACAATTTGAGGGGCTAATTCGAGCGTATGAGGGATATTTTCTGGAACAAATATGCCTATTGAGCTCAAGATCGTGGGTTCGAAATCCGGCCGAGGCCTTCAGCACACCGTCCTAGATTGTTAGCGATGGTCCCGAGCTTGTACGATGTCAGTGAGTCGTTAAAGATCCCTCCTACCTTAGGTATCAATACCTGGGTTGGCAACATTTAGGACTCTCACAGTAGAGATGGGCTCATGTTCACCAGAGTGACGGAAGTGCGCTCTGGTAAAAGGCAATACGATCTAGTAGTTAAAGCCCGGGCATGATTCTCAGATATTTTTCAATAAAAGGATTAGGGCTTTTTTTTACTTTCCCAATTGAGTAGTTCGTTCAGAAATTCTTTGTTTTCGACGTGTTTCAAAAGTTAAAAAAAAAAGTCCTCGGTGAATGTGAATGTGAAAATAACCGGCTATGCACTTCCCCAGTTCGAATTAATTAATTACGTTTTCTCCCTCCCTCCAAAGCCAATCGATCCTTTAAAAACTCAATATTTGACTTATGTAGTGACTTCTGAATCCTGATACTAAATTTTATATCGATAGATTCATTATATCGGCAGTTATTAGGATATTTGAGTCGACCTCCTTCTATGGTCCCCCCCCTTCCCTTCAACCAATTTCACGGAAAATTAGTATATGCCGTTCTTATGGGGTAATACATTTAAATATGAAATTTTAATGTTAATTCATTTCATTGAAAGTTTTGGGGGTTTTTGAGTTGAGCCCTCTCTGATCCTCTTTTTCCGTTCTGCTGATTTCGCTGAAATTTGATAACTTTCGTCCTTAGAGATTTCTGGACACGTATATAAAATTTCGTGCTGGTAAGTAAATTTTATTGGAGGTTGTCGTGTTCACAGATATATACATACACATATAGACAATTTTATTTTATTTTTTGAATCCAGGGAAAACATGAAATTCCAGTGAAAAGTCAATATCGTATTTCAGACTGATTTCATAACTTCCTCTATACTTTGAATAGCTGAAAAAGTAAAATTGACAATGGCGGCGAACTAAAAAATCGTACGGATCCAAAATGACTGATATACTTACAGGTGGTGGTAAGCTGAGTGGCAGTGGCTATATTTACAGGTGGTGGTAGGCGCATTGGCAACATGTCATTGATGTTTTGCCCCCATTCCATGTACAAAAGAGCAGAGCCGAGTTAAGTGAAAGTGTAGATCGGTTTAGTTTGGTTTGGCAACACGTTATCCTTCGGGGGCCGTCCACAGTCTGGCCCTGCCTCCTTCTAGCAGTCTTCACATAACCGGTTCTGTCTCTTGGCTCAGGCATTTGTTCTCCTCATCTCCTCAGGTGATGTCCTCTTCCAGAATTTTGTATTTTTAATGACAACCGAAAAAAAAAAAAAAAATTCCATAAATCACCGGCAATGTTTTTCTCCAGCAGGAGGTTATTCATTAAGTTTTCACTCTCCCTCCAAAACCAATCGAACGTTCGGGCTAGAAATCAATAGGTGCCATCCTTATGGGGTTTTGAATGTAAATATAAAATTTCATGTCGATACATTCATAACATCGATAGCTATCGAGTATATTTGAGCTAATCTCCCTCCTCTGATCCCTTCTTTCCTTCCCCTGATTTTCCGGAAGAGTAATAAGTGTCATTCTTGTGGGATTTTGATTATCTTTATAAAATATGTCTGATAACTTCAGTAGCTCGAAATATTTTTCTTAATTTTCAACTTTTAATTAACTAGAAGACCTTTCCAGAAAAAAAAAAGTTTTTTTTCTTGCGACAAACAACATAAAATTATAAAAATAAAGATTACGATCGGAAATAATGAATATATTATTCAGGGGAGAAGAAGACTTTCCTGCTAGGATGTACGTAATCCGGATACTGGGACAAGGATATAACGCAAGAATTGCATAGAATATTAAGTTTCATTGCTTGCCTCTCTAAAACTTCTTTTTACGAGCCTATTTATTTATTAACTTTATAGGATGCACTTCGAATATGTGCAACATGACTCAAACGATGAGGAAGCTAGCGTTCAGGACAGAAACAGGCCGATCAATCGGTGGTCGTCTCCAGTTCGTCATACTGCTTCCTTCGGTTGGTCTTCGTCACCAATACCAGGTACGATCCTGGCCGGGAAGTAGGCACTCCCGGAAGTAGGCAGAACAGAACCCCCCGAGAAATCTCGAGCTCACTCGGCGCAAAGAGGCGCCGCCCAAAAACTAAGGACAACTGCGGAACGTAGCCATCGAGCTGGTCCACAGCCGTCCATAGTACCAATTTTGTAAAAATAGTTAACATAAAAATAGTTAATAAAAACGGAGAAAGGTTACCCATTTCCCCGCCGATCAAATAGGGTGATGTGACCGACCCCCCTCAGGGGATCAGGGGCACCCAAAAAAAAAAAAGGTACGACCCTGGCCCATTTGACTTGATATCTAAGACGTATGATGGTTTTGTAAATTGTAAGTTTGTTCTCAACAGATAGTTTAGACTTTGATCCTAGAAGTCGTCTTAAAAGACCGTACCGTCTGTTGAGTTCTTGACTTTTGTTTCTGTGGGGGTTCCACGTTAGTCTGCTTTCTAAGTAGAACCCAAGCGCATTAATTAGCGTTATCGGAGGCCAAATTATCTTGCTGCAACAAATGATGAAGGCGCAGCTTACCTATGCTAATATTCCCGTCAAGAAGATCAACGCGATGGTAGCTGGATGACATGCATCGCAAATCGAGAAAGCAGCTTATACAAACTGAGAGGACTGAGGAATGCGGTGTTATGAATTCTGTGGGTTCTAGTGGAAGTGTTGAACAGGATATACTTGGATTATTAGCGAACTAAGGAGTACTTATTAGATAACTACAGGAACGTGTTGAAGACTGTGCTAGAGGTAGATTCCAGAGATTGGAGTAGTGTCCTACGATGAACGGGAGGTCAGGCAGTACAGGAGGCCAAGGTTGGCTGAAGAAGAAAGTTAAATGAGACATCTTCTAGTCATAGCCTGACTGCCATCCTGAAGTAGACAGCACGTTTCTCTACACAGCCACTTGCTGTCTAATCCTGGACTCTTTCTCTCTGTTCCCAGTTCCCTGTCTTCAACGCTGTCCTACTTGAAGCATTTCACTTTCTTGCGTTCTGTTATTAAATTCTTGAGCAGATTACATCCTTAGTAATGTTCCTGTATATTCTCGGTAGGAAGGAGAAGCTGTATGATTACTAAGCTGTATAGAATAGAAGCTAGTATAATTTATTCCAACATCCTCTCAATCAACAATAGTTCACATATACATACTCAGAAGTAGTAGTGTAGTGTAGTGTAGTACACACACAAACCTATTCTAGGAGGTATAAAATTGCACCTTGAAAGTTACTTTAGGTAAATCACCGTCAATGTACTTCCCCAGCACGAATATATCAAATAAGTTTTTGCTCTCCCTCTGACACCAATCGATCGTTTTAATCAATAGTTGACTTATACCGGGACCTCTGAATCCTCATATAAATTGCGGTCGACACATATGAACATGAATGTATACACACATTGAATGAAACCCCTCCTCTCATCCTCCCCTTCTTTTCTACCGATTTCGCGAAAAATAATATGTCTTTTTTATTTTTTTTATTTTTGGAATCAGGGGAAATTTTTTTTGAAAACTCAACATCGAATTTCCGTCCGAATACATAGCTTCCCTTATACTTTGTGTACATGGAAATGTGAAACAATAGTAATTTACATATATATCACTTTTATTTATTCATTTTACCTTATTAAATATTTTAAAAAAAGTTTTATCAGACACCCTGATGATGAGAGCAACCTCGAAAGCCGGCTAGCTGAAATAA
Source organism: Aradus depressus (assembly GCA_963662175.1). Taxonomy (NCBI): domain Eukaryota; kingdom Metazoa; phylum Arthropoda; class Insecta; order Hemiptera; family Aradidae; genus Aradus; species Aradus depressus. Next base: position 39,945,797 of record OY759221.1, on the reverse strand, counting down.
TAAAATCTGTGAAAGGTTAGACATCTTCTCATTATAAAGTCTCTGGGAAGCTGTGCTTGGGGTTCCGCGTAAACATCTTAAATTCTTCAGCTGTTGTCAATATAATTAAGTTACTTCCCCAACTATACGAAGTATAGGATGTTATGTAATAGGTCAAAAATTCGACGTTAAATTTTCATAAGAATTTCGTCTTTTCCGACAGCCTGATTCCAAAATTGAAAAAAAAAAAATCTGTCTGTGTGAAATTTTATATGTGTGTATCCAGATCTCCATAAGGACAACACTCACTATTTTTCAACGGAATCAAATGGGGCTAGGACTCAAAAACCCTAAAAATTGCCGATATAGTGAATGTATCGAGAGAGGTGTGAGGAATCAGAAACCTAAGTCAAATAGTAATTTTCAGCGCAAATGGTCGTTTTTGTTTCTGGAGGGAGAGCGAATACTAATTAATTCGTGGTGGAGAGGTACATAGCCAGTGATTCAACCGACTTATTTTTGTGGCTTCCAGTGCTGGCCTCTTCTGAGAGTGCATCACAGCTTCATACCTAGACAGACTGACACCTAGGTTGCGTGTCAAGCCACTCTCACTAGTAGAACAATCAGAGCATGCTATGCCTTACTTTCTGTTTCAGACATTCCCAATTTTTACTTCCCCAGAGACACGAGAAATTCGATGTTGATTTTCACTGGATTTTCATGTTTTTCCGACCCCCTGATGATAACAATTTAAAAGAAAAATCTGTCTGTGTGATTGTGAACACGATAACTCCCAGTAGAATGAATGTATCGACACAAAATGTTAAATGTGTATTCAAGAGCCAGGTAGAGGCGATAAGAACGACTCCTGTTGGTTTTCAGCCCCGTAGGGGAGGGGGGGGGGGGCTTCGCACACTCTTACATATAAAAATATAAATATATATTAATTAATAATAATAGACAGATAATGGCAATGTCAAAATGTCAAGAGGGGAGAAATCACCCAGTGGTGACACTCCCTAGTCACTGATTTCCTCTCATTTGTAACTAATCACTGTCACTGTCACTGCTGCTGCTAAGGAGGTCTCTAGGCCATTGACGCTTGTTGGGGAATTGTGGCAGAATAGAGGGCACGGACTAAAGGATTATTGTGGGAACTAAGAAGAGAAAATAATTTTTTATACTTGGATTTAGCGACTCCGGTTACAAAAGCTACGTTAAGGTAAGAGTGAAGAGTTTTGTTGGAGATGTTATAAGGAGCATTGGCTATTTTACGAAGGATTTTGGATTGAAAAGATTGGATGCGCTGGAGAGTCGTTTATAAGTCGTTTTGTTTTCAAAGTTAATTTGAATCTTTTGTCTAGTAGCCTTAGTAAAAGTTTATAACGTCGGTTCATTTCTTGACTTTTTAGTCTCGTATGAGGATTCCAGGTTAGTCGTTTGTCGGTATGAGGCCTAGATAGCGGACTCCGTTTTTTAAAGGGGTGGGATTTTTGTTAAGGTACACTGGAGGGCAGGTATATTTTCGACGAAGGGTGAAGACGATGTGAACTGATTTCGTTTATTTCATATATAAAACCACGTAAGAACGACACCTATTTATTAAAATTCAGAGGGGCGGCTCAACTCAAAAATCCTAATAACTACTGACTTTTATATATTTACATGTGTCAAGAACTCCCTAAAGTCGGCACCCTTCGGTTTTCAGCTAAATCGGTCAAAGGGAAGGGGGGATTAGGAGGAGGCTTAACATAAAAACTCCAATAACTACCGTTGTAATGATTGTATTGACATGAAAGATGTGTAAATTCGAAGCCCTATAAAGACCAAACCTATTTTCAGCGCAATCATGCGAAGGGCTGGGGTTAAACTCAATAATCACAATAATTGCCGACATAATAAATGTATTACATTTGTATTGCATAATAAATAAACAAAATATAGTGCGAGCAGGTGAATAATCCACACTTTTTTTACTTATAATTCAAATCTTAATTAACTAATCAATTTAATGCGGTAGTTTAATTCCTAAATTTAATGTAAATGTAAGCCAGCTAATAAATTCGTTGTAATTAATTTTATAATTGATAAATAAGAGGTACAAATGTACCTAATTGGTACAAATGTAACCTGTATCATTGAAATGTTTAAGTACGCTAAGAAAGTGGTTCTGCCAAGAAAGTTTATGCTGTTGCATTCTTCTCAACACTTTCTCAGATTCATTTTCAGATGCTACCAGTAGTGTAGTAAGCCTCCCCTCCCTAAAGCTCAATATCCGTATTCGGATAAATGAGGCTATCCTATATTCTATTTTATAAAAAAAAAAAAGTTCGAAAAAAAAATCTAATTCACACATGAGTTTATTATTTGCTATTTGCACTTTTAAGATTTCACCGAGTATGTCGTGTTTAATTCCAAACATTAAGAAAAAAAATTATAGGTGAATCATCAAGGTTAAAAATTAAAAAAAAAATGAAACGTCGGGATCATTTCCACCTGTGATCTTCAAGTACATTATTTTCTACTCAAGATAGCTCCACCGCTCAAGCGGGTTCGGTAACGGAGCCGACCGACGCCTTTAGGTTTTTTATATAGGTGGTAAAAAAACCTTGAGCACGCCGACCTTTGGTTGGGACGTTAAGCAATAGTCCTGAGCCTGTACAATAGCAGGTACTCGTTAAAAACCCTTACTCTTGGTGAATAAACTTCAGTAAGTAAAATTTAGGACTATCACAATAGAGTCGGGCTCATGTCCACCAGAGCGACGAAAGAGTGCTCTGGTAGTAGGCGATTTGATCTTTTAGTCAAAGACATTTGTATTAACCATAGGAAATATTCGCTAACGACTCATATGGTAACAATGCTGAATGTTGTCCTAACGTGACGTCTGAAATTGTTGACCGGCGTGAATGGGCCGCTGTGAAAGTGGATGAAAACCACCAACACCGCCGCTCTTACTGTAACTTCCGTTGTGAGTTAACAAGTTCCGCGTTGGTTCCATTTAACTCTCAAAAGAAAGTATTTTTCTGCCTACTGTTTTTTTTTTGTTTTTGTTTTTTTCCAATGCCAATACAAATCAATACTTTATCGATATTCAACTCGAAAAATGATGCTTATATATTAATATAAAATGTTGCCTCTTCTTCAATTTTATATACAAATCATTCAAAATTGGTTATTATGTTACTTTAGTTTAAAAATTGATTTTTTAGAAAATACGTCAATTCACTTGCTTCTTATCTCACTCCAGCGAGCAGTGAAATCAATTTCTACTATTTCTATTGTCTTTCTAGCAATTGATATAGATTCCAATCCAAATATACAAGATTCAGCTATATGAAAAAACAGGATTGATGATGAACTATATATATATATATATAAACTGAAAACGTTCCTCTAACATTAAAATTTTAAAATTGAAAAACGCGGCTATATTGTAAAATTTTATAAATAAAACAAAATTCAATTTTTTTTTTTACTTCCTATTCGAAAAGTTAACTATTACCAGAAATGTTTCTTAGAAAATTTCCAGTTGTTACCCCTCCCTTATTTTATTTATTTATATATATATATATATATATTATAACCATTTCCCTCCCTGTGTGAGTGCAAATCACGTAATTAATAAAATAAATAAAATTGAGATCGAAAAATTATTAAATTTGAAAATTATTTAAATCGCGACTTTAATTAAACAATGCCTGAATAGCTGAAAGCACTCCCACGGGAAGAACGGTTACAAGATCCTAACGGTTAGTTGACATCAGTAATTAACAATAATTAATTACTGTTGTCAACCAGAAGAAGCATGAGTGGGGGGGGAAATGAAATGAATCAAACCTATAACTTTAACATATTTATTTTAATGAGAACATATTTACAAAACAACAATTGAATATATATAATTTGGCCGTGTGTCTGAAGGACTGAATTATAACTTAATTACGAGGTACCTCGATACGATATCCATGGCGAATGACGGCGTGATCACCCTTTCTGGACTTCCCGTAGAAATCGTCTATTCACATAGTCCCTGAAGATCTGCGTAGTTTCGAGGGCACACCAGAAGTTACACCCCCACTGACTTTGCACCGTCCAAGATCAAAGTGTGTCTCTACGACTAATTCACATATTCAAACTGATATTACTTATAGAAAAGATACGTGGTGATCACCCAAGACATGAACGAAGAATGTTAATTTCACATATTCAAACTGATATTACTTATAGAAAAGATACGTGGTGATCACCCAAGACATGAACGAAGAAAACTCAATTGACATATTTAAACTCAACTGTACAATATAAAAAGAACGTGGTGACCAGCCAAGACATGAACGAAGAATGTTAATTTCACATATTCAAACTGATATTACTTATAGAAAAGATACGTGGTGATCACCCAAGACATGAACGAAGAAAACTCAATTGACATATTTAAACTCAACTGTACAATATAAAAAGAACGTGGTGACCAGCCAAGACATGAACGAAGAATGAGTAAAACGGGGAGTGGCTTCCGATATCTGACCGTCGTAGGGGACAGTTCTCCAGGCTTGATTGGTCGTCGGACTCCGCCCATTTTATTTCCAGCCAATCGCATATTACCAATTAACATCTGCCTCTAGTTGTGTGAAAACCTGGAGTAAGAAAAAAAACCTTTACTGCTTATTCCTTATACACCGGATGTAGACAATTATCTTGGCTTCCTTTCCATTGTGTCTCTATTATTCTTTATTTTCCGCTCCCAGCGATCGCGATTCTCTCGCAGGCATCATTGGTTCCGAGCATTCTCTTCCAAATGCAATTCTCGTTTATTCAACACCACACAACCCATACTTTGCTCCTAGCGATCGCGATCCTCTCGTAGACATCGCCAGTTCTGAGCATTATCTATAGGGTAGACATGCTACAATATCCCCCGTTCCCGTTAAAATAAAATATGTCGGCTAAATGACCATTGGAAGTCACATATTTTATTAGTTTCACTTAACACTTGCTCGTTCACTGAGCATATACACTTAACCAAATACTCAGGTATCGACCTCATTATCATGCGTGACCAAAACATGATTTTAAATTTCCTTTCGAATCGGCATGGCTTGCCTATGCATGCGTGACCAAAGCATGATTTTACTTTACGCTGTACTTCTTGGAGTTAACCCTCTCCATTGGCAAATAACGATGATTCTATTTCTAGCATACATTCACTGACTAGTTAAAACATCCAAAAAGGCCCCACGCCTCGACAATGTTTCAACTGAATTCCCATATACCTAATCCGCTTCAACAAAAATTTGGGTTGACCAAACCCTAACCATATGCCTCCTTAGGCCTTCGACAGGTATTTACCTTCTGCCGGAACGACGACGAAATATAAAATAGAAAAATAAGCCCACTCAAATCCCATCTCAGTTTCATAAATATATGTAAATTCCGGCATCCGCATTAATCAAGTAGCGAAACCCTTTCTTCAGTTCAACAGTCAGTTCATGGCATAAAAAAATAATTAAACAAACTCCCGCCCCTTTAAATGGATTCTACAAGCATCAATGGAGTGGCCCCTTCTCCGTGTGTACGATAATTAAATATTCAATTCTGGGTATCCCCTCCAGTTTATAATATATCTCCCCCTTTAGTCATGTATGCTTCGGCTCCTTGCCTTAGGATTTCTTAACTAAAATAACAAAATTGACATTTGACCTACCGTGGTCGACACTCTATCATAATAAGTAAGGTCCATACCTGGATATATGCTGCAAATATATTTACAAGGCTCTCATTGGGTTAACATAGCCCATCATGGTCACTAGATAAAATATGGGTCAATGTGACATTTTCAATAGATACACACGGTCGGATACTAATACAAATATTATTTAAAAATACAAAACAAAACAGACAAATACAATTGGAAGTACATTTACCATACCTGACTACCTACAAATGTGTGTGCCATCGCCTCGCTGTCATCCTACTCAGATCCGCGTCTCCTAATCAAATTTAAATACGTAGGTATATTCCCATGGATGGCCAATCCATATACCGTCTGCCCCGTCCTACAATTATGTCAATTTCAAATGAAGCCACAAACCTATCTAAACTAAATTATCCCAACATCATAAACAAATTGCTAATACTATTTAAAAAATATCCTATGCCAAATATAAACAAAAAATTATCCTAACTTAATATCTAGAATTTAAAAAAAACTAACCCTAACTTATTATCTAAAATTACTATTTACAACCTGGCGATTCACTTTGGAATCTTTGAGCTCGACTAAGGGGGGTATGCTCGATGTTAAGCCCCAGGGGAGTGCCAGAATGTCCCCGTCTGCCTTATCCTATTTACAAAAAAAAATAACTAAATAATAAATCCCGTGTCCCCAATAAATGTGTATGTGTGATTCTTTGTGTGTTATTGTATAATGAGGTGTTGGCCGTTAGTGTAAAATAATAAATAATACCCAAATAATAAAGAATAGTGTCTGTTTTATGTGTGTGTGACTTTGTCTAACTGTTCCTGGGATAGCTGGGGATGGACACCCATAGAGACGTCACAAATCTCTTCCCTGACTCTAGGGCCGCGATCTCGTCTGCAATAATCGCCCCCCTAACTCGGCTGAAGTAAGATCGTTAATCTCAAAGAGAGCCCTAGCGCTTCTCTAGCCTGCTTGTAAATTTATCCGCTAATATACGGCTTCTGTAAGATCGTATAAAATATCCCTCCTACAACGTCGCTGCCAAGATGTCCTAAAATAAAAATTTGAGGACTTTCCTTGTCTAAAATCTGGTAAGGTCCTTCCCAGAATAGTAATGGTAATATTTTGGATATATCCCTCTTACCGGTGGGTATCCGCAGAGATTGTACTAACACCTGATCGCCAATTTCTAACGTAGTCTGTTGGTGTAGTCCCGAAATGTCAGATGTTCTATCGTCTTTGATGAAGTTCACCTGCGGATGTTCTTCACAAGTGGGGTTGCCATTAGTCGGGTAGCGGATTATGTGGTCATTGTCTGTCGATATGTCTGTTACTTCGTCCTCGTTTCTAAGTAGGTCAGAAAACTCCTGCATCAGAGATGATATTCTGACGTCGTCTAGGGAAGTGATGTTTTTGTCATTGCCTGTCGGTCTGTCTGTGATTTCGTCCTCTTTTATACTTGATGAATTTACGTGATCTGGGGCAGTCATAGTATTGTCGGGGTATGTTTGTTTGTCGATGGGCTCTTCCTGCTTAGCAGTGATTGGTAAGGATGTCTTTGCTATTGATTCTACGTTAACTGGTGATCTGATATCAAAAAATTTGTACTCGTAACCTAATCCTTGAAGTGGTCTTCTCGTGCTGATAAAAACTGGTTCTAAGCGTCCATTGCCGTATTTTCCTAAACCGCTACCTTCTTGGTACCCTTGAAGCTTCATCAATGTCAGTCCGTTGTTACTGTCTGTCTTTATCTTTACAGGAGTGGGACATCCATTGTCAATGTTAGTATGTAGGTCAATGTCCCCTGTCAATCTCGTCATCATCTCTGTACCAAGCAAACTGCGTATGTCCCCCTTGAATTTAAATTTACCTCCCCCCATAGTTTTAAGTTTGTTCATCCCACTCCTGCTACTTAGTTTTTTATCAAGTGGTCAACAATTGGTTTCAGGTTGTTAGCCAACTCTCCAAGGGATTGCTTTATTTCTTTCATGTCTGTATTGACATTGTTGTCTGTCACTACCTCCATGTTTCTTACATTAGGTTTCGACTGGTTATCCCTATAATTAGGTGGTCGATTATAATTCTGATTTGAGTCATAGTAATTACGTGGCCGATCGTAATTTGGATTTGACTCGCGGGAAGGGCCTCGGCTAAATTGATTCCCTCTCTCTTGATTGTAGTGAGAGGTTCCCCGTGCATTCCCAGAATTGTAACGAGGTAGGTCTTGTTTGGGAAAGTTATTGTTTTTCGGAAGACTATCTGGTCGGTACTGTCTTCCCCCGCCTTTCCAAGAACTATCCTTTAATTTACAATCACGTCTAATTATGTTAGTACCTATCCTAATTATTTGCTCATGTAGTCTCTCAATAGAGATTATTCCCTGGATCCTAACTGAATTTTCGACCGTCTCTCCGTAATGTTTGCTCAATAGTTCACATACGTAGCCTTCCGGAATTTTATATGTACTATCCTGGAGTCGTGACACTAATTTTGAAAAATGTTCGCTGGGTGTTTTATCCATATGATCGGCATAGCCTTGGGTATCAAGTTCCCTACGGACTATAACGTCATATTTCTCCCCGCAGAACCTATCTTTGAACGCATTGACGAATTCATCAAAAGAGCGGATACTTCCTGACTTTACAAGGAACCAATCCAGACCCTCGCCCTTTAAATGTGACTTTATAAATTCGTTCAGATTATAAAATTCTCCAATGTGACTATATGCAATTTCTAAATTTGATATGAAATGATTGGGTAAATCCAACACATTGTTACGGAACGTTACCTTGTTACGTTCGTAATTTTTTATATACGTATTTTGGAAAGTGACGTTACTAGGCTGTTCGCGAGCAAAGGTCTGACCTGTATACCAATCTTTATGTTCTTCAGGGATGGTGAACGTCACTTGGTCATTATGTTTTGGGGTTGAGACCTGATTTTGACCCGAAACAGTATCTATTCTCTTCGAGATATTGGCGAATCTCTTCTCACAATCGGTACGAAAAAGATTTTGGTTCGAATTTATTTCCTCGACCTCCTTATCTAAACGTTGTGTTTCTGACATGATCCTACCTGTCATTTCATGATCTAAACGTTGTGTTTCTGACATGATCCTACCTGTCATTTCATGATAACAGACATCTACCATGTCCCTAACTTCAGAAACATGTTTGTCATATTTCCCTTCTAAATTATCCTGTCTAGTTCTCAATTCTCCGGACTCAGATCGTAGAGTGCCCATATCGCGATTAATGGATTCGATATTATTTGCCATTGCCGAAATTTGTTCCTTTATCTCCGAAGTCTGCTGTCCTATCTGTTCCTGCATGGCCTTTCCCTGTTGTCCTAGTCCCGAAATCTGTTCCTGCATGGCCTTTCCCTGTTGTCCTAGTCCCGAAATCTGTTCCTGCATGGCCTTTCCCTGCTGTCCTATCTGTTCCTGCATGGCCTTAAACATCGCCTCTAGGTCAAATTTAGGATTTTCTACCGGGGACTCCGGGGGCGTACGGATAGTTTTCCTAGACCGTGTCTGTATCGGCTCTAAGTCCGACTTCTCTTTCCCTTCCATTCTGATAAGAAATATATATCAAAACAATTAAATGAATTATACGGGAGGTCTGGTGCTAACCTAATTTCTATGGTGACCTGTCAGATGGCATCACAATACAACAATAGTTATAATATGTAAAATAAATGCCTACTAAATCTACATAAGAAAAAAAAAATCAAAAACAAAAAAAAATAAAATTATTTCAATAAATGATGTCATTCATTGTCCCTACCCTCACCCATCCTTCTTCAGTTTTGATTCTAAATACCGACTTTAAGTGAAAATATAACATTGTGGCCTAATAGGCTGGAATCTACGTTAAAAAGCAAAAAAAAAATTTTTTTTTTTTTTTTTTAATTAAAAAAATTAATTAATTAATAAGGGACCGATTAGTGGGGTTCATTAATTATACTAATTGGCATAATTAATAAACAAATCAAGTCCCTGTTCGGGCGCCAATTAATAACCCATTTCCCTCCCTGTGTGAGTGCAAATCACGTAATTAATAAAATAAATAAAATTGAGATCGAAAAATTATTAAATTTGAAAATTATTTAAATCGCGACTTTAATTAAACAATGCCTGAATAGCTGAAAGCACTCCCACGGGAAGAACGGTTACAAGATCCTAACGGTTAGTTGACATCAGTAATTAACAATAATTAATTACTGTTGTCAACCAGAAGAAGCATGAGTGGGGGGGGAAATGAAATGAATCAAACCTATAACTTTAACATATTTATTTTAATGAGAACATATTTACAAAACAACAATTGAATATATATAATTTGGCCGTGTGTCTGAAGGACTGAATTATAACTTAATTACGAGGTACCTCGATACGATATCCATGGCGAATGACGGCGTGATCACCCTTTCTGGACTTCCCGTAGAAATCGTCTATTCACATAGTCCCTGAAGATCTGCGTAGTTTCGAGGGCACACCAGAAGTTACACCCCCACTGACTTTGCACCGTCCAAGATCAAAGTGTGTCTCTACGACTAATTCACATATTCAAACTGATATTACTTATAGAAAAGATACGTGGTGATCACCCAAGACATGAACGAAGAATGTTAATTTCACATATTCAAACTGATATTACTTATAGAAAAGATACGTGGTGATCACCCAAGACATGAACGAAGAAAACTCAATTGACATATTTAAACTCAACTGTACAATATAAAAAGAACGTGGTGACCAGCCAAGACATGAACGAAGAATGTTAATTTCACATATTCAAACTGATATTACTTATAGAAAAGATACGTGGTGATCACCCAAGACATGAACGAAGAAAACTCAATTGACATATTTAAACTCAACTGTACAATATAAAAAGAACGTGGTGACCAGCCAAGACATGAACGAAGAATGAGTAAAACGGGGAGTGGCTTCCGATATCTGACCGTGGTAGGGGACAGTTCTCCAGGCTTGATTGGTCGTCGGACTCCGCCCATTTTATTTCCAGCCAATCGCATATTACCAATTAACATCTGCCTCTAGTTGTGTGAAAACCTGGAGTAAGAAAAAAAACCTTTACTGCTTATTCCTTATACACCGGATGTAGACAATTATCTTGGCTTCCTTTCCATTGTGTCTCTATTATTCTTTATTTTCCGCTCCCAGCGATCGCGATTCTCTCGCAGGCATCATTGGTTCCGAGCATTCTCTTCCAAATGCAATTCTCGTTTATTCAACACCACACAACCCATACTTTGCTCCTAGCGATCGCGATCCTCTCGTAGACATCGCCAGTTCTGAGCATTATCTATAGGGTAGACATGCTACAATATATTATAACCATTTCCCTCCCTGTGTGAGTGCAAATCACGTAATTAATAAAATAAATAAAATTGAGATCGAAAAATTATTAAATTTGAAAATTATTTAAATCGCGACTTTAATTAAACAATGCCTGAATAGCTGAAAGCACTCCCACGGGAAGAACGGTTACAAGATCCTAACGGTTAGTTGACATCAGTAATTAACAATAATTAATTACTGTTGTCAACCAGAAGAAGCATGAGTGGGGGGGGAAATGAAATGAATCAAACCTATAACTTTAACATATTTATTTTAATGAGAACATATTTACAAAACAACAATTGAATATATATAATTTGGCCGTGTGTCTGAAGGACTGAATTATAACTTAATTACGAGGTACCTCGATACGATATCCATGGCGAATGACGGCGTGATCACCCTTTCTGGACTTCCCGTAGAAATCGTCTATTCACATAGTCCCTGAAGATCTGCGTAGTTTCGAGGGCACACCAGAAGTTACACCCCCACTGACTTTGCACCGTCCAAGATCAAAGTGTGTCTCTACGACTAATTCACATATTCAAACTGATATTACTTATAGAAAAGATACGTGGTGATCACCCAAGACATGAACGAAGAATGTTAATTTCACATATTCAAACTGATATTACTTATAGAAAAGATACGTGGTGATCACCCAAGACATGAACGAAGAAAACTCAATTGATATATTTAAACTCAACTGTACAATATAAAAAGAACGTGGTGACCAGCCAAGACATGAACGAAGAAAGTACTTTCACATACTGAAACTAGGCTTTACAAAGAGAGGAACGTGGTGATCCACCAAGATATGAGCGAAGAATGAATAAAACGGGGAGTGGCTTCCGATATCTGACCGTGGTAGGGGACAGTTCTCGAGACTTGATTCGTCGTCGGACTCCGCCCATTTTATTTCCAGCCAATCGCATATTACCAATTAACATCTGCCTCTAGTTGTGTGAAAACCTGGAGTAAGAAAAAAAACCTTTACTGCTTATTCCTTATACACCGGATGTAGACAATTATCTTGGCTTCCTTTCCATTGTGTCTCTATTATTCTTTATTTTCGCTCCCAGCGATCGCGATTCTCTCGCAGGCATCATTGGTTCCGAGCATTCTCTTCCAAATGCAATTCTCGTTTATTCAAGACCACACAACCCATACTTTGCTCCTAGCGATCGCGATCCTCTCATAGACATCGCCAGTTCTGAGCATTATCTATAGGGTAGACATGCTACAATATCCCCCGTTCCCGTTAAAATAAAATATGTCGGCTAAATGACCATTGGAAGTCACATATTTTATTAGTTTCACTTAGCACTTGCTCGTTCACTGAGCATATACACTTAACCAAATACTCAGGTATCGACCTCATTATCATGCGTGACCAAAACATGATTTTAAATTTCCTTTCGAATCGGCATGGCTTGCCTATGCATGCGTGACCAAAGCATGATTTTACTTTACGCTGTACTTCTTGGAGTTAACCCTCTCCATTGGCAAATAACGATGATTCTATTTCTAGCATACATTCACTGACTAGTTAAAACATCCAAAAAGGCCCCACGCCTCGACAATGTTTCAACTGAATTCCCATATACCTAATCCGCTTCAACAAAAATTTGGGTTGACCAAACCCTAACCATATGCCTCCTTAGGCCTTCGACAGGTATTTACCTTCTGCCGGAACGACGACGAAATATAAAATAGAAAAATAAGCCCACTCAAATCCCATCTCAGTTTCATAAACATATGTAAATTCCGGCATCCGCATTAATCAAGTAGCGAAACCCTTTCTTCAGTTCAAACAGTCAGTTCATGGCATAAAAAATAATTAAACAACTCCCGCCCCTTTAAATGGATTCTACAAGCATCAATGGAGTGGCCCCTTCTCCGTGTGTACGATAATTAAATTCTCAATTCTTGGAATTCCCTCTAGTTTATAATATCTATATCCCCCTTCAGTCATGTATGCTTCGGCTCCTTGCCTTAGGATTTCTTAACTAAAATAAAAATATTGACATTTGACCTACCGTGGTCGACACTCTATCATAATAAATAAGGTCCATACCTGAATATATGTTACAAATATATTTACAAGGCTCTCATTGGGTTAACATAGCCCATCATGGTCACTAGATAAAATATGGGTCAATGTGACATTTTCAATAGATACACACGGTCGGATACTAATACAAATATTATTTTAAAATACAAAACAAAACAGACAAATACAATTGAAAGTACATTTACCATACCTGACTACCTACAAATGTGTGTGCCATCGCCTCGCTGTCATCCTACTCAGATCCGCGTCTCCTAATCAAATTTAAATACGTAGGTATATTCCCATGGATGGCCAATCCATATACCGTCTGCCCCGTCCTACAATTATGTCAATTTCAAATGAGGCCACAAACCTATCTAAACTAAATTATCCCAACATCATAAACAAATTGTTAATACTATTTAAAAAAATACTCTTACTAAATATATGAACAAAAAATTATCCTAACTTAATATCTAGAATTTAAAAAAAAACTAACCCTAACTTATTATACTATTTACAACCTGGCGATTCACTTTGGAATCTTTGAGCTCGACTAAGGGGGGTATGCTCGATGTTAAGCCCCAGGGGAGTGCCAGAAAGTCCCCGTCTGCCTTATCCTATTTACAAAAAAAAAAATTAAATAATAAATCCCGTGTCCCCAATAAATGTGTATGTGTGATTCTTTGTGTGTTGTTGTATAATGAGGTGTTGGCCGTTAGTGTAAAATAATAAATAATTCCCAAATAATAAAGAATAGTGTCTGTTTTATGTGTGTGTGACTTTGTCTAACTGTTCCTGGGATAGCTGGGGATGGACACCCATAGAGACGTCACAAATCTCTTCCCTGACTCTAGGGCCGCGATCTCGTCTGCAATAATCGCCCCCCTAACTCGGCTGAAGTAAGATCGTTAATCTCAAAGAGAGCCCTAGCGCTTCTCTAGCCTGCTTGTAAATTTATCCGCTAATACACGGCTTCTGTAAGATCGTATAAAAGATTCCTCCTTCCGCTATGTCGCTGCCGAGATGTCCTAAAATAAAAATTTGAGGACTTTCCTTGTCTAAAATCTGATAAGGTCCTTCCCAGAATAGTAATAGTAATATTTCCCTCTTACCGGTGGATATCCGCAGAGATTGTACTAACACCTGATCGCCAATTTCTAACGTAGTCTGTTGGTGTCGTACCTCAAAGTTTTGTTTCTGTCTTTCGGCCTGTTTTTCTGTAAATTTGTAAGTCTGTTGTTGTAGTCCCGAAATGTCAGTTATCCTATTGTCTTTGATGAAGTTCACCTGCGGATGTTCTTCACAAGTGGGGTTGCCATTAGTCGGGTAGCGGATTATGTGGTCATTGTCTGTCGATATGTCTGTTACTTCGTCCTCGTTTCTAAGTAGGACAGAAAACTCCTGCATCAGAGATGATATTCTGACGTCATCTGGGAAAGTTATGTTTTTGTCATTGCCTGTCGGTTCGTCTGTGATTTCGTCCTCTTTTATGCTTGATGAATTTATGTGATCTGGGGCAGTCATAGTATTGTCGGGGTATGTTTGTTTGTCGATGGGCTCTTCCTGCGTAGCAGTGATTGGTAAGGATGTCTTTGCTATTGATTCTACGTTAACTGGTGATCTGATATCAAAAAATTTGTACTCGTAACCTAATCCTTGAAGTGGTCTTCTCGTGCTGATAAAAACTGGTTCCAAACGTCCATTACCGTGTCTTCCTAAACCGCTACCTTCTTGGTACCCTTGAAGCTTCATCAATGTCAGTCCGTTGTTACTGTCTGTCTTTACCTTTACAGGAGTGGGACATCTATTGTCAACGTTAATATGTAGGTCAATGTCCCCTGTCAATCTCGTCATCATCTCTGTACCAAGCAAACTGCGTATGTCCCCCTTGAATTTAAATTTACCTCCCCCCATAGTTTTAAGTTTGTTCATCCCACTCCTGCTACTTAGTTTTTTATCAAGTGGTCAACAATTGGTTTCAGGTTGTTAGCCAACTCTCCAAGGGATTGCTTTATTTCTTTCATGTCTGTATTGACATTGTTGTCTGTCACTACCTCCATGTTTCTTACATTAGGTTTCGACTGGTTATCCCTATAATTAGGTGGTCGATTATAATTCTGATTTGAGTCATAGTAATTACGTGGCCGATCGTAATTTGGAATTGACTCGCGGGAAGGGCCTCGGCTAAATTGATTCCCTCTCTCTTGATTGTAGTGAGAGGTTCCCCGTGCATTCCCAGAATTGTAACGAGGTAGGTCTTGTTTGGGAAAGTTATTGTTTTTCGGAAGACTATCTGGTCGGTACTGTCTTCCCCCGCCTTTCCAAGAACTATCCTTTAATTTACAATCACGTCTAATTATGTTAGTACCTATCCTAATTATTTGCTCATGTAGTCTCTCAATAGAGATTATTCCCTGGATCCTAACTGAATTTTCGACCGTCTCTCCGTAATGTTTGCTCAATAGTTCACATACGTAGCCTTCCGGAATTTTATATGTACTATCCTGGAGTCGTGACACTAATTTTGAAAAATGTTCGCTGGGTGTTTTATCCATATGATCGGCATAGCCTTGGGTATCAAGTTCCCTACGGACTATAACGTCATATTTCTCCCCGCAGAACCTATCTTTGAACGCATTGACGAATTCATCAAAAGAGCGGATACTTCCTGACTTTACAAGGAACCAATCCAGACCCTCGCCCTTTAAATGTGACTTTATAAATTCGTTCAGATTATAAAATTCTCCAATGTGACTATATGCAATTTCTAAATTTGATATGAAATGATTGGGTAAATCCAACACATTGTTACGGAACGTTACCTTGTTACGTTCGTAATTTTTTATATACGTATTTTGGAAAGTGACGTTACTAGGCTGTTCGCGAGCAAAGGTCTGACCTGTATACCAATCTTTATGTTCTTCAGGGATGGTGAACGTCACTTGGTCATTATGTTTTGGGGTTGAGACCTGATTTTGACCCGAAACAGTATCTATTCTCTTCGAGATATTGGCGAATCTCTTCTCACAATCGGTACGAAAAAGATTTTGGTTCGAATTTATTTCCTCGACCTCCTTATCTAAACGTTGTGTTTCTGACATGATCCTACCTGTCATTTCATGATCTAAACGTTGTGTTTCTGACATGATCCTACCTGTCATTTCATGATAACAGACATCTACCATGTCCCTAACTTCAGAAACATGTTTGTCATATTTCCCTTCTAAATTATCCTGTCTAGTTCTCAATTCTCCGGACTCAGATCGTAGAGTGCCCATATCGCGATTAATGGATTCGATATTATTTGCCATTGCCGAAATTTGTTCCTTTATCTCCGAAGTCTGCTGTCCTATCTGTTCCTGCATGGCCTTTCCCTGTTGTCCTAGTCCCGAAATCTGTTCCTGCATGGCCTTTCCCTGTTGTCCTAGTCCCGAAATCTGTTCCTGCATGGCCTTTCCCTGCTGTCCTATCTGTTCCTGCATGGCCTTAAACATCGCCTCTAGGTCAAATTTAGGATTTTCTACCGGGGACTCCGGGGGCGTACGGATAGTTTTCCTAGACCGTGTCTGTATCGGCTCTAAGTCCGACTTCTCTTTCCCTTCCATTCTGATAAGAAATATATATCAAAACAATTAAATGAATTATACGGGAGGTCTGGTGCTAACCTAATTTCTATGGTGACCTGTCAGATGGCATCACAATACAACAATAGTTATAATATGTAAAATAAATGCCTACTAAATCTACATAAAAAAAAAATCAAAAACAAAAAAAAATAAAATTATTTCAATAAATGATGTCATTCATTGTCCCTACCCTCACCCATCCTTCTTCAGTTTTGATTCTAAATACCGACTTTAAGTGAAAATATAACATTGTGGCCTAATAGGCTGGAATCTACGTTAAAAAGCAAAAAAAAAATTTTTAATTAAAAAAAAATTAATTAATTAATAAGGGACCGATTAGTGGGGTTCATTAATTATACTAATTGGCATAATTAATAAACAAATCAAGTCCCTGTTCGGGCGCCAATTAATAACCATTTCCCTCCCTGTGTGAGTGCAAATCACGTAATTAATAAAATAAATAAAATTGAGATCGAAAAATTATTAAATTTGAAAATTATTTAAATCGCGACTTTAATTAAACAATGCCTGAATAGCTGAAAGCACTCCCACGGGAAGAACGGTTACAAGATCCTAACGGTTAGTTGACATCAGTAATTAACAATAATTAATTACTGTTGTCAACCAGAAGAAGCATGAGTGGGGGGGGGAAATGAAATGAATCAAACCTATAACTTTAACATATTTATTTTAATGAGAACATATTTACAAAACAACAATTGAATATATATAATTTGGCCGTGTGTCTGAAGGACTGAATTATAACTTAATTACGAGGTACCTCGATACGATATCCATGGCGAATGACGGCGTGATCACCCTTTCTGGACTTCCCGTAGAAATCGTCTATTCACATAGTCCCTGAAGATCTGCGTAGTTTCGAGGGCACACCAGAAGTTACACCCCCACTGACTTTGCACCGTCCAAGATCAAAGTGTGTCTCTACGACTAATTCACATATTCAAACTGATATTACTTATAGAAAAGATACGTGGTGATCACCCAAGACATGAACGAAGAATGTTAATTTCACATATTCAAACTGATATTACTTATAGAAAAGATACGTGGTGATCACCCAAGACATGAACGAAGAAAACTCAATTGACATATTTAAACTCAACTGTACAATATAAAAAGAACGTGGTGACCAGCCAAGACATGAACGAAGAAAGTACTTTCACATACTGAAACTAGGCTTTACAAAGAGAGGAACGTGGTGATCCACCAAGATATGAGCGAAGAATGAATAAAACGGGGAGTGGCTTCCGATATCTGACCGTGGTAGGGGACAGTTCTCGAGACTTGATTCGTCGTCGGACTCCGCCCATTTTATTTCCAGCCAATCGCATATTACCAATTAACATCTGCCTCTAGTTGTGTGAAAACCTGGAGTAAGAAAAAAAACCTTTACTGCTTATTCCTTATACACCGGATGTAGACAATTATCTTGGCTTCCTTTCCATTGTGTCTCTATTATTCTTTATTTTCGCTCCCAGCGATCGCGATTCTCTCGCAGGCATCATTGGTTCCGAGCATTCTCTTCCAAATGCAATTCTCGTTTATTCAAGACCACACAACCCATACTTTGCTCCTAGCGATCGCGATCCTCTCATAGACATCGCCAGTTCTGAGCATTATCTATAGGGTAGACATGCTACAATATATATATATATATATATATATATTTTAGAGAGCGCCGGTAGCTCAGTGGTATGCGTGCTTGACTTCTGAGCTCAAGGTCGTGGGTTCGTAACCCGACCGAGGCCCTTAGTTTATTTTATCTGGGAGGTAAAATAAACTGAAGCACGCCGTCCTTCGGATGGGACGTTAAGCGATGATCCCGAGCCTGTACGATGTCAGGTACTCGTTAAAGACCCCTACCCTAGATGAATAAAAAATTTAGGGTAGGCAAAATTTAGCACTCCCAAAGTAGAATCGGGCTCATGTCCACCAGAGTGACGAAAGAGCGCTCTGGTAGTAGGCGATATGACCTCGTAGTTAAAGCCCGGGCATGAGTCATAAAACCTAACCTAACCTGCTTATATAAAAATGAGCCAAATTGGGTTATTACTTGTAATATGTTTTTGAATTTCTGTTTGAGTGGGGGGTTGTAAGTTACGCCATAGATTTTCCGTAATATTTGACTTTCTTTTTTAACGACACAACAATTAGCAGTGATAAAACATAAGTTTGTTACCCAATTTTTTTTTTACAATTCTAACAGAAATCTTAAGCACAAGTCTTATGCAAGTACCAGAGACCTTATGTAATCGGTCAGAAATTTGATGTCGAGTTTTCAATGAAATTTCATGTTTTCCAACCTCTAGATTCCAATATGAAAAAAACAAATGTGTGAACACAATAACTCCTGAAAGAATGAATGTATCGATACGAAATTTTATATATGTATCCAGCACCCTCTAGGAACGACACCTATTGATTTTCAGCAGTATCGGTCAAAGAGAAGGGTAAGCTTAATATAAAAACTTTAATAACTGCAGTTATGATGAATGTATTGGCACGAAATTTCCTATGTAAAGTCAAAGCCTTTTAAAGACGACATCTATCAATTTTCAGAGGAATCAGCCGAAGGAGGGATCGGAGGGGCTCAACTCAAAAATCCCATTAACTGCCGATGTAATGAATGTATCGACTTAGAATTTTATATACAGGGTGTCCCAGATAAACGGGCCACAACCAAATAATTCGGAAACAATTAGTGCTAGCAAAATTTTACAAAGAATGAAAGTTGTACGTCTCAACGAGTGGTATGCAATAGTGTGAAAAAAAAAATGAAACATTTAATGTAATAGGGCATTATATTATTTATTACATTAAATTTTTCATTTTTTTTTTTCACACCACTGCATACCACGCGTTGAAGATGTACAACTTTCATTCTTTGTAAAATTTTGCTAGCACTAATCTCAGCCTCCTCCTAATCACCCCATAAGTGAGTCGCGGTAACTATCTGACTATCGACTAGAAAGCAGAATTTCGGGAAATAGACTGTTTTTTTTGTCATTTGATATAATTTCCCAAGTTGTACGATGTATAGGGGAAGTTTTGTTATCGGTCGGAAATTCTGGTGAAAACTCAATAACGAATGTGTGAATTCTCATTTTAAATTTCGTTATTCATTAAATTGGCAATTTTAGGCTTTTTGAATTGAGTCTAGGGTTTATTCGATATAACCTCGTTATCGATATGATACCGATAAAGCCATATCGATAAAAATATCGGATAACTTTATTGATATTATGTGATATCGATAACATTCGATATCTGAAGTGTCTATTAAGATTCCATAGAAAGAAGGTTTAATTAGAATTCCGTCCAGTTAAAAGAAAATGTATTATTAGTTACTTAGGTAACTTACGTTTTAAAATAGAATTACATTAGGTATGTAAGTAAAAAATATATTTAAAGAAAGAAAATTATTTAAAAATTATTAAGAAATGACTGCTGTATTCCACTCGCTCTCCTCAGCACTTTGCAAAACTAGCAACTTTCCTGAAAGTCTATTTCTTGCCTCTCTTATTGTACCACCTGCTTTGGAGAATAACCTTTCGCAGGGAACTGTGGTGGCTATGTTGACCAAGTAAGACCTGGCTACTCTGTACGGTCCTGAGAACACGTTCTTCATGTCCTCCCACGTTTCTAGAGGGTTAGTGTTCAAAGGGTTCACACAATTTTTAAATAGATGGACAACTCATGGCGTATAGTGTTTGAGGAGTCTTTTTGTTTCCTCGTACTCTTTCCTTATGCTGCGTTTGTGCTGTGCCCAGAAATCGAAGGAATCGTCATTATTGAGTGACTCAACGTCCGAAGATGAATCAGTTTGCTAAAATATCTTAAAATAAGTAAAATATCAAAAGATGAAAAGACGCTACCAAAAAATGAATAAACCTTCAATTATTCACTCTCTTCTCTTGGTATCCAACTTTTATTCGATATTCGATTTGATATCATGACTGGAGTATCGATATCGATAAAATATCGAATGAACATTATCGGATACAAAATATCGAAATAGGAAGCAGTTTATCGATACCATATCGATAATATCTAATCAACTCTAATTGAGTCCCCCTACTCCAAATCCTTCCGCCGATTTCACGGGTTAAAATTAATAGTTGTGTTCCTTATGGGGTTTTGAATTTACATAATAAATTATGTGTCATTCATTACATCGGAAATTATTAGATTTTTTTGTGTTATATAAAAAAAATATAGATATAGTAAATATAAAACATATCGATATTTTGCTAAACATTATCGATATTCGTCCTCAGTTGTAATCCCTCCGAAATGAGCGAACCGTAGAGATATCGTTGGTAACTCTGATCTGTTGGCTGGTTAGCTGGATCAACGAGAGCGTGTCTTAATCCAACCATCTCCCGGTTCTAATGATGTGTGAAGCTTTCCCAAAACTCTTCTTGTTTTGTCTTTAATCGACCACTAAAGCTCTTTTTTAAACCTTCCAATTATATTTCGAATCTGACTGAATTGTTTTATAGTTATGTAGTTAGTTATTGTGACTCATGCCCTGGCTTTATCTAGAAGGTCATATCGCCTACTACCAGAGCGTTCTTTCGTCACTCTGGTGTACTGTGATAATAACAATTATATTAAATTAAATAAATAATAAATAAATAAATAATTTTAAATAAATAAAATTACCACATTTCCTACAGAAATTATAGCTGGGCTTCTACTAAATTCTGATTTCTATAGTAGTTTCCGAAAAAGACTCTAAAATAATATCGAAAGTTCAAGACATGCAATTTTGAAGAAAAGACATGCATTTTAATGAATTTCAATTAACAAACTTTTCATTTGGAATTCTTCTTTTACTAAAGAGATGCCATATTGTTTTCCTAATTTTGCAAAAATGTTATATCTAATCCAAAGGTATAAATTATCTTACTGGGTTAATAGGGAAGGGAATAGCATAGAATAAGAGAACAAATATTGGGTTTATTTATCTTAACCTACATTATTAATTGATTAACTAAGATTTGAAGTAAAAAAAAAAAAATGAACTTATTTTACAAAAAGAAATCTTACGAACTAATTATATATATAAGTATTATACATAAAATAAAGTATTATATATACTATATACTATATACTATATACTATATATATATACTATATAAGTTTCTCTTCTATTTCACTGTTATTTTACTCCTAAATGGTTCACTTCACCTTAAGCCTGAAAAACACTTCTCTCTCTAACCTGTCCAACTTCACACATCAATTTAGAGCGTCTCACACTATTAGAACACCTGTTTGTCGTCTTTTGTGCTCCAATCATTGGTTGTTCTTCTTTCGTTTTAAAACAAAATGGGACCAGTCATATATTTTATAATATATTAATAATCTTAAGGTGTGTATTTTTTTTTACATCACAATACATACGATTTTATTATTTTCCTATTCGAATAATTGAAGGAAAAGCTGAAGAACTCATGGCTAAGGATCAGTTTTTCTGAGAATTACTATTACTAATGAGTTACAACTAAAGTCATAAAAGGATGACCGCAGGAGAGGTGAGGTAGTTGACCCGAGTGCATCTCTCAGACAGGATCGTAGGCTGGATGGCGCCGCATCTACCTGCACCATGCATCGTTGCATCTAAGATATCCAATAACAGCTATTAATTATCATTGATACTTGTCTATTGAACCAATCATTTTTGTAATCAATTAGTTCGGGGACATGTTAGCGTTTCTGTTCGAGACAAAAATGCACTTGAGCTTCTGTTTAGACTTACTGCACAGCCATACATTTTTGCTGACTTAACCGCAGCTCATTGAAATGCTATTGACTGCTTTCATGAAATAAGTTTTCTAGCTTGTGATTTACGCATGTTAGTGCCTCTGAGAAGATATCAAATGTGAGGCCATTTCCGCGCCTTCTTCTTTATCGCCTCTAGACAATAAAGATAGCTTTGGGAGGCATGTTATGATAATACGGTCGATTAGTCTTGAAGGGAGAGGAAAAACTTAGCTGATTAATTTGTGCTGGGGAAGTCCATAGCCGGTGATTCATCGACAACTTTTTTTTCTCTTAAATAAATGAAGTTTGTCCGTGTCTCTGTGAACAGGATATCTTCCGACAGAATCCGTATATCAACACAAGGAGGGACCTGGGAAAGAGAGAGAAACAGAGAATTCATTTCACCAACATCCCACAGAAACAGGGCATGCCACAGACACACAACACAAACCAACTATAATACATATCTGCCAAAAAGGTCCACTTTTGAATTTACTGGAAGCGGTAGAAATAAATAAACTGAAATAAAATGATGATAATATTATTGTAATGCTAAATGAACAAATAGAACTGAACCATTCCCCCCTTCTTAATTTAAATATCAAGTAGCTAAGAGTCTGATGATTGTAGAAATGTTTTGCCAACTGACATTCAGAGAATACTATAATTTTCATTTGATGTTTTAATTTGTCTTTAAATTCTATGTATTTGTTTTTATTCACTTTAATATTTATTATATTTTATATTTATATAATTCCTGAGTCATACCTATATAAATACCAACACTTTACTGTTAGATTCACTTTATTAGATTTTATATATATATTTTATTTTTTATTTTTATACTTATTATTATCTTGTAAATATCTGTTTATTAAAATGTATAGAGTAACAAAAACAAGGGATTCCCCATCACTACCTAAAAAACCCCCTCCATAACTGTACCTTCTACCCTGTCAACCAATTCTGTCAGTTTATAAGGTATGGATAATGCCTTAACACGGCGAAACTAGTTGAGTATTTGAGAATATATAGTGAAGTTTGACAAAGAAATTTTGTATTTTAATTATCTATTCCCAGAGAATTAACAAAGCTTGCTATGCAACATTGCAACGATTCCAAAACTGCAATAAACCAGTAAATCCTGTCAAGTCCCCACCTCATTACTCCGCTCAACATTACAAGAACTGCATTTATCTGTTGGTATCTAATGCTCATTTTCCGAATGGTTCCATAACTACCCTTATACCTGAAGAAGTAAAATAGCAAAAGAGGTAACTTTGCTTCCCCAACTATACAAAGTATAGGGGAAGTTATATAACTGGTCAGAAATTTTATGTAGAGTTTTCACAGAAATTTTGAGTTTTCCCACCCTCGATTCCGAAAAAAAAATCTGTCTGTTTTTGTGTGAACACGATAACTCCCTATAGAAGAATGAATCGACACGACATTCACTGCTTGTGTCCAAAAACTCATAATGACACACATCGATTTTCAGTCAAATTGGTAAAAGGGATGGGGGGGATGATTTTTTTTTTTTTTTTTTTTTTCCGGGTGTACCGGCCCTGAAGAAGGCTCAAAAACACCCGTCCTCCGCGTAGGGGGGAATAAGAGCACAATATTATTCTCATTTGGTTTATTTCTGCCACGGCCTGCTGTAGAACCCGCCAATCGCCGGGGCGTCTGGCCGGGTCCCCCAACCTACCTTATCGGCGTTTCCCGAGAAAACTCGGGTTCAGGCATCCATGCTCTTGGCTGCGCTGCGCCGAGGATGGTCGCAGGTGGGCTGAGTTACTAGCAACCCGCGGTCATCCCCGGAACCACGCTAAACTGCCCTCTTTACCCTCCGCCAGGAGGCGACGAATCAGCCTCACTCATCAGCTTCAGCGGGTTCAGTCCCAGGTACGATCCTGTCCGGCGTATCAACTCCACCCTAGGCCCGTCGTACAGCGGGCATTCGAGAACTACGTGTTCTGCAGTCTCGACGCCGCCGCACGAGCAGTTCAGGCTGTCCTTCTTCTTGAAAAAGAAGAGCTTGGAGTTGAAATCCGCATGACCCGATAGTATCTGGGACGTCCAGTGGTCCGGCTTTACCCAAACAGATTCAAGTCTTGCCCGGACGTTTGGAAAGTAAGCCAAGGTCGTTCGGCCATCTGAAGGGGGGTGATTAGAGGGAGGGGGCTTAACGCAAGAACAATAATAACTTTTATTATTGCTCTTTATTTTTCGGGTGCATTCGGGTCTCCCCAGCGCGTCCCAACGCTTTTTTCTGCTCCCGCCAGGAGCCGACAAACCGGCTGAACATTGGGCAGGCGGTCTCCGTCACCAGCTGCCGCAGATCCAGTCCCGCGAATCAATTCTACCCCAAGAGTTAGGAGTTAAAGTCTCCGTGACCTGATAATATCTGGGACATCCAGTGGTCAGGCTATACCCATAATAATAACTGTCAAGGTAATGAATATATTAAATAAATATATACAAGAAATCAGCCGAAGGGAAAGGAGGGGGGAGAATCGGAGGAAGGGAGCTCAACTAATGTATATATCGACACGAAATTTAGTATGACGATTCAGAAGTTTGTATAAGTCACCTATTGGTGTAGCTGGCGTTATTAAGGAGCGCCACCAAGGAAATTAAGGTGGGATGGGGGTGACCGCCGATCGTCGCAGATGGTACCACAGTAACAGACAAGTATTTTTTTTTTAATTTGATAAATAAACATGTAAGAGGGAGAGCGAACACTTAATTAATTCATGCAGCCAGTAATTCACCGATGACTTTTTGTTAATTTTTTTAAACGGAGGGGGAACAAGATGTGCGTTTATCGGTTGGTTTCTAATGCTATTGTAGCCCTCCGCCAATTGGCAATATAAATTCCGCCAAGTCCAGAGTAGCATGTCAGTCTAGCCAAGCTGTTTAGGGCCTAACAAGCTGAATGGCCTCACCTAACTGGGACCGTCAACTTTATGGAACCGCCTAATGAATTTACTCACCACCCGTTCTAAACCTGAACCAAGTGGTATCATCCATTTTCACTCCTCACATTTTATTTAAGAACTGTTCTTTACATTGATAATTCTACCGATTATAAATTCTATGTTCTATCGTTTATCTGAGAGGTGAAAAAAAATCTATAGCACACCGTCCTTCGGATATGACATTAAGCGATGGACCTCAGGCTGTATGATGTCTAGAGTCTAACAAGCTGAATAGCTTCACCTAACAGGGATCGTCAACTTTATAGAGCCACCTAATGAATTTACTCACCATCTGTTCTACCGTTTATCTGAGAGGTGAAAAAAACCTTGAGCACACCGTCCTTCGGATGTGACGTTAAACGATGGTCTTAGGGTGATGATGTCTAGGGTCTAACAAGCTGAATAGGGTGTAATGTAATTAATGTGCGACCTTTTTCATTGACTTTTTTTTATAATAAATAACATAGAAGAAAAATATATATTTGAGTTTGGAAAAGGAAAATTTAATATATGTGGCAGTGATGTTTGTTTGGTCAGCCATATTGAAATATGGACGACGCTGTGTGCAGAAAGGTCTTGTTGTTTGGCGTGGCTTGTCCCTAAGAGTCCCCGTTGTGGAAGTGAAGTTGATGATTTGTCCCCTTATTAGACTGGCTTTCCCAAATTATGTACTGTACACTGGTAAAGAAGAACTAAGAAGAACCAGAGAGGAAATCAGAGAAAAAAGAACTGGAACGTCAGTGGAGCGTCTAGGCACGTGGTGCATATAAGGGTCATTTATAGTATGTACAATTTTTGGTTTAATTTATGTCAATATATTATTTTTATTATGAATTTTTAGGTTTTAGTAGTTTTTTCCCATGCTCAGCGATGGTACTTTGGCTGTACGATGTCAAGTACTTTGGCTGTACGATGTCAGGTACTTTGGCTGTACGATGTCAGGTACTCGTTAATGACCCCTAAGTGTATTCACTGGGTAGGCAAAATTTAGGACTCCTATAGTGGGGCTGATGTCTACCAGAGTGACGAAAGAGAGAGGTAGTAGACGATATAACTTCGTAGTTAAAGCCCGGACAAGAGTCACAATAATTAACATTAACAATTATACATTTCTCCTAAATAACTAGAAACTGAGGACAACTCAAAGAAATTACAAGACAAATGGGGAATGGCCGCCAATGTACATCCACCAAGTTATCGGTCACTTTCTGAAACCAATATACCAATTTGTTTGAAAATCAATAGGTGCACATAAAAAATTTCTTGACTATACTTCATTACACAAGTAGTTGTGAAGACTATGGAGACCTGCCAAAATAAAATGACCATGCCAAGTGGATGCAGAGTCTGGGAGACAGGACTGCCTCGGTACAGACCAACGCTAGATTGCACCAACATGACAACATTCCTATATTACAACCCTCTCCCATCTTCTTAGCGCGGAGTCAATGACCATGCCAAGTGGATGCAGAGTCTAGGAGACAGGACTGCCTCGGTACAGACCAACGCTAGATTGCACCAACATGACAACATTCCTATATTACAACCCTCTCCCATCTTCTTAGCGCGGGGTCAATGACCATGCCAAGTGGATGCAGAGTCTGGGAGACAGGACTGCCTTGGTACAGACCAACACTAGATTGCACCAACATGACAACATTCCTATATTACAACCCTCTCCCATCTTCTTAGAGCGGGGTCAATGACCATGCCAAGTGGATGCAGAGTCTGGGAGACAGGACTGCCTTGGTACAGACCAACACTAGATTGCACCAACATGACAACATTCCTATATTACAACCCTCTCCCATCTTCTTAGAGCGGGGTCAATGACCATGCCAAGTGGATGCAGAGTCTAGGAGACAGGACTGCCTCGGTACAGACCAACGCTAGATTGCACCAACATGACAACATTTCTATATTACAACCCTATCCCATCTTCTTAGCGCGGAGTCAATGACCATGCCAAGTAGATGTAGAGTCTGGGAGACAGGACTGCCTCGGTACAGACCAACGCTAGATTGCACCAACATGACAACATTCCTATGTTACAACCCTCTCCCATATTCTTAGCGCGGGGTCAATGGCCATGCCAAGTGGATGCAGAGTTCTCGGAGACAAGTCTGCCTCGGTACAGACCAACACTTGATTGCACCAACATGACAACATTCCCATATTACAACCCTCTCTCATCTTCTTAGCGCGGGGTCAATGACCATGCCAAGTGGATGCAGAGTCTAGGAGACAGGACTGCCTCGGTACAGACCAACGCTAGATTGCACCAACATGACAACATTTCTATATTACAACCCTCTCCCATCATCTCTTCTGGTTTATGGCAGTTCTGGTATCTTTGCAAACTAACCTTTACAGCATCTTCATCCCATCCGAGCAAATTGCCATCCGCACTATGAAATTTATTGATTTCTACTTCCTCAGATATACGAAGTATAGCGAAGGTATAAAGTTTCGTGTTGATACATTCATTCTATCGGCAGTTATTTAAGTTTTTATGTTGATCTTCCCCCCTTGCCTTAGTTCGAGGGTTAGAGGCTCGTTAGAGGGTTCTGGATTCATATATAAAATTTCGTGTCACTGACACACACAGACAGGCAGGCATTTTTTTTTTTTTCATAGAGGAAATTCCGTTAAAAACTCCGCATCGAATTTTTGGCCGATTACATAACTTCCCCTATACTTTGTGTAGCTGGGGAAGTTAATATAAGCGACATCTCTTTTGGTTTTGAAATGGAAAATTCCGTCGATTTTTCACACGATTGCAATACTTTTTTATACTAAAAATATAATAAAGTATTGATTATGATTATTACAATTATATTATATGTTCTAACGATACATTAAAGATAATGTTCTTAACTTCAATTTTCCCAGCTAAAATAGCCTTCAACTTACACTACAATCTATGTGTCAGCATTCCATTTTCTTTTTCATGTTTCCCTTTTTCTTTTCATTGTTATATTTTCTTCTTCTGTATAATTTCCCCGCTTCATTATGTCCTTTCGTCCTTGAAGTTGGCACCTGCGAAACAAGAAAAAAATATAAAGAAAATAGAATAATACGTGGAACCCAGCGGCGTTCAAACCGGAACAATCAAAAAATATGTGAAACTAAAGATGGAAAGTTAGGCAGTTATATTCCTTCGTTTTTTTCAATTCTTTTTCTATTCCTTCTGCCATATAATATGTAAGAAAATATATTTCAAGACTTAAGGATTAGGGTTGAACGAAAAAATCACCTTTTGATTTTTAATTTGCAATAGCGCGGAAAAGTTGCCTTTTAGTGTAGATAAAATAAATAAAAAATATGAAAAATATTGGAGTACGTCTTGAGGTGCCGCAAGGACCTTAAAGTTTCATAAAAACACACTTTTTTGGAACTTTTTCAAAGATTTTTGCGTGTCTCGATTATGTGATTTTTAATTTGGAATAGCGCAGAAAAGTTGCCTTTTAGTGTAGATAAGATAAATAAAAAATATGAAAAATATTGGAGTACGTCTTGAGGTGCCGCAAGGACCTTAAAGTTTCATAAAAACACACTTTTTTGGAACTTTTTCAAAGATTTTTGCGTGTCTCGATTATGTGATTTTTAATTTGCAATAGCGCGGAAAAGTTGCCTTTTAGTGTAGATAAGATAAATAAAAAATATGAAAAATATTGGAGTACGTCTTGAGGTGCCGCAAGGACCAGTTTAATGTGGCAATGAAGTAGAAACATCTGTAATCATTAAGGATACAGAAGTAAGAAATACAGAGTTTGACATTAAAAAATATTTTTTATTTTTATTATATTTTTTAATTAATAATTTTTTCCAATTCTAATGCTTATATATGTATTTAAAACCATCTTTTGTAACATTATATGTACGAGAAATTCATAAAAAATAATTTATCAAAGTTTAAGATTTTTCAATTTTTTTACAAACTTTAAGCTCTTTGCGGCACCTCAAGATGTTGTAGTATTGCAACCAATTTTTTTTTTATTCTTTTTGAACTTAAAAGGCAACTTTTCTCCACTATTACCAAACTAATAACTAAAAAAAATTTTAAAAGGCCATTTTCGTTCCACCCTATTAAGGATGCTTCAGGTTCCTGACTGCTTTTCGGGGCTTAGCCTTGAAATTTATGTGTTTTAAACGTTAATGGTTACTTCTCCAGGAATATAATAACATGGTAATTGGATATGTTATACAATTATATACATCAACTAGCTTATAAATGAGGTACATCCGGTATTGAATTTTAGAATATAAACACAGTGATGAATAATAGTAATTATTGTAAATAATAGTAATATAAGATAATTTAATTTACAATTTCTAATATTTATTAATGGAGTTAGTTATTGTGACTCATGCCCAGTATGTAACTACAAGTTCATATCGCCTACTACCAGTTATCCCCAGGTGTAGGGACTACAACGAATTAACATTTCTTTAAGATAAATCTTCTTTCACGACGATATTTTGGGGCAATTACGCGCCCTTTCTACAGATCACAAAGAGCGATATATATATATATATATATATATATATATATATCTGGTGTCTGGGCAAAAGGGCTTAATAAGTCTTGTGATCCAAAGGACTTAAGTGCATTTAAATATTTTCTCCAAATGCAACTGAATGTTGCAATATTCTACTTTGTTTATATTTAATACTTTATAGAATAATATTTCAAGTAACATAAATGTGCTTTACCTGACTTGCAGGAATTTTTCAAACCTTCAGAAATTCCCCTTCTAAAATTCGTCGATTTGCTGACTTAAGCCCTTTTGCCCAAACACCCTATATATATATATATATATATATATATAAAAACAATAAAGTAAATGGTATAAATAATATATAACTAATTCTAATAGTTAACTAGTGAAATGCGAAATTCTTCTTAAAAAACGAGCCACTACACAATTAGAGATATAGTACTTGATTTTTTTCGTAGTTACTTATCTGGAAGGTTTGAAAGAAAGACATGGACACAGGGCCAAGAGAGACAAGGACACGGGGCCAAGTACAGTGATGTCACGAGGATTCATAACTCCCTGTGAAACCAACTCTTGATTAAAACTGTCGATTGAAATGAAATGAAAATAAATTTTAAATTTTATTCTGGGTCCGAGTTACCCTAAAAATAAATACATGAAAGTCACTGAACAGAGCAACAAATACAAATAAAATAAAATATCAGTAAAGAGATAAAAGTGCTGCAGTGGATAGAAACAAGAACAAAAAAATGAATATAATAAATAAGAAAATACAATAAAATAAATAATAATGAAATAAGTAAAAAGAATAAATAAAAATCAAATAATTATACAAAAATAATTAAATTAACAGCTTCATTATGAATAAATCTTACGAAAATAAATGTGTCTAAATAAATATAGAGGGCGCCGGTAGCTCAGTGGTATGCGTGCTTGACTTCTGAGCTCAAGAACGTGGGTTCGTAACCCGACCGAGGCCCTTAGTTTATTTTATCTGGGAGGTAAAATAACCTTAAGCACGCCGTCCTTCGGATGGGACGTTAAGCGATAATCCCGAGCCTGTACGTTGTCAGGTACTCGTTAAAGACCCCTACCCTAGGTGAATAAAAATTTAGGGTTGGCAAAATTTAGGTCTCCCACAGTAGAGTTGGGCTCATGTGTATCAGAGTGATGAAAGAGCGCTCTGGTAGTAGGCGATATGACCTCGTAGTTAAAGCCCGGGCATGAGTCATAAAACCTAACCTAATCTAAATAAATATATCGAAGAAGATAAACAATTTTTTTTTTAAATATAAAGATCAAGATTATGATGGAGGAGGAAATCTAGACCAGGCTTGCAATAAAATTAATTTAAGAAAAATTGAAAAAAAAAAAGAAAATAAATAAAAGGATGAAGATGAAAAAAGGAATAAAATAAATACGAGAAAGAAAAAAAAAAATTTTTTTTTGTTATTTTATTGGCATGAAGACGCCACACTAGCCATATGTGTTTGTTATTATGTTATTTGTTATTTACGACATCCATGGCCCCGGGAGGGAGTTCTATCTACGAAATAAAACTCACTCCCGTACGGGATTCGAACCCGCAAACCATGTTGAGACCATGCGACCAAAGCCCCACGCCCTAGCCCGCACGGCCACCATGGCCCCAAAATTGATGTTAAGGAGCGGGAAAGTATGGAGGAAGGGGAATAAAAGGCTAATGAAAGAGAGAAGATTGTTTATTGAGGAGGCATTGGTGTTAGAGGGAGAGCGGAAACTAAGTTGAATAACTCGTGTTGGGGAAGTGCATTAGCGGTGAATCACTGCCGCGCATGGTCGTTGAACTATAGACAAGCCAGCTTTAAAGAAACATTTTGCTTTTAAAGACTCATTTGTCCAACTAAGAGGTTTGTCCAGTAGTCTTCCTACCTTTCCAACATCTACACCAAATCACTCTTGTCGCTGATGACTTGTTAGAAAGTGAAACGGTTTGGAAATTTAGTTGCCAACAACTAAATAAAAATAAAAATAAAAAACTCTCAAATCCGGAATGTTGGCTTAATACTTTTCTAGTTATGGATTAGTTTGAAGTTGTCAGGATGTTTGCTAAAAGCCTTTACACAGCAAGATTGTTGCGCAACATTTTAGCAGAGATTTATCGCGTCATTGTTGCGATTCCAGTCTCTTTCCAGTCGCCTATTGTTATTATTATTGTTAGCGTGCATCGTGCACATGTACAACACCAACCGTCGGTTCAACGTTGATGGAGCTCGAGTTCACAGGGTAGAATTTAAAGTTAAATGTCCCTGTTTTAGTTCTCAGCTCGGCCACCACGTTGCGTTCTAAATTTAATGAAAAGTATTGAAAGTATTTTGGCTAAACGGCATAACTTTTTAAAATTTTTCCTTTATACTCGAAATTAATGTAGAATTGATATGACACTCCATTTTTTTTTGAAAAGTTTTAAATTTCGAATAACATTTTTTTATCAGGCAAACATTTCTCCACAATTATCTCACTAATAGACTAGAATACGATTCAGAAGCAATTGTGCATTTTTTAAAATAAGATTAATAAAAAATAACTTAGATGTTAGAAAAATTAACAATTTATTTTTATTTTTTACTGTTGGCTTAAAAATGAAAAATAATATAATTTAATTTGTTTCATGTAAGTTGCATATAGGTATATTTTTTTATATTCATGTTCATGTCAAATCTTGTTTCATATAATGTTTGAATTGTTTCTTTTATCCTGGTTCACTATTCATATCTAAAGAGCATGTCCATATTTACTATTTCAATATTATTGGTATCTTTTTATTTAGTTGTTATATTGCTTATTATATACAATTCTTTAAATGGATATTTTTTTATTTTATTTTATATACTTAACTATAAGAATATGTATTTTGTAAAAAAAAAAATCCACTCATTGCCTTAAAGGTTGTAATCTTTAGTGCAATAAAAGTTTATCTATCTATATAAATATATATTTTTTTTACATAATAATACCCCTTTTTGAGGCTATGACGGGTTGGGAGCGACCACCACCCGACCAATCGATCTTCAGCACAACGTACTGCTTTTTTCTGGTCGCAACAGAAGCCGACAAATCGACTGAGAACTGGGTACTTAGTCTACGTCACCATCTGCCGCAAGGCCAGACCTAGGTACGATCCGGTCCCGCGTACCAACTTCACACTGGTCTGGTCGTAAAGGGTACATTCAAGGGCAACATGTTCTGCAGTCTTGTTGGCCCCGCATGAACAGTTGGGATTGTTATTCCTCTTAAAGAAGAAGAATTTGGAGTTAAAATCTTCGTGACATTTTAATATCTGGGACATCCAGGGATCAGATTGGCCACGTATCTCTTCCCCCTGGCGTAAGGGCTCATCACTATCTGCTCCTAAAGGGATACTGCGGACGTACGAGGCGACAGCGTCATCCAAGCTCAAGTCTCTGGAGGGGGGGATCTCTCGCTAGAATTTATACATTATAGCTTTTTGGACACCCTGAAATTGGAGGATTTAGCAAGCTATCGTTAGTACATGTTATTGGATTTTAGGATTTATTGTTGAACTAGAATGGTCCGGGACAAGTTTCATTTTGTAACCTTAATATTAGAACTTACCATTACTTATTGTTCATCGATTTATTGAGTTTACTCATATGATCATTTGTTTATTTTCATTCGACTAACCTATTGTTAGTCGTTTTGTGTTTAAAAGACAATGGAAGACTTTCCTGTGCCTTCCTTACCTCTTAAGTAACATTCATTTCCTACTTAGCTGACTGATGAAGTTGTGGTAAGACTGAGGTGTGGCCAGCTCAAGACAATGGTGGAGGAAATGGACCCGATTGAGGCGAAAGATCACGTCTTGACAGAACCTCTTCCGCTGTCTTACACCCACGGAAACAGTCTCTACAGCCAATCAGCTTGGCTATTGTCTGTGTAGACTTCAAGTTTTTAGTTCTATTTAATTTTATTTTTACTTTTAAATTTATACTTTTAAATTTATACTTTCTTATACCTCTAGTAAAAGTGGTATTATAATCGTGCAAAAATCCGAGTGTCAGAATGTGTCAGGCTTTCGATCAAAAAAAAAAAAAAAAAATCCAAGTTTGAGTTTTCACAAGAATTCAACGTTTCAAGTTCCTCTAAACACATGTTTACCATTTTCTCTGTGTTCCAACTCAAAAACGATTGTAGCAATGATCTCGAAATTTGAGATGAACATATCTCTTGGGTTTACTTAGATCTGATTAGATTTTGGCCGAAATCGGATGAAAATTGAGACCACTTTAGTTCGGGGTCTTAGTAAATTTTACAAGATACCGTTTATATTTGTGATCTAATGAAAATTCTCTTCAAATAAAAGTTATAGAGAAAACTGAATGACAGAATTTCAATGAAATAGAATTTTTCGCTGGTCGCTTGGTTTGCGATGTAAATGCCGAAAACTGTTCTAAAATGTTTTTAGAAATTTCCTTCATTAACGTGAAAAAAAGTCCTAACGAAAAGTTGTACCCTACCAAAATGTTCCTTATAAAATTTCCAATAGCTGATGAGTCCTTATTTGGATTAGGTTCAATGCGACCAATATTTTAGTGACCCATAGAAAACAAATTACAAAAGGAGATATTTCGAACGAATTTTTAAATATCTTTATTTTTGGAAGGTTTTTTAAACAAATAAAAACATATATGTATGCTACGGGTAATGTTAGATTAACGGTTAAACCTAGGATTACCGGGGTAAACCTAGTAGTACCCGCTGCCGCTTGGTTAAAGTCCGAAATATAATTGAAATAGTTCACGTTTCGGGCTTTACCCGGGTAAAGTATATGTTAAAGCTAGAACCTGTACTACTTCAAATATAGGAACGACGGGAGGGGCAGATATATCGTCCCGCCGGCGGAACGCCCCCAAATTTTGTAATATTTCGATTTATGTTTATTCTTAGGAATTTATGTACCCAGATGAATGATTATCGCTGTTAGACAGCTTACAACAATGGAAATTGAGGTGTGGTCGAGCTAATTAATAAGTACCTAATCTTTATAGTGGAACATACGTCCACTAATGGCCTTGTCATTATTAGTATACCCAACTTTAACCAAGTGGGAGCGGGTACTACGCAGTTTACCCGGGTAATCCTAGGTTTAACCGTTAATCTAACTTTACCCGTAACATATATATGTGATATGACCATTACAGGACTTTCTTATACCATATAACATCGTTTTACATATTATTCTCCTTCCCTCTCAAATTTATCACAGTCATCCTATCCACACTCCCAATTATCAGTTGGGTAACATTTTTTTTTTTCAGTTTTAGTTCAAATATATTTTTTTAAAGTTGGTCCAAATTATAACTGCCTCCCCCCCCCCCCCCCCCCCCCCCCCCCCAAATCAAAATATTAGTGAGGAACGCCCACTGATAGTATCTGGTTATTTCTTGTGTTTTCAGTCTTCTGTACTGCTTCCAGATAACTCTCTTTTATAAAAAAATAATAATAACAAAATAAATATAACAAGGGAACAACTTTATTTTTCATGGATTATTCTTGAGAAATCTACAAAAATACAACTGATAATAATTAAAAATTAATTATTATAAGTTAATTAATATTCAGAATGCTAACCGCGACCCCTCTGACCTATGACCTCCATCAAGTGCAACCCTGCACTTTTGATTTGACCTCTCGACTAATTAACTTAATTATCTGATTTAGTGTACATTCAAAAAAAATAAAATATTTTTTGTAGAAACAAATATCTTAGCTGTATCACTGGGACGCTAGATGGCGTTTGAGAGTTCCTGTTAGGTGAGGTGTGATAATAGAAATTATACATATATGAAATTAAAATTAATAAATATATAAATAATAATTGAAATAATAAAATTAATAATAATTAAAACAAACAAATAAAATTACCACATTTCCTGTACTCTGGTCTTCTACTAAATTTTCATTTCTACAGTAGTTTCCGAAAAGGGCCCTAAAGAAATATTGAAAGTTCGTGATGTGCAATTTTCAAGAATTATATTATTTATATCAATGTTTTATATTTTGGGCATATATTATCCACATAAAAATAAATAAAAGTACCTCCTTGCGCAATAATTCCAATGTTGTATCACACCTTTTTGATTCACCACACCTTAAGCCTAAACAGTTCTCTCACTAGCCTGCCCACCTTCACATCTCATCTCACCTCCACAACATAGACTGGTCCACTCTATTTGAAACATCTGATAGTCGTCTTTTGTTTTTCATTCATTGGTTTGTTTTAAAACAAAATGCGACTTCATATATTTATTTACTAATTTAGTTACTTCACTGTTTTTATACAAATAAATATAATTAATTTTATAATATATTATTAATAATTAAAATGTGTGTAATTTTATACATCACAGAGGCTATTCAGCTTGTTATACCCTAGACATCGTACAGCCTTAACGTCACATCCGAAGGAAGGTGTGCTAAAGTCTCGGCCGGGTCCCGAACCCGCGATCTTGAACCTCTGTATGCAAGCTCGCATACCACTGAGCTACCGGCGCCCTCCTGAATAATTAATTAAAGCATTATATATAATAGGAACTATTACAACCTGGAAGATAAAAAAAATCTTCAGCACGACTTCCTTAGGATAAGACGATGGTCCCAAGCCTCGTTAAAGACATCGGGACAATCGTTTAACATCCCATCCGAAGGACGGCGTGCTCAAGTTTTTTTTACATCACCATTTCTTCTCCAATTCTCAAAAGGTTTTTGAGTATCGAATGGAATCGATGAGTAGTATCACAGATCACTCTCCTACACTAGAGCCTGGGAGGCAGACAGACGCATTGGATCACAGTTACCCAAGTTATTAACATTTAGTGATGTGTTTAGTCACACTTTCTTACACTGCTACTCTCCATTTCTATACAACCCTGAGACCGAATACACAATCAACTCTCATCCTTTCAACATTAACACATCATTCTAACATTTATATTGTATTACTTTCTTAATCAGTTAGTGTAAGGAAGTATTGCAATATTGCAATAAATCTGAGATCGAGTATGAAATGAAACTTTATTGCTTATAGAGATACAAATCTCATAGCAAGGATTGACCTTACTAGTTCACACATAAATGTAATACATTTTATACATATATAACATAATATATAAATGTTTATATATCAATATAGCTTATAATTAAAAATAGAAGCCCTTAGTTTATTTTATCTGGGAGGTAAAATAAACTTAAGCACGCCGTCCTTCGGATGGGACGTTAAGCGATGGTCCCGAGCCTGTACAATGTCAGTTACTCGTTAAAGACCCCTACCTTAGGTGAATAAAAATTTAAGGTAGGCAAAATTTAGGACTCCCACAGTAGAGTCGGGCTCATGTCCACCAGAGTGACGAAAGAGCGCTTTGGTAGTAGGCGATATGACCTCGTTGTTAAAGGCCGGGCATGAGTCATAAAACCTAACCTAACCTTAAAAATAGAAAATATAACAAACTTAATTAAACAAAAAATTAATTTTGGAAGATACATTATAAATATGGGCCGAAGTGCAGCGCTCATCATGGGCGGGTTGGCCCTTCAGGAGAGGGCTGACAAGGAACAGTAGCGGTAATAAAACAGAAGAAGGGGGCGTTACCAGCCACCCTTCCTCCCTTCCGCGAAGTAATGACAGACCGTCAGTTCCGCGGAAGGGAATCAGGATCGGCAAGGAGGGGGTTTTAGTGGGTATGGTGATGGTGAACCGTCTCGAGTCCCACACTATCCAGGGCTACCTTCCCTGGATGTGCGTCACAGCATTTCCCCCTCCAATGCAAAAAAAAAAAAAAAAAAAAAAAAATGGGCCGAAGTAAAGAAAAAAAAAATACCAACTGTTGTGAAATGTGTTATATTGAAATGTATAAGGTAAACGAGGGGGCAAATCATAATGAAACTGTTTTTCTAAATTTTAAACTATTAGTTATGAAAATAAATACATTATTGATTTTTTCATCGTCATCGTCATCAATACTTAACAAATTAATTATTTTATCGGAGATTGCATTGTAGTGTGAAATATATTTATTGATAAATTTGTTTCTGTATTGGTTTAACATTGGACAAGTTATGAGAAGATGGATTATGTTATCATTATCACTGTTACAAAGTGGACAGAGTCAAGCTGAAATTTAGCTGGGTAATTTGTATAATTCAAATGAGTTGTATATTTTCCTGAGACCCGTAATTGTGAAATAATTCTTTGTTTGCTTAGTTGGTTCCTAATTTTTAATTAACTTCCGCTAATTCAAAAGAACTACTAACTAACAAAAGAACGCGTCTATATCTTTGCTGATAACATGGTTTTCCATTTTTTCCAATAAACTTTTATAATTTTTCTTAATCATTTTTGAATCCTCCGAAATTCAAAAGTCCTCTGTCTCTAACGTAACTAAATTATGTCGCATCTGTTGACTACCAATTGTATGGCATATTCGTATGTTGATTTAGGATTCTCTAAGTAAGACATCTATTGATCGTTGAAATTGACTCAGAGGAAGAGTGAAAGCGAAATGAATTTATTCGCTCTGAGGAAGTACATGAAAACTAAAACTTTATACACTGATTATTTTATAACTGACATAGTGGAAGTTTCATTTTGTTCTTGAACACAATTGAATTGAGTATCTTATTGTATTCATATTTATTTTTTTGAGTGGATGGACGCATGAAGGACCCCGGCATTCTACAATAGATTGCTCCATGCAGATACAGTACGTCGTTCAGGGAAAGTTGTTTTAGCTATTCGGCCTTTCTAAACTAAACTAGATATATAAAGGTGAAATTCTATATTTACATAACATCTAGTTCAATACATTCTAGTTTTATTATTTTAACGTTAATTTTTTGCCTGGCTCATCAGGAGAAGGCGAATCTTAATACTGTCTGACAGCCTAGCAGCGCTACAAGCTGTCATCATAGATTCCAAAATCATTCTGGAATGAACTGAAGTCCCTGACGGACCAAAATTGAGTAGAGTTGAGATGGGTGCTAGGACATCAGGAGTTTGAGGGCAAATAAAGGGCTGATCAACTAGCTGACAGAGGACCTATAGGACCGGAACCCTTCTGCGGGATCTCTAAGAGCACCTTGCGAGCGGCAATAAATGTATGGCTGTCCAGGAATCACATCCAGTTCTGGAGAGGAGTCCTAAAGCAGACATTCAAAACTCTTTGTTGCGGAACCCTCAGAGAAAAGGAGCCGAGAGCTCCTGAATATGAGCAGAATGGATCTAAGAACTATCACAGGAGAAGCCCTTTATGCAGGAAATGTGGCGAGGAAAATGAGATCGGTTCATATTCTAAGCAAGTGCGGGGCACTAGAAAGCACAAGATTTTACTGCTTCGGGTCTGCCATCGGAACCACGAAGCAGGTAATGGAAGAAATCTGCAGCAGAATCCTTAATTTTGTAGTGACGACTACCCGTTGTCACGTCAGTCCATAAGAATATTTTGAATATTTCCTGATTCCTAACTTTTTTTATCTCTTTCTTCTTCGATTGTAATAGTTCCTGTATGTAATCAAACTTTTTGAAGGTCGATATTGAAGAAAGAGAAAAAGAAATGTTGCGTTTGCTTTCAATTGATGAAACATGACCTCTAATGATTGGAAAGTGAATCGAACCAGAAGTGGTAATATTCTCTGCTGGTATGTTCCTGAACTAAGTTACAGTCCCTGGGGTTGGGATTTATGTAAATGACGATCTTCGGATAATTATATAGAATGGATTTATAGTACCACGACGGAGAGAATCGTTAAAGTTATATGGGTTGTACAATTATAGAGGTAGTGGAACAGGGAAGTGGTCATTATTGTGTGTTATATAACGGGGGAAGTGTAGAGGATCTTGGGGGGGTTGTTCGGAAATAGACTGTCACAGTAGCAACCGAGCCGTTCGGAAATGCAATCCTGGGTCAAGAAGACAGAGTTACTATTCGCATCAACCCTGAGGAGTAGGGAATCCGAAATAGACCAAAACCCTATAAAAACAACACCTATTGATTTTCAGCCAAATCGACCTAAGAGAAGGGGGGATTAGAGGTAAGAGTTGACACAAAAACTCTAATAATTGCCGATATAATGAAAATTTAGTATCAGGATTATGTGACATCCAAGTGCACCATCGATACTCAGAAAATATAACCATATTCCATCGATGGTTCGTTTACAATAACAAGACCTGGAGAGTAAAAAGTGAAAAATCAAACAATATTTATTTTATATTCACTTTATTGACATCATAAAAATTAGAAAGATATAGGTGAAATATATTTATGATGTTGCTATAACAGGTATGGGGGAAGTTATATAACCGGCCAGAAATTCGATGCCGAGTTTTCAACAGAATTTCGTGTTTTTCAACCTCCTGAATCCAAAAATGAAAAAAAAAGATTTCTGTCTGTCTGTGGGTCTATGAACACGATAACTCCCGATAGAATGAATATATCGACACAAAAATTTATATGTGTTTTGGTAATTAAAAAGAAAAAGGCTTATAAAGATATAAGTGTTAATCTTAAATAAATGATAAATAAATAAAAATATTATATAGTTAATAATAATAAAATAATAATAATAATTAAATAAACAATAAGAATTACCACATTTCCTGTAGAAATTTGATCTCTTTTCTTTATTTAAATTTTGATTTCTACAGTAGTTTTTCGAAAAGGGCCCTAAAATATACGTCGTGAGGAAGTACATAGCGGGTGATTCACCGACGACGTTTAAATTTACAGATCACTCCCTCAGTTTACGAGACTTTGAAGTTCATTTTGATTCATTCTTAAAAAACAAGTGAGTTCCTTAACTCAACCAGTTTTCTATAATATGTAATTCTTTTTTATAAACACATTTTTACATACTGACTTACTTAATATGATTTAGAGTACATTTATGGCAGCCAAGTTTGCATGGTAAGTTAAACAAATACATATAAGTTATCTGACGTTGAAAGTAGGAGGCGACTCCATGCCGGGTTGGCAATAACTGGATCACGAGTTACGAAAAAATAACGGGTTTGTATCTGTTACACGTTTGCTAATCCTTCGTTCTCTTTACGTTTAAACATAGTATTAGTAGAGAAATGGACATGATTCAGTTTCGTTGCAAGGCTTTTAAGTTTATTAGCTCAAAGAGTTGTCGGTAAGTTTCTGTTGTCCCTCTAAAAGCAATCTATCATTTGGTCTAAATGTCAATAAATGACATCATCGGTTATTAAAGTTATTGTGTCGACCACTCCCACTTCCCTTGGGCCGTTTTTGAAATTACATATGAAAATAAGTGCCAATACATTCATTACAACAGTTTTTCGAGTTAACCCACTCCCCAATCTACCCCCCCCCCCCCCCCTCACCCCTTTGCTTGAAAAAATCAATGATTGTCGTTTTTATGGGATTTTGGATACACATAAGAAATTTTGACTTCTCCCGTTATACGATGTTGGGTTTTCCCGAAATTTCATTTCGACAGATTCCAAAAATGTCTGTGTGTGCATGTGTGTGGGTATGGTGGATATGGTTTATGTGTGATCATGATCACTCGATAAAGAATGAATTTATCGACTCAAAATTGTATAGGTTAGGTTAGATTTTATGACTCATGCTTTAACTACGAAGTCATATCGCCCTACCAGAGCGCTCTTTCGTCACACTGGTGGACATGAGCCCGACTCTACTATGGGAGTTCTAAATTTTACCCTAAATTTTTATTCACTTAGGGCAGGGGTCTTTAACGAATACCTGATATCGTACAGGATCTGGACCATTGCTTAACGTCCCATTCGAAGGACGACGTGCTTAAGTTTACTTTACCACCCAGATAAAATAAACTAAGGGCCTCGGTCGGGTTTCGAACCCACGTTTTGGGCTCAGATGACAAGCACGCATACCACTGAGCTACCGGCGCACAGTGGGCCAGATCCCGAATCTAGCTGGACAAAAGTCCGAAAATAAAGTGAGCGATTTCGGGGAAAAAACAACCTGGTTCAACAATTAGTATGTGAGAGAAAAATAAACGAAGGGAATTAGAGAGGACAAAGTCAATACAGCGCAGCGACGAAATAAACAAACCATGCGAACAGCTGTATTATCTTGGAGGCGAGGTAGTTTGACTGCATCACTTATCTGTCAGTATCGCTTCCGAACATTACTGATCTTTTCTTCATTATTCTTCCATGGAAGGCAATCAAAAAGGTAAGTCTTAGCAGTTTTTGTTTTGTCTTAAGTCAGTCACAAAGTGTTGGAAGAGCCACAAGAATAGAGCACGTTTGAAAAAAAAAAAGTTCATTCTAGTTCATAAGGGCGTAACTTTTTTCGTACCTCTCAGTACCTCGTAAACGTTCATTATTCTTGTTCGTTGACTAATAGATAATAGGATGGCACTAAATTTAACGACCTGTTTTGCCCGGTTTTTTTTTTTTTTTTTTTTTTTCACTAATGTTATTTGTAACTGCAGGTGTGAAAATGTCTATATGCAGAAGGGAGTTGTACGATATGTTGAGAGCCAGCAATCGTCCTATTGGAAATACCCTTCGAACAAATTACATTCCTTTTTGACTATACGAAGAAAAAATGTGGACTCGGCAGCTATTGATATGCTAAAGCAAGGAGGTGGCAATACAAATGATGGCATTGCAGCTCGAAGGGCTTTCCAAAATCCTTCCTTAACAACTGAAATTACTGGCATGGATGAAGAATTAATCGAAAGGTTTAGCATACTCCTACAGGCTTCGTCATCAGGGTATGATATTTATTTGGAAGCCTTTGAAATATTCGCTGCTGAAACTGCTCGTATGATGAACGTCTTGCTGTATGATTGGTACACCATGCCTGTCAGTGTTCATAAAATACTTATGCATGGGAGTGCTCTTATCAAAACATTTCTAATACCTATCGGACAGCTGGCCGAAGACGTTCAAGAAAGCCAACATAAGGAGATAAAAAGGTTCAGGAAACACTTTTCTAGAAAAATGGATCGATTTTCTACTAACTGACATTTTAAACAACCTGCTTATTTTGTCTGATCCTTTTATTGGCTCCCTCAGACCACTGCCTTCCAAAAAAACTGATTATTGAAAAAGTAAGACAGTCACTCTTAATTTCAACAAGGCCTTCGACAGAAATTAGCAAAGAAGTCTACAATTCCGTTAGTGATTTTGGTTTGAGCGACTTGTCGCTCTAATTATAATAATTTAAAAAGTAATTAACAAACCATAGTGTTATTCGTTATTTTTCTATCTTTTTATGCCCTTCTGAATTATTGAAAAATAATAATTTATCAGTAACTTATTCACAGGACTTTTGACCCGCTAGATTCGGGATCTGGCCCACTGTGCGGCGCCCTCCAAAATTGTATATGTGTATATAGAACCTCATAAGGACGGCACCTATTGATGTTCACCCAAATCTGTCGAAGAAAAGGAAAGGATAAAAAGAAAGGACAGTAATGCCACTCCAATAATGCCTCTCCAGTAATGCCTCTCCAGTAATGCCACTCCAATAATGCCAGTCCAGTAATGCGACTCCAGTAATGCCAGTCCAGTAATGCCACTCCAGTAATGCCTCTCCAGTAATGCCTCTCCAGTAATGCCACTCCAATAATGCCAGTCCAGTAATGCGACTCCAGTAATGCCTCTCCAGTAATGCCACTCCAATAATGCCACTCCAATAATGCCACTCCAATAATGCCTCTCCAGTAATGCCACTCCAGTAATGCCATACAACATTTCGAAGGAGTGATTCCTTGCAGTTCATGAATTAAAATCATTAAGGAGAATTATGTTGCTGAGCTTCTTTCAATGACATTCGCTCCAGCCAGTCCTCAAGGTCCCCTGTATCTCGTACACATCCACTGCCAATCATTCCAACACCAAGTGAATATCGCCACCCTCCGGTCCACTTTCACCAGACGATATGAAATGTACGATTTCTCATAGGTCGAATATAGCCGTTTCTTCTAACTGACGACTGGTCAACTGGAATTGACAGATTTCACTTTGATCTTCTTCTTACCCCCCCCCCCCCCCCCCCCAGCGCTTCGAAGTATAGAGGTAATCGGTCAGAAATTGAATGCTGAGTTTTCAATAAATTTCATGTTTTTCGACCCCCCGATTCAAAAAAAATGTCTGTATGTCTGTGAACACGATAACTTCCCGATAGAATGAATCAACACCTCTTAAGGACGACAGTTACTAATTTTTAGCGGATTAGGTAGAAGGGAAGGGAGAGATCAGAGGGGGCTTAACTCAAAATTGCCAATAACTGCCAATATAATGAATGTATCGACATGAAATTTCATTTAATTTCAAAACCTAATGAGGACGTAACCTGTGGGATCAAGGCCGAAGGGAAGGGTGAGATCAGAGGATGGGACTCGACACTAAAATCCTAATAACTCACGATGTAATGAATGTATCGACGCAAAATTTAGTATTAGGATTCATTAGTCCCTGTGTACTCTACATCGTTTTATTATTTTCCAACTCGAATAATTCAAGTAAATACCGAAGAACTCATTGTTAAGGATCAGTTCAGGGGATCAGAGAAGAGGGCTCGACGTGGATGTATCGACACAAAATTTAGTGTGAGGATTCAGAAGCCACTATGTAAGTCAAATATTGAATATTCAGAGGGTCGATTAACTTTGGAGGGAGAGCGAAAAACGAATAGATTAATTCGTGTTGGGGAAGTACATAGCTGGTGATTCAATGACGCATTTTTTAACCTATATCGTGTCTCACAATATATTTAGGTATAGAAAAAAGAAATGCTGATTCATTGATGATTGAAAAAAATGCTGAAGATAGTATATAGGTCGACACGGTCAGCCTTACACATATAGGCTAAAAGTCGTTTTACATCTCCAACTGTACCAAGTATAGAAGTTATGTAATCGGTCAAAAATGCGAAGTTGCCTTTTCACCAAAATTTCTTATTTTACT
Source organism: Aradus depressus (assembly GCA_963662175.1). Classification (NCBI taxonomy): domain Eukaryota; kingdom Metazoa; phylum Arthropoda; class Insecta; order Hemiptera; family Aradidae; genus Aradus; species Aradus depressus. The sequence goes on along the minus strand of OY759221.1, from coordinate 39,900,817 downwards.
ACACCTTAACTCAAAAAAATGAAAAAAAAAAAGTCGGTGAATCATCGACAATGTACTCAGCGCGAAAGTTTTCGCATTCCTTCTGAAACAGATTTACTTCTGAATTCTATTGGAAATCCATCTTACTGAGGAACTGAATCCTCATAATACATTTCGTGTTTTTATATATCTTGGTGGTAGGCGGATGTAGTGAACTTACTTGTTGAATAAGTAATAAAAATTTATTAGTCCAACTTATATTTTATTTTTATCACAACTAGTTTCGTCAATGTGACATATTCAGGTGCTAAACCTGAACATACTGTGGTAATAAAAGGTTTACGTGTTAATCTTAAATGAATAATAATATAAATAATAATTAATAATAATTGAATAATAATAGAATTAAATAATAATTAAATAAACGTTAAATAATAAAAATTACCACATTTCCTGTAGAAATTTTATCTCTTTTCTTTTACTAAATTTTGATTTCTACAGTAATTTCCGTAAAGGTCCTTGAAAAAAATATCAAAAGTTCAAGACGTGCAATTTTTAAGAAAGTGCATGTTTATTTTAAAAAAACTTCAATTAACAAACTTTTCATTTGGATTTCTTAAGAGATGCCATGTTTTTCTAAATTTTTAAAATCTATTTATATCTAATCCAAAGGTTTTTTAAATTATCTTTACAGGGTCAACACGGAAAATGAATAGAATAGAATTTACGAGAACAGATATTGGGTTTATTTTCTTAAATCTACATTATTAAAATTAAAAACTAAACATTAGAACAAACAAAAATCAAGAGAAAAATCTTAAAACTAAATTCTTAACACTAATTCAATCTTTTTTTGTTTATAATTTTGGACATTCTTTAAATTTAAGTTATATATTTCTGGGCATATATCCTGTACATATAAACAAACAACAGATACCTTCTTTGCGGATCAATTTCACTGTCAATTCACGTCTATTTAGTTCATTACATTTTAAGCCTAAACACCACTCTCCATGTTCACTCAGACCGTCGCCATTCAACCCAGGCCTCGGACTCGTCTCTACACACATATCTTGAGCTCAGAAGATCAGCACGCATAGATATATTATGAGAAAAACGTTTAAGGTAAACATTAGCAACCAATCTTGTTTACTTAGTAACCCAGACTGAAAACAGCTGTTCTACAGGTATGTAAGCAATTTCAAAGATTATGAAACTTAGCAAATGTCAACTCGCTAATTATGTAATTTAAATGGCCTTATATATTTTATTTTATGCTCTTTTATGTATGCTTATTATTACATATTTTTTTAAAGGTGTCTTTACCATATTTTTTAAATAAAATATTCCGGTAGTTCGTTATTGTGACTCATACTCTGGCTTTAACTACGAGGTCTTATCGCCTACTACCGTAGTCCGACTCTACTATGGAAGTCCTAAATTTACCTACCCTAGATTTATTCACTTAGGATAGGGATCTTTTGCATCATAGAAGCTCGGGATCATCGCTTAACGTTTCATTTGAAGGACGTTGGCCTCAATAATCAATAATCTAAGTCTTCAACATCTTTGTTATCCTCGCAAGAACTCAAAAGATCCTCCCGAATTAAAAGGGAGAATTAATACAATTTTATTTACCAATCTTACCAGAGATGGTATAGTATTTACCAACCTCACGTTTGGGGCCATGGTGGCCGTGCGGGCTAGAGCGTAGGGCTTTGGTCGCATGGTCCACCATGGTTCGCGGGTTCGACTCCCGTCCGGGAGTGAGTTTTATTTCATAGATAGAACTCCCTCCCGGGGCCATGGATGTCGTAAATAACTATATAACACATTGACATGGCTAATATGCATTGTACATAAAGCAAAAAAAAAAAAAAAAAAATTAACAGAGGTGGTATAGTATTTACCAATCTTTCCAGAGATGGTATAGTATTTACCTACTATACCAACCCTAGTATTTACCAACCTTATGAAAGGGATTGTAGAGCAGGTAAGTAGACATTATTGTGGTGAAGTGGGGGAGGCAGAAGGGTGGTTCACAGACTGATAGTAACAGTGATTGAGAAAGTGCGGAACCATCAGTAACTGTTATACACAATGGAACTGTTACCGAGCATCACTGTCTAACAGTTCCGCATCTAACAAGGGATTTTGTAAAGGAAGACATTGAACACAAATCAATTGTTTGCTTGTATTTATTGTGCATAAGCTGTGGTACTCGATATTCCTTTGAAATTTACTCGAAAAAGGAGAAAAAATGTTATTAATAAGGATTATATTGCACTCTAGATCTCAACAATCAGCCGCTGCATTGCAAGGCTTTAATGAAGACACAATGGTGACTCCTCATGGGTTAGTCAAATGCGGCTCCCATCGCCTTTTTATGCGGTCCGCGAGTGAACTCTAAGATAGTTTATAATGCAACAAAAAAAAAGGATTTTTCCACGAAATAAAGATAATTCAACATTTATGTATATCTTAATGAATTATGTGGTCTGAATTTGAAAACCCATATCTTAATGAAGCTCGAACCTTGGCTTAATCCGTCAGATGGTAAACCTTGATTTAAGAGTTGAGCACACCTTTCTGCGGGATGTCAGGTACTCGTTAAAGAGGTACTAACCTTGGGTAGCCAAAATTTAGGACACTCACAGTAGAGTCAGGCTCATGTCTACCAGAGCGACAAAAGAGCCCTCTGATAGGAGACAATATGACCTTGTAGTTAAGTAGCGTGAGTCACATTACTAACTAATTAAAAAAATCACAACAGAACATTTATTCTTTATTATTTAGAGAGCAGTCTACAGCATTTATCTTTAAACAAAAACATAGTTTGTAAAATAGTCCATGGAGAAACATACAAGAGGAAACTTTAGTTACTCGCGAAATTTATTTGAACGAATAGTTAGTTATTATGACTTATGCCCGGGCTTTAACTACGAGGTCACATCGCCGACTACCAGAGCGCTTTTTCATCACACTGGTGGGCTTGAGCCCGACGAGTACCTGACATCGTACTGGCTCGGGACTATCACTTAACGTCCCATCCGAAAGACGACCTGCTCAAGGTTTTTTCACCTCTCAGATAAAAAAGCCAAAGGCCTCGGCCGGGTTTCGTGCCCGATTTTGAGCTCAGTAATCAAGCACGCATACCACTGGCGGCTCCCTCTTAGAACGGAATATATGTCGTCTTGTTGATTTGTTTCAGAAATATTTTGCTGGCGACAAATGTTGCTCCAGTTTTTCCTAGTCTTAATAATCCTGGAATAGAAAATAATAATAATTAATATTAAATTATGACTTTCTTTTTTTGATAAATGTTTCATACTAATCAAAAAAATAATAGTTTCTACTTGTGTTTCCAGTTTCCTAACGTCATTTTCAGTAGGCTAAAAAACTATTTATAATGAAGTTATTACATTCTCTTTTATTTGTATTAATATGTTTTTCAATTATTATTATTTTTTTTCAGATAATGCGGTGGAAATCATTATGGCTTCTTATGGGTAAGTTTTCTCTTTTCTTTATTCTAATACATTAATTTTTAAGAAAATATAATTAATTTCTTTAGTATTTCGGTAAAAAGGAAGCTTATAATAATTATAATAATAAAAATTATATTTCCGTTAAACCAATACATGGTAACCAATACGTCATAAGAATATATACATTAAAACAACATATTAATCATACTCGTACGTGACAGTTAGATGTGGAACGAGATTTATCATAGAAATAAAGTTGAGAAATAAAGCCAGTTGTCCTTTAACCTCTACGCTGTGTGGTTGGGATGTGCCACTGATGATGTCGCTGTTGTATTGAAAACCGGTTCTGTTCACAAATAAAACAGAGGGAAGACAACGTCTTTTATTTCTATTAGATATTACACATATTAATTTTCCGCCCAATCTGCCGATGGGTAGTGGGGGATCAGAGTAGGTGGACTCGACTCTAAAAATCTTAACAATGTCGAGGGCGCCGGTAGCTCAGTGGGAAGCGTGCTTGCCTTCTGAGCTCGAAATCGTGGGTTCGAAACCCGACCGAGGCCCTCAGTTTATTTTATCTGGGAGGTAAAATAAACTTAAGCACACCGTCCTTCGGATGGGACGTTAAGCGATGGTCCCGAGCCTGTACGATGTCGGGTACTCGTTAATGATATAGGTGAATAAAAATTTAGGGTAGGCAAAATTTAGAACTTCCATAGTAGAGTCGGGCTCATGTCCACCAGAGTGCCGAAAGAGCGCTCTGGTAGTAGGCGATATGACCTCGTAGTTAAAGCCCGGGCATGAGTCATAAATCCTAACCTAACCTCTTAACAATGTCGATATAATGAATATATCGACACAAAATTTAGTATGAGGATTCAGAAGTTAACTATTGATAATTTGCCAAAATGGTCTCTTGGTTATAGTGGAAGAGTGAATAATCAATTGATTAATTTGCGACGAATTAATCAATTGAATATTTACTCTTCCTGTGCAGGGAAGTTATTGATCGTTCGGAAATTCAACTCTAACCGTTTGTATGGTAGAAAGCGTTCATGTTAATTTTCAAAGTGAATTATCCTCTTAAACAGATCTGGGTTGAGCACTAGATTGGGCTACACATTAGTGTAGAAAGTGCATGTGAAACGAACTAACACATTACACACTTTTTTTTTATAGATTGCACACTAAATACAAGGGCTAGTAGTTTAGATGAAAATTAAATTTAATATGGCGGTTAAACGACGTGTTTTCTCCTCATTGCTGTAAGTATGTTTTAATATTCGATGATGTTTTATAATTAAAACAAACAGTGAAAGTTGCAAACATTCGCTAATACTAACATATGCCATGATTTGTGAATATTCTTCAAGTTCAAAGCGCCTTCTTCACCTTATTCATGCTAAATGACTTTGAAGTTTTGCTAATATTATGAGAATATAATAATCTTAATTTGTTAAAAAGAAATTTATCAAAAGTTGTCAATAGAAAAAGTTCTTGAGTTATATCCTACTAGAAAGTCGTTGGTCAATCAACGGCTATGTACTTCCTCAGCAAGAATTAATGTACTGAAAACTCAATATTTGACTTACATTGTGGCTTCTGAATCCTCACCTTATATTTAGGGTCGATACATTCATTACTTCGGCAGTTATTGCGGATTTTGTGTAAAGCCTCCCCCTAATCCCCTCCTTCCCTTTGGTCGATTTGGCTGAAAATCAGTAGGTGTTGTCGTTAGAGGGTTTTGAATTCACATATAAACTTTCGTGTCGATATATTCATTCTATCGGAGGTTCTCGAGTCCATAGACAAACAATTTTTTTTATTTTTTTTTTAATCAGGGCGTCGGAAAACATGAAATTCCGTTGAAAACTGGCCATCGAATTTCTGACATTACATAACTTCCCCTATATGAATAGCTGAGGAAGAGAAAAGAAGAGTTTCTAAGCGGAAGGATCGGAAACTCAATTCTTTAAGAATGAAAGTGAAGGTAGAAAATAGTCAGGATAGAAATACTAAAAAAGAAGAGATCCTTTTAGTGACTTGAATAAGGATGAGCCCACGAAGGAAGGATTAGCGAAACTCATGATTAGCAAAACCCCGAATAGACATAAGTCTAATGACTAACTCATGGACTGAAAAGGAATTTCGAAACTAATCTTTTTTACTTTCTTATACATTCAGTATAATCAAGTATTGTATTCGTGCGAAAATCCGAGACCGATTTTTCAACGGAATTTCTCGTGTCAAGATCCCCTAAAGAAATGTATACCATTCCCAATGATGTCTGGCGTCTGAGTGACTGTAACATTTTGAGCAACTTAACTGAGAAACGAATTTAGCTATGATTTGGAAATTTAAAATGAAGGTGTCATTTAGATATGATTACATTTTAGCTGACATTGGACAGATACTGAGACCGTTTTACTTCGGGTTCTATGTATATTTTACAAGATATCGCATATATTTATGTCCTAATAAAAAAATCGGACGGAAACCGGCTATCCAGCGTTCAGCTTATTTGTCTCCTTCCTGGTGGAAAAATAAGAAATCTCTATGACCCTGCTCCGGGGCGTCTGCAAGCATGCCGGTGGTCGCCCCTCATTGACCCCGAGCTCTCTCGACGCGTCAAGAAGTGCCGCCAAGGAAAATAAGAAAAAAAAGTAGTCCCTCAAGATTCGCGATTTACCAAAAAGTCCCCCAAATCGCCTCGAGATGTTGGAGATGGATGCTTCCTGGTGGGCTTATATTACCAAATCAGAATGTTTATTCGCTGAGGAGTTTCCCTTCCGTTCACTTGTATTAGTTTCCAAAATGTAATGTCATCTGCAGCAGTCTTAGGGCGAGGGGAGCCCCCTGATGATCTGAGATGGACTGAGGAAATGGCTCCAGGAGTGAACACACTCACCTGCACCAGTTTCTGTTACTTCACCAAGCAGGTACCATCCACTTTCCCTTTTCAAGATTTCCTAACATCAAGTTCATGTGCATGCGACCAGTTTGCAGAATATGTAAAAACGGCATAATAAATTACGAAAACCATTAACGCTTCGATGAAGCCACTAAACATTATGATGATACAGCTGTTAGCTGTTGTTCTTCCTTAATTCAATTATGTTTATGTAAGTTTTTTTTTTTTTTTGGCTGAAAAAACTGCTATTAACGGAATTTGAAATTGTAAGTATTGAAAAAATAATTCAAAATTAAATTCCAAAATGAATTCATTCTGAAGAATTATGGTCACAACAACGATTAGGTAACCTGGCAGTTAGGGTTGGGCGATAGTCGATAGTACTATCGATATGAATTTTCCTTCATTAAAGGGGATATGTTTTGAAGAAAGTTATTTTAGAACTTTCACTTTGATGATGGGAAAAGTGCTAAATGTACTTTGTGCAAAGTTTTATTCAAAACTAGTTCCAACAGATCCAATTTAAGGGATCACCTCTTGAGACGCCATCAAGAAACTTATAAACCAGCACCCAAGACCAAACTGCGGAAGTTGGATCACTTCCTACTGTTCCATAAAGTTTTATAATAGTAAACAGAACTCTGATAAAGTATGTGACTAGGCTCCAGAAAATTGAGTCTCTGTACTGACACCACATCGATATGATACTGTCCGGTGGTCGAAGAGCTTACAATATTGTGGCAGTGGGCGAGGAGCTTACAGCTACAATACTCTGTCAGTGAGCGAGGAGTTTAGGGCTACAATATTGTGTTAGTAGGCGAGGAGTTTAGGGCTACAATATTGTATCAGTGGGCGAGGAGCTTACGACTAAAATAATGTGTCAGTGAGCGAGGAGCTTAAGACTAAAATACTATGTCAGTGAGCGAGGAGTATAGGGCTACAATATTGTGTCAGTGAGCGAGGAGCTTACGACTAAAATAATGTGTCAGTGAGCGAGGAGTTTAGGGCTACAATATTGTGTCAGTGAGCGAGGAGCTTAGGGCTACAATATTGAGTCAGTGAGCGAGGAGCTTACAGCTACAATACTCTGTCAGTGGGCGAGGAGCTTACAGCTACAATACTCTGTCAGTGGGCGAGGAGTTTAGGGCTACAATATTGTGTCAGTGAGCGAGGAGCTTAGGGCTACAATATTGAGTCAGTGAGCGAGGAGTTTATGGCTACAATATTGTGTTAGTGGGCGAGGAGTTTATGGCTACAATATTGTATCAGTGGGTGAGGAGCTTACTACTAAAATACTGTGTCAGTGAGCAAGGAGCTTAGGGCTACAATATTGTGTCAGTGAGCGAGGAGCTTAGGGCTACAATATTGTGTCAGTGAGCGAGGAGCTTACGACTAAAATACTGTGTCAGTGAGCGTGGAGTTTAGGGCTACAATATTGTGTCGGTGAGCAAGGAGCTTACGATTACCATATTGTGTCAGTGGACGAGGGACTTACGACTACAATACTCTGTCAGTGGGAGAAGAGCTTAAGTGCTGCAGTGCGCATGGCTATTAACCACCCCAAAAACAATCCAATCTGCAAGTTGATTGGCTACCCGTGCTGAAATTTGTCATTAGTCTCTCATTACTTTCCCCAGTGTAAAATAAGTGAGTACGTAAGGAATCCGTTCAACGACAACTGTTATTACCTCAATAGTCCATTACCACTGGCCGAAGAGAGGACGTGGCGAGCGAGTCCCTTCACTTGAGTAGAAAACCCTCCATTAAGGATCTGATTGGAGACGCAGTCTCTGTACAAGGTATCCTTTGAAGGTCGTCCCATCTCGGGAAATGGGACATTCTACCGTCAGAGAGAGGAACCACACTGGGAAAATACTAGGAAAGGAGCCTGCCTAGATAGTAATGTTCCCAGCAAACTTTTACTTCTCCAGCTGTTCGAGGTATAAGAGAAGTTATGTAATTGGACAAAAATACGATGTTGAGTTTTCACCGGAATTTCATTTACATGAATATATCGACATATATGTATCCAGAACCCTTAAAAGGACGAATCACCCAAATCAGCCAAAGGGAAGAGGGGATTAGGAAGGAGGTTTAACAAAAAAAAAACTTTTCTAGAATGTCCATAATTCTCTGCGAAATTGGTGGAAGGGAAGGGGGAATCCAGAAGGCTCAAGTCAGTATTAGGTTAGGTTTTATGACTCATGCCCGGGCTTTAGCTACGAGGTCATATCGCCTACTACCAAAGCGCTCTTTCGTCACTCTGGTGGACATGAGTCCTGCTCTAATGTGGGAGTCAGAGTCACTCTGAGTGGGAGTCTCAACTCAGTATTGTTTTATATTTAAATTCAAAACTCCGTAAGTACATCATCAATTTGATTTGGAATCAGTCAAAGTGGGGGGGGGGGCTCAGTAAATAGGGACTTGACTCAAAAACCTTGATAACTGCTGATGTAATGAATGTATCGACACAAAAGTTAGTATTAGGATTCAGAAGCTCTTATATCAACTAATGATTTTTAACCTAAACGTTCGATTGGTTTTAGGGAGAGTAAAAACTTGATTAATTCGTGCTGGGGAAGTACATTGCAGATGATTCATCGACTACTTTTCCTCTTTGTCTTTTTTTATGCTGTCTTTCACCAAGTTTTTACACCTTAAAACAGATCAGACTTCAGATATTTAATACTTAAAATTAGCATCATTTAATGTTTCAAATTGGATAGCGCCGGCGCAGTGGCTGGTTATTATACCTATGTATGTGTATACCTTGACCCGATTCCGCCCCAACTCTCTGGGACCCCTTCGTCCCGCCGATGTCTATTGTCTTTTCCTGATGTCGTGGGAGTCACCATGGAGAGATTGGAAGGGGAATGCAAAAAACCTATTGTTCAACTGTAAATAATTACCTATATCTATTTTCTCTAGGGACAGTGCCGCTTTTATCTTTGTTGGGGGCCCTGGGCTTAAGCCTCTGGCTCTGGTCTCTGTCTTCTCAATCATGACCTTTTACTTCTGCAGCTATACAAAGTATAGAGGAAGTTATATAATCAGTCAGAAATTCGAAGTTGTATTTTACCGGAATTTCATGTCTGCTACTAAGGTCGATTATTGTCAGAAGATGTACTAGAAGGACATAAGTACAACTATATATGGATGGTGTTCTGCGTTCACCCACAAAAAATCGAATTTTGAGTTATGCATGCGGTCATCTTGTAAAATGATTAAGCCTCAATATAATTTAATTCGCAAAAGTGTGTTGAGAAAATTAAAACATTTTGCGATATGGAACCATGAACAAACTGATTCGCAAAAAATACTATATGAATAATAATTAAAATGAACTTAAAAAACATAATTTTTACACTCTTAGAAATGAATAGATTTCAAAGTTATTATTATCTATTCATTATTTTTGTTACTATAACGATTTTTAACCATGTGTTCATAGTGACCAGAAGAAGGGACGTGAAAGTGCCCCGAAATATTCTCAAAAAAGAAAAAAGAAGACACCTCTGGAATGTCTTTAATCGAAAATCTTGAAAACTTGAATATCTCGAAATAAACTTTTGGGTGGGTTAACACATACCCGCAGAACACCATCCAAATAAATCAGAGAGTTATAATTAAGTCACTTAAAAAAGAAGACGAGGCAACAAAAAAAAAAGTGAAGTAACAGAGTCATGTATGTTTTTTATCGTATATTTACTGTTGTGCAGTGCTTACATAAGCAATTATGGTACCTATAACCATAAACTATTATTAAACAATACTTATATAAACAATTATAGCATTGCCAAATTGTCTTGTGCCTTAAAAAGATACTTAAGATATTTATACTTTTGTTATTCTTGTTTTATTTGAAAATCTTGGAAAAATATATATATGTATATATATCATATATTAGAGCACCGATTTCGGGAATTTGGGTGGACGATATCCACGAATTATAACTAGTAACTAATTACTAAAACTACATCAGTATTTTTTCTGTGCGGTCATCAAGAATGGGGATATGTTTAATTTAATTTTAAAAAACTGTACCTTCTTTCTTTCCGTCCAGTTCCAATTGTACTTAAATTTTCCTTATTTTGCCATTCCTTCTAATATATATGTTACGGGTAAAGTTAGATTAACGGTTAAACCTAGGATTACCCGGGTAAACTGCGTAGTACCCGCTGCCGCTTGGTTAAAGTTGGGTATACTAATAATAAATAAATAAAACAAACTTATTTTTGAAATATTGTCTATTCCACTAAAGATATATATACATATATAACTACCGGTTTCGGCTTTATATCATCGTCAGGTCTAGTTATGAACTAAGTCAGTTTGCAGAGAGCGACCCTTCAAATACATCTCAGGTCAAAGGGTGCTATTAGAACTTGGGAGTCCCCCGGCTGTACCGTTAGCTAACTCATGAAATATTTCTTAACAAAACCTAGTTCTAAATTTACATAAAACAATGTCACTAGACTAATACATGGAAAAATAACAAATAAATAAGTACAAATACAAGTAAATAATAAAAAATAGAAATAAAATTAATAATAATGTTAAGATTTAGATAACTTGAAACATATATGGAACCAAATATTAATAACAGATAATACAAACATATATGTGGAAACAGAACTGGTTTAGGGTGTTAACAAAGGGGAATAGTTGAAATAAATTTTGTCATTCATACAAATGTTCCTTTTGTTAGCTTTATTTATTGTTCTAATAGCACCCTTTGACCTGAGATGTATTTGAAGGGTCGCTCTCTGCAAACTGACTTAGTTCATAACTAGACCTGACGATGGTATAAAGCCGAAACCGGTAGTTATATATGTATATATATCTTTAGTGGAATAGACAATATTTCAAAAATAAGTTTGTTTTATTTATTTATTACAAGTTTCCACAATATGTCCGCGTTTCTCAACTTAGATGTTATACTAATAATGACAAGGCCATTAGTGGACGTATGTTCCACTATAAAGATTAGGTACTTATTAATTAGCTCGACCACACCTCAATTTCCATTGTTGTAAGCTGTCTAACAGCGATCATCATTCATCTGGGTACATAAATTCCTAAGAATAAACATAAATCGAAATATTACAAAATTTGGGGGCGTTCCGCCGGCGGGACGATATATCTGCCCCTCCCGTCGTTCCTATATTTGAAGTAGTACAGGTTCTAGCTTTAACATATACTTTACCCGGGTAAAGCCCGAAACGTGAACTATTTCAATTATATTTCAGACTTTAACCAAGCGGCAGCGGGTACTACTAGGTTTACCCCGGTAATCCTAGGTTTAACCGTTAATCTAACTTTACCCGTAGCATATATACTATATATATGTCGACTATACTTATGAATCACTCTGCAACTCGACTGTTAACACTAGTGGACAGTATCGGTTCACGTCTCTCACTAGACTTCCTAACCGTAACACAACTCTCCTTAGACTGTGTGATTCTATCTATTCAAACAGCTGATCTTCGACATTGTTCTCCTTTCGTTTGTAATAAAAGTGAATATATCCGTAAGAGGGAATATATATCGATGGGTCCCAGGCAAAAGGCCCTAACCCACATAAGGTTAACTTTACAGGAGAAAGAAAAAACTGTTTCATTATTAAACAAACAAGTTGGCTTTCCACGTTAGTTTAATTGTAATTTTTAAGAATCTTTTCTGTTACATAGAACAATTATTTTTCATCAATACTTGCATCTCTTTACAAGAAATAACAGTAAAGTGAACCACTTTGTTGATTAGGGCCTTTGTCACCTTCTAGCAACGGGGCCTGTCTCATAATGTAAACTGCCAAAAGCCCTAACCTATTGGTGTTAGGGCTTCTGGCAGTTTTTGAAAGTCCCGAATGTTCAGAACGAAAGCCCTAACCCACTTCTATCATTAGTAAAATAAAAAATTACCTTTTATTCAAATTTTTTAATTTATTTAAATTTAACAAAAAACCACAAGAAATATTTTTTAACAAATTGAAAATACTCTGAATGCCAGAGGTTATGTGGACATACTGCGAACCAACTTAGGTCCGAGCGTCCAGAAGCTTGGTATAGAAAATTCATTCATCTTTCAAGAGGATAATGACCCTAAGCATACTGGCCGAATTACTGAAGAGTGGCTGCTCTATAATGCTCCAAGAAGGCTTCACACACCACCCCAGTCACCGGACCTCAACATAATAGAAAATCTGTGGCATCACTTAGAACTAAGAATTGGGAAACAGCACATGACTGGCAGACAACACTTGAAGGAGGTATTACAGGAGGAATGGGGGAAAATAGATATTAGTCTTATTGATCTCTTGTGCACTCAATGTCTTCCAGACTTGGGGCAATTTTAGCGGCCAAAGGTTGTATTACGAAATATTAGGTAGCATAAAATCTTGTATCTTTATCGTAAATGAAGTGTGCAAATACTTTTTGTCGATATAATTTTCTGTTTTTAATTTTTTTTAATTTAATACATCGAAGTTTTTTCCATTTCTTCAACATAACATGAATCACTAATTACTAATAAATTAAATTATTATAATCACAGCCGCACATACTTATTCAATTTTTAATTTTTCCTACAAAAGAGGGTGTGCAAATACTTTTTGTCGTCACAGTAGATCATCATTTGGCATTTGGACTAGTGGATGGGTCTTTTGGTCTCTCAAATGATTTAAAGTTTTGTGAGAATATGTGGGTTAGGGCCTTTTCCCTGGACCACATTTTTTAATGCCAAAGGCCCTCCAATTTCTAATTTCTTATTTTTATAAATTTTGTTTAAAATTATCACGAAATGGAGTTAACAGAAATGTGCGGGATAGTCAATATTGTGGGATAGGACCAAAACACGAAAATCTCAAAAATTGAGGGATAGGGCCTTTTGCCTGGAACGCATCGATATCATTTATCACTTTTCAATCCATTAATGTCTCACCAGCTGTTTTTTTTATTAAAAAAAAAAAAAATATTTCAGCCGTTATCAAAAAAATTCAAAACTTCGGCGATTCTCTTCTTTAAAATGATAATTAATATTAAAGTATTGAGGGCGCCGGTAGCTCAGTGGTATGCGTGCTTGCCTTCTGAGCTCAAGGTCGTGGGTTCGTAACCCGACCGAGGCCCTTAGTTTATTTTATCTGGGAGGTAAAATAAACTTAAGCACGCCGTCCTTCGGATGGGACGTTAAGCGATGGTCCCGAGCCTGTACGATGTCAGGTACTCGTTAAAGACCCCTAACCTAGATGAATTAAAATTTAGGGTAGGCAAAATTTAGGACTCCCAGAGTAGAGTCGGGCTCATGTCCACCAGAGTGACGAAAGAGCGCTCTGGTAGTAGGCGATATGACCTCGTTGTTAAAGCCCGGGCATGAGTCATTAAACCTAACCTATTAAAGTATTTTAATATTACAATGTGTGTATTGTTTACATTACAGGAAAAACAATTCAGTCTGTCTGTGTGTATTAACTCAATAACTCCCGATGGTATGTATCGACACGAAATTTTATATGTAAATCCAGAAGTCTCTAACGACACCTATTCATTTTCACCCAAATAGCCCAAAGGGAAAGGGAGGATTAGGAGGGGGGGGGGGGGGGGGGGGGGGGGGGCTTAACTCAAAATTTCTAATAACTGCCGGAGTAATAAATGTATTTTCACAAAATTTCATTATTGTAAAATATGTAATTCAAAACATCAACGAAATCGGCAAAAGAGGGCTCAACCAAAAAACTCTGATAACTGCTGAATCTCATCCTCTCAAATTGCAGTCTATATTGTTGCATAATGTAATATGAAAGGCGCTCGTGATGCACTTTCCGAGGATGAACAAATTAATGCTAATGAAATCAATAGTATATAAATGGTGTTATAGAATCATGGCTAATAAATCTCGTAGAACAGATACTTTCCTTTTGGAAAGTAGAACTTTGTAACTTATTAATTATATCAATAGTATTTTATTTGTGCACTTGAAATAAATCAATCTTCAAAATGTAATGCTAGTTTCAGTGTTGGGTAGTAATAGATAAATAAATAGATACAAAATAGTCGGTGAATCACCGGCAATGTACTTTCTCGGTGCAAATTAGTCAACTAAGTTCTTGCTCTCACTCTGAAACAAATTTACCAATTTGTTTGAAGATTAATAAATGTTTTATTCAAGAATTTATAATCCTCATACGAAATTAAGTATCCATACATTCGTAACATCGACAGTTATTAGGGTTTTTAGTACAATCCACGTGTTTTAATCCCATCTTCCCTTAAAGCTAAAAAAATTTAAAATTGGTTGATTTTTACTAGGCAAAAATGGAAAACATTGTTAATCCGCGAAAGTGGTGTTATCTCTGATCTCATCAATATACTAAACTGCCTTCCCATTTCAGTTTAGTGTATTTATGAGATCAGAGATGGCACCACATTCGGGAATTAACTATGTTCCCCTTTCTTGCCTAGTAAAAATCAACCAATTTTTAATCTCATCCAACGTCAAACGAATTCAGGCGTTTCAGTCAAAAACCCTCAGACTGATAACCCCCATACATAAACAACAGAACACTTCATAACGATCTTATGATTCACACAGTACCCGACACAATACAAACTATTTACATATGTTTTTTTAGAAAACTTTACACACATACAAACCCAGAAATACGTACTTCATATTCACATTACTTACCACAAAACCCCCCATGAAGGTTAAAGAGCAGATGGAACCGCGACTTACTGCCATCTTAAATCCTTTTCGTTCTTAACATTTTTTTTTTTACATTATGTCCCTTTACTTTTATGATCTCTCTTAATCATCAACCCATAAAAATTGTCTTCCAATTCCTTTTTATTTATTATTATTTTATTTTTTATTTATTTCTTATTTTTCTCTTCCTCTTCTTGTCCTAATAATTAAGATAAATTTTCGTCCCGAGGACCTACCACTGAGTGGCCTTCCTCTCATATGCCATTCACGCCAACATATCCACACCTACCATCATAGATGCTGGTTGTTGCACCCTAGCAACAGTTGCATCTTTATAAATAAAATATAAATAAAAGACAAAAAAAAAAAAAAATAATAATAATCTTCAAGCTTTAAGGGAATAGGGGATCAAAGCACTTGGATTGTCTCAGCATGATGATCAATATGGCGGGTCGATCGACTTTGATGCAACATTTTTTTTTTTTTATTCGATTTTTGTAACACGTAAGCTTATAGACAAGTGTAAAAATAATCATGAATTGAACACACTTTTTTGGATTGTAAATTGGTTTAGTAGATCAAATGTAAGCTGAAATTTCGATTTCAATCAATTAATAGCCGGCGGCCCGTGACAGTCAGAATAATTTAATTAACTTTTCGCTCCTCCACCAAAACCAGTAGACCGATTGCGCATTCAACAGTTGACTTACATAGGGGCTCCTAAATCCCCACAATAAGTATCATGTCGATACATTCATCAGAAAGACATTTTTTTTTTCATAATTAGAGTCTGGAGGTCGGAAAACATGAAATTACATTGAAAACTCCGGATCAAATTTTTTATCATTTAAATAAATTTCCCTATGTGAATTATGATTTGTATAATATTTATTTACTTATATAGAGGGCGCCGGTAGCTTAGTGGTATGCATGCTTGTCTTCTGAGCTCAAGATCATGGGTTCGAAACCCGACCGAGGCCCTTCGGATGGGATGTTAAGCGATTGTCCCGATCATGTGCGATGTCAGGTACTCGTTAAAGACCCCTGCCCAAGGTGAATAAAAATTTAAAGTAGGCAAAATTTAGGACTCCCACAGTAGAGTCGAACTCATGTCCACCAGAGTGACGAAAGAGCGCTCTGGTAGTAGGCGATATGACCTCGTAGTTAAAGCCCGGGCATGAGTCATAATAACTAACTATCTAGAGGGATACATCTATATTTTGTCTCTTTCGCACTCTTGGCGTCCCATTTAGCCTTAAGGTTTTATACATATACAAAATTTCGTATCGATACGTTCATTATGATTGATAGAGTCGATAGTATTTGGGGGAAGTTGAGGTTCTATCGTCTCAGGAAAACTCAACATAGAATTTGTGATCGATTTCATAACTTCCCCTATACTCCGTTCAACTTTTTTGGTTTCTCGCTATTTTAAGAGATCAAAATTTTCACAGTATTGGATATGTTTTTTGTAATACTCAAAAATGAACTGTGTTTTAGTGTACACAGCTGTAGCAACTATTCCCCATTCAAACATTTATTTTGTGCTCTTCTGAAAAATTAATTTTTGTAACTTTTAAACTGATTCTATGGTACAAAATTCATCAAAATCAATTTATGAAAGTATCAATAAGTGAATTGGGAGAGCCTGAGGCCCTTCTAAAGAGGGCTGCATATCTCTAGAGGCTGCATCAACATGATCAGACGTGCAGTTACTCAACTTTCTCCGGGGAGCCACTTTTGAAAATATCATCTCTTGAATAGTTTTCTTTATAATAATTATTAAATGAATAAATTATTAATAAACATTTCAAAGTAATAATTTCTTTAATTATTGTAGAAATATATATATATATATATATATATATATATATATATATATATATATATATATATATATATATATTTTTTTTTTAATCGGCAATCCTAAAAAAAAAGGAATAGTCGAGAAAAGTACAGAGAAGCACACTATAGTTTAGTTATTGTGACTCATGCCCGGACTTTAACTGCAAGGTCAAATCGCCTACTACCAGAGCGCTCTTTTCTCGTGGACATGAGCCCTACTATACTTTGAGAACCCTAAAAAAAAAAAGGCAAAAGCCTAATATCTAGGATAAAGGTCGTTAACGAGTACCTCTCATCGTACAAGCTTGTGAATATCGCTTAATCTCATGCGAAGGACGGCGTGCTCAAACTGTTTTACCTTACAGACAAAAACAAGGGCCTCGGTCGGTTTTTTTTTCGGGGGGGGGGGGGGGGGGGAGAGAGAGAGAGGTGGCTTAACACTAAAACTCTAATAACTGCCGTTGTAATGAATTTGTATTGACAAGAAATTTAGTATAAATGTAAAATGTAAAATAAACTTAAGCACGCCATCGTTCGGATGGGACGTTAAGCGATGGTCCCGAGTCTGTACGATGTCAGGTACTCGTTCAAGACCCCTATCCTAGGTGAATAAAAATTTAGGATAGGCAAAATTTAGGACTCCCACAGTAGTCGGGCTCATGTCCACCAGAGTGACGAAAGAGCGCTCTGGTAGTAGACGATATAGTAGTTAAAGCCCGGACATGAGTCATAAAACCTACCCTATAAGCCCTTGTATAAGTCCACTATACTCGTACATAACCAAACCGTTCGATTGGCAAGAGCCAAAAATAGTTTAATAACAGTTTAAAATTAATCCATGCTGAGGAAGAATGTTGTAGGTGATTCGCCGACGACTTATGTAACTTTGTGAGAATATTTCACACGAGTAGCCTCTGTAATCGTTGGTGAATCACCGGCAATGTACTTCCCCCGAACGAATTAATCAATTAATTTTTCGCTCCCCCTCCAGAACCTAAATCCTCATACTAAATTTTCTATAGACAAATTCATTACAATTCCGCAGGGATTAGGGGTTTTGAGTTGATCCCACGCCCCTGAACCCTCCCATCGGCTCATATCGCTAACATTAGACAGGTTATGTCCGCATTGGGTTTTTAAATTAAATAAGAAATTTCATATCGATACATTCATTATATCTGCAGTTATTGTGAACTTTGAGTTGAGACCCTCTGATACTCCCTTCCCTACTGCCTATTCTGCTGAAAATTAATAACTGTCGTCCTTATGGGGTATAATCCACATATGAAATTTTGTGTCTATACATTTGTTACAAATGACATTTATTAGTAGAGTCCCGCTAATCCGGACTAGATGGGACCGGACCCGTCCGGATCACCGAAAGTCCGCATTAAACGGAATTTGCAGTAAAATGCACATTATAAATATTTTAGCGACTTTTCTTTTCTCATTAATACACGTTTTCCTTCAGTTTAATTTTATTTTCAATACTACGTAATGTATATGTATGTAGATCTAAGTTTCCGACCTACGAACTGAGATAGGGTTAACAAAACAAAACATCTTTGTGATTAAAACTCAAAATATATTTATTGTACACAACAAACCACAGTACATTACTATAATGTAAAAATTAAGAATTTTAAAAACAAAATATGTAAACGTTAAATTCTGAACAGGACCATAAAATAAAACAATGTACAGTACGTAATGAAAACAAGAATAATATTTTTAGACTCACTGAAAAAAGTCCGTAATGTTTTTTTTTTGCTTTAAAGAAGACCGACGTCGTTTTGCCGTACTATCTCGTAGGCGCTTCAAGTAGCTCAGCAGACGAGATATCGCTTTGTTTCTCGAAGTTAATTATTTTCGTACTTACCACTCACTAAATTAAATTTATAGTTTACTAACTTCAGTTTTTTTTAAAAAATCCCGTCCTGATTAACCGGATGTCCGGATTAGCGGGACTACTGTAGTTTATTTTTTTTGTTAAGCCTCCCCCCTGAACCTCCCTTCCCTTCAGCCGAAATTTGACAGGTTATGTCCTCATTGGGTCTTCAAATGTGAAATTTCACATTGACACATTCATTACATCGATAATACGGGTTTTTCGCTCTAGTCTAATTCTCCTTTCCTTTGATCGATGGGGTTCTTGTTACACATATAAAATTTCATGTCGATATATTTATTATATCGGCAGTTATTTGAGTTTTCATGTTAAGCCCTCCCATCTTCTCTTTGGTCAATTTGGCTAAAAATCAATAGGTGTCGTCGTTAGAGGCCTTTGGATTCACATATAAAATTCGTGTTGATACATTCTCTCTATCAGGAGTTATCGTATTCACAGAAAGATACAGACAGAACGTATTTTTTTCATATTTGGAATCTGAAGGTCGAAAAACATGAAATTCCGTTGAAAACTCCGGTGTTATGTAGTACTCATTTGTGAATCACAGTTCCGAATCTATAAATTCACACAATATTAATAAGATTAATAGTGACTATTTTCGGAGGCCCCCTGTCTTTTTTTTTTACTAGAAATTACATTATTTTGCGTTTTTTGCCCAAACTAACAACAAAAATGGTTATGGCCAGCCCCGCTGCAACATATATCAGTGCCCTAGGCGAAAATATACCTTGCGCCCTCTTGTAAGGAGAGAAACGTTCAATAATTAAAAAATAAAACTTCATAAACAATTTTTTTAATGATTAAATTTATTATAAAAAAATAAATATATATATATATATACTATATAAAAAAAATTCTAAAAACAACATATATTATCATAATATATCTAAAAAAATGATTGAAAGACATCAAATTGTATCAATTTTTGGAAAAATTCAGTTTTATTTTTCGGGCTTTAGCATTAGCAAATTCTTCAATTACATCCTTGAAATTTATGTTCTTGGCCAGTTCGTTTTCTATTGCAAGAACAGCAAGAGCATGGAGTCTTTCTTGTGTCATAGTTGATCTTAAATATGTTTTTATTAATTTCAATTTGCTAAAACTCCTTTCGCAACTGGCTACTGATACTGGAATCGTTAAAAGTATAAGTAACGCAATCCAAAAGTTCGTGAATAAGTCGCAAGTATTAGTTTTTTTTTCAACTCTTTCAATCAAGGTCAAAGAGTCAACAACTTGTGCCCCTAACATCGAGGCGCCCTAGGCGATCGCCCTTCCCGCCCCGCCGTTCCGGCTTATGGCCCTGATATAATAAAACTGCGAAAGAGAAGTCTAGTTTTATATTAATGGCTCACAATAGTGTCTATTGAATTTTCTGGGAAAACGTGAGATGCTATAGCCAGCTGAAAAGTGAAATGATTAGAAGCGTATTACGAGCGTGAATAATAACAGTTACATAATGAATAACCTAGTTGACCTAAAATGAATGGGTAGCAGTTAATAGAATACGTGATAGAACTATGGATCACGACTATTTTATAGGGTAAATTGACCCATCGACTTATAGTCGTGAATACTGGGTAGGTACTAACGAAAAGGAGTAACCTACATACGCGTCACGTACTGGTCACTTATCATCTGAATTATACAACTGAGCTACAAATTCTTAGGGGGGAGGGGGGTTATGAGGGGGCTAAGCATAAACATAGTGCTAGCTCATCAACGGATGATCGGATTTTAATGAAATTTAACATGTAGTATTCTTAAAAGCCAAATTCAAAAAAAGGCTGTGTGATGTCTCCAAATTCTTAACAGGGGCAATGGGGGTGGGGGCTAAGTATAAAAATGGTGCTAACACATATGTGTATTTGCATATCAATTAAAAATCCATGTATAGATTAAATTCAATGAATATTTATTTTTATTTTGCAAATGTTCTTCTTCAACTTGTGGCGAATAGATGCAAATCGAACAGTTCTAAGATAGAGGGATGAGAAGGGCGATAGAACTATTTCAAAAGTCATTCGACGGAGGAGGAACCAGTGATAGGATCAGGGTGATATCTTATCACTAGGAAGAATGGACAACAATTGTTAGTTGGGTGACTTAGCAGGTTATTTGGCACCGAGGCCACGCTCCTCATTAGGCTCTTCTCTGAACCTCGTACCTGGCCAATTTGGAACTGTTACTTATTTTTGAATATTATCAGATAAACATTTGTCAATCGTAATTTTATAGGGCTAAAAGCTTCTTAATTGTTGTTGACAAACATTTATCTGACAAGGGGGAGGGGGAAATATATGGAACAGGGGGAATGTTATATCGTTGAAAAGATCTCAGCGAGTAGGTTTTAAATATAATGGCATCGCTACAATTTTTGCTCTTATCCCTTCCCTGGAAGCGCTAGGAGCTTTTGGGGGGGGGGGGGGGATTTTGGTCGCAAAAACCAGCCCATCTCAATTTTATTTGCGTCATTCCTTGGCTCGCCAAGAGAGCTTGTGATCTAGATCAGTGGTTGCCAACCTTTTGAGGCCCATCTCCCCTTCTGGAGGTTGACTAACACCTATCGCCCCCTTTTCATTTTCATTCTATGCCTAATTTTAATTTGAAGTAGAGTGTAAATAATAAAGCAGTTTTATTATTTTAAACAATTTTATTACCGTATATAAAAACAACCAAAGCAGTTTTATCCGGTCACACTTAAATAAAGTAGAAAAAAAATTAAAATGTACATTTTTTACAGATTTTTTTTAAGAACGAAGAAGTGAAATAATTAACTAAGATCATTGACATACATTGAAAAAACAGGAGTACATGTTTTCATTTTTTAATTGGAATCTGGATAAATTAAGAAAGTTGACAGTTAAAGGCTTAGAATAGCCAGTGACTCGTGCTACCCGGCAACTTCTACTGTACTGTACTATTTTAATTTTTTCCCCTTTGATTACTCATCGCCCCCCACTTATTTATTGCCCCCCTGATAACCCAAATCGCCCACTTGGGGGCGATCGCCCCCAGGTTGGGAACCACTGATCTAGATGGCTAGCTGTACTACGGTGTGTCGCCGGGGACGACCTTCGTGCCTAGATGTACTACGGTGTGTCGCCGAGGACGTGCCTAGCTGGCGTCCGGCGGTCGTCGTGGCGCAGGGTTAGGGTGCTTTCTTCTTTCTCCGCCAGGGCTTCCACCTTACCTTGTTAAATAGTCGTTTACACTTCTTGAAGAACCCAGTCTCCCAATTTCCGTAACAAATTTCAGTTTCCTTAACCAATCTTCTAAGATCTTCTTCTATGATCACATCTATACCAAAAAAAAGTGGAATCTCATCCGAGCATATACCTAATGTGTCTCTCGATGCTGCCCTACCCTAGGTGAATAAACCTGAGTGGGTAACATTCCGGACTCCCTCAGTAGAGTCAGACTTATATCCACTTTAACGACGACATAGCGCTCTGCTAGTAGGCGATATGACCTCGTAGTTAAAAGACCTGACATGAGTCACAATAACTAGAATATACTGTTTTTCTACCAAAAATCAGGTTTTCCTAGTAACATCTCGATATTCACTCCTTTGCCTCTTCCTAATTTCACTTATAACGGTATCCCAAATTTGAAGTGCCTATCCTACCAAATGCCATGGTCGTCTAACAACAGGTTTTTCCCAGCCGGGACAATCTTTATTCAAGTACCTATATTAAAACATTTTTTGTCTCTTTTTGGCACCTAATTCTTTCTACAAAACACTTGAATGCCTTGACATTAATATTACTGCGGAGTCTCGAAACTTTTACTAAGTTTCTCTTCATGGTCTTTTTTTAGACATTAAACTCTTGTTGCATGATGAAGTGTTTCTAATTTAAACATTAATTAATAATATATGTTTTTGGATTATGGTTGTTAGTGAGTAATTTTAGAAGATGCATTGATCTAATTTTTCTAGGAAAACTGTTTTGAATTTATGAGAAAATTTTTTTTAAGAATGATATGACGTACTTTACTAAGTATAGTACATTTTCTTTTTATAACAATGATGATATATATATGTAAGGTGAGGGCGCCGGTAGCTCAGTGGTATGCGTGCTGGACTTCTGAGCTCAAGGTCGTGGGTTCGTAGCCCGACCGAGGCCCTTAGTTTATTTTATCTGGGAGGTAAAATAAACTTAAGCACGCCGTCCTTCGGATGGGACGTTAAGCGATGGTCCCGAGCCTGTACGATGTCAGGTACTCGTTAAAGACCCCTACCCTAGATGAATAAAAATTTAGGGTAGGCAAAATTTAGGACTCCCACCGTAGAGTCGGGCTCATGTCCACCAGAGTGACGAAAGAGCGCTCTGGTAGTAGGCGATATGACCTCGTAGTTAAAGCCCGGGCATGAGTCATAAAACCAAACCAAACCTATATGTAAGATAAGGAGATATTAATGTATCTAATTATAATAGTGTATAAAATTAGTTATTAACCTCAATTGATTTTAATGATAATAATAAAAGGTAGGATGAGCAGTAAAGTAATTGTATCATAATATAATTTTCAGACGTATGTGAACTTGAAAATGGACGAAATATTATTCTACAATAATTGTAGATTATGTAATAATTGTAGATTATATCTACAATAATTGTGATTCACCAATTATTGGTGAAAATAAAAATGAAAGAAAAAGGTGAAATATTTTGAGACTAAAAAAAAAAGGCTTTTAATATTATCTGATATAATAACCTTAATAATAGCTAAAAGTATATATAAAAATGTTCAACTAAAATAGCATCGAAATCAAATGCTACAATATAATTAATTAAAAGATTTGTTTTTTGGTCATAATTTTGGGACATTTGACTGGAAAAATGTGACGTGGAAGTTTCCGGAAATATTGTCACAAGACCACGGAAAGAATTGCACTTGAATTTTTAAGTTTTCTTCATACATATCTAGACAGGTAAGGGTAGTCTCTGTATTTGCCTGCCGAATTTCAGCGTTCCAGCAAATTGCTAATACAGCTTCACTAAGAATTAATTTTTTAAATATTATTTTCAGTAATATTTTTAAAAAATTAACAAAAATGTCCTTGGTTAATAAAGTGGAAAAAACCTGAATAATGAAAGGAATGTGAGACTTATGTTGACATTTAAACAGTTGGGAATAGCCTGACGTGTATGATACTCGACAAGAAAAATATTTCACAAAATCTAACAATTTTAATTTTAAAGAAAGTAGTCTGTGAATCACCGACAATGTACTTCCCCAGATCGCATTCATCAATTAATTTTTTGCTCTCCCTCCAAAACCAATCGATACTTAGGGCTAAAAATGGCTGACGTACATAGAAATGGCAATATGCATATTTCCCGGAAATCCGGGTACGTCCTGACTCGACATTGGTGCTGTTTAACCACTGGATGTCACGGCGGAGATTTCAACTCCAACCACTTCTTCTTTAAGAAAATGAAAGAATGAACAACCCGAACTGTTCGTTTGGCAGAGTTGAGAATGCACAATATGAGATTTTTAATGTCCACTAGGTTGGTGTTGATACAAGATCATACCTGCGACTCGACCAACGGGTCTAGTGACGGAGACCTTTGGTTTTTTTATTTTCATCAACGGTATTGAAAAATAAGATAAGACCATTTTCATCCAACATTATCAATAAGAAGACAAAATAAAAAAATTAAAATAGCTAAAACCCTCGAAACAGTCAGGTTTTTGAGATTATTAGGATGAACAGCTAGTCATGGAATTTTCGGACTATTTTTTATGAATTCAGGACGTCAAAAAACATAAACTAGTATATGTTTTTTAGTTTTTCCGAAAAAAACACGATTATGGTTCACTGTGCGGCGGTCCTCCCCAGGCATCGTAGCACACCCCGCAAGAGCCTTTATCCCAAGCTCTCTCGGCGCGCCAAGGAGCCCCCCTCCCCGAATGAAATTAAGGTGGGCTGGGCGCGAAGGGCCTTTCGGCGAACGGGTGTTGTTTACTTACATAAGGGCTTTGAATCCTCATACTAAATTGTGTATTAAACATTTATTACATCGGCAGTTTTTGAGTCTAGCCCCCCTCCTCTGAACCTTCCGTTCCCATCTGCCCATTTCGCGGAAAATTAATAGGTGTCATCTCATGAGGTTTTGAATTTGAATATAAATTGTCATGAAATTAAATTTTCTGAAAATCCGATAATTAGCAGATAGAATACACCCCGACTCTCGTTTAACATTATGAGACGCCACATAGCCTATATAGGTAGGCCGTTTTTCAACTGGTCTTACATTAGAAGGATGTGAAGTTTCATGGAACCCACAACCTCTCGTTACAACTTTAATACCTATATTAGTAAAATAAAGAAATAATTTTCACACAGTTATTTGTATGGCCGTCTTAATTTTTAAGCATGACAAAAACCCGCATCTCTCCAGACGCCAATTTTTAAATTGAATGTCCGAATATATTTTTTGGGTTCTGTGTTGATATAGTGGATATACTAATAAATAAAATAAAATGATAGATAAAACCCTTTTTTGAACACTTATATTGTCTAATTCCACAAACCTTTTTTTACCGGTTTCGGCGTACGCCATCGTCAGCACAATGCTCAACAATAATTCAGATATTTGTTAGGCATACATATTTATATTAACCTAAGAGTATCTGAGGTGAAAGGGTCCCCTTCCTCTGGTAAAACCAGGAGGTAGAAGTCTCTATTCTAACTGTAATAGCTAACTGTGCACTTATTTGAAAAACAAGAAAATAAAATTAAAATAAAACTAAAAACTAACATTCCAAGAAAACATTATAACAACTGTACAATATATAGCTATGTAGAAAATTATTTAACCTAGATTAATATTGCCATGGATATTTGTTATCTGAAGGGGATTAACAAAGGAGAACATTTGAAGTGTGTCTGGTCGTTTAAACAATTCCCTTTTTTTTTGGTGTTTGTGGAATTAGACAATATAAGTGTTCAAAAAAGTGTTTTATCTATCATTTTATTTTATTTTAAATTGAAGTCATAAGGTGTATTAATTTACGTAATAGATGAATATTTTTAACCCTCGACGCAAGAGGAGGGGTGTTATAAGTTTGAAGCCTTTGTCTGTGTGTTTGTGTGTGTCTGTCTGTGGTATCATAGCTCCAAGACGGCTGAACCGATTTCAGAGAGGTTTTCCTGTTTCGAAAGCTGGTATTTGCGAGATGGTTCTTAGCCATGTTTTGTGGAAATCGGGTATGCCGTTTCCAAGATCTTCAGGTTTCATCAGAGCCTGTGTAGGGATTTCGGCCTCTATTACAGCTAGAGACTTGGAGTTCGAGCTCAAATGTTTATAACAACGACAAGCCCCTCTCTCCCCCCCCCCCCCCCCCCCCCCCCACACACCAAAAAAAAACCTCAACACCAAGGTTTCAGTAAAAGAAATGTAAATTGACTTTTAATCAAAACACCAAAGACAGGACTTTAATCAAAACACCAAAGACAGGACTTTAATCAAAACACCAAAGACAGGACTTTAATCAAAACACCAAAGACAGGACTTTAATCAAAACACCAAAGACAGGACTTTAATCAAAACACCAAAGACAGGACTTTAATCAAAACACCAAAGACAGGACTTTAATCAAAACACCAAAGACAGGACTTTAATCAAAACACCAAAGACAGGACTTTTTTTTAAATTATTTAAATGAATAAAATCAGTTCACTTTTTTTTTCATAAATAAATACATTATTATTTACAAAAGTTCATATTTAATATGATGGTTATAATATTTCATGGATTTCGAGATATATTTAGAAATAGCCCAAGGCCCAGGCCCCACATTCTGTTTAAACAGGTTTTGGTTTGTGTACCAGTATATTTTTCATTTTTTTAAATTGTAATCTTTATATCAATCTCAATTCACATATTTCATATTCTGTATTATTATTTTGCCTATCATTATATTTAATTGGCTTATTATAATTTGGAAAAAAATCGTCGGTGATTCACTGGCAATGTACTTCCCCAGAACGAATTAATCAATTAACTTTTTGCTCCCCCTCCAAAACAGCTGACTCACATAGGGGCTTCTAAATTCTCATACTAAATTTTGTATGGACAAAATTAATTTCATGGGCAGTTATTTGGGTCTTTGAATTGAAACCCCCCTTTTACCTTCAGCCGATATTGCAGAAAGTTGACAGGTTATGTCCTCATTGGGTTTTGAATTTAAATATGAAATTTCATGTCGATACATTTATTATATCGGCAGTTATTGGGGTTTTTGTGTTGAGCACCTCTGATCTGCGGATTCTGCAGAAAATTAATAATTATTGTCCTTACGAGGTGTTGGTCACACATGTAACATTTCGTATCGATGCATTCATTGCATAGGCAGTTATTAGAGTTTTCATGTTAAGCCTCCTCTCTAAACCTCCCTTCCCTTTCGTCGATTTAGCTGAAAAAACAATAGCTCTCGTCGTTAGACTGTTCTGGGTTCACGTATAAAATTTTGTGCCGTTATATTCAAACATACCCGATGTTCACAGACAGACAGAATTGTTTTTTCATATTTGCAATTTAGAGTTTGAAAAACATAAAATTGGAATTGGAAAATTTTTTGACCTATTACATAACTTTCCTTATACTTGGGGAAGTAATATAATAAAATAGTTTATATAAAATAGTTGAGGGCGCCGCACAGTGTGAAATTTATGAGTTTTGATTTTCAAAATTCGAGCCCCCGCTAAATTTATGATCATTTTGGATGAAACTAGGTGCAAAATATTTGTGAAAGCTGGCTTTTTATCAGATAACTGCGGGTTTCACAATCAAGGTCTTATATGCCAATGGCAAAAATAGCCAATATATTGAATTTGGACCACCTAAGGCCAAAATGACAACATTAGAACCACTTTTGGCTAAATAAATATTGAATTCGTAATCAGCGACCCAAAAAACATTAATTTAAGTTGTAAAAATCTGTTAACAAAAAATTAGACAAAAAAAATTAAATTTTTTTAAAAATTTTCGTGGGGTTTTGGCAGCTGTCAATTGGCATATAATACTTTGATTGTGAAACCCGCAGTTACCTGATAAAAATCAACTTTCACAAATATTTTGCACCTAGTTTCATCCAAATTGATCAAAAATTGAGCGTGGGCTCGAATTTTGAAAATCAAAACTCATAAATTTCACACTGTGCGCCGGTAGCTCAGTGGTATGCATGCTTGCCTTCTGAGCTCAAGATCGTGGCTTTGAAACCCGGCCGAGGCTCTTAGTTAATTTTATCTGAGAGATAAAATAAACTTAAGCACGCCGTCCTTCGGATGGGACGTTAAGCGATGGTCCCGAGCCTGTACGATGTCAGGTACTCGTTAAAGACCCCTGACCTAGGTGAATAAAAATTTAGGGTAGGCAAAATTTAGGACTCCCATAGTATAGTCGGGCTCACGTCCACCAGAGTGACGAAATAATAACTAAGTATAAAATAGTTAATACTATTATTACATATTATGTTTTCTGAATATTACAATATTTTTAAAATCTATCACATATATAAAAATGTATGCTAATTTTTAGCGTGAAATCTATTTGTATTTGGTATTCTTGGAAAAGAGGGGTCGGCTGTTTACTTCCCCTACACTACACTACAAGAGTACAGGGGTGTATGTAATCTATCGGAAATTCGATGTCCAGTTTTCAACGGAATATCATGTTTTCCTACACCCTGATTTGAAAAAAAAAAACAAAAAAAAAGTCAGTCTGTGTGTCTGTGAACACGATAACTCCCGATAGAATGAATGTATCGACACGACATTTTATATCTGTATTCTTCTCAGGACGACACCTATATTATAGGGGATTAACGGCAATAATAATTATAATAGGTAATAATTTTATTTCCTTTAAACAAATACATGGTAATTAGGATACGTCATAAGAATTTATATATTAAGATAGCTTTTAAATTAGATTTATAACTATTTGAGACTAATAATAATAAACGTCTTTATTTCTTTTTCTTTTTACAGATATACATTAATAATAATAATAATAATAATATTGAGAGACAATACTCATGGTCAAATTGACCGTCTGAGGGGTTATCTCTTCTATTTCTACTCGATAATACACATATATATAAAAGTGACAAAATAAAAATAAAATAATTCAAATACAAATGCAGTAATTTACAGAATTAACTTAAATGATCCTTTAAAAAAACTAACAAAAAATAAAAATTAACAACATCTTCCAGTTATATATTATTAATAATTAATAATAAAGTGAAAATGAATTTGCGACTAACACACGTATCATTAGTTATAACAAAACTATTGAAGAAAGTAAAATGAAATGAATAAAAACTGAATAAATGATTTTCGCACGATTACAATACTTGCTTATACTGAATGTATAAGGAAGAGTTGTCATTAGACTTATGTCTATTCGAGGTTTTGCTAGTCATTAGTTTCGTTAATCCTTCCTTCGTGGGCTTATTCTAATTCAAGTCACTAAAAGGATCTCTTCTTTTTTAATATTTCTATCCTGACTATTTTCTATCTTCACTTTCATTCTTAAAGAATTGAGTTTCCGATTCATCCGCTTAGAAACGCTTTTTTTTTCTTCCTCAGCTATTCATATAGGGGAAGTTCTGTAATGTCCGAAATTCGATGGTCAGTTTTGAACGGAATTTCATGTTTTCCGACCCCCTGATTCAAAAAAAAAAATTGTTTGTGAATACGAGAACCCCCGATAGAATAAATGTAACGATACGAAAGTTCATACGTGAATCCAAAACCCTCTAACGACGATACTACCTACTGATTTTCAGCCAAATCGACCAAAGGGAAGGGGGGGAATAGGGGGAGGCTTTACCCAAAATCCGCAATAACTGCTGATGTAATGAATGTATCGACTCTAAATATAAGGTGAAGAAGGCGCTTTGAACTTGAAGAATATTCTCGAATCATGGCATATGTTACTCTTAGCGAATGTTTGCAACTTTCACTGTTTGTTTTAATTATAAAACATCATCGAATATTAAAACATACTTATAGCAATGAGGAGAAAACACGTCTTTTAACCGCCATATTAAATTTAATTTTCATCTAAACTACTAGCCCTTGTATTTAGTGTGCAATCTATAAAAAAAAAAGTGTGTAATGTGTTAGTTCGTTTCACTTGCACTTTCTAACCCTCTAACGACGACACCTACTGATTTTCAGCCAAATGGACCAAAGGGAAGGAGGAGGGGGAGATCAGTAGGGGGCTTAACAGGTATCAACACAAAATTTAATATGAAGATTCAAATGCCGCTATATAAGTCAAATATTCTGTTTTAACCTGAACGGTCGAATTGCTCTGGAGGAAGAAAAAAACGTGAAAGATGAATTCGAACTGGGTAAGTACATAGTCGTTGATTCACCAACGAATTTTTTAAATATTTTATGGATCATTATCGTTTTCCAAAATTTATGGATAGTGTCTTGTCCAGGCTTTTTCCAGACTGTGGTCTCCGGATGGTGCACGTTTGAAAAGACCTGATGACGAGACAGTATAACGGTCTGGCGGGGCAGTTAACGTGATCAGACTGCTGAGAGGCGGACATGAGATGGTTCTTCCTTTACCTTACTGAACTCACATTCCTGTCTGTACCAAGTATAGAGGAAGTTACGTAATCGGTCAGAAATGCAATGTTTTCCAACCCCCCCCCCCCCCCCCTCCCCCCACTTCCACCCCCTCCAAAACCAGTCGGTAGTTTGTGCTAATTTTCCACCCCCCTCCAAAACCAGTCGGCCATTTGTGCTAATATTCAACAGTTCACTTACATAGGGGCTCTTAAATCCTTATACTAAATATTGTGTAGATAAATTAATTACATTGGCAGTTATTAGTTTTTTTGAATTTAGCCCCCTTCCCTTCACCCGATGTTGCAGTTTGACTGGTCATGTCCTCGTACATCGGCAGTTATTGGGGTTTATGAGTTGAGCCTCCCTTCGATCCCCCTTTCCCTACTGCCGATTTTGTTGAAAATTAATAAGTGTCGTTCTTATAAGATTTTGAATTCACATATGAAATTTTGTGTTGTGTAATGCTATTTATTACGACGGCAGTCATTAGAGTATTTGAGTTGAATCTCTCCCCTAATCCTCCCTTCCCCTTTGGTCGATTTGACTGAAGAACAATAGGCGTTGTCGTTAAAGAGTTCTGAATTCACATTTTAAATTTCGCATCGATACATTCGCACTATCGGGAGTTATCGTGTTCACAGACACACAGTCAGACTGACACACGGACGGACTGACATTTTTTTTGAAGTGAAAACACATGATTTTCAGCCAAATCGACCGCACGAAAGAGGGATTAGGGAAGTGAGGAGGGCTTAACAAAAAAAATCTAATGACTGCCATAGTAAGGAATAAATCGACAAGACATTTTATGTATTTAAATCGAAAACCCCACAAGGGCGACAAGTATTAATTTTGAGCGGAAGCGACCGGGAGGATGAGTTAGATTAGACAGAATCAATGAACAACATTCAACACTTAACTCTAATCCTTATTACTTCTTCAGCTATATGAAGTATAGAGGAAGTTATGTAACCGGTCTGAAATTCGAAGTCGAGTTTACAACTTGTGTCTGTGTGGCAACACTGGAGTCCTCACAGCTCACCCCTCCCGCCAGTAGGTCAGAAGGTTATTAGCTGTTATTTGTTAGAAGAAGTTTGTGTATGATGATAATTAAAATAAAGTCTTTTCATATTTTGTTATTTGTAAAGCCGAGTTGTTTTATTTAAGTATAAAATATAAATCAAACAGTCTGTGAGGGTGTCTGTCTGTGAACACAATAACTGCCGATATAATAAATCTATCAACACAAAATTTTATTTGTGTATTCAGAACCCTCTAAGAACGACCCCTATTGATTTTCAGCCAAATCGACCAATGGGAAGGGGGGATTAGGGGGAAGGCTTAACACAAAAACGCTAATAACTGCCGATGAAAATAATGTATCGATAATACATATATATATATATACAGAACCTTTTAAGCACAATACCTATCGATTTTCAGTCAAATCGGCCAATGGGAATCGAGATTACGAGGAGAGTCTTAATTCAATAACTCTAATATTTGCAGTTGCAATAAATGTATCAACATAAACATTCATATGGAAATTCAAAACTGCATAAGGATAATTATCAATTTTCCACGGAATCGGCCGAAGGGAAAGGGGGGGGGGGGGGGGGGGGGATCTGACGAAGGCTCGGCCAAACAACCTCAATATCTGCCGATGTAATGAATTTATCGACACAAGATTTAGACGGTTTAACGACTTTTTTTATTTGTACTTTTACTTTTTAACCACGTTTGATAACTGGTCGTTTGGTTAATAGATGTCCGGATTATCGATGCTCTAATGTATGACATTTTCCGGGGCCACCGCTAGTGTTCCCTATCCTCTCATATAAAACATAACTTTGCAACTTGTATGTATTTTCTGTCTCAATACAACTTTGCAACATGTATGTATTTTCTGTCTCAATACAACTTTGCAACATATATGTATTTTCTGTCTCAATACAACTTTGCAACTTGTATGTATTTTTTGTCTCAATACAACTTTGCATCTTGTATTTTCTGTCTCAATACAACTTTGCAACTTGTATGTATTTTCTGTCTCAATACAACTTTGCAACTTGTATGTATTTTTTGTCTCAATACAACTTTGCAACTTGTATTTTCTGTCTCAATACAACTTTGCAACTTGTATGTATTTTCTGTCTCAATACAACTTTGCAACTTGTATGTATTTTTTGTCTCAATATAACTTTGCAACTTGTATGTATTTTTTGTCTCAATACAACTTTGCATCTTGTATTTTCTGTCTCAATACAACTTTGCAACTTGTATGTATTTTCTGTCTCAATACAACTTTGCAACTTGTATGTATTTTTTGTCTCAATACAACTTTGCATCTTGTATTTTCTGTCTCAATACAACTTTGCAACTTGTATGTATTTTCTGTCTCAATACAACTTTGCAACTTGTATGTATTTTCTGTCTCAATACAACTTTGCAACTTGTATGTATTTTCTGTCTCAATACAACTTTGCAACTTGTATGTATTATTTGTCTCAATACAACTTTGCATCTTGTATTTTCTGTCTCAATACAACTTTGCAACTTGTATGTATTTTCTGTCTCAATACAACTTTGCAACATGTATGTATTTTCTGTCTCAATACAACTTTGCAACATGTATGTATTTTCTGTCTCAATACAACTTTGCAACTTGTATGTATTTTCTGTCTCAATACAACTTTGCAACTTGTATGTATTTTTTGTCTCAATACAACTTTGCATCTTGTATTTTCTGTCTCAATACAACTTTGCAACTTGTATGTATTTTCTGTCTCAATACAACTTTGCAACTTGTATGTATTTTCTGTCTCAATACAACTTTGCAACTTGTATGTATTTTTTGTCTCAATACAACTTTGCATCTTGTATTTTCTGTCTCAATACAACTTTGCAACTTGTATGTATTTTCTGTCTCAATACAACTTTGCAACTTGTATGTATTTTTTGTCTCAATACAACTTTGCAACTTGTATGTATTTTTTGTCTCAATACAACTTTGCATCTTGTATTTTCTGTCTCAATACAACTTTGCAACTTGTATGTATTTTCTGTCTCAATACAACTTTGCAACTTGTATGTATTTTTTGTCTCAATACAACTTTGCAACTTGTATGTATTTTCTGTCTCAATACAACTTTGCAACTTGTATGTATTTTCTGTCTCAATACAACTTTGCAACTTGTATGTATTTTCTGTCTCAATACAACTTTGCAACTTGTATGTATTTTCTGTCTCAATACAACTTTGCAACTTGTATGTATTATTTGTCTCAATACAACTTTGCATCTTGTATTTTCTGTCTCAATACAACTTTGCAACTTGTATGTATTTTCTGTCTCAATACAACTTTGCAACTTGTATGTATTTTTTGTCTCAATACAACTTTGCATCTTGTATTTTCTGTCTCAATACAACTTTGCAACTTGTATGTATTTTTTGTCTCAATACAACTTTGCATCTTGTATTTTCTGTCTCAATACAACTTTGCAACTTGTATGTATTTTCTGTCTCAATACAACTTTGCAACTTGTATGTATTTTTTGTCTCAATACAACTTTGCAACTTGTATGTATTTTTTGTCTCAATACAACTTTGCATCTTGTATTTTTTGTCTCAATAAAACTTTGCAACTTGTATGTATTTTCTGTCTCAATACAACTTTGCAACTTGTATGTATTTTCTGTCTCAATACAACTTTGCAACTTGTATGTATTTTTTGTGTCAATACAACTTTGCATCTTGTATTTTCTGTCTCAATACAACTTTGCAACTTGTATGTATTTTTTGTCTCAATACACCTTTGCACCTTGTATTTTCTGTCTCAATACAACTTTGCAACTTGTATGTATTTTCTGTCTCAATACAACTTTGCAACTTGTTTGTATTTTTTGTCTCAATACAACTTTGCAACTTGTATGTATTTTTTGTCTCAATACAACTTTGCATCTTGTATTTTTTGTCTCAATACAACTTTTCAACTTGTATGTATTTTCTGTCTCAATACAACTTTGCAACTTGTATGTATTTTCTGTCTCAATACAACTTTGCAACTTGTATGTATTTTTTGTGTCAATACAACTTTGCATCTTGTATTTTCTGTCTCAATACAACTTTGCAACTTGTATGTATTTTCTGTCTCAATACAACTTTGCAACATGTATGTATTTTCTGTCTCAATACAACTTTGCAACATGTATGTATTTTCTGTCTCAATACAACTTTGCAACTTGTATGTATTTTCTGTCTCAATACAACTTTGCAACTTGTATGTATTTTTTGTCTCAATACAACTTTGCATCTTGTATTTTCTGTCTCAATACAACTTTGCAACTTGTATGTATTTTCTGTCTCAATACAACTTTGCAACTTGTATGTATTTTCTGTCTCAATACAACTTTGCAACTTGTATGTATTTTCTGTCTCAATACAACTTTGCAACTTGTATGTATTATTTGTCTCAATACAACTTTGCATCTTGTATTTTCTGTCTCAATACAACTTTGCAACTTGTATGTATTTTCTGTCTCAATACAACTTTGCAACTTGTATGTATTTTTTGTCTCAATACAACTTTGCATCTTGTATTTTCTGTCTCAATACAACTTTGCAACTTGTATGTATTTTTTGTCTCAATACAACTTTGCATCTTGTATTTTCTGTCTCAATACAACTTTGCAACTTGTATGTATTTTCTGTCTCAATACAACTTTGCAACTTGTATGTATTTTTTGTCTCAATACAACTTTGCAACTTGTATGTATTTTTTGTCTCAATACAACTTTGCATCTTGTATTTTTTGTCTCAATAAAACTTTGCAACTTGTATGTATTTTCTGTCTCAATACAACTTTGCAACTTGTATGTATTTTCTGTCTCAATACAACTTTGCAACTTGTATGTATTTTTTGTGTCAATACAACTTTGCAACTTGTATTTTCTGTCTCAATACAACTTTGCAACTTGTATGTATTTTTTGTCTCAATACACCTTTGCACCTTGTATTTTCTGTCTCAATACAACTTTGCAACTTGTATGTATTTTCTGTCTCAATACAAC
This sequence comes from Aradus depressus, assembly GCA_963662175.1. Classification (NCBI taxonomy): domain Eukaryota; kingdom Metazoa; phylum Arthropoda; class Insecta; order Hemiptera; family Aradidae; genus Aradus; species Aradus depressus. The sequence goes on along the minus strand of OY759221.1, from coordinate 39,865,308 downwards.
TTTGCAACTTGTATGTATTTTTTGTCTCAATACAACTTTGCAACTTGTATGTATTTTTTGTCTCAATACAACTTTGCATCTTGTATTTTTTGTCTCAATACAACTTTTCAACTTGTATGTATTTTCTGTCTCAATACAACTTTGCAACTTGTATGTATTTTCTGTCTCAATACAACTTTGCAACTTGTATGTATTTTTTGTGTCAATACAACTTTGCATCTTGTATTTTCTGTCTCAATACAACTTTGCAACTTGTATGTATTTTCTGTCTCAATACAACTTTGCAACTTGTATGTATTTTTTGTCTCAATACAACTTTGCAACATGTATGTATTTTCTGTCTCAATACAACTTTGCAACATGTATGTATTTTCTGTCTCAATACAACTTTGCAACTTGTATGTATTTTCTGTCTCAATACAACTTTGCAACTTGTATGTATTTTTTGTCTCAATACAACTTTGCATCTTGTATTTTCTGTCTCAATACAACTTTGCAACTTGTATGTATTTTCTGTCTCAATACAACTTTGCAACTTGTATGTATTTTCTGTCTCAATACAACTTTGCAACTTGTATGTATTTTTTGTCTCAATACAACTTTGCATCTTGTATTTTCTGTCTCAATACAACTTTGCAACTTGTATGTATTTTCTGTCTCAATACAACTTTGCAACTTGTATGTATTTTTTGTCTCAATACAACTTTGCAACTTGTATGTATTTTTTGTCTCAATACAACTTTGCATCTTGTATTTTCTGTCTCAATACAACTTTGCAACTTGTATGTATTTTCTGTCTCAATACAACTTTGCAACTTGTATGTATTTTTTGTCTCAATACAACTTTGCATCTTGTATTTTCTGTCTCAATACAACTTTGCAACTTGTATGTATTTTCTGTCTCAATACAACTTTGCAACTTGTATGTATTTTCTGTCTCAATACAACTTTGCAACTTGTATGTATTTTCTGTCTCAATACAACTTTGCAACTTGTATGTATTATTTGTCTCAATACAACTTTGCATCTTGTATTTTCTGTCTCAATACAACTTTGCAACTTGTATGTATTTTCTGTCTCAATACAACTTTGCAACTTGTATGTATTTTTTGTCTCAATACAACTTTGCATCTTGTATTTTCTGTCTCAATACAACTTTGCAACTTGTATGTATTTTTTGTCTCAATACAACTTTGCATCTTGTATTTTCTGTCTCAATACAACTTTGCAACTTGTATGTATTTTCTGTCTCAATACAACTTTGCAACTTGTATGTATTTTTTGTCTCAATACAACTTTGCAACTCGTATGTATTTTTTGTCTCAATACAACTTTGCATCTTGTATTTTCTGTCTCAATACAACTTTGCAACTTGTATGTATTTTCTGTCTCAATACAACTTTGCAACTTGTATGTATTTTCTGTCTCAATACAACTTTGCAACTTGTATGTATTTTTTGTGTCAATACAACTTTGCATCTTGTATTTTCTGTCTCAATACAACTTTGCAACTTGTATGTATTTTTTGTCTCAATACACCTTTGCACCTTGTATTTTCTGTCTCAATACAACTTTGCAACTTGTATGTATTTTCTGTCTCAATACAACTTTGCAACTTGTATGTATTTTCTGTCTCAATACAACTTTGCAACTTGTATGTATTTTTTGTCTCAATACAACTTTGCATCTTGTATTTTTTGTCTCAATACAACTTTGCAACTTGTATGTATTTTCTGTCTCAATACAACTTTGCAACTTGTATGTATTTTCTGTCTCAATACAACTTTGCAACTTGTATGTATTTTTTGTGTCAATACAACTTTGCATCTTGTATTTTCTGTCTCAATACAACTTTGCAACTTGTATGTATTTTCTGTCTCAATACAACTTTGCAACTTGTATGTATTTTCTGTCTCAATACAACTTTGCAACTTGTATGTATTTTTTGTCTCAATACAACTTTGCATCTTGTATTTTCTGTCTCAATACAACTTTGCAACTTGTATGTATTTTCTGTCTCAATACAACTTTGCAACTTGTATGTATTTTTTGTCTCAATACAACTTTGCATCTTGTATTTTCTGTCTCAATACAACTTTGCAACTTGTATGTATTTTCTGTCTCAATACAACTTTGCAACTTGAATGTATTTTTTGTCTCAATACAACTTTGCATCTTGTATTTTCTGTCTCAATACAACTTTGCAACTTGTATGTATTTTCTGTCTCAATACAACTTTGCAACTTGTATGTATTTTTTGTCTCAATACAACTTTGCATCTTGTATTTTCTGTCTCAATACAACTTTGCAACTTGTATGTATTTTCTGTCTCAATACAACTTTGCAACTTGTATGTATTTTCTGTCTCAATACAAAGCCCTTAAGGATATTATATAAGGAGTGACGCAAGGCGATTACTTGTCTGTCTGACTCCCCGTTACAAAATTTACATTACCTGTACCATCCAAGTTGACTTTTACAAAGATGAAACATACAATATCTTCCTGTGTTCTTCTATGCGTGTGCAACTGACTTTCTGTAACCACACACCTTTTGTTTCAACACAGTTATGAATTTTTGTCTCTGTGTATAAAAGGTGTGAATTACGAAGACCAATGTTCCTCTGTACTTCCTAACAGTGAGAAACTTTACTAATAAATTTTTGCAATGAGAGTAATAAAATGTCATATTGATAAATGCATTACAACGGCAGTTATTGGGGTTTTTGAGTTGAACCCCGGTCTGATCCCTTCTTTCCTTTTGACCGATTATGCTGAAATTAAATAGGTGCCGTCCTTATGCGGTTTTGAATTTACATATAAAATGTTGTGTTAATACATTAACCCTAATGCCGATTTGGCTGTAAATGAATTTGACTTTCTTACGGAGTTGTTGATACACATATAGGCTACCTCAGAACAAGACTGTCACAACTAAAAAAATGTGAGTTTTGCAAAATCATGTTTTAAAATTCACTAATCTTTACTTTTGATTTATTTAGAAAACTGCTAGAGCAATAATCTTTTACACGCTTAATAATACTTACTTTTAAGCCAATTTTACTTAGCTTTCACCATCGTAACACCCTTTAAAGCCCAACCTTTTCGTACAATGGAAGACCGACACATCTGCTCTCTGATGGCCAGATTTAGAAGTTACAATTGTGACACTCTTCCAAAAAAAAGTATAACATATTACCATTCTTCCTATGAGTTTAGTATGAATTCGATATTTTGAGTTGTGACAGTCTTGTTCTGAGATAGCGACATTTCTGACGGATGCTTGAATTCACAGAGCTGGGGAAGTAGAAATTAATATTGTGAATTGCCGCTAGCTAATGAGAACTAAGAGGGTGTATTACAGTTTGTTTGAGCAGGTGAACTGAAGGCGCCACAGTTTGCGTCATGGCCTCCAAATATATATATGGATATTGGAACAAGCCACATCACTTTAGCGAGTATACTTGGACAGTGGTTACTGTAATTAAGAAAATGTTGAGTTTTTTTTTCATTCTATTCGTGGGCCTAGTCCCATTGGGTTCCATTTCATCACCCACTGAAGAAGGATCGGAGAGTACTGGGTGCTCCACCGACATACTTAAACTTCAGGATAAAAAACGAGATGAGGCAGGTGAGTTTCGACCTATTTATCTTGAGTTGTCAGAAGACGGTACTTTCCGTTACGTCCTTCCTCAACCAGTGCCTCCTTATTCATTTGAAACGATGAATATAATTATACCAGAACAAGGTGAAATATACACTTATTGTCAATTGAATGAAAACACTGTTTCCCTAAAGAAACACAAATGTGGAAAACAAAATTTGTGGTTTAATGAGGAAAATAATCCTGAAGGGCAATCACTTGAAAAGGAAACCTGTCCTCGGGAAATGAAGTCTTATGAGAAGCATGTAGGAAATTGCGGTCGGGATGGAGAAAACCAACTTCTAAGTGAGGGGTACCAGGTAAATGAACAATTTTTGCCCATCTTTACATTTTGCGTGCAACAAAGAGACCAAGATATTTTTAACTTGCAATTTATTTCATATACACTTCATGGTTCACAAATGAGTGAGGCTTATGGTAAAATGAAACCGACCAAGGAAACACATCCCTATACGGAAAAACTTCTTAAAATGCAATTTAATACGGAAGAAATTGTGGACATTGAAGGATTATCATTAACTTTTCGTCCAATAATTCCCGAGGAAGATTTCATTTTGGTTCAACATCTGAAGTTATTAAGAAAAGTAAATCACGAATTGATAGATAATACAATTTACAATACAAACAACTTCCTTATCGGGAACACAATCAGAAAGTTAGCGTTTCAGATCCGTGCGGACCTGCTGATATACAAAGGCATCCTAAATTTTAGTAACTTGGATGTTGATGAAACTGTTCATAAGTATTTATGGACAGGGGCTCAAAGTCCTATAAGTCAGGATTGTATTCTTATATTTCTGTTGCTTTCTACAGAAAAACCGGACGTAGTGACGCTTGAATGCCCAAATGATTGCAACACTTATGGTTGGCCTTTTCTTGAAGGAGACTACACGAATGGACACATCCAGTGTTGCGGCGTCCATGAGTTTCGAAAACTGTTCAAGCCGGAGAGGCCTTGTACAGGTGTTCTAACTGGGCCAACACCATGATAGTTGCATTTCATGTTTCCACAATATGTTTCTCTAACAATTCTTACAAAATTGTGTTAAAATGCATTCAATAATGTAACAAAAATAAATAAAATTGAAACATTAATTCAGAAGCATTTATTTTGTTCGTAGTGTGGTTCTTTATTTATTTATTTATTTTTAAAGGATAAAAGGTGTAATCATATATATACCATACTAGGTTAAGGGTCATATCATATTTGTATATACGATATAGGGTAAGGTATAATAAGTCATATTATTATATAATTACATATTAGTAGTTAGAAACTGCTGGTATATTATACCAGTAGTAATAGTTTCTAACCAATATATACCAGTAGTTTCCAACTACTAATATATAATTATATAATAATATGGCATATTATACCTTACCCTATATCGTATATACAAATATACTTTCTTATACCAACCAAGCTTACAGATCATTCTTTTCCCCTTCTCAAAATTATTTCATACTGGCATTGCTGGGTGGGTATAAGAATGTCTACTCTCAAGATAGCACTGTTCAAAGAGACAAAATCAAATGGTTTCGAGAAGGGGAAGGGGAGAGAGAGTGATCTATAAGCGATGTTGGTATAAGAAAATCTCGTAATTGCCACGTCACATATTTTTTTTAATTTTTATAATTACTCAAAAAAAAACACCAATACATAAACTTCGTTGCTTCTAAAAAAAAGTAGGTTTTTTTTTTATTCACGATTTACAGGAATCCAAGGTCGAACTGGATAGCTAGTAGACATTCTAGAGAAATAATTTTTGATATATATAATTTTTTTCAAAAATGTCCTTTTATAAACATGCGTTGCATCTCGCCAGGATTTCTGGGGGAGGGCTTCAATAAAATATACATGACACCTTATCCTCTCAAGTAAACCATATGCTTGCAATCTTATTATATTATATAAATGGATCTTTATTGTAAAACAAAATGCAGAAGTGGAATATTCCAGAAAGTATTAAAATGGTGTATTCCAGAAAGAATTGAAAAATAGTTTCAGTGACGAGAGTTATTTAATATTTGACTGATTGCAGTGATTGCTAATTTCAAGTAAATTAGATGAAAATATCTTGGATTTCTTCAGCACAGATTCACAGGTCCCGCTAAATATTAAGAGTGTTGAAGACATTCAGTTGTAGACCGGTCCATTTTATAAGACATCCTAATCGATTCTCTCAGAAAATATTTAGTTTTGTGTCGACCCTCTTTTGATGGGTCCGACCATTGGGTAGATAAAAACAATTCTGGTAATATCGCTTATAATTTTTCTTCTGGTGCCTCATATTTCTGTTAAAAAAAAACAAAAAAAAACTCAACTTTGTAGCTCAAATGGATTAGTCTCTAGAGAGACGGACAGAAACACACTCACCTCACGACAAGGTTACGTTTTCGGTTTTTAATGCTACGGAACCATAATAACACGTACAAGTGTTGAACTGGAGAAAAAAAAAAAAGAAAACATTTTTATTTCCGTTAAACCAATACATGGTAATAGGATACGTCAAAAGAATTTATACATTAAGATAGCTTATAAATTAGATTTATAACTACTTGAGTCTAACACACGTATGATTAGTAGTAATAGGGCGATTCTCTGTAAACTCGTAATGGCCCATACAAACTCTGTCCAGGCATATTTTTTTAGAATTTTCGTAAAAATATAATAGTATTGCTTAGGAAAGTAACTGTAACTTTTAGTACACAAGAGGGCCAATTGAATTTATATGTATTTTTAAAGTTATTTTAGATTTTCTGATAAATCGCGACAGGGGACTGTTAGGTGCATCAGGGGACTGTTTTGTACATGACAGGGGACTGTTCGATGAGACAGAGGACTGTTTTATATAGAAGTAAGTCATATTATTGGTATCAATCATTTATTATTTTATACAATATTTACGTATCACCATAAAACAATTATATTTCAAATCTTTCTTAAGAAAAAACATAGCTTCTCTAACAAAATAAAGACTTTAATGTCAAAACTATGGTACTAGAAACATTTTGTAGCTGAGATCAACTTAGATGAATTACTAATATCAATTATTAAATTCTGTACGCAGTCTTTTATAAAGTACTATTAATAAAATTATAACACAATAGTCTTTCCTCTCAACAATAATAGTATATAAGTAGTCATAATTAAGGTAATTTGAAATGAGATCTGCAAAAAAGTATTTTTGTTAAAACTAATAAGGCACATGCATAATCACAATTAGCTTAGTTTAACATTAGCGCTCGAAAACATGTACTTGAGTAGAGAACTTATAAAATATTCTCTTCCCTTTTAGAATCAAGTTAGGATTATCCAACTTTTGGATAACCTGATCAAACGACGCGTCTGAAATGTCTCTATCATCTATTTTAAAGGTCTGCATTTTCTTGTCACAAATTTTTAGAAAAGTAACCCGTAAGTCATTTTCATCTTCATCAATTTGATTAATTACAGTGGCATAACGATATTCCACATTTTTAGCTGAAAATTTCACAACGTAGTCTCCAGCATTGTAATAAGAATTTCGAGTGCCACTGGTTCCGGCTATTTCATCATCAAGCGTGTTTGGTGTTGATGTTTCAGCTGCTTCTAAGTTTTCTTCCGATTCAGAATCCGTAGACACTTGTTCTACTGTCAATTTGGATTTTAGGTCAACGTTGATACTGCCTATCTTATAATGCTCACAAGATTCGCTGTTGCAAAAGCAGCTGAGACTTTTCATTGTTAGGGTGTTACATTTTGTCGGCAGGCCGAGGATGAAGCTGGAATAAAGACCTGCGACCTGGTGCACATTTAAGGTGTCTTTGAAAGACTTCTGACCGGACGCTTCCTCTTCAACTTTATCGATCATTGCCTGGATGTCATTACCGTGTGATGCCAAGGCATCGCTCTTGGATTGATTTGACAAACTGATCAATATTGTTGATATCACCCGCAGAATTAACAACAAAATCAGCTGTTCTTTTGCACGTTGCTCCGACACCGTCTGGTGCGCCTTTACCTTGTCCACTTTCTGTGTAGTTCCTCGTAAATTTTTGGACCTCTGGAATTTCTTCAGCGAGTTTAGTTGCCTAAACATCGTTTTATTACGATATTGCGTAACAGGGCCATCGCTCAAAAAATGTACGCGTTTGATGCCGCTTGGAAGAGTCTTGAAAATCTCGCAGATGTGCCCAAATGGCTGCAGGTGAATGGGCTATGTTCTCAGAGACTGTGCAAAAAGATGGGATTGAATCCCGTAGGTAAACTACGACGGGATGCAGACTCAGTTGAACTCGACTCAAGTTGTTTCTGTAAATACGCGCGATCTTTTCATTTCTTTCTTTGTTATATTTTTGTCTTCTCCTTTTGGCTTGTCTTTTTCTTTGCAGTGAACTTATACTGGATATTGCTGGACTTGGAACTGCAGAAAGCTGAATTGGAACTGCAGTAAGCTTTCTTGAAGGGAGAGTATCGACTTCAGGATCCGATAATGGTGTATTTTCACGCATAAACATATTAGTATTGCTGTTCAGTCTCTTTCGTTTAGATCGGTATACAGTGCCGTGTTCTTTCCACGTCTTTAAGGCAGCCCTGTGTTCACGTTGTCTCATATCTTTCACTAATTTTTTCAAACCTTTTTCTTTCTGTCTCTGATATTTTAACCTCTCATTTTCTTTCATCTCTTCTCTCTTTAGAGGATCATTTTTTCTACGTTGATATCTTAGTCTCTCTGCTTGTCTTTTTTCTCTAATAATTCCCCTCGCGATAACTTTTTCTTTTTAGGAGCCATCTTGAGTTTATGCGATCAACCTGTAACATAATATACGTTCAGTGAGGTAAATTAATGCGAAACATATTCTTTAGGCTCCCATGTTTCTTATATGAATAAATCTTCGACGAGTGAACGAATTTATGTAAACAAAAGCTTTTAATAATGACCAATTGTATGAGATATACAGTCCCCTGGCACATATTATATATTTTATGACATAAATATAAATTAATTATTCTATTTTTAGATATGAACTGCAAAATTTATTTAGTGTTCATAGTTTTTTTTAAAAATATTATCCTAAAGTGGGAATCCGTGAAATGGGACAGCCAGGGGACTGTGTTTTTAGGGCTTCAATATTTTTTAGAAAAAAAAAAATAAAATTGTTATCGTTATAAATATAATAGCACTATAAAGTTCAGCGTTTAATTTAAATTAAGAGGCATAATTATATTTCTATGCTTTATTATTTTTTTTTTTAACTCGGTCCGGACAGCCGTTTACGAGTTTACAGAGAATCGCCAAATTACAAAACTATCAAAAAAAGTAAAATGCAATTAATAAAAACTGAATAAATAAATACTTAAAAATATATGAGTATATAAAAAAATATTAATACATAGATACATTTATAATAAGTAGAAACATTTTTCAATTTAATAACAATTAAGATAACTATTCTTCAAAAACTTTTCGGAAGAATCTTTATCCCAACGATGTTTCGGGAAGTTCTTACGTCCTTTCATCAGGTCCCAATCTGCGTGATATACAAAAGAAAACAATGTAACTATAACAATATATAAAAAATAAAATGAAATAAAATAAATAAATATATATACAATAGAACCTCTTTAAGTCGAACCTCGATAAGTCGAAAACCTCCAAAACTCGAAAAAAAGTTTTGTTCCTTTCCCTTCAAGCCCCAAAACCTCCATTACTCGAAATCTCAACCCTCTATTAATCGCAATAATTAGTAGAGTCCCTACAAGCCATTTTGGTACATATTTTCCCTCTATAACTCGACCAATTATCTAAAGCAAAAAAAATTACTGACTTTTTTTAATACCTACATATACTAGGTATTTTTTATTTTAAGGATGTTTTGAAATAATGTTGCTGTATAATAAATATAAATATGTTTGTTACCTCTGTAACTTGAATTTTTTATTATTTCACCTCTAACTCAAAATTAGTTAGAATGAATCTCAACCTCTGCAAGTCGAATCAAAATCCGCCTAAGTCGAAATCCTCCATAAGTCGAAAACTCTATAACTCGAATTTTTTGGCGTCTCCCTTGATGTTCGACTATTAGGCCCCATTGTCGTCAGATACTCAGTCATATGTTCCATTCATCTTATGTACAGTGGGTGAGTTAACATTATTTTATTTATATACTGGATCGTAACAGACGTTGGTTGGTTGGTTTATTTGGGGCGAACAACTGCTTTGGTTATTATCGCCCTACCTTGTTACATTCCTTGTCCTAACTAAGCCAGCGAACTCTTAATGCAAATGACGAGAACAGCCATGGTGGGATCCCAAAGAGGACCAGGGGGACCGGGGAAGGCCAAGCACAGGACCCAGGGCAATCAACGAACAGGCAGGTCAGGCCAGGGGACAAACAACAGCAACGCCGGGCCACTATCTCAAGTATATGAAGCACTTAGCTTAATCGTTAAGATTGCGGGGCTTGAAGGCGAGGGTGTGCATGTGAGGAAAGCCGTCCACACCCTCCAAGTCCGGTACTGATCCAATCTAGAGGCCCCGGCGGAGCCGCCCCAGGCCCCCCGATCCTGGCAGCCGCGCACGCCAGCCACCCGAGGGCCCCATGCAGGACCCCCCCGGGCCCCCAGGGGGTCCCCCCATGGGCTGTTTAGACCTTACTCAACTGGCAGAGCCACCTAAAATAGGCAAATAAACAGTTCAGATTCTTTGGTATAGCCCGGTTTCTTTTAAGAAATTAATAACTCCATCCAAAATGGTGGGGGTGTCCCCCAGCGGCTCGTCCAAGCTCCTTGGAACATCATTTTTCCTGAGAAGGTCTTCATAAAAGGAGCACTCCGAGAAGATGTGGTAAACACTTAGTGGGAGGTGGCAATGATCGCACCTGGGAGGCTGTTCCCTTGCCATCAGGTAGCCGTGGGTGAGCCGCGTGTGCCCGATCGTCAGCCGGGCGTAAACGGGCGTATGCCGTAACAGACGTAAACGGAATACTGTTCTCTCAATTTAGAGATGTTTTCGCCAAAGATCTTGTGGAAGTTCATTGTGAATACTAATGAATAAAAAACTTAAAAACAAGTCAAAAAATCCCATTTTATTTATATGAACACAATATATTTCACTCGTTAGAGCATTCTCAAGTGTACAGACAGACACAGTCTAATGACGAGGAGGGGGGGGGGGCGTGGAGGGGTAGGAGGGGAAGAGTGAGGGAGGGTGACAGAACAGGAGGGGGGGGGGGGGGGGGGGGCTAACATACTATACCAAAAAATAAGTCAGAAAAAAAAAATTAAAAATAATAAATCTCAATATTAACCTAATTAAACATATCACAATATAAACCTATTAAATATGAACCGAGCATAATAAAAGTTAGCCAAGTCTATCTTGGCAGTTTCAAATTGAGGAGGGGGGAATGATTTAAGTCAGTTTGTTCGTTGAGTAGTTTGTAATGTGTGTCTTTGTTGTATTTGTTGATTTCCATGGCTTCTAACAGAGATAACTCCCTTCCTTTAGAAGCCAAGTGTAATATATTGGGTTTATGTGGGTCTTTGGGTTGATGCTCTGTTTCTGTGAGATGTGTGTAGAATGTGGAGTTATTGGAGGCTGTCTGTTTGAGGTGTTCCTTGTATCTTATGTTATAGGTCCTTCCTGTGTGTCCAATGTATATAGAATTGCAATCATTGCATGGAATACTGTATACCCCACTTCTCTCCAGTATGTCTGTCCTGTCCTTGGCGTTGAAGATCAATTTTTCCAGAGATTTGGGTGATGTGTAGGTTGTATAGATGTTGTGTCTGTTTAACATGCGCTGTATTCTGTGTGTTAGATTGCCTGTGAAAGTTAAAGGAGTGTATTTCGTGTGGACGGGGGTGGCTGTAATGTGTGGGTATAGCAAGTTGGATAATATATATTGTTGTTTTCTCTTAATAAGTTTCAAACAACTAATGAAATTATTTTATTATGTGTCTTATCTTTCTTCTCCCTCTTGTTCTCTAATGAAGATATAGATTCTGTTTCGGTAGATACAGCTGAAGTAACTGCTTTGACGGAAGCTTTTCAATACTTACAATCAGTAAGTTATTCTAGGGTTTTGATCCTTACTGATAGCTTGAGCGCTATAATGAGGCTTGGAAATGTAAGTTTCAGTTCTCATTTGTGTAATATAGTTATTTTAATCTTAATTCGACTTAGATCGAACGGTAATCTCATTAAATTTGTCTGGATCAGAGGTCATAATGGAATAAAAAACATCGAAATGGTTGCCAATTCTTGCAAAAAGAGCTACACGTTCTTATGATGAAGGTCGTTTCGTTCCTCACAACGATGTACATTTTCTTTGTTAACAAAATATGCAATTTGACTGGCAGAAAAATGACGAAAATAGGTCAATTTTATAGATGGCATAATCCTGGAATTAGCCATGTTCCATTGTTCAGAAATTGGATCCGAGTTATGTGCATACTGAGAACGAACCATGCGGTGTCAGGAGCCTACATAAGATGATATGTGTGAGCAGAGAGATGATCCGCAACAGATCATTAAGTATGCAGCTGACGGATGCACTGTATGCGCACTATAAGCCTGATAGATGCACTGTATGTGCACTATAAGCCTGATAGATGCACTGTATGCGCACTATAAGCCTGATAGATGCACTGTATGCGCACTATAAGCCTGATAGATCCACTGTATGCGCACTATAAGCTTGATAGATGCACTGTATGCGCACTATAAGCCCTCCCCTTTTTCTAGATATTTTGACGAATCCCTCGGGCACACATGAAGCTGGACTTGAAAAATAAAATAAAACTTGTTTATTTAATATATTGTCTAATTTCACTAACTATATATACATGGGAGTACTTTCGGTATTTCTACCATCCTCAGCCAAAAGCATAAGAGATAAGACTAAGTTAATTTTCAGAATGTCAGCCTCTCGAGGAACCCATTACCCTCCCTACTGGTGTTCCCCATGACGTCAGACATTCCTAACTAAGCTAAATTGTCATAAAATATCTCATAGCTTGACATGTTATATTATTCGCCTGTTCATTGTTAATGCTTTATACCTAGATCTTAGAAGGGGTCACACATTTGAAATATGGGGACCGCCTTGTCATAAAATATCTCACAGCTTGACAATTTAGCTTAGTTAGGAATGTCTGACGTCATGGGGAACACCAGTAGGGAGGGTAATGGGTTCCTCGAGAGGCTGACATTCTGAAAATTAACTTAGTCTTATCTCTTATGCTTTTGGCTGAGGATGGTAGAAATACCGAAAGTACTCCCATGTATATATAGTTAGTGAAATTAGACAATATATTAAATAAACAAGTTTTATTTTATTTTTCAAGTCCATTTGAATTATTTCACAATATCTCTGCAATAATGTCAGTTTACACTTGAAGCTGTTTGAACGTACATTAGCTGTACTGCAAATAGGGTTTGATAATAATATTGAAGAACGATGGCTAATGGCGTAAAGTTAAAGCCTAAATCATCATTTAAAAAAGAGCCTAAACAACTGGAGGAATTTTTAACTCATGGGGCAAATAAAAGTAAAAATATAATAGAAGAATAGAATTGTTTTTATTGAATATAAGAAGAATACAAATTCATACCAAGCAATTTTACAAAGAAAAAAGAAAAACACTTTTTCAAGACTATGGTCATTTTGGCACCACAAATATTTGCTAACGCACTGAACAGTTTAGCTTATAAAATTAAATTAACTCAAAAAGTAAGTAAGTATACATGAATTATAATAATACAAATAATAATAAAATAAACACATTACTAAAATATGTGTTAAGGCTAAAAACAAAATAAAAATAAATAAACTTGTGTGGGTTGTAATAATCACAAATTACATAAAACTAAGACAATCTGTTTGGATACTGGAAATTGAATAATTTTTTTTGTGGATAATCATTTAACAAATTCACTATATCTTTGTAATCCTCAACCCACCCTAATACATGGGTAATAAATAAAATTCCATTTTATTTGCTTCACAAAGACGTAACTTTTTACTTCCTAATTTCGTATAAGCAAAACTTTTTGGAAACACTATTTAAGTTAATCCCACATAAAAAATCGCTCTACCGAATGCAGTATCTTTTTTCACACTCACCCAACACAGTCTAAAAAAACAAAAACATTTTTATTGGCTCAGCACACTTCGTGCTCTACACATTAAAAGAGAAACATAGCATATTATATAGAAGGGTTATATAATGTCCTGGTATAGCCGAGGTTTGAGTCGCCTGTTGGGGGTGGTCCGACCGAGGGTGAAGAAGATAGCGGCCGGCACATCGACAAGACCATCGTGGAACTGCTGTGTAACCTGGGTGATATGGTCTGCAACTTCCGGCACTCCCAGCTCACGCCGGATTTGACTGTTTCGGACGAACCAAGGGGCCTTTACTGTCGATCGGAGAACCTTGTTTTAAAACTTCCTTAATTTGTTAATGTTTGTTTTGCTGGCCCCCAGCCAGACAGGGCAAGCGTATGTGAGCAATGGTCGGAGTAATGAGGTGTAAAGAAGTGTAGTACATTTGTGCTTGAGTGGAGTGTTTCTGTTTATGAGTGGGTATAATTGTGTCAGTCGGGTGTATGCTCGTGTGAGTTGTTTGTTTATGTGTTGTGTCCAAGTAAGTTTAGTGTCGAAGTGTATGCCGAGATATCTGACCGTTTGGTCATTGGGTGTCCAATGTATGTCTGTATTATTGATTTTAAGTGGTGTTAGTGTGTTAGTGTTAATTTTACGAAGTGAGAAAACTTTGGCCTCCGTTTTGGCAGTATTGAGCTTCAAGTTCCACCTGTCGAACCACTCTGTCACACTCTCCACACTCCGCCGAAGGGCTACTGCGGCCAAAGACAGATCCTTGTGTTGAGACACAAGCATCGTATCGTCGGCATAAGTAGCCAACAGCGTAGATGGAGAGTCTGGCATGTCGTAACAGTAGAGGTTGAACAGTATCGGACTTAGAATTGCCCCCTGTGGTACTCCGGAATGTATGGACGTCTTCCCACTGATGGAGAAGTTCACTCTGACCTGAAACGTCCGTTCAGAAAGGAACCCCAAGATGATCCGTTGGAGGTATAGAGGAACTCCCGTCCTCCAAAGCTTGAAGATTAGGCCGTCGTGCCATACGCTGTCGAATGCAGCAGCCACATCGAGGAAGAGTCCTACAGAGTACTCCTTCCTCTCGAAACCGGTGACAATGTATTCTGTGACTCGCTGCAGCTGGTGAACGGTCGAGTGTTTCGGCTTGAATCCAAATTGGTGGTGGGGAATACAGTTGGTGTCTTGGAGGAAGCATAACAGCCGACGGTAGATGACCCTCTCGAGCAACTTTGAGAGAGTGTTGAGGAGACTAATAGGTCGGTAGCTAGATGCTTCGTCCTTGGGCTTGCCGCTCTTGTGGAATACAGTGACAATGGCATTCTTCCACTGTTGTGGGAAGTACCCGCAAAGAAGACAACCATTGAAAACGCTGGTCAGGTATGCCACAGCCTTTGAAGATAGATTCTTTAGAACCAGATTTGGAATCAGGTCATCGCCTGGCGCCTTCCGAAGAGGTAATTTGTGAAGTAATTGTTCGATTTCTGAAGGTGTTGTAAATTGTAAAGGTGACTCTGCTGTGTGTGGAGGGTGAATCTTGAAGTATGTGATTTCCGGCGTGTGGTAATTGCTGATGATGGTGGGTGTAAAAGTGTTTTCGATATGTCGCGCTATAACATTACATTTTTCGTCGTCAGTCACAGCGATGCCGTCAGTCCGTTTTAATGGAGGGATGGAGTTGGTCTGTCTTAGTATCCGTTTCATCTCTCGCCACAGATTTGGGTCTCCTGGAGTTATGTCCTGTAAGTGCTGGCGATAGTTCTCAATTCGTAGATAGTCCAGTTCCCATTTCACTTGACGTGTCAGTCGGTTCAGTTGTTGTTTAGTGTTTGTGTCTCTGGTACGTTGCCAGTTATGTCGTAATCTGTTTTTGTCTTGAATTAGTTTTAGTATGTAGTTTGGAATGGGATGATGTGGTCGTTGTCTCTTGTCACTATTTTTCTTGACTGTTGCACTGGCTATGGATGATTTGATATGCTGCGTAAAGTCAGTTATAGCTTTTTCAATTTTGTCTGTCACGTTGTAATCTGTTGGTATGTGTAGAGACTTGTCCAGTTCATTTCGAAATGTGTCCCAGTCTATTTTGCCATTGATTAGTTGAGGGAGAGTTGGAGTTGTCTGTATTTTGTTATCAAAAGTAATGATAACGGGTACATGATCGGAGTCAAGTTCGGGAACTGTTGTGTGAAAAAGAGGTGTGTTGAAGTCTTGAATTAGTGTAATGTCGAGTATGTCCGGTAAATAGCGATGTTGTGATGGGAAGTGTGTTGGTTCGGAAGGCGCCGAAACGAGGATCCCAAGTCCGCCGCAAAAGTCCATAAGACGCCGTCCGCTTGTGTTGCTCAGCCTGCATCCCCAGATCTGGTTCTTGCTGTTCAGGTCGCCTGCCATGATGGTAGGATGTCCCGTGAAGAGTTTCTCCAGGTCAGTCTGAACCAGAAGATGATGGGGGGCCTTGTATGCAGCTACAATGTTCAATCTAGTGTTGTTGTCCCTAATCACACTAATACCCGTAGCCTCCAAATGCAGCATCCGCCCCAACAAGAGTTCGGAATGGGAAATATTCTTCTTGATAAGGATGCCAACGCCCCCAGAACGAGAGTTGTTGTCCTTCCAGCTTGTATCCTGTGATTCTAAGACTCTCGGAGGGGTCGAGGTGAGTCTCCGTGATGCATGCAACATCAATCTCATGTCTGCTTAGAAATTCGATTAGAACCGAGCGTTGACGTTTCAGACCGTCCGCATTCCAATTTAGTAGTTTGATATTGCAGACGTATTTTCTATGGGGAAGCATTGTGAGAGATGGATTGATTGAAGAGTGAAGTTAAAAATGTTGTGAAGAATGATTGAATTTGTGGTATAAATGGTTTTATTATGTTAAGAATGATGTCAGTGAACATGGTGAGAGTGGGGTCAGACTGGGTGTTATGTGGAGCGGTGTGAGAATGTTCCGGGGTTTTGGGTCTCGAAAAGGGCCGGTTCTGATTCTTGGTGAACCAGGGATTATCGGGAGGGGGTGGGGCTGCCTCTGTCCGGGTTTGGCCAACTGACTCCACGGTTGGTCGTTTGGCAGGCTGTCTTGCAGTTAGCAGTTTCTGGCGAGTTATACAGCCTCGGTAATTCGCGGTATGATTCCCCTGGCAGTTTACGCACTTTGGGGTCGGGGTGATTTTTAAGGGACAGTTGGTGAAATGATGGTCCTGGGCGCATTTGACGCATCTAGGATCTAAATGACAAAAATTCTTGGTATGACCATAAAGCTGACAGTTGGTACACTGAGGGATGTTGTGGGACTTCCGTCGGGGCTCCACCTGTACCACTGTATAGAACATTCGGGTTAGTTGGAAAATAGCTTTCCCGGCCTCATTGTTTTCCAATTCTAGAGCTACTAATGGAGTTGGGTTGTGCTCTCGATTGAGAAGTCTCGTTGCCCTTACCACTGGATAATTTAGCGAAAGTTCCTCCAATATTTCTTTATCGGATAAAGAATAAGGCACTCCGCGAATTATGACTGAAAGTTTCCTATCTTCAGGATTAATGAATGTGTAATATTTTACGTCTGAGCTGTCATAGAATTTCGTAAGTTTTCGAAAGTCGTCTATGGAAGTCAGGGATATTCTAATTTTTTTATTGTATAATTTTGTTTCGAAAGGTGAAGTTACTACTTTTTTTATATCAGTAATAATTTCTTGATAATTGTCAGCCTGAATGAGAAATATTGGAGGAACTTTCGGTTTGGTGATTGTGTTTGTTTCATTGGTGTTAGTGTTTATTTTGGGCTGTGTTGTGAGTGATGGAGGGTCGTTGGGTAATGTCGAGAGCACTGAGTATCTGTTTCGTGTTGTGATTGGTGTAGGCTCTAATTGATACTTGTGCCGTTTCGGCCTGGGCTGCGGCATGTCATCCTGCTCAGTAGAATGCGGAAGGTCCACTAACATGGCACCTTCTGTTTGCGGCTGAGGCCGTGCAAGTTTGACACTACCTTCCTTAGGCAAGGACCTCTTCGACTTATCATTAGTTATTTTCTTCTTATTATTATTACGTCCTATTATCTCACCTGAAAACTCTTCATCACTGCTTGGAAGCTCGTCCATCCATGGGGTAAGGTTAGCTTCTTTCATATGTATTAATTTTAAGTTGTGATGTTTGATAGGGGAGGGTTTCATTATTGTCTTTGGTTGGGGGGGGGTTAAATAGTTCTCAAAAAGCACAATTGCACTATTCAAAATACTAATTAAATCACTTTTCACAACAATTTAAATTTTACATTTTTTTATAGCTACTTTACCATGCCGGTCAAACAGCTGTTTTTTTCCCAACACAGTCTAAATTCAGTAAAAAAAACTTTTCAAAGGACTCAAAATCATTTTCTTCTATAAATGTTTCAAACAATCATTTTCTTCTATAAATGTTTCAAACAATAAAAATATTTCAAATCCCCTAACAAAATCAAAAAAACATTACCTTTACTTCCTTACACCTTTCCAAAACACTGGCCTAATCCTGAGTTTACTTTTTTACACGACAAAACCTCGATTTCCCGATATTCTATCGGTAATACAGATACTCATAAGACAGTAATAATTTTATTTCTTAATAATGTTTATATAGTAATCCTCAATTCGTTATATACTCTGTATGAATTATGAGACATGTCATTAACTTTTACCTTCTTTTTTCACTAAAACTATAATATTGCTACACAAGTATAAAGGCCATGTAACATAATGTTCTATCGTTTGGAAGCTTATTAAATGCACAAGTTTTCTAAATAAAAATTAAGATATACAATAAAGAAATTTTTTTGAAAAAACGTGAGCTACAGTTTACCAAAGAATTTTCGAATTACACAGTCCTTCGGTTTCTGCTGCCTACAAACTGTCAAATTCTTGTAATTGTAATAATAAAGTGAACTTATTTTAAATGTAATTTTCCGCTCTTTATGATGGTATAATTAACTTTGTGTTAGCTCTTATACTTAAGGAGGAATAAGAGATTTTAGGCAAAAAATTGCTAAGTACAAAGATTGGAAGATGTTGAATACTTCTGAAACGGTTTCGAATCGGACCTATGTTTATAGGAATATTTTTTGTTCAAAATTAAATTTCCTTTAAGACCTCAAAGTTTTTTACCTCCATGCTGGGACACCCTGTATATAATCTTAATAGACACAGTTCGGTTTGGAACTATTCAAGTTGTTATTAATCTTAAAAATCAGTTTTTTGGATTTGTAAGTGTGATGTAAACAATTACACACATTACAGTTATTAAAATATTACCAAATCAATTATTATTATTTTAATTAAGAAAATCGTTGAATTGTTGAATTTTGTATAAAAACAGCTGTTATGACATCAGTAAATTAATTAGTCAATATAAAAAGACTGGACCAGTGGTTATTTTGTTTAAAAACGAATGGTGAACAACCAATGAATGGAGACAAATGCCGACCATCAGCTGTTAGAATAGTCAAGTCACAGTCTAAGAGTGGTTTAGGCTGAACAGTGAATTGTTCCAGTTAGTAACAGTATTCCATACTTTTCCACTTTATTCTGCTTTTTGGGTTATATTTGGGTTTTTCATTTATTTCTTCTTTCTATAGCTGGTTTTTTGAATACGCAGGAAATATTTAAATTTATTGGTGAGAATAACATTAATACTGATAATATATATAGATATTTCTAACCAAGTATAAAATCGCAAGAAAAGAACGAAATATAGATGAGCAAAAACAATCGGCCCCCTTTGTATATTTTTTAAATTATTATTCCTACAAAATTGTATATATTATACAATTATAATATATACAATTTCGTAGGAATAATAATTTAAAAAATATACAAAGGGGGCCGATTGTTCTTGCTCATCTATATTTGGTTCTGTTCTTGCGATTTTATACTTGGTTAGAAATATCTATGTATATTTTGTACATGAATTTTCCCATCACTGCTAGAGAATCCACAAAATTCGGAAAAAGAAATACTTTCCTAACGTTCTCTTCTCTACCGGCCTTCGCTCGGCTGAACGTTATGATTTTTATAGGATTGATCAACAATGTAATAAGAAGAAGAGATAGGCTTATGATCGATAAAAACAAACTTGTGGAATATCTGCCAAGCTTTCGGCACTGAGTGTGCCTTCTTCAGGGCCTATATCGACATCTATACATTATTATTGAGTTGATGGTATGCGAGATTTGGGTAAAAGATATGACATTAAAACTAATTGTGAGTACATTTTTTGGTTTAGTAACAATTAGTTTTAGTGACATATCTTTTACTCAATTCTAGCATACATCAACTCTTTAATAACGTATATATGTCAATACAGGCCCTGAAGAAGACACACTCAGTGCCGAAAGCTTGGCTGAAATTCCACAAGTTTGTTTTTATCGATCCCAAGCCTCATCTTTCCGTCCTGTTATGCTTTATAAATCACGAAAACTTTTTTTTTTTTGTGTGTCCAGGAATCCGTTTATTAGAATCACATCGGGACCACCGTACTTGGAACCTAATAAACGGACGATTCTAATATACGGATTGAGGGGGGGGGGGGGGGGGGGGGGGGAGAGAGAGAGAAAGAAAAATATAAAAATTAGGTAGGCATGAAAATTTTCCCATGAAATGTATTTAAAAAATCGAGGTACATAATACGAACAAAGTAGGTCAAAAAATCGTCAATAAAGAAACATAATATGTATTATGTACACATTTACAGTAAGAAGTTAAGGTTTTGAAAAATATTTGTCGATTTTACTTTGCCTTAGATCGTTCGAAAGCATGTTTCGAATGTACCCCTCGTATCTATAATGATCGGCAAAGGTCTGACCATAATGTTGGAAGCTTCTTCTTA
This sequence comes from Aradus depressus, assembly GCA_963662175.1. Taxonomy (NCBI): domain Eukaryota; kingdom Metazoa; phylum Arthropoda; class Insecta; order Hemiptera; family Aradidae; genus Aradus; species Aradus depressus. Next base: position 39,844,686 of record OY759221.1, on the reverse strand, counting down.
GCAAAGCCAGGGCTACCAACTGAATAGCTTACTGTTTAAAACTCGCGGGGGTTCGGTTCAAACATCAAAGTCTTCTGAGAATTATGTAATTATGGCTTTACTCCTTTCCGTTTTTCAGAGAATAGTCAGAAACTAAAACTGTTTACGCAAGTGTTATTTTTCCCCGAATACCGACCTTCCGAGAAACATCCTATTTTCCTATCTCGAAACCTCATTCTGCGTTCATAATTGAACCCTTAAACCGGACATTCATTGCTAATAAGCGGACAAAACTCACTGTATTTTGCCGATCCGGTCCGTTCCAGCGTGTTTTGATGCTAATGTGCGAATATTCCTATTAAGCGAATTGCTAATAAGCGGATTCCACTCTATATGGTGCATATTAGCCATGTCACTGTGTTGTTATCTAGTTATTACGACAATCCATGGCCCCGGGAGGGAGTTCTTATCTACGAAATAAAACTCACTCCCAGACGGGATTCGAACCCGCAAACCATAGTGAGACCATGCGACCAAAGCCCTACGCTCTAGCCCGCACGGCCACCATGGCTCCCGACATAAACGTTATAATACTATATTTAATTTACCAGTAACAAACCGCAACAAAACTACTAAAGTTGACAACCCTACTGTTTAAGTATGTTTTAAAAAAAAATAAAATCATTTTTTGACAACTCCAAGGGTAGCTCTGAAGCAAGCCGCAAAACCCAAAGTTATACGATATTAAAATTAAGAGATACTTCATTTATTTGTGAACTTTTTTTTTTTTTTAATGAATAGGTTCATATATATATATATTTTTTTACTTTTATTAAATAGATTGTTAAATGAGGAAATAAATTACGTATTGAAAAAAAATATATAATAATATTTATTTAATTTTTTTTTAGTGGTGTCATGTTTCATGGACGGCTGTTTGAGTCTGAAGGGCTCCGAGCTGGTGCTGAGGGCCAAAGCTAAAGCCGATGAAGAGAAACTTAACCCAACCACTGAAGAGGTAACATTGATATAAACTTTCATTTGTTTTTGATAATTTCATAGAATGGCTCGGGACAAGTTCCACTTTGTAACCTTAATATTCCAATTTACCATTGTTCATTTCATAATCAATTAATTGAGTTTACTCTTATGTTTATTTTCATTCAAATAACCTGTTGTGATCGTTGTTGTATTTACAATTGTTCTTCCTGTTTTAAATTTATTTTAATGTTGGTATTCATCTGAGAGTTGTTTTTGAAGTGAAACTTCTTTAACGAGACTAGTGAATCGGAATTACTTTGACATAGAAAATCAAACATGAAACGCTAAAGAGAGCTTTTAACAGACCAATAATAAATAATTCATATAATTTTTTTACTGTAGATTTTCTGTACATACCAAAGATTGGGTAAAGTGGTGAAAAAACCTTGAGCACGCCGTCCTTAGGATGGGACGTTAAGCGATAATTCCGATGTCAGGTACTCCTTAAAGACCCATACTGTAGGTGAATAAAAATGTAGAGTAAGCAACATTTAGGACTCCCATAATAGGCTCATGTGCACCAGAGCGACGAATAAGTGTTCTGGTAGTAGGCGATATGACCTCGTAGTTAAAGCCCGGGTATGAGTCATAATAACTAACTAAGAAGTGGGACAGCTAAAAAAAAACTCATTTTTGAGTTATCATTCTCTTATACAAGTTTTCACCAGAATATGAAATCTGAACTAGGATAACTGAAAATACAAAATTGAACGCTTAAAATGTACATAACCTGTTATAGAATTTTCATTTTTTCACTGTATCGATGTATCGAAGATTGGGAAGTGAGTGAGTCAGTCACCTGTTCTATGGATTGAGTTAGTGTACCATTAATAAGTTAAGATTACTTTTTGGGTTATGTAAAGCGATTCTTAGTTCACATATAATATAATGATATGATTACAGCATCACTTCTCCTATTTATTTTTTGCCTTCTCAGAAAATAGCATTACCGACATTTCGGAAAGAACTCCTATCATCTATAATTCATCCAATCTTTATGTTAACTATTCCTTCTGTCAATGATAATCTTTTTATAGTACATATTAATATAAATATATAAGTCGACTCAATAAATATGTTCTATAAAACGAAGATTCTGACAGAAGGAATAGTTAACATAGAGGACAGATGAATTATAGATATTTCGGAATGTTTCCCGAAACGTTTATATTGATAATTGCTATTTTTCGAGAAGGTAAAAAGTAAATGGGGGAAGTGATGGTGTAATAACAAGAAGAAGTGATGGTAAGTATTGTATATGTATATAATCCAAGGGGTTAGTTTCCACCGGAATGTACGACAACAGTAGGTATTGTATATGTAAGTAGTTACTTTCAGTGTGTATTTGCTCCACTTTTCTAATATTGGTTTGTGAATTCACTTTTTAAAGTACTCTTGTGTCTTCTGGACTAAGATGATATTTGTGAGTTATTTGTGTTCTCTTCACAATTAGCTCTCTACAAGTTTTCTTCCGGACTGGCCTGGTCATTAAGCGGTAAATAGTGAATAAAGATTTACCATATTGTGGAATATTTATTGTCACAAGTAGTCTCAGAAGTAGTAAGTCTATGTGAATATTTTGAACTTATAATACGTGCAATCAGCTGTTCGTTTTTTTTTTTTTTTGTTTATTGGACAGTTCTCACTTCGCAAAATAGATGGTTTTGTGTTTTGTTGATGGATGAAAATATTTTTAATAATTGGAGAGTAAGATGAACAGTCCCTTTTTATGGCGCACGTTGGGTTCTTAGTAGATATCATCCTGTCATATTAAATGTTCGCAACTTCTAAGTTGAGAAACTGGGACATATTGTAGAAATTTATAATAAATCAATAAAACAAATTTATTTTTTTGAAATATTGTCTATTTCATAAGAAAATTTATACAAAAACTACAAGTTTCGGCATTACACCATTGTCAGGTGTAGATATTAACTTTTAAAAGTTTATAACTAAACCGACTGTATAGCGCAGAAACCGGTAGTTTATTATGTTTAAATTTCTTGTGAAATAGACATTATTTCAAATTTTGTTTTAATTATTTTATGTTTGCACAATTGTGGCGACAATTGAAGTTATCATCACAAGTGTTCTATAAAGATTGATTGTTCTATAGATACATACATAGCTACAGAAATTAATAACACTTTTTTTTTTAAGAAATATTTTGAGGATTAGAAAAAACAGTCTTTATAATCCGAAGTAACTTTCTGTAGAATGATATTGACGATATTTCCACTTTTGGCTGCAAGAAAGCAGCATTTAATTATATTTGGGTCAAATCAGGGCATTCGCAGCTTAAACTTTTTAATTTTTTGTTATTGTGGCCTACTACCAGAGCGCTCTTTCGTAGCTCTGGTGGACATGAGCCCGACTCTACTATGAAAGTTCTAAATGTTGCCTACTTATCTGGCACGGTTGAAGCACGGGTCTATCTTAAGGTTCCGAATGATGACGTGTTCAAGATTTTTGTTACCTCCCAGATGAAAATATGAGACTTTCTATAATCCGTGTGCAAGTCTACCACAAATACGAATAGTTTCCAAGTTTCTTTTGCTGCTGACCGGGTTCCCGCTAGATTTCAAACGCCTCTCATTGTGCGTTATTTACATTTAAGAACAGCCCCTTTGTAGATATAACCTTCACTGAAAGATCTTTACGAGAAGTTTAAAAAATTCTAATTGCTGTTCATTAAAAAAATATATATGGATATTTATTGAATATGGTATATCGTTAATTAAGCAACATTAAATTCGATGACCCCAACGTGCTTTCAACTTGCATTCGTCTGCATTTAAATGTAAACTTTATATGAAAAATGTACTTGAGTAACAGATAATCTTACTGTACTACTGGCAATTATTGGTTTCGTTGGTAGTTAGTAATTAATTCAAATGTGGATACAATAAAATTGATTCATAATTGAATCTGAACATTGGATTTGTTTTGTCATTACTGAAGATTATCTGTGTTGTAACTCGCAGTCACGACTGTCTAAGATATTATCGTTCAATATTCTTTGTAATAACCGTTAATAAGTCTCAGTCCTCGACATTGCGTTAAGTTTAAAGTGGGACCATGGGAGGTCCGACATTATTTGCGAAGTACTTGATATAATAATTATTCTAAATGTTGTATCATTATTAATAATAAATTTATTTCTGTTAAACCAATGCATGGAAATAGAAATCAAAATAATTTATACATTAAGATAGCTTATAAATTAGATTTATAAATATTTGAGTCAAATAAAAAATTTGTGAGAGGTCAGTCTACATCCTATTTGACAAACACATATGATTAGTAGTAATAATAACAAAACTATTTAAAAAGTAAAATTAATTGATAAATACTTCAAGTTATATGAGTATAAAAAAAATAAATAGTAATACACAGATACATTTATAATAAGTAGACACATTTTCAGTTTAATAAAAATTAAAATAACTATTATTCAAAAAACTCTTCGGAAGTGTCTTTATCCCAACGATGTTTCGGGACGTTCTTTCATCCCTTCATCAGGTCCCAAAGTGCGAGATATAGAAAAGAAAAAGAAAACAATATAACTAGAAAAATATAAAAAAAAATTAATATAGGTAGGTTAGGTTTTATGACTCATGCCCGGGCTTTAACTACGAGGTCATATCGCCTACTACCAGAGCGCTCTTTCGTCACTCTGGTGGACATGAGCCCGACTCTACTCTGGGAGTCCTAAATTTTGCCTACCCTACATTTTTTATTCATCTAGGGTAGGGGTCTTTAACGAGTACCTGACATCGTACAGGCTCGGGACCATCGCTTAACGTCCCATCCGAAGGACGGCGTGCTGAGGGTTTATTTTACCTCCCAGATAAAATAAACTAAGGGCCTCGGTCGGGCTACGAACCCACGACCTTGAGCTCAGAAGTCAAGCACGCATACCACTGAGCTACCGGCGCCCTCAAAAATATTAAAAATTAATATATATATATATATATATATATATATATATATATATATATATATATATATATATATATATATATATATATATATATATTAATTAATTATAAATGAATAAATAAAAAATTATAAATAAATAAAACAATAACGTACATTGGACTGACCTTTAAGGTGTGGAGGAACTCTGCCCAAAAAATAAAAATGAAAGCTTTGTAAAATAATGTTTTTGGATATGAAACACGATTCTTTATTGTGTTCATATTATTCTTTCTTCTTACGCTTAAGCACGTCGTCCTTCCGAAATGACGATATCGTATAAGGAGTATGTGAACAAGTGATAACCAAGTTATGTTCCAACAGAAAATAGAAATAAAATACGTTGTTTCATGTGACCAGTTGGTCTTTAACCTTTACGCTATGTGGATGGTATGTGCCACTGATGATGACGGTGTTGAGTTGAAAACTGGTTTTGATTAAAAATAAAACAGTGGGAAGACAGCGTCTTTTATTTCTATGAGAAATCTCGTCCCCCATCTTACTGTCAGTAGGATGCAGGAAATATTTAATTTTATTAGTAAAAATTATACCAATTCTAAAAAAAAAAAATAAAAATGTATATAACCAGATGAGCAAGGACTTTCAGCGAGGACCCCATCTATATCATTTATTTAATATAACCATATTTTGAAAAATGATATAATTCGATCCGGATTACGAATATGTTGCCGTAAAAAAGTATCTTAAAATATTTATTTCAAAATTTGATTGCCACGACCCATAATTGCTGGAGAATGCACAACATTGAGTAATGTCTACAATAATATTGTATCTATAGTATCTTATAATGTCTATAGTACGTGCGCAGAAGCAATACTTACGTAATTATTTATTCGAGGGCGCTGGTAGCTCAGAGGTAGCGTGCTAACCTACTGAGCTCAAGATCGCGAGGCCCTGGGTGGTAAAAAACCTTTGAGCACGCCGTCCTTTGGTTGGTCTAGAGCCTGTGCGATGTCAGGTACTCGTTAAAGATCCCTCTACCCTAGGTAAATAAACCTAAGCAGGCAAAATTTAGGACTCCCACAGTAGAATAAGGCCCATTGTCCACCAGAGTGGCGAAAGAGCGCTCGGGTAGTAAGCGATATGGTAGTTAAAGCCCGGGCATGAGTCATAATAATTAACTAACTAACTAACGTTATTGTGCCAGTTCTCTTCTCAGCCGGCCTCCGCTAGGCTGACCGATAATTTTTTTTTTATTATGAAACCATTATATTATATTTAATTTGTTATTGTCGGCTTTCTGACAAGTTATAGTTGACATTTTTTGGTACTCGGGTTTTTGTTTATCTAAATAATTTATCATCTACAAAACTGTACCTATTTCATGCATTGACTTTAAAGTTTATTTGTAGTCCATATGTGATAGTAAGATGTTGTGGGACGAGATTTCTAATAGAAATAAAAGACGTTGTCTTCTCACTGTTTTATTTTACACCAGAACCGGTTTTCGACGCAACAGCGTCATCATCAGTGGTTCATCCCACCCACACAGCACTGGACAGTTGTCTTCTAACCACTGTGCTGTGTGGGTGGGATGAACCACTGATGATGACGCTGTTGCGTCGAAAACCGGTTTCTGTGTAAAATAAAACAGTGGGAAGACAACGTCTTTTATTTCTATTTTATTTGTAGTTTTTAAGGTATTTATTTATAAATACAGTTAAATATAATAATATTTCTGTTTGACAGGTAGTGGTTAATGAAGATGGGACCAACATTACAGTGGCAGTGGTAAAGAAACCTCTCCTGACTGGGATCCCACAGAAAGACTACATTCATGATCCCAACTTGCCGAGGGAGTTGAAAGGAAGTAATCTGACCGACTATCCGTTCTACAACGCTATACCGGAGAAGATCCAGTTCGTCTGCGATGGCCTTCATGACGGCTTCTATGCCAGTGTGCCTCATCATTGTCAGGTAGGTTCACGTTACGATAGACATTACAACCATGGTGATAACAACTAATGTGAATTCATAACAACACTTGAAATGTTTCCAATTTTACTTGCTCAGTTGTATAGAGACATGTAATCTGTCAGAAATTGGAGCCGTGTGGGCTGTAGTGTAGAGCTTTGGTTGCAGGGGGGCACTATCGGGGCGGGTTCGCATCTCGCCCGGATAGAATTTTATTCCATAGATAAAATTTCTCCCTTGGGGCTTTCGATGTTTATAAATAACCCCAGTAATGTAGCCCTCCACCGTGGTACCAAAATAAAAATCGGCTATACACCCCCGCCCTCTAACAACCCTAAGGAAGGAATTTCCATAAGGGTGGGTGGGCGTTATATATATATAATTTATTAAAAAATGTTTAAAGCTGCCCAGAAACAGACCAGATTTCTTCTTATATTTAGAATCTAATTTAATTAATTGCCTCTTTTTTTGTTCACATTAAAATTACATTTACATTTTATAAAGGTATCTTTAAATCTCCCATCTTGTAGATATATAAACATTGTTATGATGAATGTCATCGAAAAAAATGTATTTTGGTTTAACGAAGTGCAATCTATTTCTAGTAACTGTAATGTTAATAAGACTGAGTTTTTGGAGGGCAGAATAAAAGGGAATGATATTGTAATAATTAATATAAATTAAAATCATTAATTGCTAGGTGTGCAATACATTCTGCTGTTTGCAAAAACTGAGCTGAGTCAGGCATATCTGTATAAAAAACTCAGTTAATGTTTTAATAATTATCAGTAACTTCTCACCTTGTATGTTCTTTATGAATATATTAATACTTTAAATAGATTTCAATTGAATTCAATGGATTTTTTCTAATCTTTTTGTAGACAACAACAGCTGTGAATATTTTTATCGAAAAAAAGTCGAACTTTGTACGTTAGAACACTGAAAAAAACGGCTCAAAAAAAGTGGTGTCCGATGGTAAACCGAAAAGGACATCGTCCGGATTTTTACATTTGAAATAGAAAAATTATATTTTGCGCGAGAATTTTGTCTCAATTGATTTCTTTAATAGTAAAAAAAGATTTTTTTAATAGTAAACCATCGTCACCGTGTCCAATACGATCGTTTTCAAATTTCAATGTGATCGGTAAAGGGGTTTAGGAGGAGTACGAGTACAACGAAGTACATGAGTCGCCTAAGAAAGAGCTTCGTAAACAGCTCAATTAACAATCATACTTTCTATAAACAGTTATTTACGGATAATAAAGTTATTTTCTCAGATATGGATGCGAATTCGATAAGCTGGGTGCTGAAGGTACCAGGTTAACTTCTTTACCTAAATAAGTATTCCTGATTCCAAAAATTTGAAGGAGGCGTAACACAAATTCTGTAATAACTGCCTATAGAATGAAAGTATCGACACAAAATTTCATATGTAAATTTAAAGCCATGTAAGGACGACACCTATTAATTTTCAGCGGAATCAGCCGAAGGGGGAGAGGGGGGGGGGGGGGTCAATTCAAAAACCCCAATAACTGCCGGTATAATGAATGTATCGACATGAAATTTTATTTTTAAATTCAAAAGCCCATAATGAATGTCATATATGGTGCCACATGTCAAATATTGAGTTTGTCTTTGGAGGGAGAGCGGAAACGTAATTGATTAATTCATGATGGGGAAGTAGATAGCAGGTGATTCACCGACGAATTTTTTCGTCTTTATGTTCTACATATTTTCATACCCTTGCGCTATTTGGTAGACACACTGTTTACTCCTTCTAATCGCACAATAGGCAAAACATTAAAATTCTTTTCAGAATCCAACAACCATGGAACCTTCAAAATCTATGTGTAAAGTTTGTACAGACTTAGTAGTTTCATTTTTGGAGAACTTTAAGTTGTTTTTAAGTTATTCCAAACATTGGAAATTATAGTAAAACCCCTCTTTATGGACACCCCTCTCCGACGGACACCTCACCTTACGGACAATTTTGCGATTTACCGGCCCGAAGTATAGGAAAAACAATGTATTTTTACCCCCTTCGCAACGGACGCGGACAACCAATTTTGTAAGGACGACAAATCTATCCAAAAATCCTGAATGGACACCGTAACTGTTCGCAGACAGAAGGGTTTAACTATTATTATTTTCAGTCTTACAAGATTTTTTTCACATTTAGATTATAAATTTTATAGAGATCAGAGGAACATATCAAAATACTCAAAAGTATTTTCTTGTTCTAGGTTTATCATCATTGTTTGTTCGGTACGAGGTATGACTTCCTATGTGCCAATTATACAGCGTTTGATCAGAAAACCTTCATCTGCCATTTTGTTTCTGAAGTGGACTGTGCAAATTCGCCAAAATACTATATCAGGTAAATAGTTTTTACTTATTCTACATTATTGTGAAATTGAGAACTAAACAAAATTATCGAAAATGTTGTAATTGTTTCTAAAAAAAAAACATGATTTTCCTAGATTCAATAATTCAGTTTGCAATTTTCAAAAAAACACTATAGAGTTCAGAAAAATGATCAGGATTGTTTCAATTATAATTTTTTTTCAGATAGATGAATCCGAAATAGTTGAATATAAACCAATACAAATATTTATTTTTAATGTAATATCAGGTACGCGATAAAGACTACTACTCTAGATGAATAAACCGTGGTAGGCAAAATTTCGTACTCCCACCATAGAGTTAGGCTCATGTCCACCAGAGTGACGTAAGAGCGCTCTAGTAATAGGCGATATGACCTCGTAGTTAAAGCCCGAGTATTAGTTATAATAACAAATTACTAAAAAGTGTTAGTACCATTGTTAAATATTTAAAAAAAGTTTGCGAAATAATCTTTTATAGGAAAAGATCAAATGTGTTCTAGGAAACAAACACCTGTTATGTTAATGTAATGAAAATGAACATTCAATTGAAGATGTCAGCGAAAATATGTACAAATATTAACTATGAATGAAGAACTGAATATTAGAAACACTAAAATCCCCAATTTAACCAAACACCAAAAGTAACCTCCCTTATCTTAAAAAGAATTGTCTTTATATATACATATATTATATATATTGTAATATAGAGGGGTTGCGCGTCGCGTTTTTAATTTAAAAAAATGATATTTGAATTTACTTTTAATCTAAGCTGCGGAGATTTTCTCTAAAATTGCTTTGTCTTTACTAATTTAAAATGTCCAAAGGATGCCAGATCGCTTATGTAATAGACGATCATTTAAATTTACTGATTTTAATATACGAATTGGATTTCTATATGTTTCTTAAACTTCTCTGGGATGTTCCACTTTTCGTTGTTTCCGGCATTTTTTCCTCCAGAGGTGTCTTCTTTTTTCTTCGTTGGACAATATTTCGGGACAATTGCAGGTCCCTTCTTCTGGTCACTATGAACCAAATGAAAATTTGGTTCATAGTGACCAGAAGAAGGGACCTGCAATTGTCCCGAAATATTGTCCAACGAAGAAAAAAGAAGACACCTCTGGAGGAAAAAATGCCGGAAACAACGAAAAGTGGATTTCTATAACCAAAGGCGAAGGATTCGTCAGCGAAAAGAGTTTTGAAAAACCAAATTCTTAAATCAATATTGACTTGCGATGGCATGGGAAACAAACTACTGACAAATTAGCAACTCATATTTAAAAATGAATATATTTACAATACTAAAAAAAATTAATACTTAAAATAAAAATAAAAATTATAATATATAATATAAACCTTATTGGCTATTGAAAGCATTAGAGACAGGGGCTGGAGAGATAGCCCGGATGTTGATCGGATGCTAGGTGGGTCTGCGATGTCCAGAGTATAGAATGAATGACTCAACGGCTGGGATGGGGCTGGTCATCTGGGCTCTGTGACTGGAGACTCCACCTGACTAATTGTAATATTTGAGGGGTTGCGCGTTTCTTTTAAGGTCCTTGATTCAATATCGGGACGCCGATAGGTTATAGATAGCGTACTAGCCTACTGAGCTGAAGAAGAAACCTTGAACACGTAGTCCCGAGCCTATACGATGTCAAGTACTCGTTAAAACGTTTACCCTAGTTGAATAAACCTAGGTAAGTAAAATTTAGAACTCCCGTAGTAGAGTTGGGCTCCTCCACCAAATTGACGAAAGAGCGCTCTGGTAGTTAAAGCTCAGTCATGAGTCACAATAACTAATTCAAAAACAGTTGAGTAAGGTTTTTTTACCTCAGAGCGCAGGAAAAATATCTCGCAAATGTTGTTTTTTCTCTTTATAACTCGGATGTTGTTTACAATAACAACGTTATACTCTATTGGAAATATTAGGAGTAGATTAAAAACTAATTTAAAAAAATTAAATGTTTAATCCGAGTGTTGTTATTTGTTATTGTGACTCATACTCAACTATGAAGGTATATCCCCTATCTTCGAAGCGCTTTTTCGTCGCTCTTGTGGAGATGAGCCCAACTCTTCAGTGGAAATTCTACAATTTTATCTACCAGTTTAGTTTAGGGTAGTGGTGTTGAAAGAGAACTTCGACATAGCAACATCCTCTGTCCGTACTTGACTGATGTTCTTCTATTTCAGGAACGAAGCGCTGTACAAGGCGGCAGACCCCCCTGCGCCCCCCACAACCACCACAGTTGCAACCACCACCACCACATCCACTACCACCAAGCGGCCTTCCTCCCGAAGGAGGCGACCCTCCTCTGGCAGACGACGAAGGCCCATCTATGAGTACTACGAGGATGAGGACTACTATCAAGATGACTACTACGATGAGGAAGAGGATGATCCACCTCCGAGGAAGTCTTCCAGGAAGCACCGTCCCTCAGGTAGATCCAAGGGTTTAGAAGGAGTTCTGTGACGAGACAGTTCTGTTTATTCTACTTTCCCAGTGTAATAGAAGTTGATTTCAAATATGAAAACAAAAATTTTATCTGTATGTTTGTGTGTGTGCCTTTGATCACGATAACTCCCGATAGAATGAATGTAACGACACGAAATTTGTGTATCCAGAACCGATTGATTGATTGATTTTCTGTCGATTTTCAGCGAAATCGGACAGTGGGAAGGGGAGGATTAACACAAAAACTCTAAAAACTGCCCCTGTAATGAATCGACACAAAACACAAAATTCAAAACCCCGTAAGGGGAGGATAACTACCGATGTAATGTATTGACATGAAATTTCATATTTAAAGTCAAAACCTAATGAGGACAGTACCTGCTATATTTCAGCGAAATCGGCCGAAAGGAAAGGAGGGTTCGGGGCGGCTCAACTCAAAACCCTAATAACTACCGATGTATTGAATTTATCGACACACGATTTAGTATGAGGATTTAGGAGCCCCTACATAAGTCAACTATTAATTATTAGCGCAAACGGTCGACTGGTCTTGGAGGGGGAGCAAAAAGTTAATAGATTAATTAATTCTGGGGAAGTAATGTACTTTGCTGGTGGCTATTTATCTGGGTGACATAAACTCTTAAGCATGCCGTCCTTCGGATAGCACATTGTGATGGTTGCCTTGTCACATACTCATTAAAGATCCCCTACCCTAGATAACTGGTAAACATAATTTCTCACATTTCATTGCTATTTTTTCTTGTATTACTTTGTTCTATATAATTTTGTACATGTTACTTGTTTTTTTAAAATAATAACAGATAACACTCTGATCTGTTGTTAAAATTTTCTGTACAAATACTTTACCCTCCATAAAAGAATTGCAGTTTTCTTTTATAACACTTAGATGTAATTATAAAATTGCAGCTACTCTCATAATTCTGTTATGAATATAGTACCCCTGCATCAATTGCAGAAGCTTTCAGGATCCTTTCAAAGTAAAAATGTCCAGGAGAAATCCCTGGATATATCTGTAAGTTCTATTTTAAAAAAAATGTGTTTACAACACTTATGAATAACGTATAAAAATAAATTACATTTATAAATTTTAATTCCACAAAAAAATATATAGACATGTGTAACGATGTTTGGGAAGCTTCATTATTATTTCAAATTGCGTATTTGCATTTTTTCATAATTAGGTGGTGAAATATGTTTAACAATCGTATCGAACTACAATTAATAAACAGTAAAAATAATAATAATAAAAATAAAATAAAGAAATTGATAATTAAGCTTATCAAAAATGCATAATATTAAATATGCATATATGTATGACTTATTGAAAAATCCGCCTTATTGTGAACGTGTATCAATATTCCATAAACAGCCTGATTTTCGTTAGTATTCCTTTTTGTAATGGGGCGCGCTGAGTCGACTTTGTTCGTAGATTTTTATTCCAAATGGTTGATAGGTTTTGGAGGGAGAACAAAAACTTAATTGATTAATTCGAACTGGGGAAGTACATTGTGGCTGATTCAGTGTGACACATTATTGTAACGGGAGTTTTACGAACATTTTACAACTGGTTTCGCGTTTTCTGTATCATCAGGTTGAAGAAAAATAAGGGTTTCCGAACGACCTCCAGTAATGGTGTCGCACCCCTATTCCTGTTATTTTTCTTCAACCTGAGGATGCAGAATATGCCAAACCGGTTGTAAAATAAAACAATTTTTGAACAGGAAGATAATCTCTTTATTCTCTATTTATATCTCGGTTTTGACTTACGCCTTCAGTGCAAGGTTCAACAGTGAACACATATTTTTTTGTTGGATTTCGACAATATAAAATTTAAACAAGTTCTTTGCTTTTAATTATTTTTTATTAGTTTTTCCACTATATCGACACAGATTGCAAAAATGTATTCGGATGTAATGACGTAAATGATCATTACATTGGGACACACGAAAATAAATACCTACGTATGATATTTCGACTCAACTAAACCTTCGAATACTTATAGAATCCAAACCCTACAATCCCGTATCCTCGTAAAATCACAAACACTCCATTTTACGTCTTTAATGCTATCCTTCACAATTACCTGCAGATTCCCTTTGTAAGGGATGTAATTAAATCCCGCTACAGAAAATTCCATTATACCCTTTCCTTTCACCCTAATCCTTTAGTCCGCAGACTTGCCACAAGAACCTTTCCTAATGTTCATGTTCGGAGACTGAGGCGGCAATGGCCTCGAGACCTACTAGTGGATTGAAATCTCACTGAAGTCACTAATCATCTACAAACGTTTCATGTTTCTTTATCATTTAACTATTTTTTTTTTAAATGTATATTTTAATTTCTCTTTCTTATCAATTAACAAGATAATGGAGTGTCATTATTGAATGATCCAAGACATTTATTTGTTATGTATCACATTGGCTTATTATATATTGTATATATGTAGTTGTAAATACAAAATTATAAACAAAAACATATAATATTTCATTTTTTATATAAAAGAAAACTTAAAGTTTATTATAAACGTTTAGGAGGGGGTAGAAAAAGCGAAGATGCGACTACAACTACAAGTACGACAACTGCAGCTCCAGTTATCACAGGAGAGCCGCCACTGACCCGAGCACCCAGCTCTGTCTATGCCAGAACTAGGGTACCACCGCCCAAGATCCGGCCTCCAGTTCCGATCAACGAGAGGCACAAGTACGAGTATAAAGGAGCACCGGGTAAAAGAGGAGAGGACGAGGACGAAGAGTACTACGATGAGGACGAGTATGAAGATCCTCCCCCGCCCCCGCCCAAGAAGAAGGACTCTGGTAATGGATGCATGCTATGTACACAAGTAGTGTAGTGTGGGGTTGGTTCTGGGATGTTCTCAATGTAAAAACAGAACAACGGGCTGTTATGTAGTCACTTAGGGGTGGTGGTACTGCGCCAATAGAGACAGTGTCTTCGATATGGAAAATGTTGCGAAGCAGAATTCTCTATGAAGATATTTCAATTTTAAGTTGACATAGAGAGATGTTTATAGTTGTTTGTTGAGAAAATAGAAGCAATGCATAATGAAATGGAACGATTGTGAGGCACATAAATGTGGAAGAGAAATATTAGAAAGTTTTTAGGAAGCTAAACATAAGAAAGTTTTTAAATGTAAAATGTTGGGTTGTAGTTATTAAATTAATCTATACTTGCAGGTTACCCGGTGTTGCTCGGGAGTAACTTCACTTTATATTATTTTACCTGTAGCTGATTACATTCGATACCCGGACTATGTCCGAAAAGGTATTATCAAACGTATAACAGCTTTTGCTTAATGTCATCCATTTTTTTAAAGCAATAAACCGATCTGCTTAAGATTTATTTAATTACAGCCGAGTAGCATACGAGTACATATTAAATGCATTTTTTTTTTTAAATTAGGACCCCTTTTCAAGCCCATTTATTGTAATCCCATTTTGATAACAGTAATTTATAATAATAAACTGTTTTTAAATATTCTTAGGTCGAGACAAAATGAGCAGACGAAGGCAGGGTGGACGGAAGAGGCCGAGCAGATACGATGATGACGACTATGACGAGGAGGAGGAAGAGGAACGACCGAGGATGAGGAAGGGCAACAGGAAAGAGGATGACCATAGGAGGCACCGCAACAGGAAGGGTAAACCAGGTAATAACCATGAAGTAGATCAAAAGTCAGGCCAGTGAATCATGTCCGTCGAACCTGAAAAATGAGGCGGGGTGAGCTACCATTTTACCATTTGCTCTTACCAACTGTTGTACGTCATTCCTCATTTTATGGGAGGCTATAGTAAATTATTGAATTGTTTCCAATCATTTAAAAAAACAGATAAAATGGCAGCTATTTCTATTAGGCGGCTGAAGAGTGAGACGGGAGTGCAATGTTACTACAGAGTGGGAAGATGACGCTCAGGACTCTCTTCTATTAGCCCCAAATGACCTGACATTCTCTTTCCACTTACAATCAGCCTATAGGGACATGATTCACCGGTCTCACTCACTATAAGTAAACAAGTCCGGCTTTTTACCATGAAATCCTGAAATGTTAAGATGGCTGATGTAGTGAATAGTGATTATTTTGCAGCAAATTAAAAACAGTTTGACCTTTCACCGATTTTATTATTTTAAACTAGCGTTTTCACCTTCAGAAACCAGATCATTTGGTTTCTGACATCTTAGGAGATTCTTTTTCATAGATGAGGAGTTTGGAGGCAGAGCGGACCAACCCACAATTTTTCGGAAAATGAGTTATTCCCATCCTGATGTTGGCATAGGTTCCCTTTTTCAAAACCAGTGTGGATCACTTAGTTTCTTCACTTCAGTGATAGATAGCAGCACTTTAAGTTTAGTCCACAAGTATTTTGTGCCTATATTTTCAAAGTCACAATGGATCATACGGCCTTCAAAAACTTTATAGAACACAAAAAGGGATCACTCATCCAATACTATTCTAAAATTTCAAATATAAATAAATATTTGGGGCCCATTTATGGAGATAAACAAAATGTACTCAATTTTCAATTGCCATTTTCTACCTGTTCAGTTTCAACCAGTTGGTCCGCTCTGGCTCCAAACTCCTCAGATATTTGATATAATATCATTTGAAAGAGTATTTTTTCTCAGTGGAAGAAAATAGGTACTATAATTTTTGAATTATTTTCAAACTATAAAATTAGTTTAGGTTAAAGTATCTTTTAATCATAACAGCATATCCTTTCTGAGGATAATTTCTTTCTATATTAATAAATCATGCCATAATATTGGAATAGAGGTATTTCTGCTAACTAAGCAAATATTTTTTTCATTCTGTCTCATTATAGTTAGTTATTGTGACTCATGCCCAGTCTTTAACTACTAGGTCATATCGCCTACCTGGTGGACATGAGCCCGACTCTACTGTGGGAGTCCTAAATTTTGCCTACTCAGGTTTTGTTAACTAGGGTTGCCATCTTTAACGAGTAGCTGATATCGCACAAGCTCAGAACCATCAATAAATGTCCAAAGGACGGCGTGCTCACGGTTTTTACAACCCAGATTAAAAACAGAAGGGCCTCGGCCTTGTTTTGGAATGTACCTCTCAGCTACCGACGCCTTCCTGTCTCATATTTTTAATATATAAGACTATACTATTTATTCACTTTTTTGAAAGGCACTAAATGGCTAATATGTAATTTTTCAGGAGGAAATAGAGATGAAGATGATGACATGTTTGAAAGGCCGATGAGAGGAAGTTCCAGGAAGAGACACCCTGAAGAATCCCGAAATCGCCAAGACCGGAGACCGCCTCCTCAAGAGTACGAATACTACGACGACGAAGAAGAAGAGAAGTATTCGAGAAGAAGAACAACCCGAAAACCGGACAAAAGGGGAAGAACAACGACCAAGAAATACGAACGGACAACAGAGCCTCCTGTGGAAGAAGAATATGAAGAATATGAAGACGAAGTGGAAGAGGTGAAGAACAAGAAGAAAGGAGAGTCCACAACATTGAGTCCGCACAGGTTCTCAACGTCAGGTTATACGTCTTCTAAAACGACCTCAATAAGGCCACCAGTCACATATGCGCGTCCGAAATCTCCAGGTAGATACACCAGGCCAAGTACCAAGAAGGTGGAAACCTCAACGGAGGAGTCAACCACATTAAGGAGGCCAATTGTCATGAAGGCAACCGTTTTCCCGGACCGAAAGTTTACCTCTCTTGTAGGCGCTCCATCGGGTTTCAAGAAACAGGAGGAGAAGACAACCTCAGCGGAGGCCTCGACTGAGGCCTACAAGGAACCGGAAAAACAGTCCTTCGTCCGAAGACCTTCTCAAGATGGCTACAGAAAACTATCGAACTTTAGGAAACAGCAGGAAGAAGAGAAGAAGGAGGATATTGAGAATCAGCCAACAGCTAAGGAAGAAGTGGTGAGGGCTCCGTCGAGAACACAAGAACCTCCACGAATGGAGGAAAGCCAGTCCGACTTTAAGAATGTACCTACAGCATCTCAAAGCACTGGAGATTCCAGATCCAATTATGAAGAGTCTTCTGGTTACAGAGGCTCTGCTGAGAGAAATCAAGATTCACGAAGTAACGTTCCGGCCACTCAGGAACCGCCAGCTCCCAGTTACAGGAACAACTACAGAGAAGACAATCAAAATTTCAAACAAACCTACAGGGGACAGGACAATGTCAGCCCTCCACGAAACGAGGAAGCCATAAATTTTAGGAGTAGCCCCAGGGACCAGAGTAACTTTAGGAATCAAGCAGTTTCACAAGAAAATACATCGAATTTCCGAAATGTATACAAAACTGAGGATACTAATAGCTACAGAAATTCGCCAGGGGTGGTAGAGAACCAACCTTCAGGGATCGAAGATTCAAATTATAGAACATCAGCTGTTAATAACGCTAATTATAGGAATCCTCATGCTAGTTACGATGATGCAAGTCTTAAAAATGATGATAATAGGTTTAGGGCTTATTCTTTAGCAAATGGGAATGGAGATTCGTATCAAAAGACGGAAATCAGATGGCCACCAAAAGAGGAGTCGTTTGTCCCGATCGAGGTAACTCAAGCACCGCCGGCGGAGGATAACAAGCCTTATCTGACAGGACCTGGACAGGATCAGACCCAAGAAGGCGGCAAGACAGTATACCCTCCTGCGATCACCAGTCCACCTCGAGGATACAGACGGTACAACAAGATGAAGGTGTCCGTCCGACCGAAACCAGTGACTGAGGGGAGCCTAGAGTACAAGTACCGGCTACCAGAGGCTGAGGAGGTTCCCAAGCTTGAGTTCACAGCCCCCGGTCCCTCTGGACCGCCCCAAGCCACTGCCCGCCCTCCCTTCCTCCCCGATATTGCCGAGTACGATGTGACTCTGAACGATGCTCTTCAGCCGTCCACACCCTACACGAGGCTCAAGTCGCGGGGTGGCTACCAGGCTGCTTCTGTGACTCATCCTTCCTTCAGGACAGGCTACCTGCTGACGGCAGCCTCCCAGACCTACCCGGCCAAGCTGGCTAGCGACTATGATGCCGTGGTCCTTCCTGCCTCGAGGTACTCTGCCAAGAGACGACCTCACGACTGGTACTGGTGATCCTACACTCCCCTATTACCTGTATTTATTACAAACTTGATGAGATCGGCTGCCATACTGGTCGCTGAAACTAGTAGCCTCTGCAGACTGCAGTGAAACTTCTCTTAGTGGACACTTCCCATCTTCTCTGCGATCTGTCTAATATCCTACAGAAAACCGTCTAAAGTGGACCCTCTAAATAAGGGACTCAAAAACTAAAATATTTCAGATCTCAACTTAATTTAAACCTAACTATACAAAAAAAAAAATTTGAAGCTTCAGTTTCAGGTATAGGAAGGTCTGTTTAGGAAATTGTTCTTCTAACAACTTCGTGTAATATACAATTAAGAGTTACAGGTTATTTAAGTTCGGTATTTGACAAACTGATATGGTAGCTTCTTGAAAAGCTTCAACCAATATTTTATTCCAAAGTTCATATTTTTTTTTAGCACTGAAAAATCAATATGTGGAGCGTTTATTGATTTTTTTCTAAAGTTCGTTATAAAATGGGGTTAGAGGGAAAGTCGTGACGCTAAATTCAAATAGAAACATTTTAAATACTTGGAAAGTTATATTTAATTATTTTTAATAACCTATGGTTCAAAATAATCGCATTTGTATCTACATAAGTAAACATCCTGAAATTGACTATTTTTTTATTTATTTACTGGGCACTTCTAAATAGTGGACAAAAACATGCGGCCCCTATAGAGTGTTGGAAAAAACAATATTTAATGTTTTAAAACAGATGGTTTGAAAATATATATGAGTCTAATGTGAGAAATAAGTTGAGAACATTAAAAAAATTAAGAAAAATATATATTTATTTTCTAACACAGAGTCCCTTATTTAGAGGTTTCACTATAATTTGAACATTATCAATTTTGAACATTTGTTTTTTTATTTTGTTTTGAAGAATCATTATGAGAAATTTGTATAGAAATATAAACTAGTTTTAAAACAGAAAAATAATGTTCGAAGTTTGATGAAACAATTAGATTTTTCTCATTTTTACTCAAAACATTACCATTAGTTTTGAGAATTAAGCTCAAAATAAACATTTTTATGTAAAGTCCAAAATTGTGGATCAAGGATCAAGTTTATATTGTGATATGTGTATTTTAACTTGACATGGACATGTATATAGATGTTGTTATTTATATAGCATTGTATACATGCTTTTTTTTGTTTTTTTTTATTCCATGTAATATATTTTTTTTGGTTAAAGGAATTTTTTTTTTTTTCTTCTTTTTGTACAAAATATAAATTTTGACTGAGTAGCAAACCTTAATTCGGTTAAATATCCGTTCAATAACTTGTTAGAAAATAAAGTATATATTAATAGTATATAGAAATATTTATAAGAACGGATTGACAAATTAAGGCTTCTTACTCAAAGAGTAAATTAAAAGAATGGGACACTAATAATAATATTTAAAAAAAATTAATTTTATTTTTTTGATTTTGAATAATAAAAATGATATGAATAATAAGAAATATTAATTATTTTGTATTGCGTTACCTTGTTCATACTCACCACAATGTTTTATAGTTAGATGTAGAATTGCGTGGTGTTCACGTCTAAGTACACTTTTCAGATATATAGAAATGATAATAATAACATTTATATCAGTTAAACCATAACATGGTAATTGGATATGTTATATAATTACCATAACATCAAAATAGCCTATAAAAAGTATGTGATGTGGCCATTATAGGACTTTTTTATACCAACCATGCTTAAAGATCACTCTCTGGCATTATTGGGTATACAAAAGTAATAAGTTGGCGTCAGCGATATTTTTTTGTTTCATTATACAACGTAATAATGAGAGTGACATTCTTATACCCAATATGATATAATTTTGAGAAGGGGGAGGGGGAGAGAGAGTGATCTGTAAGAATAAAGAAAAAGAAAGTCCTGTAATCGTTCAAACTCGGGACCATCGCTTAACGTCCCATCCGAAGGACGGCGTGCTTAACTCAATAATAAAAAATTTTTTTTTTTTTTTTGTTTGGCTTCATGTACGGTGCATATTAGCCATGTCAATGTGTTATATATAATTATTTAAGACATCCATGGCCCCGGGAGGGAGTTCTATCTACGAAATAAAACTCACTCCCGGACGGGATTCGAACCCGCAAACCATGGTGAGACCATGCGACCAAAGCCCTACGCTCTAGCCCGCACGGCCACCATGGCCCCCAAAAAATATTTTATAATTCGTTGCTAAGCGCTTCAATTTAAACATTATTGTGAAATATTTCCTAAGGAAATATATTTTTTATTGTTTGGGGCGCTATAACTTTTGTTGTATTAATCTTATCTCATATCTGAGAACTTATTAGCGATTGAAAATTTTATAAGGAACAATTTTGATGGGTATCAATTTTTCGATAGGACTGACCATTTTTGGATAAAAAAGAAAACGTCTAAAAATTTGTGTTTCCAAACGACATTTCAGGACGGTTTTCAGCATATATCACGAGAACTGGAGGAACTGCAAAAAATCTTATTTCTTATAAAATGTATCTTTTAGTGCTTTATACAATCCACTTGAAAAGGTTTTTATTAGGTCATATATATAAGTGGTGTCATGTAAATTGTACTTAGGCCCCGAAGTAAAGTGGTCTTAATTAATTAATCAGATCTAGATTAACACATTTGACTAATCCATTCCAAATTTCAAGTTCATAGCGCTACACTGCGTTAGAGCGCTCACAACTTTTCATCACATACATATACACAGAGACAGACCCCCCGAAAATAATAATATACAAATAACAATACTTATACTATAGGTATAAAAAAGTATAAATGTACCAAAATCTAAAATGGTTAAATCTTGACTTGTTCCCTTAACACTTATCATGATAGTGAATATTAAAACATAAGAAATTATATATTATTTTTCATTTTATTAAATGAAGTGTAAGCAAACTCACTTGTAATTACAAATTTAGTGGACAAGCTGAATATGAAATGAATGTACATGATATTTCTGTGTGTCAACATCTCGTGACGATCTGTTTAAGTACATTGCACAGCGATAAAGAGAATCCTTAGCATGTGTTTGTTCTCTCTTCCTTTGGACAGCCAGCCATAAAACACTCCATTATTCTAACATTTTATTTTTCTCTTATTTTCCTTACTGGTTTATGCTCTACACTCTTCCAAGATTATGTCGTGGGTAAGGAACCAGTTATAATAATATTTAATATATGTAGATCATTTGCTAAGTGTGTATTTAATAAGTCAAATGTCGATAAGTATGTTAATATTTTGAAACAAATTGATACTAAGAATTTAAATTATTTCTTTTTAAATTGACATCACTAAAGAAAGCCTAAGTATCTTTTACTTACGTGTAATGTCCCTCACTCTTTCTCGAGGGTACGGACTCATTGAATGAAATATGCACATAAAACCAATAAGGGAACAGGTGGTATTTTTTTTAATAGAAAAAAAAAATAGTATCTTGTAAAAGACATACAGGCATCTGAGAGAGAAAAAAAAAAAATTATTATCAAACTATGTAACTCGACCAAATATCTTTAAAATTTTTAACTATTATATTAATTTTTTTTAATACATTTTGGTTTTTTTTTAAAGGGAAATGGCGACTCACGTATCATTTTTTTCTTTTTCTTTTTTTTTCTTTCTCTGGTGTCTAGCAGTTCTGCACCATCCTGTCTCGCACCGCCTCTCCTCCCACTCCCTTGACATACCAGTGTTGCCTTCCTTCCTTCGGGTTTATATAAATTTCTTTTATTTTATTTTGAAGTGAAAACTTCTTTAGCACCGTTGTGATTTGAAACTCGATGAAACGAAAAAGCGACACTATTGCCTTATATATATATATATATATATATATATATATATATATATATATATATATATATATATATATAATAACAGAGGGCGCCGGTAGCTCAGTGGTATGCGTGCTTGACTTCTGAGCGCAAGGTTGCGGGTTCGTAGCCCGACCGAGGCCCTTAGTTTATTTTATCTGGGAGGTAAAATAAACTTAAGCACGCCGTCCTTCGGATGGGACGTTAAGCGATGGTCCCGAGCCTGTACGATGTCAGGTACTCGTTAAAGACCCCTACCCTAGATGAATAAAAAATTTAGGGTAGGCAAAATTTAGGACTCCCACAGTAGAGTCGGGCTCATGTCCACCAGAGTGACGAAAGAGCGCTCTGGTAGTAGGCGATATGACCTCGTAGTTAAAGCCCGGGCATGAGTCATAAAACCTAAACCTAAACCTATATATAATAACAGTTGTTTTATTTAGTCATCTGTTTGAATTACTAACATAAGGACTTCTTGAAACTGAAAGTGAAGAGAAAAAAAGTTGCCGATAATGCTTCTTCTCTAGTCTTGCGACACAAAAAAGATAATCATGAAAAATTCCATCGCCTCCTCCTCTTCCTCCAAAAAGTTTGGAATTGTGAATTTTTTTAGACTTTTAAGAACTTATTAAGGTTAAGTTAAGGTTAAGTTTTATGACTCATGCCCGGGCTTTAACAGCGAGGTCATATCGCCTACTACCAGAGCGCTCTTTCGTCACTCTGGTGGACATGAGCCCGACTCTGCTGTGGGAGTCCTAAATTTTGCCTACCCTAAATTTTTATTCATCTAGGTTAGGGGTCTTTAACGAGTACCTGACATCGTACAGGCTCGGGACCATCGCTTAACGTCCCATCCGAAGGACGGCGTGCTTAAGTTTATTTTACCTCCCAGATAAAATAAACTAAGGGCCTCGGTCGGGCTACGAACCCACAACCTTGAGCTCAGAAGTCAAGCACGCATACCACTGAGCTACCGGCGCCCTCATTTATTCTATATAATATGTATTCAACTATAAAAGGTTTTTACAAATTCACTATTATATTTTGTTCATTTTATTAGATTATTCACAACTTAAATATTTGTAAATGTTAAGGTAACTTATGTATTTAGTTACCAAGTTTGGTATCGATATACAGTTTTGTTAGGTTGCAGGACCTATTTTTATAGTCAGAGGTTTGATGTAAGTTGTGTTAACTCCATGATCTGAGATATCCAACTTATTAAGGAAACATTTATTTCATACTTTAGTTACCATAAGCCACTCGTGTCATTTGTTGAAATTAAAAACATGGAGTTTGAATAATAAAATATAAAATAATTTTTAAACTTGGTACCAATATTATAATAAATAAACCCTATAATTATCCCACTCCTGATACTGCATTCGTCTCATTCTCTCGCAGTTTCGTTTTCTGAAGGTTTCACTTCTACCGCGTGTCAACTGCAAGTTTTTTTTTTATTTTTTGATATTCTATTTACATTTCTTTTCTTTTACTATTTCCTACAATACTTATTATAGTTGTTTCTCTAGATATAATGATTTTGTTTTAAACGTAGAAGAGTACATTTTTCCATTTAGAGATAACCCCCTCTGGATACGTTACAATATATATAATAACATTAATTTGGAGCAGTAAGATACATGATGCTATGTTCAAATATATAAAAGAAAAGGTTTATAATAGTTGTGGTACAGTATCTGTGTGAGTCTCCTCCAAGGTGTAGGAGCACCTCCACTATAGTGTACAGCCCCGGTACAATTAACTAGTCCTTCCTAGTAATTTTACTTCTCCAGCTATAGAAAGTATAGGTGAAGTTATGAAAAGTCGATGCGGAGTTTTCAACTGAATTACATATTTTCTGAGCTCCAGATTTCAAATGATGAAAGAAAACATTTCTGTGTATATGTGTTTATGAACACAATACCTCACTATAGAACATCATGTATCATCACGAAATTTTATATGTGAATCCAGAACCTTCTAAAGACGACACATATTGTTTTTCAGCCAAATCGACCGAAGGGAAAAGGGGGATTAGGGGGAGGTTTAACACAAAACCTTCAATAACTGCCGATGTAATGAATGTATCAGCACAAAATGTATTATGATGATTCAGGCGATTGGTAATTAGCCCAAACGGGCCATTGATTTTGGAGCGAGAGCGAAAACGTAATTGAATAATTGTTCTGGGGAAGCTCATTGCCGGTGATTCATATGGCTCACAACGTGAGCGTAAATAGAAAAACTTCTAGTTCTTTGATTTTGTGATTCCTGACAAATCAGAGTGCGTTTGTTGCTATTCTGAGTACTTTAATTTGAAATGTTTGAAGTCGTTTCGATTCGTACCGATCTAAACGTTCGTAGTGGAAGTAGGAGTATCTTGTATAGCAGAATGGTACATCTCTGTTCAAGTTATTAATTGACGGGGTTGAAATCAAGATGGTCCAAGTAATATTAAGATTTTTTTTCAATTTTATGGTTTGCTAACTGAAACTTTCACCATAAAAGCAGAAGATAAAATATTTCCGGTTTCGATAAATTATAGAATTTTTAAATCAGTTAAGAACTTAATGCACAGTTTCTTCAAAGTTTTAAAAATGTCACTTAGACCACTTTGATTCTAACCCCGTCAATTATGCTTGCTGTAGTTTTTGTGTAGTCTCCATATATATCCAAAAGTACTCCGAGATAGAGCACACCCTGGTCCTTAAGATTCCAGAAAATTGGGAGGTCATCACCTGACTGTGTACTTCTATGGAGAGGAGAACCTGCGGAGAGCGAAGATCCATCTTCAGTCTTTTCTACATTTAGTTTGTGACACAATTTTCCAAACCACTGAGAGTTACTATTGATATAACATAAATCAAATTTTAATAAAAAACAAACTTTAATCATTTATAAATTCAACCATATGTTTGGATCCATCCCCACAATCTTGATCTCCACCAAATTGTATCCTGAAAAATTAAGAATACAAATAAATGATACCTTGTCTTGCCGTTATCCTCAAAACTCATATAATCAGAGCCGGATTTAGGGGTGGGCAACAGGGGATGAAGCCCCGGGGCCTCCACAACGTCTACAAAAAGTTTTGGTATTTTTTTCAAAAAGAAAAAAGTATTTTTATTTTTTTTCCAAGTTTTTATAATAATCAAAGTCTAAAATTTTGCCGTCGATACGGTGAAATTATAGTTGTAGTTTATAAAATGATTCAAGTAAGAATTTATTACATGTACATAAATTTCAATATAAAATAAAATTATTTTTGACATGAACATTTATGTACATAAATACTATTAAAAGTCGTGATTCCTATTTATTTGAAGCAATATTATAGAAAATGTCGAGCACTATTCGAAGAAACTCAAATATTGCTTTAATGTCATATGCTAGAGAATGTTTCAGTACTTAGCTAGCAAGAATAAGTAAAATTTCAGTTAGATATAGAGAAAAATATGTGAACAAAATATATTTTTTCGCGAATTTTACTATTTAGGTGATTACATGAAGTACCTACATCATGGCCCCCACATTGGATTGCGGGCCCTGTAACCAGGATCAGGGTCGGGCCCCCCATCTCATAGTCATGTGCTTATAATTACATGTTTATTTTTTAACCCTTTTACAATTTTATTTAAACTAAAAATAGATTGTAAGGTATAATTAATGTTACAGTATCAGTTAGATTTTAAAACCAAATTTTATTGATTAAATTATTTCACACATCAATTGCTACCGTGATTATATCATTTACTTTTATTTTACTGAAATTAACGTTTAAATTTTTAGATTTCTTTGACTCACTAACATTAAAATAAAAATTGACAAAAACTAGTATTACGGTCTAAAAAAAAATAACATTAAGAGCTCTAAAAATTAAAAGATGTTTGTGTGTGTTTAATATACTGGCTACAACAAAAGCTTACTTATAGCCTAACTGCCCTTAATTATCATAGCTTTCCTAGCTTTTTTTTGACTAAATTTATCAATAACTTCTGAAAAGTCAATAGTTTTGGCCAATTCATTTTCAATTGCCAATATTGCCAGATGGTTGAGGCGAGTTTGGCCAGTTGTGCTGGAGTGGGGGAGGGTTGAGGGAGTGCGTGGGGCCCGTCTATACCTGTCTCGTGCGGACTGTTTTATACTAGTAATTTGCAAACAAGAGTAACTTATCCATGCACGCAACTAATTAAATAATAACTTAATAACTCGCACAACTAGAATATGTATATTATACTAAATTTTCTTATAATTATATATTTTGCCTTTTTAAGCTATGATCCCTTGCAAAATCTACTAAAATAAAAAAATAAAAAGGACTGGGCCCGGACCCCCTTGGGCCCGGGCCCTGCAACCAAAGTGGCACCAGCCCCGCCCTTGTGGGGGCCATGACCTACATACAATCTACGAAGATATTCTAAGGGGTTAGTTCCGCCAGTAAATATGTTACTGTTGTCATACCTTTCGGTGGATACCGTCGTCACTGGCTGCTGGTCGAGTACTGTGGGCGAGCGCTTTCGATGTAAAGACATCATCTTCAAGCCACTGTTAATGTTGTAACAACATTAACAGTGGCTTGAAGATGATGTCTTTACATCGAAAGCGCTCGCCCACAGTACTCGACCAGCAGCCAGTGACGACGGTATCCACCGAAAGGTATGACAACAGTACGAAGATATTTTTATATTTTAAACATTTACTGTTTGAGTATGAAATGAAGTGGAGTTTTGTAAAAATAGATTATTTATTTATTTTTTTAATGTATCATCAGTATTATCTGTAAACACGTTCTATTCTTAATAAATTTATGTTATTACGACAAATTATTTATTCAATTAATATGTTTATTCGTTTACTTAAGGGCCTCCACTTTCCATATGCCCCGGGGCTTCTAATTTTTAAATCCGGCTCTGCATATAATACCTTGCTAGGAGGGAGACGTTTTGTATCGTAAACAAAAAAGGCAATAACTGACAGAACGGTAATATCTACCTCTCTTGGCAGGCACTCTACCAGTGAGCAGTGAGCCAAACTGGCCATATGCCTCAAGAATAATAAAAAATAAATACTACATAATGACATGTGTGATCTGTTCACACATTGAAGGGTTCCGTCGGTGACCACTACGTTAATATATTAATTAGTACACATTTAATAATTATATTGTTCTGAAATAAACTTTCTTTATGGTTTTATCATTGTTTTGAGTCATGGTTTGAATTGGATAGTAAAAGATATTATGAGCTCAACACGCTACACTTCCCCGCCTTATAACAGCCTAAAGGAAGAAATTTACATAAGGGTGGGCCTTATAAATATACATAGATATATATATACATATATATATTTGAAGGATATTTTTAAGTTATCTCTCAGAATTTAAAAAGCACCATCATATCGCACCCGTCGTAGAATAAAGGTACAACTCAATAATTGAATTTGTTGGGAAATCAATATTAAAGTTTTTTTTATTTCCGGACGAAAATTACTCACTCCAACAGAATAAAGGAATGCTTCCTCTTGGGAGGCGGGAAAACCAACTAGAGTTATCCTGATATTCTACGTACGAAATGGGCTACTTCCTCAATTCAATACCGTTGGTAACTCAAATTGCATTTTTTAAATTGTACCTATATTCTACGACGGATGCGAATTGATCAAATTGTAGGAACTCGTTTTGTTGAAGCAATGTCCCCCAACCCTTGAAAATTGCGATTTTCCCCCAAGAAGCTTCCTTGGGGAAAAAGTTTCGTTTGCTTCAACACTTCTATCCTACTTTCAGCTACATATAACTCACTCAAACAGCTAATATAGAACAATAAATAAAAGTGAGTCCAGGATCAACTTCCCTCTCTTAATAATAATAGTAGTGAAATTAAATTTTATTTTAAACTTTATTGCTTATAAAGATACAAATCTCATAGCAAGGGTTGACCTTACTATAAATGTAATACATTATAAAAGTTTATATATCAATACAACTTATAATTACAATTAGAAAATATAACAAACTTAATTAAACAAAAAATTAATTTATAAATATGGGCAAAGTAAAGAAAAGAAAAATACCAACGGTTGTGAAATGTGTATATTAAAATGTATAAGATAAACGAGAGGGCAAATTATAATTTATTATAACACAGTTTTAACTGTTTTTCTAAATTTTAAACTACCTATTTTAATTACGATACTTAATACTTAACAAATTAATTATTTTATCGGAGATTGCATTATAGTGTGAAATATATTTATTGATAAATTTGTTTCTGTATTGGTTTAACATTGGACAAGTTATGAGAAGATGGATTATGTTATCATTATCACTGTTAAAAAGTGGACAGTAATGCTAAAATTTAGCTGGGTAATTTGTATAATTCAAATGAGTTGTATATTCTCCTCAGACCCATAATTGTGAAATAATCCTTTGTTCGCTTAGGTATATGGTTACTCATTTTTAAATAACTTCCGCTATTGCCAAAAGAACTAATAATAATAATAGTAATCTTTATTACCTAGCAGGACTGAGCCCAATATACGATTTACAATTTGTTAAGTATATTTATTAAAATAAATTTACAAACTAAAAAATTAAATAAATGCATAAATATATTTACATTATTAAATGAATCAACAAACATTTATAAATCTGGTACAATAAGAATACAATGAAACAATACAACAAAGAATAAATGGATAAAAAAAAATTTAAGTTAAGAAAAAAATAAATATATAATTTAAAATAAATAATAACAGAAAAGTAGTGATAATAAATAAAGAGAAACTAAGATGGTACTATAACAACAACAATTATAATTATAAAAGATAATATAATATAATAAAATAAAAGAATAGGGGGCACGAAATTGTATCCAGAGCCCCAGAAGGACATCTATTAATTTTCTGCGAAATCAGTCGAAAGAAATAAAGCGATTAGGGGGGCTCGACTCAAAAACCCTAATAATTGTATAATAATAATAATCGCCTACTACCAGAGCGCTCATTCGTCACTCTGGTGGACATGAGCCCGACTCTACTGTGGGAGTCCTAAATTTTGCCTAACCTAAATTATCATTCACCTAGGGCAGGGGTTTTTAACGAGTACCTGACATCGTACAGGCTCGGGACCATCGCCTAACGTCCCATCCGAAGGACGGCGTGTTTAAGTTTATTTTACCTCCCAGATAAAATAAACTACTCGGCCAGGTTTTGAGCTCAGAAGGCAAGCACGCATACCACTGAGCTACTGGCGCCCTCTAGTTTACAGACATACACTATAGATTTCTCTTGTAGCTGACTCTTATCCAAATATGATTACCTACTACTTGTAAAGTTGAGTTAGACTAAGAATATAGTTAGAAAAATGTCTATTATAATTTCATATTCCCAGAGCAATAACAAACTTTACCTTTGGACTCTCTCTCGCTCTCGGTCACATCTAAATGCAGCATCTGTCACTCTGAAGGCTATGTAGACGGACAAGAACAAGGAGGCGAAGGAACATGCAGCAAAACTGTAACCAGTTATTTCACGTTCCACTGGTTTATTGTCCTTCAGCATCTGTAATCAAAAAATCAAAGTCGAAATAAATATCTAATTGGCCAATTATATATCGATCTTAAGTTACGAGAAAAAACGTTTTAAGAATGTACGTTGAATGGTTGGGCTATGGCTGAAGTAGACCCACAGGCATACCAACAAAAACAAAAATACGGTTCTTTGGTTCACCTACTTTTTATTTATTTTTTTTTAATTTGTTGGTATGTTTAAGAAGATTCAAATGTATAATATGTGGCATCTAATTTATTTTCTGAATTTATGAACGTAATTAATACATAGATGTATTTGGTGCATTCTCTCATCAATAATTTATAAAATGGTATATAACATTTAATAGTAACCGTCATTATTGGGAAATTCAACCATTATTAACCACTAGCAGCTTTCCTCGCGTTGACCGATTATTAACTTCGTCGAGAAACCGGCCTTCTTGAAAAAAACCACCATGTCTCACCACGAAGGGCTAACTTTGGTATCGGGTGCTGAATTTTATCGATTGAGCTAACCAACTCAAAACAGGAGGCTAAAACCTCGCTTTTACCAGGAAACAATTTTTTTAAATAATTTTTTTGGTGTGTAGAGAGCTTCGTGCACTGGAAACAGAAATAAACATTGATTTATTGTTTTGTCGTTAACTTCAGGTTTGTTACTTCAAGTTGAATTCTCCAAGAAATAAGTTGAAATTTTCAATAATTTTGAGGCCGAGAAGTGATGTGTCACTACCTACCTTGGCGTGAATATGTCGGGTATACGGCCTAGGTTAGATAATTCACTTGTATATTGTTGGCATCACGAAATCAATTCTTCTAGCCCTCCAGGTCGGGGGTGTCACGAGCCTCCACCCAACAAACTAATCTCGTGGGGAAGCCACAATCAGCTTTTCCTATTTTCTTTGGTTTATGTTAACAAGATGGTGAGGACTAATAATAATATACGTAGGGGCCCATTCGGATTCGGCGGGGGGGGGGGGGGGGGGGGGGGCGCTTGTTAGCACCTGTGGTATCTCCACAATCACAAAGATGAAGCCGATCAGCAAGCGTCATAGAACTGATTTTAACATCGGGCGTTGGAATGTTCTAAGCCTTCACAGACCCAGAGCGCTTAATGTGCTCTTAGCACTTCATCTATATGCAATTGACTTAGCTGCTATCCACGAAATCCGGTGAACCAGGTCAGGATCTTTAGAAACACGAAGACACATACTACAGCTGCCGAAAACCGCCTTAAAACGACATTTCCTCCATGTTAACCTATTTTTTTTTAAACTTATATTCATTTTACGTGAAAACGGTTAGTTCCATCGAAAAATTGGTCTTACGAAAAATGTTCTTTATTAAATTTCTGAAGAATTCACAATAAATTTCGAAAGGGCACAGTTCAAAGTAATGTTTCAGTTGTTAACGAATTTAGAAATATATATTGTAATTCATACCCAGCCAATGAGCTCGACTCTACTGTGGGAGTCCTAAATGTTGTTACTTACGTTTATTCACATAGGATAAAGGTCTTTAACGAGTACCTACATCGCACAGGATCGGGACCATGGCTTAACGTCCCATCCGAAGAACTGTGTCCTCAAGTGTTTAAACCTCCTAAAGACCCTCGGCCGGGTTTCGACCCGCGATCTTGAACTGTGTAGGCTATTATGCTACCTTTGAGGTACCGGCGCCCTATTTTTTTTTTTTATTATTATTGATAATTCGGAAAATAATTATATAATATATATATGATAATTATGATTATGAAGTTCATATTTGGAATACAAGTATGAGTCTGATGATATTAACAGCAGGTTACTTTGTTTAAATGTAGGTTCTCAGTAATTCTGAGACTGTCTTTCTTACAGTCAGTAATGCCAGTTTGAAAAGAATTTTAGGGGAGGAGGGGGGTTGAAGTGGTACGCAAGAATGTAGGGAAGCTAACAATCTTATGTTATAGTCACATCATAATATGATGTATTATATCATAATATGTATCACATCATAATATGATATATTATATTTTTATCACTGTTTCAATTAATATTTATTTATTTCACAAATATCTTTATTTCTTGGATGCAAAAAACTTCGAAAATGTTGGTAATTCAAAAGTATTTGATTTTTATAGTTGGTAACACTACCGGCGTAACTACCACCCGAGTACATAATCCTGAAACACGACAAGTTTACAAATTTATTTTAAATAGGATAAAGGATAAAAATAGCAAACTTTATGATAGATTGATTAGGCTAGATTAAAAATTGCTTGATGATATTAAATAATTAATAAAAAAGGCCCCCCCGCTCAGTAATTATTGCCTGGGCTCGATCACAAGGTACGTTTTATAAGAGTATCGATTCTTGATATCGATGCCAGTAATTTAGTTTTAGATACCTTCAGTATGTAGGGGTATCGTGAGACTTTAGTCTTAAGCTGTTCGGAGGGTTCGATAATGTAAATTCTTTTTACTTCCACAGACGAAGTATTGAGAAAATTATTAAAAAATGTTTATCTAGAACCTTATAAGGACACATATTGATTTTCAGTCAAGTCAGCCAATGGAAAGATGGAGATTAGAGGAAGATTAGAAGCTTAACACAAAAACATTAGTAACTGCCGTTGTAATGAATGTATTGGCACGAAATTTTATATGCATGTTCAATGATGAAGATAGATAGTCTAAAACCTGGGTCGGGTCAGCCGACACCAGGATTTGATGGCTACAACCTCCAAAATGGGGCACTGGGCATCACGTGCTTGGACAGGGACACCAGGACCTGGCTCGAGGGCGTGGTGTCAACGTGCAACCCGTGGCAAGGAGCTTGCCTTCGGATAGTAGACGCATCGGAGCTCAGCAGGCCGGTGAGGGCAAGGGTATGGATACCGGGTCCTGTACAGGAACCGGCCACCGTGCTTCACCGCCTCGAGGTCCAGAACGGCGACCTCTCCACCTCCGGGTGGAGAGTCGTCAGAGCCACTGCTGACTCAAAAGATCAGCATTTGGTAATTGTAATGGGCGAGCCATCATGGCTGGATCTTTCAAGATTCCAATATCGCCTATCGCTTGGCCTACACCGGGTGACATTTGTCCGCCTGGGAAGGAAGGAACCTGAGAAGAAGGAAAAGGACCAGTAGAAGGGTAACGGTCCACCCTAAAAGTTAAAAGTATGATCAGGGTCCTCCAAATAAATCTCCACCACTGCAGGGCAGCAACTGCTCCCCTAGGAAAGTATGTGGTGAACAAAAATATTGATATTGTACTAATTCAAGAACCTTATGTTTACAAAGGGGGAATTAGGGGGCTGGGAGGACTTGGGGCGTTCACGATCTGTGGCAACGACCAAAATCCACCTAGAACTTGCATTTTAGCAAGGAGACACATACAGCTTATGCCACTTCGGGACTTCTGTTCCAGAGACCTAGTGGCGGCCAAGCTGACCTGTACCTGGGAGGGCACCACAAAGGAGCTTGTTATAGCCTCTGTATACCTTCCGTACGACCATCCTGGGGACCCACCATCTAATCAGATGAGAAACCTTGTGACGCACGTGATACTCGCCTGTGATGCTAATGCACACCACATTTTGTGGGTGAGCAGCAACACTAACAAAAGGGGCGAGGCACTCCTAGATTTCATTGCTTCAACTAATCTAGAAAATTTCTAGATTAGTAATTTCTAGATTAGATACATTAGATTCGACATTCCAAATGTTGAACTTCAAACATTTGAGTTCAGGAATCCAAGAAATACGGACTGGGAAGGCTATAATAGCCGACTGGAACAAATTCTGGGAGGAAACTCCAATGAACCAAAATCGTTTGAGGACATAGACTGCTTAAACGAGAACATTACATTGGCGGTGCGACAAGCATTCGAGGAAAATTGCCCTCTGAAAGCTAAAAAAGTGCAGAGGGAGGTTCCATGGTGGAACTCGAATCTGAGCGATCTAAGGGCAAAAACCCGGAAACTTTTCTACGCCGCCAAGCGTACAGGACAGTGGGGAACTTACAAAAGTTCCCTCACTGAATACAATCTAGGCTTGAGGAAGGCAAAGAGAGATATATGGAGGAGGATGTGTCAGGAAGTAGAAAACATACCTGCCGGATCCAAACTCCATAAAGAACTTTCAAGGGGACTGGATTTATATCCGGATTTTATAAATGGATTTTATACACAAGGCTATGCTGATGACCTTATGATCTTCATCAGTGGCAGATTCCCAAATACCGTGGTTGAAATTATGAACACGGCATTGGAGCATGTCAGTACATGGTGCATCAGGGAGAACCTTAAAATAAATGCACAAAAGGTAACCTGTGCATACTTCACCCAAAAGAGGAACATAAGAGAAATCAGAAGTCCCTTCCTCCAAGGGCATGGTATACCTCTATCGAGGGAGGCCAAATACTTGGGAACTGTACTAGATACCAAGTTGACCTGGACACCACACGTAGAGAAAATAACAAAGAAAGCAACCAGGGCTCTATGGGCCTGCAGGCGCTCCTTTGGCAAAACATGGGGCCTCAATCCCAAAATGGTACATTGGATGTACACAACGGTAGTGAGACCCGTAATAACGTGGTGGCAGAAAGCCGATACGGGACAAAGGAGGAAACAACTGGAAAAAGTCCAAAGACTTGCCTTCTTGGGAATCACTGGGGCCATGAGCACCACCCCAACAGCAGCCATGGAAACCCTTCTAAACCTCCCCCCACTCTTCTTGATGGTGAAGGCGGAGGCAAGAAGGGGAGCCTATAGGCTGAAAACAAATAACCAAATACCGGACAACA
The DNA here is from genome assembly GCA_963662175.1 of Aradus depressus. NCBI lineage: Eukaryota > Metazoa > Arthropoda > Insecta > Hemiptera > Aradidae > Aradus > Aradus depressus. The sequence goes on along the minus strand of OY759221.1, from coordinate 39,809,631 downwards.
CACCGAGAGCCGGGCATTCAGTAATCTTCTGGGACATTTTGGAGGACCCTGTACTAAACATGAGCTCAAACAAAATGATACCAGTTTTCAACTTTAATAGGAAAATTAAAGTATCAATACCAGACAGAAGTAACTACTGTCTGGAACTTGAGACCCAAGATCGGGATAAGCTGGTCTGGTTCACAGACGGCTCAAAAACCGAGAGAGGAGTTGGAGCTGGAATACATGGGAGGACAGTCAAGGGAGATACTAGTATATCCCTAGGTGTGTATCCTACTGTTCCAAGTATATGCCATCCTCGGGTGTGCCTGGCTCATTAAGAGACGGAACATCAGGGGAGGGCGAATTTTGATATTGTCTGACAGCCAAGCAGCGCTGCAAGCGTTGCGAGCTGTCATCATAGATTCCAAAATCGTCCTAGAATGCCTTCAAGCACTGAAGTCCCTGACGGGCCAGAATAGAGTGGAATTGAGATGGGTGCCAGGTCACCGGGGGTTTGAGGGCAACGAAAGGGCTGATCAACTGGCCCGGTCAGGAGCTGACGGAAAACCTATAGGACCGGAACCCTTCTGCGGGATCTCTAAGGGCACCGCAAGGGCGGCAATAATCACTGAAAATTGCAATTGCAAAATTTACTGTCGAAAAATGGCCAAGAAAGCTAGTTAATTCCCGGACAATGCTACGTAGTATAGCTACTATGTTAATAATCAGCAAACCAAGTGAAGGATAACTTTGACGTAAATGCATACTTAGGATGATAAATGTGCCACGTGTCTATTTACTGACAAAACAGCGCATCTAGGTCACATTGATATGCCAAGGTTGACTTCTCAATTCAAAATGATACTAATTAAACATTATAAAACAATTTTCTCATAGATCATCAGAAAGAGAAAAATAAAATTCACAATTTTAAAAATTTGTTCGAAAAATTTCAACTCTCGTAATTTGACTCTACATTTTAAAATGGTCGCGAGCGATTATTAAACCTATATAAAGGTTGTGGTTAAATTGTAAACAACGACCTTATGAATACATATGAGCCGGTCTAAGTCACACTTGGTCGATTTTGAATTATGCATACTGGCGCTATCTATTTAACTGGATCCAACCATCTATAGGTTGGTTTTGGCGAGACCCCCATTCGCTGCTAGAAAGTAGAACCCCATTTGATCGTTTGGGTCATACCGGAGTCAAAGGATATTATTCAAACGACTTCCTTTCATTCGTTTCTTTAGGAGTAAAATTCGAAAACGAAATGCTATTTGCAACTTTTAAGATTTTTGTGAGGAAAAATGAAAAACCAATTGTTTAAAAGGGCTCACTCTTTTGGTGGTTTCATCATTTGGGTTGTTATTCAAGGGTTTCTGGATCCTCACACAAAAGTGTATGTTGATACATTCGAAAAATTTCAACCTGGTTGGCTGACCAGGAATCACATCCAGTTCTGGAGAGGGGTCTCAAAGCAAAGACATTCAAAACTCTTTGTTGTTGCGGAACCCTCAAAGAAAAGGAGCCGAGAACTCCTGAACATGAGCAGAATGGATCTAAGAGCTATGACAGGGCTGATTACAGGACACTGTCATATGAACAAACACCTATACAATATGGGCATCGCAAGAAGCCCTCTGTGCAGGAAATGTGGCGAGGAAAATGAGACTACGGTTCATATTCTAAGCCGGTGCGGGGCACTAGAAAGCAGACGTTTCGGGTCTGCCATAACAGAACCGAAGCAGGTAGTGGAAGGAACCTGCAGAAGAATCCTGGACTATATCAAAGATACAGGGCTGATGTAGGGACCAACACACACAGGGCACACAATAGGCCTACTCTGGCCGCGGTGACACAAATCAGCCCTCGGGAAAAAAAAAAAAAAAAAAAAAAAAAAAAAAAGCCATATAAAGACGACATCTATTAATATTCTGCAGAATCGGGTGAAGGGAAGGGGGGATCAAAGAAGGAGATTAGACTCAAATATCCTAATAACTGCCGAGTAATGAAAATTTAGTCAATATGAAAGTCAAATATTGAGTTTTAGCCAAAATTGATTAATCCGTGCTGAGGAAGTATATAGCCAGTGATTCACCGACAACGTTTTGTAGGAGAGCCCCCCCCCCCCCACCCTCTATGATAAATATAATGTTATGAAACTCACAATGATATCCATTGAGTAGGGAAGAAGTTTGTAGATGAACTCTTCGTAATTATTCCAGATCATTGTTACAAACAGGTTCAACAGAAAAGATGCTGTAATAAACTGAAAATTTATATATAATTAAATGTAAGATTTGTAGGTAACGGAGCAAAGATACATTACTAACTAATAAAGAAAAAACGTAGGTTTTTTAAAGTAGGTATTGTCTATTTCACAATAATATATGGGAGTATTTTTGAGTATTGCTAACAACTTTAGGCACAAATTAACAAATACTAAGTGGAAGTTTTTGTAATAAGATTCACCTCTTCCCTTTGGTCGATTTGTCTGAGAATCATACATTACTAACTAATAAAGAAAAAACGTAGGTTTTTTAAAGTAGGTATTGTCTATTTCACAATAATATATGGGAGTATTTTTGAGTATTGCTAACAACTTTAGGCACAAATTAACAAATACTAAGTGGAAGTTTTTGTAATAAGATTCACCTCTTCCCTTTGGTCGATTTGTCTGAGAATCAAAAAGTGTTGTCCTTCGAGGGCTTTGAGTTTAGATATGAAATTTCATATCGATACATTCATTACACCAAGTGTTATCTTGTATACAGACACTGAGAATGATATTTTTTTTATTAGTTTTAGTAATTAGGAGGTCGAAAAAAATTAAATTCTTTTGATAACTATGCATCGAATTTTTCACATAATTTCCATTCGTATACTAGGTAGGTAGAACACTTGTCTGTGTGTGTCTGTCTGTCTGAACACGATAACTCACGGTAGAATGAATGTATCGATACACAATTTTATATGTCTATGCAGAACCTCATCTAATGATTTTCAGCCAAATCAGGCAGAGGAATGAGTGGGATTAGGGAGGAGATTTACACAAAAACAATGGAAACCGTCGATATAATGAAAGTACCGATACGAAATTAAATATGATTAAGTCAACTGATATTTAACTAACGCGGTCGATTAGTTTTAGATTTAAAAAACGTAGTCGATTAATTCGTGCTGGGAAACTAGATTGCAGGTGATCTTCCGACTTTTAGGGAAAGTGTCTTTTATTATTTACATATCTCTGTTTTATTTTAAGCTTCGGTGAGATACCATCTAGCGATAGGCTAATGACACTCCCTCCACCATTCAGCACGTTTAATTATTCGACCTCAACATATTATAGTTTAGTTATTATACCTCAAGTACTGTTGCTGGACAATAATGAAAATATTCCATAAAATTTTCACGGGGTGTGATAAGAAAAACGACAGAGCCATATATGAAAATACACAAGGGCAGATGACAGAGTGTATTAACTGCAGGACATCGGGAGTAGCGATCGTCTTTGTAGATGTCAAGGAATAGACACAACGCCGCGATACACACCGGCAATGTCTTCATACTTACAAAGGGGAATTTACAAAAATAAATTAAATTCTAGTAATACTTGAAGATTTTGAAACCTTAATTTGAACTGGTTTTTGTTAGGTAATATTATACTCTTTCCGTTTTATTATTCATATGACTGATGCCATGACTACAATTTTTTTTTAAAAGTAAAATTGCTATTTTTATAGAGTGGAGCAGAAAAAAAGAGTTTATCGGATGGTAACAATAACATTCAATAATTGAAAAACATCAAGACGTTATAAGTCTCGTCCAAAAATTAACCAATGCGTCGAGGGATTCGAATTTTGTGACAGGGATGCGCCCCCCCCCCTCCCCCTTGAAAAATATTACATAGGTAAGTCAATAGATTATTATAACCTTCCATAATTTTTCTCATAATTTTGTCAATTTATTTATTTTTTAAAATATATAATGGATTCTAAAGGTCTTATCACATATCTTACTAATGTATTTTTTTCATGTTTTTAAATTTCATTTGCAATTTTTTCGTATTTCCAAATCGAATGTTCAAACCTTTCAATAGAGGGCTTTAAGCGCCACTCCACATATCGGCATCCGCTATGGCAGTTTATCGCCCTAAAACCACAATATCTTTCTCTCGCTACTTCACATATCGTCGGCCTAAACGTGATAACTCGTAAGCAACATTTTCCGAAAATTAAAAAAAAAAAAAAAAAAAAAACTATTGATCTAGGGACCTCGTGTATGACATAAAACGAAAAACCCATGAAATACGGTTTGAAGTGATACCTCGAAAAAATTGAGGTTTCCTATTGTAGCAGTCAACAGATGAATGTAAAGGATTTTAAAAATATTGAAAATAGCAGTAATACCCGGCGTTGCCCGGGGAACTTTGATTTTTCTCCCAATATCTTCTATAACGCTATTCAGTTCCTCGACAGTACATTCATGATGTTATAATTTTCAATTATTCATACGGAATAAGGCTTATAGTCCTTCAGCTGTTGTAACGCTAGTAAGTTTTTAGGACTCCTGGGCACCACAGCCAGTATGCGCCTTTCAACGGTGGAAGCCACACCTAGTGAATACTCAGCATCGCTGGACGTCATAGTCAGTGCGTACTTAAGAACGTTTGTGACCACAGCTAGTATGTGGCTTGCAACGCTGAGCACCACAGCTAGTACGTAGTTGGGAATGCTGGGCATCATAGCTAGTATGTGCCTTGCGACGGCGGACCCAACAGCTAGTACGTAGTTAGGAACACTGGTCACCACAGCTAGTATGTGCCTCGCAACAGCGGACCCCACAGCTAGTATGAAGTTAGGAACGCTGGGCATCACAGCTATTAAGTGCCTTGCAACAGCGGACCCCACAGCTAGTACGTAGTTAAATACGCTGGGCATTACAGTTAGTAAGTGCTTTGCAACGGCGAACTTCACAGCTAGTACATAGTTAGGAACGCTGGGCACTACAGCTAGTAAATGCCTTGCAACAACGGACCCCACAGCTAGTACGATATTAGGAACCCTGGGCATCACAGCTAGTATGCTTTTGCAACGACGGACCCCACAGCTAGTACGTTTTTAGGAACGCTGGGCCCTACAGGTAGTAGGTGCCTTGCAACTGCGGACCCCACAGATAGTATGTAGTTAGAACCACAGGGCATCACAGCTAGTATGAGTTTTGCAACGGTGAACCCCACAGCTAGTACCTACGTAGTTAAATACGCTGGGCCACACTGCTAGCGTCTTGCAACAGCGGACCCCACAGCTAGTATGTAGTTAAATACGCTGGGCATTACAGTTAGTAAGTGCTTTGCAACAGCGAACTTCACAGCTAGTACATAGTTGGGAATGCTGGGCATCATAGCTAGTATGTGCCTTGCGACGGCGGACCCAACAGCTAGTACGAAGTTAGGAACGCTGGGCATCACAGCTATTAAGTGCCTTGCAACAGCGGACCCCACAGCTAGTACGTAGTTAAATACGCTGGGCATTACAGTTAGTAAGTGCTTTGCAACAGCGAACTTCACAGCTAGTACATAGTTAGGAACGCTGGGCACTACAGCTAGTAAATGCCTTGCAACAACGGACCCCACAGCTAGTACGTAGTTAGGAACGCTGGTCACCACAGCTAGTATGTGCCTCGCAACAGCGGACCCCACAGCTAGTACGAAGTTAGGAACGCTGGGCATCACAGCTATTAAGTGCCTTGCAACAGCGGACCCCACAGCTAGTACGTAGTTAAATACGCTGGGCATTACAGTTAGTAAGTGCTTTGCAACAGCGAACTTCACAGCTAGTACATAGTTAGGAACGCTGGGCACTACAGCTAGTAAATGCCTTGCAACAACGGACCCCACAGCTAGTACGATATTAGGAACCCTGGGCATCACAGCTAGTATGCTTTTGCAACGACGGACCCCACAGTTAGTACGTTTTTAGGAACGCTGGGCCCTACAGGTGCCTTGCAACTGCGGACCCCACAGATAGTATGTAGTTAGAACCACACGGCATCACAGCTAGTATGAGTTTTGCAACGGTGGACCCCACAGCTAGTACCTACGTAGTTAAATACGCTGGGCCACACTGCTGGCGCCTTGCAACAGAACCCCACAGCTAGTACGTAATTAGGAACGCTGGGCATCACAGCTAGTAAATGTCTTGTAGGTGCCTTGCAACAGCGAACCCCACAGCCAGTACATAGTTAGGAACGCTGGGGCTGAGCACTACAGCTAGTAAGTGCCTTGCAACAGCGGACCCCACAGCTAGTACGATATTAGGAACGCTGGACATCACAGCTAGTAAGTGCCTTGCAACAGTGAACCCCACAACGAATACATAGTTACTACTACTATTACTACATGTGAAATTCATGACAATCCGATTCATGACAATATGATCAACCTTTAATGAGCTAGCTCTATATTTATACTTAGTCCCCCCCCCCCCTCAACCCCGCCACCCGTTCAAAACTTCGGGACGCCACACACCTTATTTTTCTATTTGGCCTTCAGGAATAATATATGCGAAATTTCGTGACAATACCAACCGTTAATGAGCTAACTCTATATGTATATTTAGCCCCCCCACAACCCTCCTTCCTGTTCAAAATTTAGGGCCGTCACACACCTAATATTTCTATTTGACCTTTAGGAATATTACATGTGAAATTTCATGACGATTCGCCCATTAGTTAATGAGTTAGCTCTATATTTATACTTAGGCCCCCCCACTACCCCCCCTCCCGTAAAAACTTTTGAGCCGTCACACCGCCTATTTTTTTATTTGGTCTTCAGGAATACTACATGTGAAACTTCGTGACTATCCGACCAACTGTTAAAGAGTTAGCTCTATATTTATACTTAGGCCCCCCCACAACCCCCCTCCCGTTCAAAACTTTGGGACGCCACACACCTTTTTTTGCTATTAGGCTTTTAAAAATACTACATTTGAAATTTCATGACGATTCGCCCATTAGTTAATGAGTTAGCTCTATATTTATACTTAGGCCCCCCCACATCCCCCCCTGCCGTAAAAACTTTGGGACGCCACACACCTTATTTTTCTATTTGGCCTTCAGGAATACTCCATGTGAAATTTCGTGACAATCCGACCAACCGTTAAAGAATTAGCTCTATATTTATACTTAGGCCCCCCCACAACCCCCCCTCCCGTTCAAAACTTTGGGACGCCACACACCTTTTTTTCCTATTTGGCTTTTAAAAATACTACGTGAAATTTCATGACGATTCGCCAATTAGTTAATGAGTTAGCTCTATATTTATACTTAGGCCCCCCCACAACCCCCCTCCTGTTCAAAACTTTGGGACGCCACACACCTTATTTTTCTATTTGGCCTTCAGGAATACTCCATGTGAAATTTCGTGACAATCCGACCAACCGTTAAAGAATTAGCTCTATATTTATACTTAGGCCCCCCTTACAACCCCCCCTCCCGTTCAAAACCTTGGGACGCCACACACCTTTTATTCCTATTTGGCTTTTAAAAATACTACATGTGAAATTTCATGACGATTCGCCCATTAGTTAATGAGTTAGCTCTATATTTATACTTAGGGCCCCCCACTACCCCCCTCCCGTAAAAAATTTTGAGCCGTCACACCGCCTATTTTTTTTATTTGGTCTTCAGGAATACTACATGTGAAACTTCGTGACAATCCGACCAACTGTTAAAGAGTTAGCTCTATATTTATACTTAGGCCCCCCTCAACCCCCCCTCCCGTTCAAAACTTTAGAACGCCACACACCTTATTTTTCTATTTGGCCTTCAGGAATACTCCATGTGAAATTTCGTGACAATCCGACCAACGTTAGGAACGCTGGTCACCACAGCTAGTATGTGCCTCGCAACAGCGGACCCCACAGCTAGTACGAAGTTAGGAACGCTGGGCACTACAGCTAGTAAATGCCTTGCAACAACGGACCCCACAGCTAGTACGATATTAGGAACCCTGGGCATCACAGCTAGTATGCTTTTGCAACGACGGACCCCACAGCTAGTACGTTTTTAGGAACGCTGGGCCCTACAGGTAGTAGGTGCCTTGCAACTACGAACCCCACAGATAGTATGTAGTACATAGTTAGGAACGCTGGGGCTGAGCACTACAGCTAGTAAGTGCCTTGCAACAGCGGACCCCACAGCTAGTACGATATTAGGAACGCTGGACATCACAGCTAGTAAATGTCTTGCAACAGTGAACCCCACAGCGAATACATAGTTACTACTACTACATGTGAAATTCATGACAATCCGATTCATGACAATACGATCAACCGTTAAAGAGTTAGCTCTATATTTATACTTAGGCCCCCCCACAACCCCCCCTCCCGTTCAAAACTTTGGGACGCCACACACCTTTTTTTCCTATTTGGCTTTTAAAAATACTACATGTGAAATTTCATTTTATACTTAGGCCCCCCCACTACCCCCCCTCCCGTAAAAAATTTTGAGCCGTCACACCGCCTATTTTTCTATTCGGTCTTCAGGAATACTCCATGTGAAATTTCGTGACAATCCGACCAACCGTTAAAGAATTAGCTCTATATTTATACTTAGGCCCCCCTTACAACCCCCCCTCCCGTTCAAAACCTTGGGACGCCACACACCTTTTATTCCTATTTGGCTTTTAAAAATACTACATGTGAAATTTCATGACGATTCGCCCATTAGTTAATGAGTTAGCTCTATATTTATACTTAGGCCCCCCCACTACCCCCCTCCCGTAAAAAATTTTGAGCCGTCACACCGCCTATTTTTTTTATTTGGTCTTCAGGAATACTACATGTGAAACTTCGTGACAATCCGACCAACTGTTAAAGAGTTAGCTCTATATTTATACTTAGGCCCCCCTCAACCCCCCCTCCCGTTCAAAACTTTAGAACGCCACACACCTTATTTTTCTATTTGGCTCCAGGAATACTCCATGTGAAATTTCGTGACAATCCGACCAACGTTAGGAACGCTGGTCACCACAGCTAGTATGTGCCTCGCAACAGCGGACCCCACAGCTAGTACGAAGTTAGGAACGCTGGGCACTACAGCTAGTAAATGCCTTGCAACAACGGACCCCACAGCTAGTACGATATTAGGAACCCTGGGCATCACAGCTAGTATGCTTTTGCAACGACGGACCCCACAGCTAGTACGTTTTTAGGAACGCTGGGCCCTACAGGTAGTAGGTGCCTTGCAACTGCGAACCCCACAGATAGTATGTAGTTAGAACCACAGGGCATCACAGCTAGTAAGAGTTTTGCAACGGCGGACCCCACGGCTAGTACCTACGTAGTGAAATACGCTGGGCCACACTGCTAGCGCCTTGCAGCAGCAGACCCCACAGCTAGTACGTAATTAGAAACGCTGGGCATCACAGCTAGTAAATGTCTTGTAGGTGCCTTGCAACAGCGAACCCCACAGCCAGTACATAGTTAGGAACGCTGGGGCTGAGCACTACAGCTAGTAAGTGCCTTGCAACAGCGGACCCCACAGCTAGTACGATATTAGGAACGCTGGACATCACAGCTAGTAAATGTCTTGCAACAGTGAACCCCACAGCGAATACATAGTTACTACTACTACATGTGAAATTCATGACAATCCGATTCATGACAATACGATCAACCGTTAAAGAGTTAGCTCTATATTTATACTTAGGGCCCCCCACAACCCCCCCTCCCGTTCAAAACTTTGGGACGCCACAAACCTTTTTTTCCTATTTGGCTTTTAAAAATACTACATGTGAAATTTCATGACGATTCGCCCATTAGTTAATGAGTTAGCTCTATATTTATACTTAGGCCCCCCCACTACCCCCCCTCCCGTAAAAAATTTTGAGCCGTCACACCGCCTATTTTTCTATTCGGTCTTCAGGAATACTCCATGTGAAATTTCGTGACAATCCGACCAACCGTCAAAGAGTTAGCTCTATATTTATACTTAGGCCCCCCTTACAACCCCCCCTCCCGTTCAAAACCTTGGGACGCCACACACCTTTTTTTCCTATTTGGCTTTTAAAAATACTACATGTGAAATTTCATGACGATTCGCCCATTAGTTAATGAGTTAGCTCTATATTTATAATTAGGCCCCCCCACTACCCCCCTCCCGTAAAAAATTTTGAGCCGTCACACCGCCTATTTTTTTTATTTGGTCTTCAGGAATACTACATGTGAAACTTCGTGACAATCCGACCAACTGTTAAAGAGTTAGCTCTATATTTATACTTAGGCCCCCCTCAACCCCCCCTCCCGTTCAAAACTTTAGAACGCCACACACCTTATTTTTCTATTTGGCCTTCAGGAATACTCCATGTGAAATTTCGTGACAATCCGACCAACGTTAGGAACGCTGGTCACCACAGCTAGTATGTGCCTCGCAACAGCGGACCCCACAGCTAGTACGAAGTTAGGAACGCTGGGCACTACAGCTAGTAAATGCCTTGCAACAACGGACCCCACAGCTAGTACGATATTAGGAACCCTGGGCATCACAGCTAGTATGCTTTTGCAACGACGGACCCCACAGCTAGTACGTTTTTAGGAACGCTGGGCCCTACAGGTAGTAGGTGCCTTGCAACTGCGAACCCCACAGATAGTATGTAGTTAGAACCACAGGGCATCACAGCTAGTATGAGTTTTGCAACGGCGGACCCCACGGCTAGTACCTACGTAGTGAAATACGCTGGGCCACACTGCTAGCGCCTTGCAGCATCAGACCCCACAGCTAGTACGTAATTAGAAACGCTGGGCATCACAGCTAGTAAATGTCTTGTAGGTGCCTTGCAACAGCGAACCCCACAGCCAGTACATAGTTAGGAACGCTGGGGCTGAGCACTACAGCTAGTAAGTGCCTTGCAACAGCGGACCCCACAGCTAGTACGATATTAGGAACGCTGGACATCACAGCTAGTAAATGTCTTGCAACAGTGAACCCCACAGCGAATACATAGTTACTACTACTACATGTGAAATTCATGACAATCCGATTCATGACAATACGATCAACCGTTAAAGAGTTAGCTCTATATTTATACTTAGGCCCCCCCACAACCCCCCCTCCCGTTCAAAACTTTGGGACGCCACACACCTTTTTTTCCTATTTGGCTTTTAAAAATACTACATGTGAAATTTCATGACGATTCGCCCATTAGTTAATGAGTTAGCTCTATATTTATACTTAGGCCCCCCAACTACCCTCCCCCCTCCCGTAAAAAATTTTGAGCCGTCCCACCGCCTATTTTTCTATTTGGTCTTCAGGAATACTCCATGTGAAATTTCGTGACAATCCGACCAACCGTTAAAGAGTTAGCTCTATATTTATACTTTGGCCCCCCCACAACCCCCCCTCCCGTTCAAAACTTTGGGACGCCACAAACCTTTTTTTCCTATTTGGCTTTTAAAAATACTACATGTGAAATTTCATGACGATTCGCCCATTAGTTAATGAGTTAGCTCTATATTTATACTTAGGCCCCCACACTACCCCCCCTCCCGTAAAAAATTTTGAGCCGTCACACCGCCTATTTTTCTATTTGGTCTTCAGGAATACTCCTTGTGAAATTTCGTGACAATCCGACCAACCGTTAAAGAGTTAGCTCTATATTTATACTTAGGCCCCCCCACAACCCTCCCTCCCGTTCAAAACTTTGGGACGCCACACACCTTTTTTTCCTATTTGGCTTTTCATGACGATTCGCCCATTAGTTAATGAGTTAGCTCTATATTTATACTTAGGCCCCCCCACTACCCCCGTCCCGTAAAAAATTTTGAGCCGTCACACCGCCTATTTTTTTTATTTGGTCTTCAGGAATACTACATGTGAAACTTCGTGACAATCCGACCAACTGTTAAAGAGTTAGCTCTATATTTATACTTAGGCCCCCCCACAACCCCCCCTCCCGTTCAAAACTTTGGGACGCCACACACCTTTTTTTCCTATTTGGCTTTTAAAAATACTACATGTGAAATTTCATGACGATTCGCCCATTAGTTCATGAGTTAGCTCTATATTTATACTTAGGCCCCCCCACAACCCCCCCTCCCGTTCAAAACTTTGGGACGCCACACACCTTTTTTTCCTGTTTGGCTTTTACAAAGACTACGTGTGAAATTTCATGACAATTTGACCATTAGTTAATGAGTTAGCACTATTTATATACTTAGGCCCCCCTTACAACCCCCCCTCCCGATCAAAATTTAGGGACGCCACATAGCCTATTATTCAATCGGGCTCAAAAGAATGCTACATGGGAAGTTTCATAAAAATCCGTCCAGCGGTTTGGGCGTGATGCTGGAACAAACATACATACATACATACATACATACAAACAAACATACAAACAAACAAACAAACCCCGTTTCAGCTTTATTAATATAGATTATATCACAATGTACACAAGTTTTAATTTGTGTTCATATCTATACATACATCTTTTTTTTTTTGGCATTTTTCTTCCATAGTGGATCGGTGTCACCATATTTAAAGTCAGTCTGAACGTTGTGCTGACGTTGGCATAATCCGAAACCAGCACACTCTATGGCTCTGTCAGTTAACAAATATTAAATCTATAAACCGTTAAAAAGCGAGAAATTTGAAGAATGGAGTCTACCGAGCTCAGGATCGCCACTTAGAAATCTAGCTGAGGCAATCTTTGAGTTAAAAAAAACTTTGAGCACTTCGTCCTTCGGATGGGACATTAAGCGATGATCCAGGGCTTTTTCGAATGTGAGGTACTCGATAATGAGACGTATGTTATGTAAATAAACCTGGGTAGGTCAATTTCCACTTAGGTTGAAAGCCTTGAGCACGTCGTCCTTCGAATGGGACTTTCCGGATATATCTGAATCTGTAGTATCAGTTTTAACAATTATTAAGCCTATAAACCGTTAAATAGCGCGAATTTTTTGAAAAACGTTTTCATTTTGATTTTTGTGTGGGGTTCAGATAATCCGGTCGTTCTCTATCAGTTTTAACAAATATTTCATCTATAAACCGTTAAAAAGCGAGAAATTTGAAGAATGGAGTCTACCGAGCTCAGGATCGCCACTTACAAATCTAGCTGAGACACTTCGGTCAGATGTTTTAATCGGGAAGTGAAAAATAACTATGAGCACGTCGTCCTTCGGATGGGACTTTAAGCGATGTTCCAGGACTTTTTCGAATGTGAGGTACTCGATAATGAGACGTATGTTATGTAAATAAACCTGGGTAGGTGAAATATCACTTAGGTTGAAAATAGCCTTGAGCACGTCGTCCTTCGGATGGGACTTTCCGGATAAATCTGAATCTCTCGTATCAGTTTTAACAATTATTAAGCCTATAAACCGTTAAATAGCGCAAATTTTTTGAAAAACATTTTTATTTTGATTTTTGTGTAGGATTCAGATAATCCGGTCGTTCTCTATCAGTTTTAACAAATATTAAATCTATAAACCGTTAAAAAGCGAGAAATTTCAAGAATGGAGTCTACCGAGCTCAGGATCGCCACTTAGAAATCTAGTTGAGGCACTTAGGTCAGATGTTTTAATCGGGAGGCTAAAAATAACTTTGAGCACGTCGTCCTTCGGATGGGACATTAAGCAATGATCCAGGGCTTTTTCGAATGTGAGGTACTCGATAATGAGACGTATGTTATGTAAATAAACCTGGGTAGGTGAAATTTCACTTAGGTTGAAAATAGCCTTGAGCACGTCGTCTTTCGGATGGGACTTTCCGGATAAATCTGAATCTGTCGTATCAGTTTTAACAATTATTAAGCCTATAAACCGTTAAATAGCGCGAATTTTTTGAAAAACGTTTTCATTTTGATTTTTGTGTGGGGTTCAGATAATCCGGTCGTTCTCTATCAGTTTTAACAAATATTTCATCTATAAACCGTTAAAAAGCGAGAAATTTGAAGAATGGAGTCTACCGAGCTCAGGATCGCCACTTACAAATCTAGCTGAGACACTTCGGTCAGATGTTTTAATCGGGAAGTGAAAAATAACTATGAGCACGTCGTCCTTCGGATGGGACTTTAAGCGATGTTCCAGGACTTTTTCGAATGTGAGGTACTCGATAATGAGACGTATGTTATGTAAATAAACCTGGGTAGGTGAAATATCACTTAGGTTGAAAATAGCCTTGAGCACGTCGTCCTTCGGATGGGACTTTCCGGATAAATCTGAATCTCTCGTATCAGTTTTAACAATTATTAAGCCTATAAACCGTTAAATAGCGCAAATTTTTTGAAAAACATTTTTATTTTGATTTTTGTGTAGGATTCAGATAACCCGGTCGTTCTCTATCAGTTTTAACAAATATTAAATCTATAAACCGTTAAAAAGCGAGAAATTTCAAGAATGGAGTCTACCGAGCTCAGGATCGCCACTTACAAATCTAGCTGAGACACTTCGGTCAGATGTTTTAATCGGGAAGTGAAAAATAACTATGAGCACGTCGTCCTTCGGATGGGACTTTAAGCGATGTTCCAGGACTTTTTCGAATGTGAGGTACTCGATAATGAGACGTATGTTATGTAAATAAACCTGGGTAGGTGAAATTTCACTTAGGTTGAAAATAGCCTTGAGCACGTCGTCTTTCGGATGGGACTTTCCGGATAAATCTGAATCTGTCGTATTAGTTTTAACAATTATTAAGCCTATAAACCGTTAAATAGCGCAAATTTTTTGAAAAACATTTTTATTTTGATTTTTGTGTAGGATTCAGATAATCCGGTCGTTCTCTATCAGTTTTAACAAATATTAAATCTATAAACCGTTAAAAAGCGAGAAATTTCAAGAATGGAGTCTACCGAGCTCAGGATCGCCACTTAGAAATCTAGTTGAGGCACTTAGGTCAGATGTTTCAATCGGGAAGTTAAAAAACACTTTGAGCACGTCGTCCTTCGGATGGGACTTTAAGCGATGATCCAGGGCTTTTTCGAATGTGAGGTACTCGATAATGAGACGTATGTTATGTAAATAAACCTGGGTAGCTGAAATATCACTTAGGTTGAAAATAGCCTTGAGCACGTCGTCCTTCGGATGGGACTTTCCGGATAAATCTGAATCTCTCGTATCAGTTTTAACAATTACTAAGCCTATAAACCGTTAAATAGCGCAAATTTTTTTAAAAACATTTTTATTTTGATTTTTGTGTAGGATTCAGATAATCCGGTCGTTCTCTATCAGTTTTAACAAATATTAAATCTATAAACCGTTAAAAAGCGAGAAATTTCAAGAATGGAGTCTACCGAGCTCAGGATCGCCACTTAGAAATCTAGCTGAGGCACTTAGGTCAGATGTTTCAATCGGGAAGTTAAAAAACACTTTGAGCACGTCGTCCTTCGGATGGGACTTTAAGCGATGATCCAGGGCTTTTTCGAATGTGAGGTACTCGATAATGAGACGTATGTTATGTAAATAAACCTGGTTAGGTGAAATTTCACTTAGGTTGAAAATAGCCTTGAGCACGTCGTCCGTCGGATGGGACTTTTCGGATATATCTGATTCTGTCGTATCAGTTTTAACAATTATTAAGCCTATAAACCGTTAAATAGCGTGAATTTTTTGAAAAACATTTTTATTTTGATTTTTGTGTAGGATTCAGATAATCCGGTCGTTCTCTATCAGTTTTAACAAATATTAAATCTATAGCAGTTATACCCGGCGTTGCCCGGGGAACTTTGATTTTTCTCCAAATATCTTCTATAACGCTATTGAGTTCCTCGACAGTACATTCATGATGTTATAATTTTCAATTATTCATACGGAATAAGGCTTATAGTCCTTCAGCTGTTGTAACGCTAGTAAGTTTTTAGGACCCCTGGGCACCACAGCTAGTATGCGCCTTTCAACGGCGGAAGCCACACCTAGTGAATACTTAGCATCGCTGGACGTCCTAGTCAGTGCGTACTTAAGAACGTTTGTGACCACAGCTAGTATGTGGCTTGCAACGCTGAGCACCACAGCTAGTACGTAGTAGGGAATGCTGGGCATCATAGCTAGTATGTGCCTTGCGACGGCGGACCCAACAGCTAGTACGTAGTTAGGAACGCTGGTCACCACAGCTAGTATGTGCCTCGTAACAGCGGACCCCACAGCTAGTACGAAGTTAGGAACGCTGGGCATCACAGCTATTAAGTGCCTTGCAACAGCGGACCCCACAGCTAGTATGTAGTTAAATACGCTGGGCATTACAGTTAGTAAGTGCTTTGCAACAGCGAACTTCACAGCTAGTACATAGTTAGGAACGCTGGGCACTACAGCTAGTAAATGCCTTGCAACAACGGACCCCACAGCTAGTACGAAGTTAGGAACGCTGGGCACTACAGCTAGTAAATGCCTTGCAACAACGGACCCCACAGCTAGTACGATATTAGGAACCCTGGGCATCACAGCTAGTATGCTTTTGCAACGACGGACCCCACAGCTAGTACGTAATTAGGAACGCTGGGCCCTACAGGTAGTAGGTGCCTTGCAACTGCGAACCCCACAGATAGTATGTAGTTAGAACCACAGGGCATCACAGCTAGTATGAGTTTTGCAACGGCGGACCCCAACGCTAGTACCTACGAGTGAAATACGCTGGGCCACACTGCTAGCGCCTTGCAACAGCAGACCCCGCAGCTAGTACGTAATTAGAAACGCTGGGCATTACAGCTAGTAAATGTCTTATAGGTGCCTTGCAACAGCGAACCCCACAGCCAGTACATAGTTAGGAACGCTGGGGCTGAGTACTACAGCTAGTAAGTACCTTGCAACAGCGGACCCCACAGCTAGTACGATATTAGGAACGCTGGACATCACAGCTAGTAAACGTCTTGCAACAGTGAACCCCACAGCGAATACATAGTTACTACTACTACATGTGAAATTCATGACAATCCGATTCATGACAATACGACCAACCGTTAATGAGCTAACTCTATATGTATATTTAGGCCCCCCACAACCCCCCCTCCCGTTCAAAACTTTGGGACGCCACACACCTTTTTTTCCTTTTTGGCCTTCAGGAATACTCCATGTGAAATTTCGTGACAATCCGACCAACCGTTAAAGAGTTAGCTCTATATTTATACTTAGGCCCCCCACAACCCCCCCTCCCGTTCAAAGCTTTGGGACGCCACACACCTTTTTTTCCTATTTGGCTTTTAAAAATACTACATGTGAAATTTCATGACGATTCGCCCATTAGTTAATGAGTTAGCTCTATATTTATACTTAGGCCCGCCAACTACCCCACCCTCCCGTAAAAAATTTTGAGCCGTCACACCGCCTATTTTCCTATTTGGTCTTCAGGAATACTCCATGTGAAACTTCGTGACAATGCGACCAACTGTTAAAGAGTTAGCTCTATATTTATACTTAGGCCCCCCCACAACCCCCCCTCCCGTTCAAAACTTTGGGACGCCACACACCTTATTTTTCTATTTGGCCTTCAGGAATACTCCATGTGAAATTTCGTGACAATCCGACCAACCGTTAAAGAATTAGCTCTATATTTATACTTAGGCCCCCCCACAACCCCCCCTCCCGTTCAAAACTTTGGGACACCACACACCTTTTTTTCCTATTTGGCTTTTAAAAATACTACGTGAAATTTCATGACGATTCGCCCATTAGTAATGAGTTAGCTCTATATTTATACTTAGGCCCCCCCACAACCCCCCCCTCCCGTTCATAACTTTGGGACGCCACACACCTTATTTTTCTATTTGGCCTTCAGGAATACTCCATGTGAAATTTCGTGACAATCAGACCAACCGTTAAAGAATTAGCTCTATATTTATACTTAGGCCCCCCCACAACCCCCCCTCCCGTTCAAAACTTTGGGACGCCACACACCTTTTTTTCCTATTTGGCTTTTGAAAATACTAAGTGAAATTTCATGACGATTCGCCCATTAGTTAATGAGTTAGCTCTATATTTATACTTAGGCCCCCCCACAACCCCCCCTCCCGTACAAAACTTTGGGACGCCACACACCTTTTTTTCCTACTTGGCTTTTAAAATGACTACGTGTGAAATTTCATGACAATTCGCCCATTAGTTAATGAGTTAGCTCTATATTTATACTTAGGCCCCCCTTACAACCCCCCCTCCTGATCAAAACTTTGGGACGCCACATACCTTTTTTTCTTGTTTGGCTTTTAAAAAGACTACCTGTAAAATTTCATGACAATTCGCCCATTAGTTAATGAGTTAGCACTATTTATATACTTAGGCCCCCCTTACAACCCCCCCTCCCGATGAAAATTTTGGGACGCCACATAGCCTATTATTCAATCGGGCTCAAAAGAATGCTACATGGGCAGTTTCATAAAAATCCGTCCAGCGGTTTGGGCGTGATGCTGGAACAAACATACATACAAACAAACAAACAAACCCCGTTTCAGCTTTATTAATATAAATAGTTAGTACACCCCCCCACAACCGCCCCTCCCGTTCAAAACTTTGGGACGCCACACACCTTTTTTTCCTATTTGGCTTTTAAAAATACTACATGTGAAATTTCATGACGATTCGCCCATTAGTTAATGAGTTCGCTCTATATTTATACTTAGGCCCCCCCCAATACCCTCCCCCTCTCGTAAAAAATTTTGAGCCGTCACACCGCCTATTTTTCTATTTGGTCTTCAGGAATACTCCATGTGAAATTTCGTGACAATCCGACCAACCGTTAAAGAGTTAGCTCTATATTTATACTTAGGCCCCCCCACAACCCTCCCTCCCGTTCAAAACTTTGGGACGCCACACACCTTTTTTTCCTATTTGGCTTTTAAAAATACTACATGTGAAATTTCATGACGATTCGCCCATTAGTTAATGAGTTAGCTCTATATTTATACTTAGGCCCCCCCACTACCCCCCCCTCCCGTAAAAAATTTTGAGCCGTCACACCGCCTATTTTTCTATTTGGTCTTCAGGAATACTCCATGTGAAATTTCGTGACAATCCGACCAACCGTTAAAGAGTTAGCTCTATATTTATACTTAGGCCCCCCCACAACCCTCCCTCCCGTTCAAAACTTTGGGACGCCACACACCTTTTTTTCCTATTTGGCTTTTCATGACGATTCGCCCATTAGTTAATGAGTTAGCTCTATATTTATACTTAGGCCCCCCCACTACCCCCCTCCCGTAAAAAATTTTGAGCCGTCACACCGCCTATTTTTTTTATTTGGTCTTCAGGAATACTACATGTGAATCTTCGTGACAATCCGACCAACTGTTAAAGAGTTAGCTCTATATTTATACTTAGGCTCCCCCACAACCCCCCCTCCCGTTCAAAAGTTTGGGACGCCACACACCTTTTTTTCCTATTTGGCTTTTAAAAATACTACATGTGAAATTTCATGACGATTCGCCCATTAGTTCATGAGTTAGCTCTATATTTATACTTAGGCCCCCCCACAACCCCCCCTCCCGTTCAAAACTTTGGTACGCCACACACCTTTTTTTCCTGTTTGGCTTTTAAAAAGACTACGTGTGAAATTTCATGACAATTTGACCATTAGTTAATGAGTTAGCACTATTTATATACTTAGGCCCCCCTTACAACCCCCCCTCCCGATCAAAATTTAGGGACGCCACATAGCCTATTATTCAATCGGGCTCAAAAGAATGCTACATGGGAAGTTTCATAAAAATCCGTCCAGCGGTTTGGGCGTGATGCTGGAACAAACATACATACATACATACATACATACAAACAAACATACAAACAAACAAACAAACCCCGTTTCAGCTTTATTAATATAGATTATATCACAATGTACACAAGTTTTAATTTGTGTTCATATCTATACATACATCTTTTTTTTTTTGGCATTTTTCTTCCATAGTGGATCGGTGTCACCATATTTAAAGTCAGTCTGAACGTTGTGCTGACGTTGGCATAATCCGAAACCAGCACACTCTGTGGCTCTGTCAGTTAACAAATATTAAATCTATAAACCGTTGAAAAGCAAGAAATTTGAAGAATGGAGTCTACCGAGCTCAGGATCGCCACTTAGAAATCTAGCTGAGGCACTTAGGTCAGATGTTTTAATCGGGAAGTTAAAAATAACTTTGAGCACTTCGTCCTTCGGATGGGACATTAAGCGATGATCCAGGGCTTTTTCGAATGTGAGGTACTCGATAATGAGACGTATGTTATGTAAATAAACCTGGGTAGGTCAATTTCCACTTAGGTTGAAAGCCTTGAGCACGTCGTCCTTCGGATGGCACTTTCCGGATATATCTGAATCTGTAGTATCAGTTTTAACAATTATTAAGCCTATAAACCGTTAAATAGCGCGAATTTTTTGAAAAACGTTTTCATTTTGATTTTTGTGTGGGGTTCAGATAATCCGGTCGTTCTCTATCAGTTTTAACAAATATTTAATCTATAAACCAGAGATCAGCTGTTCACGTTAAACAAAAATAGTGTTATAAAATTGCTCTTCAAAAAAAATAATTAATAGTGCGGTTTTTACTGTGTTTGTAAAAACGTGAAACAGTGAAAAGTATCAGGGAGAGGACCTTTTCACCAAACGGAATGAGTTGCAGCGGGGCGCGCTCTTCCTGGGTTGAAGAGAGTGCACCAGTGCCCACGGCCAGCCACAGCCAGCCAAGTAACATCAAACAGGTACCACACCAGCCCCTGGCCACAGCATCGATGGCCGTTGACCATCCAGGCCTTAGCGGCAAGAAGAGGACCCTAGACCAGCCTGACCAGCAGACACCCGCCTCACACCTCGCCGTCACCAAGAGGTATAAATCTTACAACTCACCAGTCATAGTTTCTAACAGGTATTCCGCTCTAACCAATTTAGACACTTCCAAGCCCCAAACGGCCGATTCAAATTCCGAAAATAGTAAAAAAATTAAAATACCTCCAATTTTTATTGTAGGTTACAATAACCTAAAAGAAATAACAGCTGACATATTAAAGGTGGCTACATCACCGTTTGAAACCAAACAATGCCTAAAAGAAAAAATTAAAATTCAAGCGACCTCGTCAGACGATTTTAGGGCCCTGACAAAATTCTACGATACGCATAAAATTAACTATTATACTTATGTTAATCCAGAAACTAAAAATGTATCGGTGATTCTCCGAGGTGTGCCATACGCGTTCAGTGAAGAAGACGTCAAAAATGAATTGCTCCCTCACTACCCAGTTATTTCGGTCACCAGGTTGCACAATAGAGACAAAATGCCCACGCCATTGTGCGCAGTCGAACTGACTAATAACGATCAGGGAAAAGCCATATTTTCACTTACAAAACTATATTACAGTCGGATCCACGTGGAGGAAAGACGCCGGTCCCTGCACGTTCCTCAATGCATGAACTGTCAAAAATTCGGGCACACCAAGAACTACTGCCGCCTTGAGTCGACCTGCGTTAAGTGTGCAGGGAATCACCATTATAAAGTTTGTCCTTTCCAAAAAACTGACAAACCGAAGTGCGCCAACTGTGGGGGCGACCATACCGCCAACTTTGGAGGCTGTCTGAAACGACCACCGAAACGGCAACTACAGTCAGCTTCCGCAGGCACCACCGCAAGCCAAACATTTCACACTAATACTAATCAACCTCCGCAACACACACACGCACATTCAGCCAACACACCCAATACACCACCATACGCACCTACCTCCCCTGAGCCCAAACCACCTACGAACTTTTGGTTTGACAAAAATCGAAGTAGGACAACACCACCGCAACCTAATACTGCAAACAATGGAATTAGCTCTGAGGCAACGACTGACCTGACTGGACTCATCATGAACCTCATCAAACCATTCATCCCCCACATCCAAGCTTTCTTATCCAATTTATTCACTAACCTTTTTTCGATGAATCTGGCAAACCCTAATCTGGGAACTTTTCAAAATTTAACTATATTAAACTGGAATGCGGACGGCTTAAAGATAAGGCAACCGTCATTAACCAACTTTTTATCACGATATAATGTCGACATTGCATGCATAACTGAGACCCACCTCAAACCGACAGACAAACTCAAACTCTCTGGCTACTGTTCATATAGACTGGACCGACCGACACGTTTCGGTGGTGTTGGCATTTTCATCAAACGACACCTGAAACATTCACAGATTAACATTCCCCCTCTCCAGAACTTGGAGGCAGTTGGAGTCACCCTCACCACACTCTCCGGCACACTCAACATCATATCAGCATACCATCGACCGAACACAAGACTGGTACAGACTGACTTCGAACATATTTTCACAGGACTACCGACTATAATGATCGGGGACCTCAACAGCAAACACACGCTATGGGGATGCAGAAGACAGAATAACAACGGGACTAGACTACAATCCATCTCAGAAAACCTGGGGATACAAATATCGACACCTGACGAACCGACATTCTACCCAACTCAACGAACATACCAACCCGACATACTGGACATAGGACTGATACACAACTTTAACTTGCCCCTGTTTCACGAGACACTGACCGACTTAGACTCAGACCATCTCCCAGTTATCTGCACCTTCCTAGCACGGCCACAGAAGGAGGAATATCTTCCAAGGTTGATCACGGGGAAGATCGACTGGGCCACGTTTGAAGACGGAATGAACTGTCTCGGGGTCCCCCATCATTATAGCACGACGGACGACATTGACAATGCAGTTAGGACGTTCACACAAACCATACATACCTCAGTACATGAAGCAACATACCGACATTTCACTGACAAACGACACCTATTCCACAACAAGACACCAACACACATAATGGATATGATCCGTACAAAGAACACACTACGACAACACTGGCAAAGAACAAGAGATCCCCTTGAGAAAAGAGAACTGAATCGCCTGACCCGACGCATACGATGGGAACTTGACAAAGACAGAATCGCGAACTATCGAAAATACTTGACTGATATGACTCCGGGCGACAACAACTTATGGAAAGAGACACGACGACTTCTAAACCAAAGGACACCCCTACCCATCTTAACTGACGGACAAATGACTGCCACAACTGACAAAGAGAAAACCGAATTACTGGCGACCCATTTGGAAAATAAATTCACAACGACAGACGCTGACGATCATGAAACACTCATCACAGTTGAATCATACCTCTCAAATACACTTCACACAGTCGAAGCACCCATTCAGCATACCACACCATCAGAAATACACGCCCACATTACACGACTACACATCAAGAAGGCCCCCGGTGAAGACATCATCCCCAACCTGGTGCTGAAGAAGCTTCCTCCGAAGAGCATAGCCTACCTGGCAAGTGTGTTCAACGCCTGTCTTCGCCACGGCTACTTTCCTGCAGACTGGAAA
Source organism: Aradus depressus (assembly GCA_963662175.1). Lineage (NCBI taxonomy): Eukaryota > Metazoa > Arthropoda > Insecta > Hemiptera > Aradidae > Aradus > Aradus depressus. The sequence continues at coordinate 39,786,280 of OY759221.1, read as the reverse complement.
AACGCCGTTGTTCTAACATTTCACAAGCCAGGTAAGGCAAAAAACGATCCAGGCAGCTATAGACCAATAAGTCTTTTAAATAGCCTCTCAAAACTTCTTGAGAAAATAATTCACAAGAGGCTCCTCCGTCATCTGGAGACTGCAGGGACCATCCCTGCCCACCAGTTTGGGTTTAAATCAAACCACTCAGCCGTCCATCAGCTACAGAGAGTTGCTGAGACCATTGTGGGGGGCTTTGAGCGGAAGCAGTACACAGTAGCAGCCTTCTTGGACGTCGCAGCTGCCTTCGACACCGTCTGGCACGAGGGCTTGCTCTTCAAATTAAAACAGACCTGGCCTCCGCAATACATCCAGAACATCATTAGCTCTTTTCTTCGTGACAGAACATTCCAAATAAGGGTGAACAACACACTGAGCTCCAGAAAGAAGATATCAGCGGGAGTCCCACAAGGTGCGATCCTCAGTCCACTCTCGTTTGATCTGTTCTGTCACGACATGCCAGAACCAGTCTCTGCAACCCTGGCGACTTACGCTGACGACACGTTGATCCTCAGCCAAAACATAGATCTGGAAGCGGCCATCGACTCCCTACAAATCCAGGTGGATGAGATCGGCCAGTGGTTTGGAAAATGGAAGCTTAAGTTGAACGGTGGGAAGACGGAGGCGAAGGTGTTCGCTTTACGCCGCTTCTCGATAGAACACCTCAGAAGGCTGCAAATCGACCAACTCCCAATTCCATGGAATCCTAAAGACCAGGGTGTGCGCTATCTTGGAGTGCACCTTGACACAAGACTAACATGGCGCCTACATATCAACATAAAACTCCAACAAGCACACACACGACTCAGGCTCATCTACCCACTCATAAACAGAAATACACCACTCAGACACACATGCACATCCTTACTTTACAAAATACTAATACTTCCACTCTTAACCTACGCTTGCCCCGTATGGTTCTGCACTAGCCACACTAACATAACACGATTACAAACATTCCAAAACAAAGTCCTCCGGATAGCGGTGAACGCACCTTGGTTTATCAGGAACACCCAAACCCATCGGGAACTGGGAGTTGCTCCTTTTGCAGCCCACATTGAGAAACTCACCCGAAGCTTCCATGAAGGTCTGCCAACCTGCTCTGGTGCGGTTCACTACAGTCTCGGCCAGCCTGTAGCTCGCAGGCTGCAACCAAGACTGTACCAAGACTTTTTGTTTTAATTATAATTTTCTTGTTTATTTGCTCATTTTGTGTAAAGTACATACTTAGTACTGGTCCAAATAAAATGTTTTTCTTCTTTCTTCTAATCTATAAACCGTTAAAAAGCGAGAAATTTGAAGAATGGAGTCTACCGAGCTCAGGATCGCCACTTACAAATCTAGCTGAGGCACTTAGGTCAGATGTTTTAATCGGTAAGTGAAAAATAACTATGAGCACGTCGTCCTTCGGATGGGACTTTAAGCGATGTTCCAGGACTTTTTCGAATGTGTGGTACTCGATAATGAGACGTATGTTATGTAAATAAACCTGGGTAGGTGAAATTTCACTTAGGTTGAAAATAGCCTTGAGCACGTCGTCCTTCGGATGGGACTTTCCGGATAAATCTGAATCTGTCGTATCAGTTTTAACAATTATTAAGCCTATAAACCGTTAAATAGCGCAAATTTTTTGAAAAACATTTTTATTTTGATTTTTGTGTAGGATTCAGATAATCCGGTCGTTCTCTATCAGTTTTAACAAATATTAAATCTATAAACCGTTAAAAAGCGAGAAATTTCAACAATGGAGTCTACCGAGCTCAGGATCGCCACTTAGAAATCTAGTTGAGGCACTTAGGTCAGATGTTTCAATCGGGAAGTTAAAAAACACTTTGAGCACGTCGTCCTTCGGATGGGACTTTAAGCGATGATCCAGGGCTTTTTCGAATGTGAGGTACTCGATAATGAGACGTATGTTATGTAAATAAACCTGGGTAGGTGAAATATCACTTAGGTTGAAAATAGCCTTGAGCACGTCGTCCTTCGGATGGGACTTTCCGGATAAATCTGAATCTCTCGCATCAGTTTTAACAGTTATTAAGCCTATAAACCGTTAAATAGCGCAAATTTTTTGAAAAACATTTTTATTTTGATTTTTGTGTAGGATTCAGATAATCCGGTCGTTCTCTATCAGTTTTAACAAATATTAAATCTATAAACCGTTAAAAAGCGAGAAATTTGAAGAATGGAGTCTACCGAGCTCAGGATCGCCACTTACAAATCTAGCTGAGGCACTTAGGTCAGATGTTTCAATCGGGAAGTTAAAAAACACTTTGAGCACGTCGTCCTTCGGATGGGACTTTAAGCGATGATCCAGGGCTTTTTCGAATGTGAGGTACTCGATAATGAGACGTATGTTATGTAAATAAACCTGGTTAGGTGAAATTTCACTTAGGTTGAAAATAGCCTTGAGCACGTCGTCCGTCGGATGGGACTTTTCGGATATATCTGATTCTGTCGTATCAGTTTTAACAGTTATTAAGCCTATAAACCGTTAAATAGCGTGAATTTTTTGAAAAACATTTTTATTTTGATTTTTGTGTAGGATTCAGATAATCCGGTCGTTCTCTATCAGTTTTAACAAATATTAAATCTATAGCAGTTATACCCGGCGTTGCCCGGGGAACTTTGATTTTTCTCCCAATATCTTCTATAACGCTATTCAGTTCCTCGACAGTACATTCATGATGTTATAATTTTCAATTATTCATACGGAATAAGGCTTATAGTCCTTCAGCTGTTGTAACGCTAGTAAGTTTTTAGGACCCCTGGGCACCACAGCTAGTATGCGCCTTTCAACGGCGGAAGCCACACCTAGTGAATACTTAGCATCGCTGGACGTCCTAGTCAGTGCGTACTTAAGAACGTTTGTGACCACAGCTAGTATGTGGCTTGCAACGCTGAGCACCACAGCTAGTACGTAGTAGGGAATGCTGGGCATCATAGCTAGTATGTGCCTTGCGACGGCGGACCCAACAGCTAGTACGTAGTTAGGAACGCTGGTCACCACAGCTAGTATGTGCCTCGCAACAGCGGACCCCACAGCTAGTACGAAGTTAGGAACGCTGGGCATCACAGCTATTAAGTGCCTTGCAACAGCGGACCCCACAGCTAGTATGTAGTTAAATACGCTGGGCATTACAGTTAGTAAGTGCTTTGCAACAGCGAACTTCACAGCTAGTACATAGTTAGGAACGCTGGGCACTACAGCTAGTAAATGCCTTGCAACAACGGACCCCACAGCTAGTACGAAGTTAGGAACGCTGGGCACTACAGCTAGTAAATGCCTTGCAACAACGGACCCCACAGCAAGTACGATATTAGGAACCCTGGGCATCACAGCTAGTATGCTTTTGCAACGACGGACCACACAGCTAGTACGTAATTAGGAACGCTGGGCACTACAGGTAGTTGGTGCTTTGCAACTGCGAACCCCACAGATAGTATGTAGTTAGAACCACAGGGCATCACAGCTAGTATGAGTTTTGCAACGGCGGACCCCACAGCTAGTACCTACGAGTGAAATACGCTGGGCCACACTGCTAGCGCCTTGCAACAGCAGACCCCACAGCTAGTACGTAATTAGAAACGCTGGGCATTACAGCTAGTAAATGTCTTATAGGTGCCTTGCAACAGCGAACCCCACAGCCAGTACATAGTTAGGAACGCTGGGGCTGAGCACTACAGCTAGTAAGTACCTTGCAACAGCGGACCCCACAGCTAGTACGATATTAGGAACGCTGGACATCACAGCTAGTAAATGTCTTGCAACAGTGAACCCCACAGCGAATACATAGTTACTACTACTACATGTGAAATTCATGACAATCCTATTCATGACAATACGACCAACCGTTAATGAGCTAACTCTATATGTATATTTAGCCCCCCCCCCCTAAACCCCCCCTCCCGTTCAAAACTTTGGAACGCCACACAGCTTTTTTTCCTATTTGGCGTTTAAAAATACTACATGTGAAATTTCATGACGATTCGCCCATTAGTTAATGAGTTAGCTCTATATTTATACTTAGGCCCCCCCACAACCCCCCCTCCCGATCAAAACTTTGGAACGCCAACACCTTATTTTTCTTTTTGGCCTTCAGGAATACTCCATGTGAAATTTCGGGACAATCCGACCAACCGTTAAAGAGTTAGCTCTATATTTATACTTAGGCCCCCCACAACCCCCCCTCCCGTTCAAAACTTTGGGACGCCACACACCTTTTTTTCCTATTTGGCTTTTAAAAATACTACGTGAAATTTCATGACGATTCGCCCATTAGTTAATGAGTTAGCTCTATATATATACTTAGGCCCCCCCACAACCCCCCCTCCCGATCAAAACTTTGGAACGCCAACACCTTATTTTTCTTTTTGGCCTTCAGGAATACTCCATGTGAAATTTCGGGACAATCCGACCAACCGTTAAAGAGTTAGCTCTATATTTATACTTAGGCCCCCCACAACCCCCCCTCCCGTTCAAAACTTTGGGACGCCACATACCTTTTTTTCCTATTTGGCTTTTAAAAATACTACGTGCAATTTCATGACGATTCGCCCATTAGTTAATGAGTTAGCTCTATATATATACTTAGGCCCCCCCACAACCCCCCCTCCCGATCAAAACTTTGGAACGCCACACACCTTATTTTTCTTTTTGGCCTTCAGGAATACTCCATGTGAAATTTCGTGACAATCCGACCAACCGTTAAAGAGTTAGCTCTATATTTATACTTAGGCCCCCCACAACCCCCCCTCCCGTACAAAACTTTGGGACGCCACACACCTTTTTTTCCTACTTGGCTTTTAAAAAGACTACGTGTGAAATTTCATGACAATTCGCCCATTAGTTAATGAGTTAGCTCTATATTTATACTTAGGCCCCCCTTACAACCCCCCCTCCCGATCAAAACTTTGGGACGCCACACACCTTTTTTTCTTGTTTGGCTTTTAAAAAGACTACCTGTAAAATTTCATGACAATTCGCCCATTAGTTAATGAGTTAGCACTATTTATATACTTAGGCCCCCCTTACAACCCCCCCTCCCGATCAAAATTTTGGGACGCCACATAGCCTATTATTCAATCGGGCTCAAAAGAATGCTACATGGGCAGTTTCATAAAAATCCGTCCAGCGGTTTGGACGTGATGCTGGAACAAACATACATACATACAAACAAACCCCGTTTCAGCTTTATTAATATAAATAGTTAGTATACCCCCCCCACAACCCCCCCTCCCGTTCAAAACTTTGGGACGCCACACACCTTTTTTTCCTATTTCGCTTTTAAAAATACTACATGTGAAATTTCATGACGATTCGCCCATTAGTTAATGAGTTAGCTCTATATTTATACTTAGGCCCCCCCACTACCCTCCCCCCTCCCGTAAAAAATTTTGAGCCGTCACACCGCCTATTTTTCTATTTGGTCTTCAGGAATACTCCATGTGAAATTTCGTGACAATCCGACCAACCGTTAAAGAGTTAGCTCTATATTTATACTTAGGCCCCCCCACAACCCCCCCTCCCGTTCAAAACTTTGGGACGCCACACACCTTTTTTTCCTATTTGGCTTTTCATGACGATTCGCCCATTAGTTAATGAGTTAGCTCTATATTTATACTTAGGCCCCCCCACTACCCCCCCCCCTCCCGTAAAAAATTTTGAGCCGTCACACCGCCTATTTTTCTATTTGGTCTTCAGGAATACTCCATGTGAAATTTCGTGACAATCCGACCAACCGTTAAAGAGTTAGCTCTATATTTATACTTAGGCCCCCCCACAACCCTCCCTCCCGTTCAAAACTTTGGGACGCAACACACCTTTTTTTCCTATTTGGCTTTTCATGACGATTCGCCCATTAGTTAATGAGTTAGCTCTATATTTATACTTAGGCCCCCCCACTACCCCCCTCCCGTAAAAAATTTTGAGCCGTCACACCGCCTATTTTTTTTATTTGGTCTTCAGGAATACTACATGTGAAACTTCGTGACAATCCGACCAACTGTTAAAGAGTTAGCTCTATATTTATACTTAGGCCCCCCCACAACCCCCCCTCCCGTTCAAAACTTTGGGACGCCACACACCTTTTTTTCCTTTTTGGCTTTTAAAAATACTACATGTGAAATTTCATGACGATTCGCCCATTAGTTCATGAGTTAGCTCTATATTTATACTTAGGCCCCCCCACAACCCCCCCTCCCGTTCAAAACTTTGGGACGCCACACACCTTTTTTTCCTGTTTGGCTTTTAAAAAGACTACGTGTGAAATTTCATGACAATTTGACCATTAGTTAATGAGTTAGCACTATTTATATACTTAGGCCCCCCTTACAACCCCCCCTCCCGATCAAAATTTTGGGACGCCACATAGCCTATTATTCAATCGGGCTCAAAAGAATGCTACATGGGAAGTTTCATAAAAATCCGTCCAGCGGTTTGGGCGTGATGCTGGAACAAACATACATACATACATACATACATACATACATACAAACAAACATACAAACAAACAAACAAACCCCGTTTCAGCTTTATTAATATAGATTATATCACAATGTACACAAGTTTTAATTTGTGTTCATATCTATACATACATCTTTTTTTTTTTGGTATTTTTCTTCCATAGTGGATCGGTGTCACCATATTTTAAGTCAGTCTTCACGTTGTGCTGACGTTGGCATAATCCGAAACCAGCACACTCTATGGCTCTGTCAGTTAACAAATATTAAATCTATAAACCGTTAAAAAGCGAGAAATTTGAAGAATGGAGTCTACCGAGCTCAGGATCGCCACTTATAAATCTAGCTGAGGCCCTTAGGTCAGATGTTTTAATCGGGAAGTTAAAATAACTTTGAGCACTTCGTCCTTCGGATGGGACATTAAGCGATGATCCAGGGCTTTTTCGAATGTGAGGTACTCGATAATGAGACGTATGTTATGTAAATAAACCTGGGTAGGTCAATTTCCACTAGGTTGAAAGCCTTGAGCACGTCGTCCTTCGGATGGGACTTTCCGGATATATCTGAATCTGTAGTATCAGTTTTAACAATTATTAAGCCTATAAACCGTTAAATAGCGCGAATTTTTTGAAAAACGTTTTCATTTTGATTTTTGTGTGGGGTTCAGATAATCCGGTCGTTCTCTATCAGTTTTAACAAATATTAAATCTATAGCAGTTATACCCGGCGTTGCCCGGGGAACTTTGATTTTTCTCCCAATATCTTCTATAACGCTATTCAGTTCCTCGACAGTACATTCATGATGTTATAATTTTCAATTATTCATACGGAATAAGGCTTATAGTCCTTCAGCTGTTGTAACGCTAGTAAGTTTTTAGGACCCCTGGGCACCACAGCTAGTATGCGCCTTTCAACGGCGGAGGCCACACCTAGTGAATACTTAGCATCGCTGGACGTCCTAGTCAGTGCGTACTTAAGAACGTTTGTGACCACAGCTAGTATGTGGCTTGCAACGCTGAGCACCACAGCTAGTACGTAGTAGGGAATGCTGGGCATCATAGCTAGTATGTGCCTTGCGACGGCGGACCCAACAGCTAGTACGTAGTTAGGAACGCTGGTCACCACAGCTAGTATGTGCCTCGCAACAGCGGACCCCACAGCTAGTACGAAGTTAGGAACGCTGGGCATCACAGCTATTAAGTGCCTTGCAACAGCGGACCCCACAGCTAGTATGTAGTTAAATACGCTGGGCATTACAGTTAGTAAGTGCTTTGCAACAGCGAACTTCACAGCTAGTACGATATTAGGAACCCTGGGCATCACAGCTAGTATGCTTTTGCAACGACGGACCCCACAGCTAGTACGTAATTAGGAACGCTGGGCCCTACAGGTAGTAGGTGCCTTGCAACTGCGAACCCCACAGATAGTATGTAGTTAAAACCACAGGGCATCACAGCTAGTATGAGTTTTGCAACGGCGGACCCCACAGCTAGTACCTACGAGTGAAATACGCTGGGCCACACTGCTAGCGCCTTGCAACAGCAGACCCCACAGCTAGTATGTAATTAGAAACGCTGGGCATTACAGCTAGTAAATGTCTTATAGGTGCCTTGCAACAGCGAACCCCACAGCCAGTACATAGTTAGGAACGCTGGGGCTGAGCACTACAGCTAGTAAGTACCTTGCAACAGCGGACCCCACAGCTAGTACGATATTAGGAACGCTGGACATCACAGCTAGTAAATGTCTTGCAACAGTGAACCCCACAGCGAATACATAGTTACTACTACTACATGTGAAATTCATGACAATCCGATTCATGACAATACGACCAACCGTTAATGAGCTAACTCTATATGTATATTTAGCCCCCCCCCCCCCCCCCACAACCCTCCTTCCTGTTCAAAATTTTGGGCCGTCACACACCTAATATTTTTATTTGACCTTTAGGAATACTACATGTGAAATTTCATGACAATTCGACCATTAGTTAATGAGTTAGCACTATTTATATATGTAGGCCCCCCCCACAACCCCCCCTCCCGATCAAAACTTTGGAACGCCACACACCTTATTTTCCTATTTGGCTTTTAAAAATACTACATGTGAAATTTCATGACGATTCGCCCATTAGTTAATGAGTTAGCTCTATATTTATACTTAGGCCCCCCCACAACCCCCCCCTCCCGATCAAAATTTTGGGACGCCACATAGCCTATTATTCAATCGGGCTCAAAAGAATGCTACATGGGCAGTTTCATAAAAATCCGTGCAGCGGTTTGGGCGTGATGCTGGAACAAACATACATAGAAACAAACAAACAAACCCCGTTTCAGCTTTATTAATATAGATAAACAGACCAGATGGTGTGTTGACAATGGTGCCCACAAGTACATTTATACTAACATCCAATTATTATCATTTTATTTTCCTTGAGTAATATAATTTTCCGTACTCTGTTATTATGCCAGTATACTTCTCTGAATAAACAAATGTTGTTTTTACAGTGATCATAGTGAATGTTTATTTTATTATATTATTTGAGGGCGCCGGTAACTCAGTGGTATGCGTGCTTGCCTTCTGAGCTCAAGTTTGTGGGTTCGAAACCCGACCGAGGCCCTTAGTTTATTTTATCTGGGAGGTAAAATAAACTTAAGCACGCCGTCCTTCGGATGGGACGTTAAGCGATGGTCCCGAGCCAGTACCCTGTCAGGTACTCGTTAAAGACCCCTATCCTAGGTGAATAAAAATTTAGGGTAGGCAAAATTTAGGACTCCCACAGCAGAGTCGGGCTCATGTCCACCAGAGTGACGAAAGAGCGCTCTGGTAGTAGGCGATATGACCTCGTAATTAAAGCCCGGGCAAGAGTCATAAAACCTAACCTAATTATATTATTTTAAACATCCTGTTCAAAAAACTATAAAGAATTTTTTTTTATCAGTTTTTTGTCTCTCCTGTAAAGTTGCCTTTTTGCACATATGTATTAGGTATCACGTTTAGACCAACGATATAATTTCTAAATAATACCACTATCTAATACAAACATCCACCCAAAACAACTTCAACTGTTTTTTTTTTTGTTTTTTTTTTGTGATTTGTATTGATTTCTGTATTTATTAACTGGCCACAGAAAATAAATTATGTTGATGTATTTTAATCGCAACATTTTAAATTTACATTAATACAAAAACTTTTCTTTTTTTAATGTAGAAAACATTTAACTTTATTTCTAAATATTTCCTCATTGTACGCCTGAAAATTGATAGTAGTTTTCACTAATAAAGTGTATTGAAGAAATTTTATGAGTATTTCAGAATGCATAGAATGTTAATTCAGCAACTTGTTCGTAATTTATGGTCAAACCTTTGAATCTACATAACATTATATTAGTTTTAGTCTACTTTTCCAGTATTTTGTGGATAAAAACTAATTTCCTAAGGTACATAAAATCAATATATAATTTATTATTATTGGTTTGGAAAATCATAATAATAGTTTTTGCAAATTTCCTGAAGTATCCCCGTTTCGACGAATTAAGTTGTACCCAGCCATCTGTTGGTATAAAAACGGTTTTGCACTTTTTTAAAGGGGAATCTGACAGTCTAAGATGTGAGTTGTACTTAGGTTAGGTTAGGTTTTATGACTCATGCCCGGGCATTAACAACGAGGTCATATCGCCTACTACCAGAGCGCTCTTTCGTCACTCACCAGAGTCCACCAGGACATGAGCCCGACTCAACTGTGGGAGTCCTAAATTTCGCCTACCCTAAATTTTTATTCACCTAGGGCAGAGGTCTTTAACGAGTACCTGACATCGTACAGGCTCGGGACCATCGCTTAACGTCCCATCCGAAGGACGGCGTGCTTAAGTTTATTTTACCTCCCAGATAAAATAAACTAAGGGCCTCGGTCGGGCTACGAACCCACGACCTTGAGCTCAGAAGTCAAGCACGCATACCACTGAGCTATCGGCTCCCTCCAAAGTTGTACTTGCATTTTGATAATCTCAGTGGACTACTTTTGTATTACTATTTTTTCTTAGTCGGAATTAAGAAAAAATTACAGTTTTTTTTTTCATTATATTTTTTATGTTGACCACAGTGCGTTTCTTTTTTCCCCCCTACTTTATTATCATTAGTGGTTAGCCACACTAGAACAATACTTGAACTTGGGGTGACATAACTGTGATAACGGGCTAATCATTACCGGTAAGATGACACATTTTTAAAAAAAATATCGATAATAGTTGTTAACGATGCTAATTTGGATATCATTATTCCTAAATGAAAATATTTTCACTGTCGCCATCAGATTTAATGTGGAAAAGACACTACCACTAGAATCATGTTCAGTTTACGGCTAAGCCTTTACTTCATTGTTTTTTGGGATCAGTTGATAACAAGAATTTCTGAATTCATTGCGAATTGTGTAACATTATTTTCTGAGTTCCATCAAACTTATTTTTGTCAAAAATTACTCTTCATCCGTTAGTCTTCAATGGTAAGATTGGCAATAACTATTTTCTATGTATTATCAATGATTTTGAACATGTTAGTGATAGCGTCTTGTTGAAAGAGACGCTTTAAAACATAGCTGTTTTTCACTACATGGATATGCTAGGTGGCTTTAACTTTTTCTGTGAACATCGCCGTTATACATAGACAGAAGTTCTGATTGGATCGATACTACCTGACATTGCCCTCCTGTTGAGTGTCTAAAGAGTTCCAAGCCGATAACTTTAAGAAGCTGCGGCTCATTTCATACATTCAGAAGAAAATTACTAAGGTTTAAGTAAGACCGATATTGTATCATTTATTCATTGTAATAATTTTCTTCTGGTAATTTTGCATGTAAAAAACGAAAAAGGGTAATTGTTGGCGTAATTACATTTTGTATCATATCGATTGAACAAAGCATTTGTGTGTACAATATTCAAATTCATTTCTTTGTATAACGATGTTACTTCAATTGTTGGCTAGAACAAAGTTCTGGTAAGGGGCTGTCCTTAAATTACGTAACGCAAAATTGTCCAAATTTGAATACCCTCCCCTCCCCCTGTAACGGGCCTATAACAGAAGCCTATATCCCCCCCCCCCTAAAAATTACGTAATATTCTGATGACCACCCCCTCCTCCAAAGAGAAAAAAAGTGAAAAAATTAAAAAATGTAACATTTAATGTATTATGATTTATAGAGAACATAATATGTACTTCTCTTTTACATATTATGTAAAGTACATAATCAAAAACGAATACAATAAAATTATGACTCATCTTCCCTTGGAGTTGACATATGTTTTTCCAGGGAAATCACAGGCATACTCTGGCAAGTTTCTTTCTGTTGTGCTGTTGCAAGTTGACTGCTGTCGGAGTCGAGCGAGTCTTCATCAACCCACTCTAAATCTCCGTTTGTGATCATAAATGCTAAAATTTCACGAGAACGTTTTGCTGCAGCACGTACAGGCCTTTGTTTTGGGATGAAAACTTTACTCTTTGCAGTTCATTTTTTCAAATGCTCACATGTTTTGTTTTATCGGGATACGCATTTTGATAACACTTGATCCAATTGTTGTACAGTTTTTCTTTGTCAACAACACTTTTTGGATTCATTGTTGTCTTGTAAACTTGCGAACTGATTCGAATGAACTATATGTAAACAAATCGAGTCACGTTTGTCGTTATGGATGTCACAAAAAAAAAAACCCTATTCAAAACATCCGCGAAATTTGAATTGTTTTATAAATCACCATAAGAAATTTGAGTATTTTATGATCAAGTGACATGTTTGTGTATTTTTATTTTAAATTTTAGTTTTATTATAATTTATTAGTTTTATTTTTTTACCATATCACTAAAATGTGACAAAATATCAATAAGTTATAGGTATTATTTTTCGAAAAATTATCTGAAAATGAAACATTTATTTGCCCAAATTTCAATCGAACTAGCGTTACGTAACGTCGTAATTGCCACCCCCCCGACCCCTTGTAACGCTTCATAACGCTGCGATGAAGCCTCACCCCCCCCCCCCCCCCTTCCAGCGTTACGTAATTTAAGGACAGCCCCTAAGGTAAGGTAACAAAGTCAACATAACAGAGGGACGCACCGGAGGACCTCCACCATTTGTTGAACAAAGCCAAGACACTAGATTCACCTGGAAAGAAAATCTGAAAGAGTGTTTCGAAAAATTTGCTATCAATACTGTATAACATTGGTCCTGTATATCATGGGTTTTAGGACTGTTCATAAAGTAATCCATAATATTGATAGAATCTTCAACATCCTCACCAATATCTGAATCCTGATAAGAGTAGAATTTGTATAGAATCGTTACTGGATAATGTAGAAAGGGGTTTTAAAAATGACTTGTTTAATGAAGCATCCAGCTCACGTTTTCATGGTCTGTATAAGGATCTCAATTTTGATTTGGGGGAGAATCACTACATTAAAGATGGAAACAAATAATGCTATAATGAAGCTTAGGGGACAGTTGCTATACCTGAATTTCAACGTGAGCAGGAGAGAAGAGCAATTCCTCTATTGGCTCTGTAACCTGAGGGAGGTGGAGGACCTGTTCCATTTTGTTGGGGTACGTCCTTAGAGAGGCCAGACAGAGGTGGCTGGGCAAACCTATCCTAGGGAGAGAGGAACTCATCGCTTTAATGAATGGGCCTAACTGGAATCGGGTATATAACTATGCAAGGGCGGCATCCAAATATAGAAACATGCTGATTCAGCATTTTAATTTCTAGGAGCCAAACAAACCTCCTTCCTTCATGTAATCTGTGATTATTACCATTTACCCGATGTTTAGTTAATTTTATTTGGTTTCTAGCCACCAAACTCTTTATTTTTTACTGTATTATTATTTGTATTTTTATATTATATTACCATCCACGCATGTTTATCTATCTTATTTCGTTTTCAGCCTTAATACATGTCTTTATTTTATTCTCTCATTATTCGCATTATTATTTTTGTATGTTTTATGTTTAGATATTTTTTTAAAAAGAATTTAACGATGATTATTTATTCTCTTCATTTATTTATATAAGCTAATATTTTTTGTTTTTCATTAGCAATTATCTGTAATGCCAACTCCGACTGACGGCCTAAATGGATATAGTCTAAGTGTTTTTTTTTTCTTTGTATATTTCTTGGAATGATGTTATTTTTATTCTTTTAATAAAAACCATTCTATTCTTCAACATCCTGTGGAAGGTTATTGTTCAGTAATGAGCTTCTAAAGTAAGCTTGTTACACATAACAGTATACCAAATATTTGTCTTTATTAGACAGTTACGAACAGATCTATTGTTGATTGCAGAGGTGGCTATGGTTGCTCCTGGTTCTTCCTGGTCAGCTCACCGGGCACATCCGTCCTACGGACCCTATAGGCTCACTTATGTCCCCTCTTCTTCACCACCTTCTGCAACAGATGCCGCCCTGTCTTCTGGTTGTTGAAAGTTCGAATCAGGTGCCAATGGTCGCCCTACCACTGGAAGATAAAGTCTTCCTTCGTACTCACCACCTCAGTGCGATAGAGCCATTACTCCAGGCTGCGTTCACAGCCAACTGTAAAGGGTAAGAGACCTTTTTACTTAGATCATATCTGTCAAGTGACCACATTTACTATAAGTCAACCCAAAATTTGGCATTGTAGATTCCATTTCTATTTTTGTTATCAGTGGTAGACGCTCTTGAAAATGTTGTTACATTCTTTTGCCACCTATTACAAATGACTCTTCCACTGCCCAAACCATCCAGTCTAGAAATTTGGTATTTGATTTTATGCGGGAGCCCAACCTCAAAAATATATATGTATATACAAAATTCTGAAAAACCCATCGCTGGAATTATGCGCAAAGTAGCTATGGTATATCAAATTAATAGTGCTGGAGTCCTCAATATGAATTAGGCGGTAGTTTTCCATTCAGAGGTTCAAGAACACATTGGTTTTTCGCCTAGAGACATGAAATTTGGCACGGGAACTTAAGGTAGTGCAAAACAGGAAATATCGTACACGTTTTTGAAAAATGCAGCGCCATATGCGCAAAAAAGTGGAACTCTTGAAAAAATATGAGCTATTTAGAGGTTAGGTTAGGTTTTATGACTGATGCCCGGGCTTTAACTACGAGGTCATATCACCTACTACCAGAGAGCTCTTTCGTCACTCTGGTGGACATGAGCCCGATTCTACTGTGGGAGTCCTAAATTTTGCCAACCATAAATTTTTATTTACCTAGGGTAGGGGTCTTAAACGAGTACCTGACATCGTATAGGCTCGAGACCATCGCTTAACGTCCCATCCGAAGGACGGCGTGCTCAAGTTTATTTTACCTCCCAGAAAAAATAAACTAAGGGCCTCGGTCGGGTTTCGAACCCACGATCTTGAGCTCAGAAGGCAAGCACGCATACCACTAAACTACCGGCGCCCTCTGAGTTATTTAGATGTCGAAGCTCTCAATGTTCTGATCATCTCATTTCTATCATTAGGAGTTTCTAAATTATTTTAATTTAAAGTTACGAACCGTGAAGATATTGTTACTATCCTGCTTAAAGTTGTTTTCTTTTTAAATTAATTAATTTTGAACTAGTTAAGTTTGTTCACTTACCTGGTGACCTACTGCATTAACCGGTATCTCTTATCAACAAAACCTGTCTTTAACCTATTCTAAAATTTCTTCTAAATAGTTTCTCCTTATTTTTTTTATAGTTTTTTGAGTTTTGGGGTCTGGTTTGTTTTTTTATTTTGAGAAAGTGGCTGTTCTACGAAGAACTTTCACCCAATAGACTAAAATTATTTAATTTTATGATCTTGGTTATGTTTTCTGTCCAGTTACTTAGTACAAACGGAGGACCCGTACGGGTTTCTCACACATTTTGGTTCAGTTCGTGTATCTGCCAAAGAACGACTGATACCAAAGATGGCGTTTCTCCCAGTCGCCATGGGACCCTATAGACAACAGGTGTTCTCCCATCCAGAGGCCGCTTATATCTCTGATTTGCTTGTCGTAGAAATTTTGGGTAAGATAAACTTATTATTCTACAAATACAAGTGAAAAACCATTATAAACAAAAAATAATTTAAAAATTTATTTTCAATATAACCAAAAATTATATCGAGTAATTCACGCAGGTACAAACGAGGCTGTCGTAACTCTACCCCCTCATCAACAGAAGGTCCGCCAGTCAAGTAGACCTGCAACGTTCTCTACACCACTACTCAGAACCACTATTCACCTATTGAGCAACCATCTGGCTGGGCACAAACAAAACATTGAAGATTTGAAACCGCACTCTGGTTCATCCGGAATACTCAAATTCGTCAAGAAACCGGCCCTGAATGAATGAATGAAAAATAATCTTTACTCTGGGAAATATGCGTCCCCCAAGAATAATAACATGAGGAATAAACAAAAGAATACAAGCATCAATCAATGAAGACAGAATAAAGAAACAAAAAAGAAAAGAAGTTTATAGGAATTAACTAATGAAAATGACGGGCAATGATTAAATTAAAACAATGAAAATGAACAAAAAAATATATATATAATAATGAGTAATTATAATGAAAAACATACAGTTAGTTATTAACTCGTTATTACGAGGTCATATCACCTACTACCAGATATATATATACAAAAAATGAGTAAAAAGAATATTAATGAAAAAAAAAAAAAAAAAAAAAAACTCTACGAGGTCATATCACCTACTACCAGAGCGCTCTTTCGTCAGTCTGGTGGACATGAGCCCGACTCTACTACGGGAGTCCTAAACTTTGCCTACCCTAAATTTTTATTCACCTAGGGTAGGGGTCTTTAACGAGTACCTGACAGCGTACAGGCTCGGGACCATCGCTTAACGTCCCATCCGAAGGACGGCGTGCTTAAGATTATTTAACCTCCCAGATAAAATAAACTAATAGCCTCGCCCGGGTTTCGAACCCACAACCTTGAGTTCAGAAGGGAATACGTATACCACTGAGCTACCGGCGCCCTCAAAAAAATGAGACGAGCAATGACCACATCGGCAACGCACTATTACGAGTTTTTAGATCAGGATTGTAGTTTGATACCTAAAACCATTCCTGTCTTTTTTGCTCCTCAGTAATAAAGATGTCTACCTATGTGTTCTACATGTGTTTAACCTGAGTATATACATCGTCTATTTTCCCAATTTTTTATCTTTTTCCTTCAGAAAACTCTACCAGCGAGACGGCTCTACATATCTCTCTTCGAACGAGTGACTTCCTCAGTGGACATATTGATGGTTTGTTTCTCGGTACTTGGACTCCAGACACCACCATACGGCTTTTTCCAGACAAACTCAAGGATTTAATGGGCAAAGGTAAGCCGGACTATGAACAATTATCAATAATAATAACTTTTTTTCTCATACTTCTCTTTAAACCAGAGTCACGTCCCCTCTAACATTGAAAATGTCGACTAAATTACCACAAAGAAATACGTTAAATAACAAAGGCTTATTTTGGTTCGCTCGTCTAGTTAATCGTATTACCAGTTTAAAAAAAAAAAAAAAAAGTCATAAATTGATGTCGAAAATTGGGAAAATGTCCGAAAATAATTTTTCATCTGTTGACAACATCGCTTGAGACTAGACCTCGTTTTCCCCACTGTATGGTCTTAGTTGTAATGGCAGAAATGTTCCTTAATTAAACAGGCAGAAATGAACCTTACAATATGCGTTAAGACAGACATCGGATTTATAATTCTGACTACTTTGATATGAAGAAATAAAGTTTAATTACATTTAAAACAACGGATCTAAATGACACCAAAATACAAATTAAAAAATTAATTTGTGTTATTGCGGAAGAGGCAACACTGATCGTATTCAATCTGGCTGAAGTGAAACTGTGTTTTATTCACTGATATAAGTTAATTGAATCGTTCTTAATACAACACAAAGATGACCAGAAGAAACCTGTTTTAGGCCAACCATGAAAGGTCGTCTACAGTTGTAAGATCATTTTCTCTATTAACTTAGTCCAGATACATTTTAAAGTTCGTAAAAAAATTTATTTTTCTCATTATTTTTAAATATAAGCAGGACAGTGTTTTTTTTAAACTATTGAAAGGTTCGAAAGTAAACCCAAAATGATAGGAACTTTTGTATTTTGTTTAGAAATAACATCTTAAAATCGCGACGACCTTGTTCAGTTTAAAGTGGATCTATAGTTCGTCTATCATAAGTTGTCACTTGACTGCTAAGGTATCAGGTTATAATTCAAGCCTTGTCATCCAATCAAATTAATTCTTGTAACTACTTTCATGATTAGAGAGAACAACAATGAATCCGATTGGACGATGGAGGTATATGACGCAGCATAAACCTAACCTGTCCTAACTGTCAAAGCCAGTTTACCAATTAAAAACGGACTGAAGTAAGTTGTATATTTTATGAATCTCTATTATTGTAGAAATCATTCGTTAATTTCCAATGCTGGCTCAGATTTTTTACACCCTTTATACAACCGACGTTCAACATCAAAAAACCTCCGAAGACGACACCGCCGCTACCTTGGGATGTACTTAGACGTGGAACGCTCACATCAGACTAAAACGAACAGAAATAAAAAGACGCTTCGAACTACTCAATTCATTAATTGGAGGACGATCATCAATCTCTTTGACAAACAAATAAACTCACCATTTACAATTCAGTTTGGAGTTCTAGGACCAAGTCCAATTTGAACCGGAGTTAAGTCATGCAGTCCATCATCTTACGGCACATCACTAATACTCTATTCAACGTCACCAACGACACCCTTCATAAAGACTTACAAGTGCCATTCGTTGCCACAGTTGTAACAGAGAGATACACAAACTTCCATGTCAATCCTCTCATTCAAACACTAGGTTCAAACACACTGCCCACAAACCCTCCCCGCCGACTCAAGCGAACATGGCAGCGTGACTTGCTTGGGATGTAGCCTGGTTGTACTTAAATGTTGTTTAAACGCCACGCACCTCTACAGTGCAGTGATCTGTTAGACATTCATCATTATCTGCCGTCATTGTTACTATGTAACATTTTCCTATATATATAAAATCTAATGTCTGTATGTTTGTGTTTTATAGACTCCTAAACTTCGATCCGATTTGGTTCTTATGCAATAATGTTCGTCGAGTCACCGAGAAGGTTTAGAACATAGTTTTACTCACCACAGCACTTCGTGCATTCGCTTATGGAACAAATATCATTGAACGAATTGACATGAAATGTTTTGTATTAGATTATATAGAGCACGGAAAATGTTTAAAACTGCTTTCTTCGATTAGCTAGTTGTAAATAAATTTCCAATGTGGTTTTCAGAGATGAAGGTTGCGACTTTTAACTATCCGCCCTATTCGTTGTTAGACCCTGCTTTGGATGGTAACGAGGTACGATTTACACAAGAATTCTGCCGCAAACACAACTGCACAGTTTCCATCGTCACTGATGACTACATGTGGGGACAGATTTTTACCAATGGGTCTGGAGTAGGTAAGTCACCTCATTCTTGTTATGTATCCTTAGTAGAGACGTATAAACATTGTTCATCTTGAATAAACTTTGCGTACTGTAATTTTTAGTAAGTTTCTCAGCAAATTATGTCATTTGTCTTGAAATCTTCGCGATTGAGCACGCCATCCATCGGATGGGACATTAAGCGATGGTCCCGAGCCTATACGATGTCAGATACTCATTAAAGACCCCCTACTCTAGGCAAATAAAAATTTAGGATTTCCATAGTAGAGTCGGGCTCATGCCCACCAGAGCGTAGAAAGAGTGCCCTCATAGTTAAAGCCAGGGCATGAGTCACAATAATTAACTAACTATACAATATATGCATTACTTGTCTTTTTTCTCTCTTTGCAGTAATAGTAAAAATATAAATGATTTTATAATATATTTATCGTTATGTAAAAAAAAAATATCTAAGAGAGTTTTAAGAGTCCATAAAAAAATTAATATAATGTAATTTGATTTAATCTTAATGGATTGTAAACAAATAAATATTATACTTTTGCTAGTAGGTAAACCGACGTAGTGATTATGTGGGGCGCTCCGACAACGAATAAAAAGCACCCCCCTATCAGAGAAAAAATAATACTACACAATTTTTAGTGAAAAAAATTAATTTAGCCCCCTACTAGTGAGGCATCTCAATTAAAAATAAAATTTTTTGTACGCCTCACAAGATCATCCATTTCGCTAACCATTCGTCCTAAAAAAATATATATATATATAAATAATATAAAATAATTGGACGGTGTTATGCAAAAAGGAGATAACCCACAATTTTTTCAAATTCGATTTAACTGTTCCTTGCAATCAAGCTCAGCCCTCTGCACTTTTTTCAAATATCATTTAACCATTTTTTTTTTGGCGAAAAACACTTAAAAATAAGGAAAATGTTCGATAAGGAGAAATGCAAAAACTACATTTCTTATTTATTTTATTATGAATTATTTAAAAATTACATTTCACTTCAATTAATTAAACAAATAACCAACGGAATGAAGGAGTACAACTGCCTTAGTTTTAAACGATGAAATTGCAACAAAAATCCAATTTTTCCATTTCAACTTTTAACCTCGTTTTTCTAACAACTTCGTTTTTGTGGGTTACCTCCTTTTTGCATAACACTGCCTATATTTGCGCAGGTATCTCCGGTAACGTGTACACAGACCGCGCTGACTTGGGCCTGGGCGCCATCTACCTCTGGGACGAAGAGTACTCCCACCTGGACTACTCCAAGGCATATCTGATGACGACCATCACCTGTCTGGTACCGCCACCCTCCCGTCTTGCAGAGTGGCGGATCCCAGTCCTCCCCTTCACCGCCACCATGTGGCTCATCCAGGTCACTTCGGTTGTCTTCGCTTCCGTTGTACTGTTTATTGTCAACAGAGCCGCCAAGAGACTGTACACGGGTGAGTTTTGGAAGGAAAATGTTACAGAGATTTTATTTTTAAGGTAACTGAATGCCATTTTTGATATGAAAACAGCAAAAAGGGAATTGAAATCTATAGTAGAAGCATTTATCTATTTTAAAATGACTTACTTTTTAGCTAAATTGGTTGCTCGCTTGAGGACAGTTCGTATATTACATGGAATTACCAGATGTGTCTCTTTTCTTATAGATTATATTTCGAAGTCTTTACTTTACAATTAATTTTACAATGATAATTTTTTATGAAGAAAAGTGTCACAAAATTAGTCTTTTAAATCTGTAGTATATATTTCTATAAATTACACAATTAAAAATCAAACGATAAAATATAAAACAAAACAAAACGTTTCGTGTTTAGTAACTAGGAAAAATGAACAAGTTACGTTTCAATTTAAATAGAAATAATAAATACATTATATTTTAATAGAAAATTGCTGTTATTCAAGAAAAATGTTCTCGTAAGATTAGAAAAATTCAATAGAAACAGATCCTCAATGCAAACTGACACCAACATGAATCAAACTTATGACGTTTTAGAAATGAAAACTCAACACCAACGACTGTTTGTTGAAACGGAACAACGGAACATATGGACATTTGCGAATCTCAGCGTCTTGCTATGGAGACATATTTATGACGTTTTTCCATTCTACAGAAAATATAATTTAGACTTTTTTCGCCAACCTTATCTCAAAAAGAGCACTTTTCAGTTCGGTCTTAGTTATTATGACTCATGTCCGAGCTTTAACTACGAGGTCATGTCGCCTACTAACAGAGCGCTCCTTCGTCACTCTGATGGACATGAGCCCGACTCAGGTTTATTTACCTAGGGTAGAGGGGTCTTTAATCAGTACCTTTAGCTCAGGCTCGGGACCATCGCTTAACGTTCCTTATGAAGGGCGTGCCCATGGTCTTTTCTCCTCCCAGATAAAAAATCAAAAATGTCGAACCTTTGATCTTTAGAGTTACGTCTTTATTCCATGGAGGTGCGATACATCCGATATATATAAACGATTTAGGTGAGATCCTTACCAAAGGTACTTGAATTTATAATACGATGGATGATACACCATTGATTTGTTGAAACCAATACAAGACAATGAAAGTAAATTACAGGTAACAAGTGAGTTCGATGGGGTTTGTCCTATTTATTTTTTTTTTTAATGGAAGTCAAATCAGTGTCATATCTTTCGTCCTGTAATTCTGAAGTCTTAGTAAAATCTTTTCCTCTTCCTACCCTCCAATCTATTATTATTTTTTTTTTTACATATTCTCCGCATATTTTAGTGAGAACAAGTCTTCAAGGAGAGTTTGCAACCCCTGGAGGTACGTTACTTCGTACGTTGGGTATGTCTGTCCTCCAGCCGCCACCCTCTCGACTTCCTCGAGGATCTCCCCTCAGGAGTTTCTTCACTGTCTTCGAAGTTCTATTCCTCTTCTTTACCACCATCTACTCCGGAGCCTTGTCCTCCGTTCTCACAGTACCATTGTAAGTATATCTTACATGAGCTAAATATCTGAAGGATCTGAGCTAAATATGGGTGATTCGCGTAGTTACTAGGCAAAACCCGAAACTCCTAATAGCGGCTGACATTAAAAGAACCGATATCTGCTGGGCTTTTGTTATACGTATTTTCGTAAACATGATGTATAAATTGGGTATTTCATCAGAATACACCCACTACTTATTTTTATACTTATTCCAGGAGAACTTGTACTGCTTCACTAAAAGAACCGACGAGAGGAAGGAAACAGCATTATTTCAGATATATCATACGAAAAGAACAAATCATATTTTATCATTCATCTGTAAGATTAAAATTTTGATTCATCCGCGTTTATAGTGAAGCAAGCAGTACACATTCTCCAGGAGTACATATTGTATTTGTAAGAAGTCATGTCATATAAAACCCGCATAATTTATCTGAATAAATAAATTGCTGATTCTCCCATCGGTCCTTTTAAAGAAGCAGTGCAGATAATCCTGAAAAAAAGGAAGAAGGGTCAGGTAAATTCTGGAAAAGTACTACGATTCGTATATGATATGATTTGATCTTATTATATCTTTATCAGAAATAATATAAGTTTACTCTCCAAAAGAAACCAAGGATATTATATTCATTATATGCGACGTATATATAAAATCATTGGTCCATTTTACAAAAAGCCAGCAGTAGTAGATCCTTTTAACTTCTGGGGTCGTTAGAAATTTCTGGTCACTTTGCGAATTGCATGTAACATATACATAAGTGTTGTTTTCTAATGTGCAGAGTGTTTTTAACTGAGGATCTCCAAATATCCTGTAATACGTTTATCCGATATAAAACGTTAAATCATTGTCTCAGTTCAACAATGTAACAACTAAAAAATATAAAAATCCATATAAAAAAAAATTTGAAATTTTTAACTGAGTTTTAATAACTAATGGATTATTGAGTACACCAAAAATATCTGAATTATAGTTGATCAGTAAAGAGGTATTATATATGGGTTTAAAAGACGCTGGTAGCTCAGGCATGGTAGCCTATTGAACGCGAGATCGCGTGTTCGAAACCCGGCCGAGGCCCTCCTGTTCGGATTGGAAGTTCAGCGATGGTCCAGATGTCAGATACTCGTTAATGAATCCTACCGTAGATTAATAAAAATGTAAGACTCCCACAGCAGATTCGGGCTCATATCCACCAGAGCAACGAATGAGGGCTCTGTTAGTAGGCGATATGACCTCGTAGTTAAAGCCCGGGCTTGGGTCACAATAACTAACTATAGAGTATTGCAGTTATTTTAGCAAGGGCGGAGTATTCCTTGCTACGAATTCTATAGTAAAGAAGTACAAGTTATTCAACACGTTATCGTTGTTATTGTTGGTGAGGTTAGTATGATCGAAGCTGACCTTTTAGACAAACTTAAACAAAGGTTACATCAAAACACAATGCTAATGTTGGAGATTTGGATATGATTTTTGTTGGTGATTTAGGACAGTTAACAGCTGTACTAGCTAAATCTGTTTTTAAATCATTAAACATCATGGCTTGACCACACTTGTGGCGTTCACTTAAATTTTATGAATTGACACAAGTCATGCGGCAAAAGTTCATCCGTGCCTGACCGCCTCCTCCTCTATAAGCTACATACCCACTGCCCTCTTCTCCAATTCATTTTAAATTATAATTTCTCGCTCAGAACTCCCCTCTCAAGAAAAAAAGAAAACAATCTCGAACCCGCGATCTTAAGCTCAGTAGGCTAATCTCTGAGCTACATAATGGTATATAATGTCGATTTAAGGTAGCTTATTTTCGAAAATAGCTTGTAAATATCCATATTAGCTGAGGTTCGTGCTAATTTTGGATAGGTACCTGATGATTTCCGTCATTATCTAGCATCCTTTTAGCCACCCCGAATTCTTAAGAAAAAAAACGCCCATACAATTTTGTTTTTGCTGTATTTTTCAAATGTAACTACAGTGTTCCTACCCAGATACTATCCTCCGATAGACAACCCAATGGCCATGTACAAATCTGGTATCCGGTGGGCTGCCAACCACGAGGCTTGGGTCTTCTCACTAAGGGCTGCCACAGAACCACATCTCCAAGGACTTATGTCCAGGTTTGAGATACACGAAACGGAGACTCTTGTCGAGCTGAGCAAGAGGGCAGATTATGGCTTTACCATTGAAGTCATGGAAGGAGGTAATACACATTGTACTATTGTTAATCGGACAAGCTTAGATCCAAGGTCGTGCGTATGTTTCTTTGTTAAGCGATATCTGTCGCATCTGATCTCAGGTGTACACCAAATATTCTATATATCGTCGGTCCCATTATATCAATAGTTTTTTTCTTCTTTTTTTTTGGTAAAAAAAAAAGATTTTCGGAAAAATGTCGCTTACGAGGTATCACATTTAGGCCGACGATATGTTTAATAAGTCGCCGGAGAATAAGCCTTTTTGAAAAAGTAAGATGTTGAAAAACATATTTCATTCAAAAATATATTTATTTAATTAAGCAATGATAATAAGGAAATAAATAAAAAAAATTTATTAAACTTCAAAATTAGAGTCGAGCTCATGTCCACCAGAGTGACGAAAGAGCGCTCTGGAAGTATGTGATATGACCTCGTAGTTAAAGTCCGGGCATGAGTCATAAAACCTAACCTAACCTAGTATATTTTGTTTCAAACTACATTCATTAATAGAAAAAAATAGGCTTTTAATACAATAAATAAAGGGATGTTTTGTGGATTCAATGGACAAAAAAAAAATGTCATAGATATAAACGATTTTATATACTTACTGATTAAGATGTTAGTTATATTAAAGCAGTCGTGTTTTCTCCTCACAATAAGCTTTCTACAAGTTTTCTTTTGAACTGGCGGTTTTATTAAGTGTGTACTGTTGGAAAATAGTGAATTTATAGATAGAAACAGAAGTCGGAAGTTTATGAGTGTATTTTAAAGTATTATTTAATTTTTTTAAACTTCCTCCCCCCATAAAATAAAGTCACTCACTGCAGTGTGGATTAAATAATCTCATTAAGTCACAGATAGACACAGTATTTTAGTGTATTTTTTTTTTCAACTCCATTCCTTCATAAAAAGATTTTTTCTGTTCACAGGACATGTAACTCAGACAGATCACCTTTCTGGAGAAATGATCCTTGCACATCACGTTATGAAGAAGGAACTCTACACCGCCTACTGTGCCACCTACTTGAGAAAAGGTCAACTAACTCTTATTTATTTAATTATTTTATATCTATGTTAATCGACCAAAGGGGAGGATAAGATTAGGGGGGAGGCTTAACACAAAAGCTATAATAATGGTCTTTGTAATAAATATATTGATACCAACTTTCATATGTGAATTTAAAATCCTATAAGGAATGAATGTACTGACACATAATTTCATATGTATTTTCAAAACTTTATAATGACAACATCTTTTGATTTTCAACGGAATCAACCGATATGAGGGAGGGATCAAAAGGGGCTAAACTCAAAAATCCCAATAACTGCCGATGTTATGTATCCTCATGAAATTTTATATTTAAATTCAAAACCTCATAATGATGGCAACTATTAATTTTCCGCATAATCGGTCGAAGGAAAGGGGGGATCAGAGAAGAGGGACTCAACTTAAATACCCTAATAACGGCCGATGTAATGAATGTATTGGCATAAAATTTAGTGCGAGGATTCAGAAGCTACTATGTAAGTCAAAAATTGATTTTTAGCTCAAGAGAGAGAGCGAAAACGTAATTGATTAATTCTTGCTGGGGAAGTACATAGCTTAAAATAGCAATGACTTTATTCTATAAAAAAAAATTAAACAGCTTTTTAGAACACTTTCTATCATATTTTTTTTTTTTTATTTTTTACTGTTATTGTTATTATTAATCATATGTGTATCCGACTCTTGAGATTTATCAACTTTTTATATATCTAAGTTAGAGGGCGCCGGTAGCTCAGTGGTATGCGTGCTTGCTTACTGAGCCCAAGATCACGGATTCGAAAGCCGGGCGAAGCCATTAGGTTTTTTATCTGGGAGGTGAAAAATCGTGAGCACGCCGTCCTTCGGATGGGACGTTAAGCGATGGTCTCGAGCCTGATCTCGTTAAAGACCCCCTCCCTACCCTAGGTGAATGAAAATTTAGGGAAGGCAAAATTTAGGACTCCCATAGTAGAGTCGGGGTTATGTGCACCAGAGTCACAAACGAGCGCTGTGGTAGTAGGCGATATGACCTTGTTAAAGCCCGGGCATGAGTCATATTACCTAACTATATCTAATTTGCCAATATTGACGTACTCTCCTGTCTTTTCCGCAGGTTCGCCATACACAGATGTACTGAACAGACTTCTGGGCCACTGTATCGAATGTGGACTGCTTCGTCTCTGGGAGACAGATGTCACCCTCAACTACCTCAGTTCGCGGCTTCAGACTGCCCTCAAGATCAGCGAATCTCTTAGGATCGACGTTAAAGATCCCACCGTCCTCAAGTTGAACCACGTTCAAGGTGCCTTCATACTCCTTGCTATGGGGATGTGTCTCTCGGTGATTGTTTTTCTAGGTGAACATTTGTTCAAAATTAAGTTGGGAGCGTCTAATATGAATATTAAAAAAGAAAAAAAATAGTATTTATTATATACTGAAATAACGCGCGGAATCATTTTAGTGAAAAAACTAACAAAAAAAAAAAAAAAAATTGTTAAATAATTCAAAAGTTACTTTATTCGAATTTCATTTCGGCCATTGTTTGTGCTGACGATGGCATAATACACAATACATATTTTTGTGTAATCAGACCCATTATTATGTGTATTAGAAATATTATTATCTGTCTTTGAGACGCCGTAACTCTGTCATACTTCAAATTCGACATTGTTAGTCAGAAGTTTCTATGAGGACCATTTTTTTTTTTTTTTTTTTTTTTTTTTTTTTTCTTTTTGTAATAGTATGTGAACCACTCGACTGATCTGGTTGAATTTTTGATATAATGCATTGTCACTAGAATGTATCAAATATCAGCCTTGTATATCTGTCAGAAGTGTGAGAAAACGCTGTCGGGAGAATTGATTTCACCAAATCGAATTGATATAAGATATATTATAACAATTCACCTCTATATTATGTAACAGGCTACCTACATCAATTATATTTATTGTATATATTTAAAGTATCTTTTGAATAATATGTATATTAGGGTGGTCCTTAAAGTGAAAAAGTTGAAATTTTAAAACGTGCTCCCCCTAGGTTGAAAGTAGTTCCCAAAAAAAATTTTTTGGCGCCGAAAAAACGAGAAAACATATTAAATAACCCGTCCCCCATCGAGTTTGAATTTTAAATGGGATTTAACATGGGTTTCAAAGTTTTCTTCAGTCGATCGATTACTGAGCCGTTGATTTCCATCACATTAAGGTAGAAAATGGTACTCAGGGGTTTTCGAGGTCGCTGAAGCAGAATATGATGTTAAAAACTCATTTTAATACATGCCAGCTGTCAAAAAACCTGTCATTATCATTTACTTTTTTCATAATCATGGCTTTTTCAGTATTATCATTGTCGACAGCTGTCAAGTGTGAAAATTATTTTTAGAAATTGATTAAATATAGAAAAATGAGAGGGCGCCGGTAGCTCAGTGGTATGCGTGCTTGACTTCTGAGCTCAAGGTCGTGGGTTCTAGCCCGACCGAGGCCCTTAGTTTATTTTATCTGGGAGGTAAAATAAACTTAAGCACGCCGTCCTTCGGATGGGACGTTAAGCGATGGTCCCGAGCCTGTACGATGTCAGGTACTCGTTAAAGACCCCTACCCTAGATGAATAAAAATTTAGGGTAGGCAAAATTTAGGACTCCCACAGTAGAGTCGGGCTCATGTCCACCAGAGTGACGAAAGAGCGCTCTGGTAGTAGGCGATATGACCTCGTAGTTAAAGCCCGGGCATGAGTCATTAAACCTAACCTAAACCTAACCTATAGAAAAATGTTTTCCTTACATTTTTTTAATCGAAACTAGTAAACATTTTTGCTTAGAAACTGATAATACTCAAAAAACCGTGATTATGAAAAAAGTAAATGATAATGACAGGTTTTTTGACAGCTGGCATGTATTAAAATGAGTTTTTAACATCATATTCTGCTTCAGCGACCCCGAAAACCCCTGAGTACCATTTTCTACCTTAAAGCGGTGGAAATCTATCGATCGACTGAAGAAAACTTTGAAACCCATGTTAAATCCCATTTAAAATTCAACCTCGATGGGGACGGGTTATTCAATATGTTTTCTCGTTTTTTCGGCGCCAAAATTTTTTTTTTGGGAACTTCTTTCGACCTAGGGGGAGCACGTTTTAAAATTTCAACTTTTTCAATTTAAGGACCACCCATACATTGTATATATATTTTTTTAAATCACTATTTACATGCTTGATTTCTTTAAATTGCTCATGATTTTACTAGTACCACAGTAACATAAAGAGAATTCTAAGTTTATTAAAAAATACAAATATTTTTGAGTACACACTGTGTTTTATTTGCAAAACCTTACCTTGTTAGTGTACAGCGCTTCGTTTCGTTTTTGCTTTCCCACGAAGCATACGGCAAGTTATGTAATCGATAAGAAATGCTACCTTCTGATTCCAACAAAAAAAAAAAAATTTGCAGTATGTTAACACGATAACTTCCGATAGAATGAATGTATCCACACAAAATTTTATTATTATTTATTTAAAAAAAAACAAAAAAAAAAACAATAACTGTCGAGGTAATGAATTTATTGAAATTCAATACCCCATAAGGCACCTATTAATTTACCGCGAAATCGGTTGAAGGGAAGGGGAGGATAAGAGGATAATAACTACCGATGTAATGAAAGTATCGACATAAAATTTAGTATCAGAGTGGTGTAAATTAACAATTGATTTTTAGCTCAATGGTTGATTGGTCTTCGAGAGAGAGCGAAAACGTAATTGATTTGAAAGTGCTGGGGAAGTACATGGCTGGTGATTCAAATTAAATGTATCTATTTTTTAGGAGATAGAGTAAAATAATTCATTAAGGGGTAGATCCTTAGTAAATAAAAAAGACGCATTATTTATTAAAAGTTTCCATTCATGTTCAACTTGTTTTTATTTTTAAATAGATATTTACAACAGTATAAAGAATATATACAACAAGGAAATGTGCTGAGGGGAAAAAATGGAAACGCCAAAATGTCCATTGAGGACACTCCTCATGGACTGAGTTGCACTCATTTATGGCTAACCACTGTCATTGCCTGATCTGAGGTGTCTAGGCCATTGACGCGTAATGCGTCTTTCAGCAAGTATGGCAGAAGAGAGGACACGGAGACACAGACTAAAGGAAGATAATCTTTTTTTGTACCTGGATTTAGCTAATTCCGTGACAAAGGGAATATTGAAATCACTGTGAAGGGTATTGTTGAACTTACTAAAGAAAGCTAGTAGTTTATATTTTAAGTGACCTGAAAAAGGTTTCTTTTACTTTTAGAGGTGAAAAACCGTGAGCACACCGTCCTTCGGATGGGACGTTAAGGGATAATCCCGAGCCTGTACGATGTCAGGTACTCGTTAAAGACCCACGCCCTAGGTGAATAAAAATTTAGAGTAGGCAAAATTTAGGACTGCCATAGCAGAGTCGCGCTCATGTCCACTAGAGTGACAAAAGTGCACTCTTGTAGTAGGCGATAGTTACGTTATTATGACTAGTGCCCGGGCTTTAACTACAAGGTCATATCGCCGACTACCAGAGCGCTCTTTCGTCACTCTGGTGGACTTGACCCCGGCTCTACCGTTGGAGTTTTAAATTTTGCCTAACCTAAATTTTCATTCACCTAGGGTAAGGGTCTTTAACTAATACATGATATTGTACAGGCTCTGGATCATCGCTTAACGTCCTATCCGAAGGACAGCGTGCTTTAGTTTTTTTACCTCCCAGATAAAATAAACTAAGGGCCTCGGTCGGGCTAGAACCCACGACCTTGAGCTCAGAAGTCAAGCACGCATACCACTGAGCTACCGGCGCCCTCGAAACCTATAGTTATTAAGGATGTAAAACTATCGATAGTTACGGTACTACCTCCTAGTTAAATTGAAACAAAGCCTCGCCCGGGTTTCGAAGTTCGATTAGTTAAATAAAATTAAGGTTAATAAATTAGAAAATTAGAAAGCAAAATACTAACCACAAGAGGAATGTGACCTTGCAGAGAGAATATTAAGTGTTCTTAGGTAAATGCTTTACAATATTATTTCTAACATACATAATTTATAAAGAGAATTTACAAATGAAGACAAGTTAGTCAAAGTATGTCCTGAAGAAGTCAGGGCTCCAGATGAAGGTCTGGCAGAGGATCCGCAGTACCAAATGTACCGGCTCCAGAAACACTCTTGTCGTCTACCTCCAGTATGAAGTCTTGAACGTCGGGAACATCCGGCTTCCTGCATATCTGACAGTTCTTTACAGTCCAAAGTGTATTTAGGGCAAGGCGGAGAATTGTGTTTTAATATGTTTTCGAACCTGACCAGTTTCGCTCATCCATTTTCAGAAGATGAATGTGAAATTTTGACTTCTTTATATCAAACGGAGCTTTTGTAAGCGTTTTCAAATCTTTGATTATTTCTGAGAAAATGGACCTTGGGCTTCGGTTTGTTGTTAGGGAGGCCAGGAGTTGCAGTTTGGGTCCAGGCTCCTGGTGCGAGGCTGATCGTTTCCTCGCCTGGGTGAAGCCGCTATCCAGCTGCATTCCTGGACTGTCCATGCCAGCACACTCCTCGTACCAAAAGACCATCCTTCCTCAATATCTCCAGAGGACATCATTCACAATTTTTTAAACAAATGTAACGTAATTTCATGTATTCATGAAACACATCCTTAAGGGAAATGAGTAGGTAATTTATACAAATCACATAATAAATGTAACTTTACGTCAAAATACTATTTTATAAGCCACACATAAAAAACAATGACATGTACAAAACAAAAAGTGATCTGAGAAAAATTTATGAAGTTTTTGCTCATATTATTAATAATACCATGAACAGCAAGGGGACGCGCATGAGTAAAGCGAAATGTCAGGACCGTCTCTGACGAATGTGTCGCCCAGAGTGCCTCTGACACTCCATGCTCCAGCTGCTCCTGATTTGCCTGGTAATTGCCAGTCACTATTTAGCTGTATAATCACTGTTATTTTGTATACTCATGGTAATAGTGATGATATCACTCCAGCCTGGCCCAGGCTAACTATCTCCTACACTAGCATATCAATATAGTGAATACTATCTAGTAGAGTTGAAAATAGTTTTATCATACAACTGTCACCGTTTGTTTATTCTTCCCTTTTAGTAGTAGAGTGTAAACTCTATATAGCGACACTTAAGGGACTGCGCATTTTATGGCGTTATTGAGAGTTGTCGTTAAATGAAGAGAAGAAAAATCAATACATATTACATTACATTTAATAGTATTTTACTATTATAATATGTATTTACTAATAAAGTATAAAATTTACAAACAAACATTAATATTGATACAAATAACAACGCATATTGCATGAGCAGCAACCCATGTCAACTGGTCATCGTCGAGTCAGTATTGAACAAAACTCACTCGTCTCGCCCGCTCTATGGCACATTCGCATTTCTATTACCCGTTTATGCAATATATAGGTAATATGGGCTGAGAGAGAAGAAGAAAGAAAGAAAGGGCGAGGCGAGTGGTGGGGCCCTAACCGCTAGCCGCGTGCCCCCTCTCAGCCTCACCGCTCCGTCCTCCAGTCTGCTATGTTGCCTCTCGTGGCACTGTTGGCCGCCTGGCAGGGGCTACCTGGCGTCGGGGCCTCCTGTCACGGCTTCTATTCGTGCTTCAAGACTGACCTCCTCCATGCCCTCGATCGCATCTACACAACTCAGCACTACGCGCTTCTCCCGGAGTTGACCTTTGAACGTCGTCGGGACGCCCCCAGACATCTCCCCGACGAACCGCCTCCGCCAGACGACCCTTCGCTGGTAGATCTGGTCCGACGGACGGGTCGTCTCTTCCGTAGCCACTCCCTCTTCTGGAATGTACTCCCAGGGATAGATCTCAAAGTGTCTGAAGCCAAGGCGGGCGATTTTGTGTTGGATGTGCAGCGGTGTAACCACAAAGAAGGTAACTAACATATTTTTATACATGTTATAATTTTTTTCGCTCCTAAATATTTCTAATTCTTATAATTAAATCAGAAATTCTTGATTTAATGTTAATTAATCCATCTTCATGTGCGACCATATTCTTCTTTGTTTGTTTTTGTGACATACCCTGTTCTTTTACTATGTGGTCATACCGCCTACCACTAGAGAGCTCTTTCGTCGGTCTCATGTACATGAGCCCATTGTGGAAGTTTGCCTACCTAGGGTTGGGGCCTTTAACAAGTACCTGACATCGTACAGGCTCGAGATCACCACTTAACGTTTTACCGTGAATGATTTTTTACCTACCAGACAAAAAAAAAATATATAGAAACATGGCGGAATTACGAACCCGTGATCTTAAGCACAAGGATACATTCTTAAAATAACAATTAGTGCCCCGAGCAATATTTCTGACCTCAAAGAGTCTATACTGATTCCTACTAACTCATACGAGAACACATGTCTGCCAAGAAAACTGATGAAAACGTGAATACCTAATGTATGGCAAGTCATTCGAAGCGTACACCTTCAAGAATCACTGATGAACCCCCCCCCCCCCCCCCCCCCCCCCCCCAAGTGTTGACCTGCAAATTGAACCGGAAAAAAGTTTCGCAGCCGACAAAATTAATCAAATTATCTTTTTCACGTTTTTCTAGTTTCAGTGAAATTGTAAATAAATACAAGTCACTTAACAAATGTTTTACCAATTAGTTATGAATAAATTTCACATCTCCTTAACTAACAGCACATAAATTAATTTTTTAATTAAGGATGTGTATTTAACTGAGGTTTTGTTGTTTAGTTACTTGAAACGATTTGTAATTGTAGATTAGTAATTAGATCAAATTATTAAAAAATGTACTACAGCAGATACTTTATTAATAGGTTATGAGAATAACTTATCTACGTTAATTAGTAAAAAATTTATTTTACTAGAAATGTTATTGTTTATAACATTTTAATATTTTAAAGCAATTTTATTTATCTGGTTGCGCTTTTGTGAGATGAATAGCATGTTTCTGGTGATGGCTTGGTCATCGCGGCCCAAATGAATGAGTGTCTGGAAGAAGGGCCTATGTCGTGATTTTTTGAAAAACTGTTTTTTTCATGGAAGAGGACCTATTTGATGTGGAGCAAGCACCTACATAGTTTTTAGTGCATTACTCTGTCACTAGATGCCATGAACTTTGATTAATGATGGCGCGAACGGAGAAGGTCACGTGGAAGAAGGGTTGTTTGAGTTCGAAATTGCGCTCCAGTAAAACCTGACATAGGCCCTTCTTCCTGAATCAAATAGGCCTGTTTTAGATAAATTAGATAATTTTTTAAGAAATGGGTATGATAATAACAAACTTCTTTGCTTCTGTCGACACAATGAGATTGTATTTAAAAAGACAAGTTGCCGCACTTCTATTTACTTGACTCGACTCCTTTGGAAGAAAGATTTTTCGTTCAAAACCTGGACCACAAAAATCATCCTCATCAAAATCTCTCGTTCAGGGCCGGATAAACGATCAGAAAGGGATTAAAAAAAAAAAAAAAATTGTTATTTTTTCTTCATCGACTATACTGGAGGAATCTACTGTCCAAACTGAACCGGTTTCCTCTCGAGTGCTTTTCATAACCTTCCTTATACATGTCAGACTTTTGTCAAAATGATAACAGAAGAAGCGTATCCAAAGATGAAATCGTACACAAAACCCCCAAAAAATCCTCATCAGAATATTTTTCAGAGTTTGAGAGCTGTCTGTCTTTTCGTCTTCCCCTTCCCTCGATCTCGTGGAAAATATTGAAGCTACATTAGAGTATGTTACGTAGTAAATTGAATGTGAACGAAAATAACAGAACCGATGTAGTGGAGGAGAACGATAGAGACGAGAAATATGGCAAAAATGGAAGAGGAGAAAAAGTGATGAAGGAGCGTTGGGTAGTCGGCGTCATACCGCGTTAATGACAGCCCGAATCGATGTGCGTTACCGAAGTAAAAGTAAATAAATAAATAGAACGTTTTCAGAGTTAGAATTAATTATGAGATATAAATGCCATTTTAATTGTATTATACAGTATATTTAAATAATTCTAAATATCGACACAAAATTAAATTTATTATAATTTCTAAAATGTAACGGAACTTTCCGATGAGGCTGTCAGTGGGTTTTGGAAAGATCGATTAATGCTCCTAATTCGATTAAATAAATATTGGAATAGTTAGTACAACCTGATATCCCTTCCTCTACTTTGTGACGCTGACATTTCATCTGTCATTTTTGCGTTACAGAAAAATATGGAGAGGTAATCAAAAAGTATGAAAAAAAACTACTTTTCAGAAAATACAAGTGAAATATCGAACCTCTAATTCAGTTTTCGAAAATTTACAAAATAACATAGTCTATAGTAAAAATTTCGCAATGATATTTAAAAGTGAGATGAGATCATTAAAAGTGAGCAGGGTTAAAGTGAGCAGGGTTAAAAGTGAGCAGGGTTAAAAGTGAGCAGGGTTAAAAGTGAGCAGGGTTAAAAGTGAGCAGGGTTAAAAAGTGAGCAGGGTTAAAGTGAGCAGGGTTAAAAGTGAGCAGGGTTAAAAGTGAGCAGGGTTAAAGTGAGCAGGGTTAAAAGTGAGCAGGGTTAAAAGTGAGCAGGGTTATATATTAAATTTACTAATGACTCTACTTGGAGGAAAGACGACAGTCTACCTGGTTGGGGTCAAAGGCCACAGCTCCAACAGATACAACGAGGCGGTGAACAAGCTGGCTAAGACAGCTGTTGACTCTGGCATTAGACCATTGTCTAATGTGGAATCCGCCAGTGATGTCAGAGCTCATCTCAACAAGTGTTGTGTACGTAGATGGCAAGAGGATTTTTCCTCCCAGATTCAGAACAAGGCTAGGTACTACAGTCTTATTCAACCCAAGATTCCCATTCAACCATGGTGGACAAGCCTAAATCATTTTTCACCACTATCATTCATCTTCGTCTTAACCATAATCGGCACCCTTGTCACCTTCACAAGATTCACATTCTACCTTCACCATACTGCAACTGCCAACAGCAAGTAGAAGCGGATGTGAACCATGTAGGGTTGGGCGATAGTCGATAGTCAGCACTATCGATAGTCCGATAATATCGGTTAAAAACTATCGAATACTATCGATAGTTTTCCGATAGCAATTCCTTTTTTTCTAGATCTATTTAATAAAGAATTTCAAGAAATTTATTATAATTAAATTCAATTACCTACCTACCTATTTGAAACTTGCAGGATTATAAATTATAAGATAAGGGATAATTATAAAGATAAATGAAAAACGAATTTATTTGAATTTTCAAAAAGTATGTACATGTTTACAATTACAATGAACAAATCAAATCATCAGAAAATAAAAATAACGAAATAGTTACTTTCCATCTGCCCCTCCAAGCTACTAGTAGCGTTTTGTAGCCATATATGTGCGTTTTTAGCATTTAAATCACTTAAAAATGCCTTCTTCTTCCACCTTGGGTCCAGTAGAGTAAACTGAACCAACATTTCCAACAATTACAAGAAAGAGGTACCAGGAAGAGTAGGGGAACGAAATGAAAATGCTATAAAAAAATTTCGAAGAATTGTAGAATAAGATCCCCAATTAAAGAGGAAGTTAGGATTATAAATACCTAGAAGAGCCAATGCCCAATACCGTGAATTTAGTTTGTTTGCAAGAGTGCGTGACTACGTCATCAACATCAAAACTTGTGAGTAAAAATTTTAAAAATATCAATAGTCAAAACTATCGATATTGGTACCGATAGGCGTGACCTATCGATATTGGGTACCGATAGGCGTGATCCATCGATATATCGATAGTAACTATCGACTATCGTCCATCCCTAGAACCATGTCCTCATGGCTTGTCCAACCACCAGATCAGAACGCGAAAATATGTTTAGAGTAGTACTCATACAAAACAGGATAATGTTTTTGTTACATTTTTTATAAAAAAAAAAAAAAAAAAAATTCCCATGTACTTACTTTTAAAAATAATCAAGGATTAATGTAGAATGGTAACCGAAAGGCAAAAATTATGCGCGAAAACCTTCACAAAATTTTCCATATTTTGACTGCCTGTGGGTTACCATTCCACATCAATCTTCCCAATTTGATGTCTCTAGAAAGACGGTAGAATAAGTTGGGGAACGGTGTGCATCCATTGAAGCAGAGGAACCTCCATACAAAAGGATGCAAAAGTATCACCTGACAACTGCATCGAAATGGGATGCAGTTTTGAAATGGGACCAGCGGAAGACCGAATTTAGAGTTCAAAAGGACCCTGACTGGTGGGAGGGTTCCATAAAGATCAACCTGTTCACAACAACTCATTTTGGTAATCATCGGCCGTTTTAGGATTAGGCGGAACGAAATATCGGTCGAAACTCAATTCAACACTATTACACGGCCCAATCCGGAACGAAATAGCAATTTTTTCTCTTCATCTGAAAAAAAGATAAGAGGAATAATGCTTCATTTTACTTTCCCCAGAGTTATTGAGGAAGTTACGTAATCTTCAGAAATTTGATATTTAGTTTTTACCAGAATTTCATTTTACGACCCCCTGATTCTCAAATTTAGAAAGAAAATTCCCATCTGTGTGTGGAACAGTTCACTTTCCAATTCACTAAAAATTTCGGATAAATTCTACTCTCCGTTATGAATGAATGCCTCTATTTACATTTTATGATATTAATTGCATGCGGGGAGGGGGGGGGGGGGGGGGGGGGGGGTTTGAACTAACACTAGACCCCCCTCTTACGAATAAGGATGACAAGCTGCGCCTATTCAGTCTGCTG
This sequence comes from Aradus depressus, assembly GCA_963662175.1. Classification (NCBI taxonomy): domain Eukaryota; kingdom Metazoa; phylum Arthropoda; class Insecta; order Hemiptera; family Aradidae; genus Aradus; species Aradus depressus. Next base: position 39,749,323 of record OY759221.1, on the reverse strand, counting down.
TTCCTTTCCAAGGAGGTGTTTCGGAAGTGGAACTTGAGAATTGGATGACACAGGAAAATTTCCAGTTGACAGAGCATCTTGTTGACATACATAGCACCAAAATATAGTTCCTGGCATTGACATTCCAAGTACACTCAAATTCAAAAGGAGGAAATTACTTGAGGGGGCTCAACCCACAAAAAAAGTGTTGAATTTATTTAACACTAAGCAAGGGGACTACACCCAACTAATCCGTACCAAGAAGTTTATCAACTTTGTGTATACAATATGTATATTATTTTGTGGAATTAAACAATATAAAAGTCAAACAAATTCTTTGTTTTTATTTATTGTTCTATTAAGCCCCTCCCCCTCCCAGATTTGGCTGAAAATCAGAAGGACACATATAAAATTTCATGCCGATATAGTCATTGATTTAAAAGGAACTTGATACTTTATTAAACACAACAGTATATTGTAACAGTGTACTTAACCAATCAGCTCGCAATAATAACAGTGTTACCAATTTTATAATACAATATGCATAAAAATATACAACAGAATATATATTTTTATATATCTTTTTTTTTTATAGAGGTGCCGGTAGCTCAGTGGTATGCGTGCTTACCTTCTGAGCTCAAGGTCGTGGGTTCGAAACCTGGCCGAGGCCCTTAGTTTATTTTATCTGGGAGGTAAAATAAACTTAAGCACGCCGTCCTTCGGATGGGACGTTAAGCGATGATCCCGAGCCTTTGCGATGTTAGGTACTCGTTAAAGACCCCAGCCCTAGGTGAAAAAAATTTTAGGGTAGGCAAAATTTAGTACTCTCACAGTAGAGACGGGCTCATGTCCACCAGTGACGAAAGAGAGCTCAAGTAGTAGGCGATATGACCTCGTAGTTAAAGCCCGGACTTGAGTCAAAGTAACTAACTACAACAGAATATATAATTATTCAACAATTAATCGGAATCCCTGAAATTTGTGTAACTAGGAATGTAGAAACGTTCCGCTCTCATAAATGATCACAAATCCTGGACATATTGTGAAGGGGGAAAGGTAGACTCAAAATAATTTCCTCCTAATTCCTCAATGGAAACTATAATTTCACAATGGGGCTCTAATTCCTCAATAGGAGATTTAATGTATAGATTTTGAAGAAGGTTGAATGCCCTCAATACAACTCTTCTACACTGGTTATATATTGCTGCATTTGAAGAAGTACTACAGTGTGTTAGTAGAAACACATTTTTTCAAAAATAAGGTCAACAGTACAAAAAGTTTGAAAACTGCTCATTCAACAAAGTGATCTATTTTTTTTTTTTTTTTAACCTAGAAAAAATATTGATGCCACCTTCTATAATTATACTTTCGTAGGGAGGAGGAATGTGAACTTGCTTTGTATCAAGTCTTCTTCTTATGAAGTATAGATGAAGTTATGTTCGGTCAGATATTCGATGTCGAGTTTCCACCGGAATTTCATGTTCTCCCATCGTTCATTCCAAAATGCAAAAAAAAGTTATCACCGGCTATGTACTTTCCCAGCACGAATTAGTTATGTTTTCGCTCTCCCTCTAAAACCAATCAACCGTTTGGGCTAAAACTCAATATCTGACTTATATAGTGGCTTCTGGATCCTCATAGTAAATTTTATGACTATACATTCATTACATCGGCATTTATTAGGGTATTTAAGCCAAGATTAAGATTAATAGGTAACATCCGTATCGGGTTTTGGATTTTTTTTTCTTTTTTTCATTTATTTATTTGCAATCTATATACAATATATACATAATAAACAACTATATGGTCAAAAAATAAAAAATATAACGTCACTTGATGAGAGAAGCCAGCCAGCGCCATTCCTCAAAAATTAATTATCATTATTCATTATCCTCAGAGAGTAGCTCGCGAGGCCACCTCCTGTTTGAGCGGCGGAGAGGATTGTCAAGATGAGAATGCGAAAGGTCTTGTGCAAGAGGATTTAAATGGGAAGAAAGGTTTCTGTGGAATGATTAGAATAGAGATGTGATTAATTCATTAACAGTGGGAATACCGAGATCTATGTGTAGGACTTTATTGGTAACATAGAAAGGAGCGTTGACAATTCGTTGGAGGAGTTTGTACTGAAATGCTTGGATACGATTGATGTTGGATTGTTTAGCTGTACGCCAAAGTTCAATTCCGTAGGTCCAAATTGTAAATAAGTTTGTTGTTAGTAGTGGGTTTAGGATTTAAATATAATATTTCATGTCGATATATAGATTAATCGGCAGTTATTGGGATTTTTCCGTTGATCCCCTCCGATCCCTTCTTGGACTGATTCCGCTGAAAATTAATAGGTTTCGTCCTTATAGAGTTTTAAATTTACATATGATATTTCGTGTCAATACATTCATTACAACGGCAGTTATTAGAGTTCTTGTATTGGGTCTCCCCCCTAATCCCTCCTTTCCTATGGCCGATTTGGCTGAAAATCAATAAGTGTAGTCCTTTGAGAGTTTCGGATATACATATAAAATTTCTTAAAGATACATTCATTCTATCGGGAAGTTATCGTGTTCACAGTGACATACAGACTTGAAAACTTCGCATCGAATTTCTGACCGATTACATAACTTCCCCTATACTTCGTATAGCTGAAGAAGTTAAGTCTTTACTCGACTGTTCCTGAAGTTTTTGTATTTCCATACAAAATATTCTACTCCATTGTTGTGAGAATTATGTTAATATTGGAACGGTATCAAGATTGGTACGTCATCTTGATTGAATAGCTCTCCCATTACAGGGTCAGGATGTCGTCTTATAGTTCAGTAAAACTGGGACAGTCGCTCTACACTATCTCTGATAACAATAACAGTCACAAATGGAACTGATAACAGTAACAGACTGTTCACAAATGGAACTGTTCCACTTTAGACACAATTGGAACGAACCTCAGTCTCTTTTGTCATCTATTGGGTCGCCATATTCAATAATAGAGAACGAAACCTTCTTCAGGGGAAATCCTTCTTTTTTATGCCTTTGTAAAATACAAAATGGGTGAATCTCCAGGAATGTACTTCCCCAGCACAAATTAATCAACTATGTTTTCGCTCTCCCTTCAAAACTAATCTACCGTTTGGGCTAATTATCAATATGATACTTAACATTTTTGCAGAGATATTGTGAAACACTTGATAAAAATAAAGAAAACGTATGTTTTTAAAAAATATTGTCTATTTCACAAATAATATATAATATGGGAGTACTTTCGGTATTGCTACCATCTTCAGCCACGACTTAACTAATACTAAATTGAAGTTCAACTAGGTAGGTAGTTTACAATCTAAGCGGTAGGTAGGTATCCTTTTTCAGCCCCTACGGGGTTTTCCTATCCTTTCTGTACAGTTAATATTTGAAATATGGAAAAACATAAAAAATGACATTTCGTCCCAAATTGGGATCTTAAAAATAAAAAATTTGAAATACTATGTGTTGATTAAATGCATATATGAAGTGAATTAAAGATAACAATTGTTAATATATGAATAAAAATAAAATAAAAAGTTTTATAAAATAAAATATACAGTTTTTTGAGAGAGTAAGTACGTATACACAGAGACTGGAGGATTATATTATTGGCGATAAAAGGGGTGAGTATTTGAGATTGGTCTGATCGTTCATACAATTTCCTTTTTGTAGCGCTCTGTTTATTTCTAGTTGTTCCAGTGAGTTGAGTAATGTACCTTTGTCACAAAAACGTAGGTATTGTATGCCTGTATTTATGTCGAAATGGTGTTTGTTTTCGTTGATGTGTTGTGCGAATGTTGATTTTACTGAGTTATATGATGCGTCGGTGTTTAGCCCTATTTCTGATATGTGTTCTTTTACCCTATTTTTAAATTGTCTCCCGGTTTGACCTATATAAACAAAATTGCAAGAACTACATTTTAGTTGGTAAACCCCGCTTTTTTCTTCTGTTTTTATTTTGTCCTTCGTGTTGTTGAGATGTTTGTATATAGTATTATTAGTTCTAAAACCTACCCAAAAGTCCTCTTTTTTAAGTATATTTCCTATCTGTTCTGAAATTTTTCCAAAATAAGGTAATCCCACCCATTTTTTAGTCCCTGTATTATTTGTTGTGTCTAATTTTGAAATGTCTTTTAAATGTATTCTGTTTATGACTTTACGTCTTATCTTATCAATAATGTGACTATTGTATCCGTTTTCTTTTGCTATATTATTAATGATGCCTAACTCTGTGTTTCTGTTGTCTTCGTTTAATGGTATTGTGTAGGCTCTGTGAAATAGTGAATAAAATGCTGCATGTTTGTGTGTTGTGGGAGCATTTGATGTATTGTGTATGATGGAGTCTGTGGTTGTTGGTGTTAGCGCAACATTTAATTAATTTTTGATTTTTTGTAGAGGTATTTTTTCTTAAGTTTTCTTTCATTAATTATTCTAATAATTATTAATATTATTATCATAATAACTATGGTCAATATTACTCATGTAATTTATTCTTATGTTTATATTACATCATATTAACAATTTGTGGGAGGAGCCTATGAATGTGGGGGAGTGGGGAATAGTTCGTTTTATGACCGCTGGTCAGTGTTGGACAGATAGTCTTCCATGGTCCTTCAGCCTGTTGACATCAGGGCACTTCTCAAGGCCACCAACCCGCCGACTTTCTCTCGTCAATCCGGATCGCCTTTCCGTGGACCTCTGAAGTCTAGTACTTGGCTCATCTGGTGTGACGGCGTCCTCAGCCTACTCCCAGATCTTCTCGGCCTTGTTTGGAGATCAGTTCATCAGCCCATCTTCCACATTCACCCCTCCACATCAGGAGAGTTAACTTTGTTTATTTTTGTTTTTCCTTTTAACTACGCCGACTGGCCCTTGTATTTGAAATGAAATATAATTATATCATTTTTCAAAATCTAGTCTATGTTATTTATTAACATAGAATTTGGTGATTCCGGCCAGGAACATATATATTTGTTAAAATATGTATTTGAATTTTGTTCAAAGATGTATTCTAATCCTACTTTGGATTTAATCCTATATTTGTACATCTAGCTATTTTCTTGTTATTGCGCACCACATACCTGCCTATAACCTTCGTGTTATCATTTATGATAGTAATCAGATGTTATTATTATGATCTGGAAATAGGTCATATCAAGGTAAATAACATTCTTCTATCCATTAATCAGTGGATTTCTATTTTTATTTTTATGTTGATAGACTCTTCTTATATTATAATCTATTTTTTTAAATAGTTTATAGTCTATCATTTTCTTGTGTTAAAATACATAAATATATATTTTTTCAACCTAATATTTTCAGTGGCACTCATTTAGGTTCTTGTATTTGTTTTGATTCTACTAGAAGGTTCAATGTTTGTTTATATTCACTCTAGCTTCTTTTGTTAATTTCAACTTCAGATATATTTATTATTTTAATTTCATTTTCTTAGAAATACTTCGTTTCATTTTCAATTTTCATTTTCTTTTAATCATGGCAAGTGAGGAAGCGGATGTTAATGTTGCTGCTTTCTCCGATTCTCGGACAATAATATTAAGACGCAAACTTTATTCTTTATGTCAAGATATTAAATCTATTCGAGAACTAGGCCGTGCAGCTAAAGTAGATAACAGTCAAACGAATCTATTTCAAGCGATGTTCTCCGATCTTTCAAATCTTCGAAGTGAATTAAACTTTACAAATGAAGCGTTGGAAACATACTTTGTAAATGCTCAGAAAGGCGAGGATTATCCTACGAATAGAGATTCTTTGATTTTATCGAACTCGAAACGTTATATCTATGAGATCCTTATGATTCATACGGAGCTTTGTCCGCCTCCCAGGCCAGCTCGAGAACGAGCAGCTACTCCAATTCAAAATATTTCTGTTATCAACGACACCAGGTCGCGCCTCCCAAAAATTAATATTTCAAATTTTTCAGGCGAATTGACAGATTGGCCGCATTTCAAAGATGTTTTCATTTCTTTAATTCACGATGAACCGACACTGTCTAAAACTGATAAATTTTATTATTTAATTTCTAGTCTGAATGGTGAGGCTCGATCCATTTTAAAGTCCATACCTGTGACGGAGGCTAATTATGACCTAGCCTGGAAGACTTTGATGGCTCGCTACGATAAGAAGCGTTTCTTAGCTACAGCCTTCTTGGACAAACTTCTCTCATTTAAATCTCACCCAGAGGTTTCCGATAATTATAAATTATTTTTATCTCATGTGGGTGACAGTATGGAAGCTTTTCAACTTCTAAAAATTCCTCATGAAGCGGAATTTATCTTGTTTCATCTTGCTATTCAATGTCTGGACCAGAGAACAAGGGAAATGTTCGAATCCAAGCATATTAAGGAAGAATTTCCGCGATGCAACGATCTTCTGGAGTTTGTCAGAGACAGACAGCAAATTCTGAAGCTGTCTTCCAGCAAACCCGGTAAGTCGTCTTGCCCGAAGGCAACGAAGACCCATAATAAATCTTCTTCTGTGTTTTTGACGACCAAGAGAGCTTCGAAACCATCGGATGTGCGCACTTTAAAGTGTCCATACTGTAAATTGTCTGGTCATGATTTGACCAAATGTCCCAATTTTTTGAATCTGTCGCCGTCGCAACGCTTCCACTTTGTAAAAACCTTCAAGGGATGTAAATATCATTTAACTTCTGGTCATACTACCGACGAATGCAAATTTAAAATTAGATGTCTCATTTGCCAATCTCTTCACCATTCCTTACTTCATTTTTCAACAAACACCCTCGTTGAAGATACTAGGCCTCCATCTATGGGGACGCCTTCAGGAACTTCGAAATCGATTCTTACCTTTCGTGGTAATTCTTTTGATGTTCCAGCTCAACAAATACTTCTTAGTACTGCTACTGTTTTCATAACAGATGTTCGAGGATGTTTTCATCCCGTTCGTGCTCTCATTGATTCGGGAGCTCAATCCTCATTGGTGACTTCAGACTGTGCTTGGCGACTCCGCTTGACGGTGGTGAATGATTCCCATCAGATAAGTTCTGTCGGGGACCTTAGTGTTCCGTCCTTAGGAACTACATTTTTTGAGATGAAATCTATTCATCGTAAAGCCCCTCTACTAGGTGTCCGCGCCACAGTTGTCACCAAAATAACGTCGGATCTTCCATCTATTGCAGTTCCGGAAATTATAATCAGAAAAATTAACCCTTCGATCAAATTAGCCGATTTGAATTTTGGACTGCCTCGTCCTATCGACTGCCTTTTAGGTGCCGATATTTACTATAAAATATTGGAAGGTAGACCCATCCCTATTATCGGTACAGATTTAGCCACCATTAAAACATCTCTTGGCTGGATTGTTACTGGTGCCTATTCAGTTGATTTTGAGTCCTTCCCCAGGCCATCGGTTTTGACCCTCACGACGATTCCCTTTATTCACCGTCAACTTGGACGATTCTGGGAATTGGAGGAACCTAGCATTGGAGTTGTGACCAATCCGGAAGAGGAACTTTGCGAAGAACATTTTGCCCGGACTCATCGTCGTTTGACTTCAGGGAGGTACGTTGTTGCTCTTCCATTTAAATCTCCTTCACCATTATTAAGTGATTCAAGATCGCAAGCGTTGAAGCGGTTCTACAACTTGGAAAAGAAATTGTTGAGAAATCCCACATTGAGACGGGAATATATCATTTTTATGGAAGAGTATCTCTCTCTGGGACACATGGAAATCGCTTCCTTTCCTGGGAAATACATAATTCCCCATCATGGCATTTTAAAAGAGACTAGCTCAACAACTAAGTTGAGAGCGGTCTTTGATGCGTCCATGTCGTCGTCGATTTCTACCGGCTCTCTAAATCAACATCTTTTTGTTGGACCGAAACTTCAACTTGATATTGCGGACATCATGCTTAATTTTAGACTTCATCGTATTGTGTTTGTGACGGATATCTGTAAGATGTACCGCCAAATCCTTATCAATGAACCGGATCGTCTTTATCAACATATTTACTGGAGATCGGATCCTGCTGATGACGTTAAAGAATATGAATTGTGCACCTTGACTTACGGGATGTCCTGCTCCCCCTATTTGGCTCTTCGCGTTCTTAAACAACTCACTCTGGATGAAGGTCATCATTTCATCCATGCGTCCAAAGTGTTACGCGAGGACGTATATATGGATGATATCATAACTGGGGCATCAAGTATCGATGAAGCCCTCAGCCTTCAACAACAACTAATTGATTTACTCATGAAGGGTAATTTCGAGCTTCGTAAGTGGGCCAGCAATTCAGAGAGTGTGCTCAAGGCAGTTCCAGAGAAGTTTCATGAAAGGTCTATTTCACTTTCGAAGGGAGAAGATTGTGTTTTTAAGGTGTTAGGGGTCCAGTGGAATGCTCAGTCAGATGAGTTCTCATATAATATCACCACCCCACGTCCTCAGTGCACTAAACGTGGTGTTCTATCTGCAATTGCGCGTATCTTCGATCCTCTAGGTTATTTAACACCGGTGATATTTTTGGCCAAGCTTCTGTTGCAAAATATTTGGAAATTAGGCCTCGGCTGGGACGATCCTCTGCCAACTGAGGTCAAACTTGACTGGGAAAATTTCATGATGGAAGTTCCCCAATTGGTGTCCATCCGTTTATCACGTTTCATCCCGGTGAAACACAGTAACGATTGCCAGTTCGTCGGTTTCTGCGACGCTTCAGAGAAGGGATTCTCGGCCATCATTTATATTAGAACGGTAACGGATGACAATGTTCAAATTTTTCTCTTGAAAGCAAAATCTAAGCTGGCTCCTATAAAACCGCTCTCTATCCCAAGGCTTGAGCTTTGTGGTGCTCTTCTTCTTGCAAAATTATTCAGCTCTCTGAAAAAATTTCGAGACAGAATTTCGATAAATCAAATATTCTTCTTTACGGATTCCGCTATTGTGTTAGGTTGGCTACATACTCCACCTCATTTATTGAAAACCTTTGTGGCCAACCGTATTGTAGAAATTTTACAGTTAATTCCTGAGGTGTCCTGGCGTCACGTGTGCACATTGGACAATCCAGCTGACGCTGCCTCACGGGGTCTCCGCCCATCTCAGATTTTACGTAATGATCTATGGTGGAACGGACCGTCTTGGCTACAACTTCCCGTCCATGACTGGCCAAAGATCGAAAGATTTTGTAGCCGGACAACAGTTTTGCCCGAGCTTAGGGGCGGTATAATTGCTACTCTCAGTTCAAAGGTCGTCCCTGACCTTGTGTCATGGATCGAAAACTTCTCATCATTTATGAAGCTTCTCAGGACGGTATCGTATGTGCGGCGATTCATCCAGAATACCCGCAACTCCAATCTGTGTGGGCCTTTGACATTAAGAGAATTGAACGCGGCGGAGACAACCTGTATCCGTCTTATCCAAAATTGTTATTTACCTAACGCTATACACAGTGGCGACGAGGATTATGCCTCCACTAATCTCCGAGGTCTGACTCCATTCTTGGATCCCTTGGGACTTTTGAGGGTGGGCGGTCGTCTTCAACAATCACCTCTTCCTGAAGGTATGAAGCACCCTATCATCCTACCTCATCATTCCCACCTCTCTAGACTTATAATACGTCACTATCACCACTTGTATTTGCATGCTGGTCTAAATCAACTCCATGCCTTGATACGTCAACGTTTCTGGATCCTCTCAGCAAGGCGTTTAATCAGACAAGAGTTATTTAGATGTGACATTTGTTATAAGTTTTCAGCAAAGCCAGCTGAGGCTCTGATGGGCAGTTTGCCTACGTGTCGTTTTGAAGCTGGCCGAACTTTTATTAATGTTGGCGTCGATTTTGCCGGCCCATTTTCTATCAGGGAGTCTCGGAGAAGAAATGCGCCTGTTAGCAAATCATATTTATGTCTGTTTGTATGTATGACTACTAAGGCTCTTCATTTGGAACTGGTATCTGATCTTTCGACAGCGTCCTTCATGGCCACGCTCGATAGATTCATTTCACGTAGAGGGCTCCCTACTAAAATTCTGTCAGATTGTGGCAGCAACTTTGTCGGAGCGGCAAGGCATCTCTCTGACATGCAGAAATGGTTACATAAAAAATCTGTCCAAGAGGATTTGTCTTCCCATCTACTGACGAGAGGTGTGGAATGGGTTTTTAACCCTCCTTACTCACCCAATTTTGGAGGTATCTGGGAAGCCGGCGTCAAGTGCGTGAAGAATCATTTTAAACGCGTTCTCAATGATACAGCTTTCACTTTCGAAGAGCTCACCACCTTGTTCGCAAGGATTGAAGCGATTCTAAACTCAAGACCTCTTTGTGCCTTAACATCAGATCCTACTGATCTAGACATTCTTACTCCAGGTCATTTCTTGATTGGGACAGCTCTAACAACGAGACCAGAAGTCGACTTTACGGACAGTCCTGAGAATCGACTCACCAGATGGCAACTCGTCCAACAAAGAGTTCAACACTATTGGCAACGATGGAGGAATGAATATCTTACAACTCTCCAACAACGACCAAAATGGTTTAGAACTACTTACCATCCTCATGTCGGTGATTTGGTTCTTCTTTGGGACAAACATTCCTCACCTGCTCAATGGCCTCGCGGAAGAATAACTGACGTCTTCCCAGGTCCCGACGGAATTGTTAGGGTTGTAAGTGTTCATACTCTTAAGGGTATTTTTAAACGTCCCCTATCTAAGTGTGTGCCACTGATTCCCCAATCGGGTGACTCAGAGAAGTAATTTCTTTAAATTTTTTTTCATATAAAATTTGGTGGGCGGTTATGTTAGCGCAACATTTAATTAATTTTTGATTTTTTGTAGAGGTATTTTTTCTTAAGTTTTCTTTCATTAATTATTCTAATAATTATTAATATTATTATCATAATAACTATGGTCAATATTACTCATGTAATTTATTCTTATGTTTATATTACATCATATTAACAATTTGTGGGAGGAGCCTATGAATGTGGGGGAGTGGGGAATAGTTCGTTTTATGACCGCTGGTCAGTGTTGGACAGATAGTCTTCCATGGTCCTTCAGCCTGTTGACATCAGGGCACTTCTCAAGGCCACCAACCCGCCGACTTTCTCTCGTCAATCCGGATCGCCTTTCCGTGGACCTCTGAAGTCTGGTACTTGGCTCATCTGGTGTGACGGCGTCCTCAGCCTACTCCCAGATCTTCTCGGCCTTGTTTGGAGATCAGTTCATCAGCCCATCTTCCACATTCACCCCTCCACATCAGGAGAGTTAACTTTGTTTATTTTTGTTTTTCCTTTTAACTACGCCGACTGGCCCTTGTATTTGAAATGAAATATAATTATATCATTTTTCAAAATCTAGTCTATGTTATTTATTAACAGTTGGTTTTCTGTAAATGTTGTATTCTAGTTTATTGTTTATTATTTTTAAATTTAGGTCTAGGAATACCTTAAATTTTTTAGACCTAAATTTAAAAATAATAAACAATAAACTAGAATACAACATTTACAGAAAACCAACAACCACAGACTCCATCATACACAATACATCAAATGCTCCCACAACACACAAACATGCAGCATTTTATTCACTATTTCACAGAGCCTACACAATACCATTAAACGAAGACAACAGAAACACAGAGTTAGGCATCATTAATAATATAGCAAAAGAAAACGGATACAATAGTCACATTATTGATAAGATAAGACGTAAAGTCATAAACAGAATACATTTAAAAGACATTTCAAAATTAGACACAACAAATAATACAGGGACTAAAAAATGGGTGGGATTACCTTATTTTGGAAAAATTTCAGAACAGATAGGAAATATACTTAAAAAAGAGGACTTTTGGGTAGGTTTTAGAACTAATAATACTATATACAAACATCTCAACAACACGAAGGACAAAATAAAAACAGAAGAAAAAAGCGGGGTTTACCAACTAAAATGTAGTTCTTGCAATTTTGTTTATATAGGTCAAACCGGGAGACAATTTAAAAATAGGGTAAAAGAACACATATCAGAAATAGGGCTAAACACCGACGCATCATATAACTCAGTAAAATCAACATTCGCACAACACATCAACGAAAACAAACACCATTTCGACATAAATACAGGCATACAATACCTACGTTTTTGTGACAAAGGTACATTACTCAACTCACTGGAACAACTAGAAATAAACAGAGCGCTACAAAAAGGAAATTGTATGAACGATCAGACCAATCTCAAATACTCACCCCTTTTATCGCCAATAATATAATCCTCCAGTCTCTGTGTATACGTACTTACTCTCTCAAAAAACTGTATATTTTATTTTATAAAACTTTTTATTTTATTTTTATTCATATATTAACAATTGTTATCTTTAATTCACTTCATATATGCATTTAATCAACACATAGTATTTCAAATTTTTTATTTTTAAGATCCCAATTTGGGACGAAATGTCATTTTTTATGTTTTTCCATATTTCAAATATTAACTGTACAGAAAGGATAGGAAAACCCCGTAGGGGCTGAAAAAGGATACCTACCTACCGCTTAGATTGTAAACTACCTACCTAGTTGAACTTCAATTTAGTATTTGTTAAGTCGTGGCTGAAGATGGTAGCAATACCGAAAGTACTCCCATATTATATATTATTTGTGAAATAGACAATATTTTTTAAAAACATACGTTTTCTTTATTTTTAATTATCAATAGTTGACTTAAGGGGCTCACAGACGTACAATAATATTGCGCAAATGGATTGCACAAATAAATTGAGGTGGCTCACACACGTACAATAATACTGCACAATAATCAAGGTTGCGCAATGAAGTTGATCATGTTTGGATGATATTGAAAGGTTGCACAATATATTGTGCAAAGAGGGCATAGACGTGCAATATTATTGCAAAATTCATTCAGTTTGTCGTCTTGTGAGCAAGTAAAATGATGAGTGACACTGAACTGTGCTGTATTTTGATTACCGGGGTTACAAGTATGAAAAAAATAAATAAACGCAAAGGTAGGAAAGTGGGCGAAACAGTGGTTAAAAGAGAGAGAACAGCATACTCATGAAACGTTACTCAATGAACTGAGAGTATGTGAACCGAACGATTTCTACGGGTCAATGCAGAATTATTTGATGAACTCCTGGCTATGGTTGCTATGCAGTTCCAAAATGAAACTCTTTTGCTCCCTTTTGTTCGCCATTTCGACCCGCTCTTATCAACATCTGCCTAGCAACTGCCGCAGTATTGCACAATCTTCCCTACACACGGTACAATATTCACAGTATTGCGCAATAAATATCTAACTTTTTTTTATTTCGCGCAATATATTGTGAAACCTTTCAATATCATCCACACACGATCAACTTTATTGTACAAACTTTATTATTGCGCAATATTATTGTATGTCTGTGGGCCCCTGACTGAAACTTTTGAATCCTCACACTAAATTTTGAATCGACACATTCGTTATTAGGGTTTTAGTGTGGAGCCCCCTCCTTTTCCTTCAGCCGACTTATCGGAAAATTAATAGATGCCATCTTTATGGGGATTTGAATTCAAATATGAAATTTTGTATTAATACATAATTACAACGATAGTTATTAAAAGTAAACCCTCTCTTCCCTTTGGCCGATTTGACTGAAAATACACATATAAAATTTCGTGTCGATACATTCCTTCTGTCGTGTTCAAAAACACACAAACTCACATACAGACATTTTGTTTTTCATTTTTGATCTCAGAGGGTCGGAAAACATTCCGAGCAAAACTCATATAATTTCTTATCTATTAAATAACTTCCCCTATACTTTCTACAGCTGGGGAAGTAAAAAAGTTGTATTATTCTTCATATAAAATATAATTTTGGTTGCATCCCAAAAACGCTTCAGTAATAATTCAACTTGAAATTTCTATTTCTGAATTTTTTGAGGAGAAAATATGTACATTTAAAACAGACACGGACGCATAATAGGACGAAATAAACTGCGGTAAAATAGCTTGTTCAGGAGGGGTTTTGTCCATTCGAGTGAGTGGTAAAGAAGACTGGAAGAGGCCTGACGGGAAACTGACCTAGAGAAGCTGGTACTACGCAATTTCTCCACGGGTCAGCGCTCCTGTCTACCAAAATGGAGTCTTATTATCAAAAAGTTTAGAAAACATAATATCGCACCCCTTCTTCAGAAGTGGCATAACTCAAAATTCGTAAATTTTTGGTTTATGTTGCAAATGAGGTAAGAAAAATGATCTCTTTATTCAGGAGAAACGACACTTCTCGGGTTCCAATAGATTAGAAACTAGAAAGAAAAACTTTATTTTTTCCGTGTCGTTTTACAGGCATTCATGATTTTTGATTTGTGTCACTTCTGAAGCGGGGTTGCGATATGTTGTATGTCATGTTCCATGTCATAAAGCTACAAGGGTCCAGGGTATTTTTGAGGAACCTAAAGCACATGATCTATAGCTCGACGATATAGTCCCCCAGGGTGTGAAATGAAATGCCCTGACTTTACGTCTACGGAATTGTTTCCGGACGTTTGAAAATAAAATTTTCAGGAAAATAGCCGGTCCGTCAAAGATAAAGAAATCCAGAAGTGGAGGATGAGCAGAAACAGGGAGCTGTGGAGTATAGGGCAATATAGGACTGTAGGAAGAGACATGAGGTGGGCCAGATTTCTGAGATGGACTGATCTGGTGAAGAAGAATGACGTGGAACACCATGTGGTGAACTGGCGACCGGTGGCGCACGGCAGATCGAGGAGGTGGCTGTTGCCGGCGGCCAAGTATTTCAGGATTCGTCACCAACGAAGTAAGAAAGTTCACCACTAATTAACAGAACTTACCAGTAGATTATTTGTAGGTGGGACTTAGCATGGCCCAGAACAAATTCAATTTTTAATCGATTTATTGAGATTTATCATGAATGTTCTTATTTACATTGCAAGCTGAAGAAATGAGGCTTGTGGTCGATAAAAACAGAGATCCTGCCAAGCTTTCGGCACTGAGTCCAGTGGCGTATATAGGAAAAAATTTCGGGGGGGGGGGGGGGGGGGCACCAGGCCGATTTTATAAGGAAAGTATGTATTACCAGAGGTAACATGGGTAGCAGATTGGCGGCCCCAGAGGGACTTGTACCAGAAAAATTAAATTTTATTGTTTTTGTTTTTAACTTTTTTAATTTAATTTGAAGCTTTTTTAAAAAATAAACTAGCTAAGTATATCAGTTATGTAGTTATTTGTAAGTATTTGATAAAGACCAAAGAACTGTTTTTATGGGGGTTAAGAAATAAAGTAAGTTTTTACGACAGACAAAAGTCAATATATAATTATAATATTTTGAATTAGGTATAATATTTTTGAGGTATAATATTTTAACTAGAATATCAAACTACTATATCAGCACCCCAGAGGTAAACTGTGTTAAGTCCATTTTTTGTCTTAATGTTATCTCCTTTTTCTACTAAATATTAGTTTGTCTTTCGTTGGGATTAACTCATTCAAGTCCATAGTTGACGTAAGGTAAACAATGGTAAGTTACCAATTATTAATTATTATTATTTATTTTAAGCTTACAATTTTTATGTTTATCATTAAATTTCTCGTAAACTTGGTGTACAATAATAAGATAATGGTTAAAGAAATTTAAAAAAAAAAACTATCACTCAAGAAAAAATAATCCTTGGTCTGTTAGCGATTATTTTATTAACAAAAAACCTTAAATTTGCTCTACTATAAAATCTGGTTTTTGTGACTTAACACAGTTTACTTCTGGGGTGCTGATATACTTTTTGTGACTTAACACAGTTTACTTCTGGGGTGCTGATATACTTTTTGTGACTTAACACAGTTTACTTCTGGGGTGCTGATATACTTTTTGTGACTTAACACAGTTTACTTCTGGGGTGCTGATATACTTTTTGTGACTTAACACAGTTTACTTCTGGGGTGCTGATATACTTTTTGTGACTTAACACAGTTTACTTCTGGGGTGCTGATATACTTTTTGTGACTTAACACAGTTTACTTCTGGGGTGCTGATATACTTTTTGTGACTTAACACAGTTTACTTCTGGGGTGCTGATATACTTTTTGTGACTTAACACAGTTTACTTCTGGGGTGCTGATATACTTTTTGTGACTTAACACAGTTTACTTCTGGGGTGCTGATATACTTTTTGTGACTTAACACAGTTTACTTCTGGGGTGCTGATATACTTTTTGTGACTTAACACAGTTTACTTCTGGGGTGCTGACTTTTATATTAATATTTTTTTATTTCGAGGGGGGCCGGGCCCTTGCCCCCCCCCCCCCCCCCCCCCCATATCTACGCCACTGAGTCTACCTTCTTCAAGGCATGTATTGACATAATACATTATTAGTGTTATATATGCTAGATTTGAGTAAAGATGTGACATTAAAACTAAATGTCACTAAACGAACAATATTATTTTTATCGATTATATCCTTTTGTGTATAGTTGAAGAAATAATGTCACTCATATTGCACAATTATTGCTCTGGTGGACATGGGCCAACAATGGTAGGGGTAATTGGATGACGTATACCACCTGTTAATATCCTGTCCGATATACTCCCCTCATAGAAGCCACTTCCTGCCTCAGAGTCTCAATATAGACAGATCCAACTTTCATACATTACTCCTGGCCCATAATAAGAATGATATCTCAAACTTTTTCTATTATTTGATCAGCGCTTTGAAACTTATTCATTGTTAATGAATAATGTACTCCAACTTACATATTATATTGATATTCAATATCTACATCCCCACTCCATATTTACTGTATTTGTTAATGTAAACTTTATATGTATCATTATTATGTTAATACTGTAAAAGTAATGGTTACTGACCCAATTGCATAGGGGTGATCCCTTTAAACAATAAAAATTATTATTATTATACTGATGATGGGAGTGTTTCCCAAAACGTTTGTAATTGCCGATTGTAAAGACCAAAAAATATATGAGAAAATTGTAGCTGTGATAAATATAAAAATATATATACTTCAACAATGGTAGGGGTACCTGACATCGCATTGGCTTGGAAACATTGTTTAAAGGCCCATCCGACGGACGGCGTGCTCAAGTTTTTTTTTACCTCTCATATTAAAGCTAAAGCCCAGTCCACACTAGTAGACATGTTGCGCGATTTTGGTCTCTGAGACATGTCACAAGTTGTCTACGAGACATGTCTATAGACCAATCCCCGTCTATGGGCCTGTTGCGAGACCAAAAATCGCAGGTCTAAAGTCTCCCGATCGGAATGGGAGACCGCATGCAATATTAGATATATTGCGCAACATGTTGACACTGTGGACGTCACTCGGCGTCTAGAGGCGAGACACGTCCCAGTCTGTCTCCAGCTTCCGAGTGGTGTGATTCGGCTCTTTAGTTATTTTCCAAAATTTTACAGTTCTTTTGAAAATATGTGGTCTAACGAGGAAGTTTTAAAACTAATTGAAGATTACCATGCGTCTTATTGTTTGTGGGATGTTACGAGTCCCAACTACAAGAACCGGGTAAAAAGAAAAGTGGCCCTGGAATCTCTGGCTGCCTAGGTCCTTCTGCGAGCACTTCGCGCGTCCACCAACGTTTACTTACGTTTTCGCGTTCTTTCACTTGTAATTAGCACTAAGCAGGAACTCATTCCACACAAAACAACGTCCTCCATGGTGGACTGCGAAGATGAGACTGAGAAATTCACATCGTAGTGTGGACGCTAGACGAGACAAAGAACGGTGTCTCTAGACGGTCTATAGACCATGTCTCGAGACCGCCTATAGACAAATCGCGCAACATGGTCTACTAGTGTGTACTAGGCTTAAGGGTCTCGACCAGGTTGCGGCTACCTCCATACTGTCCGCGTCCTCTCCTCATGATCTGGTTTTTCTTCTTACGGTAAGGAAGCGTGGGGTTGTACGGTTTGCCTGGACTGTAAAACAGGTGTTCTACTAACCAAGAATTTGGTTCTGATATGGTTGAAACCAGTTCTTAAGACATCTCAACAAAGATTAGTGGATCTCTGGCCCACCTGCCAGAAAACCATCAGTTTAAACAGTCTGCAAAAACTGTTCGTGGCATAAAATTTTAAAATTTGAATGCTTAATAATTCTGCGGAGCCTAAAACAAATGTCGGTGAATCACCGACCATGTTCTTCCCCAGTGCGAATTAATCAATTAAGTTTTCTCTCTCCCTCCAAAACCAATGGACCATGAGCTAAAAATCAATAGTTGACTTACATATGGTTTTCTGAATTCTCATACTAAATTTTGTGTCATAAATTCATTACATCGGCAGTTATTAGGGTTTTTCAATCCAGCCCCCTTCCCTTCCGTCAATTTCGCGGAAAATTAATAGGTGCCGTCCATATGGGGTTTTGAAGTTAAATATAAAATTTCAGGTCGATACATTCATTGAAGTTTTTGAGCCCTTCTGATTCTCCCTTCCCTTTGTCCGATTCCGATGAAAATTATAATAAATTTTTGTGTCAATAATAATAATAATTTTACTTCCGTTAAACCAATACATGGTAATAGAATACGTCATGAGAATGTATACATTAAGATAGCTTATAAATTAGATTTGTAACTACTTGAGTCTAACACACTTACAATTAGTAATAACAAAACTATTAAAAAAAGTAAAATGAAAATTAATAAAAACTGAACAAATAAATACTTGAAAATTTATGAGCACAAAAATAATAATATTAATACATAGATACATTTATAATAAGTAGATACATTTTTCAATTTAATAAAAATTAAAGTAATTATTTTTAAAACTCTCAACGATATTTCGGGACGTTCTTACGTTCCTTCATCAGGTCTCAATGTGCGAGATATAGAACAGAAAAAAAAAACAATGTAACAATAACAAATATATTAAAAAATGAAATGAAAAATATAGGGTTAGGGTTAGGGTTTATGACTCATGCCCGGGCTTTAACTACGAGGTCATATCGCCTACTACCAGAGCGCTCTTTCGTCACTCTGGTGGACATGAGCCCGACTCTACTGTGGGAGTCCTAAATTTTGCCTACACTAAATTTTTATTCACCTAGGGTAGGGGTCTTTAACGAGTACCTGACATCGTACAGGCTCGGGACCATCGCTTAACGTCCCATCCAATGGACGGCGTGCTTAGGTTTATTTTACCTCCCAGATAAAGTGAACTAAGGGCCTCGGTCGGGTTTCGAACCCACGTTCTTGAGCTCAGAAGACAAGCATGCATACCACTGAGCTATCGGCGCCCTCTGAATAAATAAATACATTCATTAGAACGGTCATTATTATAGATTTTGTTTTAAGCCCCCCCCCCCCTTCTCTGTAGCCGATTTGACTGAAAATCAATCGATGTCGTCATTATGGGTTTCTGGACATACATATAACATTTGGTGTCAATAAAAAAAAAAGGTCTAGTGTGATCAAATCACATAACGATAGTTTAGTTTGTTATTATGACTCATACCCCCCGGGCTTTAACTACGAGGTCATATCGCGTACTAGTTCATTCTCTCGGGACTTATGTGAAATGAGGGAGTCAAAAAACATAAAATTGACCGATTACATAACTTCCTCTATACTTCTTATAGTTGGGGAAGTATATAATATAATAATAATAAAATTGGGATTTAAAAAAAGTCCCTCTAATTTCTCCGCTATCACAGGCATTAATTAGAACCAGGCCTCCACTTTTTTTCCTTCTAGTTTTGATTTAACGTTGTTGTATACTCTCAAACTGCATATTCTGTAGCGGATATCTTCACCGTGATGTTATTCAAGTGTTAGAATTTTCAGAATTCAATATAACGAAGAAGACTACATACACAGAATAAAAGATTCAGGAGTGTGTTCTCATAGAGTCCGTTGATAACGGGAAGACATTCCGTTCTCAATCTTCCTACTTCTGTATTCTTCTTTCGTCTGTCATCGTGACCAATTTTGAAATGGTCCGATCCACTTGGGACAATCTGAACAGGGGGCGAGCCAAAGAGGGATGTTAGCGTTCCTGACTCAACCTGAAACTGAAGGATGTCCGAAACTTCATAAATTAATATATTAATATTAGTTATATCTCCGTCAGACATTCCAAGATAGTCAAAATGCGGTGGCGACCATTAGAAAGCCGGGAACTTACCACAAATTCTAAGAGATCTCCAGAAAAGTAGCTCTGTATACTAATGGACAAACTGTGTCAGCCTTGTAGGAAGTTCCAAACAGTAACAGCTGGAAACTGTAAACATGGTTCCTCCTTGCACTATTTTCATAAAATGTTATTTAATTGTATTTATAAAAAATAGTAATATTAGGACAAACAAAAAACTGCAATCAAATAAGAAAAAAAATATTTAAAAGCAAATATAATTATTTTTGTGACTAAATTAGGTAAAGTTGAGGTTTACGTTGACAAGATAATAATGAGAAAGTTGTGTTATCTCTGTCTCCTACTTCCTGACATTACTTCTTGGAGCATGGGACGTCTGTCTGTCTGTGGACGTTGTTTCTGTCTTCTGGACACGGTTGCCAACCTGCACAATATGCTATCTATGGCGATAGCGTCAAAATAACTGTCTGCGTTGGATTTTTATGAAGATAAGATATTTTTGAGGGTCGAGTATACCCATATTCGTTGAATAAAGAAATCTATTCAGAAATACTCTTTTGTAAAATACAAAAAAAAAAATGTTCTAGTGTGATCAAATCCCATGATAGGTTGGTTATTAAGACTCATGCCTCCCGGGCTTTAACTACGAGGTCATTTCGCCTACTACCAAAGCGCACTTTCTTCGCTCTGGTGGACATCCCAGTAGATCCCAGACAAAAAACCTAAAGGCCTCGGCCGGGTTTAGAACCCACGACCTTGAGTTCATTAGGCTAGCACGCTACCTCTGAACAACCGCCGCCCTCCATAACGATTGATCATTTAAACATAGTACTATCGAAATATTTTTTTAAGCAGAAGTGACATCAAGTCACTCTATGCTTCAATTGCACATGAAAATGTGAATTCAAAGCACGTATATATATGTTATTGACCAGATGGGTTTCCATTGTTAGCTTATAACAAAAGATATCATATCAAAAACGAACAACTAAAATCAAACACTAGAACATGAGAAACCTCAAACTAAGTAGTTCTTAGTAGTACTTCAACTTTAGGTAGATTTATTTTCACTTTATCAAGTTCCCAAAGAGAAAAGTTTCGGTTGAGAGATACGAGCATGTCGACATGTTCTGGGTCAAGGTCACTTCGCCTATCTTACACTATGATAACAAGTGATCCTTCAAATTGGAAGTGTTCCCCCAAGTTCTGTATTCGGCACTGCAACAACGACATTTACCCAGTTTTTTTTGGACCCACATCCGTATCGAAGTAACTAAACACATCGGACTTCCGTTTACGACTCATTTTTCAGTTCATAATATCGACAGTTTAACGCCGATAGTACCGTAACTATCGATAGTTTTACATCCTTAATAACTATAGGTTTCGTTACAATTGTAATTCTCTCCTAATTCCTCTTTTAACTTTTACTCCCCCAGCTATATGAAGAATAGGGGAAGTTATGTAATTGGACAGAAATTCTTCTCTTTAAATTTTCACCTTATGTCTGAGTAGGTGTGTATGTATGTGTCTGTGAGGTAAAATAAACTCGGATGGGTCGTTAAGCGATGGTCACGAGCCAGTACAATGTCAGGTACTCGTTAAATACCCCTACCCTAGGTGAAAAAAATTTAGGGTAGGCAAAATTTAGGACTCCCACAATAGAGTCGGACTCATGTCCACCAATGACGAAAGAGCACTCTGGTAGAAGGCGATATGACCTCGTAGTTACAGCCCGGGCATGAGTCATAAAACCTAACCTAACCTTGACACGAAATTTCATACGTAGATTAACACCTATTAATTTTCAGTGGAATCGTCCAAAAGAAAGGGGGATCGGAGAGGGCTCAACTCAAAAACAATTGGTTTTGGAGGGAGAGCTAAAACTTAATTAATTCGACCTGAGGAAGTACATTGCCGGTGAAACACCGACTTTTTCTTCTTCTAATGAGTTTTAATTTAAGTGCATTTTTCCTATTTCATGCCAATATAAGTCATTTAGTTATTAGATAATTTATTTAGTCCCGTTATATTTTCTGCTCCTATTGAAAATGTTCGTGCACCTCTGTTGAATATTACTTTTGATGTGAACCACTGATCATGTTTAGCTTCATCTTACTTTTAGCCCACGCCTCGCCAATGACGTCTCCGTGTCCAACATCAAAATCGCAGGCCAACGAGTGATTAAATATAGTTTTTTTTTTTTTTTTTGACAACAGTTCAACTACGAACTATGCTGTCATGTGAAAACAACAAGGTATCAGCAAGAAAAATTATAAGTAAAGTAATGAATTATAAAGAAACAAAAAAATTTCGTATCAAATTCTTTATGATATTTTCTTTGTTTCTTAGCTAGATAGGCTCTAGCAGGAGTGGCCAACCCGCGGCCCGCCTTGATTAATTTTACAGGCCGCGAAATTCAAAACAAATGTACTAAATATGTTTCTTTTGTACAATATTTTTGTTTTTAGTGTAGTGTTTTGTAACAAATATATAAAAATAGATGAGTTATATGATGTGTCGGTGTTTAGCCCTATTTGTGATACGTGTTCTTTCACCCTATTCTTAAATTGTCTCCCGGTTTGACCTATATAGGTTTGTTTATATAAACAAAATTACAAGAACTACATTTTAGTTGGTAAACCCCGCTTTTTTCTTCTGTTTTTATTTTGTCTTTAGTGTTGTTGAGATGTTTGTATACAGTATTATTAGTTCTGAAACCCGAGAAATACTCTATAAACACTGTATATTTTATTTTATTTTTATTCATATATTAACAATTGTTATCTTCAATTCACTTCATATATGCATTTAATCAACACATACCTACTATTTCAAATTTTTTATTTTTAAGATCCCAATTTGGGACGAAATGACATTTTTTATGTTTTTACATATTTCAAATATTAACTGTACAGAAGGGATAGGAAAACCCCGTAGGGGCTGAAAAAAGGATACCTACCTACCGTTTGGATTGTAAACTACCTAGTTGAACTTCAATTTAGTATTTGTTAAGTCGTGGCTGTATTATATATTATTTGTGAAATAGACGTTTTCTTTATTTTTATCAAGTGTTTCACAATATCTCTGCAAAAATGTTAAATATCACTACGTGAAAGAGTTGAGAAACAAATATCTCACTAATTAAATATTATTCGACCATTTCATTATTATATTATCTATGTTTATATGTATGAATAATAATAAAAACAATAATAATTCATTCTGTTTTAAATCTTCACTCCAAAAAAGCTTTGTAATGGGTCCAAATCTAATATGGGGATATATAATTTTATATGCGGCCCGCGGGATTGTAATGCATATCCAAAGTGGCCCGCAAGATCATTTGGGCTGGTCACCCTGGGCTATAGGAGCTGTGAAGTTACCTCCTTGGTATTCTGTCACCAGATATTCTGGTTATCCAACGAAAGCTTCTCTCCTTCGTTTGACAAACTGGTGCTAAACAAATACATTCTGTTTACATTGGACCAAACAAAGTTCCGTTATAGGCGTCCTGAGCAGACAAATGAAATATCTAGGTCGTCAGCGTCACAACGCTAAGGCTGAGAGCTAATTACAGAATAAATTCATAACCAATGGCGGCGTCTCTGGGAGAAATCAGCGGATTCACAATGTGGTCGATGTTGAATGCTTCTTAAATACTTCCTGGTTTTTGTAAGGTCTAAGCCCCAAAGCCAATGCGGCATTAAGAATCACGGTCATTTTACAGTCGGATCTTTTCGTTTACTGTATTAAGTGTTGAGTGCAATTTTATTTCTCTATATTAATATTTTTATTTTTATTAAAAAGCAAATGTGTGAGTGACGCGGTACTCACGAGAACTGATGTGTAAGTTTAGTTTCAAAAACTTGCTGTCATGCACTGATTTTAATAAAATTTTGTTTTATAATATACCAATAAGAAATGTAGTATGAGGAATTAAACTTTAAAATTGATTGTTCTTCAATTTCTTTTATACATGAAATTATAGGTTTGTGATAGCTAAAATAAGATATTTTAGCGATTATGAAAGCTAATAAACTTCAGTTTTTAAAATATTTTTAATTAACGAGAAGCAACTCCAACTAACTACATAACAGGTATATTGATTGTCCTTTTTCATAAAACATATGTTTTTAAATCACATTGAAATAAATGTTATCGATTATTAATTAATTCAAAATAATAAAACGAAGGTTAGGTTTGGTTAGGTTCGTAGCCCGACCGAGGCCCTTAGTTTATTTTATCTGGGAGGTAAAATAAACTTAAGCACGCCGTACTTCGGATGGGACGTTAAGCGATGGTCCCGAGCCTGTACGATGTCAGGTACTCGTTAAAGACCCCTACCCTAGATGAATAAAAATTTAGGGCAGGCAAAATTTAGGACTCCCACAGTAGAGTCGGGCTCATGTCCACCAGAGTGACGAAAGAGCGCTCTGGTAGTAGGCGATATGACCTCGTAGTTAAAGCCCGGGCATGAGTCATAAAACCTAACCTAACCTAACCTAATAAAACGAATAAATAAAACAAATAAAGAGGGCGCCGGTAGCTCAGTGGTATGCGTGCTTGCCTTCTGAGCTCAAGAACGTGGGTTCGTAACCCGACCGAGGCCCTTAGTTTATTTTATCTGGGAGGTAAAATAAACTTAAGCACGCCGTCCTTCGGATGGGACGTTAAGCGATGGTCCTGAGCCTGTACGATGTCAGGTACTCGTTAAAGACCCCTACCCTAGATGAATAAAAATTTAGGGTAGGCAAAATTTAGGACTCCCACAGTAGAGTCGGGCTCATGTCCACCAGAGTGACGAAAGAGCGCTCTGGTAGTAGGCGATATGACCTCGTAGTTAAAGCCCGGGCATGAGTCATAAAACCTAACCTATTAATCTAGTGGCGAAATAGAGAACTATACAGTCATAAACTCATTATTATTTTTTTATTTTACCTACTTCAACAGCTGGTGGGAAGTTTCGGGGATATTACATAATCTATCGGAAAAGTTGAGTTTTCATCGGAATTACATGTTTTCTGATCCCCTGATTAAAAAAAAAAGTGGTCGGTGAATCACCGGTAATGTAGATACTTCCCCAGTGCTAATTAATAACGTTACCCATTATCTACCGATATGGTTGAAAATCAATATGTTTCTTATTCAGGGACTTCTGAACACGATTAATTTCTTGTCGATACATATCTTATCGATAGCTATGCGTCCTTCCGTAAAATCGGCAGCTGTCGTGCTTATGGAGTTCTGGATACATATACGTATCGATATATTCATTCTATCGAAAAGTATCCTGTTCACACACAAACGTATTTTTGCCACAATGTGTATATACTTATACAACTTATAACTTATATTTTATAAGTATTTATAATTTAACTAATACATATATTTCTTACTGTTTCAGAGAGCCGAACATTTAAATTTGGGATGCGAAGAATGAAATTTGTCCTCCTGCCTATAATGTACAAGCTGGGTGTCATTACAACACTACTGACGCTGCTCACAGTCTTCGCACTCAAAGGACTCACAATTGGGGTAAGAGAATTGTTGACATTTTGTATTTTGACCAGGGGTTTCCCCAGTGGTTCATAACCCACATATAAAATTTCGTGTCGATACATTCATTCTATCGGAAGTTATCGTATTCACCGCCAAACACACGAGCAGACTTCTTTTTTTCATTTTGAATACTAAGTATATGAAAATATCAAGTTGTTGGATAAATGAATAATGTTAATAAAAAAGATTCGGACACACTTCTTATTGAAAAGTTAACTTGGTTTTTATAATTTTATATATAATTATGTGAAGTAAAATTTACTTACTTAAATTAAGTATAATTTTTTAAATATTAAGCAAAATTATTACGATGTAACTCATAGAATATTTGGTGGAAGACCTCAGCCAAAAAAATAAAAATGAAAGCAATGTATGAATTATTAATATTTTTTTAGGGGAGGGGGCTCGTGCACTTGCACTTTGGCCATGACAGTTTAGTGAGGTTATTGGTTATTTACACATCATCCATGTCTCGGCAAGGGTTCTATCTATGAAATAAAACCATATAAATAAATCCAATATGTAAGAAATAAACCCAGCCTCAACCTTGGTGGGACCATGCGAACAAAGCCTTACGCTTTAGCTTGCATGGCCACCACGGCCCCAAATCTACAAAATAACAACACATAAATAAAAATATTCCTCGAATCTTCAAATTTTTTTTAAATTGCCCTCATGTACGATGCATATTAGCCATGTCTCAGTAACTGTGTTGTTATTGATTATTGACACAACATCCGTGGAGACGGAAGAGAGTACCTATGATAATAAACCTTTCTGGTGGAAGAGATTCGAACCCGGAACTGTGGTGGGACCATGCGACCAAAGCACTACGCTTACCCACTGCTACCACATACTCACATAGTAAATAACTTGGAAAAATATATATATTTTTTTAAACACTTATTTTATTTAGTCGTTTTCTTGTCAAACGTTCCTTAAAAAATTTCTA
The DNA here is from genome assembly GCA_963662175.1 of Aradus depressus. Classification (NCBI taxonomy): domain Eukaryota; kingdom Metazoa; phylum Arthropoda; class Insecta; order Hemiptera; family Aradidae; genus Aradus; species Aradus depressus. Next base: position 39,722,725 of record OY759221.1, on the reverse strand, counting down.
ATCGCTTATATGCCCACAGATTTAAAATATTACCAATAACACTAAATGACTGGGCCTCAAAAAATCTGTAGGATATATTTCAAAACAATGTTCAAATTGTATCAAAGAATTATAAATTTTTTTTTTAAATTATTGATAGTTTTTTATTAAAAATTATGAAAAAAGTGAAATTTATGTGATGTGGCCATTACAGAACTTTCGTGTACCAACCACGCTTTTACAGATCACTTCCTTTCTTCCTCTCCCCTCTCAAAATCATTTTATATTGGCACTACTGTTGGGTATAAGAAAGTCACTCTCAGAATTACGCTGTAAAATAGAACAAAGAAAACCACTGACGCCACAGCATGGGCGATAATAATCCAATCGATTTTTTTACCCTAAATTATCAAACAAACAAAAAATATTTATTCCGATACTTTAGGGAAATTACAGGCTCTTTCATCTGGTCAAAGGACTAGATTACCTGAAGACATTGGTTTGAACTTGTAAACCGAAGGAAGCCCCGAAGACGTGACTGGACATTCCATGCTAGCAGGGAGGTCAAGGCCGGTTGTCCCTCCTCACTACAGTTACAGACACTTCTTTACCTTGGACCAAAGGATTCCTGTATTCTGAAGTACTGTAGTGTAGTCCAAGTATAGGAGCAGTTATGTAATCGATCAGAAATCCGATGTTCAGTTTTCAATAGAATTGTATGTTTTCCACGCCCTTTTTCCGAAAATAAAAAAAAAAAAAACAATAAGGCGTAGTCAAGGTCCACGCCGTAGATTTCCCGTGAAAACGTCGGGATAAAATCATTTTTCATTTTCTTTTCGATGCTGCCGTAGCTCTTGCATTTGCTCGGCACTAGTCTTTTTAGGTTTTTTAAATTACTTTTGATGCGAGCTTTTCTCTGATTTGCGTTTTCTATAATTCCGCGCATATTTACAATGCATATGAGACATCTTTAATTTATTTCCAATTTTCAATTTAATACCGATTTTTACATATATTTCGGCGAATATTTTTATTATTTCACTTTGAGTCCTGGTAGTGCTCCTCAAGCTCTTTACAATGACACCCGAATCAACGTCCTATCTAAACGCGTTATCACGCTACACTAATTTCTAATTCGCAACAATCATCCACTAACGCCATATGGCGTTGGCCGGCGAGAGTGCAAAGCTGATTTTTATTATAAGGGTCACTATACGTCGAGAGCGCAATGATTTTATATAACAGGTATAGAAGAGCCTATAGCAGGTATACGCATGGAACCCCACCCTTGGACTCTCAACCAATCACTGTACTTCAAACAAAAACACGCGTAGGTGACATCACAGTAACTAGACTCAATCTTCAGCAAACACAGTTTCAAATTAATTAACTATTTATTGCATAACTATTATGAAAAATAAAAAATAAAAATAAAATTTCATAAATATTATAAAAAACAATAATAACGTTCAAATGTATTCTCCATAATAAATAATAAAAAAGTCCATGGAAATAATGATCAAAATATTGCGAGAAATAATATACATAATAATAATAAAGTTGAAATATAAAGAATAAAGGTATGATGATAAGAATGAGAGACAAAAAAAAAAAAAAAATTTAAATAAATTGATAATATAAAATTAATTTCAAACATCTTTGAAGAGTTTTAATGGAACGAAAATGTTTTTTTTATTAATAATAATTTATGGTTTCCAGATTTACTTTGTGAAGCTCCATTCTAGGAATAGATAATTAAAATACACAATTTCTTTGACAAACTTCACTAGGTATATATTCTCAAATACTCAACTAGTTTCGCCGTGTTAAGGAATTATCAAGAGTCACTTACAAAAGAAGAAGTTTGACAAAGAAATTGTGTATTTTATTTTTTTTTATTTTTTGTCTTCGATTTTCTCTTTACTTTGCCTCCTTTACCAAGACCAAGCATGATTTTTATACATCATGACATAATATTGATGCAACAAGCCTAAGTGTCTTCCCGCATGCGCCGCTCATAATCTTATATGGGGACTACACATTGCGCTGTCGTCGTATACCGTGCGTATACCTGCTATAGGCTCTGCTGGCTGAAACCATTGCGCTCTCGTCGTATACCATGCGTATACCTGCTATAGGCTCTGCTGTATGAAACCATTGCGCTCTCGTCGTATACCGTGCGTATACCTGCTATAGGCTCTGCTGTATGAAACCATTGCGCTCTCGTCGTATACCATGCGTATACCTGCTATAGGCTCTGCTGTATGAAACCATTGCGCTCTCGTCGTATACCGTGCGTATACCTGCTATAGGCTCTGCTGTATGAAACCATTGCGCTCTCGTCGTATACCGTGCGTATACCTGCTATAGGCTCTGCTGTATGAAACCATTGCGCTCTCGTCGTATACCATGCGTATACCTGCTATAGGCTCTGCTGTATGAAACCATTGCGCTCTCGTCGTATACCGTGCGTATACCTGCTATAGGCTCTGCTGTATGAAACCATTGCGCTCTCGTCGTATACCATACGTATACCTGCTATAGGCTTTGCTGTATGAAACCATTGCGCTCTCGACGTATAGAGGCTTCGCGCTCTCGACGTATAGAGGCTTCGCGCTCTCGACGTATAAAAATGGGATTAATTTTTATTATCTGCGCTCTGGCCGTAGATGGCCCGCCATATCTATGTAAACGTTCCTTAGTTAATCCTTGTCACGAGAACATGCCAGGCATCACTATATTGTACCATTTCAAGTAAGTAAACATTTTTATAAAACTAAGGTGGTCTGACAGGCACACATGTGGCTGGCATTACATTCCAGGTATGTGTCTGTCAGGCACCTTGTGGCTTTGACGGGATTAACACTGTCTTTACTGTTCTAAATATTTAGGTTATGTTATTCATACCTACCTATATAATCGCTTTATTTTATTTTTCTAGATATTATCACTACTATTATCATTTTGTTGCCTATCATGTATTGTACCTATTAAATATTAATTATTGTTTACATCTATTTTTATTTATTATCAACCATTATTTGGTTTTGTTATAATTTTTTGTTTTTATTATAAGTTTTATTGTATTGTTTAAAAAAAAATTTTTTTTTTTTTCCAAACTGTAGTTATGTTCCTATAAAATAATAAAATAATTATAGTTATGAGATAATTGTTGTACCCACTATGTTTATATTCAAGTAATAATGTTCATTTTTTAAGAATGTGAAATAAATTTAATTATTTATTCTTTTATTTTATACATAGCTATAAAGTACATAATACGTAATATTTATATATGTAAGAGGAATCATTAACTATACTGACAAAAAATCAGGTTATAATTATATTTTATCAAAATATATCATAATAAAAATAATATTATATATTCAATATATTGATAGAAAAATTGATTTAACTTAAACAATAAGAGATGAAATAGATTAAAAAGCATACCCTGCCTGAGAGGCACACGTTGACGGGGCACACGTTGACGGGAAAACTGGTACCTGTGGCGGTAGGGGTGTACTGTGATCTTCTCCCAAGCCATCTGTGCACTGAAGAAGTTGGGAGCTCAGGACTCTAATGCTTTCGGAATTATAAAGATGTGGGTTTCTTGATATCTTGTAAAATTGTGTATGTTCTCGGTTAAATAAACTTGCTCAACTTTAGAGAGACATCATTCACAGGTATCTCAAAAAGTATAGTTAATAATTAGGTAAGTGTGTATAAAAATTAGGTAGGTAAGTGTGGTCAATAATTAGGTAAGTGATGGGGAATGATTAGGTAACTAAGGAAAAATCCGAAAAGGATTAACAATATTCATTTTCATTCACTCCTATAGATTTAGAAGAAGACATATATGATTAATAATGATGCAAACATAATTTATTTATTCCCAAAACTGGATTTACACGATTAATGCAAAAGTAAAAAAGTGCTGCCCTGAAAAGTTACGAATTTAGACTTACCAATTTATTCCCTGTGACCACAGATATAAGAACCGTCTATAATCTATATTTCTGGTAGACTCAAATTCAGAGATTCAAGGACCGTCAAATGAGCAAAAACAGGAAGTAAGAGACAAAAATTTCACTATCAGTATGAGGGTTAAGAAGCCTGAATGTAAGTCAACTATAGAATTTTAGCCCAAACGTTCAATTTGTTTGGGAGAAAACGAAAAATATATTGAATAATACGTGTTGGGGAAGTATATTGTCTGTGATTGTACCCATGAAAGTTTTTCAAATAATGTTAAAATAAAAGTATTGTGTCTGGGACAGCAAAACCTGTTCTTAACGGAACCCGTCTGTCCTAGGTATAATGAAAATAATGGAGTCTCATTTGAAACAATTCTCGCCCTACACAGATCAAAATACTTTTAAAAAGCGATTAATAATTGTTATTAATTAATTTATAACATTTGCATTCAATTTAATATCGTCATGGAGAAAAAAAATGTACGTCTAAAACATATTAAGCTAAAAAGTAGTAATTTTTACAGCTTATTTTTAGTCGTGATGAGTTGGTGATAAGCTGTTGTATTCTTCAACTAAAAATAAAGAAAAAAAATTTTTTTTACGTTCCCCCGATTATATGTGGGCCATGAACGTAAATACCCGGGAAATGTTTTGAGGCCAATGTCGGAGTATACAGGTTGTCCCACTTAAAATTTTCCATTAGCCAGCTATTCGTAAGGCAGTGATTTTTGTTTTATTGTGTTTTGACAGATCTGTTTATTTTCATTCAAATGATCTATTACTATTCGTTTTGCAATCAGTTTTCTTTACGTTTCCTAGTTATTTTAATGTTGTTATTTATCTAAAAAAATTGTGAGTGTAAAAAATTTGATATAATTAATAAAAAAGTAATGTGTTAAATTAAATAAAAATTCAAATAAATAAACAAATAATTAAATAATAAATATTACCACATTTCCTGTAGCTGGTCTTCTACTAAATTTTTATTTCTACAGTAGTTTCCGAAAAAGGCCCTAAAAAAATATCGGGAAGTGCAAGACGCAATTTTGAAGAAAGAGTACGTATTTTAAAAAAAAAATCAATTTACAAATATTTCATTTGAATTTCTTCTAAATTTATTAAAGAGATGCTGTCTTGTTTTTCTAACAAGAAAAAATGTTAAATCTAATTCAAAGGTATAAATTATCTTATTGGGTTAGCAGGGGAAATGAATAGCATAGAATACGAGAACAAATATCGGGTTTATTTACCTAAATCTACACTATAAATTGAATAACTAAGATTGGTAATAAAAAAATGAAATTATTTTACAAAAAGAAATCTTACAAGCTAATGACTTAAAACTATATGTATTTTTTTTATAGTGGCCATTATTTATAATTCTTTATATTTTGGACATATAGGTATATATATATATATATATATATATATATATATATATATATACATATATATATATATATATATACATAAAGTACCTTTTCTCTTCAACGTATTTCCAATGTTATGATTTTCACTCCTACATCTTCTCTCACTCAGACTGGTTCACTAAACCTTAACCCTAAAAACACTTCTCTCTCTCTAGACTGCCCACCTCCACATCTCTCCTTAGACTGTCTCACCCTATTTAAAACAGCTGATCGTTGTTCTTTTTTCCTCCATTCATTGGTTGTTCACATTTTGTTTTAAAACAAAATGCGATTAGTCCATCTTTGTATATTTATTCACTAATTAAGTTACCTACTTCACTCCTAACAACTGTCTTTATACAAATAATAATAATTTGATTTTATAATATATTAATAATCTTAGTGTGTGTAATTTTTTTTTACATCACATCGAGTTCGAGGTTTCAACGGATTTTCACGTTTCAAGGCCCCTGAATACGTTTTGACCATTTTCGCGATGATATGTGAATGTGATTGGAAAGTTGTGAGCGCTCTACTGCCAAAACGATTGTTGCTAGATCTGATTAGATTTTTGGCAGAAGTAGGACAAAAATGGAGACCACTTTTGTCCTGGGCCTATACATTTTAAAATATACCGTTTCTGTTTACGACCTAATCAAATCATACTGGGTATAAGAAAGTCACTCTCAGAATTACGCTATACCATGAAACAATAGCATACTTCTGAAGCCAACTCATTACTTTCGTATACCCAGTAATGCCAGTATGAAATGATTTTGAGAAGTGGAGGGGGAGAGAGAGTGATCTTTAAGCATGGTTGGTATAAGAAAGTCGTACAATAGCCACATCACATTTTTTATAGGCTATTTTGATGTTGTGGTAATGATATAACATATCCAATTACCATGTTATGGTTTAACGGATATAAATGTTATTATTATCATTTCTATATATCTGAAAAGTGTACTTAGAGTGAACACTGTGCAATTCTACATCTAACTATAAAACATTGTGGTGAGTATGAACAAGGTAACACAATACAAAATAATTAACCCTAGAATGATACCGTGCGGTGTCTGACACCCCAATCGAAAGTTAAAGTGTATTACTTAATTTCCTATAGTTCACAGAAGTCCCCCGACCCTATGTAAATCACAGTCATCTCCTTCCTAACCTTACTGGGACTTCTAACACCTTTAGTAGGCCCTTGTGACTTTAGGAATCAACATTGAAGTGATCTTGGGGTGTCTCACACCCCACGGTGTTATTGACGTCATTCTTTTTTTTTACCTATTACAGGTAAGTTCTTTTTTTTTACCTATTACAGGTAAGTTCTTTTTTTTTACCTATTACAGGTAAGTTCTTTTTTTTTATGGCTTTGTTTATAGTTTATGTGTTAAATCGTTATAGTTAATGTTTACTGTGGAGTTGAAAGTGGGTTTTGCGCCAATAGGTTTCTTCATAACGTACCTATATTTATATATTTTAGGAAAGTTATGGTATCTCAAAAGAGGCAGTGGACTGATGAGGAACTGTTGGTGTATCTCGAGGAATTGAGAATAGAGGATATTGAGGAACTGGGAGGCAGTTCTTCTGAAGAAGAATATGAAGAAACCCATGTTCATTCAGACTCTCAAGAGGAATTAGATGACACATTCGTGGGACATGAGGAGCCCAGCACATGTGCAGACTCTTCGACCACATTGTGCCAAGACGATGTCCCCGCATGTCAACGCAGGTGTACTGTGTGGCATGGTCAATTGGAGAAAGCCAATGCCCAGAAAAGATTTTTTAAATGAACTTGGATTCCAATTACTCAAACCATATTTAGTGGAACGGTCCAAGATCAATCATTTAAGTAGAACTTTGAAAGTAGGTACTCATACATGAAATTTTGGGTCAACCCTCAACCTCAACTCCATCTACTCCAATTGTTATACCATCCAGCAAATATATGAGATGCTCTTTATGCAACAGAGATAAGGATAGAAAATACAAAATGGTTTGCATGAGCTGCCAGAGGCCGATGTGCAACGATCATCGTCTAATGAAGTGCACTGATTGTGACTGAGTGTAACTATGCAAATTGTATATATTTCTTGTTAAAGTGATTTTTTGTACATAGACACTATACTTGAGTTAAAAAAAAAAAAAAATAGTTTTACCTTTCTTACAAATAAAATTTCGTACAGTATTTTTATCTATATCTACTTTTTAACTGTTTCAACATGTTACATCCTTATTTGATTTTTTTTCCTATTCAATTAAAATAACTTTCTAATTTGTTTGTTTGTTTTATAGTCATTACATACATTTTAAAATATTAAATCTGCATTACTTTTGGATTAGACACCCCACGATGTCAATAGTGGTGACAAAATTCATGGTGTCATTCTAGGGTTAATATTCCTTATTATTTATATCATTTTTATTATTCAAAATCAAAAAAATAAAATTAATTTTTTTTAAATATTATTATTACTGTCCCATTCTTTTAATTTACTCTTTGAGTAAGAAGCCTTAATTTGTCAATCCGTTCTTATAAATATTTCTATATACTATTGAGGGCCGGTAGCTCAGTGGTATGCGTGCTTGACTTTTGAGCTCAAGAACGTGGATTCGTACCGAGGCCCTTAGTTTATTTTATCTGGGAGGTGAAATAAACTTAAGCACGCCGTCCTTCGGATGGGATGTTAAGCGATGGTCCCGAGCCTGTACGATGTCAGGTACTCGTTAAAGATCCCTATTACATAACTTCCCCTATACTTCATATGTCTGGGGAAGTCTTCTGTATAAATTAGTTTGGGAGCCGAGAGAGCTGGTGAGAGCCAGTAGGATGCCTGAACGTTCTTCGGAGAACAAAAGAAGAGGTAGTGTCCTCGTTATAGAGGAGTGTATCAAGACAGTAACACCTTGGCTTCTAGAGAGGAGTGTATCAAGACAGTAACACCTTGGTTGCCAGAGAGTAGTGGGGGATTGCCCAAATTATATTTATAACGTCGGAATACCTTTTACTGATCTGTGTCGATATAATGGAAATACAAATAATTGTAAAGAACTTGTCTAATTCAACAAAAACATATACAGTAGAGTGTTGATTATCCGAACTGGCTTCATGGAAAAAAAATCAAATTAGTTTTTCCATGAACTTCCATGAGGGAAGCCTAATTAATTCTTACAAAGAGCTTTTTTAGCTGTATAAGGGATATCACTTTTTCGATTAATTCAGTTGAAGGGGCAGACAGTCAATATTTGTTTACTAAGAACTAACTTGTATGTCTTATGTATGTAATTTGTTCATTGTTTTTCAACTGAATCCCTTTCCATTCGTATGGTCGGTTACCAGTCAATGCTCTCAGTTTCAAATCATTCATTGTGAGGTGTACATTGAATTAGTTAGTGGTCACATATTTTAAGTAAAACTTATATGTCGACAAAAAGGAAACGAATAGTGCTTTCATTAAAAGATAAAATGGAAATTATTATGCGGCTGAAGAAAGGTGAAATTGGTCAGGCATTAGCTATCAAGTTCGGTGTTAGTAAACCAACGATAACGGGAATAAAAAATAATTCTGATTCAATCACTAGGTATGCACTTAATCTTGACAGTGAAGAGGGCAGTTCATATCGTAAAACTATGAAAAAACCGAAATTTTTGGCAGATGCATTCACTTGGTTTTTTAAAAAACGGGCTTCTGGGCAGCCCATATCTGGGCCCATTTTGTGTGAAAAAGCAGTGGAATTAAACAGGAAGCTTGGAGGTGACTCTTCATTCATCACAAGTTCTGGGTGGCTGGAAAATTTAGATTATCCGAATTTTTGATTATCCGAACCACCACCCACAACATTAGTTCGGATATTCGACACTCTACTGTTTACGAGTACGCTAGGTGGTTCATGAAGATGGTATCTTAGTTAGTACAAGATAACAAGTTAAGGTGAAAGTTCAGCGCTTCCAGGAAAGAGATACGAGCATTGGATTCTTAGATTCCTAGGTGGACGCACCAAACACACCCGGTGTATGTACGAGTATGTACTGGTTTCGGCTTACGACACCGTCAGCACAATATTCAATAGTAACATTTAAATTTGCTATGGTGGCATATTTATAAAATTCTGGATAACGTGAGGCTGTGACTCCCCTTCTCCTTGGGAAGCCCTACAGAGGAAGGACTGCGTGCTCAAGGAGATAAAATCTTCCAGATAAAAATTAGGGGTCTTAGCCGAGTTCCGAACTAAAATAGGCAAGCACGCGAAGTTTTATATAAGCCGGGATAAAGACAATTGATTTACAAATTATTTCATCCCCACTCTGCTCTGGCAGCCAAGGTTTTACTCTTTCGATACGCTCGTCTTTATTGAAGGAGGCAGGTGGACTGGCGCCATCCTGTGATATCGACTAAATAGCATGCAAGAAGGACACAGCTGTCTATCATCTTCCACCGGATTTCTAGAATAACACCTTCCCTTGTGAGCTGTATTTGCGCATAGATTTTTAGAAGTGCGCATTAAATCAAAACATAATTTTTAAAAAATCTAATACGAAAGGAACAATGGTAAGTTCGTATATTAAGATTACAAATAGGGGACTTGTCTCTGGGCCATTCTAGATAAACAATGACTACATGAAATAACCAAAAATAAGTTATTAAGATCGTAACAGTATAATAAAATAAAGGCTTTACTTTTTTTACATTTTAGAACATTTACAAAGCAGTAAATAAAAAATAATTAATTGTATATATACTCCCTATACTTCTATCGATTAGTAAAGTCAGTCGACTTCTAGGGTATATTTAGAAAAATATTACTATATCGAAAGCGATACTAAGAATTGTGTTCTTCTTCCAACACAGGCATTGCCCTTTACACGTTCTTGAAATACAATCCTGTAAAATCGTAACGATAATCCCTCGGTTGAATTATGGGGGGCTTCTGAATCGATTTTGTTCTGCGCAATATATTTGGTATAACCTGTTTCGTCTATGTTAGGCTGTTTGTACGGACACATAAGTACTCATAAATTATGTACTTAACTGTTGTTAGTTAACATTCTTTATTTATTTTCACAGGTTCTTCTGTTGGTGATGAGTACTGCAGGCCTGGTCGCCAAGTTTAAGTGGTTCCACCATCCCCATCATGGAGGCGGTGGCTGGCCTTCGCCTGCCTCCAAAGAAGTACATCTGCACGTTCACGGAGGCGGAGGTGGCTACCATCATAGTAGCAGCCCCATCCACTACGATGACCCATGGGTCCGCCAAGATAGGGAGGAGTGGCCTCCCTACCACCAGGGGGGGCCTCCAGGGCCAGGGGGACCCATGTACCCAGGGGGGTATAGCCCCTTGAGGGCCTCCCCCCAGCCTCCATCTCCCAGCACCCCCTCACCCTGGGCATCCTACATCGGGGAGGGCAGTCTATAGCTGGCTGGGTGGTTCTTGAGATCCACTCCTGGCCTCCAGTCGTTCTCAGAGTTTGTTGCTAACCATCTTGAACCTTAACCTATGGTCAAGAGTTTGTAGAAGTGCACTTTGTGTGAAGTCATCAGCATATGAGAATAATTCAATATATACGGAAACCAGCATCTGAGATGTTCATAGTAAAAAACGGATTAGACCCAAAGTTTTCAGGAATTGAAAAAAAAAATTGTTTATATTACTGTTAAAAATTATCAAATAGAAATTAAAAAAATATTGGTGCATTTCCTCCATCGGTAGGGATTTGTGAAAACAAACAGACGTTAAATGCTTATATGGATTTGTAGGTTATGAATCCTTATTTACTCAACAAAACTTGATTATAATTATTAATCAACAAGTAAGAATTAGGTAAGATTTTGAAAAAAATAATATATATAATAGTCACAATATTTTCTTAGGCTTTATTTTAGCTGTTTATTTTTTTTCTCATTTGTCTCAGAGCTCATTTGTTCTCTGGTCGACAAGAGCCCGCTATGTGAGTCTTAAATTTTGCCAAACCCTAAATTTTTAATCAACCTAGGGCAGGGGTCTTTAACGAGTACCTGACATTGTACAGGCTCGGGGCCATCGCTCAACGTTCTATCCGAAGGACGGAGTGCTCAACGTTTTTTTTCATTTCCCGGATAAAAATCTAGGGGCCTCGGTTGGGGTTCGAACCAGTGATCTTGAGCTCAGTAAGCAAACACGATACCTCTGAGCTACCGGCGCCCTCAATTAAGTATGTTGATGACCTGTTTCCCTAGTATGTACTATTAATTAAGGAGGCATAATATTAATAAAGAATAAATAAATTAAAATATTGATGATATTCCTTTTTAATGCTGATGACTTCTAAAATTGTGGATTGTTTAGGTAGACACAACAGAATTGCACTGCAAGCATTGGCGTATCCAAAGGTTAGGGGGGCAAGGGGTTATAATTCTGGATACGCCATTGATTGAGAGAATCACATGTCTCAAAACAAAGAAAAACGATTTGCACGTTTCGTGCCTTCCCAAAACTTATATTTCCGGCACAGTTTCATAATCTCATGAAAATTTAAAAAAACAAAACAATTAAGCAATTCACTCGTTAGTTGTTGCATAGTAAAAAGAAACATGAAAGAAAAAAAAAAAAATGTACAGCTGTACTGTGAGAAAATTAGTTCTATTCAATGATGGGAAGTATTATCGCATACAGTTATGGACTTACTAGGTTTCCGTTAATGAAAGGAAAAATAGGAAAATTATTATCTGAAATCAACTTAAGTTTTCGCTCTCCCTCTTAAACCAATTTACCAATTTGGTTGATAATTATCAATTATATAATCAATAATTGTCTTACTCAGGAACTTCTGAATCACACTAAATTTCATTTCAGTTCTAAGGATTTGCATATATATAAAAAAAAAAAAGTATACTAAATTTGTTTCGATACATTCATTACTTTCGCAGTTATTGTTTTTTTTTTTTTTTTTTTTTTTTTTAACCAAGCCTTCCTCCCTGATTTGGCTGAAAATCAATATGACCTTATAAGGTTAATTAGTTAGTTATTATGACTCCTGCTCGGGCGTTAGCTTCGAGGTCATATCGCCTACTAAGAGAGCGCTCTTTCGTCACCTGGTGGACATGAATCCGACTCTACTCTGGAAGTCCTAAATTTTGCCTATCCTAAATTTTAATTCACCTGTGGTAAGGGGGTCTTTAACGAGTAGCTGACATCGTACAGCTTAACGTCTCAAGGTTTTTTCACCCTCCAGATAACAACCTAACGACCTCATGGGATTCTGGATAGACAATTTTGTGTCGTTTAATCGAAATTCAATGACGCTTTTTATAAATATTTTTTTCATTTTTGGAATGAGGGGTTTGGAAAACTCAACATTAAATTCAAGATCGATTACATCTATAGAGATTGTTCTGTAATCGATCAGAAATTGATGCAGTATCGACTTCATATACCCGGAGAAGAAAAAAAAAAAATCCCCCATTATTTTGTTTCTTTTACTTTATTTGTAACATTTCTTTGTGTCTCCCCCATCATTCATTGTTACTCTTCTGTCGAGAAAAACATGCCAATGTTCGAATAGTTTTTTAAAAAAAATTCTAGTATAGATATGTGATTCTCTCTATTCTGTTGTTCTCAGGAAAATATATTGTAGGTTAGTAGAACTTTGGGGCAAAACTGTAGGAGTGACGACCTCAAGAACCCAACCCAGTCAGCGGTGTGTGGGCATTCTGTGTACATATTGGGCGAACTATAAAGGCTCCAAATATATTTCTAACGTTGTTTCAGGAAATATGTTTATATTATGTAAATATTATTTATTATAATTTGATAAATACTTATTTAATTATATATTCTATATATTTATTTATATACAGTAGAGCCCCGCTAATCCGGACACCGATTATCCGGACACCCGGTTAATCCGGACGGGATTTTTAAAAAAAATTAAGATTTAGTAAACTAAAAATTTAATTTAGCTAGCGGTATGTACGAAAATAATTCAAAGAGAGGTTTTGACTACTGACCTTGAGGCGCCTACAAGTGTGTCTAAAAATATTATTCTTGTTTTCATTACGTACTGTACCTACATTGTTTTGTATTTTATAGTCCTGTTCAGAATTAACCGTTTACATATTTCGTTTTTAAAATTATTAATTTTTACATTATAACATTAATGTACCGTGGTTTGTTTTGTACTGTACAATAAATAAATTTTGAGCTTTAATCACATGTTTTGTTTTGTTAACCCTATCTCAGTTCGTAGGTCGAAAACTTAGATCTACACATATGTATACATTAAGTAGTACTGAAAATAAAATTAAACTGAAGGAAAAGGTGTATTTATGAGAAAAGAAAAGTCTCTAAAATATTTATCATGTGCATTTTACTGCAAATTCCGTTTAAACTGGACTTTCGGTGATCCGGACGGGGTCAGGTCCCATCTAGTCCGGATTAGCGGGACTCTACTGTATATACATACATACGTATATAGGCTAACCATGAGTTCGGGTTTGAAATTTAATACAAAAATAGCAAACTACTGAAAATGAGAAATATCAGTTTAACAAAAACTTTGTGTCTTATATAAAGAAATTAATCAATGTTTAATTGTTACTTTGCGTACTTTTTCATTATTCTATTTAGTCAACCCCTAAAAGTGTCCCAGTATATTAGGATAAAAAACAGTTGTATATAGGTAAGCCATATTATATGTATTTCATTAAAAAAGTATTTTTCAATTATATATTTATCCGTTTTGTAGTGGCTTAAAAGTAGATTGTAGAAAAATCACTTAGTTCTTACCTTTTATATTATTAAAATATTTAAGGATTATTAATTCCATAATATTTTTTATAATAAATGTTTTCACTTGTTAAATCAGGAATAAAAACTGGATTAGTTTTAATAGTAGGATTTTATAAACCTAAGTGAATTCTAATTCATAGATTAATTTCATAGTTAACAGTTTTCAATCGTGGGATTTATCATCATTTATACAAAGTAAAAAGCTTATAAGAGTTTTTAAATATAATATATATTATTAAAAAAATATATATTTATATGTCGTACTGTGTAAATATAAAATTTATTAAATTTACAAAATGAACTATTGAGAACTATGGATGGTTTCCGATAGGTCAAACTAAGCGTAATACACGTAAGATTGCCTTCTTTTAGACAAATATGAGTTTTGAAGTTTTATAATTAAGGTAACAATTTGTCTTTTTGATATCATTTGATTCTTTCTTTAAATGAAATATAAGCATTGGGAACTAAGTTACGAGTATGTAGATGGATATTCTAGAAAATAATATATTTGGCCAGATACTATGATACTTGTAGTGTATGTAAGAATATCGATATTGGTGTATTTGTTTCGAGCGTACACGTCATACACAAAACATCAGAAGAGACTGTGACCATGTGTGTGTGAGGTTACGTTGGCGAGCCAAAAGGTAAATACTTATAATGTTACATATATCAATTAATAACTAATACGAGGATTAGTAAATAGTGAACATTACAATACTACTTGTAAATCCTATAAGTTTTGTCCCATATTGATGTGAACTTTCCTAGAAATACCGGTTATTTTTTTTTCTTTAATTTGTTCTATTAAAAGTTGAATGAACTAAGAAAAAAAAAATTCTGTTGCCGTAATAGAGTTGATTTTAGTTCTAGAAAAGGGTAACTACATTGAGCTCTCCAGAGTTGATGGTTATCAGTAATTTTAATTAAGATCAGAACAAGTAACCCAGAATGGGGGACCTTTATTATTATTATTGTTATTTACATGAGGGATAAGTACACATCGAAAGATATACAAGAGACTTATCAGCCAATGCAAATGGTTCTTTCTTCAATTGCTGGCCCCAAGAAAACGGATAGGTTAACTGATTGTCTGAGGATCTCAACATTTGACTAGAATTTTCTTATATTTTCCAATTGCTGGTCTTTCTCTCACACCCCCGTATTTTCCATGAGGTAAACAAATGACATCACTGATGAATTTTATTTGATGATAAACAGAGAAAGTAAAACCTGCAACTAGTGTCTATTCGGCCTTAAGCCTTTATCACCTCTCTATTATTTATTCAGTTATTATATTTCTTAAATAACTTGATATAGCGTGTAACATTTTAAACTTTTTTTATTTTATATTAGTTTATTCCAGGTTATGCTGTTTTTCTCTTTTACTTGTTATATTTTTAGCATCCCTTTTCCTAAAAGGTTTGTTTCAAATGTTTACACCCTATATTTTTCTCTTAATTATATTTATTTAAAATTAAAATTAATCTTTACAATTTTTTACCCACCTTTATCGTATGAAAAATGTCCTTTATTTATATCTAGGTTTTTAGTGTATATTTTTCTGTTAAAAAATAATTATACATGTTTTTATAATTTATTTATTTATTTATGTTATGATTAGTCCTTTATAGAATTAAAGTGTTATATATTGAAATATTTAAAATGAAGCATATCTCAGACCGACATATTATATTATATCAACAAATAATTTTCATTACTTTAATATTTATTCCAACTTATTTCAAATCCATTCAGTTAGATATGAATTGACGGGGTTAGAATCAAAATGGTTCAAGTGAAATTTTTGAAAAAATTTCGTTAAGTGCATAATCGCGTACAAAAATGATAGTTCTGTTCAAGAAAAAAGTTAGGTTAGGTTTTATGACTTATGCCCGGGCTTTAACTACGAGGTCATATCGCCTACTACCAGAGCGCTCTTTCGTCACTCTGGTGGACATGAGCCCGACTCTACTGTGGGAGTCCTAAATTTTGCCCACCCTAAATTTTTATTCATCTAGGATAGGGGTCTTTAACGAGTACCTGACATCGTACAGGCTCGGGACCATCGCTTAACGTCCCATCCGAAGGACGGCGTGCTTAAGTTTATTTTATCTGGGAGGTAAAAGGGCCTCGGTCGGGCTACGAACTCACGACCTTGAGCTCAGAAGTCAAGCACGCATACCACTGAGCTACCGGCGCCCTCGTGGAAAAAAGTTGTACAAGTGAAATTCTAGCCAATGCTGAGATCTAGTGGTAAATCACTTATTACATTTTGGTGACATGAACAAGTAACTTGAACATATCAATAGTGACCTTGAAATTAAGATTTTTATTCAATTTTATGGTTTGCTGACAGCAACTTTCACCATAAAAGCAGAAGGCAAAATGTTTCATGTTTCGATAAATTATAGATTTTTTAAATCAGTTAAGAACTTAATGCAGAGTTTCTTCAAAGTTTTAAAAATGTCCACTTTGATTCTAACCCCGTCAATTAAAATGTATTATAATGTAGGCTAAAGAATAACATTTCCACAACAAGATTCGTTTGAATGTCAAAGCTCTAATTTAAAATTAACATTTTTTAAATTTATTTGTGTCCCATGTATTTTGCATTTTAAGATTTATAGGTGCTTGGTCATATCGAAAAGAAAGAGGAAGATACAGTTAGTCAGGCTCCTGTTTTCAGGAACAAAACTAAACATCATTGTCAGGGAATAATATTTGTATGTTATATTTGATCAAGAAAATGCTTATATCCTCAAAATATGTTTTTCAAGGTCCGCCTAAATTCTAATAGTCGTGGGCCTATTATACAATAGTTAATAAAATATTTTAGCAAATAAATATTTTTTAAATAGAGACTGATGTTAATTCCTTTTCCTGTGGTATTTTGTATGTTTTAACTTTTTTTTATGTTGCTTATCCTATCAGAATTTTTGTTGTTTCTCAGAGCTCTTTGGTAGAGTGCAGACCTAGAGAGGTGAAGAACATTAGAGATTCGAATACAGGCTGGATCATTTATATATTTTATTACATGTCGACGTATTGCAACCAGTCCTAAAGGGGCCCTCACACTGGCAAAAATTTCGCTCAAAATTTTGAGCACAAATATTGAGCTTATTTTTGTACAAAATATTGAATGGTCGTGGACCCCTCACACTACACAAAAATATTGCACAAAATTTGAGTGTCGACTAAACATTCGTGATGGAAGCACGGCGCATCGCGTTGTACTCAGCCATAGCCGCATTCTTTGCCCAGGGCAAACTCGGAGGTTGAAAGTAGCGTAGTTGTATTGTGTGCAGTGTTGAAGGAGTCTTTAAATAATAAGAAGAAAAGAGTGTGGGTCAGGAATTATTCGAGGAAGCGACCGACCCATGGTCATCGTAACCTACTTCGCGAACTGAGCTTGGAACCTACACTTTATCAAAATTTCCTCACACTGCGCTCTCATGCTAAAAAATATTTCTAAGTTGAGGAACGCGGACATATTGTGGAAACTTGTAATAAATGAATAAAACAAACTTATTTTTTGAAATATTGTCTATTCCACTAAAGATGTTCTTTAGTGAAATAGACAATATTTCAAAAAATAAGTTTGTTTTATTCATCTAAAAAATATTGACAGATCCGCAAAAATTTTCTTAACTTTCAGAAAACTTTTGAACGCCCCACAAAATATTGACTACCCCTTTTTTTGCACAATATTTGTCCTCACACTCTCTATATTTTTGCACAAAATCGACATCTTCAAATTTTTGAGCGAAATTTTTGCCAGTGTGAGGGCCCCTTAACCTCCTTGTGTGATTATCCATTTCAGGTTCATGTACACTTACCAGTAACGAATATATAATGTCTACATTTTACATCTGAACCTCGTTCCTCCCCAGTAACCCAGGATTGAGGTAACCTCCCTTCGTGGCTGTCGGTATCAAGTTATGTTACCATCACTCTCCTTTGCGTTTATACATGTGATAATGAATGCGACGTAACATCTTGCCTTCCATATTTTGAAAAATATTTATTTCATTCGCTTATTTCTTCCATATTATTGACGTATGTATAATTACGCAAAAAAAAAAAAATCAATAATAATGACAAAGAAAATTTATCATATAGAGCAGGGGCGCGTGCCTCCCCTTCTAAGGTCCCTCCCATTTTTCTCCCAACAGTTTCCCTCCTGCAACCAATAAGAAGGCTACACAGATTTTATAAACTTCACAGGTGGCCCCAATCTGATTAACATCAATCATTTATAATACTTCTAGTTAAGGATACTTTAAAAAAAATCCATAATGACAGAATAAATTGGAAAAGATTAATTCGATAATCACAGAAAAAAATTATATTGTTAGTACAGCATTAACAAATAACTTTCTACTTTCACATGAACGACAAAAGGTGAGAAAATTATCGTGTCAAAGGTAATTATCCTACGGAAAAAAAGAAAAAAGATTGTCTATTTGGTGTGGACATTCCATCTTGAACCAGGTCCATGTGAAAAAGTTGATAGTTCAAACAATTTCGTCGTTATAAGTCCTCTGTTCACTACTTTCTATTAGAAATTTAGCACATGTTTTTTGAAAAAATACAAGATAAAGAAAGTTTTTGTTTTGTACAATGCGGCTGTTCTGCTGAATTTAAAACTATATCTAGAATCACGTCGAATATTTAGTCTCCGATGTTTAACTATAAAACTAGTTAGTTATTATGACATACCCGGGCTTAAACTATGAGGTCATATCGCCTACTAGCACTCAGCTCTTTCGTCATTCTGGTGGACATGAGTCTGACTACTGTGGGAGTCCTAAATTTTGCCAACCTATTCACGTAATGTAAGGGTCATTAGCGAGTACCTGGCATCGCACAGGCTTTGGACTATCTCTTAACGTCCCATCCGAAGGACGGCGAGCTCAAGGTTTTTTCACCTCTCAGTTTGGAAACCTAAGAGCCTCGGCCGGGTTTCGAACCCCGATCTTCAGCTCAGTAGGCTACCATGCTAGCTGTCAGCTACCGGCGCCCTAGCTATAAAACCAAGTTTTATAATTTATCTCGGAAAATTATTCTAATTTAGTCCCAATTTTTTATTGGCACGTCTCCCTTCCCCCCATTTATACCCTTTTCTCGTTCTGATCAACTTAAAAAAACAATAATTAATAATACCTAAATAGTGTTCGGAATGTTCTGATAAGAAAAACGGAAAAGACAAGCCGTTACCGGGAGGACGTCCGCGACGAGGCTCACCTACCAGCGAAAATTAGAAGCTATCATTAATTGACGGGGTTATAATCAAAATTGTCCAAGTGACATTTTTAAAACTTTGCAGAAACTGTCCATTTAGTTCTTAACTCATTGAAAAAATCTATAATTTATCGAAACCGGAAATATTTTGTCTGCTGCTTTTATGGTGAAAGTTGCTGTGTTCGTCTGTCAGCAAACCATAAAATTGAATAAAAATCTTAATTTCAAGAACACTATTGATATGTTCAAGTTACTTGTTCATGCCAGTATGCTAGGATTTCACTTGTACAACTTTTTTCCTGAACAGAACTATCATTTTTTATCCGATTATGCACTTAACGAAAAATTCTCAAAAATGTAATTTGTACCATTTTGATTCTAATCCCGTCAATTATAATAAACCAATAGCGTTCTAAAAAAAGTATACTGTATTATTAAAATATCCTAAGTGCCAAAAGAGTGAAAGAGAAAAGTTTCTTTCAGTTTTTCTCTCATCAGAATGATAGAGAGAAGTGTCTTGAATAACTACCAACCTTAAGAAAGAAGTGTCTTAAATAACTATTGTAATAATAAGCAGAGAAATTGTCCTTTTTGTATATCACAATTTTTCGTGAAACAGCCATCATTAGGAAACTTAAATGACTAAGTACATCTTTGTGTAGAATCATCATTAACTCTGTAAAGAGTTTTGTTTAGATCTTACATTTTAAGTATCTTTGAAACATTTAGAGCAAATAGCAAAGTAGTCAGACACTTACTTCTGTGTGGTTGGTTTGCTTCTTCCTTCAACTGAAGATAACGACCTCTTCCGTTCAATTAGCTGAACTGGGAACTGTTCTGTATTCTACCAATTAGATACAATTTACTACAGTTATTTATGTCAACTTTAAAAGGTAACCAATGGTCAAAATGGAAAAAGGAATGCTTGCCAATTTGTGCACCTAATGTGAAAAAAATAACACTTTTTTTTTTTATATAAAGCTAGGAGATATGATTTGTATGCTTGTTATGAATTGCTAAATTCGTTTTCAAAATGTGCATTAATCATTTTGGAAAATTTACAACAATTAGGGTGAAGCTCCTTTAGTACCAGCTTAATGTAAATCCTAATTATTTAAATTTAATATCCATCATGATATTAATTTATATTTATTTTATACGAGAAACACAATTAAAATGGCGGGTTAGAAACCAGGGAGGCTCTTAGGTTTTTTACCTGGAAGATGAAAGAAACTTCAACACTCTGTCCTTCGGATGGGACTTTAAGTGATTGTCCTGAGCCTGTACAATGTCAGGTACTCGTTAAACCCCTATCGTAGGTGGAACAAAATTTAGGGTTTATTAAATTTAGGATTCTCACTGCAGAGTCGGGCTCATGTCCACCAGAGTGACCAAAGAGCGCTCTCATAGTAATGACCTCGTAATTAAAACCCGGTCATGAGTCATAATAACTAAGTTAATCATTAGCAACCAAACTTGTTTACTTAGTAACCCAGACTGATTACAGCTGTCCTACTGGTATTTAAGCAAATACAAAGTCTACGGAACTTAGCAAATACCACAGAATTGCTTAATATACTGTGAAATGCCAACTATCCAATACGGAGTGACATGTCTGTCTGTCATCACATGACATGCTTGAACTAAAGCCGGAAAGGCGGGTTAGATCATTACCGTTCGGCATTCTACAAGTTGTTCGAAAAATCCACCTGGAATACTTCTGGGAATGAGTATATTCGAATCATGCACGTTCTAAGGCTAGCAGATGGATCTAGTCCACAGAGGTCTCCCCAGGGACCACCCACAAGAGGTCCGTTTGACGTTCCATTATTGGTGAAACACGTACCTTCTGGGACTGTAGCCGCTACCAAAAGAACTGTCAGCTCACAGTATTTAGCTGAAGACATAGATTTTCTTGGCCTACTCTCAGTAACCTTGTTTTTCTTCAAATAAAAGAAGAGTTTCACTTTTCGAACTGTCCGTTAATAAAAGAACGTTCTCTTTCCATCGCCCGTTCTACGTGACGATTGGATAGCCTATATTGTTGAAATTGTATTCTTTCACCAAGAACAAAAAAAAAAAAAAAAAAAAAAAAGGAAAGTAATGTTTGATTCATAGGATGATGATACAAGAATTTTCCGTGGTTGCGAGTCATTACTTGATCACAATTAATTA
The DNA here is from genome assembly GCA_963662175.1 of Aradus depressus. Classification (NCBI taxonomy): domain Eukaryota; kingdom Metazoa; phylum Arthropoda; class Insecta; order Hemiptera; family Aradidae; genus Aradus; species Aradus depressus. Next base: position 39,701,167 of record OY759221.1, on the reverse strand, counting down.
ATTTCTTTCTGCTTTAGGTTAGTAATTAACAATAGTAGGATCACGTCCCTACGGACGGCTTCAATTAGCATTTCCTACAATTTTCTTTTATTAAAAAATAATCAGCCTCGCGTACCTATTTTTTTTATGCACTTATAGTTTTACTTAAGTACCCTAGATGACTTTCCATAAAATATACATAAATTGGCTAAACGTTTGTTTCATAGGAAAATATTTACTGTAGAAATAACTTTTTTTTTTTCTTAGGAAAGTAGAACTTATTATTTATTATTATTGAATTATATTCACTTTTAAGTCATATATATTTACAATTGTTAATAGTGCGTTGTTTATCTATTTTTTATAAATTTATAGTTTTCACTTTTATTCACGTGTTTCGTAGAGAATGCAGAATTAAGCCTTTGTTGTTAGGAATACCAATATATGCATGGCGTGTTTTTTTTAAAAATCGAATCGCTTAATCATATATTTCTGCAACATAAGCCTAAAACAGGTACTTACTGACATTTTTTGAGTCATTAAGAACAATAATCCTTAATAAAAAATGCATTGCTTATCTATGTTTTATACAATAGGTTGCCTAGATTACTCACAATAAAAAATATATAAAATGACAAATGATTTTTTGATAGACAAACTTTTACTCCGGAAATAAGCCTAAAAAAAACCTTTAATTTATTTTATTTTATTGATTGTTTTGGCGTATACCAACTTTACAAATTGAAGACAAATTACAGTTCTATTGAATCTCATTTAAACCAATGTTACTTATCAAAACACTTGAAACTTCTCTGAGCGCAGTGTAACCAACCTCCTGAATCTAAACCTAAAGAAGAACATAACTATTTTCCCATATCTTCGTTCGCTAGTAAAATTTTTGGACATTTTCTCAATTTTTGACAATAATGTATCCCTTTTACCCTTTCTGACTGCCATTACGATTATCTAGTTGAGTCAGTTTCCAAAATGAGTCTTAATTAGTTAGCACATTTAAAGATAGAATTAGGGTTAGGTTTCCTAAACATCCGTTAACTGCGGACTTGACCCTATACGAATTTTACTAGTTGGATAATTTGTCCGACCCGTCATTTGACACTACTTTTCTCTATATCACAGTGGAATTTCTGATTTTTAACTCTAAAAAATAACTTTGTCGAAAAAAATTAAGTTTGTCTTTCCACATTGGTCAAAAAAAAAAAAATTATGTAGCATACCGGGCAAAACTCGTATAAAATGTGCCTCCTAGATTTCACTACAACCTTTATTTGAAAACATTTTTATTAGTTCATAAATATATGTAAGTGGTATCTTATAAAATATACTTACGCCCTCAAACAGAGAACTTTGAAATTTGAAAATCCGTTAAAACTGGACATCGTATTTACTTTCGCAATTTAAATAAATGAAGGGAAAAAAAATATTGTCGGTGAATCACTTCCCCAGAACGAATTAATCCATTAACTTTCCGCTCTCCTCCAAAATCAGTTCGACAGTTTGATTTAAAATAAACAAGTATCGTTCTTATGTGCCTTTCAATACATATGAAATTTCATGCTAATACATTCATTTAAAGGACAATTATTAGAGTTTTTGTGTTAAGCTTCCCCCCCTAATCCTCCCTTTTCCTTTGGCATATTTAGCTGAAAATAAATAAGTGTCGTCCTCATGGGACTTTGGTTACACATATAAAATTTCGTATCGATACACTCTTTCTATGAGGAGTTATCCTGTACTACAGACATAGACACAGACTTTTTTTTCCATTTATGGAATCAGGGTAGTGGAAAACATGAAATTATACATATATTCAAGTCGGGAAGTAAAACTTCTTAAAAACCGTTAATTTTCTCATTTAAATAAAATTGTTGTGTACTTGGGAAAACATCTAGTCTACAACTCTAATAGTTTGTTTTCTGAATATCGTTTAATATGCACAATGGTATTATTGCACTTTTTAAGCTTCGGATTTTCCAATGTATCAACAAGTTCACCTAGGAGGAGAAGACTGCTGCGTTACGTAAGAGCAGCTGCGTAGACTTTGCATATGTAAGGATTCACAATGAATCGACTCCTCGAAGATAAGGCATTCATTTTCCATAACTAAGAAATACAGCCACAGAAAATCTAAGCATAAATAATATTAAAGATTTTTTTATTTACTTAATTAAACTTTTTAATTTGAAAGATTCCGGCTAACGTTTGAAGTTCAGTTCTCAAAAAGCAGATATCTCACAAACCGCTCAGAGATTTAAAATATTTTTTTTATGGAAATGTGGTATATAAGCTGCAATCATTGTTATGAAAGCCTACCACAAAAAAATATGAAAAACATTTTTTGATTTTCCCTTGTTAAAATAATTTCGGGAGAAATATATGATCTTGAGGCACGAATTCCCATATATTTTATGAAAACACTTTCATACTACAATGTTGGTACATCGACTTAAACCATACCACAATGAAAACCTACCACAACAGAAGATGAAAAACATTTTTCGATGTTTTCCTGCTAAAATAATCTTGGAAGAAGTGTATGATCTAGGTCGACGTTGTGGCACAAATTTTCGTATATTTTATCAAAAATCACAAAACAATTATTTGTATTATGGCTATAATACCAAAAATGTATTGGATTTAGTTGTTCTTCCGAGAACTATGGAAAGTCGGAATAGTAGAATAGAATAACTTTTTGGAATGGAGTGTTAAATCAAGTTTCAAGGATGGGTCTATTGTAACATTATATGATATTATGATAATTGTGCTAATGGCATCTTCCATAATTGTTTTTATAAACCACATTGCAAATTGCATCTCATTACGCTTTGACTAGAAAGACCATTTCTTCCACGATCCAATCTGGAGTAAAAAGGATGAACATCCCCCTCCCCAAAATTTGTTTTATATCGAAATAATACATTTTTTAATGTTAGTTTATTTTTTTCAATATTTGCCCTTCAAAAACATTTTTGGGGTGTTTTGGACAAAATAAATGTAATCAATAAATATAAACGTTTTTCATTTCCTTATTTTATTTCATATTTATATCACAATAATAGTATTTGATAAACAAATTATATTACAAGATTAATTAAGTGGTATGTTTATCAACTAGTTTTTTTTTATTGAAAAAGTGACCGTTTTCCAAATCTAGATCAGGTAATGAGCTGGAAAAAGTACCATCTGTGAAATGCAGGACGACCCAACATTGTTTTTTTTTTGTTGTAAAGCAATACATTTTAAAAAATATTTGAAAGCAAGAAAAAACAGATACAAAGGGATCAGCTTTAGGCTTAAGTGGCCAAAAAATAATATATATGTAATACTTCCATTTTAAGTTTATTCTGAGCTAAAATAAAGCATTTTGATTTCATGTCATTACTATTATCTAAACTGTAAATAAAATTCTAGTTGCAACTAAAACAAGTTCTGGTTAGTTTCAATAAGGTTGGCAATAGTACGTTAGGGTAACGGTCCAAGTGATAACAGCAGTTCAATTTGTTGGCACATTTCTCACTATATCGTTTGAACTTTCCAACTTTTAACAGTTGTTGGTTTTGTGTGAAAGTGCTAAAGTTATCAAACAACAATTGTATACTATCTTACAACAATAACAGCCTTGTGTCGAATCGCATCTTATTGACCTTGTTATGAGAATTTCTATCTTCAAACGTCGTGCTGTCTTAAGATGTTATCAATCACCATTGTCACAAATAGTGAGTATTATTTTATGTTTTTCTTTGTTATGAGTATATTTAATCTTAATTTAAGTAATTGAGGATGTTAGAAACATATATAGCATGACATCCAATTGTAGAGAGTGAGATCCAAAAAATATCAATATATGGGGTTAATAAAATAAAAGAAATGAAGGCTGCTTGTAGCACTTCTGCGTTCAAGAGTATCTAAACTCAACTGCAAAAATCAATGTAGCAAGACATGTAGGCTTTTGCTGTTTCGAAAGTCGAACGTTCGATGTCTTCGTATCCACTTGGAAATTTTGATATATAATGTAATACTCCTTACTTGGACGTTTTAATTTGTCTCTTTACTCAACTTTAAAAAAATATATCCACAAAATAAGAAATTAAGAATAAATATGAAGTTAAGGTCAAATTCAGCTTTGTACATAAATGGATTGAAAGTGCAATCATTGTTCCGTGCCTGTATGATGTCAGGTACTCGTTAAAGATCCCTATCCTAGGTGAATAAAGTCCGGGCATGGCTCACAATTACTAACTAACCTTAAGATATCTGTATTAATTTATTCTCTGGCTGTATGTAGGCTTGAAATTTTAGTGTAGGGTCTGTTATTTTATAGCTGCTATTTTCTTTCAATAGGGAATGGATTGAAGGTACAATCACTGTTCGCAGACTGCTACTTAAAATAACAGATTGAGTAGCAGGAAAGAAGTTTGGTAGGTTATGTATTTCAACTGTTATATTCCTTGTTACTAATCCACCTGCTATGTGTGATGTTTCTTCATATATATTTAAAAGAAAAAAATGGACGCTTATAGACGAATCGAACGGTATTTCCATAAATGAAACTTAAAATTAATGAAGGAAAAGCTGAAGCGATCTTGTTTACAAAAAGAAGCATTACCCTAGAAAGTAGAAAATTTGGACTGGACCGATACAGTAAAATACCTTGGTGTTCTTCTAGACAGACGACTGACCTTCAGGAAACATATCAGGCAGAAAGGAAACACTGTGAGAGGACTTGTGTTCTCCTTATTCCCGTTACTCCACAGAAAGGCAGCCCTTAATCTAACCTGTAAACTCATCATATACAAGCTTCTGTTGAGGCCAGTGATAAGGTATGCATGCCCAGTGTGGGCCGGTCTTGGAAGCAATACCAACTTGAGAACTCTCCAAGTGGCCCAAAACAAATGCCTTAGATTGGTTGGTAGCTACTCGAGGGACACCTCCATCCTCCAAATCCATGAAGACCTAAATGTTGAGCTCCTACTGGACTGGATAATAAACTTCAGTAAAAACGTTTTACTTAAGTGTGACACAAATCAAAACGTTTTGGTAAAGAAAATAGGGGAAACACAGGGAGGAAAATACAAAAATATCCATTCACGATTTTAAATTATATTCTCTGTTTTTGAATGTTTATTAATTATTTTCAATTCATTTGTTACTTTGTATTTCTTTAAGAGTTTTTTTAAAATTTACTCTTAAGCAATAGCATTGTTTTTAATTTAACTGATTATTTTTGATTTGTATTTAGTGTATAAGGGTAATGGTTAAGGAACCTTATAGTATAATTGTACCTCTCTAAATGCGACTGTTATAATAAACTCTTCTTCTTCTTCTTCTTAAAAGAAATGGGAAATGTTATATTATAGAAACTGCTCTGTTACTAAGACCCACTCAACTGTTATTCTGCTACTTGGTATATTTACTCTGCATTGCTTTGTGAATTTTGAGTGAACAAACTGCTCCCAAAACCCAAACGAATTAGTTTATAAATGTGACTTGTATTATTATTATTATTTTTGTTAGCATGGTCGAGTTAGTTATTGAGAGTTATGCCCACCTTTAACTACGAGGTCAGGCATATCGCCTACTATCCAAGTGCTCCTTCGTCACACTGGTAGCCTCTTTAGTTTTCACCGGAATTTTCATGTTTAGCGATTCCTTGATTTAAAAAAAAAATGATGTCTTTCTGAACATGATAACTCCCGATTTAATGAATGTATCTTCGGCCAAAGATAGGGGAGATTAGAGAGGGCTCAATAACTGCCGATTTAATGAATAGAAGACATGAAATTTTAAAATTTAAATTAAAAAACTCGTATAGACGGCACATATTAATTTTCACCCTTAATTGGTATCAATATAAAATTTAGTATTGGGAATCAGAAGCCCCTATGTAAGTCAACTATTGATATGTATCCCAAACAATCGATTGGTTTTAGAGAGAGAGCTGATTGATTCGTGGTGGGGAAGTACATAGTCTGCTGGTCCTCCGACGACTGTTTTTTTTAATGCGATAAGGCTTCAGATGTGAAGTTTAAAAATATGAAAATCTCCACGTGGACACGTGCCTTTATTCAGACAGAAATTAAATAAATATATTTTAGATGTCCATTTGTAATATACACTCATAAATTTTAACGATAAAAATAGGTGAATCTTAGGCAGTGTACTTCCCCAGCATCAATTAATCTACTCCATAGACACATACATATACTCAGTACTAAATTTTAGCTTTCCCAGATGTACATAGTATAAGGGAAGTTGTATGATTATTATCCTTCAGATAGGACGTTATTATGTCATATTGTCATTATTTCGCTTATTTCTTATATATACTTACTTTACTTTCCCTGGCGCTACGGTCCTTGTAGAACTTCCACCATTCTTCTCTATCCTCGGCCTCCCCCCGTCTCCACCTTCTCACACCCATCGTTCTGAGGTCGTCCTCCAGCCAACGTAATCGGGGTCTATCTCTTCTTCTTTGTCCTCCAGGGTGTCCCTCCAGTATCCTCATCTGCAATCTGTCTGGTTCCATCCTCTGTAAACGCCCCAGTTATCGCAGCCGCCCCTGCTTCACTAAGGCCACCAGGTCCGGGCTCTTGTACAGGTCCCTCAGCTCCCTATTGGTCAGTATCCTCCTTATATATACTATGTTCTCTATTATTATGTCAGGTACTACGTAGTACCTGACATAGTACAGTCTCGGGATCATCGCTTATTTTTTTTTATTTAATTTTTTTTTTCTGAGGGCTGATTTGTTACACCGCGGCCAGAGTAGTCCTATTGTGTGCCCTGTGTGTGTTGGTCCCTACAGCAGCCCTGTATCTTTGATAAAGTCCAGGATTCTTCTGTTATGGCAGACCCGAAGCAGTGGAAACGTCTGCTTTCTAGTGCCCCGCACCGGCTTAGAATATGTACTGGAGTTTCATTTTCCTCGCCACATTTCCTGCACAGAGAGCTTCTAGGGATGCCCGTATTGTATAGGTGTTTGTTCATATGAAAGTGTCCTGTAATCAGCCCTGTCATCTCTCTTAGAGCCATTCTGCTCCCATTCAGGAGTTCTCGGCTCCTTTTCTCTGAGGGTTCCGCTATAAAGAGTTTTGAATGTCTTTGCTTTGGGACCCCTCTCCAGAACTGGATGTGATTCCTGGTCAGCCAACCATTTATTGCCGCTTTTGCGGTGCTCTTAGAGATCCCGCAGAAGGGTTCCGGTCCTATAGGTTTTCCGTCAGCTCCTAAATTATTATTCACCTAGGGTAGGGTAGTACCTGACATCGTACAGTCTCGGGATCATCGCTTAACGTCCCATCTGAAGGACGGCGTGCTCAAGGTTTTTTCACCTCCCAAATAAAAAAAAACTAAACGACTCGACCAGGTTTCGAATCCGCGACCTTGAGCTCAGTAAGCAAGCACTCACGCCACTGAGCTACCGGCGCCCTCAGTATGCACATGTGACATCTTCATCTGGGAAACGCTAACAAAGATTTAATTTTTTTTTTTTAATTTCTTGCTCTCTTTTTCAGCCACCCAAAGCAGCTCTCATGGGAATTTCCAAGGCCTTCTGTGCGCAAATGCAGCGGACGATACCTCCCCTGCGCGGCCAGTGGAATCACTGCAGTGACTGAACACAAAGTAACTGCTAAAACGACCCACTAATAGGAAGACATGGGTGAGTCTTTGATTTTGTGTAAATTAATTAATTTACTAAAATACTAAATATGAATGTTATTTTATAGAGGTTTTTTCAAGAATATATTCTATCCATCTTACCTTAACATTTACTCCGCTTAATATTTCGTGTGATTTCGACCAATATCTTATCAGATTTAAGTAACATGTGACATCTTCATCTGGGAAAAGCTAACAAAGATTTAAGTTATGTTCCACTGATGATATCTAAACATGTTCCTTTTCTTGTTCTCTTTTTTAGACATCCAAAGCAGCCCTTCAGTTCCCAATCTTATCGTGCGCAAATGTTCCGGAAGATGACACCTGATGGCCAGTAGAGTCTGCAGTGACTGAAGACACATAGAAGGCACGGGTGATTCTTTGATTTAGAGTTTAAATTGAATAAGCAGGTCTTTTTTCCACACTTATTTTCTGCCTGGGTTGTGCAAAGTTCTACTTTCATTTTATTGGCAGAATTCCTCCATAGATATCCTCCAATAAAGTATATCGGAATTACTTTTTGTTTAATATTTTAATTTCTAATGTTATTTTTTTTTATTAGTTATTTATTCATTTAATTTATTTCGTTGGTATATTTATTTATTTTCTCTTTCTTTTCTGTATTTCGCACATAGTGACCTGAGGAAAAGACGTAAGAACGTCCCGAAATAACGTGGAAGAACTTTAAAAACCATCTTAATCTTAGTTAAAAACTGTATCTATTATTATTATGTTAATTTATTTATTATTTTCATTATTCTCATGTGTGTCCGACTCTAAGGTCTAATTACAGTGTCGCAGGTTCGAAACCTGACGGAGGCCCTTAAGTCATCTGAGAGGTGAAAAAACCTTGATCATACCGTCCTTCGGACGGGACGTTAAGCGAAGATCCGACCCTGTACGATGTCAGATACTCGTTAAAGATCCTTTGAATGACCCAGGATAGGCAAAATTTAGGTTTCCCCACAGTAAAGTGTGATGTCCACCAGAGCGACGATAGAGCACTCTGGCAGTTGGCAATAAAGCCCGGGCATGAGTCACAATAAGCAACTAACTATGGCATACATATGAAGTTGGTTTAATTGGACTGAAGGTCACGACCAAACCAAGCCAACGACGAAAAAGAAGTTGTCCAAATATATATATACATATATTTTTTTTAAATGATCCCTAAGATGGCTTATATATTTTTTATTAAATTACATACCATTTTGATCTTTTTCTGTTGGAAACAGGGTTGTTAAGATTCATCCAATTAGCATCCAACTAAGGCTTCTGAAAGACTATTTGGTCTGTCTATAAATATAAGAAATTCGACACTAAGATCTCAGTCCCTGGCCTTCAGTCAAACCCATTTTCCATCTTTCATATATTTCGGTGCTCGTTAAAATATCTGACTTTTTTCCCCCCTTTTACTCCCCTGGACTCAAAGAAGTAAGATATAATTATTTTTATTTAATTGTAATAATTTTTCAATAAAAAATAAAATTAATAAATTATTGAGGAAATTTTCTCGTTGTAATAAAGTTGGTTATTTCAAGCTCTATAGTTGGAAAGAATAACACTTGTAAAGAGTTCTTCCTTTCTGTATGAATCGGATTTATTAATTTGGGACTTGAGGGCTCCTAAATCTTCATACTAAATTTTATTTGACAGTTTGTGTCCTCATTGGGTTTTGAATTCAAATATGAAATTTCAGAGATAGACAAACTTTTTTTCATATTTGGTGTCTGAAACATGAAATTCCGTTGAAAACTCTGCATCGAATTTTTAATAGATTATATAACTTCCCCTATATTTCGTATATCTATAAGTGTAACTCTTCTCTAGGTCATTGGGTAGATACTGGTGTTTGGAAGTCCAAAAGTATAACCAAATTCGCCCCCCTCTAATCGTTGCTAAAAAATTTGAAAATGGAGCCTTATGTCATTTGTTTATCAATAATAATTTTGTACCACCATAATAATTATTAGTGTTAAATCTTAATTGTCAACTAAATTTCATCGAAGAAAACTCAAGCAACTGGTTATTTTCACAATTCAAACTTATTTGTTACATTCACAAAAAATTAATTAAATGGATAATGTAAACAGAAATATGTAGTTCCAAAATTATATTATTTAGTTAGATAAACGAAACTAAATAAATATTCAGTTGTATTATTTTTGACAATTCAATTATTAAATATGAGTATTAATGTGCTAAATAAATAAATGTAAGTTTAAATATTGTTCTTGATTTGACTTAATATAAATCTTCACCTAATCCTTACTGTGAACATTCTCACAAAATATTACTACTTAATGATACTTAACATTTTTCGCAGAGATATTGTGAAACACTTAATAAAAAATATAAAGAAAAACGAATGTTTTTTTAAAAAAATATAGTCAATTTTACAATTTCGGTATTGCTACCATCTTCAGTCATGACTTAACAAATACTAAATGGAAGTTCAACCAGTTTAATGTCGAGTTTTTAATGTTTATTATTAAACATATTTGAAGACATAACTGTACAGGAGAGAAAGGAAAAACCCCGTGGGGGCTGAAGGAAGGGTACCGTTTGGATTGTAAACTGGTTGAACTTCCATTTTGCATTTGTTAAGTCGTGGCTGAAGATGGTAGCAATACCCAAAGTACCAATATATTTTGCGAAATAGATAATATTTTTAAAAAATATTAGTTTTTCTTTATATTTTTTTATTGCTACTTAACCACTAAAACTCTCATTTTTTTCTCCAAGACAATATATAACTGATTTTATTTGTTCATTAATAAGTATATTTTTCTATTTATTTATTTTTGTTTTATATATATATTTTTTTTTTAGCAGAAATGGCATACAACCTCGCAAAAGCAGCCATGTACCAGTGGCCTCAGGGAGGCGGGATGGGGATGGGCATGTCCAACAGAACGGTGGTCGACATGGTCACTCCAGATATGTTACATCTCATCGATCCTCATTGGTAACTATACCATGAAATAATATTACCATTTTTACTATCTGTTTGGTGGTAGTTCGTCTTTGTGGTAGGTCCATTATCGATAGATAGGATGTTATTCTTAAGTCTGTTCCAAAAAAATCGGCACTTTAAAAAAAATTATAATAATGAAACAACCCCTAATTCATTGTTTAGTGGACAATGTTTTGTGAGCGGTTAGTACATATACCATTTACTTATTTACCTCACAGATGAACTTCTTCATCTGAACCGGTTTTGGGAAGTAGTTAGTGGTTGAAATATTCAGTATTTAGTTTTCAGAGGATTTTAATATTTTTTGACGGTGTTAGTCTAAAAAAAATACAAGGGGCACAGCTACAACTGTGCCACAACCGATGAGACAGAACTGCGTCTAGTATATTCAGTTTTTCAAATTAAAACAAAAGAAATCTTTCTTATTTCATATAAATTTATGCTATTTACAATTCATGGTAACTATCATAATCTATTATTACTTAATTTCACTAGAAGTAAAATGAGATGTATTATTGTTGTCAATTGTTATTGCTAGTATTGGTTTATGATAAGAGAAATAAGAGATATATCTACACGTCGACAAAATAAAGTTAAATAATTGAATTTAATAAAATAAATATATAACTCATCGTTCTCTTTCAAATGTCGGTAAAAAGTTTGATATATTACGGATAGATGGCGGTTCGCGACTCTTCTACTAACTTTGAGGCACAATCATTCGAGATTTCGCCTGATTTTTTGTTTTTATGCTGCCGTATTTAAGGGATGAAAGGTGAAGGGTTGAAACTTGTTTTATAATAAATCGTACTACACACCCGATAAAAAGCAGCGTTTGGTTCATTATTCTAGGATTATTATTCTAGGAGATATAAACTCTCGAAGTGTGACACATTTTCGTGACGCACTTTAACCCCTCATACCGCCGGGAAAGACGTAGTTCTACAGATTTTCTATAGTTTTTAATTTGGATTGGACATGATATGTGAGCATCTTCTGCCTGTTATGGGATGGGAAAGGTCCTTCTCTAGTCACTAGGTGCGGATTTTTATTCCACCAGGACAATGCGAGTGCTAACGTTGAAAGAGGGACTCTACAGAAACTACACCACTTGAAGTGGGAAGTAAGTCATCTATCGTAATCTCCCGTCATATCTTCAGATAACCATCAGTTCCGGAGTCTCCACAACTTTCTAATTGGCCAGCGGATGGATTGATCGAAAGAGATAAAAATAACAGACATTTTATTTTTCGGATCAATGTCAAAAGAGTTTTTTTTAAACAGATGTGAGATGACCTGATAGTTTTCAAAAATACCCAATGTACAGACAGCGCCCTCCCCACGTCTTTACAGTATTATTTACAAAGATATGTTTAGGTACCAGTTCGCTCCAATGAACCCCCTCTGGCACGGGATCCTTGGCTTCTTCATCGGCCTGCTCGGGGTGATCTCTGTGATTGGTAACGCTATGGTGGTGTACATCTTCTGTTCTACCAAGACACTCCGGACACCCTCCAATCTCTTGGTCGTCAACTTGGCCTTCTCTGACTTCTGTATGATGCTCACCATGTCTCCCCCTATGGTCATCAGCTGCTACTATGAGACATGGGTTCTAGGTACTCTTGGTTTTGAAGTGAAAACTTTTTTAGCACCGTTGTGATTTGAAACTCGATGAAACGAAAAAGCGACACTATTGCCTTATCTATATAACAGTTGTTTTATTTAGTCATCTGTTTGAATTACTAACATAAGGACTTCTTGTAACTGAAAGTGGAGAAAAAAAAAGTTGCCGATAATGCTTCTTCTCTAGTCTTGCGACACAAAAAAAAGTTAATCATGAAAAATTCAATCGCCTCCTCCTCTCCCTCCAAAAAGTTTGGAATTGTGAATTTTTTAAGAACTTATTAAGGAAACATTTATCTCATACTTTAGTTACCATAAGCCACTCGTGTCATTTGTTGAAATTAAAAACATGGAGTTTGAATGATAAAATAATTTTTTAACTTGGTACCAATATTATAATAAATAAACCCTATAATTATCCCACTCCTGATACTGCATTCGTCTCATTCTCTCGCAGTTTCGTTTTCTGAAGGTTTCACTTCTACCGCGTGTGAACTGCACACATGTTGATTTTTAAAAATATAACTCACTTTATTATCTAAATGAACTGACATTCAAAACGTTTTATAGTTTAGTTATTAGTACCAATGTATTCTTCTTTGTAAAACATTTGAAATGTAACCAGTATTAGCATACGAAAATTTAATACAATATGGTACTTTCGATAATATATTTTGTCCAAAACTGAATAGGATTCAATTTCATAGCTTTGTCCATCTGACCAATAGTAGATACAACGGCTGTAATCTGGGGAATGGGCTGTGAGCTCTGTTTACTTCTGAAGGTTTTGGTTTCAGTTATACTTTATGTCCTCAAGCTACTTTCTCATCGAGTTTAATTTGAGTTCAAACATTATAAAAATGTTTCAAATCTTTTAAATTATATTTACTTATTGTGACTCATGCTCGGCCTTTAACTACGAAGTCAAATAGTCTGCTAGAGAGCTATTTTGTCGCTCTGGTGGACATGAGCCCCGCTGAATTTTGTATACCCAGGTTTATTCACCTAGGGTAGCATCGTTAGGTTCAGGACCATCGCTTAACGTCCCAAAGAAGCGCGTGCGGTTTCGAACCCGCGATCTTCATCCCAGTATGCTAGCATGCTACTTCTGAGCTAGTGGCGCCCTTTGTTAACTATATGTTTACTGTAAAATTTTCAATAATTTATTTAATATAGTTTCATTCTGAGCAAGTTTTGTCCACGTTTGTTCCATTCAAACAATGTCCACTGACTTCACTCAGAATGTGTTTTGTCCAAATGTTTACATACCATATTTTCCACACTTCAAAATACTAGAAGTGCATTTAAAATATAATTCTTGATACTTAAAAAATGTTCTACCTCCAACGCAAAGAAAATAAAAGTTTCGAATATTTTTCAAATATTGTAAATTTACATTATCGTGATAAAAGACGTTTTGAATTTTAGCTCCACAAATATTAAAAACACTCCTCGGAGGTGTAGACGCGATTTCAAATTAACGCGGTGTCTCTGTAAGAGGGGGGGATCCACCCCATGACCGTGATATCTTAGAGCAGTATCTCAGGGTATCTTCTACTGAGCTATCGCAGATGTTGGGCGTAGTTGTGTTTTTTTGCAACCCCTAGAGACGTCTGTTTTTAGTAATAGGTTTATTTCTTGGTGGTAGGCCAGATGTAGTGGACTTACTTGTAAAATAAGTAATACAGATGCATCAGTCCAACTTATATTTTATTTTTACCACTAGTTTCGTCAGTCTGACATCTTCAGATGGTGAACCTGAACATACATAAACCAAATTAGACTAGAATTTACGAGCATTCACAGCTCATGTTGTCATTATTGATTGACATGAGCTGTGAATACTCATAAATTCTAGTCTAATGATACTTAACATTTTTTGCAGAGATATTAAAAAACATAATAAAAAGTAAAGAAAAAATTTTTTTTTTTTTTTAAATATTATCGTATTTCACAAATATATATAATCTGGGAGTCCTTTCGGTGTAATCAGTATTTGTTAAATCGTGGCTGAAGATGGTAGCAATACCGAAACTACTCCCACATTATATATATATATTTGTGAAATAGACAATATATATATTTTTTTTTAACATACGTTTTTTCTTTATTTTTTTATTCTATTGTAATTTTTGGTTTATGCAAGTTCAGGTTCACCACCTGAAGATGGCAAACTGCCGAAACTAGTTGTGGTAAAAATAAAATATAAGTTGGACTGATCCGTCTGTATTACTTATTTAGTAATAGGCGTGAATTGAACGTCTTCCAGGCGTATATTACTAACCTCGTGTGTGCAATTAGTAATAAGACCCCGTAAAATTATCCATTTCGTTTATTTGGTACAACGGCTTTGCTATGTTTCACAGCTAATATGCGAGGGAATATCTGCTATTTTTACCAACTTGTTTTTAAATGGAACATTTTCGTTGTTTCTTGTCTAAGATTTAATTTTCCATTGTTCTTATATTTGAGAATATATTGTGACATAGTATACATTAAGAATATAGGGCTGTACTCTACTGTCTTACCCAGGAACTACTCATCAATCCTTCAATGCAATTTCATGTCTTATCTGGAGTTATTAAAGTTTTTGAATTTAGCTCTCCCCTCTACTCCCTCACCCCCTTCCATTTGACTGATTTGGCTAAAAGTCAAACATGAAATTAATCTTTATGAGATCCTGAATATACATTATGAAATTTCGTCTCAATATTTCAAGAGTTATACCTACAGACATACACTTACTCAAATTGACAACATACATTTTTATTTTTGAATTCAGTGTTCGATAAACATGATATTTCGTTGAAATCACAACATTGAATTTTTTAACGATTATGTAACCTCACCCTAGTTAATTGATTAAAGAATTTTCACATTTTCTTTGATGCAGTCCTCTCCAAAAGTGCACAACGATGCACTATCTTACTATAATGTGTGTGTTGCGCAGGGCCCTTCATGTGCGAGCTGTACGCCATGTTCGGCTCCATGTTTGGCTGCGGCTCCATATGGTCCATGACCATGATTGCGATGGACAGGTACAACGTCATTGTCAAGGTAGGTCAACATTATCATTATCATTTTCTTTACCATGTCATATTTATTATTTCCTCTTGTTGCTTTGATAATGTAATGATAATGCTTCATTAAACTTCCCTTTGGCTCCCAATCTTTAAGTTATAGTACTTATTGATACATAAGTTTGTCCTGCAGGACTTACTCTAGATTTTATTATATTTGTTCTCACTTTTTATTACACTCCTATTTTAATAAAATTTAAACGTCTTTTACTCTCCTTATTACAATATATGTATTTATTTTTGAAGTGAAACTTCTTTACGCGCACTGGGCAACTTGGGGACTAAGTTGGTAAATGAGTTACGAAATTATGTGACGCGCTGAACACCTCCCAGATTTGCTCAGCACCAGTGTTTTAGTTCGTCCCCCAAAAAATGTGTGTCCTTTTTTTGAAAACAACGTGTTTAATCTGTGAGGGCACCGATTAAAAACCATACATTCCAAAACGGACGAAAACGAACGAATGGTTTGCACACAGGGATGAGTGAAACCGTTTAATTTTTTGAATTCTGAGACTGGCAGTTGGGGATCGTTGGGCGGGCTGGTAGAGGGCAGCGCTCCCCGTCCCGCCTCCCTGAGCGGCCAGAGGCGCCTCTCTTCACGTCACTCACCCCGTTGGTGAACCCTAAAATCATGACAGGCAGTGATACAGACTCTGAATATGAGAATACTGGTCCAGGACCGTCGTCCAAAAAGAGGAAATTAAGTTAAGAAATTAGAAGTTCGGAGGAACAACATTTTCATATTAATCCCCAATCTACTGATAATGAATCACAAAGGTGAGTCTACGCGTGCTTAGCGTTGCTGGCGTCATAAACACCGTCACTGTGTAAACCCATAGATGGCAGCACCGTATAACCGGTTTCTTAGATAATTGGCTCCTATGCACTTGCTCCGACTCCTGCACTGCCTTGATTTCATTTATTTATTTTTTATTGTCTATAATAAATTAATTGTTTATCCATGGTTATTTTTTCATTACTTTGTACATTGTTATTAATAATTATATATTTAAAATTAATAGTCAAGATGCGTTGAAGTCTACTTAACATAAATACTTTTAATTGGGGGATGAGATGAGGTGGCAAGGTATTCTAATGCATGGGGCCGCAAAATTCCTAGAAGTTTTATAATTTAAAAAAATATAATTAAATGTTTATATTTTATTATAAAAACTGTGTTGATTTGGCATTAATTTGCTTAATTTGCATTTGTTACTTTAAAGTAAAGAAGTTTCCTAAAGTGTTCAAATACTGCAACCAAACGCCAGTTTTAATATAAGTTATGCGCGTTATCTAGTGGGCAATGGATGAACTACCAAAGTCGAGACGATGGCGCCTCAACACAGCCACTTTAGTAACTACTTATTTGGTTTGTTTTTGTGACTCATGCCCGGGCTTCAACTATGCTATCATGGCGTCATATTTAGTCTTCAGATAATTGTTTTTGTCTTTCTCTGCAATTACCCATTTACAATGTATCAAGGGTTTGCCACAATAGCTTATATCAATTAAAAGCATCTAATAATCCGTGAGGCAAAATTGCCATTGTTTCGATTCTTTTCGTATCGGTATTTTGGCTTCTTGAAATTTATTCTTGACAGTAATTTCTGTTCCAGGGGATAGCAGCCAAGCCTATGACCCACAAGTTGGCAGCACTGAAGATATTCTTTATCTGGGCTCATGCAAGCATATGGACTCTGGCACCATTCTTCGGCTGGAATAGGTATACATTTATCTTATTTTGTAATGTGTGCCTTTTTAAAATAGTAATATTTTAAATTATTAATAAAATAGTGGTTGCGAAGACTCAGAAACTGAAAATACCTTAGGGCAATCCTTACTGGCAGTTGGATAGTTTACAATTCAATGTAAAACTCATTATTTTTCTACAATAATGGGGGAAACGATCAGTCTTATTAAATAATTGTTTATTATCAAAAATGTTCTTCATTTGATTTATAATTAATTGTTAACTGTCAAATATGAATTAGGTCTTAGGTGGTAAGAGAAATGCCAAAGAGCACCTAGTGGCTTACAGTTCAATGCCTTATTTTTCCGAAAGTTTTCTGAATTAACCCAAAAATGGTTAGTTCTATTGAAAAATTGTCCATTACGAAATATATTCTTTGTGAAATTTCCTACCCATGTTGAACTGACAAATTTGAGCTAGCGGCTATCTGGAGGGAACTATAGTTTGATATGTTTGCGCAGGTATGTACCTGAAGGCAACATGACTGCCTGCGGTACTGACTACCTGACGAAGGATTGGTTCAGTAGAAGCTATATCCTCGTCTACTCTTTCTTCGTCTATTTCCTTCCTCTCTTCACCATCATCTATGCCTACTACTTCATCATCAAGGTAAGTCACATTATCGAGCCATAATTTAGCTAATCTGGGTTATCTTCCTTCTAATATCCTCTTTGGTGTCAGCTTTCACTTCTCCTGCTGTACGAAGTATAGGAGAAGTTATGTAATCTGTCAGAAGTTTGAGTTTTTCATGGAACTTCGTCTTTTTCGAACTCCTGGTTCCAAAAATGTAAAAGAAAGTGTCTGTCTGTCTGTGAACACGATGACTCCCGACAGAATGAATGTATCGACACTAAATGTTATATATGTATCCAGAATTTCATAAAACCTATTGATTTTCCGCCAAATCGGTCAAAGGAAAG
This sequence comes from Aradus depressus, assembly GCA_963662175.1. Taxonomy (NCBI): domain Eukaryota; kingdom Metazoa; phylum Arthropoda; class Insecta; order Hemiptera; family Aradidae; genus Aradus; species Aradus depressus. The sequence goes on along the minus strand of OY759221.1, from coordinate 39,683,161 downwards.
GGGATTAGGGGTGGGGCTTAACACAAAAACTCTAATAACTGCCGTTGTAATAAATACATTGACATGACATTTTATTAGGACAGCATCAATTAATTTTCCGATTTTAATCGACCGAAGGGAAGAGGGATACTGTAGGGAGAATCTACCCAAAAACCCGTATAACTGCCGATGTAATTAATATATCGAAACAAAATTTAGTTTAGGATTCAGAAGTTAACTATAGATTTTCATCCCAAACGGTCGATTGACTTTGAAGGTAGACCAAAAACTTAATTGATTAATTCATGCTGGGGAAGTACTTTGCTGATGACTTTTTTTAAAAATGTTAATTGAGATCTACTTTAAGAAGCAAGTAATGAAGGAATAACTGTATTGCTTATAAAAAATAATCTTACAGCAAGGAGTTCGATACAGAATTATAAACACATAGATTCAATAACTGATACACAATAACTGATAAACAAAAAGAACATACACAAAATAAACATTTTTTTTAAAACAATACTTATATTAATTAAAAGGTTGTACAAAAATAAAGCCACAGATAACATTAGTTTTTTAGAATTTTTCTTAACTTCAAGCTTGTTAGGACAAAAAAAAATAAATATGATAAAGCTTTTGTTCATCTGAAACTAATAATAAGTATTTAAGAAGCATATGTATGTTTATCTTTGAAATAATACAGAGATGGGTTACCTGAGTTTGATTTTCAATGCAAGGGCTTTCAGGGTCAAACCGCTTTAGTTATTTTTAATGAAATTACTTTATTATATGCATTTTATTGCATTATTTTATTGTTAAGTTTAGAGTAAGTCGACGTTCTTTGTATTATACATTTTATTTCAATTTTGGTGTCAGTGATTATATTATTTTCTCCCATTTTTAGTTAACAATTTTTACATTATTCTGTACTCTCTACTTATTTGTCCACTTATTTTATTATTATTGTTTATTTATTCCACTCTTAAGTTTATATTTCTTTTCTGCATCTTTAGCTACCCGCTCTTCTGCATTATACTTCTCTGTATAAAAAAACAGTTGTAAATAAATGTAGTTAGTTATTGTGAGGTCATATCGCCTAATACTCTACTATTCGGGACAATCACCTAACGTTCAATTCGAAGGATGTCGTGCTCATTTAAATAAATATATCTATTCATCTAATTAAAGAATCAAGAATACCTCAACTAATAATCCAGAGGGGGTTAAATGACTCTGATTTTCAAAGTATAGGCTTTCAGGGTAAAACCCAGCCCAAAGGGAGGAGGGGGAGGCTTAACTAATAATGTTATTAACTAATAACTGCCGTTGTAAAGAAAGTATTGGCACGAAATTTTTATATGTAAATTCAAAGCACTAAAAGGACGACACCTATTAATTTTCAGAGGAATCAGCGGAATGGGAGGGGGTTCAACTAAAAAATCCCAATAACTGCCTATGTAATGAATGTATCCACATGAAATTTTATATTTAAATTCAAAATCCCATATAGATGGCACCTATATTTTCCGTGGAATCTGTTGAATGGAAGTTGTGATCAGAGAAGGAGGACTCGACTCAAATACTCTAATAACTGGCGATGTAATGAATGTATCGACACAAAATTTAGTTTTTAGAGGATTCAGATGTCAATATTAGGGTATGACTTCAGAATTTACATCTGCAGTCTGAGAAGTGTTCCTAAATTAGCTTATTTATTGAAAAAGTCGTACAACTAGTACGTAGACCACAGTTTGGGAACTGTCAAGTTTAGGATATTATGACTCAAGTACGTATTTAAATCATTTACAGGCTGTCTCAGCTCACGAGAAGACGATGAGGGAACAAGCGAAGAAGATGAACGTAGCATCATTGAGAGGGAACGACGCGACATCAGCTGAAGCGAAACTCGCTAAGGTTGCTCTGACGACAATCTCACTGTGGTTCATCGCATGGACACCCTACCTCGTCATCAACTGGTCTGGGATCTTTGAGACTGCCACCATTAGTCCTCTCTTCACCATCTGGGGCTCTGTTTTTGCCAAGTCTAACGCCGTCTACAATCCTATAGTATATGCTATCAGGTATGTAACACTTCTGTTAATTTACATAAATAAATAAAGTAAACTTATTGGTGTGTAAACATCTTAGCTCTCGGTAGACGTAACATCGTACAGATGGGAACCATTGCTTAACGTTCTAGCCGGAGGACAGCGTTCTCAAGGTATTTTTTCTCCCAGATAAAAAAACCTGAGAGCCTCGATCGGGTCTTGAACCCGCGATTTTGAGCTTAATAGGCAAGCAAGCTACTTCTAAGCTATCGGCCAAATATGTTGTTTTTTGTTTTTGTTTTTTTCTACATCTTTTTTGAGGTCGCCGGTATTTCAGTGGTATGCGTGCTTGCTTACTGAGCTAAATATCGCGGGTTCGTAATCCGACCGAGGTCCTCACGTTTTTTTATCTGGGAAGTAAAATAAACTTAAGCACACCGTCCTTCGGATGGGACGTTAAGCGATAGTCCCGAGCCTGTACGATGTATTCGGGTATTCGTTAAAGATCTACCCTAGGTGAATAAAAATTTAGGATAGGCAAAATTTAGGATTTCCATAGAAGAGTCGGACTCATGTCCCCTAGAGTGACAAATGAGCGCTCTGATAGTAGGCGATATGGCCTTGTAGTTAAAGCCCGGACATGAGTCATAATAACTAATTACATTATTTTCCACTACTAATTGTCTAACAAAATACTAAGCGAAGCGAGGCGCCATTAATTTGACGAGCTTGGCTTCTTATATTTTACTTTATGATATCTAAACATTTTTCTTGTTCTTTCTTTCAGTCATCCAAAGTACAAAGCAGCTCTTCATAAGAAATTCCCAAGCTTATCGTGCGCAAATGCAGCCGATGATACCTCCTCTGCGGCCAGTGGAATCACTGCTGTGACTGAAGACAAAGTTACTGCTTAAACGACTCACAATTTTATTTTTCGACAAGAGTACGACTTGAAACGCTACATACCCTGACTCCAAGCATTCCTCCGAAACTATGAAGACTTGAGTAAGACACCAAATAAAGCATGAATCTTAATATTACCGTAAGGATAAACATTTATGTATAATATTTGTCCAATGTATGTACATAAAAAAATATTGCTTAAAATTAAATACAAGAAAGTTGTGAAGTATATAGGAAAAAATAAAAAAAATGTTACATTTTTCAAAAATACTGATTCCTGCGCTATCTGTTGGTTGTTCGTTGTACTTCACAAAATTCAGGCGAACAGCAATCTACCTACAAAAAATCAAAAGAGGTAATAATATTGAATTTAAATAAAACTTTCCTTTTTACTTGTTGTATGAAGTCTATATATGTAAAATTGTGCATTTAATATCCGTATGGGAGTTATCCTTAATCCGTACTTCAGAAACACATTCGTGAGGTCAAACTTAAAGAAAAATATGTAAATATGAGTCTTTAAACACATCTTTTAAATGTTGCACCCAAAAAGAGATGAAATGTCACGTTTATTGTATTATATCTTTTACAAAACAAAAAATAGCTGAAATAGAAGTGGAGAATGCATTTACAGTTATGTAAATGTACGCGAAAAATTACATCTATCAAAAAATTTATTTGTATACATTTTAAGATATTTTACAAAAAAAACTAGATATTTCACGTTTTTCTAGGTGAATATTTTTGACCTCATGTGCATAATACATTTTCTTTTCTTTTTTGCCTCTCTAATGCATTTTTCTCGAACTTACTTTTTTTTTTGCGGGTATAAATGATAAAGTTTATGTACAAAAATTGGAGAAATATTCTATAGACATTTTTAAAAAGGATTATTTAAGGAAACAAACATTGTGAAAAAAATTTAGAATTAATTTAGGAAAAATTTAGAATGTGAACTATTAAGTTCACTTTAAAAAAAAATCTAATATATCTCTTATGGTTTGTCTATTATGTAATCAATAACAATAAATTCAAAAGTTCAGAACTATAATTCAGCTATCAACCATTTTCAAATTGTTTCAAGTAAGCCAAAACAAAATTAAGGTTTATTATACAATGTGTGAACATTGATACATTTACAGAAAGTAACAAATAATTCATTTCTTAATATTGGTCGGCACCCCAGTTATAATACAAATGTTTTCACCTACTATTGACAAATTATAATTGGAATTATTATAGTCCATAATAGAAATATATGTTTCTGTTATTTCAAATATAGATTAAAACGCAATACCTCATGCATTTCTTGACTGTTGAAGTGCTTATTTACATGAATAAATAAATTGTCATGTTGAAGATTAAAGTCTTATTTTATTTACAGCCTATTTATATGTGTGGAGGTATAACAATTTACTTATATATTTTTAAAGTATCAACAATTTTGAACTTGAAGAATATTATCTTTAATTTGAGACCAGTATAATATTCATTGGTGAAAGTGGTTTGAAACAAACAACAGATTGGCCTCCGATGTCCTCAGAGTATATATATATATATATATTTATATGTAATTTTGTTAACGTTTCGTCAATATTCAAAACTTTTGTAACAAAATTAAACATTGTTTTATCATTATATTGGGAACAATATTGAATATAATGGTTACAAATTGGTTTATTTTGTTACAAAAGTTTTGATAATGCCTAATATATTTTGTGAACACCAAAGACCAAACTGTTGTTTGTTTTCAAGCCAACTTCATCAAGTATCAAGAATTTATATTTTAAACGCACTTCTAAAATATTTATATGTTCAAATTGTGAAGGAACCATCAATTTAATTTCGAGAAAACAAGTTCTGAATGAAAATTTATTGAATATCGCTGCCTAAGTTCTAACAGTGGATATCTCATTTTTCACAACGTTTCAGGAGAGCATTTAAACTATTTCTCTGGCATCCCTAAAAGTATTTTATTGCTCTTTTTAGATTTAATTTGTTAAAAATGTTTCTTTTATATTATAAAATGATTAACGAACAAAAATAATATATTATTTAAAAAATGAATGAGATATGCAGTGTTATAAACACTATTACAAACTTAGATTTCCATTGTTGTCATTTTGGCCTAAAACAGCGCTTTCTCTTGGTCAGAATTTGAATCTGATCTCACCAATCTATTTGTCTTCATTTTACATAAGATAGCGCTCTTAACTCAAAACCCCCAAAAAATTAGATATCCACTGTTAGAACTTAGGCAGCGATATATAAGTTATTGAAAATCTTACCGCAAACATATACTTTATACTTAAAATAAAAATAAAAAAAAATGAAAACTTTAAAAAGTTTGAACTTAATAACAAAATAGCGGGGATATAACGTATAGCTGAAACCAAAACAGTAGACCCATTGCGCATTTCTCCGTTTACAGCTGTTGTGTCTACTAAATTGACAGAGTACTTATTTATATGGATTGAATTGTATTAAGATTGTGACAAAACACGTTCTGATCCAAAGTATAATGTTGGATTATATTTTTAATTGGGAAAAATCACATTTCGAATGAAAATACAGGTTACATTCCATGAATTTTACCAAGAAGAAGAATACAGTGGTGTCAAATATTCAATTATAGTCTTACTTCCCCAGCTATACGAAGTATAGAAAAAGTTATGCAATCGTTAAGAAATTCTATGTTGAGTTTTCGCCAAAATTTCATGTTTTCCGACCTCCGATAGAATGAATATATCAATACGAAATTGTGAATGTGTATGCAGAACCCTCTGAAGAAGACCCTTATTGATTCAAATCGGCCAAAAGGTAGGGGGAGCGTTAGTACAAAAACTCTAATAACGGCCCTTGTAATGGTTTTGTGCTAAACTCCTCTTCCCTTTGGCCGATTTGCTATTCTTCTTAATTATAAAGCAAGCATGAATCTATTTGGTTGGTTTGCTGTCAAAATGCCCGAGAAATGTTTTTCAGGATTTCCTTCCCTACAACATTGTTGTAATTTTTTAATCATGACTGGAAAATATACCCTAGAAGAGAGAATAAGGATTATATTAGATGCAAAAATAACGCCTTTAATTAATTTTAGGCTCAATTTTGCACATGCGCTGCTAAGGCTAGGCCAGGTAGCCCAAACACCCATGAGTGTACTCGAGCCCAAGAGGAGAAAATACATATAACTACATAAAAAAATATTATTGCATTCTCTGCAATATAGACAGGTGCATTATGCAATTTTAATTTTAAAAAATTGCCTAAATTGTCAACAAACATTTTTTTGTTTATATTTTACCTATTTTTAACATTTTAAAATGATTAGTTCTTGGAAATACTTCTTTTTGAAAGATTTTGAAATTTTTTATTATGTTCTATTAAGTCACTAACGTTTTTATAAGACTTGTTCTCTAAGTTGTTTTATACATAAAATATTTTCCTGTTTTTCATACTCAACGCGTTTAAAAAAAACAGTGATTTGAACAAGTAAAAAAAATAAGGTTCTGATGAAGGGTAATTAACCTTATTTTTGGAGTAATGAAGTACATTATTTAACTCGACTAGAAGTGTATATATTTGACACAATTACAATAAAACAAGCATATTTCATAAAAAAATATTCAGTGGATTTTTACCTAAACATTTGGTACCCCAAACGCCCAAAAATGCTACATGGGATCATTTTTGTATGAAGAAAAGTACACTAAGGGGCCTCGGCTGGGTTAGAACCCTTGATCTTGAGTACAGCGTCCATTTTTTTTTTATGTTACCATATCATTTATAATCACATATTATGTGGTCAGGGGAAAAAAACAGGTAAGTTTATTTTTTTCCAAACAGAAAAAAGCAAATTAAAGTTTGAAACTTGTTAGCATCATTTCCTTGGGTTTTAAAAATCCAGCTCTTGATGGAGATTCAAGGTTTAGATATGAAGAAGTAATATTAAGCTTTTATTTAATGCCAAAGTTGTATAATTTTAAAAAATTTGTTGAAAACTGTCTTTTCAGAGAGAAAAACCAGGTAAGTCTGCTGACACAAATGAAGTAAGGTCTGCCTATATTAGAATTGGAAGGAGTTATGAGTGTTACTTTGTTCCCAACTAAGGGATGTAATATGATTGGCCATCTTTCGATTTATACTTTTGTGGTCGATACTTTTCGCTAAATCTGTTCCAATGTAGTCATCGACCGTCAGTACTCGGTATTATAATTCAAAGCCAGAGATTATGTTGGTCACAATCCAAAGAGTGTATGAAAACTACCTGTATGCCAAATACAAAGCATTCCACTGAGAATATCTTCATCTTATAACGTCTCTAACTGAATTTCTTGAATATATCTTTATTTTATTTTTTTTATTCCGTCTTCATTAGACAAGTACAATTTCTTCTTTCAATTTTTATTTTTGCAATCCTTAATTTCAAGAGTTGACTTGGAACCTACTCACACGGACGACACGACTCACACTAGACCGGCGACTTCGACTATTGTACAGTATTTTGAAAAAGGTACTAAAATTATCTACTTAACAAAAACTGAATTGTTACACCTATCATCTCCAACCCCGGACAAAAATGGACGGTGTTCTGTGTATATGTTGTGTTAACCCACAAAAAATCGGATTTTAAGTTATGCATGCAGTCATCTTGTAAAATTAGTAAGCTTCAATGTGGTTTAATTCGAAAAAATGTGTTAAGAAAATTAAAACATTTTACGATATGGAATCATGAACAGACTGATTCGCAAAAATTACTTATTTCACTCAACTCCATTTAAAATGAATAAATATTAAATTGAACGTAAAAAACATAATTTTTACACTCTCAGAAATTAATAGATTTCAAACTTATTAATATCTGTTGGTACTTGGGTACAGGTTAAATGATAATAAGTCACTTTGAACACTAAATATATTTGTTTATTGACAACACCTTTATTACAATACCGCGTTGTAACGAACACAAAGTCAGTTTTCAACAATAAGTCCTTTTATCACCGCGAACTAAGTTTTTACACCTTTTACCAACACAAAGAGACAGACCGCGAAAATAACAAGTGACTGAATCATGTAGTTCAATCAACACCACAATCGATAGTCTTGGCGAGTTCCCGAACTCACCATTACACTCAACCCGCGATTCAACAATATCTATTCATTATTTTTGCTACTATAACGATTTTTAACCAAAAATCTTAAAACTTGAGTATCTAGAAATCAATTTTTTGTGGGTTAACGAACATACACAGAACACCGTCCATAAATGGTATAGTGAATATTTGGGGACATGGTAGCCGTGTGGGCTAGAGAGTAGGTCGCATGGTCTCACCGTGGTTGTGCGGGTTCGAATCCCGTCAGGTAGAGAGTTTTATTTCAAACCCCAAACAACTTCTTACCCCATTTCTGCATTATTTTTTGAAGGAAAAAAAAAATGTATGGTAAGTTGACAAATTAGTGCAATTTTGATAAAAGCTCGTACAGTTTTAACTGAAACAAAATATATCAAATTGGTACTCATTTCACGCAGATTGTAACGCTCTACAACTTTCATAATGATAACTTTGTTAATTTATGGGGTTGTTTTCAATAAATCTTTAAAAAAACGCAAAAACACCCCATTTCAGGTCACATTTTGCAACCTAGGAGCCGACGCTCAGTTCGGCGGAGGAGGAAAACTTAGGATAGTCATATTGGGACATAATTGAAGAGATTGAAACGATAATATATATATTTGCCATGAATTATTTCCGAATTACCTTACTTTTTCCTCCCCAGCAACTGGCCTATAAAGATTCATATGATTATTTTTCCCCCACATTTTAAATGCTTAAAACTTACAAGTATTTCGAAGGTAAAAAAAAAAAAAATAGAGACATTAAAATTTAATGTCTCTATTCTTTTTTTTTTTTTTTTCAAACAAAATTTAATATTGTTTTAATTGACTAAAGAGGGAAGGAGAGAGGGCCCTTTGGGATGTGAGCCTCATTTTATTCTCAGCAGAGGTCAGCCTCGCAACGAACGAAATATTCTAATTAATATTTAATAAAACTATTCCTTTGGCTCCAATTTACCTTTCTAGCTAAATTCAACTTTTACTTCCGGCCACTTTCCTAATGATCCCGATAACATTGTACTTATTATAATTGCATGAATATTATTATGATTATTATTAATTTTGTTAACTTTATCTATGCAGCTTTTTAATTTATTTTCTTTTTGTTTTTTTTGTGTTTTTTCAATGGAGCAGTGCGGAGAAATTTCAAACTGATCCTTTTTTTTAAAAATAGTTTACCAATTTTAAAATATTATTCTAAGTGAAATAATTTGATGCAATAACCAACTAAACAACCTTTAACGTCAGTATTTTTCTAAAAATTCATTAGGAAGGTAAAAAATTGTGTAAGATACATGAAAATGAATCTGAGAGGTGAATAAAACTTGAGCATGCAGTCATTTGGAAAGGACGTTAAGCGATCCTGAACCTCTGAGGAAAAGTAAAATAAACCTGAGTAAGCAAAATTTTGTAATTAAGTCGGGTTCATGTCCACCAGAGGGACCAAAGAGCACTCTGGTAGTAGGCGATATAACATTGTAGTTAAAGCCCGGGCATGAGTTATAATTACTTAATAATGCGCAGAAGAAGAATATAGCTCTGCATAAGATAACTGAAGCATGTAAGAGGTATAGAAAAATATATTTAAGATAAATACATAACAATACAATGGAAGGAACAGGTATACCAAAATAAGTCAATTCCTTTTAATCGATTTAGAGTCTATCTCTTAATATCGAAAGAAATGAACAATATTTTCTTAACGACAAACTTTCCAAATCACTACGAGGAGTTTTAGGAACATTTATGGAAATTTTAAATATATTTTGTTATGTAGCTATATATTTCCCAAATTATTTCAAGTCAATAGACTTAATACATAATAACTTTAAATGTTTCGGGAGACATCTCCCATCCTCAGTATCTAAAAAGTTTTATAAACAATATCTGTATTCGTATACATTTGTCGTAATTAAAAAATAAATGAACAGTACAACTTTATTGATTATCTACGTAATTTAAATAAAAGAAAATAAAACAACTAAAGAACTAATTATTATTATTATTATTATTTTCTTTTATTTGCCTTAAGTACAATGCATATTAGCCATGTTTCTATAAAAACGTTATTTGGAGAGAGGGAGTTCTATCTATGAAATAAAACTCTCTCCCAAATGGGATTCGAAACTCGCATGGTGAGACCATGAGACCAATGCCCTATTCTTGGCATGTTCCCATAATTAAATTTATAATATATATATACAGTGTCAACTCCATTTAACGTCACTCGATTCAACGACGAACTCCCTAAAACATCGAAATTACTTGAATCTGGTTGGTTTACCTTGTTGTCCATACAATGATACATTCTATGTAGCATCACACCCACTCTAAATAACGACCTGGACCTTGGTTTACCTTGTTGTCCATACAATGATACATTCTATGTAGCATCACACCCACTCTAAATAACGACCTGGACCTTGGTTTACCTTGTTGTCCATACAATGATACACTCTATGTAGCATCACACCCACTCTAAATGACGACAACAATACGTCATTACTAAGCAATAAACAGTACTTTCAAGTTGCCGAAATTAATAAGAACTGCAGCTGTGTACGTTCTTTTGTTTGTTATTTTGTTGCTTTATTGTCTAGCACGTATTTACCTCGACTGTCGGCATCATACATACCGAAGATTCTAAGAAATTCGTTCTTTTGTCTGTTGTGATTACCTTGCACGGCATGTTGACCCCACAGTATCCCAAGATATGAATAAAATACATAAGAAAATACAATTAAAATACTGGAGCAGCAAAAAACGTCAGACGAAGATAACAGACTATACGCAATAAGCGTTGTTATTTGTATCAATATTAATGTTTGTTGTTTGTAAATTTTATACTTTATTAGTAAATACATATTATAATAGTAAAATACTATTAAATGTAATGTAATATGTATAGATTTTTCTTCTCTTCATTTAACGACAACTCTCAATAACGCCATAAAATGCGCAGTCCCTTAAGTGTCGCTATATAGAGTTTACACTGTATATAATTTTCCTTAATGCCCTCTCTTATGTATATTCGAGTGTTGGTAGGGTGGAGGTGTGTAAACCCATTTTTACTTTCTTATAGGTACCTATAGTATAAGGAAGTGTAGTAATCGTGCGAAAATACGAGATCGAGATTTCAACTGATTTTCACGTTTCAAGGTTCCCTGAATAGGTTTTGACCACTTTCGCAATGATGTCTGTCTGTTCCAAGACTTGGAACTTGGAATGAAGGAAACCAACCACGCTTACAGGTCACTCTCTCTCCCCCTCCCCTTCTCAAAATCATTTCATTTTGTCTCTTTGTACAGCGTTACCTTGAGAGTAGACATCATTATACCCAGTGATGCCAGTATGAAATAATTTTGAGAAGGGATAGTGATCTGTAAGTGTGGTTGGTATAAGAAAGTCCTGTAATGGCCACATCAAAATTTTTATTTTGGCACCAAAGACGCGGAGAGGGGCCTACTCTATACCAGGGTTATTTACAAACATTCATGGACCCGAGAGAAAAGTTTTATTTACAAGAATAAAAAAAAAAATCTCCCCAGGACAGGATTCAAACCCTCGTCGTTGGTGGTCCATGCAACGAAAACCCTACGCTCTATCCCACAGGACCACCACCACCTCTATTAATTATAATATTGATCCTTAGGTCTCGTATAAGAAGTAGGGATGGCTATCGATTAACCTATTAATATAAATAATCTATGTTTTGGTAAAATAATCTGTGATTTTTTAATCGATGTCATCTGGTTTTGATTAATCGGATAATCGATGATTATTTAACGATTATTACATTTTTTATTAAAATTACAACTCATCCGAAAAATAGGAGAAAAAAAAGAAAAATGTATTGATTATAATTCATCCGAAGTGCAACTCGCCTAAAAACGTGGGAGGAGACTATCCTATCGACTACCGGTACAACACAGTGCCTCTGTGGTGAACTGGTGATAAGTAAAAAGTAACCTTCTAATAGTTCTACTTCTAATTTCTAATCATTTGTGTTTTGTCATTTGTGAGTTGTGATTGACCTTGTGCCACTCGGTGTTCTTTTTTTTTTATTAGTTAACTTTATTAGTTAAAAAAAGATGCCTCCCAAAAGTGTGGTTTGGCAGCATTTTGAGAAGGAGAATAACCATGCTCAGTGTCGGCATTGTGGAGTTGAAATAAAAACATGTGGGAACACGACCAACTTAAAAAACCACCTGGAGCACAAACATCCCAAAATTGGCATGAAGAGGCCTGCACAACTGAAAGAGGCGGAGGCTCCTGCCAGTAAAAAAAATAAATTATCTTCCACTGCCAGTTAATCTATTATTTAACCAACAACTAATAAGTGTATCGATTAATTAGTAAAAAGAATAATAATCATTAATCGAGGTTTTGTTGGTCGATACCCATCCCTAATAAGAAGTGATGAATATGTGGAAGAGACAAGAAAATCTTTACATAAATAGAAGAATTACGACTAAAACACAGGTTGGTTAGTATAAATTCAATCAATTATTATTGTTATTTAAGTCTGTACTGTAATTGTATCAAAACAATTACTAGTTGTTAATTTTGTTAATTACTAGTAGTTAAATGTTGTTAATTTTGTAGATTCTGAGGATGAACATGCAGCCTGAAACGTCTCTATATAGAAATTAAGTTTTTAAATAAATTGGAAAAAAAGAAAAGCTGCAAGGAAAGAATACATCTTTATCGGAAATCTCTTCAAACATCACAAAATGTATATTTAACTAAAGTATGCTTGCGTGTTTAGTTTTTCAAAAATAAACTATAATTATGAAATGAAAAATAATCTTTATTCTGGGACATACGTCCCCTAAGAATAAGAACAAGAAATAAACAAAAGAGTATAAGTATCAATCAACGGAGACAGAAAAAATAAAAGAAACCTCTAAGAATTAACTAAATAAATATTAAATCTTAATGACAGGCAATGGTTAAAACAATGAAAATAAACTAGTGAAAATATAAAGTAAGAATAATAATGTAAACAATAATAACAATAATGAGTTATATATAAATTATAAAGAAAATCAGATGTCAAATAGAAAAAAAAATTATAATAAAATTATTATAACGAATTATAATAAAAATAAACGAATTTACTTATACTTAATAAAATGTTTAAAAAAAAATTTTCAAAAAAAAAATATATATATGCATTTACCTTGGTGTTTCAGCACAAAGTGGCGGATGGAGAAGTGTTGGATTAGGACCTACTTCCTAATCTAATTTATAGTGGATCATCGTGATACAACGCAATAAGTCTCGTTGCTTTTGCATCTCAGGCAAAAAAATAAAAATTGATGACAATCTGATCCAATTATAGGTAGCCAAGGCTTCCCTACGTCAAGGCGATGAGGTATATAAAGAAAGTGGCCAGAAATAACCCTTCCTGTCATCATCTCGTCCACAGGAATCTTGGAGTTGCAAGTAAGTACCTTTAGTTCTTACGGTCATTGAAACCAAACTTACTTCTTTTTTTTTATGGACAACAGAATATATATACTTCATAAAGAACTCATTATACATACAATACCAATATTGTCTATTTCACAAAATACATAGGTACATAATATAAGGGAGTACTCTTGGTAAGTACTTTCTCCATTTGTTATATATATTTTGTGATATAGACAATATTTTAACAACATAATATCTCTGCATAAAATGTTAAGTATCATTATTTTCATGCAGGTTTTTTGTCTTGTTGTTTATGTTCAGATTCAAATATTTGTCAGAATGTTCGGATAAGGCAGGAACAGGAAGTCAAAACCTTAGATAATCTCAGGTAACTGTCAATCATGTATAAATATGACAACCTAGCAAACTTAAATGTCACCATTGAACTTTGTGCTGACAATTGCATAATGTATATTTATTTTTTAAATTAGACAATATACATTTTTAAAAAATTCTTTGTTTTTATAAATTTTTCACTGTTTCGACAGATCGCAGAATGTATTCGGCTTGAGAAAGAGACTGTGGAATATTAAAAGAGAAGTGTGATTCCTCCGGAAAACTTGCTGAAAGGACAAACATAGAATACGAGAAAAGCAGGTATAACAGAAGAGTAAAATACTGAGAAATGTACTTTATTATCGTTAAAAAGATTAACATAAATTAATTTTAACAAAAATACACCACTTAAATAAGAAACTTATAATACTTGTGTACAAATCACTCGTTAGAAGAATAAAATAAAGAAAAACGTATGTTTTTTTGAAAAATATCGTCTATTTCTCAGAATATATATATATAATTCGGGAGTATTGGCTGAAGATGGTAGCAATACCGGAACTACTCCCATATTTTATACATACATTTTGTGAAATAAACAATTTTTTTTTTTAAACATACGTTTCTCTTTATTTTTTATTAAGTGTTTGACAATATCTCTGCAAAGCATGTTAAGTATCACTCATTAGAGCCCCACTAACATACGCCTCCCCAGTTTGGATGACAGCTGACAAAACTCTTATGAGTATAATACAGACATTTCAGGACAAAGTTGTCCGGGTGGCTCTCAATGGACCCTGGTTCGTTAGGAACGCCAAGAGCTGGGTCTGGGAGCACCTCCAGCCAGCTGACGGTTCTCCATCTAGGGGTGTAAAACTATCGATAGTAATTTCGAAGTATTTTTTTTAAGGAGAAGTGACTTCAGGTCACTCTGTGTTCATGTATATGCACACATGTATCATGTAAGTAATTGAAGAATGACAAATAAACAAGATGTCGTACAATGTAAGCACCTATATTTCTTTTAGTAGCAAAAAAAACTCAACAACAATACGTACTTCAACTGATCAGATTGGCTTGTTAATGCAATCAGGAACTAAACTATAAACTTCAATTGCACATAAAAATATGAATTCAAAACACGTGTATATATATACAATCAGTAACAAAAATTTTCGGACAATTTATAATTTTGTTTTTCTTTTGCAGTTACACATAGTTATATGGCAAAATATTTAATTCAAGAAAAGTTTTAAATTTCGAGATCATCAATCATTTCAAAACGCCGTAAAACAATTAATTAAACATTTACAGCTAATAGGAAATTTTGCATTAATAATTGAAGACAAGAAATTCACGTAACAAAATTTTCTGGACACCTGTTGTTTGTTTTGTAAACAAATGCGACTTCTCAATCCCTTCTCAACCAACCGCTAATACCGAACAAATAAAATGTGTTTATATCCTTCTATTACTGCATTCAGTAGTTATTTGTATTTCCTGCTGTCAAGATGGGTCGAACATCTTTTGAAGTTCAACAGATAATAATTTTTAATTATGAAAAAGGATTAAGTGTCCGCAAAATCGGTGGTATGGTAGGCCGAAGTAAAAGCACCGTAGCCGATGTAATTCGAAGGTATAAGCACGAGGATCGGATAGATTTGAAATCTTCCTCTGGCCGTCCAAGAGTATTAAACGACCGAGAAAGGTGTAGCGTTGTCCGGAAAATTAAAAACAAGCCCTCGAGGAGTGCACCTCAGATCGTCGCCGAGGTATACAGAGAAACGGGAAAGAAAGTTCACCCACAAAATGTTCGAAGAATTCTAAAAGAAGCAGGATATAATGGGAGAGTACCAAAAACCGTTTGTGAGTGAAAAAAATATAAAAAAAGATTGAGCTTCGCAAAAGAGTTCCAGAATCATTCAGAAATTTTTTGGAGTAATGTCATTCATCTGCGAGGTAAAATAAACTTAAGTACTCCGTCCTTCGGATGGGATGTTAAGCGATGGTCATGAGCCTGTACGATGTCAGGTCAAAGCGTTTGAGCTCTCACATAAACACACGCATGCAATTGATCTCTGATGTTCACACGATTACAAAATTTTTAGTACATATTATGTATACATATATTATATGTATAGGGAAGTAAACAAAAGTAAAGTAATAGTATATGTATACATATATTATACGGAAGTAAACGGACATGATCTGGAAACATTTATTTGTCGAAATATCGGAGAAAAAACGTTTAAATTAGAAAAATTGGGTACTTAGTTTCTTTAGAGGGAAGGTGGAGGGGATAGAGTAGGGGGAAGGGACGGTTTCTGCCGAGGGTCAGCGCTGCTGTCGCTCTCTTCCAACGTCATATCACAAAAATCTAGTTTTCTGACATTACATGACCTGAGATTTCTTTTTATGTTGTGAAGAGTTACAAGATACAAGAATATTTTATTATTGCGGTTTGTTCTATTGCAAGCAAATACTTTTGAATGTAAGTTTAATATATTTAGTCCCGACAGTCGCGACAAAATTTGGAGAAGGCGTAATGAGGAGCTGAATCCAAAAAATTTAAAACCAATAGTAAAACATGGGGGTGGCTCAGTGATGGTGTGGGGGTGTATGGCGTCTAGTGGAATTGGTGAACTGGTTTTCATTGAAACCACCATGACTGGAAAAGTTTATGCCGAATTACTAAGGAGCAATTTGAAAAAGAGTGCTGAAAAACTTGGGATTTTACGGACTTTTCATTTTTACCAAGACAACGATCCGAAACACACCTGTGAATTGGTACGTACTTGGCTTTTGTATAACTGCCCTTAAAGTTATGAAACCCCCCCCAATCGCCCGATCTCAACCCAATTGAACACGTATGGGGTGAGCTCGACAGGAAAATTCGATTAACACCCATTGCTTCAAAAAACGAATTGAAACAAAAGTTATTAGAAGAGTGGGGTAAAATATCTCCAAATTTCACCAAAAAATTAGTTTCATCATCAATGCCGAATCGAATGAAAGATGTTATTACACAAAAAGGGTACCCAACCAAATATTAATTAACATTATGGTTTTTGAATTTGTGAAATCGTAAAAAAAACATTGAATTTATTTATAGTTGTTTACATTTTTGTCCGAAAATTTTTGTTACCTACATTACTTGTTATAAAATTTATTAAATTAAAATATTTATTTGTTCTAATCAAAGCTGTTTTTCCTTTATCCTAACCCACTTTTGAATTCTTATTCTTGATTGAAAAATGGCTTTAATTATTTTTTTAAATTATTTTTTATTACTTTTGCATTTAATTATTATAATTTTTTATTGAAAAATCAAACCGTCCGAACATTTTTGTTACTGACTGTATATTATATATTGACCAGTTGAGTTTCCATTGTTAGGTACTAACAAAAAATATCACATCAAAAACTAACAACTAAAATCAAACACTAGAACAAGAGAAACCTCATGAAAATAAAATAAAACAAAAAACCTTGTGATCCTTCAAATTGGAAGTGTTCCCGCAAGTTCTGTATTCGGCACTGCACAAACGACATTTAGCCAGTTTTTTTGGACCCACATCCTTATCGAAGTAACTCCACACATCGGACTTCTGTTTACGACTCATTTTTCAGTTCAAAACAACAAAGCACGCTACAAGAATGGTATATTTTCAGTTCAAAGCAACGAAACACTCTTCAAGAACAGTAAATGTAACCTTCCTTCGATTCAGTGGATCCCAGAAATATCGAAACTATCGTAACGTCAACTATCGATAGTTTTACATCCCAACAAACAAGTGAAGAGACTCAAGGCTTGCCTATATCAACATTTATAATATTAGTGTAATGTTACTTCCATAATTGTTATCTATAAACAATTTGTGCGAACCACTTGATGGACAGGTCCAAATATATGTATTGTTCCTTTAAACTTAATATAATGTATATGTTATCCACCTGGATCCAAATAAACAGGTACATCTCAGCCCCTGCTTCGGCCATCTATGCTTGCTTCCCTTCTCTCCGCTCACCTTATCACCGCCGCCTTCCATTGTGAGACATTTATATTATTTAAGGTATAGTTAGTTTATTTTTGTCATTTACAGTTATATTTATAAAATATAATTTTTATGAAATAAGTACTATTTTCATTTTTAAGATTTTTGAGTTAAGTTTCTTTATATTTCTTTCAATCAAATTTATTATCCGTTTATGTTTTTTCTATATATTACATTAAATATAGTTTTTTAAGCGTAGCTGATCCATCAAGTTTCTTTCCATCTTTTATTTATTTGTTATGTTTATATCTATTTTCTTTTATCCGCAAGAGATAAAGGTGGTCCTCCAAACAGAACCCCCATATGGTTCAGGAGTGGTGTCGCGATTAACTTTTTTTAAATTTTTTGTTTTTGTTTATTAAATAACCACGCTTCCTTTCCTCCTAACATTAACGATAACATAAACATATTATTACCTTTAGGTCAGTATTGTTTGTTACAGTTTGTTAAAGAAATTTCGTTTTCTTGATTGTTGATTTGACTCCTTTGACTCGTATGTCAACTCATTCTGAATTTCGTGAACCCCCAATTCTCCAGTGCAAATTTATTAAGTAAGCTTATGCTCTCCCTCTGAAACGAATTTATTTATTTGACTGAAAATCAATAAAGAACTTCCTAATCCTTACTAAATGCCATGTTGATACATTCGTTAGATCGACAGTTATTAGGCATTTTGTGTTAGCCCCCACCTCTGATTTCCCCTTACCTTCAACCGATTTTATATTCTATAAAAAATTAGGGCGCCGGTAGCTCAGTGGTATGCGTGCTTGCCTTCTGAGCTCAAGGTCGTGGGTTCGAAACACGGCCGAGGCCCTTAGTTTATTATATCTGGGAGGTAAAATAAACTCGGATGGGACGTCAAGCGATGGACCCGAGCCTGTACTATGTCAGGTACTCGTTAAAGACCCCTGCCCTAGATGAATAAAAATTTAAGGTAGGCAACATTTAGGACACCCACAGTAGAGTCGGGCTCATGTCCACCAGAGTGACGAAAGAGCTCTCTGGTAGTTAAAGCCCAGACATGAGTCATAATAACTAACTAACTCTGCTATAAAACTCACAATGTGAAATCAGAAAAACATAAAATTTTGGTGAAAACTCAACAATGAATTTTTGACAGATTAGATAACTTCTCTTATACTTCGTAAAGCTGGAGAAGTATAAAAAAAAGTTTTACATTGAATTTAAATCCATTTCGCGCGCTTTAATCACATTGGCTCTATCTGAGATGAAAATAACCTCCCAGTTAGCTGATTAAAAAAATAACCTTCCACCAGTCACTAAATATTCCAGACATTTCTAAATATTATTTTCCAGAAATTTGTGGAAGTCAAAAAGATTTGAGACATTTCAACATTTAGTTATGCACGAAAATTTTCGAAATTTCAGGATGTGGGTTGGATCTATTTGAGGAGATGTGGGATTTTACGCTCCGCTCCTTCTTTGCATTCACTTTCTTATGGACAATGATTACTTTTGACAAATACAACTTTATTGTCAAGGTTAGTATATATTAGCTAATTTTTTTATTATTTTGCGAGGTAAAATGTATTTTATTGTAGTTCTTTCTGAACATAGTCACTGTTTAGTCACTATGGAAGATGACATTCAAAACGTTAAACGAAAAAACGTTTTTTTCTAAAAATCACATTATAAAATTGATTTTTTTGACTTATAAGAACGATTTTTGCGTAAATGTTTGAAAAAATCTGAATAAGCGTAAAAGAGTTAAGTATAGTGCGAAAGGAGACAAATATCCTGAATGCTATATCTCGACTTCTAATGAACTTAGACGAAAGTTTATGGCTTAAATTAAAGAAAACTCTTTATATCTTTATTTAAAAAAATATATTTTGAAGGTATTATTATTTCTAAACATTTATTTTATGTTATTTTTCACTGTTATTATTATTATTAATCTCATGTGAGTCCAACTTAAGAGTTGATATACAATAAAAGAAGAAATGTATATTTTCATGAACAAAATTATATGACGTATCTAATTATGTTATGGTTTAACTGAAATAAATATTATTATTTTTTATTTCTTGGTTGAAGAATCTAAGCATATATAAGGCAAAAAATATTTTGTTTAATTCATTAGAATTTGTGAACTGAATTGCAATTCAATAATTAACAATAAATTATATTATGTAAAAAAAAAATACAAAATGTCATGCTATCGAAATAAGCCCTGCAAATGCATAGAAAAGAAGGGGTTAAAGATAATTTTTACTTAAAATATTTTCATTCTAATGTTTATGTATTTGCAGTGTTTATTTTAATAGCATGACATTTTTTTTCATCTTACATAACTTATTTATTGGTAATAATTATTATTGAATTGGAATGAAGTTCGTAAATTCTAGTGATTAAAAAAAAATATTTGTAGTTTTATGTATGTTCAGATTCACTCCCTGAGGATGGCAGTTAATTTGTGGTCTAAATAAAAAATATTGTAGATTGGTATTGTGGTCTGTATTAGTTATTGTATTATTATATTATATCAATACTTACCATTGTACTTATCGTTTCTGTTTGTTTCCTATTTTCCAGCCATCTTGAACTTGGTTTCCTCTTTACAAGAAGTTCCCGAGAGTTCAGCGTGTGATTCCACTGCTGCTAGCAGTACGAGAAGACACCATAAATCATACTGCCAACAAGTCAAAAATATGGCAGCACTCCTGCAAAAATAAATCAATGGAAACAAATGGGGCAGAATATGGTTAATTATCCATGTAAATCTTTCTTTTTTTTTTTGTAAAGAAATGAATACCGGGAAAATGTTATTGTTTTAAATAAAAAATTAAATAAGAATTTTCTATATTTATTTTAAAAAATCGTTCACTTTATTTTTTATTTAGCTGCAAAACTATAATAATATTATTAATAATTATTAAATAGTCTGTTTTTATTAAGTATCTTAGGTTTGTATTAAGATATTCTAGATATATTTATTAAGGTTTCTAGGTTTTTATAATGGGGGCTCTATTTTTGGATATTTTGATTCTATTTATTAGATATTGTTGATAGTATTTTTCCAAGGGAATCCCTTCGAGATTTGTGAATATGTACTCAGATGTAACCAAAATACATCATCAAAAATTAATTAATTTTTTTTTTATCGCTTTCATTAGAAAAAATAATATAATCCATTTCATACCTTAGAACAAAAATAACCAATTTTAAAGTTAATGGCAAAAAAGAAATTTTCACAACATATGTCTGATACTAAGTTAATGTTTCTAATGCATGAATAACTAATTTCATGCGTATAACGAAACACGAGTTTTGAGCAAATAACGAAACGAAATGAGGCTACTTCATGTCTGAGATAAGACACAAATAAAGAAGGCAATGCGCACCTCATTAAGAAATTTGAAGTTTTTTAGCCCTTAGTTTATTTTATCTGGGAGGTAAAATAAACGTAAGCACGCCGTCCTTCGGATCGGACATTAAGCGATGGTTCCGAGCCTGTACGATGTCAGGTATTCGTTAAAGACCCCTGCCCTAGGTGAATAAAAATTTAGGGTTGGCAAAAGTTAGGACTCCCATAGTAGAGTCGGGCTCATGTCTACCAGAGGACGAAAGAGCTCTCTGGTAGTAAGCGATATGACCTCAAAGTTAAAAGCCCGGGCATGAATCATAATAACTAACTAATAATACTAAATACAAATTACTAAAAAACTATCTACTAGTTGTACATTTTGATATTTTATTCATGAAATTTTCTGAGGATAAATACATATAAAGCTCAAACCTGAAACCAATAACGCCTAACTTTTTAGAAAACTTTCAATTGTTTGTTAGAAAGTATTTTCTCCATTAAATTGTCATCTAATGATACTTTTTTTTTGGATTAGAAATATGAGGACATGGCGAAGTTTCTGAGCGTTCCCAGGAACACCAAACGCCAAGAATACCTCATTTTCCAAGTTTTCATTGAACAAAAAATGTCTCTTACCTAATTGTTATTATTTTTATTACATGATCCACATTTAGACTAGTTCATTTCCTCTTTAAATACTCGATTTAGTCAAGAAACATTGGAGTTAGTTGAGACAATGGCCAAAACTTGGAAGCGACCGAAACCAATCTCATAATTTTAGCGAATACACTTAATATCAGAAATTCGGCTTTAAAAGGTTTACTTTCAGTACCAAGAGGTACAACGACTTGTTTTATAAAAGAATGGAAGTGCACGACCAAGTGCAAAGAAGTGTACGACCTAATGGCTTAAGCTAGCTACGCCTTTGCCTAGAACACGTATTTTTTTAAGCCTTATTTGTGACTACTCGGAATAAGAGTCGCATGACCTCAGGAAAAAAAATAATAAAAGAAAATAGGACGAACAACATTATGCAACAAATTTAGCCATTAAAAAGGTTTATCTATGTACATATATAAACATAAATTACTTACGTATTTTCAATGGACGGAACAAACCATTTTCTATTCAACATGAAGCTACCTAAGTTTGAATGGAAAATAAAAAAATATAATGTTTTTAAATTATACACTTAAATTCAAATTAGGACCACTAAAATATGAACTAATTACTAGTTATACATTTTCATATTTCAGTCATGAAAGTTTCGAAGGATAAATACATATAAAGCTCAAAGCTGAAACAAATAATGTTAACGTTTTTAATATGGCAATGAGGGTTGTAATAAAGTTAAAAAACCTAATTTTTCATCGATACAGAAAAATTGTGTACACCTTGCGTTACCAATAATGTAAATATTCAAAAAATTAAAATCCTGAATTTATAAAAAAATACTTTTCACAGCTATATTGAGGATATCGGTAGCTCAGATGTAGCATACTTGCTTACTGAGCTCAAAATCGCGGGTTCGAAACCCCGGCTTTGGTTATCTTTATCTGGAAGATGAAAAAGCCTTGAGCACGCCGTCCTTCGGATTGGACTTTAAGCTATGATCCCGAGCCTGTACAGTGTCTATAATAATGTTTTTCATACAACAAATAAATAACATTGTATGAAGTTCGTCAATAACTCAATACACATTGGTATGGTCTCACTATGGTTTGCGGGTTCGAATCCCGACCGGGAGTGAGTTTCATTTCGTAGATAGAACTCCCTCCCGGGGATGTCGTAAATAACTAGATAACACAGTGACATGGCTAATATGCATCGTACATATAGCCAAAAAAAATAACATTTCAATTATTAATTTTTTTTCTTTATATACAAGAAAACTATATAAGTTTAATAAAGTTTTTTTTTCTCCTCTTGGCCTGATGTTCCGTGCATATTGAACATAAAAAAATTCCCATCAGTATCTAA
Organism: Aradus depressus; assembly: GCA_963662175.1. NCBI lineage: Eukaryota > Metazoa > Arthropoda > Insecta > Hemiptera > Aradidae > Aradus > Aradus depressus. The sequence goes on along the minus strand of OY759221.1, from coordinate 39,659,998 downwards.
AAAATGTTGTTCATACAACAAATAAATAACCTTGTATGAAGTTCTTCAATAACTCAATACACAAAAAACATTTCAATTATTAATTTTTTTTCTTTATATACAAGAAAACTATATAAATTTAATAGAGTTATTCTAATAAATAAAATAAAGTAAAAGAATTATAATAGAAAATATAGACGTATACGTCTGTATTTTCTAGGTTGTAAAAACCAAAAAATAAATTGGAGAAGAGTTGAAGCAAGCTGTAACTGTGAAAAGTATATTGTTACGGAAAACGTTTTTATAAACCTTTAACGACATTACCTTCTTTATTTTTGAAAATAATTTCAATATTTATTATAATAATTTGTTTGATATCATTCATGCTTTTCGTTCTAGTCAAAGGAAATTAGCACATTAAAACTGAAGATTGATTGTTTAATTGGTTAGCACTTAATTGCACGATTTTATTATTTATTCGTTCATGTATTTATTATAGTCGATAAAAAATTGTGAAATACTTGTTTATGAAAAGATGACAGTTAAACAATAATATAGAAAAAATATAGAAAAATAAGACGTAATAATTCATAAATGTTCAACTGGAAGTAGTTGACAAGGTGCCCAACAGAGAGCTCTGTATTGAACAATTGTGTAGGACTAATAAAGTAATGAAGTCTCATATCTTTTATTTCTTTAGAAATCTTGGAACAACTTCTTAAAATCGCCTCTTCTATCACCAGCTTCCCTTTCGTTCTCTTCACACAGTTATCGACTTCACAGTGTCTGCATTAGAGGGAAAAATCTACGCAGCCGGGGCAATACTGGATATACTATTAATATTTCGTGACCAATTGTATGTGCACCCAGAACCCCATAATCTATTGATTTTCAGCAAAATGAAACTTTGGGGAGGGGCTTAACATAAAAACTGTAATAACTGTCGATGTAATGAATGTATAGTCATGGCTTTTGGTTAGGTATGACACGCAGGACTTCATTACAAGTGTAAACCTCTCCTAACCCATATTATCTCATTCTTCAGTCATATTTAACTGATCGGAATTTTGCCGTCCTATTTCCTCCCATACTGGGCGGCATGCCTCAGGGCTCAATATTAGTGCCTCTTTAATACTCACTGACGCTAACACATTAACAGTCACATATGCAGATGACTGCCATTCTAGCCTCTTATCGAACAATTTAGATTATTATGCAACATTTTGAATCGACGTTCTAAGCTATCATCAAAAACTCAATTGTTATACATATCTTCTCCGATCTCTCTGTACTTATGGCTTACAATATATGGTACAACAATGCCTTCGAACATCAAATGAATATAGATATTTCAATCCAAGACTCTCCGACTGTTCACATACTACCCACCATAATGTAGAAGGAATTCGAGGGTTTGTCGTGTAAAAAAAATTCAAAATTTGGCCAACGTTTCGAAAACTATTTATTTTCTTCTTCAGGGCCTACAGAATATAACCAAACAAATTAGACATTATGGACAATGATATAAACAGATACTTATAATAATTTGAAAAAAAGATGGAAACAATTTTTTTTTATAACATAAATGAAAGAGAGAAAAATAACAATAATAAATAAATAAATAATATTATGTGTGTTATTTTTATTATTTATTTATTATTATTATTATTTTTCTCTCTTTCATTTATGTTATGAAAAAAAATTGTTTCCATCTCTTTTTCAAATTATTATAAAGTATATGTTTATATCATAATGATATGATTGTCCATAATGTCTAATTTGTTTGGTTATATTCTGTAGGCCCTGAAGAAGAAAATAAATAGTTTTCGAAACGTTGGCCAAATTTTGAATTTTTTTTTACACGACAGAACCTCGAATTCCTTCTACATTGAAAAGATACTGAGAACTCTATTAATCATTACCATATGTTAGCAACAATACTTTACACCGCGACTTGAACATCAGACACATAGACAAAGCCATCAAACACTTTTACCAACATTTCTACACCAAAATTCAATTACACACCGATCCGGGGAAGTTCGCAAAATTTTAAATCCAAATTTACCCACAATCCCCCAAGAAGATTAAAGAGAACTTGGCATAGAGAATTCTGTTATGAAGTGATGCCATGAGGGTTCAACGCTAGCTGTTTTTATTATTATTCATCTCTATGTATTACAAGTTATCTAAACGATTAACACCGTTCAGTTTTCACTGGAATTTTACGTTATCCGAACTCTTGAATCCATATTCTTCTGAACAAGCAAATTTCAAATTTTATTGATTTAAAAATGCTATACATGAAGCTATTGATCTTCAAAATCATCAAACTTTCTATTCTTCGTATTATTTGACGTTGCAACGAGGAAATAACCGTATAAACACATAGTTGTGTGCTTAGTGAGTTTGAATTTTATTTTCAAACAGCTTGTTTAGTAAGCGGGGTTTCGTCGGTGACTTATTTCCTGAACTTCGAGTTCCCAACTCACCGACAATTAGAAAAACTCAATATACAGTGTTGCCACTTTCAGAACATAACAGTGTTGTCTAAGAGGTCACTGACATGAATGCTAATCCTAATTAGAGTAGTGAAATATTAGGAAGCCTACACATTACCTTACCTGTACTCCAGACAATAAAGAATGAGTCTGAATTCAAAAACTATAATTTATTGTTGATTTAAACTGAAAAACTATCTGTAGTCAGGAGACGTAAAGTTTGCTGGGCATTAAAATCCAGAATTTGACAACAGACACTGTGAACTTCAATGCAAACGAAACAATGAAATTTACTGCAGACTAGACCCCGAACTTGGCTGCAGATAATAATGATAATATTTAATTCCGTTAAAACATAAAATTTGGAATTTAAAAAATAAAATTGGATACTTCATACAATTTTGTACGTGAAAATAGTTTAGAGATTATATACATCAACCGATATTAAATGTTAAAATCAAACACATATTAAATGAATAATAATTTTTTGTTTTTGTCAAGAACCCCTCTCAACCGGTCTGGTCGAGGCTGAGACCATGGCCGGTTAATTCGAGGTTCCCATGAAAAATCTATTTTCGTTCAAAAAGAACCTACATATGTACATATTTCATGAATAAACAAGCAAATAAGACGTTACTGCAACTCATTTTATTGTACATTATGTACATATGTATGTCTAGACATAAACGAACACGAAAAAATTAAACATTACGAACTTACTTAAACTTTGAAAACTTAATGTACATTGTACATATCATTGTTTGAAAAAATCAGTTATTATCTGTTTTTTACCTTTCAAAGATTTTTTGAAAGCCAAATCTCACCATTTTCGTACGTTCATCACGTCCAAAGCCGTTGAATCTTGTTGCTGCGCTACATATTGCAATAAAATGTCTGCAGCTTTTTTTTGCTTCTTCGTTACCTATTTTTTTGCAAGTCCACCACTCTTCAAAGGCAAGAACAAAACTGAAAGAAAAGGGTAATTTCCTCCTCTCCCTTTCCTAATTTTCAAGAAATTTCCTCCCACGAAATTTGAAGAAAGGCTCCGAAAAAGCAACAGACTATGTTTGAGTCACGCTTTTGCCAGCTATGATACGCTGAAAGAGAGAAAAAAAAACTATGTTCCATGGGATAGGCCGGTTAATCCGAGGCCGGTTAAGAGGGGTTTTACTGTACATTGGTACTATTTATATTTTTTTATTAAATAGTTTATATTAAATTTTTTTTAGATAAATCTCCTTTCAGGGCGATATTTCGGTGCGATCACGAGCCCTATCCTCAGCCACAAAGAGCGAAATAAAAAAATAAATATATATATATATATATATATATAAATAAATTAACAAATATCAAAAAAGTAAATAGTATATAACTATTCAAATTGGTAATAATGAAAATATTAAATAAAAGTAATTAGGTTAGAATTTTTTAAGAGGTGGAGGATCTCTGCCTAGAAAATAAAAATTAAAGCTTTCATTTACTTAACAGGACTTTTATATGTTTTTTTTGTTTTTATTTTTAAAAAATGAGAAAAAAATTTCGTTTCCGAATAGAGGTTTTTCTCTAACATAAACATATTTAATTGAATCTTAAAGTTTGAAGTAGAAACAGAATAACTTCACTCCAGACTAAAGCTGCATTGAACTTGGATGCAGACAAAGACCACGGACGTTCTACAAAATATTAGTCTTGTTCAACTCCACATAGGACCTATGTGAATCCACCTCCCAAAAATATTGAAAAGAAAAATAAGGAAAGTAATTTAACAGAAAGAGTTGATAAGAGAGTTGACATTTGGAGAAGCAAGCAGACAGACATGACAGATAAGGAAGGGGAGAGGGGCCTGCCATGGGAAACTAGCCGAAGTGCCCTGTTCTGAATGTGGCATGACCAGGATATATGATGGTCGATAGTGGAACACTACTGTAGCGATAACAGACAGCCCAATCTGTCTGTCGTTCTGGGTTATCGGGTGCCTCATTAGGACAACTACTGCCCTTCTGATAACAGGGGGTGGCGTAGCTTCAGGGCGGGGGCCGTTCCGGAGTTCTACTAGAAAAAATCAACCTATGGCGATGAGGAGTCGACAAACCTGCTGAACTCTAGGTAGCCAGTCAATGTCCTGCGAATCAACTCCATCCTGGGCTGGTCGTAAAGCAGACACAGAGGATTAGATATTCTTCAGCCTCGATGACCCCGACATGAACAGTTCATGTTGTTCTTCCTCTTAGAGAGTTTGGAGTTAAAATCTCCGTAACCATCAGGTATAATATTTTAGGACATCCAGTGGTCAAGCTGTGCCCACGTTGAGCCGGACTTTCGGAAAGTATTCTAAGTCGTTCGGCCATCCGAACTTCGTGACCAACATTGTTGCCATTTTTCCACTATCCATTCCTGGGCAATGTCCTTGCAACGCTCTGGTCAAGACTGTCCGCGTATCTACTCTTCCAGGTGTAAGGACTCATCGATATCTGAAACTAAAAACATATTGCGTTTACAAAAGTACAGGGGAACAGCACCAATCAAGACCAAGTCCATGGAGGTCTACCGCCCTTGTAACCCTTAAAAAGGCTGCTCTCTGCGCTTGCTCCAGAATTCACCCCTGTATAGGATTTCATCATTTTTACGATAATGTCTGTGTGTATGTAACTGGAAATTTGAGAGCACTTTAACTTGATTTCAATTGTAGCGATAATTCGGGATGAAAATGATTAGAACTGATTAGTTTTAGTCAAAATCAGGCGAAAATTAAGACATTACTTCGGGACTTAAGAAAATGTTGTCTCAAACCTGGGCTTAACACAAAAACTCTAATAACTGCGATACAAAATTTAGTTTGAGGATTCAGAAGCCACTATGTAAGTCAACTATTGATCTTTTAGCAAAAACAGTCGATTGGTTTTGGAGGGAGAGCAAGAACTTAACTGATTAATTCGTGCTGTGTATTTTAATATTATTTTTTTGGACAAAAAAAGTATACAATTTCATTGTGAAATTCTACATATATGTAGGTAATTCATTTTCATGGGCAGATGAGTTGTTTATTCTAAATTTCAAAAAATCCTTGACCTGCCATTATTTTTTCCTTTTTCGCATTTATTTTTTTTTAAACTATTTCAAAAATCCTTGAAAGAAACAATAAATCATGTTTCATTATATAATTTATAACGGAAAAACAGACACATTTTTCTCATTAGTTATTTGATGGTTTTTATAACTCTCGTTTTTTTAATAATAAGGAATTCTAATGTCTAATATGTATATTTGATGTACATATGTATTGTTAGTATTTGTATATGAATTTTATACTTAAAAAGAGATTATTTAAAAAAGGAATCACGTTTTCCCGTATTTATTCTCATGTATCATATGATATATAGTGATGTATACAACATTTTCCAGATAATTAAAACGGTATTTTCCGAGATAATGTACCTACCGTTTACAATTCGCTTCTCAAGCCGGTATAAAAATCTGAGGTCCTGCGGACAAGTCCAACTTGTACTGGATTCAAGTCATGCATCTTTCGGCACACCAAAATCACCCTTCATAACGACTTACAAGTGCCATTCGTTTCCACAGATGTAACAGAGTGATACACTATAGGTTGACGGTGTGAATGTGCTTCTGTCGATCCTTACAGTGAAATTGAACAGGTTCTCCTGAAAAAAAAAAAAAAAAGTAAAACAAATCTTAGCGGAAAAATTCTGGAACATTTACTGCTTCATTAAAATGAACGACGGGATGGGTCAAAATTGCAATTCTTCGAATATATGATATTAAAAAAACAAATTATGAAGTATCCAAAATAATAAAATGTTGAGTCTTTTAAGTGAAGCAGCACATGTTACCCTGAAATTTATAAAATAATATATCGATTTCTAACAAACCATACAACTTATCGGAAACAATAAAATATCGATCCTCCCGTCAGTCCTTTTAGTTGACCAGAATAAGTTATCCGAAAAAAAAAAAAAAATAGAACATCAGTAAGTGAGAAAATTGAGGAAAAGTGCCGAGTATATTTTACTTTCAAATTTCCATGCATAAGTTATTTTATATTAATTTATTTGTTCTATTTTAGTTAATAAACTCCAATATCATAAAAATAGTTCCTTCGATTACAATTGAATAAACCAGGGGTTGGCCAACCCAGATGATCTTGCGGGCCACTTTGGAAATGCATTATAATCCCGCGGACTGCATATAAAATTATACAGGGTGGCCAAGATAAGCGGGCCACAAGTGAAATAACTCCTAAACGGTTAGAGATATCAAAATTGTGCATAGGGCTAAAGTTGTAGCACTCGCCGAAAGCTATATGGCGTCCTCAAAAAGAAAAAAATGACTCTTTTAATGGCTCAAACAGCCCTTCGAAGGGCGGGGTTCCCTTTTGACCCTTAAGTTTCATTACATTTTATTAAAGTAATAGAGAAACAAGGAAGAACTGTGCAAACAGGTTTTTGATACGTCAAGTAGTTCTCGGAAAAAAAACCGTTTAAAGTTGCACGTTTTCTTGTTCCGAAGTTATTGAATTCCAACTAACTTCGGAATAAGAAAACGTGCAACTTTAAACGTTTTTGTTCCAAGAACTACTTGACGTATCAAAAATCGGTTTGCACAGTTCTTCCTTGTTTCTTTAGTACTTTAATAAAATGTAATGAAACTTAAGTGTCAAAAGGGAACCCCGCGCTTCGAAGGGCTGTTGGAGCCATTAAAAGGATCATTTTTGTCTTTTCGAGGACGCCATACTATAGCTCTCGGCGTGTGCTACAACTTTAGTCCTATGCACAATTTTCATATCTCTTACCGTTTAGGAGTTATTTCACTTGTGGCCCGCTTATCTGGGGCACCCTGTATATCCCCATATTAATTTGGACCCACTACAATATTTTTTGGAGTGAAAGTTTAAAACAGAATGTATTATTATTATTGTTTTTATTATTATTCATACATATAAACATAGGTAATATAAATGATCTAATTTAATTTATTTAATTAGTGAGATATTTGTTTCTCAACTCTTTCACTTAGCTTTTGCAAGCCGATCTCAATGCGTGTATTTGCACATCGTAATTGATGTTGCAGGTTTTCATCCATTAAGTTCAAGCGTGATTTATGTTTGATAAATTTCATTTTCGAAAAAAAAAATTGTGTAAGTTGCTCCAAAAGCGTTTACAACTTTTTGTCCCAGATTTCTCAAATTAGAAAATTTTTCTTTTGTGACATAATTGTTGTAAAAATCTATTTTTATATATTTGTTTGGGCCGTCAAATTATTCAAGGCTGCGGGTTGACTCCTGGAATAAACAGTGGATCGTTCAAAAGATTAATTTATTTAACGTGAATAAAAAAAAAGGTACTCAGTGGGAGGTTAATAATAATAATAATTCGAAAAACGGACTGTTTAGATAAGTGTAGACATGCCGATAGGACGGATATCAAGTGACTGACGATCTGGTAATGTTCGATTAACTGTATCTTTTATATATCATATCTGTAGTCCGTAGACCCTCCTCAGTATGTGTCTTTTAGTGGCAACTGTGATGTGGTGTTCTTCAAAAAAAAAATATATCTACTTATTCGTTACTGATATTTGAAGTTGTAAAGAAAATTTTCGCGAAACCGCAATAAGTCGAGGATGTGCGTGACTTATGGATACGTAGTCGCAGTTCTTTTTATGTGAGATAAGATATATTTGTTCTACTTATTAAACTGCGGCAAATAGTCAAAATGTAATCGTAATGAAGTTAATCATAATCGGTCAGAAATTCGATGTTGAGTTTTCACTAGAATTTCAGGTTTTTCAAAGCCTAATAATAAAAAAAAAAGTAGGTGAATCAACGGCAATTCTACTTCACAACACAAATTAACCAAGTTTTTCCTCTACCTCCAAATTCAATCGACCGTTGCTAAAAATCAATAGTTGACATACATAAAGACTTCTAAATCTTCGTACTATATTTTGTGCCGATATATTCATACATCGGTAGTTATTGGGGTGCTTTAATAATTAAAATTAATAATTATTGAGGCCCTCTCTGACCCCCCACATCCCTTCGGCCGATTCTATTGAAAATTAATCGTCCATATGGGGTTTTGATATTTCATAAGAAATTCTGTGTGGTATATTCATCATCAAGGTTATTTGAATTTTAACGCTTTGGATGTACAAATAAAATGCATTCTATCGGTAGTTATCATGTCCATAGACACAGACAGACACAATCACTTTTAGAATATAGGAGTTGGAAAACATGAAATTACGGAGAAAATTGAACATGAAATTTCTGAAATTACCTAACTGTCACAATACATCGTGTTCCTGGGGATTCTGTGAACATAATAACTTCCGATGGAATGAATGTACCAACATAAAATTTTCTATGTCTATCCAGAACCCTATGAAGACAACACTTATTGATTTTCAGCCAAATCGCCCAAAGGCTAATGGGACATTAATGGGAGACTTGACACAAAAACTCTAATAACTACTGGCGAATAATGTAAATGTATTATGTGAATAATAATGAATTTAACGATACAAAATTTCATATGAAAATTTAAAACCCTAAAAGGGCTCGACTCAAAAACTGTCAAAACTGCCGATGTATTGAATGTTTCGACAAAAAATTTTGTGTAAGTTAATTATTAATTTTTAGTCCAAACGATCTTATAATTAATTAATTTTTTATCGATTTTTCTTTTTTTTACAAAAACAAAAACATTTTGAAATAAGGGTTTCAAAAACTTAAAACATGGACTTTCTGGCCGATTATACAACTTCTCCTATACTTCGCAAAGCTGAGGAAGTAATAAATTTATATATACCACTGAGCCGATTTGAAGAACGTGGCATTACAGTATGTTGAAATGGGGTTGAGCAAAGAGTAAAAATCACGAAGTACCCATAAATTATGCTAAAGATATGGAAATATTTAACCTAGGGCCTTGAGCTACCGAAATTTTTATTTATGAAGAGGGGAGTGTGACACGGCCTTAAAATCATTGAAAACTTAAACATTATTCTAAATTCGTTAGTTACTAAACAGATATGTTATTAACCTGCTCAAAGTATTGTTTGGGCAACACCAGATTACCTGCTAGTAATAAGTAAATAGTGTTTCTTCTCTTTTTTTCTCCAATAGTATTTATTCATTTAAGAACCCTATTTATTAATTTAAGAATTAATTCCTTAAAATCCCCTGTAATATTTATTTTTAATATAGTTGATAATTGTTATTAATTAATGAAAAAAAAAAAAATTAAACAAAAATTAAGTTAGGTGCGTTATAATGATCTTTACAAAAAAAAATATTTATCATAGAAAATAAAAATAATAAATCAAATAATTGAGTGCGCCGGTAGCTCAGTGGTATGCGTGCTTGACTTCTGAGCTCAAGGTCGTAGGTTCGTAGCCCGACCGAGGCCCTTAGTTTATTTTATCTGGGAGGTAAAATAAACTTAAGCACGCCGTCCTTCGGATGGGACGTTAAGCGATGGTCCCGAGCCTGTACGATGTCAGGTACTCGTTAAAGACCCCTACCCAAGATGAATAAAACATTTAGGGTAGGCGAAATTTAGGACTCCCACAGTAGAGTCGGGCTCATGTCCACCAGAGTGACGAAAGAGTGCTCTGGTAGTAGGCGATATGACCTCGTAGTTAAAGCCCGGGCATGAGTCATAAAACCTAACCTAACCTAAATAATTGAGTGAAGCTCTTAATGAAAAAACATATGTTATAAATAACTCTGGGTAAATTATTCAGACTACTTTACTAGTACCAATTAAAAAATTATCGAAATGTCCTCCGACTTGATTACGGTAAATTAAAAATATTCATTATGTCCCGAAATCGATACTCACTCCAAAGGGTTTTGATTCGTAAGATCTATAAATTTTGAGAATTTGAGCTTTGCTTTTAAAGAGATATGAGGGAATAATTAAAAAAAATTAAAACATGTTGAGAAATTTTACTAATTTAATAAAAAAGTGGCCATCTTGGAACAAAGTATATAAATCCTACCTTCGTGACGTCACGCTTGAATTTCTTACAAACTTAAATAATTAATGAACTAAGTTATCTCTCTCCGACTGAAACCAATATACCAATTTGTTTAGGTTAGGTTTTATGACTCATGCCCGGGCTTTAACTACGAGGTCATATCGCCTACTACCAGAGCGCTCTTTCGTCACTCTGTTGGACATGAGCCCGACTCTACTATGGGAGTCCTAAATGTTGCCTATCCTAAATTTTTATTCACCTAGGGTAGGGATCTTTAACGAGTACCTGACATCGTACAGGCTCGGGACCATCGCTTAACGTCCCTTCCGAAGGACGGCGTGCTTAAAGTTATTTTACCTCCCAGATAAAATAAACTAAGGGCCTCGATTGGGTTTCGAACCCACGATCTTGAGCTCAGAAGACTAGCATGCATACCACTGAACTACCGGCGCCCTCTATACCAATTTGGTTTATAATCAATAGATATCCTACTCAGAGACTATTAAATTTTGTGTCGATTTATTCTTCTAATATCTTCAAATTTTTAATTAGGAAAGGGTTGACGAACGATGTAATAAGAAGGAGAGATGAGGCTTGTGGTCGAAGAAAACAAACTTGTGGAATTACTACTAAGCTTTCGGCACTGAGTGTACCTTCTTCAGGACTTCATTCTGCCAGTGTGCGAAAGCTTGGCAGAAATTTCATAAGTTGTTTTATTCGACCACAAGTCTGATCTCTCCTCCTTCTTTTTAAATATTTATATATAAAATTTAAAAGAGTCCTCCCTACTCTATGTAAATAAAAATTTAGGATAGGCAAAATTTAGGATTCCCATAGTAGAGTCAGGCTCATGTCCACCAGAGTGAAAGAGTGCTCTGGTAGTAGGCGATATGACCTCGTAGTTAAAGCCTGGGCATGAATCATAATAACTAACTCTATGTCCGATTCTACTTCAAATAGATATGTGTCGTCCCTATAAGGTTTGTGGATTGACATAACATTTCTTATCGATAGTTATTTTGTAGTTTATAAATCGATCATAATCAATGGATGTATTCAGGTCCATTAGGGAACAATATGGATACTATGAGACATACAAGAATATATATATATTAATAAAATTTGTCAGAAGGATGTTCAGTGATAAGAAAAAAAATGGACATCAAAAAATGATGTTGTTATCGTTGGTTTCCGTTTGAAATGCGTCATCTTCTAAACAGGGAAAATTTTCATCTGTTTATTGTTATTAATATTTTTTAGTAATATTTATAATTTCTAAATTTCAGTGAAAAAATGTCCTTATTAAATGTTTAATCATAATGTGTCCTCAGATTTGAGATAGGACCAATATGGGAGTTATAACGCCCCAAAGAATATAAAATAAATGTCAACACAAAAACCCTAATAACTGCCGATGTATCGAAAAGAAATTTTATATTTAAATTCAAAACATAAGGATGACACCTATTAATTTTCAACAAAATCGGCCGAAGGGAAAGGTGGATAAGAGGAGGGGGCTCCACTCAAACACCCTAATAACTGCCGATGTAATGAATGTATCGACACAAAATTTAACACATAATATATAAGTTTTATTTTATAAGCCCTTACGTAAGTCATCTATTGCAGGGACTTCGGATCTGGGTAGTCCTTCTAGTATGGTGCGTCTGGCATTCTCATCTGCTGACTTATTACCCGCAATGCCACAATGACCTGGGATCCAGAGGAAAGCAACTGAAATCTGGTTTCTTCTTAATGACCCCAGGACCATCAGTATGTTTTGGACAAGGAGATGTTCTGAATACTGATTCCCCATGGATAATAGAGCCGACAGGGAGTCACTGCAGACTATCAGTTGGCTTCCATTGGGGATAGAGACGTTCAGACTCTTGCCAATAGCTACTAATTCCGTTGTCAGGTTGCTCAGGTTACATCGAAGGAAGAGCAAATAGGTAGATCCTCTTATCGAAAACCACCGCAGCCCACGGTACTTCGATAGGGTTTTTAGATCCGTCCGTGTATACAAACGTTGCTTGGGGGAAATCATTATTGAGCTTCATAAACTCATGTTTATATGCTATAGGGGGAGTGTCTTTCTTTAGTAATTTGGTCAGGTTGAGGCAGATATTTGGTGTGGGCATTATCCAGGGTTCAGTGCGCGCTAAGGCTAATCTTTGCAATCTAGGGGTTATCGATGTTATATTCTAGCAAAAGCAAAGTTCTCTCGTGCTTGGAAGGATTTTCGACGACCAGGAAAGTCCATATTATTCAGGGGGAGTTGATCGTTCGGGAACAGCATGCTTAGAGGATGGGTGTGCAGGGCTTCAATCTTCAATTTTTGCAAAGTAGGTTAGGATTAATTGCTCCCTTCTATATTGTAAAGGTAATTCTCCCGCGTCCACACAAACGCTGATAATAGGACTGGATCGAAAAGCACCTGTAGCTATTCTGTAATGTCCTTGGGCTGGCGGAACCATATCCCATGCACTATGGATGGGCGATAGTCGATAGTTGGCCACTATCAATAGTCTACCGATACGATCGGTGGAAAACTATAGATAGTACCGATAATTGCAATAAGTTGCAAAATAAATGTAAAATATTTTTCAATTCCAATATTATATTATAATATGATTATTTTATTTTTATTTTTTCATGTACATCTACCAATGTAATTTAAATTATTCTATGTTATGAACTTTTATTTTATGGAAATAACATATATATATAATAACATAATATAATCGCATTAAGTATAACACTTGGCAAGAATATTAACACATTAATTAAAGTTCAAAAACACTTATTGTAGATAATCAAAAAACAATCAAGTAGGTACAATGGATTTAGATTCTACTATTTTTATTTCAATCAACAACTTTTGTAAAACAATATCAAAAAATTAATTACAAATTGACGAAAAATACTTTTGTAAAACTCTATGGAACAGTAGGCAGCGATGCAGCTTCTGCAGTGGGTTGTTTGGTCTTGGGTGGCGGTTTATAAGTTTCTTGGTGGCGTCTCAAGAGGTGATCCCTTCAATTGGATCTGTTTAGCCCTCTATACTAGGAATTGGATTGGTTTTGTGTTCACAAGTGGCAAGCCTTTAAGTGCATTTAACGCTCCTGAACCGGTGAAGTTAAGAGATGAGTATTATAGTTATTAGTTGCTACTAGTAGACAATTAGCTCGTTATTGTTATTCAAAATAAGATAAAGCGAAGGTAAATATTGTTATAGAAACTGTTATCTCTGGCCAGATTGTGATAAAGATGGGAGAATAGACGGTCCATTTCAAACAAATAAATATGGACGGGGGTCAGGGGTCAAAATTCTGTTTTTGTTTTTATAGTTATACAATACGTCTGAGATGCCTTTTGAACGATGGAGAGTTTGTCCAGTAGGTCGAAAAATTACACTGGACAAAATAATTTTCTCGAATAAAGTATATGAATAAGATACTTAACATTTTCGCAGAGATATTGTGAAACACTTGATAAAGATATAAAGAAAAACTATTGTTTTGTAAAAATCTTGTATATTTCACAAGATATATAAAAATACAGTATTTGTTAAGTCGTGGCTGAAGATAGCAATACCGTAAGTACTCCCATATATTTTACGAGTATATATCTTATGAAATAGACAATATTTTTTAAAAAACATTTGTTTTTCTTTATATTTTTATATGGATATATTAGCAGGGAGGGGCTCAGAGATAGCGTCCTTGTCTTCTGAGTTCAAGATCGCGGGTTCAAAACCCAGCCGAGGCCTTCAGGTTTTTTTATCCTACCTGTACTCGATTAAGATACCTACTCTAGGTGGTCAAAATTTAGGACTCCCCAGGGGCTCATGTGCACCCGAGTGCCGAAAGAGCGCTCTGATAGTAAGCCATATAACCTAGTAGTTAAAGCCCGGGCATGAGTCACAATAAATAACTCAATACTAATATATAAAGAGAGAAAGTTTCTTTGTGTATTTGAGGTAATCTGGAAAACTAACATCGTACAGGACCATCATCTAACGTCCCATCCGAAGGACGACTCAAGGTTTTTTCAGTATAAATTCTAAATTTTGCCCACCCAAGTTTAATTAGGTTAGGGGTCGTTTAGGGGGTTTGGGACTGACATTTAACGTCCCCTCCGAAGGACGACCTGCTCAAGCCTTCCTGATGAAGAACCTAAGGGCCTCAGCCTGATTGAATCCGCGATCTTGAGCTCAATAGGCTAACTACCCTGAGCTAATTTTATATGAGAGTTCTGAAATTCCTGAGTAAAACACATAATGATTCTCAGGCAAATCGTTCGAATAGTTTTAGAGGGAGAGCGAGAAATTTCGCGCTGGGGAAGTACATTTGTTTAGTTTTGGGATCTTCTAGTTTATACATTTTGGATAATCATTATAAAAAAATAATAATAATCAAAAAAAGTCCAACGGGATTCCTTTTGTAGATAAGAACTGACTATAGGCAAAAAAAGTCTTTAAAAAATGAAAAAAATATTTATTAACTGTCTTTAAGATATGGAAATATTAGTTGTCACTTTCTGAGCATTCATTCTTATAATTAGTTTCTTTAATTAAAGAGAAATAAAGAAAAAAAATGCAGCCAAGTGATCCCATAATGCAGCCTCTTATCAGACAGTAACCTAACTTATCTGAGAGAGGGGGCATTTTTCTACTAATAAGTTCAACTTTATCTCTAGAATGACATACAGTTTGTTTATAAATATATAGAGTGGCCGAACTTGCAGGCATTCGGTAGTAGATTTGACAGAAAGCTGCCCACTCTAAAGTCACGTCCCTTCTTCTATGAACGTTCATAGTGACCAGATGATGGGACTTGAAAGTGTCTGGAAATATCGTCAAAAAAAAAAAAGACCTTTGGAAAAAATGCCGGAAAAAAACAAGTTTTATATTGTCTAATTTCACAAAAAGTGTACCGATTTCGGTTTATATGGTCAACACAAAATTCAAATGTCACATTTAAGTTTGCTAGGTTGTCATATTTGTACAATCCTCAGATTACTTGAAATTACCTCAGCCCACCTAGGGTAGGGGTCTTTAACGAGTACCTGACATTTTACAGGCTCGAGACCATCGTTTAATTACCTCCCAGATAAAATAAACTGAAGGACTCGGCCGGGTTTCGAACCCGCGATTTTGAGTTCAGAAGGCAACCATGCTACCTCTGAGCTACCGGCGCCCCCCCTCCTCCAATGCAATGAACGTACAGAATTTAATATTTGAATTCTTAATTCCTTCTATGGAGGTATATTGTATTGTTTTTTTTTTTAAATCTTATGGAAGGAGTAATTCAATTTTCGAACGTAGGTTGGTATGAAATTGGATCGGAATGTAAAAAATCTTTCAGAAAAAAAAAATTGTGTGACCAAATGCGACCGACTACACACCAGATCAGTGATTTTGTTTGAAGCAAAAACTTATAGTCAGATTTTTTTCAATATGGTTTCTGTAAGAAATCAAGTCATCTATTGAATATTAGCGCTAGAGGGAGTGCGAAAAGTTAGTTCTGGGGAAGTACATTGCCGGTGATTTACCGACGACTTTTTTTCTTTTGAACCATGGGTTCGGAAAACTTGAAATTCCGGTGAAAACTCAACGTCGAATTTCTTCTTTTCAACATTGAAACTGCCCTGAAACTCAAGTGTAGATTCGCGCCCCATTAAAATGTCCCTTACTCCAAATACCATAAGTTGATCTTGGACTGTTAACTCTGTTAAAATGTTACCGTTAAGAGGACATACTAGACTGGTAGGGTTGACTGAACACGAAGGATGTCCACCCTCGACTCGATATTCGTTCGTTCGCCCGCATGCACGAGCCTTGTTGTTAGACAGGAAGCCATGCCATGATAACAGCCAAGGATGTGAAAATTAAAGTTTCTAACTTAACCACTATGAAAGGTTCTACTTAACGTCGTTGAATCACCGGCTATGAACTTCCCCATAAAGAATCAATTAATTTTTCACACCCCCTCTAAAACTAGTCGACAATTTGCACTGATAATAGTTGAGTTGCATATGAGCTCCTAAATCATCATACTCAATTTTATGTCGATAAATTCATTACATCGGCAGTTATTAGGGTTTATGAATTGAGCGCCCTTCCCTGAACCCTTATGGAGTTTCGAATTCATGAGTAGTTATTGTAGTTTTCATGTTACGCCTTCCTCCTAATCACCCCTTCCCTTTGGTCGATTTGGCTGAAAAACAATAGGTGTCAATGCTAGAGGGGGACAATTATTCACATCAATCTTGGACGATACATTCCAATATGGAAGACTTTTTTTTTATACTCATGTTAAAATTCTAGTGTCGTTTTTACGCTTGGATCAGGCTAGTCTGCTCTCCCATGCGTTTGTCTGCTCTCCCATGTGCTAGTCTGCTCTCCCATGGGTTTGTCTGCTCTCCCATGTGCTAGTCTGCTCTCCCATGGGTTAGTCTGCTCTCCCATGGGCTAGTCTGCTCTCCCATGGGCTAGTCTGCTCTCCCATGGGCTAGTCTGCTCTCCCATGGGTTAGTCTGCTCTCCCAGGTGCTAGTCTGCTCTCCCATTGGCTAGTCTGCTCTCCCATGGGCTAGTCTGCTCTCCCATGGGTTAGTCTGCTCTCCCATGGGCTAGTCTGCTCTCCCATGGGCTAGTCTGCTCTCCCATGGGCTAGTCTGCTCTCCCATGGGTTAGTCTGCTCTCCCAGGTGCTAGTCTGCTCTCCCATTGGCTAGTCTGCTCTCCCATGGGCTAGTCTGCTCTCCCATGGGCTAGTCTGCTTTCCCATGGGCCTCCAGAGGAAGAAAGCAGTTTCGGACTTGGTAATGGTAAAATATGCATTTTAACAAAAATGGACTTAGCTGATTTTCCTTGTACGCCGACGAAATAATGTAATCACAATTTCTGTCGAAAGTTCCCCAAAAGGAGTTTCTGTTTTTTTTTTTTTTTCGTTTTTTTTTAAACCCATCAAAACCCAAAAATGACATGAAAGCCCAAAAAAGTATATAGGAACGTAAGACACTTATATGCCGACATGTCTACATTTATCATCCAACTCTCCATGGTTGGATGATAACCATCTTATAGAATATTGTGTGCACATTTTATGTTCCACGCTTCATTACTAATAATGTCTCAGTTTTATTGCTAATTTTTATATTTAATAATACAACTATTAAGACATTCATCAACCAATTATACGTTTCTTTAATATTAAATTATAGGAAATGTAAATAACAAAAAAGGTCAACGTTGAATCATCGGCTATATACTTCCCCAGCACAAATTAATCAATTAAATTTTGACTGCTTGGGCTGAAATCCTGAGTTGAGACCAGATGGGGGACAGGAATAACTTATCTGTCCCTATCCATGAAATGTCGAATTGTTCAAGTTTTTAGATGGTTTTATTTATTTATTTTTATTATAAATTTTTTTTTTATTTTATTTAATAAAATATTTCAATTTTCATTCAAATTTCAAACATTTTTATTTTATTAGACTGCCTGATGATGAGGGCAACCTCGAAAGCCGGCTAGCTAATATAATTAAAAATCTGTGAGGTCAGACTACATCTTATTTGACAACATGTGATATAATCACTTCTCACTACATCAGCCATCTTCATATTATTGAAATCCAATATTTGGACTTACATAGCGGTTTCTGAATCTTCATATTAATTTTTGTGTCGATATACTCAATACATTTTTGCAGTTATTAGGTTTTTTGAGTGGAGCCTCTTCCCTAATCTCTCCATTCCCTTCGGTCGATTTGTCTGAAAATGGATAGATGTTGTCCTTATACGGTTTAGGTCATGAGGAATTTTCTTGGAGGTTGTTGTGAGCGTGCTGTATTTAATAAAAGACACAGAGTTGTTGTCCATTCACAAGTTTTATTAGCACATGATGTCACAGTGGCAATCAGAGACTGGTGGAGACCACTACCTGTCTATTGTAGTTAGCACTGAAGATGGTCTTATAGGACCGAAAGCTGGCTATCCTAATAAAACTTGTGAGTGGACAACAACTCTGTGTCTTTTATTAAATGTTTAGGACATATACAATTTAATTTCGATACATTTTTTCTATAGTGAGTTATCATGTTCACAGACACACAGACAGACAGAAATTTTTTTTTTTTTCATATTTGGAGTTTGTAGGTCGGAAAACCTGAAATTCCGTTGAAAACTCTTCATCGAATTTTTGATCGATTACATAACTTCTTTTATACTTTGTATAGCTGTGGAAGTAAAAATTCCTGTAGCGATACATTTTGATTAAATCGGAAGTTTAATACCCTCTTATTATTATTGTCATTATATTATTATTGTCATTGTATTATTATTGTCATTTCATTTTGATGCACTTATAAAATTTCGAGTCGAAATATTCATTTTAACTGGAGTTATCGTTTCCACACAATTGTATATATGCCTTTCTTTTTTAAATTTTTAGAATCTGGGGACGGCGAAATTTGGAATTTCGGTGAAAACCCAACATGAAATTTCTGATTGATTACATGACTTCTCCTATACTTCGTACATCTGGGGAAGTAAAAACCCTTGTGGGAAGGGCCTAAGTGCCAACAAATCAACAAAGGGTCCAGTACTGTTTGTCTAAGGATAACGACTATTTCACACCCATTACCAGTGTCAGAGTGTGGGAGGCCTCTGGGCTGCATAGTTCTGCTGCAGGTAGCTACTGCAGCTGTCTCCTTGACTAATGACTATTTCTGTTAACTATTTGTCATCCTATCCACTGACACCCGACAGAAACCTCTCCAACAACATGTGACTTCTTAGACATGTTGTTATTCCTCAAAATTGACTTTTTGCAATAACAAAAATTGTGATGTGGCCATTACAGGACTTTCTTATACCAATCACGCTTACAGATCTTTCCTCCTTTTTAATATTATTTCATACTGGCATTACTGGGTATAAGAATGTCTACTCTCAAGATAACACTGTAGAAAGTACAATGGTTTTGAGAAGGGGAGGGGGAGAGAGAGTGATATGTAAGCGTGGTTGGTATAAGAAAGTCCTGTAATGACCATTCACATATTTTTCTCAATTTTTATAATTTTTCAAAAAAACTACCAATATATAAACCATATTTTAAAGTTCGTTGCTATGAGTTACGATTTAAAAATTGCTTAGGTATATTCCTTCCTTATAGGCATTTAGTTAACATTCTTCGGGGCGATATAACTTTTGTCGTATTGATTCTGTCTCAAATCTGAAGAATTATTAGCTATTGGAAAGTTTATAAGGAACAATTTTTGTAAAACTCAATTTTTCGATAGGACTAACCGTTTTCGGTTAAATCAAGGAAACGTCTAAAAATATGTGTTTCAAAACTACATTTCAAGATGGTTTTCGGCATGTATCTCGAAAATCGGACGACCTGTAAAAAATCATATTTTATATAAAATATGTATTTTAGTTTTTTCTACAACTATTACTCGAAACATTTTTTGATTAGGTCATAAATATAAGCTGTATTTTGTAAAATGTACTTAAGTCCCGAGGGAAAGTGGTCTCAATTTTCTTTCGATTTCTGCCAAAATCTAATCAGACCTAAGTTAAAACATGTGACCTCTCCATTCCAAATTCCAAGTTCATAGCTACAATCGTTTTTGCAGTAGAGAGCTCACAACTTTCCAATCACATACACACACACACACACACACACACCCACAGACAGACATCGTCGCGAAAATGATCAAAACATATTCAGGAGACCTTGAAACGTGAAAATCAGTTGAAACTTCTATCTCTGATTTTCGCACGATTATATTATACTATAAGTAATATTAAATGATTTTTCATAATTTTATGGAGGGTGCCGGTAGCTCAGAGACAACGTGCTTATCTATTGTACTCAAGATCGCGGGTTCGACTGAGGACCTTATCTGGTAGGGGAAGTACTTCGGATGGGACTTAACTTCTTAAAGATCTCTACCATGTACAACTTAATCTGGTTAGGAAAAAATGTAGGACTCTGACAGAAGAGTCGGACTGTTATCCACCAATGCGACGGAAGATAGCTTTGGTAGTAGGAGATATGACCTTGAAGTTACGTAATCAGAAATGTTGAATTTTCGCCGGAATTTAATGTTTTTCAAAAATTAAATAAAAAAATTCTGTTTATCACGATAACTCCTGATGGGATAAATATATCGATATGAAGTATTATATGTGGACCTAGGATCTAAAACATTCATACCAAAAATGAAAAAAAAATCTGTGTTTGTGTGGACACGATAATTGATAATTCCCGATAGAGTGATACTTAAAATTTTTGCAGAGATATTGTGAAACACTTGATAAAAATAAAGAAAACGTATGTTTTTAAAAAATATTGTCTATTTCACAAATAATATATAATATGGGAGTACTTTCGGTATTGCTACCATCTTCAGCCACGACTTAACAAATACTGGATGTATCGACATGAAATTGTATAAGTACATCCAGAACTCTTTAAGGTCGACACATAATGATCTTCAGTCAAATCAATCAAAGGGAATGGAGGATTAGGGGAGTGTCTTAACACAAAACCTCGAATAACTGTCGTTGTAATTAATGTATTGACAGGTAATTCCTTATGTAAAATCAAGACCTATTAATTTTCCGAAAAATCGGCCGAAGGGAAGGCAAGACTACCGATATATTGACACAACATTTAGTAAGAGGATTCAGAAGCCACTATATAAGTCAAATATTGAGTTTTAGCCCAAACAATTATTTGGGCTTAGAGGCTAAGCGAAAACGTAATTGAGTAATTCGTCCTGGGGAAGTACACTGCTGTTTGATTCACCGACGACGTTTTTTCCTTCTGGAAGTGTGTCTTACTGACTTGTCAGTTAGAAAAGTGAAATTGAACCTGCCAAGTAGTTTGCCGTGTGTTATCTTATCACCCCACGTGTCAGTTAGCCTGGGATATTGACAGGTGAGTGACTAGTGCAGAATACACAAACCGTGAGTCGTGAGTACAACACACACATCTAAGGGATTCATTCATTCAGGATGTCCACGGTGATAGGAGAGCTGGCTGCCAATTGAAGGTGGTATTGATATGAATTGTATAATTCCCTCCACTGCCTGGGGGTTTGTTTGAAAGGAAGGCAACGTGTAGATAGCCCATTGCTAAGAACCACAGCCACATTATCCGCTACACCATCAGAATTTCTCAGCCTTCGATACAAACCACCAGGTGGGATCCTCCCAGCGATTCTAATCACCACCGATAATTGAGACAGCGATGTTAACCACTCTACTACTACACCCTCGGTGCTCCCTAAAAACATGCTAAAGTTTGCCTTAATTAGTTTATTTTCTGTAGGCTTCAACTAGAAGGTCATATCGTCTACTTCCAGAGGGCTCTTTCGTCGCTGTAGTAGCCTTGAGCCCGACTCTATTGTGAGTTTTCAACGGAATGTCATAATAGCCGACCTCAAGATTCCAAAAATGAAAAGAAAAATACTACTGATTAAAAACTTAGAACGAGTCAAAAAAATTCCACTATATTTATAAAAGAAACACAATACATTTCGCTGGTTAGAGCATTCTCAAGGGTACAGACTTATGGTAATATTTAAAAAAAAGTCATGATAGGTCATGAGGGGTAGGAGGGGAAGAGTGAGGGAGGGTGACAGAACAGGAGGGGGGGGGGGGGGGGGGGGGACAAACATACTATATCACAATTTAATCAGAAAAAATTAATATTATATTATAAAATTTGGAACACCGCGTTAGAGCCATCTACTGGTGATTAGTTTGAACAACTACGATTGCTAGAAAAAGTGGTAAAATTGAAATTATTAAAAACCGTTAAATATCGAAAAGAATCCACATCTGTAAAAAATTAATGGCATATTCGCGTTCAGCCAGGGGCGTAGCCAGGATTTTGAGCAGGGGGGGGGGGGGGGGGGGGCAAAGTTAGGTTACAAGGGTGGGGGGTATAGACTCCCAGGGACAGAGCCCACAATTTCCGTGGTTAGAGCAGAAGACTTTTTGTTATTAATTTGGGAGACTCGGACCTCTAGAAGCTCCCCCTGAGGTAACCACTGATTGTAATACTTAAGCTGACTTTACGTGAGCAGCAAAAATGTAAAGCTCAACAGCAGCAAATGCACGCTATGGTTTCTGTGCTTAGAATTAAATTACTCACAGCCAATAGCGTGCATTTGCTGCTGCTGCGCTTTGCATTTTTACTGCGCATGTAAAATCAGCTTTATGAGTATAAAGTATAACATAAATGAAGATTTTGCTGATTTAGGAATCAGAAGCACAGGTAATTTGAAGATCCTATTGGTAACTTGTAAGCAATCCATTTTTAATAAAAACTATTTTTTAGTTTATTTAATTTTTATCTTGGTTTTTTGCTCTGGCCAGGGAGGGGGCACGTTCCCCCCCCCCTCCCCCAGCCACCCCCCCCCTGACATAAATAATTTTTTGTTACGTAGTGTTATTAGCGCAAACGGTCGAATAGTTTTGGAGGGATAGCGAAAAGTTAATTGATTAATTCATTGCCTGTTATTCACCGACGACTTATTTATTTATGGAATCACGTGGTCGGAAAATATAAAATTCCCTTGAAAACTCAACATCGAATTTCTGAACAATGACATAACTTCCCTTATACTTCTGGGGAATTAGATGCAGAAATTCTGCATGTAGAATGATAGCAGCAACACGCGGCTTTATTGAGTGAATCACAACACAGAGCGGCATAGAGCCATGACGCGAGACGCGGCAACTCACTTGGTATTATTTCATCCAAGAAAACAGTCCATTCGACAAATTAGCAATGTCATAGTTATACAATCATCTCCTGTGGTACTCACCAAAGCAGGTGACAATAGACCCGCTGTTTTGACAAAACACGCATTTCATGACAAATTCTGTCGTAAGCTGTCCCGAGAGTGACTCTATTGTTTACTGTACATTTTGAGTATCTTCAGAAATGAATATTATTAGTTAGCTATTATGACACATGCCCGGACTTTAAGTCTGAGGTCATATCGCCCACTACCAGAGCGCTGTTTCGTCGCTCTTGTGAACATGAGCCTGACTAAACTTTGTCTACCCATGTTTAGTTACCTAAGGACTTCGGCAGGGTTTCGAACCTGTTATTGAGAGCTTTATTAGGACAAAATTTAGTTCATAATTATCTCTCATTTGAGCACCAATCAAATTTTTGTGGATAACGTCTGCCTATCGTATTTGACAGGTAAACTAACGTTGAAATATTACTACTAAACAAAGGTGTAGCCAAAAAGTTACCTACCCACGTTTTGTATTTTTCCGTACTTGTTTGTACTCTACTACGGAATTAATTACGTTTTGGAAGTCAATATTTTATGTCTCAGATAAAGAAAAGTGCTAAAAAAAAGGAAGATATATGAGGCTATAAAAATTTCGTCAAACTGTGTACATAACATGTTTCACAAATGGACACAAGATCGCGTATCTATGAATTTTCATTCGATGAGAGAATGAGCTCCCAATGGCTACTAATTTTCCTCTAGTTAGTTATTGTGACTCATGCCCGGCCTTAACTACGAGGTCATATCGCCTTCTACCAGAGCATTTTGGTGGAAATGAGCCCGACTCTACTGTGGGAGTCCTAAATTTTGCTTACCCTCAATTTTTTTATTCACATAAGATAGGGTCTTTAACGGGTACCTGACATCGTACAGGCTCGGGACCATCGCGGCGTGTTTAGCTTTATTTTACCTCCCAGATAAAATAAACTAAGTGCCTCGGCCGGGTTTCGAACCTACGATCTTGAGCTCAGAAGGCAAGCACGCATACCACTGAGCTACCGGCGACCTACCCTTATAATTAATGTATTGACATGAAATTTCTTATGTAAAATCAAGACCCCATAAGGACGACACCTATTAATTTTCCGCGAAATCCCACGCTATCCATCGGAAGCCACTAGATGTCAAACATTGAGTTTAAGCTCATACGGTTAATTGGCCTTGGAGGGTGAGTACCTGACATCGTACAGGCTCGGGACCATCCAAAGAAATATTTAGTTATATTTTCGGTAATTTCTGTATTCAGAAGATTTGAAAATATGCAATAATATCAGGTGTATCACGCATGTGTTAAATATAATACGCAATAATATCAGGTGTATCACGCAGATGTGTTAAATATAACACGTTAGAATCAGTTGGCCACCCACATTACACCGGTGTTAGTTTCCTTATCAGTAAACCGATTAAATGTTTTCTCAAAAACAATCCAAGCTCAATGAATCATTGTTCTCTTGGCTATAAACAATGCCACTGTTACATCAACCCACCAACGACCACAACGGTTTCAATCCAACCACATTTCCATTCGATAAGTCGCGGTCGCTCGGTATGGACGTTTTTCGCTGGTTTCATGTTCAAAATCAACTAGTTCTAGGTCTCCATCAGTCCATGGTCAATGGTAACATATCTGGTCATTATCTTTCTACAAAATTATATATTTAATAATTATATATTTCATTAGATAAGGTATGGTGGATAGCGCTTCTTCCGAACAACCTGAAGATTCTACATATAGATTACAGAGGTAGAGGTAATATTGCGCCCGGCTTGGCCATAATAACTGCTATGCAAAGTATAGGACAAGTTATGTAATCGGTCAGAAATTCGATGTTGAGTTTTCACTAAAATTTTATGTTTTTATGACTGATTCCAAAAATTAATAAAATATATGTCCTTCCTATCTGAAATTTAATGTTTATTCAGAACCCCATAAGAAGAACACCTATTTATTTTTAGCCAAATCGGCCAAAGGGAATAGATCACGCTATATCACTTATACTTCTCAAGACTCCTCTCCCCCCCTATCACAAACTGTCAAAATCCCCCCCCCCCCCTCCCCCCCTCCTCTCAACCTGTTGTTACGAAATTTATGGACGGCCACTTACGGAGAATAAAGTTTATAAGTTCACAAAAAAATGCTGATATTTGTTTATTTCATTTTTTTGTAGCACCCCATATCCTCTCCCCCGCTCTCTAGATCGGGCCCTGTACGATTTATATTTCTGCATATTAGTGTTCAGAACAGGATGACAACATGTTGACAGTCCGTCGCTAATGCCCACAGCTGTTTTTTTTTTTCTCGTGTATGATTTTATACTGATGCATATCGACCAGTTATAGTGATGATCATATAAATAAAAATGTTCACAGCCACATAAGGAACATTTTAAGCTAACGATAAACAGTCAGGAAAATTTTGCGTCGTAAAATTAGAATTAGGAACTTAATTATATAACGTAAATGAAACTGAAAATAAAACTTAAATATATTGGTAATACTAGCAGTAATACCCGGCGTTGCCCGGGGAACTTTGAATTTTCTCCTAATATCTCTCGTTCGAATCCTATTCAATTTTTCAACAGTAAATTCATGATGTTATAATTTTGAATTATTCATACGGAATAAGGCTTATAGTCCTTCAACGGCAGACATCCCAGCTAGTCGGTTTTTAGGACCCCTGGGCACCATAGCTAGTACGCGCCATTCAACGGCGGAAACCACAGTTAGTGAATACTTAGCGTCACTGGACGTTCTAGCCAGTGCGTACTTAAGAACGCTTGTGCCCACAGCTAGTATGTGCTTTTCAACGGCGGACCCCACAGCTAGTACGTAGTTTGAAACGCTGGGCACCACAGCTAGTATGTACCTTGCAATGGCGGACCCCACAGCTAGTATGTAGTTAGGAACGCTGGGCACCGCAGCTAGTACGTAGTTACTACTACTACATATGAAATTTCATGAGAATCCGATTACTTTTAATGAATCAGTATTATTTTTATGCTTAGCCCCCCCCCCCCCCCCTCCCGTTCAAATTTTTGAGATTTCATATAGTGTATTATTCTATTTCGCCTAAAATACTATATGTGAAATTCCATGACAATCCGACCATCAGTTAATGACCAATCACTATCTTCGTATTTAAGCCTAATCCCACAACCCCCCTCCCGTTCACAATTATGCGCTGAAACAATTTTTATGCTTAGCCCCCATTGCAACCCCACCTCCCGTTCAAATTTTTGAGATGTCACATAGTGTATTTTTCTATTTCGCCTTTAAAAATACTACATGTGAAATTCCATGACAATTCGATCATCTGTTAATTACCGATCACTATCTTTATATTTAGGCCGCACTATCACTATCTTTATAGTTTACCGAGCTCAGGATCGCCATTTCGAAATCTAGCCAAGTCAATTAGCTCAGATGTTTTAATCGAGAAGATAAAAATAAATTTGAGCACGTCGTCCTTCGGATTGGACTTTAAGCTATGATCGAGGGCCTTTTCGTATGTCAAGTACTCGATAATGAGTCGTATGTTATGTATCTAACTTCTGAGCTCAAGGTCGTGGGTTCGTAACCCGACCGAGGCCCTTAGTTTATTTTATCTGGGAGGTAAAATGAACTTGAGCACGCCGTCCTTCGGATGGGACGTTAAGCGA
Source organism: Aradus depressus (assembly GCA_963662175.1). Taxonomy (NCBI): domain Eukaryota; kingdom Metazoa; phylum Arthropoda; class Insecta; order Hemiptera; family Aradidae; genus Aradus; species Aradus depressus. Next base: position 39,633,014 of record OY759221.1, on the reverse strand, counting down.
TGGTCCCGAGCCTGTACGATGTCAGGTACTCGTTAAAGATCCCTACCCTAGATGAATAAAAATTTAGGGTAGGCAAAATTTAGGACTCCCACAGTAGAGTCGGGCTCATGTCCACCAGAGTGACGAAAGAGCGCTCTGGTAGTAGGCGATATGACCTCGTAGTTAAAGCCCGGGCATGAGTCATAAAACCTAACCTAACCTAACCTATGTATCTAAACCTGGGTAGGTGACATTTCATTTAGGTTAAAAATTACTTGAGCACGTCGTCCTTCAAATTGGACTTCAAGCTATGATCGAAGGCCTTTTTGTATGTCAGGTACTGGATAATGAGTCGTATGTTATGTACCTAAACCTGGGTAGCTGAAATTTCACTTAAGTTAAAAAAACCTTGAGCACGTCGTCCTTCGGATGGGACTTTCCCGATATATCTGAATCTGTCTATCAGTTTTTACTAATATTAAGCCTATAACCCGTTAAAAATCGAGAAATTTGAAGAATGGGATTTAGCCCGACTTTTTTCGAAAAACATTTTTATTTCGATTTTTGTGTAGGATTCAGATATCACGGTTGTTATATATCAGTTTTAACAAATATTAAATCTAAAAACCGGTAAAAAGGGAGAAATTTGAAGAATGGAGTTTACCGAGCTCAGGATCGCCATTTAGAAATCTAGCCAAGTCACTTAGGTCAGATGTTTTAATCGGGAAGATAAAAATAAATTTGAGCACGTCGTCCTTCGGATTGGGCTTTAAAATATGATCGTGGGTCTTTTCGTATGTCAGATACTCGAGAATGAGTCGTATGTTATGTATCTAAACCTGGGTAGCTGAAATTTCACTTAGGTTAAAAATAACCTTGAGCACGTCGTCTTTCGGATGGGACTTTCCCGATATATCTGAATCTGTCTATCAGTTTTAACAAATATTAAATCTATAAACCGTTGAAAAGCAGGAAATTTGAAGAATGGTATTTAGCCCGACTTTATTCGAAAAACATTTTTATTTCAATTTTTGTGTAGGATTCAGATACCCGGTTGTTCATCAGTTTTAACATATATTAAATCTAAAAACCGTTTAAAAGCGAGAAATTTGAAGAATGGAGTTCACCGAGCTCAGGATCGCCATTTAGAAATCTAGCCAAGTCACTTAGGTCAGATGTTTTAATCGGGAAGATAAAAATAAATTTGAGCACGTCGTCCTTCGGATTGGACTTTAAGCTATGATCGAGGGCCATTTCGTATGTCAGGTACTCGATAATGAGTCTTATGTTATGTAACTAAACCTGGGTAGGTGACATTTCATTTCGGTTAAAAATAAGGCTTATAGTCCTTCAACTATAGTAACGCTAGTAAGTTTTTAGGACCCCTGGGCACCACAGCTAGTATGCGCTTTTCAACGGCGGAAACCACAGCTAGTGAATACTTAGCACCGCTGGACATCCTAGCCCGTGCGTACTTAATATCGCTTGTGACCACAGCTAGTATGTGCCTTGCAACGGCGGACCCCACAGCTAGTACGTAATTAGGAACGCTGGGCACCACAGCTAGTACGTAGGAACGCTGGGTACCACAGGTAGTATATGCCTTGCAACGGCGGACCCCGCAGCTAGTACGTAGTTGCGAACGCTGGGCATTACAGCTAGTATGTGCTTGCGACAGCGGACCCCACAGCTAGTACGTAGTTAGGAACGCTGGGCACCACAGCTAGTATGTGTTCTGCAACGGCGGACCCCACCGCTAGTACCTAGTTAGAAACGCTGGGCATCACAGCTAGTATGTGTTTTGCAACGGCGGACCCCGTAACTAGTACGTAGTTAAATACGCTGGGCATCACAGCTAGTAAATGTCTTGTAGGTGCCTTGAAACAGCGAACCCCACAGCTAGTACATAGTTAGGAACGCTGGAGCTGAGCACTACAGCTAGTAAGTGCCTTGCAACAGTGGACCCCACAGCTGGTACGATATTAGGAACGCTGGGCATCACAGCTAGTAAATGTCTTGCAACAGTGGACCCCACAGCGAATACATAGTTACTACTACTACATGTGAAATTCATGACAATCCGATTACCCTTTAATCATTCAGAATTATTTTTATGCTTAGCCCCCCCCCCCAAATTTTTAAGATGTCACATAGTGTATTTTTCTATTTGGCCATCAAGAATACTACATGTGAAATTCCATGAAAATCCGATCATCCGTTAATGACTTATCACTATACTTATACTTAGGCCCCCATCAACCCACCATACCGTTCAAATCTTTGGGACGCCACACACCTTTTTTTCCTATTTGGCTTTTAAAAATACTACGTGAAATTTCATGACGACTCGCCCATTAGTTAATGAGTTAGCTCTATATTTATACTTAGGCCCCCTTTACAACCCCCCCTCCCGATCAAAACTTTGGGACGCCACACACCTTTTTTTCTTGTTTGGCTTTTAAAAAGACTACCTGTAAAATTTCATGACAATACGACCAACCGTTAATGAGCTAGCACTATATTTATACTTAGGCCCCCCCCGCCACAACCCCCCCTCCCGTAAACAATTTTGAGCCATCACACCGCCTATTTTTCTATTTGGCCTCCAGGAATACTACATGTGAAATTTCGTGACAATCCGATCATCCGTTAATGACTTATCACTATACTTATACTTAGGCCCCCATCAACCCACCCTCCCGTTCAAAATTTTGTGACATATACACCCTATATTTCTATTTGGCTTTTAAGAATACTACATGTGAAATTCCATGACAATCTGACCAACCGTTAATGAGCTAGCACTATATTTATTCTTAGGCCCACCCCACAACCCCCCCTCCCGTTCAAAACTTTGGATCGCCACACACCTTATATTTCTATTTGGCTTTTAAAAATACTACATGGGAAATTTCGTGACAATCCGACCAACCGTTAAAGAGTTAGCACTATATTTATATTTAGGCCCCCCCACAACCCCCCCTCGCGTTCAAAACTTTGGGACGCCACACACCTTTTTTTTCTATTTGGCCTTCAGGAATACTACATCCGAAATTTCATAATAATCCGACCAACCGTTAAAGAGTAAGCACTATATTTATATTTAGGCCCCCCCACAACCCCCCCCCCCTCCCGTTCAAAACTTTGGGACGCCACACAGCTTATTTTTCTATTTGGCCTTCAGGAATACTACATACGAAATTTCGTGACAATACGACCAACCGTTAATGAGGTAGCTCTATATTTATACTTAGGCCCCCCCACAACCCCCCCTTCCCCACACAATTTTGAGCCGTCACACACCCTATTTTTATATTTGGCCTTTAAAAATACTACATGTTAAATTCCATGACAATCTGATCATCCGTTAATGACCTATCACTATCTTTATATTTAGGCTTCCCCCCACAACCCCCCCTCCCGTTAAAAATTTTAGGACACCACACAGAATATTTTTCAATTTGGCTTTTAAGAATACTACATGTGAAATTTCGTGACAATATGACCAACCGTTAATGAGTTAGCACTATTTATATACTTAGGCCCCCCTTACAACCCCCCTCCCGTTCAAAATTTTGGGACGCCACATAGCCTATTATTCAATCGGGCTCAAAAGAATGCTACATGTGAAGTTGCATGAAGATCCGTCCAGCGGTTTGGGCGTGATGCTGGAACAAACAAACACACAAACCCCGTTTCAGCTTTATTAATATAGATTGCAAAGAAGCAAGATTCGGACACTCAATGCTCCTGAAGAGGAATGGGGCTACCAAACAGCAGAGTCCTGGAGACGAGCAGCGAGTTGCCAAAGACCGAACAGGATGGAACCGGCCGCGACGCATATAATGTAATAAATTTCGTGACTTACAGTACCTACATCTGCAGTTATCCACTCTCCGTTTAGCCGATTTTTCTTAAAATTAGTATGTGTCGTCCTTATGTGGTTTTGAAATTAAATATAAAATTTCATGTTAACACATTCATTACATCGGCAGTTATTAATGTTATTATGGTGGGGGTTGAAAAACATGAAATTCTAGTGAAAACTAAACATCGAATATCTGTCCGATTACACAACTTCAACTATTATTCATTAAGCAATTTCCAGACTATTGACGAAATATTCGGTAATTTTTGGTACGTTAGGTAGGCCGTCCACTGGAACCGTATTCGGCAACACGGCCGAACGTTCGTCTACTGGAGCCGGTTTTCGTCAGTAGTGCCCACAGACTCCGGTTCTTGTTTGATACTTTTTCGCTCTAGATTCTATAATTTCCCGTTGAAATGGATTTAGTGGATGAGATGATGTTGTTGGAAAGTATGTACATCCGTGATGAGCCGACGGAGGCGAAAAAAGCAGAAATATTGGGTACACCCGATACTTACTGAAAGGAGTCGACTGGGCCAGTTTCATCACTTACATAGCCAGCTCCAGGAAGATGAGATAAAGTTTTGTAGAATACTACCGTATGAGTGCCGAAACGTTTCTGTATATTATGAACGCCATTCGTCCATCACTCGAAAAATGGTCAAATTAATTTCTAATAACTAATTAATTTCTCACAATCCATAGGTATTTACATAAAAAGTAAATAAAAAATAATTACTCGATGAAAGATTGAAAGAAAGAAATTAAAATTAAAGAAAAAAATGGAATTGTTGTTGGGCAGGTCACGGACTTTGGCCTCCCAGATAAAATAAACTAAGGGCCTCGGTCGGGTTACGAACCCACGTTCTTGAGCTCAGAAGGCAAGTATGCATACCACTGAGCTACCGGCACCCTCGTAAAAGTTAGTATGTGGATTCAAAAGATTTTGGTGGGAGAGCGATAACTTAATTGATTATTTTGTACTGTGGAAGTACATTACCTATGATTCGTTTTTTAAATATAATATAATGTAATTGATACATAAATAAATCAGTTTGGCTCAAATTTGACCCTGTTTATAAATAGACGTGGGTTTATACTGATAAACAACCAGTTAGTTGTATTAGATAATCCAATATGTATAATAATTGTTATCAATATTATTATAGTTTTATGTTATTAATTAACTATAACAAATTAACCAGGAACGATGCTACATTAATAGAGCGGATATATTGAAGGACCTCTTTGTCTTCTTCTCAGAGATCTCTTTGCACCCATTGATCCTATGTCTGTGTCTGCGAACATAACTCCCGATAGAACATATATGTGTATCCAGAACCATCTATCTGTTGATATTCAGCCAAATCGGCCAAAGAGAAGAGGATTAGGGAGGCTTAACGCCAAATGAGAAGGCAGCTTAGTGTGTTTCTAATATGAGATGGCATCACTTTCGGGGGTGAACTATGCCCCCTTTGTTTGTCTAGCAAAATTCAACCGATTTTCAATCTGAAAACTGTATTTGCTTCAATATGATCATCAAAATAAAGAGTCGATCGACTTTTATTTTTTGAACTATTGCTATGCGAAATTTTTGTCTATTCGATTTGTTCATAAGGAGCATATATCAGATTTTCCTCGGGGTTGTACTACAATGACCCTTTTGAAGGGTAGATTATGACTATATATATATATTTTTTTTAATTAATTTATTTGCAATCTACATACAATTAATATAATGAGCAAAGGTAACTATATGCATGAGTGTCTATGCCACATGTTGGGAGGGGCCAGCCAGCGCTGACACTCCCTAGAAACAAATACAATGTTTAGATTTCACTTCCTCGAGGCCACCTCCTATTCAGACGGCGTGGAGGATTGTCTGGATGGGATTGAGAGGATAGGACTTGTGCAAATGGGTTAGGATGGGATAAAAGTTTATTGTGGAAATTTAAGAATCGGGATTGGACGAGTTCTTGGACGGTTGGGATGTTTAGGTCTTCATGGAGTAATTTATTGGTGACGTAGAAGGGAGCATTTACAATTCGACGAAGGACTTTGGACTGGAAAGCTTGAATGCGGTTTATAGTGGATTGTTTGGCTGTACCCCATAGTTCGAGGCCGTATGTCCATATTGGGCGTATTATAGTCTTGTAAATGGTCAGTTTGTTGGCAGTAGAAAGTTTTGATTTTGGTCCAAGTAGTCTACGTAGTAGTCCGTAACGTCGATTCAACTCGTTTGTCGTGTGTCACTGTCGTTTGTCGTGTGTGTGGGTTCCACGTCAGTCGGCTGTCTGAGTAGAACCCGAGGTAACGCACCTGGTTAGAGGAAGGAATTAGAACGTTGTTGATGGTGACGGGAAGGCACGTTTGATGGTGAAGTGTGAATGTAACCTATACACATTTCTCTTCATTTAATTTCATCCGCCAGAAGTTCCTAGAGAAGGAGAGAGGCTACGTTGGGATCAAGATTTGTAGACAAGATAGCAGTGTCGTCTGCGTAGGTGGTTATTAAGGTGTTTGGGTGGATAGGAAGGTCGGCAGTATATATGTTGTAGAGGATAAATATAAAATATAAAACATACGCTATTCTTGATGAAAAATTACCTTATATGCTCAAGTTTTAGAGTACATCCAAATACTCACAATTCTGATTCTGCATCTCGTCCTTTGATTTCCGAATTTGAGGCTACACGTAAGTTTCAGCGCTACCTCTAAAAGTATTTCTAGGCCCGAAGACTCAAAGAGACCAAACCCAGACTCGAATCCGAGATTCCAGTCTTGGACACTGGAACCCTCAAATGAGTCCACTAAATAGAGATACTGAAGTTTTAGAGGGAGTGCGGAAACTTACGTGTTACTTGAGAGTGTAGCCTTAAATGCAGAGATCGAAGGCCCCACGAAAGAGCAAAAACTGTAAGTTCTAGCAAATAAAGATTTCGAAGGTTTGGAAGGAGATATATATATATCCTGTATATATTTTTATTATTATTATTATTGAGGACGCCTCCAGCTCAGAGGTAGCGTGCTTGCCTTCTAAGCTCTAGATCTTGGATTAGTAACCCGGCCGACTTAACCTAGTAGGTGAAAATATCTTGAGCACGCCGACCTTCGGAAGGGACGTTAAGCGATGTTCCCGAGCCTGTACGATATCAGTTACTCTTTAAAGACCCCAAAACTAGGTGAAAAAAAATTTAGGGTAGGAAAAATTTAGAACTCTCACTGCAGAGTCGGCTCATGTCGTACCAGAGAGGCGAAAGAGCGTAATTAAAGCCCGGGCATGAGTTACAATAACTAATTATATTATTATTACTTTGTACATAGTCTTAATGACTTTTTTAAAAAGAAACATTTTTATTTTTTAATTATTATTATTATTATTATTATTTTATTTATTTGTTTCTTATATATATTATTTATTATTTCACTTTGTCCGTAATTTCAACAAATTTACTAATGATTTATAACGATTGTAAATATGCGTAATATGTAAATAATTTTTAAAAAAAGTATGTTATTATATAAAAAATTTATTATTATATTCATAAACATAATACTATATGTCTATTATACATTATAAATGTATAAAAAAGATACAACATGAATATACTTAGAAGTGAGTACACCACTTTGCGTTGAGTGTTACCAAGGAGACGGTGTTGGGTGACCCAGTTTGAGTGTAACGCTCACGGCAGGTATTACGACCGGACCGTGTTTATATGAGCAGTCACGGAGCTGATGCACCAGCCTCATTGCACTAGTGCACTTCCTCATAGGCAGGGGTCCGTTATAGGACAGGCCATCTTCATAACATGCCATCTGAGAATGCACCACACACGGAATGTGACACTAGCCGTGGCCTAGTGGTTAGGAAGGCTGGCCAGTGTACTAAAAGACCTGGAGAATGGTAATTAATAATTATCGACATTAAGAATCTTTAAAAAAGGGTGGTACTCTGTAAAAAGCTCGGTCTCTTAGTTAGTTATTATGACTCATGCCCGGGCTTTAACTACGAGGTCATATCGCCTACTACCAGAGCGCTCTTTCGTCACTCTGGTGGACATGAGCCCGACTCTACTGTGGGAGTTCTAAATTTTGCCTGCCCTAAATTTTTATTCACCTAGGGCAGGGGTCTTTAACGAGAACCCGACATCGTACAGGCTCGGGACCAGCTTAAGTTTATTTTACCTCTCAGATAAAATAAACTAAGGGCCTCGGCCAGGTTTCGAACTCACGTTCTTGAGCTCAGAAGGCAAGCACGCATACCACTGAGCTACCGGCGCCCTCGCTCGGTCTCTGTATGAATCACCGGCAATGTACTTCCCCAAGGTGAATTAATCAACTAAGTTTTCGGTCCCCCTCTGAAACTAATCTGATAGAGTTTTAGTTAAGTTACGATACATTCGTTACAAGCAGTTAGACCGATTTCTTTGAAAATAAACAGGTATCATCTTTATTGGGTTCTGGATTCAGTTATAAAATATTATATCAAAACGTCATTTCATCGGATATTAGATTTCGGTCGATGTATTCATTCTATCGGGAGTTATCGTGTTCACAGACACACACACAGGATTTTTGTTTAATTTTTGGAGTCAAGGCACACCCATTGATTTTCCGCCATATCGGCCAAAGGAATTAGGGGAAGCCTTAACACAAAAACTCCAATAACTGCCGTTGTAATGCATGAATTGACACAAAATTTCATGAGAATTGTGAAGTCTCTATGTAAGTCAACTGTTGGTAACTAACCCAAAAGATGAGCGAAAATTTAGTTGGTTAATTTGTTCTGGGGAAGAACATTGCCGGTGATTTACCGATCACTTTTTTAAATTTCATTATTGAATTCCGGGAGTCGAAAGAGATTAAATTCTATTGAAAACTCAACTTCGAATATTTAACTGACACTCGGTAAGTAAAAAAAATGGTTACATTAGCTTTTATACACTAATATAACAGCCATTATGGCGCCCCAGTAACCTAATGATATCCAACCAATTTGTTGAAAACTGACGTTAGCCTCAGGCGATTACTTCTATCCGCCGTTTAATCCTCATGACTGCTTCGTCTTATTTATTTTGTAAATGTTGTATAGAATATTCACACCTCACGATACGTTTAATCTCTCAATTATGATAAAACAGATAAAAGTAAGTATTTAATCACTCCTGATAAATAATTTAATTTTAAATATTTTCACTTGTAATCAGTAGAAGCTTTAATCGTGATAACAGGAGTGAGTAGTAGTGAAAGTTCTTATTGATGCATTTAGTTTGCATTTCAAAATGCATTTTTATTATATTTGCTTTCTATTTTCAGATACAAATTAAGTTTTCAGAGATTAACAAGTATTATGGTTATAATAGAAATGTTGTTATTGTGCCACAATAATGCTTGTAAAATTATTTTTCATACGTATATTTCCTTACAAATTATGCAAAAATTCGAAAAAAAAATTTGTTTACAATGCGTAGAAATAGACTGGGCTTTTTGGGGCTAGGATGGGCGACTTCAGAGCGACCTACACGTATCATCCTGCAACATTCTTTAATAATAAAAAAAGGAACGAAAATATTATTATTCAATAATTCTTAACGAATATTTAAAAATAAATATACATATATTGTTTTAATTCTACTAATATACTTCGCCATGCTCCTACTCTTTTTCATTTAAGTCCCAACTTCTCTATTATTTACAAACTCAACAAACCTCTGATTCCTAAGGCTGGCTCCTATGAGATAGTTCTCGTCTTCCTGTAAGTCTCTCTCTCTACTGGACACATTGTTACTCTTCTGTTTCCAGTTTTTTACAATTCATATTTAACTCATTATTGTTATCATGTTTCAAATTATTATTCAAACTTGTTTTTCTAATTTTTATTTTTTTATTTCTCTTTATTATTTTTCACTAGTTTATTATATTGTTTTAATCATTGCCTGTTTTTAACATTTAATATTTATTCCTAGAGACCTCTTTTATTTTGTATTTATTCTTCTCAACTGGTTGATACTTGTATACTCTTGTTTATTTTTTATGTTATTATTCTTAGGGGACGTATGTTCCAGAATAAAGATTATTTTTCATTTCATTTCAATATACAAGTATGTATATAGCTACTTAAAAAAATTGTTGTATATATATTTTTTTTTAATTCGCTGAGCTTTCAGCTAACTTATTAATAACTATTTCTGCTTCTCAATCTATTACTTTCTTATAACCTATAGTATAAAGAAGTAGTGTAATCCTGAGAAACTCCGAACGATTGAAGCTATGAACTTGAAATTTGGAATGAATAAGTCACATCTGCTAACTTAGATCTGCTTAGATGTTGGCCGAAATCGGACGAAAATTTACATTTTTCAAGATTACTTACTTATAACTATTTATGACCTAAAAAAAATTGTTGAAAATAAAAGTTGTAGAGAAAAGTAAAAGGGACATTTTATAAGAAATAGGATTTTTTGCAGGTTGCGCAGTTTGCGAGATACATACCGAAAGCCGTCCTAAAATGTCGATTTGAACATAGTGGACATGATCTCGACTCTACTACGGGGAAACAACGTGGGGGAGAGGGGTCTTTAACATCTGACATCGTACAGGCTCGGGACCATCGCTTAACGTACCATCCGAAGGCCGGCGTGCTCATGGTTTTATTCACCTCCCAGATAAAAAAACCTAAAGGTTTGGAAGTCGCGATCTTGAGCTCAGTAAGCAAGCACGCATACCACTGAGCTACCGGCGCCCTCACTTGTTTTATGGTGATCCCCCTCCCCTCCCCCCCCCCCCCCTACCGCTCGTGTCCCCCTTAGATCCGCCCCTGACCATCAGCCCTCTCATCTACATTCTATAGCTATAGTTGTTGACGCAACATAAGAACTAGGTCATATACAATAATTCTTCTGGATCATGGAGTCATATTTCAAAAAACAGATATTCAATACCTATAACTCCTAGAAATAAATAAACAATCTATTATTTCATAATGATTCAATGGTCTGTAAGTAGAATTATTTCTAGAGAAGAATGGGGTTATTTCTGGATGTTTACAGGTACGGCGTCGTCTACTTCAAAACAAACATACTTTACACCTTTCTTGTGTAAACAAAACCTTATATGTACCTGTTAATGTAAAAAAAAAATTTCAAAATAAATAAAAGATAAAAATTCCAATATGAAGTATAGGGGAAGTTATGTAATTATTCAAAAATTCGATGCGGAGCTTTCAACGAAAATTCATGTTTTTTTGACCTCCGATAAATCCTGGTAGAATGAATGTATCGACACAATTTTTTTTTTTTTTGACAATAAATATGTTATAAACAGGCACACTACGATAGAAAAAAAAACAAGTTTTTCGTAAAGATTTCACATTCCCTCTTAACCATTATCCTTTTTCGGTCAATGGCTGAAAATCTATAGGTGTCTTACTCAAAAGCCTCTCAAACCTCGTCTAAAATTTCATGTCGGTGCATTCATTACATTGGCAATTATTAGTGGAGTTATCGTGTTCACAGAAGTTTTGGAATCGGGGATCGGAAAATATAAAATTCCAATGAAATAACATTGAATATATAACCGATTACGTAACTTCTACTATACCTCATATAGATGGGGGGAAGTTAAAAAAAAATAAGGGTTTTGAGGGAGAGCGGATAACTTAGTGGATCCCAAGTAATTTCTGGCTGGGGAAGTACTGTGTGATTTACCATTTTGGCATCCCTTGCTATGATGACGTTGTCTGTTCAAGTTGTTGAGACAAGGTTCAACAAGACAAACGGACAGTTCTCTTGTTGTGAGCAGAGAGTGAGTCCCTTGTAAGAAGTTGAGTGGATATTTGTAAACAGGATTTTGAGAAGTGGTAGCAGTACGTAGACGACAGTGGTTTGTGTTGTCTATGTCGTGTTCTCACTACGTACATTAGCTTCGTCCTGTTTATAAACATCCCCACAAGAAGGCGCCCGTCTCCATCATTCCCATCATACATTGAACCATTTATAGTTTTCAACATACTGTAGTGTAACAGAAATTCAGAGGCTTAGCAAATCCCCAAGATCAAAGTCCCAACCATTTTCGGATAAGTGAGGCTCTCGCGTATCTCTTCACTGGACAAAAAAGAATCGATAGCAATTCTTGTTCGCAGTTTGCAAAATAAAAATATACCTCTCAAAAATGTTATTCATTTTTTTTATGCTAGCAGGTTTTCATCATTTGTATTTTCTATATCGTCGGTCTAAACGTGATACCTCATATGTGCAAAAAGTCAACTTGAGAGGAGAGACAAAAAACTGATTAAAAAAAAATTCTTTATAGATAACCTCAATTTTTTCGACATTTGTATTAAGTGAGATGTATTTGCATGCCATGAATTGGTTTTAAGCTAGTTTGCAATTCCAAGTAAAGAATTAACGAACTTGACGGAGTTACCAGGTTTCACCAGAATTTCGTTCCCATTTATTTTGCAAGGTACGGTTCTTCAAACCTTATTTCATGTTTTTTTTTCGTTTTATGTCGTATACGAGGTCCCACTAGATCAATAGAGTTTTTTTTTTCTTTTTTTTTCGTAAAAAAAAAACGATTTTCGGAAAAATGTCGCTTACGAGGTATCACGTTTAGGCCGACGTTTTACTTTATTAATTTGTTTTAACTAGGTTAGTTTGACATGCCTGATTATGGGGACAAACTCGAAAGCCGGCTAGTATAAAATAAATTAACAAAATCTGTGAGAGGTCAGACTATATTCTTTATTTTGCAGCCTATGAAATAATCACTTCTCACTACATAAGCCATCTTCACAGTTCTTGTTTAATGTCGTATTTTCAACGGTGAACCCTGGACTTGACGGACTGTAAGCAGAGAAGAAAGCACGGATATCCGGTGTTGCGGTTTGGGTTGGCGAATTGTTATCTTTTATTATCATCTAGTGAATATTATCTTTGACACAAATTGCGGCTCAACACCACAACCTGCTTTTTCCAACAATTTTTTATACGTACCATTCGTACGCCTCTAACTTTTTTACTGAAATTAGAAGCAAACGAATACGGTTTTCGGCTAAATAACACAACTAAGAATCATGAAAAAAAATTGTGATGTGTTCATTACAGAACTTTCTTATACCAACCACGCTTACAGATCACCCTCTCCCCCTTCTCAAAACTATTTCATACTGGTATTACTGAGTATAAGAATGTCTACTCTCAATATAATTCTGTATAAAGAAAAAAAATGAAATGATTTTGAGAAGGGGAGGGGGAGAGAGAGTGATCTATAAGCGTGGTTGAAATAAGCAAATCCTAAAATGGAGACGTCATATATTTTTCTTAATTTTTATAATTTTTCAAAAAAACAACGAATACATAAACCATATTTTAAAGTCGGGGTGCTATAACTTTTGTAGTATTGATTCTATCTCAAATCTGAGGACTTATTGGCGACTTTATGGAACAGTAGGCAGTGATCCAGCTTCTGCAGTTTCTTGAAAGAAGGTCCGTTATAAAATCATAATACACGTATCTTTCTGCTTAAGCCCTCATTTGATTAACATGGCTTGAAAAGATACGAAACTTTTTTAAAATATAGGTATGTGAACATTTCGAAAAACTTATTTTTTTTTTTGTATTTTTTTATTTTTATTTTTTTTTTTATTCATATCGTATCCCCTTTAGTGAAGAAAATTCATATCGATAGTTACTTGGACTGTCGATATTTAGTATCATACTATCGACTATCGCCCATGCCTACACCTGGATGCGGGAAGCGGAACGCTATGGTGAAGGTTCGACCAGGTGTACGCTATTAGTCGGCGAGCCGAGGGATCAATCCTTCAACAGTTAGTAGAAGTTTCTTTGTTGGAATGAAAAACCGTCCTTGGTAAATCACCAGTAATTTATTTCCCTAGAGCGAATAAATTAACTAAATTGACACCTTCCGTTGTGCCAAATTAAAAAATTTAGTTGATAATCATTGGATATCTTACTCAAGCGCTTCTCCTCCACATTCATATCTTAAATTTCGTGTTATTAAAGTTTTTGTGTTGAGCCTCACCCTAACCCCTGACGCCCTAAATTCAATAGGTATTGTCCTTGGAAGGATCTGGATACACATATAAAAAATTTCGTGTCGACATGATGTAATGGTCGGAAAACATGAAATTCTGTTAAAAACTCAACTCCGAATTTCTGAATGTGTTCATTTCATTAGGTACTTCATATAGCTGGGGTAAAATTTTGAGCTAAATTAGATGCTGGAAGCTTCAGGTACATTGGGCATGGAATTGAACATGCAATGCAAGGAATGCAGACACGAATCATAAATTTGATGAAATGGATGAAATATCCAGATAAATTAAGGCACTTTAAATGCAGTTAAGCAGAATGACTGCTAGTCTTATAAACGGTTGAGTCGCATCACGATAGTTGGTATAATTTTTAAAATTTTAGGAGCTACCAAACGAAGAAGTTTTTCGAAGTACTACCAATAATAATACTTAACGTTTTTTGCAGAGATATTGTGAAGGACTTAATAAAAAGTAAAGAAAAAAGTATGTTACTTAAAAAATATTGTCTATTTCAAAAAATATATATATGCATATATATATTTGTATTGAGAGGGCCGGTAGCTCAGTGGTATGCGTGCTTGACTTCTGAGCTCAAGGTCGTGGGTTCGTAACCCGACCGACGCCCTTAGTTTATTTTATCTGGGATGTAAAATAAACTTAAGCATGCCGTCCTTCGGATGGGACGTTAAGCGATGGTCCCGAGCCTGTACGATGTCAGGTACTCGTTAAAGACCCCTACCCTAGATGAATAAAAATTTAGGGTAGGCAAAATTTAGGACTCCCACAGTAGAGTCGGGCTCATGTCCACCAGAGTGACGAAAAAGCGCTCTGGTAGTAGGCGATATGACCTCGTTGTTAAAGCCCGGGCATGAGTCATAAAACCTAACCTAACCTATATTTGTATTTTAATCAGCATATGCTATTTCAACATTTTTATTTTATTATTAACATTTCAATATGAGACCATTTTTTAAAATTTTTTTTAATGTTTTCCATATTTTAAGACATAACTGTACAGAAGGGACAGGAAAAACCCCGTGGGGGGCTGAAGGAAGGGTGCCGTTTGGATTGTAAACTGGTTGAACTTCCATTTAGTATTTGTAAGTCGTGGCTGAAGATGGTAGCAATACCGAAAGTACACCCATATTATAAATATATATATTTTGTGGAATAGCCAATATTTTTTAAAAAACATTCGTTTTTTCTTTACTTACTAACAATAATGTTAGTTCATTTCGTAATGACCAGAATTCAGACTTGGAAGAACTTCTTCGTTTATATGTGATAATAAGATGTTGTGGGACGAGATTTCTCATAGACATAATATGTCTTCCTACTGTTTTATTTTTGACCAGAACAGCTGTTCAACGGAACCGCGTCATCATCAGTGGCACATCTATGTTTTGATTAATTTTGTTCATCTGTACCCTGATGCTTTACGATTTGCTAGTTACTTTTCATTATTTATATTTATTCAATCATAGATGTGCCACGGATGCTGACGCTGTTGCATTGAAAATCGGTTAATAATAATAAAAAAATTAAACTGTGGGAAGACTGTGGCTTTTATTAGGTTAGGTTGCTTTGGAATAACCCAAAGGCAATCTTGTCGCCTGATTATTTTATTTTAGGCGTAAAGTTTCTCTTCCACACGGGCGTTTTTCGTTTTTGGAAAGTTATTATGATGAATTCAGCACAGATCTGAACTGAATTTGTTTGACAAAATGTAACTCCTTAGTTACCTAATGTTATTTTATCTGGGAGGTAAAAATAAAACTTAAGCACGCCGTCCTTTGGATGGACGTTAAGCGATGGTCCCGTGACTGTACGATGTCAGGTACTCTTTCAAAAATTTAGGGTAGGCAACATTTAGGACTCCCACAATAGAGTCAGGCTCATATCCACCGGAGTGATGAAAACACGTTCTGGTAGTAGGCGATTTGATCTTGTAGTGAAATGAAAACTGACATTATTGCAGAGATATTGTGAAATAATTCAAATGGACTTGAAAAATAAAATAAAACTTGTTTATTTAAGATATTGTCTAATTTCACTAACTGTATATACATGGGAGTACTTTCGGTATTTCTACCATCCTCAGCCAAAAGCATAAGAGATAAGATTATCTCTTATGCTTTTGGCTGAGGATGGTAGAAATACCGAAAGGACTCCCATGTATATATAGTTAGTGAAATTAGACAATATCTTAAATAAACAAGTTTTATTTTATTTTTCAAGTCCACTTGTAGTGAAAGCCCGGGCATGAGTCATAATAACTAACTGTATCCAACAAATGTTGCCAGCAGCTGTCAACTTCTTGCCAACAGTTGTTGATGTTTTGTTGTTCTCATGTGAAGAACTTAGGCGAGCCTCATGTACCTTCATCAGGCGATCCTTATGTTCCTGCCTCAGGAGCGCCTTATGAGCCTCCCTCAGGGACGCCTGTCCAGGTTATTGAAGTCTCCAACCGACCATCCCCTTTTACAAATCCAAAATGGGGGCCACCTGAGGTCTGTCTGTCTGTCCCTGCCCCCGAGGTGGTAGAGGGGGCATGCGCCCCCCCCCCCCCCCCCCCACCAAGCGGTCCCCCACCCCCATCGAGCCCCCCCCTAGCACGCCTTGCCTACACACTCCACCATGTCTAGCCATTGAGTTCGTATCCGTTCCCCGCCCGACGTTCGCCACTCCTAGAACTAGCCTGTCCCTATAATAGATAAACATTTTATCTACCTACCCCTCCCCCCTCTGTGATAGTGTATCTAATACATTTATCTAAATGTTAACCAATTATCGCGACCGGTCTTTAAATGTTAAGTGATTAGATTTTACGTTAAAGTCACCCCTATCTTCATTTTTATTTTTATTTATTTTTGTTCGAGTCATGTCATCAGGCGCTAATTATTTTCGTTTTAATGGTAAGATAAATTTATTTATTACTACCACTATATTCATCTTATATTTATTTTTATAAATATTGTCACCCTTATGCATTTCTATAAACCTAGACGCTTACATACTTTAATTTATACATATTATTATACATAATGTATACAAATTGTTATGTTTAATTTCTATATAAATTTTTACAGTAAAATAAGTCACATCTGAAACGTCATTGTTTTAACATTCTTACAAAAACTCTTTCTAAACGTCGACTTCAGTTACAGACAACAAAGATTTATGTCTTCCAATTATTATAAATATTTAGTATTTGTTTACATTCAAGATTAATTCTTTCTGTAAAATTTATAAAAAAATAAGATCCTTCTGAACCTCCATTGTGTTTCATGTGCCTTATAAATATTGACTACAATTACAATTTTCATATGGTTTGAAAATCTATAATATTTGTGTACAACTTATTATTTCTACGTATTAACATTTATTTGTTAACCTTTTATGTATTTTTGAAGGGTTATAAGGAATACATTTTTTATTTTGATTATATCTGAAGAAAAATACATTATTAATCTTAACAAATATCTATTTAATTATGAACCTTTAAACTATTCGCTCATACAAATACATTTATTATTTTTCTATGCTGAAAACAAACCACATTATTTTATTGATATTGCCTAAATAATATTATTTTTATCATATGCCTTAGTATATTATATATTATCAATATATTGTAATATAAGTATAATTTTATGAATACATTTAGATCTGTTTTTATTATATTTCAGTAGACTGTCATCTAGTAATAACAAATATGATAAAAGTAAATTAAAATATATTATAATAGATAATTGATTTTATTAATGAGATGTACGCGAAATGAAAATATTCAACTTTAATCCTTTCTATTCAAAATGTAAGCTCTGTTATTGTTGAGGTTTATTTTCATTGCAGTGCTCCGTAAGCCCGTTTCAAAAAAAAATTATGTTATAAAGAAACTTAAGATTTGACCAGTGAACAGCCATTTTTAAGACTTTCCAATTATTATTTATATTGAACATTTTTGTTATAATTGTACCAAAATCTAGAAATTATAAATGTAATAAATATAAATTTTTACTTCCACAGATACACAAAGTTTAAGGGAATACATAACTTCAGATATTCGATATTGAATTTTCAACGGAATTTCATATTTTCACCCCCCCCCCCCCCCCCCCCCTGTAATTCCCTGATTCTAAACATGAAAAAAAAAAAAAATGTGTCTTTGAACACGATAACAGCGGATAGAAAGAATATTTTTAGACACCTATTTATTTTCAGCCAGATCCGCCAAAAGGAAGGGATTAGGGGAGAGGATTACCACAAAACCCCGAAAAACTGCCGATATGATAAAGTAACGACACAAAATTTAGTATGATTCGTAAGTCCCTACGTAAGTCAACCATAGATTTTTATCCCAAACGGTCAATTAGTTTTGGAGAAAGAGTAAAAAAAAAAAAAGTTTTATTTCTATAATAATAGTAAAAAAGTAATAGATTGTTTCTGGGGAAGTACATTGTCGGAGATTCACCGACGACTTTTTTAAAAATTAAATTCAATATCAATAATTTACCAATAACCTCATAAATTCATTTTTACTCAATAATTATAATTTTTCAATGGAGTTTAAGGTTTAGGTTAGGTTTTATGACTCATGCCCGGGCTTTAACTATGAGGTCATATCGCCTACTACCAGTGCGCTCTTTCGTCACTCTGGTGGTCATGGGCCCGACTCTACTGTGGGAGTCCTAAATTTTGCCTACCCTAAATTTTTATTCATCTAGGGTAGGGGGGTCTATAACGAGTACCTGACATTGTACAGGCTCGGGACCATGAACTAAGGGCCTCGGTCAGGTTTCGAACCGAATCTTCAGCTCAGAAGGAAAGCACGCATACCACTGAGCTACCGGCGCCCTCAATGAAGTTTAATTAATTATCATTTTATAAATTGTTGACTTATAAGCATACATTTTTTTTTGTTGTAATTATGACAGTTGCAAATTTCCCTATATGCCACAAATATCAGCTGTTATTGCAATGATAAATACATACCTATATACATGATAAATTACACATTTATGGTATAAGAGAAGACTGCAATTCCACATGAATGGATTATAATAATAATAAATTAATTTTAATTTTGAAATTTTGAATTTAATTTTGTTATTTCGTCTTGTACTTTGTTTTCCGCTTGGTAAATTGATATTTAAGTAAATTCCTGCTTTTGTTTGAATAAACATTTATTAAAAAAAAAAAATTGAATTAAGCAAGAAGTGAGTTTCCAGTTAGCAATTTTTGCTTCGTCAGCTATACGAAGTATAGGGGAAGTTATGTAATCGGTCAAAAATTCGATGCGGAGTTTTCAACGGAAGTTTATGTTTACTGACCTCTATGATGAAAAAAAAAAATTTCTTTCTGTGTGTCAACACTATAACTCCCGACGGAATGAACGTATCGACACGAGATATTATATCTGAATTCAGAATCCTCTAACGACGACACTCTATTGTTTTTTCAGCTAAATCGACCGAAGGGGAGATGGGATCAGGGGGAGGCTTAATATAAAAGGTCTAATAATTGCCGATAGAATGAATGTATCGACACAAAATTTATATGTGTGACCAAAACCCTATAAGGACAACATCTATCGATTTTCAGCGGAATCGGTAGAAGGGATCATGAGAGTGGCTCAACTCATTAACCCCAATAACTGCCGATCTAATGAATGTATCGACATAAAATTTCATATTTAAAGTCGCAACCCAATGAGGACATTATCTGTAAAATTTCAGCGATATCGGCTGAAGGGGAGGGGGCTCAATTCATAAACTCGTAATAACTTCCAATGTAATGTTGACCAAAATTTAGTATGAGGATTTAGGTGCCTCTATGTAAGTCAACTATTGAATATTAGCGCAAACAGTCGACTGGTTTGGAGCGAGGGAGCGAAAAGTTGATTAATTTGGGGCAAATACATGGCCGGTGACTTTTTTTTATTAATATTTACTGCTAGTTTTAAATAATACAAATAACTATAACGTTATCAAAATTTAAAAAATTTGAAAATTTAAATAGGAAAATATTAGCATTTTATCTACCGGCTGTGAAAAACGTTGTGTTGCTATTGTTTAATTTTTTTTTTTCAATGGGTTAATAATTAAGATAACTGCATTAAATAAATATTATTTTAATTAATGCTTGTATATATAATTTATTTATTTTTGAATTTATTAATTAAACAAATCCATCTCTTCTAAGTGATAGTCATATGTTTCACAACACATCAACTGCTGCAGTTAATAGCGACGGGCTTTCTACAAGGTGCCTTCGGGTTCATGGGTACATTCATATTAATGACGACAATGGGGCGGCATTTCTTTATCTTTACTTACTACATTGGGTTGGGACATCGATGTTACTAATTTTTAAACATCAAACGATGTACCATCTATGTTCGAAAATCATCGAAATGCAATATAGATTTTTTCCGATGTTGTCTTTAGTGAAAAATGTAGTATTTTATTTTAGGCGTTAACCACGCTGACTGTTACATGGGGGAGGGGGGGGGGGGGGGGGGGGGAGAGTAATGTAGTAGTGTAGCTCATTTTAATTGGAAAGAAGTTTCATCTATGAAATAAAACTCTCCACCTGACGGGTTTCGAACCCGCACCTATAGTGGGCCTATGTACCACCAAAACCCTACGCTACAGCCCACATGGTCTCTTAAAAAAAATGTTACTAAACAAATGTTTTGAAAAATATTCTTGAAATGTATTCTTACATTGTTGGTTAATTCCGGTATTTCTTCCTTATGAACGAGTTCATAGTGACCTGAAGAAGGGACTTGTAAGAGTCCCGAAATATTGTCGGGAAAAATAATTAGAAGACACCTCTGGAAGAAATGTCGGAATTAACCAACAAAATGGAACATCCCAGAGAAGTAAGAAACATGTATTCTTACACCTTTTTCATTTGATACGCCACTCAAAGGGGGTCAACAAAATGTTCAAAATAAATAAATACCGTAGAACCTCGATTATCCGGGGTAATGGGGGGGGGGGGGGGGGGAGTCGCACGGATAAATGAAAACCACGGTTAATCGAGACACTTTTTATTTACATATGTGTGTACATTGTCATGTTATCAGGGCTTGAAATATGAAGTAATTCTTTGTTTTTTGCGGTTTGAAATGATTTTCCTTACTTTAGTTCTAATTTTTCTCAAATTCATGACGTCATGGAAGTCAAAATTTTCCTGTTGGCAGAAGTTGAGGAGGACATGAACGAACTGCTTCCATTGCTTGACTTGTCTGAATGTTT